>CM028131.1:118199166-119560000 GCA_016271365.2 Neoceratodus forsteri
CTGTAGAGTTCCGCCAGCGGCTCTGCCAACACCTCCGCCATCTCCCTCAGCACCCTGGGTTGGATACCATTTGGCCTTGGTGCCTTGTCTCACTTCAGTGCCCTCCAGTCCCTCTAGGACTCTACTTGCCTCAATTCTTCCATCTGTTGCCTCCTCCTCCATCTGCCCCCAACCTTCCAGCCCATGCTGGTAGCGGTCTCCCCCTTTCTTCCATGAACACTGAGCAAAAGTATTCATACAGTGCTTCTGACTGCTCTTCCCCCTTTTTCTTTTTTAGCTGTTACAGATACTAAAACCAGAGTGGTGGTAAATGACATATGGGGTGGAGGGTGATGCAAGGGGACCTAACCAAAGTACAGTGTTGGTCGGAGACATGGCAAATGGGGTTCAATGCCGAGACTTGCAAGCTCCTGACGTTCGGAACAAAGAACCAGGAGGTGATAATTGTCCTGTACAGGTTGCTGGTCTGACCAATCATGGAATACTGCATGCTGTACTGGTGACCATTCCTGATGATGGACATTCTTACTGGAACATATCTGTTGACATGCTGATGGCATTTATATGTTAATTTAACAATTACCAAATGAGGGCTGAACTTTCACAGGGTTCACCACTGGTTCCTTTTCTCTACTAGCCTTGGGATATGCAACATGGTGCAGCTGTTCTCCTTGTTGTGATGTTGCCATAGCACGGTCAGCATTCTCAGTATAGTGCAGACCGGCGAGGAGGTGTCTAGGATAAAAGTATATCATGTTAATTTTGCGTCTGCCATGTGTATGTGTTCAATGACATTGCTAACTGTTCAATTCCAACATGCATCTGAAACAATCACACGGAATGTATTATTATGGTACTTTGCATACATTGAATGATAGAAAAAATGAAAAAAACGTAGGTGCAAAATGACACACAAGGCTGTGAAAGACCTCCAGTTCTTAGGTCTGGTAAAGGGGGAGATCAAAAGATATGAATTTGCAACGGTGTCACTCATAACTTTGTGCACCCTGATACCTGCGATAAAAGAAGTCAACTTTTCATTCATTATATGACCTGCATGTCAGTGTTGTATCAGAAATATATAACAAGTGCTAGTTAAGTATCATGTTTCACCCTTCTCAATTCACTTCTTCTCTGTCTGTATTTCCTCATGCATGCAATCTGTGAATCTATCCTCCGTAAGTGTGTACATTCCCAACATGATTAAGAAGGCTGAGGCACTTCCGCTGCATTAGTTCACTGTCTGTCTCACTTCTTGTAGCAACTCGGAAAAGACGATTTCTTATTGACTTTATCCATGGATGAGTAATACCACATCCTTTCTTTTTAGATGCCACATCCAGTTTCTTGCCTATCCATATAAAAAAAAACATAATGTTGCAAAAGTAATGCCAGACAAAACCTCTTGGAACAAAAATGGATTCAGTGTAAACAAAGGTTGTCTAGTGAGTAACCATCGACCCATGATTATCTGTACCAGTAACTGTAAATTAATTCGCTGAATGATGTCATGTCCAGTAATGCAACTACCCCCAAAGAAACTCATGTCCACAAACATACGGACATGCAAAATTTGACAAGTAAAAAGCCTTACGGTGAAAATGCTGAACCATGTGGAACTACGCCTCCCGCCTTTTGGATGATAGTTTGACAGCCACAAATACCATGTGTTGCCTTTATTGTGGTCAGTTGACTACACAGCCCACCATATCTGAACCTGCCTCTGTATCTTACCAACTTACGCATAAGAGTCTGCTTGATTATACATCTAACATCCCTAATCAGCAGCAGCCACTCCCTCCTCGCAATCTTCAGTACTTTATCCTCCTCTTGCCCTGTCCCAGCCCCTTGAAGCATCCCACTGTTTTAAAGTGTACCAGTCCGCTGATAATGCACTCCACCCTACCACCTCCCCCTCTGTAAAAGAAGTGTCGCATCATTTCCCTACTGAACCTTCAACCCAACAGCACCATGTTTTCATGATATACTTGAAGAATTCCTTCTCCCCATCCCTGATGCCCTGCAGCAGCCTGAGCTATTTAGATGTCCTTGTCACTTCCTTCTCTTCTTTAAGGTGCTCCTCCCTGTCCTCCCGTCCCTGTTTTTTGGTACTTCCTAAAGACGGCGGTTTTCTTCCACACTTTTTCCATGGCTCCTTTTATCAACCAGCTTTGTTTCTTTTCCTTTACCTTATTAGTTGGGACATTGGCACAGGTTTTAATTACTTACACATACCGCCAGCTTTATGATCTCTCACTGAGACCAACAGTTTGCGGGTGAGATGGTGGACAAAGGTCACAACAGTGAATATTTATGGTGTAGTAAGTCATAAGTCATTTAATAATAAACCTTGATCTTACTTCGAGAGGAAGCTCTTGCAGCAGGTAACAGAAGTAAGACTGACACCACCTGGTGGCAGTTCTTGGTAAATTCTTCTTCTAGCAGTATCGATGTGGAATGCCCCACCAATGTCCGCCCAACTTTATATTACTCTATATAAAGGAAGGGTGCCCCACGTGCTCCATTCTTTCCCGCCACACAGTCAGGGTTAGTTCATCTTTGGTTTACCACTTGCAGTGCTGAATGCACTCTTCCATCTCCACCATTTCTAAAGTGTTTTTTCTCGCATCTGTATCCTCTTCCTCCAAAGGGCACGTCAACAAGTGCTCCTGCAGGCGGTAGATACCATCCAAGGATGGTCATTCCACGTGCCTTTTTTGCTGGGGGGGGCCGACCACGACACCGATGTCTGTCCTCATTGCCAGGCATTCAATTCTCAGATGCGCATCAGGCGACAGAATTCTCTTTCTGCCTTTCTAGTGGAGTCCAAACTGGCCGCAATGGAACGCATTTCATCCTCGAGGGAGTCTGATCCTCCTCCCACCCAGAAAAAGCACCACAAACATCGCGAACACCAGGAGAGAGAGGTCCCATTCTAGAATTTGGGGTCATTGGGGCATGATTCCCGCCTCACGGTCCTCAAATCTTCCTCTGCTGGGTCTGTGGTGACCAAGCCCTCAGGGACCACCCTCCAACCCTTGAATGTCTGTCCGCCTGCCGAGAAAGCTTCCCAGCAGGCAGGTAAGTCCTCCTCCCATCGGCCTCGCTTCTAAAAAAAAAAAGAAATGACATATTCTGGATATACTATACTGGATAATTTGGCAAAAGAAGGCCAAAGGCCTATCGAGATTGTCCCAAAAGAGGGTCATTTGTCTTAGTGATTTGTCAACCAACTATCTAGCCTTTTAAATGACTCAATAGTTTCAGAATTAACTATGTAATTGTGTAGTAAATTTCTTGGTTTTGGTGCTCTTATACTGAAAAAGTTATCTCTTTTATTAGTATTAACCCGTTCAATTTTATTTGTTTATTATGTATTCTACCAACTATACGCCTGTTAGAATAACTCAGTCCACATTGTTCCATTTGAATAGGGCATTCGATATTTTGAATAAGAACATCAAATCTCCCGAGTTGTCTTTATTGTAAGGAATGTAGTCCAGTTTTTGATAAACGATCTTCACATGACATATGTTTCAGTCCCTGTATCATTTTAGTCATTTTTCTCTGGACTAGTTCCAATCTGTAAATATCTCCTTTAAGATAAGGATTCCAATACGGAAAACCATAATCCAAATAAGGCCTGACATATGATCTATACAATAGGACCAGACACTGTTCAGATTTATTAACAAAAGTTTTACCAATTTGTTTTAACAGAGCGTTTGCAGCATTAGCCACTCTATTATAGTGTTGACTAGCTGATAATCTATTGTTCACCAAAATACATAGATCTCTTTCATATTCTGCTTTTTTAAGTTGTTGATTATTTAACCAATAAGTAGTTTTTGGGTTTTTGTTCCCAAAATGTATGACCACACACTTCATCAATTTTGAAATCCATGAGGTTAGATTTACCATGTTTCCACATCAATAAGATCCTTTTGGAGAATAGCAATATTTTGAATTTAATCTACTCTGCCTCCAGTTTAGTGTCATCTGCAAATTTAGAAATAAAGTTGCTAGAGGATATAGTCAGATCACTAATAAATATATTAAATAAAGTAGGTCCGAGGACAGAGCCCTGTGGAATATCACTAGTCACCTTACAACCATCTGAGAGGAAGAGTTTATTCTGACTATCTGGGATCTGTTGTATAGCCACTGTGATACCTAATTTAGCAAATATTACGAAAATCCAAGCTTGTTCATTTTCTTAATAAGTAATGAGTGGAAACTATCAAATGCCTTGCTATACTCTAGAAGTACAGCGTCTGAAGGAATATGGTTGTCCAAGTATCTGCTAATATTGTTATAGAAGGGGATGATATTGGTAGTACAAGATGATCCTGGTTTAAAACCATGTTGTGATAAATCTGAAATCTCAAGCCTCTTAATTTCTATGTCAAGATGTGATTTAACTATTCTTTCCATAGCCTTACTTATCAATGATGTTAAGCTTATTGGACTATAATTTTGAATACATGATTTATTACCTTTTCTGAAAATTGGGACCACAATCGCTTTACGCCAGTCATCAGGGATACTGCTTTCTGATAGAGATTTATTAAAAATTAACGTTAATGGAATGGTTCTGCATCAGCTGTCTCTATCAAGAATCTTAATTGAATATTGTAAGGCCCTGAACTAGTTGATTATTTAAGAAAGGATAAAACATCTCTTACCTACTAATTGAGTATTTGTGGATGTGGTATATATATATATATATATATATATATATATTGGACAATAAACATCATCATTATTGAGGACAGAGGAAAAATATTCATTAAAAATATTTGCTATTTTGCAATCATTTTTAACATGGTTCCCATCTGTTGTAAGTGGTTCAATCTTCTTTGAGTCACCCTTCTTATTGTTAATATATGAGTAAAGTGATTTTTGGTTAGATTTGGAATGGGCCAAGGTGAATTCGAGCTTAGACTTAGTTTGTTTTATTAATTGTTTTAAATAAGACATCTGCTCTTATATCTAATCTTGGTACCCAAATATAGTTTGTTTTAGTTTTTAAATAAACGCTCCTTTAGTTTTATTTGTTTATGTATTGCTTTTGAAAACCATATTGGGATTTTACTCTTTTTATTATATTTGATTTTTAATGGGACATGTGTCTGTTCTAGTTTATAAATGATGTTTTTAAATATGCCAAACATCAAAGTAGTGTACGATGTTTGGGCGCTGTCGCTTCATATGAGCCTTCACGTGAACATGACTATCGGTCATGAGTTGTTCAGAGGTGCACCCACTATCATGAAGAAACTTGATTCCTCGTATCAAACTCTCCAATTCCATGGCAGTTGAATTTTTCACTTCTGTGCTCTAAGAAGCAAGAAGCAAATGTCACTAATGCACATCACATCCATTCATTACGCAATGCTTAAATGTGACATTCAGCATAATAAAGTATGCTCACTCTGACAACAGTGTCACAGTGGTCAATGTTACTGATAACTGTATGTATACCGATACACACGAGTGGTTGATTTTACTGTTTTCATGGTGTTGCTGTGTCTACCATCAGGTTGTGTCATAGCTCATAACAACCTCAGAGACATTAAGAGTAGCATCATCTCAATAAGTAATTGTGACTGACACTGCACACTTCGAGGCTGTGGTTTGGTTGTGCTAGGGGATGGCTGCTGGAAATTGATTACACTACATTAATTGTATAATCGCACAAAGGAGCAGCATATACTTAGCTAACAGTATCAGCAACAAGATTGAACCCTGTGGTACTCCACATGACAGAGACATTGGGATGGTAGAAAAATTCCACATTACCGCCTGCTGCACCCTGTCCAAGACATCGGACTCAAATCAGCTGCTGACAGTACTGGAGAGTCCACAAAACTCAGTTAAGAAGCACATGATTCACAGTATCAACAGCTGAAGAGAGATTGAGGAGCACAAGAACTGACCTTTCTCCCTATCCCTGGACAGGTTCAGATCATTATGCGCCCTCACTAGAGCGGTTTCCGTGCTATGTCTGGCCCAAAAACCAAACTGAAATGGCTCATAGATGTCAATGGACACCAGACACATGCAGGAATTCTACCAATGCCACAGGTTTGTGGTAAACAGGGAGAGTCCTGCAACCTGCACCTGAGACACCAAACACACTTGACCACGTGGCCCAATGGGAAACCTGGTTACAAAGACAAAACATGTTCTCTACCTAGGCTCTGTTTGACACCATTGCATCTCTTTCAACTGACAACCTCATTGCTTCACACCAAACCCATCTCAGCCGCCCTTGGACATTGACAACCCACTTGCTTAGTCACAATCCCGTCCTCCCTGTCATACTTAGTACACTGCAGTAAAACCATACCTGGATCAGCTGTAAATCAATCACTCTGTTGGGCTTCGGGTCCATGACTGCATATAGTCCATATTTGGCAGAGTGGCCAGGGGAATCACAATGTGCATCACCTCCTATTCACAGTGGGTTATCACGACAAGCGTCCAGTAGTGCCTTTTGTTGTACATTCCATTCTTTTTTCACTGCTTGGACAACGTATGAGCATTGAAGGTTATTATACGTCACAAGGAAAATACAGGAGAGTTCATCCCTTGAAGTAAATGTAGCGCCTTTGTAGCTGTTAATCCACTACAGAATATGGATGTTGCAAGCATAATGTAGCTGTTAATCCACTACAGAATATGGATGTTGCAAGCATAATGTTACCCTGCGCATCGTGCGATATACTTTACCATGTGTCCATTTCGACATGTGACTCAAACAACAATCATGGTACCAGTGATACGGTAATGAAAATTCAGTCTTTTAATACATTTGTGGCAACTTGAAAACACAGGCCAAGCTTTCTTTAAGATACTAGAAGTATCGTTCTCCACTGCTTTAGCATCCGATTGCCAAATTCATGATGCACTGTTGAAGATTTTCCAGGATCAGCATCACTATCTGAGGAATAATCTTCACCGTTTTGATCATCTGATGGATTGTAGTCTGGGTCAACATCATGCATTGAGTTGAAAGATGTCTCACCAGTGTCACTGGAGTCATCATCTGAGAGTTAAGTCTTCATCATGGCATGCAATGGAATGCTCATCCTCTGTGATAGCATTGGATGCCGATTAAACACATTCGTTTATCTTCCCTGCGATTTACATCTGGTAGTGAAACCTTTATGTGGCAAGTCCGCTGTGGAGGTCTTAAATGCGCTCAACAGCGGACGCTTCATGTTTCCTTCTGTGTGTGAGTCACAGCACCAGCACTGATGATGGAACCAATGAAAATATAACTTGCATTATTTTGAGCAGTGGACACACTGCTGTTAAATGACAGTCACGTGCTTGGTTTGTCAAATGAGTTTTCTGCAACATCCATAGGTGAAGTGATGGCAGCAACGGAAGGTGTTGTATTGGCTGTTTCATCATGGGTTCTTGAAGAATCACTTTCATCATTGTGCACAGTGACCAGCTGGTCAGTGTGCAATGAAGAACTATTACCCTGTTTGGGAAACAGGGACTGCAGAACTGGAAAAGATAAATATTGAGAAGTAGTTACCTTGTGATATAAGAAATAACAATATAGAGCACCATATGTCATGAAGAGAATCATAGTATTACAATCACTGCATGTTCTTCAATGTGCAGCTCACATTCTCGCTGTGTTTGACAGTGCTGGTGCAAAAACATAGAGGATAATAGATGGACAACGAGGCAATAACCACGTTGAAAATGTCACTGGTGGTTTCCATTACTACTAGATAAACTGAGAACGCAACTTGAGGGGCTCACAGTTGTCTTTGAAACTGCTACGTTTGATTTCAATGCGATTATTGTCTGTTTATCATCCATTAACTTTTATAGAGTACGTGGATACATACAATATAAAAGTTAATGTATGTACCATCGCTGACCTTGGTCAGAAGCCATATGATAGGGACTAAAACAATTTATTTGGTCTCTTGTGCTGTGTCAGCGCTACCTCCATAGTATCAGTAACAGTCGCAGTATTGGATCTGAGCATGCGCAGTGTGTACCTTGTTGTTACAGTATCAATGTGACATACTCAAGGGGCTTCCCAGCCTCTTGATCACAACGAGGTAAACTGCCTGAATTCAGACAGTACTAAGGGATACATATACATTACATACTGTAGAAAATGATGGATGGCTAACTATGCACAACCAGTGTGTTCTGTCACAGAGGGCTTCTGATTCCCGCTGACATCAAGAGCGAAGCTCAAGAGGTCCATGGGAATCATGGCCCCAAGGTGACAGAACACACAGGCTATGCATACAGTTGCTCATTATGTAGGTATTACTTGAAATGTGTGCATTGTGTTTTTTTTTCTCCTTTGCGTAGAACAAAGCAACTATGTGGCAGCATTCCAAGTTGTTCTGCTGCAGCACTGACATCACTACTGCATCAGAACAACATAATTATGTCAGTACTGCAGCAGAACAAGCATATTCCAGGCATGGAATTCCATGCATAACAACATTCCACTACACACTACAGGGGTTACATTAACAATCTGTTAATCACCCACTCGCGGTGTAATGTGACACGAGGTGCAGCCGAGCGCCATATTTCCCCTGTGGGGATTAACTGATTGTTAATATAACTCCTGTGTGTGTGTTATTGCAATGATAAAAATTAATCCAAAAGAAAGTGTAAAAAGTATACTTTCAGAATGTTTTCCTCATTACGAGGGTGATTTTTAATAAAATAGTTCTTCCACCAACAGTTTAAGAATGCTGGTATACAATCAAAATGCATCATTCCAATTATATTGTATCCAATCACTCAAATAGGTTGAACAGTAGGGGCCTTAACACCGACCCCTGAGAAACCCCACTTGTGACCATGCCCTCTACAGATGCCACCCAATTTATAATGACTCTCTGCCTCCTGTCCCCCCGCCAGTCTTCCATCTATTGAACCACCTTCTGCCCCTGTCCCAGGTATGACAGCATATACAGCAGTCTCCTGTTTGGCATGGAGTCAAATGACTTCTTGACATCCAGATAAGTGATATCTACTGCCCTCCCCTGATCCAGTTCCTTGGTGACCACGTCAAAAAACTATCAAGTTTGTTTGACAGGCTCTACCCCTGGTAAAGCCATGTCGCCTTGGATTCATCAGACCGCTCACCTCTAGGTAATTGGTGATCCTGACTTTCATTAGTTTCTTCATGAGCTTGCCCACCACCGATGTCAAGCTCACGGGCTTGTAATTTCCCACCTCCTCCCTTCCTCTCCCTTATGTAGAGTGACCACATTTTCCTGCTTCCAGTCCTCCAGTACCAATCCAGACCCAGGGACCTGTTGAAGAGTGCAGTCAAGGTGCCGCCAGTATATCTTTCAGTTCCTTCAACACCCTTAGGTGCACCCCATCTGGCCTCATCGCTTTGTCCACCTTCTAGGAAGTCTAGTTCTCCCAGAATTTCCACCCGAAATGTATTTATTTTATTTATTTGTCAGAGATTGAATTACAATCCTTTGAGTCATGGACTCATTTCCAAAGACTCCAGATCATAGTACACACAAGGGAACATAATACTTTGAAATTGCATACATTCAAGATATAGCATAAGAATTGGCAGTGTTACATAGTGCAGTTCATGAGTACACATGGGAACACATTAGTTATAAGTACATACCTTCAGGGTATAGCATAAGAATTGGCATTGTTAAAAGCTGTAGTCTCTGAGTTACAACTGTTATAACAGTATTTATACAACACGGTCTTACTATAAATTTACTGATAAAAGTTGTATCTCCGGCAGTTAGTGGAGATATCACTGATATCTCCATGTTCATATACGTTATAGTGATATCTCCATGTTCCTATACATCATGGAGATATCTGTAGGTTCCCATACATCATTCTGAAGAAAATGAAAGCATTTCACTTTCTGTACTGTGTGACTCTCTGCCCAAAACCTGCCCCACACTTGCACAACCTCCTCCACCCACACAGACCTTTGATATCTGGTCGATTGTGCCATTATTTTACAATAAATAATTATTTAATAAACTCTCGTTCATGCCACCACTGTCATATTCAGTATCGTTACTGAACTTTCATTTTCTGCCCCAACATGTAGGGTGTGACAGAGCGAATCTGTAAATTGCACTGTTATGGGTCCTCACAGTTGTCTACTACTGCACTCTGTGTCAGTACTCCTGACAAACTGTGTACATTTGTACACTTTCAATCTCTTTTCCAAAAATAAGCTCCTGACTCTAGAGACAGGACAGTGAGCGGAGTGGCCCTGCAGCTTCAGAACGGGAGAAGTACGTTTTAGCATTGTGCCTGGTGGTGCCATTGCTCCAGCATTGTGTTTGTGCCTCTGTGCACCCTCTGCCTTCTGTGCCCCCCATGCCTTTGGTGCCTGCTTTGCTGCCCCTTTCACTCCATCTCGTGTGCTGGACACATTGGCTTGCGTGTGGTGCTGTTTGCTGTGTGTTCCACCTTGGGGCACTGCTGTTTGTGTGCATGGGTGTCACCAGCTGTGTCTGCTGTGGGCACACACTCTCTGACTGCTGCACCCCCCCCTTCACATGTCTGTACACATATTTTCAGTCCGCTGTACCTGTCTGTGCACATCAGCTGTTCAGTTGGCTTCCCGGATCTCTCATGGGGGTTGTACACGTCTCTGTGTCCTGGGCAACAGGCATTTACACGACTACTATGTGCCTTACTCTGTCTCGGTTACTCCACATACTGCTGGGACTGTTGGCAGTGGGGTTTATGGGTTGGGACAGGTACTCATGGCACCTGTACACATACTGTGTGAGAGAATGACTTCACAGCCCTTATATTTCACTGTTTCATCTACTCTTAACGTTTTCATGGTAGTTTCATTTCGCTGACATGCAAGGGCAAGCTAACTTGCAAATTGCAATATATCTGTTCACTGGCATGTATTGTCACTGGCTTTTCAAAATAGCGCATATAGCTAATATTTTAGTACAGCGAAACTAGTGTCTTGTACTGTATGTGTACGGTGGGTATGCCTGCCTATGGCCTTGTTTGTGTGATGTGGTGCCATCTATGTGTGTGTGTGGGGGGGGTCACTGGCCTGTGCACTGTTTAAGATAGCTTTTACCTGTTCTAACTTACGTGGCCTTCCACTGCCGGCTCTGTGTACGCAATCTGTTTTGGTATAGTGTTTCCGTGGTGCTCGTATGTTATGCCTGTCGTAGGCCGCGTACGTGGTGGGCGTATGTGTTCTCTGTCGATCTCTGTATCAGAATCTCATGGTATTCGTAGCAGTTAAGGGTGCGTCAGAGGGTGTCCTCTTGAATTGTGTATATTGTATCCGCTATGAATTTGCGATTTAGCTCTGGCACTGGCGTGCATTGTGTTTATGCCTGGTGTGACTGTCTTGGAATTGGGCCCCAGGTCCTGTTAGTGTCAGACTGGAATTCGCGTGAGTAAGCAAAATCACCAGTGTCAAGGTGGGACCTTTGATTTAGTCCCTAACTTTCCGATACCTCAATGACTAATGTGTCTTATTGGCTCCTTTTATACACTGTGCTCCCATCAGGATTTTACAGGTGTACAAAGGGAGTATGCTAAAAGGAGCACCACAAACTCCTAGAAGAAATGTGAATTTAATGTGTGAAACAACTTAAAAGACTTGAGCATGCTATTTTGGATTTGTTTGAGCTTGAGAAGTTCGTGGTGCTTTTTAGCATGCTCCTTTGAACACCTGTGTAAAATCTGTGATGGGAGCACAGTGTCTACTAGGAGCCAATAAGACACTACAGCCATTGAGGCATTGGAAAGTTAGGGACTAAGTCAAGGCTCCCGCCTTGATGTTGGTAATTTAGCTTACTCAAATTGGAATTCCAGTCTGAAACTAAGAAGACCCACTCCTCACATGGAGTTAAAAGTAAATATAGCCAATTTTGGCAGAGGAAAGTTTAAATATGCTATGTTGTGGGGGGGTTGTGCGCTGGTACTTTTGGATCATTTGCTGTATTTTCCTGTCAGGGAACACATTTCCCTGTGTCTCTCCACTTAAAGTACTTGACTCGACGTAGCCACTAGTGCTGTATTTATGTCAGGGAACACATTTCCCTGTGTCTCTCTACTTAAATTACTTGACTCGACGTAGTCACTAGTGCTGTATTTATCTGTCAGGGAACACATTTCCTTGTGTCTCTACTTAAATTACTTGACCTGATTTAGCCACTAGTGTTGTATTTATCTGTCAGGGAACACATTTCCCTGTGTCTCACTACTTAAAGTACTTGACTCGACGTAGCCACTAGTGCTGTATTTATCTGACGGGGAACACATTTCCTTGTGTCTCTACTTAAATTACTTGACTCGACGTAGCCACTGGTGCTGTATTTACCTGTCAGGGAACACATTTCCCTGTGTCTCTCTACTTAAAGTATTTGACTCGACGTAGCCACTAGTGCTGTATTTATCTGTCAGGGAACACATTTCCCTGTGTCTCTCTACTTACAGTATTTGACTCGACGTAGCCACTAGTGCTGTATTTACCTGTCAGGGAGCACATTTCCATGTCTGTCTCTCTACTTAAAGTATTTGACTCGATGTAGCCACTAGTGCTGTATTTACCTGTTAGGGAACACATTTCCCTGTGTCTCACTGCTGAAAATACTTGACTCGATGCAGCCAGTACTGCTGTCTTTACCTGTCTGGGAAATAATCTCCCTATGTTTTGCTAATTAAATTACTTGATGCAGCCAGTAGTGCTGTATTTACCTATTAGGGAACAAATCTCCCTGTGTCTCACTACTTAAAGTACTTGACTCGACGCAGCCACTAGTGCTACATTTTCTATTTAGGGAACAAATGTCCTTGTGTCTCACTACTGAAAGTACTTGACTCTGCCACTAGTGCTGTATTTACCTGCTAGGGAACAAATGTCCCAGTGTCTCACTTCTTAAAGTACTTGACTCTTCCACTAGTGCTGTATTTACCTGCTAGGGAACAAATATCCCAGTGTCTCACTTCTTAAAGTACTTGACTCGATGCAGCCAGTAGTGCTGTATTTACCTGTTAGGAAGCAAATATCCCTGTATGTTACTACTTAAAGTACTTAACACAGCCAGTACTGCTGTCTTTACCTGTCTGTGAAATAATTTCCCTGCATTTTTCCTCTTTAAGCACCTGACTCAACGCAACCAGCAGTGCTGTAGTTATGTGGTTGGGAAATAATCTCCCTGTGTTTTACTTCTTAAAGTACCTGACTCGACGCAGTATGCAGTGCTGTCTTTGTCTGGGAAATAATCTTCCTGTGTTATACTGCTTAAGTACTTGACACAGCCATGAGTGGTAAAAAAAAGCAGCAGCACTTCTCAAGTAATCCAGGCAAAATTGACAACAGTGCAGAAAATTCAGGACATTGCAGGAGTAATCTATCGTGGTACTCAGAGGATGAGCCATCATAGTGCGGCAGCCAGTTTTAGCAAGCAGAGTGATGGATGATGAGGAGGAGGAGAAGGCAGGTGAAACTGAGGGAGTAATCAGTGAAACTGATCCTGAGTTAGTAGTAGATAAAGTAGCAGTCAGTCTGTCAAGCAGCAGTAGTTCTGGGGAGTGGGAACTGGGGAGTGGAATGATGAGGAGGACTACAGGGCCAGAAAAGGAGCAAAAAAGAGTTCTAGGAAGGATGGTAGTGCTAAGAAAAAATTAACGGGGCATAATGAGACTACAGAGAATAGTAGATGGACAGGGTTCTAGAGGAGAAGAAACAGAAGCAGTTGAGGCAGGAAGAGTTGCTGTGCATCAACATTCATTGATTGGCATGGAGATGGAAAGACCTCAAAGAGATACTGGCAGCCGTAGTGGCTGTGGTGGTGGCAGGGGCATTGGCGAACATATCCCTCCCTTAAGCAGCAGTGCAACAAAATCTGTGAAATCCGTAGTGTGGGATTTATTTTTTTACACAAGATGAATCATCCTGCAGTCATGTGGTTTGCAAATTATGCAAAAGAAAATTAAGCCGCGGTAAAGTGGGTACCAGGATGGGAACATCAACAATGATAAGACACATGAACAAGTCTCACATTTATCAGCATCAAAAAGCACAAAAGGAGCACACACAAGTTGTTGCACTGCTGCACCCTGCCGAGGAAGAGGATATGGATGATTACCAAGGTCACGGTGATTATGGAATTGATGTGGAGTTGGAGGAGGATGAACGTCTGACTTCCACTGAAAGCTCATCTTCAATTTCACGTTTCTTTACCCCTCCGAGCCCATCACCACGGGCTGCCAGGAGTCATACACCATCCATATCCACGACGTTCGCCTCTCGTGGTGGCAAAAGTCCAGGGAAGCTACCCAGAAAATCTGCTGATATCAGCAAGTGTAGCAGTCATTAAATTTCACTGAAAGACTGTTTTGAGCGATCACAGAAATATAAGCCCAATAGGCCTGAGGCAAGGCGATTAACAAAAGCAATTGGAGAGATGATAGCCACCGACAGGCTACCATTCTCCTTTCTGTCTAACCCAGGTTTTAAAGCACTAATGGAAATCACTGTGGCCTAATATCAAGTCCCCCGCCGGACTTATTTCTCAACTGTTGCCATCCCAGACTTGTATGATGCTGTTTGTAACAGCGTGTCTGAGGCTCTTAAATGTTCAATGGGCAAAAAGGTCCATGTCGCAACAGGTACAGTATGTGGACCAGTGGCCAGACTACTGACTATATGGCTGTGACTGGCCATTGGGTAAACTTTCCTCACTCCTCCTCCTCATCGTCATGTAGTGGCACTGGTGGCTATAGCATCAGCAGCAGCAAAAACCAACGGTCTTTCTCTGTTCGCAGGCAGGCAGCATTATACATTTACGATTTTGAAAAAGATCACAAAGCAGAACACCTTCTGGAGGGCCTTGAAGAAAAGTTTGCTGAGTGGCTAACTCTAAAGTCCTTGCAACCAGGGTTTACAGTGTCTGACGATGCTTCTAATATTGTGAAAGCAGTAAGGCTTGGTAATTTTACATACGTACCGTGCTTTTCATGCACTATTAACCCTTGCTGTGCCGCAGACGTGTATACATGTCCTAAAAACCTATACCTTCTAAATCTTCTGGCAGCCTAAGGGTTAACTTGGTGGTGAAAGACTTTATCAGTGAGGACCAAACTTTTCTGAACTTGATTGCAGCTGCCCACACTGTGTGCACCCACTTTAGGCACCAGCGAACCCCGCGGTTGCTGGGAGCCCCTGATCATGGGGCCCCCAACCAGAGAAGTTTACCTTATTCATTTGAAACATTTTTTTTACCTTAATATATTTTAAAACATCAGTAAAGGACTGCGCAGATCCTTCTGGTTATGTCATGAAATACCTCAACAAGCTGTGATCCAGTCAATAGGAGGTGGACAGGCAGCAATGGATGGGATGGGAAGAACTGCCCCAAGAACTGACAATGCTGTGTCCGCTTACATTTTTAAAAAAATGCTACTGGTTATATTAAAGCTATACATAAAAACAAAGAAATATAATTTGCTGGCAGATAGCTACTGCTTGACCCACCTAGTCTGCCCATTTTTTCCTGCCTATAGTATCACAACAAATATTATGAGCTGCAGTAAAACACATGGGGCTGGATATTCAAACTGCGCCATTCTGTGGTGTAAGCCCTTGCACTGCTCAAAATAGTTGCGCTGGGGTGTGGCCAGGGCGATATTCAATGGAGCTGTGCTGTTGAGCAACTCCTTTGAATATCACCCCCCGGCCACAGCAACTGTGCATGGCGCAGTGGAACTTGAGCCACCGCAAGTGGTCAGAGTGGAGCGTTCAAGATGCGGTGGCGCAAGTTCCATTGTGCCATGCGCAAATTTCCGATATTCAAAAGGTGACATGCAAATGGAGCCATAATTCATGCAAGGCGCAGGGGGGCATTTGCATCTATTTATGGCCCCATTTGCATGCCATTTGCATGCAGGTGCATCGATCCCCAACAACTTGCACCTGGTGCCCTGCCAGGCAGCAGCCATCGGGGACCGACGCCCTCTGCAGCCCGATCGCGGGCATAACTGTTGAAATCCCCCCTCCTCCTGACTGGCCCGATCACTGGCATAAGTGTTGAAATCCCCCCACCCCCCCGACTGGCCCGATCGCAGGCATAGCTGTTCAAACCCCCCAACCCCTGACTGGCCCGATTGGGGCATAACTGTTAAATCCCCCACCCCTGACTGGCCCGATCAAGGGCATAACTGTGGAACTTCTCCACCCCCAACTAGCTAAATCACAGGCATAGCTGTTGAACTCCTCCCGACTGGCCAGATCGCGGCATAACTGTTGAAATCCCCCTCCCCCCACTAACCCGATCGCGGGCATTAGAGGTCAAACCCCCCCAAGAACAATATCCCTGGTGGTCCATTTCCAACAATAGCTGTCTTTTGCAAGGACTAGATCCAGTTGTTTGGGGGGGATCAAGGTGGCGGCCATGCTGGTCTAACCGTCAACAACAGCAAGCAAACTGTGATATTTTAGATTTTTTTATTCCCCCCCCTTATTGCCCGTTTGTTGTTTAAATTGTAGTTTTATAGTGAGTAGAAGAGAAATTAAGTGAATTAGATAGTTACTAGCATTATTGGACCAGTGTGGCGGATACCAGCTTTACATCAGTTGTGATTTAGGGGACACCAATGCTAGCACTGTACAAACTATAGAGAAATGAATAGAAAGAGTTTTACTCACTGTAACAAAACCAGTTGGAACATTGCACTAGAAGTGTATTTTTCTCTCTAGCACTGCTTCTTATTTTTCACTGCCCAAGTAAACCAGTACCTGCCTGACTCCACTTGCCTGCTCCAGGAGCTCAGAGCTCGTTGGAGGATCTTGTGGTCTTCCATAGAGCTGAGGGGATTCGAAGGAGCTGTTGCCGGTGGCCACCAAGAGGAGTAATGCGGCTGCAAGTAGTGGGACTGCTCTGGGAAGTGTCTTCTGAGCTGCTGGGTGTTCTTCATTGGGGGAAGGGTGCTGCTTGCTAACCTATTTGCATCGCCCTGGGGGGGTGACAGTTGCTTTAGTCACCCTACAGGTTTCATTCAGTACTGCAGTCACCCTGCTGGCCAGTAGCAGCAGTCAAAGGGTGAACAAGGCTAGGTATTCCCCACAGGGAAAACAGTCTCAAGCTTTAGCTTGAATTAAAAATCAACTGGATACTTTTGCTGTTAGGCAGAACAATTTTTAAGATGATCTTCAAGGACAGGGGACACCAAGGCAGGGTGAGCCCCTCAGGAGACAATCAGTTCTGGATGGCTTTCTGGTCAGAATCTGCTTGAGTTCAATTCACTTGACAGGTTTTCTCTTACAAAACCTGTCAAAATGCAACCAAACTATTTGGAGCTGAATTTAAATTTTTAGTGGCCTTGATAGCCCATTCTGTGTCCTTTCTAGTGAGTACCAGATTGTGGGGGTGGTGGCAGCCGTTTGGCCATTGCATCTCTTAGTTTGGGGGTTCACCAGACACTTAGCAGGCTTCACAGTGCAAGGAAACTACATTTCCCAGCAGCCTCAGCTGCTGAAGCCTACTCTTTATGGTGCTTAGTAGAGCTTTTAAAAATAAACATTTGCTGTGCAACCTTGTGCTTCTGGGGATCCGGCCTCGTGTCACCGAACTCAGATTAGCTTAGTTAGGGGTCCGGGATCTCATGGGGGAATCTCCGTTAACGCTGCTGAAGCGGGCATTGAAATGTGCATCTGCGCATGCGTGAACTCACCGTCTCGCACACTGCAAGTGTGTCCATCTGGTAATTTGCGTCTCTTGTTCTTCTGGCCCCACTTTCTGCAGAAAATACATGTGGGGGCTGGCAGGAGACTTAGGAAGAATGCAGGACTCGGGCTGGCGGGTGGAAGAATTGAGGAGTCCCATGGGGTAGCCACTTGTAAGCTCCACACTTTGGGGGAGTGGTTTCACTTTCCTGTACCTTAAAATCTTGGCATCCTCACCAAGCTCTTAACCAGTTCCTGGCACAATTAACCATTTTGATAACACATTTACGTTACAAGCCTATCTAGAAGAATACTCTATCCATCATGTATGACAGTCTAGGCTAGACAATTGATTCCTAATCTAAATAGCAGACAAACATACATTAAAGAAAATACTAACAGCCTTTAGATTTAGTCTTTAAAATATTGCACTAGATGGCTTTTCAATTTCGTCATTAAATGCTATGCATGCAATTAACATTTCTTAGAGCTCTAAACATTGACCGAATTAAATTAACATCCGGACTGTAAAGAATTATTTTTACTTTCTAACCTCCCTTGGTAACCTTTGGGGTTGTACCTGGCCTGGGAGATTTAACTTTTGGAGGACATAAGACAATTCTTGATAAGGATCTGGGTGTAACATAAATCACTTTGTGCGCCACGAACATTGACAGATTAGTTAAATCTCCTGGGGTGTCGTATGCAAGTTTGTGGCTTCATGCAGAGTGTCACACTGGCACCATCTCTTCTTTGGCTTCCGTGGTCATGACTCCCAGCTCACTGACCACTAGTGAACTATCTGGAGTTGAAAACATTTCCAGTACTTCCTGTGGGAGTTCTACAGGTTGATCAGGTTCTATGTGTACTGATACAAACTCAACAACCTTTTCATCAGACCAGTGGGGCACAGGACCCAAGGCAGCATGGATTCACAACAGTAAAGTCATGTCAGACAAATCTAATAGATTTCTTTGACTGGGTGACCAATGTAGTAGACCAGGGAAGGGCTGTGGACATGACCTATCTAGACTTTAGCAAGCCATTTGACATAGTACCACACAAAGGATTGATATACAAGTTAGCCAGCCTTGGAGTGGGTCCCAGAGTGGTAGCCTGGGTAAAAAACTGGCTGGACAACAGGATACGCAGGGTAATAGTAAACAGAGTTCACTCTGAAGAAAGGGGGGTTACTAGCAGGGTACCACAGGGTTTAGTACTGTGGTCAGTCCTCTTTAATGTCTTTATAAGTAACTTTACAGAGGGACTGGTAGGAAAAGTATGTCTATTTACAGACAACACAAAGATCTGCAACAGGGTTGATACAGAAGGTGGGGTGGAAAGGATGCAGAGGGACTTGGCAAGGTAGGAGGAATGGTCAAATGTATGGTAGCTTAGATTTAATGCAAAGAAGTGCAAAGTAATGCACCTGGGAAACAAAAACCCAGTGGAAGAGCACACAATGGGGTGTGAAATACTAACAACAACAAAACTGGAAAGGGACCTGGGGGTAGTCATATCAGATGATCTTAAGGTGGACAAGTGTAACCCCTCACCCCTGCCTTTTTACTAAAACGACAGGTGGCATGCTGTTGGCGTTGGCAGCAATACCTGGTGGGGACCTGGGTTCGGGGAGGATGAGGTTACCTGGCACAAGGGGACCTAGGTTTGGCTACTCTGCACAGGGGCACCCAAGTAAATCCGAACACAGGAAGCAATAACTGTCATGTTCAGAACCAGGATTGGGATTTTTCAGTGTGGCTTTTATTCATAACTAGCTGAACACAACAAAGCATAGATGGACCCCCAAGGGGCTATGTTTACTGCTAATGCAGATTGGAGACTACAAGGCGGTCCACTTAAAGAATGAACCCATTTCTACTGTTTTCTGGCTCTGGACTCACTAGGCACTCAGCCCGGACTTGCATGCGCTTTGGATACACAGCCCGACTGGCCCGGCTCCCCTGCCGGCCACTTGACTGACGGTCCATTTAAAGAATGAACCCAATTTACTTGTTGTAGCTCCCATCAAACAAGAATAATTATTTTCCCAAGTTGTGGCTTCCCACACCACTTAGAGTCTGCCACTCCTAGGGAGATTTTCCAATTTAGAAATCCGTAGAGGTGGACCTGGTAACTAAAGATGAGGGGTGTTCCCACCTCCAGCTCCCACAGCCTATACCCGTCCATTTCTCTGGACAAACAGAAACTTAAACTTCGAAATGTAGATTAAACGGATGACCTGTAGCACCCCCTCTACAACATTACTTGAATCCATAAAGACTTTAAATGTTGAACCTACTCCATTTGTTTGTCCTAGTACAATAGGCCTCCCAAATAGTAGTTCATATCCCAGCTTTCTTCACATTTTCCAAACTGAAGAAACATATTGTTTGCCCTCTCAAATTAGAGCAAAACACTCACCCTTTCGTTGCAGGTGCCCCACAGGTGAAATACAACTTCTTTCACTGTTATCAGACCAAAACAGAAACTGTAGAAAAAAGACAGCTTTCTTCTTGTAGTAGAAATTAGGGGATTGCCCCTGGAATCCACAGAGGGATACTTTACTTTCTCCCTCCCCCCGGAGGGAGGGGGGCACTGAGACCTGGACAGCAGTCTCCACCACTTAAAACTGGACACTGACCTTCTAACACAGAAGGTAAACAAAAGACACTTCCTTGCTCTTCAAAACAAAACAGAAGACGTCCTTCCTGCTTGACAATAAACAGGAGACTGATTTTGAAAACTCCCAAAGTTCTATCTCACTCCCTGTGCTGCAGATTCCAATGTGGCTTATGCAGCTGTGACAGTTCTATGGTGATGTCATCTCTCGGTCTCAGCTGAGACTGAGACAGAGTGAGACAGTGTGAAACCCATTTAACTGTAGTTTCACAAGCTGCCTTCCCTGCCGACCACTAGGTCTTACTGGGATTCTAGTAACCCCGTGTAACAAGGGGTTACACTTGCCCTTGACCAGGAAAATGACTGTCCCCAGTCATTATGCACTCGGCCTTAGGCCATCCCACCCTATGTGCTACCTGCGGAGGGGGGTGATCAGGCCCCCTCCTACCATGTGCAAGCACAGGCAGGCAACACTAAGGGCCTAGAGGCCTGTAGCTGACATCTCAGCCTCTACTCTATCCACTTGCTATGGACAGCTAGTGGCTCTGGTAGAACCGTCCAGAGCATAGCCCTGATAGATCAGTACTGCAGTCTCTATGGCCACTCAGGACCACAGCCTGTCTATCCCCCCTAACCCTCTAAGGAAAACCTATCTGCCTCTAACATAACATCCCAAAACAAAAACAAAACCCGGGGACCTCCCCGACCTTGGGCAACCTGCAACTACACCATTAAAATGCCAATTACTGCCTCCTCCCTACCCCCACAACCACACCTGTGGAAGAAAAGGGTTAATACAGTAACAACCATAACAATAACAACACAGTACTTTAAATTCTACACAATAAAGCACTGACGAGGAACTCCGATGAGCCTCTCCTCCTCTTCTTGTCTTCTCTTCTGTCTTCCCAGGAACACCTGTAAGAAAAAGACAAAAATAAAACACATTCCTAATCTGCATACACAGTCTACCTAAACAACAATACCTACCATACAAAAACACTGAAACAAAAGATTTTTTTTAGAAAAAGATAGAATAACAGTATTTACATTAGAGTACAATAATGACATTATTTACAATACACATTTGGGGGGATGGAGTGCCCTTAAAGTCCCAACTAGTGACCACAAGGCCCGAAGGCTAGTCCAATAAAGAGTCTATCCTGGGCCACAGCCCTGTGAAACACAGTTCTAATGGGCTAAAGTCCCAAAGGGGAGAGTCTTTGCGGACAGTTCATGCATTTTTTAAGTCTGTAGTGTAGGGTGTGTACTGCAATGTCATAAAGATAGAGAAGGTTTTGGACTTACCATCCATTTGTAGTGTACGAACTGCACAAACCTTGTCCACAGCCGAAGACTCTCCCTGGCAGCATTTCTTCTGATACATCTGGGCAGACATCTTCCGGGAACTACAGGAGGGCACATCTGGAAACAGCTGGGCTGATGTCATCTCTGGAGAAGGACCCTTAGAACAGGAACAAAAAAAAGAAAACAGCTGGTCCGATGTCATCCGATTACCAGGCGATGAACAGGAAACAACTGGGCTGGTGTCCTCTCTGGATCTGAAGTCATCTGGTGGGCCAGTAGATGGTTGCTGAACAGGACAGTACACTGTAGACTGAAGAGTGTGGAGCACCTGAGTCCATGGTTATTCATATTGGCGGATCAATAAGGCACTTCACAGTCTAGTATGGCAGTACTGACTACCACTGCTCGGCTCTCCATTTTGTAGGCACGGTCTTAATTTCTGGGAGGTCCTTGCACTGAGGCCAATAGTACCGTGGGTCAGGGGCTTGAATTATTACCCCATCTGGGCACACATAATTCACACAATGGGAGACTTCATGTCCCTCTCCATCCACTATTCTCACTCTGTCCATAAACAGTGTCCTGCCTCTCCTTCACTGCATATACTTTTCATGGAACAGTCTTTTTTTTACATGCTGGTTGGCCCCAGGATGCACATGTTTCATTGCTTCATCCCAGATCCAGGATTTCCTGCAGTCCTCAATCTCCTCCCAGACTGTCCGAGGAAAGGCAAGAAAGGTCATACCATAGATTTAATTTGCCTTTCCACGAACCAGTCTCTCCTCTTTACTTGCTTTGGTCAATCTAAGACCGCTGGCCTGGCTTGGGGGTGGCCAGTCCTGGTTCTGCCAGCTTCACATCCTCAAAGAAATTAAAAATGGATCCCTGACTTCTTCCTCTTGTAAAGCCAGGGCAGTGGCATCACCACCTTCTTCAACACATTCCTCCGAGGCAAGATCTTGAGGCTGTGTACCCGTTCCTTTCTCACAAGGCCACATAGGTTCCCCCTCATCTTCCTCTTCACTGAGGATCTGAGCCCAGGAGTGAGCAGTCGTTCTCATCCCCGAGACTTTCCATTCATCACTAGGCGCGGAGGTCGACACCTCCCATTCAAAGGAATTGGAGGCGCTTTATACAAGCCATATTTTTGTAGACATCCAGCACAGTGAGGAATCATGAAGACATCCCTTCCAGCACTGAAGCATATCTGGCATACACGCACTGGATAATTAGGAATTGCCACATCAGGAGGCAGTTGCCCTTCATAGCACCACTTTTCAATATCTCTCAGTCTATTTACTACTGCTGTTACTGCAACCCGGGCATGATCTTGGTAACGAGCTGCTCCTGAGGCCATAACTGCAGAAAAATAAAAGTTCACTGTAACTGAAAGTCCCACTTTAATGAACACACTCTGTAGCTTTAAAATGGCTCCTGTGCTGCTGTGTTTACTTTACTACCCCACCCTGTAATGGCGGTGGCAGCACTCCTGTGCATCAACATTTAGAATCTGGATCAAGCTGCCTTCCCTGCCTACTACTAGGTCTTACTGGGATTCTACTAACACCGGGTAACAAGGGGGTTATACAAACAATGTGAGAAGGCAGTAAGGAGGGCTGGTGGCATACTGGGATGCATAGGGAGAGGCATCACCAGTACAAAACAGGAAGTTGTTATCCCTCTGTACAGACAGTTGGTGAGACCCCATCTGGAATACTGTGTGCAGTTCTGGAGACCTCATCTCTGCAAGGACATAGACAGGATGGAGGGCTGTCCAGAGGGGTGCAACTAAAATGGTGCAGGGTCTGCACCAGAAGACATACAAAGAGAGATTAAAGGAGCTTAATATGTATACCCTCAAGGAGAGGAGGGAGGGGGACATGATAGAAACGTTCAAGTACATCAAGGGAATTAACAGAGTCCAAGAGGGTAGCATCTTTCAGAAAAAGAGATATGCAAGAACAAGGGGGTACAATTTAAAGATAGAGGGGGGACGGCACAGAGGTAATGTGAGGAAGTATTTTTTCATGGAGAGGGTTGTGGATACATAGAACAGCCTTCTTGGGGAGGTAGTGGATTCAAAAAGAGTAGGGGAATTCAAGAATGCATGGGACAGACATAAGGCAGTTCTAGAAGGGGAGGTAGGAGGAAGTAGGCTGTTGGTTAACTAGGATCTGCAGCTTATCCATTAGGTAGGGAAATGGGCAGACTAGGTGGGTCAAGCGGTCCTTATCTGCCGTCAAATTCTATGTTTCTATCACTTGTCTCACTTGCCAGTTCTTATGTAGACCCTTCACTTGAGGTTTCGATTTCATACCATTCAGGGGTAACGTTTTTGGATTAGCTCTGTTTCAAATGCCAAGGTTGCTTGGTGAATGAAACTGTCATTACTTTGAAACATTTGGGCCAGATCTAGAGCAGGATAGTACACTTCCATTTCAGAATCTGATTCAGAACTATCTTGTTCTGCAGCTTTCTCTATTGAATCAAGATTGGATTCAGGGAGTTGCTCTGGATTTTTGTTCTAACGTTTGTGTGGGGCAGATTGGATTACAGAATGTTCTGCTATAACACTATTGGGGATTGACATTTGCCCAATAGGAAATCAATGATTGAGGTGGACAGTCCACTGTCTAGTCTTAGTTCTTTCTTTCTCAATTCTGTACACTGGCGTCTCTTGCATTTTCTCCAAAATAACATAAGGGATACTGGACCATTTATCTGATATCTTATGCTTGCCTGGGATGCCCAAGTTTCGCAGGAGAACACGGTCTCCTGGACGCAGTTCTTGCGCTTTAACTTTTTTATCATGTTTGTCTTTATTGAGTTTGTTATGCCTAGCAGCAGTTTCTGTAGCCAACATTTATGCAGCATTAAGTTGATCTTGCAGTCTCTGAACATAATGCAGATACGTCTCGTGCCTAAACCCATTGGCCAAGACACCGAAACACAGGTCAAGAGGTAATCTGTCTTCCCTGCTGAACATAAGACTGTAGGGTTAGTACCCAGTGGCATCACTTCTGGTACAATTGTACGTATGGACTTGGTCACTAACTCGCTGGCTCCACTGGCGATTGTCATTTGGGCCTAATGTTACCAACATAACAAGGAAAGTCAAGTTCAACCGTTTTAGTTGAGGGTCACCTTGAGGTTGGTAGGAGTCATTCTGGACTTGTGAATACCCCACAATGACAGTAACCCTTTTACGAAATGACTCTCAGATTCTCTGCCCTGGTTGGAGTGAATCCATTGTGGAGCTCCATAATGAACGAAAAACTCTTTTACTGGCATTTTTCACACCATGGAGGCCTTCTGGCCTTTAGTGTGATGTGCCTGAGTATAGCGAGAAAAATTATCTCTGACCACGAAGATATTTGCAACTTTCTTTGAGTCGGGTTCTAGACTGAGAAAGTCCATGCACATTAGCTCCTTGAGAGCACTTGTGGATATGTGTACTAAAGTGGTGGCCCTCTATGGTCGCACTTTTCTCTGTACACATCGGCTGCAGGTCTTGCAGTACCTTTTGTGTCTCTTGCTATACGAGGCCAATAGGAACATGATCTGGCTAAATTCAGTGTTCATTCATTGCCACGATGCTCCATTTTGTCACGTAAGGCAGTCTGTTTAAACATTGTGGGTGAGACAAGCTGTGACTTAGTGAAACCTTGAGGACCTTGTATTTCTCTATACAACAGTCGATTCATTATTTTCAGTTTGGACCATTCCCACATCATCAGTCTTGGATCTGAATGATTGGCTGTGACTTGCTTAGCATCACCTCTGTTTTCTAAAGTACAATGTCTTTGAGGATTGCATCTGCCCATTCCTCACGTTGCAAGTCTTGATTTGTAAGCTGTGGCAGTCAGCTGATATCGGCTGCAGCACGGATGCAGTAGGCTGTGGGCAAACATTCTGCTGAAGCAGCAAGGGCACTGCTTAGTCGGTTTGAGTTAGTTTCTGGGGATTCCTCATCAGTGTCAGATTTGTTACAAAGAGATTTCACGGTCTGTTCAGGAATTTAGACCCAAGTTGCATTGTTCTGAGAGGTGGTGGTCTTCTAGATAATGCATCTGCATCAACATGGTTCAGCCCTGTTCAGTACTCAACACTGTAACCGTAAGTAGACAAGGCTGATAACCATTGGTGTCTGGCTTTGTCCAAGTTTTACAGTGGTCTGTACATATATGAAGGGGTTGTCTGTCTTGATAGTAATTCTTGCTCGGTAGGGATACTCGTGGAACTGGTCCACAGTCGTCTACTTTAATGCCAAGAACTGTAGCTTGAGAATGGGGTAATTCTTCTCTGCACTATTGAGGCTTCTGTTGGTGAAAGCCACAGGTTGTAACCCTTTAGGAAAGCTTTGGTAGCGTACAGCACCTAACCCACTGAAACTTGCATCCGTGTGGAGTACATATGGTTTCTCTGTATCGGTGTACACTAGGAAAGGGGCATGGGTATACAATTAATAATGTCTCTAAAAGCTTTGTTACACTCGGACATCCATCCAGGTCTAAATCATTCTGTGTGTAGTAAGACTTGGGGCCATTTCACTTGACCGGTGGGCTCTTTCCTTTTCTGGTGAGTGGAAAACCTTGCGTGAGGTACAACAAAGGTCTGACTACTTTGCTATCATTCTTCACAAATCTTCTGTAGTAACCACAAAACCTAAGGAAACGCTGCAGATCTTTCAGAGTGAAAGGTCTGGACCATGACATCAACACCTCCACCTTACTTGGGTCAGTCTGGATCCCATCTGCAGATACAAAATGGCCAATGTACTTAACTGAGGTCTGCAAGAACTGGCACTTATCAATCGAGAACTTTAATTCAAACTCTTCTAGATGATCTAGCATCTACAGGAGCCTAATTTTGTGTTCTTCTAACATTTTGCCAAAAACTGTTACATCGTTCAGATGCACCAAACACTGAAGTAAATTCATGTGGCCAACAGCGTTCTCCATGGACCGTTGGAATGTAGCAGGGGCACCAGAAATCTCTTGTGGCATTCTTAAAAATTCAGAGAACCCCAAGTGGGAAAATGAACATGGTCTTCTCTTGATCTTGATGTGCCATAGTCATCTGATAGTACCCACTTCTTGGATCTAGTACAGAGAACCATTTACTGCCATTTAAACAATCTAGGGCATCTTGATTCCCGAGTATGGTGTGCTGATCAGATGTGGTTCTCTTTTTAAGGCTGTGGTAATCCACTCACATCTGTACAGATCCATTCTTCCTGATGAGCACAATAGAATAGGCATAGGGACTTTCTGGATTCCTGAATAATCCCAGCAGTCAACAGTTCTTGTAAATGGCGCTGCATGTCATCTATATCTGCAGGGGCTAGTCTTCACGACTTTTCACATAATGGTTGAATGTCATACAATAATATTTGGTGTTCTTCACCATCCACACATCCCACGCCCCATTCGTGGAGTGAAAAAAACTTTAGTGCACTCAGACAGTTTCATGCTCGTTTGGCTTTTTCCAGTCTTCAGGAACTGGAGAGTCTCTTGCATCTAGTACAGTATCAAGATCTTCATTTCCAGCAGATGGTTTCACAGCAGTGCCAGCACAGTACACTCTAGCAAGGGTGTGCCCTCGCTGTATGGTCACCTCTCTATCTGCGATGTCCCTCACATGGATAGTCAGTTGTCGAGCATAGGCATGTGCTTGCACTGGAAGGACACTGGGCTTCATACGTACTCCTTCAGGTAGTCCATGCTCCTCTGGAACATCTAGCATCAGCAATTTATTCTTGACCTCCCCTCAGAAATGAACCATGCCAGTTATGCCACATTCATCATTTGAGAGTATCACAATTTCCTCAGCATCCTTCTTCCACACGACGCCCACAGGATCAGCTTGGGTCTCTTGGGCAGACTCAGGCAGTTTCTGATAGGCTTGTCTTATTACGGCATGTACATTCAGTGTTCCGCCCCTTCTCTTGTCTTCCTCTTCTTGGCATAGTTGAGCCAGTTACTAAGCATATGGGCGTTTGTTCCAATGAGCACAAGTACTGTACTCCATCGTACAGGCTGGATTCTGGACACACAAGAGCAAAGTGTCTCAACAGGGTCTCCTGCACCTATGATCCAAGATGGGAGAGCTGTCCACACTGTGATGTATCCCAAGTAGAGGTAAGCTTTTTTTTTTTTTACTTAGGCCCCAGATGTTCAATCCATCAGTTTTTTTATTGTTTATTTTATTGAAATCTAGGATTACAAATACCTTTGAGTTGGATCTGCACATTTACGAAGGTTCCACGTCGAAGGAATGGGGGTATACATACATACAAAGGTCAACATAATAAAACATAGTTACACAATAAAAAAAAGTAAGAGACAGAGGCTTAGGAAATTCCAGTAATTCAAAATGTGCCAAATGTTAGGTAGCATGACATACCAGCCAAGGGCAATCTTAGAAATAAGTACTGCAGGTGAGAGGGAAGGGGGTATGCAGGCAGGAAGGCCACTGTCGGAGGGTAGAGGATGAGGGTAAGAGCTCTAAAGGGAAGGGAGGGAGGGAGGATAAAAGTCAGGAAATGTCCGGAGGTGAGGAAAGAGAGAGGGGGCAAGGGAGTAGGCAGATAGAAGGGGGCAAGGCGGGGAAAGGTAGCTGTTAAGACTGAAGTGGAGGGCAGTGAGCAGTGGGCCCCGATTAGGCAAGGCAGTCACAACGACTAATTGAAATAAGATGAAGTCGGAGTTGTCTCTTAAAAGGGCCAAGAGCAACAGCAGTAAGAGTTTCTTTGTTGAGAGTATTGTACCACTGTGGTGCTCTGTGGGCAAAGGCCCTCTGGCCCATGGTAGTCCGGCATCTGAGGACAAAGAAGGTTAGTTGTTGTGAACTTCTAGTTCACTGGGTGCTGTGGTGGTCAATGAGGAGCTTTTCAATGCCCGGGGGCATGACCCCGAGGAGGACTTTATTAGCTAACAGGCAGGTTCGATACTGTATCCTCTTGGATGAGAGGAAGCCATCCTGCCTGAGTGTACAGGTCACAAGTGTGTGTAAGTCGGTCAGCCCCAGTTAGCAGCATGCTTGCTTTGTTTAGTGCAACTGTAATTCTGCAGAGGGCAGAGGCGGAGGCAGAGCCATAAATTGCTAGCCCATAATCGATAATGGAGGTGACAGAGCTGTTGATAGCCAACCGGAGAGTGTCAGGAGTCATGCAGTGTTTGTGCCTGTAGAGCAGGCCTATATGGATGTTGGTGGCTTTGGCGACAGAATCTGTGTGCCGATGGTAGGAGAGTGAGCTGTCCAATGTGACACCTAGGTAATTAAAATCAGGAACGTGTTCAAGTAAGGTCCCTGTTTGGTTTAGGATGGTGAGGTCATGGGATTTGTACTTGCTCCTGGCGTTGTAGAAAGTCATAACCTTTGTTTTGCTGTAGTTCATGACCAGTTTGTGTGACTTGAACCATTCTTCGATGTGCATGAATTCAAGCTGTAATTATTTCTTGAGGAGCTCTGTGTTTTTTTTGGTTGGTGAACATGACAGTGACGTCAGCATAGAGCAGTAATTTTCTGGTGGCAGACACTGGGAAGGTTGTTGAGGAAGAGGCTGAAGAGTAGTGGCCCCCAGGATGGACTCCTGAAAGGACTGGCTTTTCTTCCGAGGAGACACCGGCAATCCTAACCCGCTGGACCTTCTCCCCAAGGTAGCTTGAAAACCAGAGCAGCGCTTCATTGGAGAGCCCAGTGTTTGATAATTGCTTGAGTAGAAGTGGGTGGTTCACAGTATCAAAGGTTTTCGTAAGGTCGATGAATACTGCCCCTACACAGTTTCCTTGATTGAGCGTGGTATGGATGAAGCCCGTGAATTCTAATAGTGCAGTGGTGATACTCTGCCCTTTTCAGAAACCATGTTGCTCAGGACACTGGATGTCGTATTTTTCCAGGTACTTGACTGGTTGGTCTGAGGAGATGCGCTCCAGGGCCTTAGATAATGGAGGGAGAATGGAGATAGGTCTGTAGTTGGAGTGCAGTGATTTGTCTCCACTTTTGTGTACCGATGTGATGGTCACCTGTTTCCAGCGAGATGGGAACTAGGACATCCTTAATGATAGGTTGAGGACCTTTGTCAGGGGTTCAAGGACTTCAAGGACAAGTGCTAACAACTTCAGGTCAAGGGAGTCACCGCTGTAGCCTGCGTTGTGAATGGCCTTCTGAATATAGGATCTGGCTTCATGCACTGGGATCTCCTTGAAGTAGAATTGTGGGGCAGGGTGTAGGAGAGGAATAGTTGCAGGAGAGTTACTACCAGAGGGGGCATCAAAGAAATTAGAAGGGAGGACACTATCCAGGTTGGAGAAAGCATTGTCAAAGTTGTTGGTGATTGAGTACAGGTCAGATGTTGGTGTTTCATTTATGTTGAGCATGGTGGGTGGTGACTTAGGATCCTTGCCTGTAAGGTCTTTCAAGTTACTCCAAATTTTTTTTCCACCACCCCAGGAGTTGGAGAGAGCTTCCTTGAAGTATCTGCGTTTGGCGCTCCTAACTGCCCGTGTGCACTCATTTCTGGCAGCTTTATATTTATGAATATCCCCAGGTTTGGATGTTGCACGAGCCCAGTGCCAGAGATGATCCCTATGTTTGAGTAAAGTGATTAGATTGGGGGTTATCCACGGGTTAGCTCTGCCCTGACCTTCAGCTTTTTGAGAGGTACAAAGATATTGCAGGCCGCAGTTAGTAGCTCAAGGTACCCCTGCTTTAACACTCTGGTGTGGATTATTTTAGGAAGGGACTTAATTAATTTGTTTGTCCAGGTACATGTGACTGGTGAGTGGTCACTGATCCCATCAGGGAGCACTGAGACTTTTGAGATTCGTTCAGGGTGATTAGTAAGGATCCAGTCCAGAAGTGTGTGCGACCCTGTCCTGTAGTTGCATCTGGTTGGGGTGGAAACAAGCTGGGTGAGGTTCTGTGACGTGACAGCATCCTTGTAGTTTCTGGCCTCCAGCGATAGCCAATTTATGTTGAAGTCGCCTAGTACTATGAGATCAGAGTTATGGTGTAATCCCTGTAGGCTTTCCAATATGCTCATAAATCCATTGCGCTGATCTTTAGGGGGTAGGTACACAGAGGCAATGGTGAGCTCCTTGTTGCGTGCCCTGAGTAGAACTTTAATAGCGAGAACCTGCAAGGGTGGTTTAGGGTTTGAGAACGAGAAGACTTGACCCAGATAGGAATTCCTCAGGTAGATGGCACAGCTCCCACCTCTTTGGAAACCCTGTCCTGCCTGAATATAGAGTATCCAGGGATGGTGACTGCAGCGTCTGGTATCTTGGGGTTAAGCCATGTTTTGACAACAGAGAGTACATCAGGGCTGTGTTACTGGACCCAGGTTTGCAAGATGTCAGGTTTGTTAAGGAGGCTACAGACATTGATTGAGGCTAATGTGAGGGACCCCTCCTGCCTTTTTGTGGCATGGGGTGCTAGGCCGGTAGGCCTTGGGTTAGGATGAACATTTCCAGATATTAGAAGTAACATAAGTAGTATCCTAAGAAGGTACGCTTTAATCATTTTGCAGACTAGTTTTGTTGTAGGGCATCTAGTCTTCTTGGCCTAGCTGGTCTGCGTTTGCACCATGATATTGCAGAGCATAATATATTAAGCCATGTTCTCAGAGGTGCCACGTGATTGATGAAAACTAATCAAATCCACAGGAAATGGTGAACTACATGGTACCAGAAAACTGTTATTGTAGCTCAAAGACCCAGAATGTGATAACTTCCTGCAGGGGTTAAATTCCTGAAGGTGATGAACATTGGCCTGGGGCATATGCAGGATGTAAAAATCCTTTGTTAGTATCTTCCCTTTGTTCTCCAAAATGGTTGTGAAGAGACCTCAAAGACAGGTACACATCTTTTAAGAACAAGTCAGATGGAAATGTGGATTCAATGCAGCACTCCACAACTCAGTGCTTGTATAACAGATTTATTGACCTTACTTTTGGCTTTGATGGCTTCCAAAAAAGTTGATTTATGATGAGAATGCCAATACCTGGTGGTGATGTTTTGCAGTTTCTTAGTCCAGGAAATGTTCATAGATGTTATGTCCAAGAATGGTCCAGTTCCTCCAAGCAGAAACACATGAAAATCCACAAAAACTAAACTACTGACAGAGACAAACACGAACAGCCAGCCACACAGGCTCTAGTCTGAGGTTGACCAGTTGGCATCAGGGGATGTGAGATAAGAAAAAATTACTCAGCATAGTAAGCTTGTTTCTTCAACGGGATCACTCATTGTGATTAAACTGATGCAGTCAGCCTCCTGTGTTGGACTGCCCGGAGTGATGGAATTATATGCAAATGATGGAACTCTCAATTGGCTCATGCCAATTTCAAACTGCTGCCCTTGCAACTGCTGCACTGAGTGCTTCAGATTCTTTACTCCGCCTGCCTAGTGAAGATGTCCTGGAGAGCTCTCCTACAACCTCTTCAAAATCTGTTTATCTGGTCGATATGTAGTGTTTTTATATATATTTCAGATTGCTGCCTTAGTTTTAGTTTATTTTGTAATTTGTGTGAATATTTTGTGTGATTAGCGGTTCCTTCACGGTTCACTGGAACCGAGGGTTCTGCTATTTCTACTGAGGTTTTTACCTCAATTTTGCTAAAGTAGCTCCCATGGTAGGACCAAAATGTCTATTAACTTCTGTTTGTGGAAATCCAGACATTCTCGCAGATGACTTGCCTACTGTCTTATTCAGACTTTGTCTAGCTGCATTATCAGAGGGATTTCTTTGCTTTCGGCGCTCTTCCTTTAGTCTGATATTGACCTTACACAAATCTTCTGGAGACTGACACTGTCTTTTCATGTGGCCATCCTCACCACATTGGTAAGAAAAGATGCCATTTCGAATTTGTCTTTACTGTGTTGGCCCAGCGGAGGGCTGGGGGGTACTTGTCTGATTTCGTCTCTCTCTCTCTATGAAAGGTTGATATGTATAATTTCTTGCAGGAGGTCCTCTATTACTATTTCCATCCCTTTGATATGTCATAGGTGGGGCTTACTTTTCTTTAGGTCATCCACAGTGACTTTTAGATCTTACTTCGAGTAGGAGCTCTTGCAACAGACTATAGCACTTAGAACTATGCCGCAGGCACTAGGACCCTCCGGTAAAATCTTCAGCCAGCAGTACACAGCAGGGATCGCCCCCGACGCTGGCCCTGCCCCGACGTCAGCCCTGGTACAAAAGGGGGTGGACCCAGCTCCTCCTCAGTTCTTTTCCCGCTGCGTCCCACACGTGAACAGAGAAGAACAGCTTCAGCTTGCCAGATCAGCAAGAATTCTTCAATCAAAACTTGCTTTTCTACCATTTTTTCAATGGTTTTTCATAGTTACTGATGTCAGGCCATTGTCCGATGGTTTTTTCCAGTCCTGACGGATGTCTTCTTGGGCGACGATAAGTTCTTACGTAACTGTACTTTCCTGCAACTGGCTGTGGGAAATCAGAAACATTAGTAGAATTAGCTAGTTGGGCTGTGGCATCCAGCACAGACAAACTGTGGTCAGAAAACATGTCCATGGGGTTCTGCTAAAGTTCACAGCTTTGACTTGAAGATACAGTAACTCTTTCAAAAGTTCATGGAGTTCACGACTATCACTACTTAAACTCTGTTTCACTCTGAGAGGACATTGTGGTTATCCCAGCATTGGATTCCCTAATGTTTGTCTCATTTTTAACCTCTCTTACTTCCTTCATCAGGACACTGAAGGTAGGTGGTTTGTCTTTTCTATCCTTCAAGCCAGTTTCAATAACAGCAAACTTGAGTATCGAGCAGCTTTTAGTACTTGGCTGATACTCACTTTGCCTAGATTAGAGGAAGCCATGCCTTCTTTATGAAAAACTTGTAGCACTCGCTCAAGGTAAGTTAAGAAGTCTGATAATGTCTCTCCTTGGCATCGATTGGTTGCTTTATATTGCCACATGAGATCGTTGCCTGAGTGGGTGCTTCCAAACACACTTATCACAAGCATTCAAATAGTCTTGTGTAGTGGCTTCAGGCTTTGAGGCTCTTAAAGAATGGATAACATTGGGGGCAGACCCTGGAGGCTTTCTCCTATTCTCTTATGCTTTTTTGCTTCTCGACACTGCCAGTCATGAACCAACAGGGTGGCATAGTCCATCCAGTTGTCAAGGTCCTCCTCCCCTGCTGGAGTGGGTTCAATCCCAGAAAACATGTGTAATCTTCTATAGAAGTCATACATAGCATGGGGTACATAGTGTGGCATGCCTACTGCAGCTCCAAGCAAGTTACCTTCTAGCACATCAGTTACTTTTCTAACTTCATCAGCAGACTTCCGTTCTGCCAATAACAAAAGAATCAGTTTCTCCTGAAAACCTTCAGCTTTTGGGGTAGATTGGGCTTGGGCGTCTTACATGCATGGTGCGCCACAGTCCAGGCAGATTGTGAACCTTCAGGGGTCACATGGTCTGGCACTTTTGCGAATTCTAGTCTCTCTGCGTTCAACAAGGACAGTCAGTGTCTTGGTGGAGGGGTCCCTCACTCGCCCTCGTAGTGCAATCTGACCGATATTTGTTTCTACAGACAACACTTCTTTGATTTGTCCATTACTGGCCCTGGGGATAACTCCTAAAATTAATAGTGCTTTTTTGAGGTCTGTGCCCTCGCCATCACAACAGTTCAAGAAGTGCTTTATTTATTTATTTATACATATCGGAATTACAATCTTTTGAGTCATAGACTCATTTCCAAAGGCTCCTTGTCAATGAATATAGAGACATTCTCAGGGTTACATAGTTCCATGGACAAATACAGAGTTACATAGAATACATCGTTACATAGTTATAGTACAGAAAATTTGTACAGACAAGTTGTAATGACAGCATACTTTAACATGCGATAATGTCATTGGTCTATACAAGGTGGTTGCTATGCAATTAGTGCGAGAAAATGTAGGTGGTGACACTGGAGTGATGCAGAACTTAGCTGTTATGGGGACATTGTCAAGCAGATTGTGGACTAGCAGTTATGTCCACATTTAGGAGGGCTAGTAAGTGTTGGGAACCAAGAATGGTTATGTACACCTACAGCAGCAAGTGTCAAAGAAGTGGTTCCTGAGAGTAATTTTGAAGGGATCAATTTTAAGGAGATTAGTGAAAGTGGAAGGGGTGGAGTTGAACCAGGATGGGGCCCTGTAGCAAAATGACCGCTGTGCAATGGTGGCCTTGCATGCACTGTGGGTGGAAACGGGCCGGGTAGCATGGTGGAGAGAAGAGGACACCTGGGGGGGGGGGAGACCAAGGAGTGTAAATTTTCATACGCCTTTGTGTCAACTATCATTTTAGCTTTGAGGATTGCCCCACCTGCTGCTCGGGCAAGTAACTCCATGTGGGTGCTTTTGGGTTTTTAAGATATCCCAGCAGTACCTCCAAGTTGTGTAACCCCAGTGCTGTGGTCTAACTGAGGGCTACTACCACTGGCTTATGTTCACAGTCAGTGTTGAGTGGCCTGGGCTCTGTACGGTATGGTCTGGGAGTTTGTCTCCAAAAGATTGTATAAATAATTATTTTAGCTTTGGGGACTGCCCCACCTGCTGCTTGGGCAAGTAACTTCATGTGGGTGCATTTGGGGTAATAGAAGAGCCCAGCAGTACCTCCAAGTTGTGTAACCCCAATGCCATGGTCTAACTGAGGGCTACTACCGCTGCCTTATGCTCACAATTAATGTTGAGAGGCCTAGGCTCTGTACGGTATGGTCTGGGAGTTTGTTTCCAAAAGATTGCGTAAATAATCATTTTAGCTTTAGGGACTGCCGCACCTGCTGCTTGGGCAAGTAACTCCATGTGGGTGCGTTTGGAGTAATAGGAGATCCCAGCGGTATCTCCAAGTTGTGTAACCCCAGTGCCGTGGTCTAACTGAGGGCTACTACCGCTGCCTTATGTTCACAGTCAGTGTTGAGGGGCCTGGGCTCCGTACGGTATGGTCTGGGAGTTTGTTTCCAAAAGATTGCATAAATAATCATTTTAGCTTTAGGGACTGCCCCACCTGCTGCTTGGGCAAGTAACTCCATGTGGGTGCGTTTGGAGTAATAGGAGATCCCAGCGGTATCTCCAAGTTGTGTAACCCCAGTGCCGTGGTCTAACTGAGGGCTACTACCGCTGCCTTATGTTCACAGTCAGTGTTGAGGGGCCTGGGCTCCGTATGGTATGGTCTGGGAGTTTGTTTCCAAAAGATTGCATAAATAATGGAGTGCCTTCACACAGAGCAAGGTTTTGTGGGTCAGAATAGTAAATTGGATACAACCCCCTGGGATACTGTACCTACCCAAACGACAACCCACACAGAGAAATTCACTTTACCTTGCACTTCAATAACCAACATGCGCTTTAAGGAAGTCGCTTATAATATGGCTGATCGACACAGTGGTAAAGCATATGTAACCCCTCACCCCTGCCTCTTTGCCAAAATGACAGGTGGCATGCTGTTGAAGCTGGCAGCAGTACCTGGTGGGGACTGGGTTCGGGGAGGATAAGGTTACTCGGCACATGGGGACCTTGGTTTGACTACTCTGTACAGGGGCACCCAAGTAAATCCGAACACAGGAAGCAATAACTGTAATGTCCAAAACCAGGAATGGGATTCTTTAGTGTGACTTTTATTCACATACTAGCTGAACAGACAAAGCATAGACGGACCCCCATGGGGCTACATTTCCTGGTAATGCAGATTAGAGACTACAGAACCCTTAATCACCGTTTTCAGCCCTCAGGCTCTGAACTCACCAGGCACACAGCCCGGATTTGCACGCAGCTTTGGGTACACAGTCCAACTTGTAGACACTTGGGTTTTTCCCACGGGCCCGGCTCCCCTGCCGGCCACTTGATCCGCGGTCCGTTGGAAGAATGAACCAATTATCCTGTCGTGGCTCCCCACACCACTTAGAATCGGCGACTCCTAGAGAGAATTTTTCCTTGTCGTGGCTCCCCACACCACCTACAGTCTGCAACTCCTAGAGAGAATTTTCCCTTGCAACCCCACGTCTGGGTACTTCCCCATCACTGGCCAAGTGCATGAGGCAAAGTAGCAACCACAGCAGAAATCCGAAGAGGTGGACCTGGTCAGTAAAGATGGGGGGGGGGGTCCGCCTACCTCCAGCTCCCATAGCCCATACCCAGCCATTTCCCTGGGAAAACTGAACAATTCCTTTGCTGAACTTCTAAATGTAGATTAAAGGATAGATGTCTAGTGCATCTCCTCTACATATTATTTAAATCACACAACACTCAGGATTTGACACTACTTTACTTGCTTGGCCCATTTCTCTAGGCTTCCCAGTATGTAGCTCAGTCCCTAGATTTTCACACATGTCCCAGGGTGAAGAAAACAATTTGTCCTTTTAGCCCGAGCATACACTTACCCTTTACAGGTGCCCCAGAGGCAACTCACAAATCATCCATCTTCCAAAATAAATGTTGGACTAACCAGGCAGGTTTACTTCCATTTAGCAGAATTAAGGGGATTGCCCCAGGAATCTGATAGGGATCTTTACATCCTCCCTCCCCCCCCCCGGAGGGAGGGGGCACCGTTACCCGAACAGCGGTCTCCACCACTTGAGTACAACTTCACTCCCTTCACTTTCTGAAAACAAACTGGAACTGAACACTACCCTTTGAAAACTCCCAACGTTCTATCTAACTCCCTTGGCTGCAGATTCCAATGTGGCTTATGCAGCTGCGAAAGTTCTATTGGTGATGTCATCCCTCAGTCTCAGCTGAGACTGAGAACAGAGTGAGACAGTGTGAAACCCATTAACTGTAGTTTCACATGCTGCCTTCCTGCCTACCACTAGGTCTTACTGGGATTCTAGTAACCCTGGATAACAAGGGGTTACACTCTATGACCAGGAAAATGACTGTCTGCAGTCATTATTTCATCTGCCTTAGGCCATTACACACCGTGTGCTACTCAGCGGAGGGGGGTGATCAGACCCCCTCCTACCATGTGCAAGCATAGGCAGGCAACACTAAGGGCCTAGAGGCCTTTAGCTGACATATCAGCCTCTACACTATCCACTTACTATGGACACCTAGTGGCTCTGGTAGAACTACCCAGAGCATAGCCCTGATAGATCAGCACTGCGGTCCCAGTGGCCACTCAGGACCACGGCCTGTCTATCCCCCAAACCCTCTAGGGAAAACCTATCTGCCTTTAACATAAATACCCCCAAAACAAAAACAACCCGGGGACCTCCCCGACCTTGGGCAACCTGCAACCACACACCATTAAAATACCACATTACTGCCTCCTCCCTACCCCCACAACCACACCTGTGGAAGGAAAGGGTTAATACAGTAACCATAACAATACAATACTTTAAATTTCTACACACACTAAAGCACCGATGAGGAACTTCGATGAGCCCCTCCTCCTCTTCTTGTCTTCTTTTCTGTCTTCCCAGGAACACCTGTAAGAAAAAGAAAGACAACACACACTCCTAATCTGCATACACAGTCTACCTAGACCCCTACCATCAAAACACTGCAGAATCCCAAAAATATATATATTTTTTTTTAGAAAAAGGTAGAAAACAGTATTTACATTAGAAAACAAAGACATTATTTACAATACACATTTGGGGGGATGGAGTGCCCTAAAAGTCCCAACTAATGACCACAATGTCTGAAGGCTAGTCCAATAAAGAGTCTCTCCTGGGCTGGAGCCTGGTGACGCACGCTTCTAACAGGCCAAAGTCCCGAAAGGGAGAGTCTTTGAGGACAGTTCATACATTTTGAAGTCTGTTAGTGTAGGGTGTGTACTGCAATGTCATAAATATAGAAAAGTTCGGACTTACCAGCCACTTGTAGTATGAAATTCGGCACCAACCTGCACCTCTGACGAAGACTCTCCCTGGCAGCATTTCTTCCGATACAGCTGGGTGGACATCTTCCGGGAACCACAGGAGTGCACATCTGGGAACAACTGGGCTGATGTAATCTCTGGAGACGGAACCTTCGAACATGATCAGAAAGAAAACAGCTGGTCCGAAGTCAGCCAATTACCAGTCGATGAACAGGATACAACTGGGCTGGTGTCCTCTCTGGGTCTGAAGTCATCTGGTGGGCCAGTTGATGGTTTCTGGGAAGGACAGTACATTGTAGACTGATGAATGTGGGGGCACCTGAGTCCTGGATATTCATATTGGCGGATCAATAAGGCACTTCACAGTCTGGTGTGGCAGTACTGACTACCACTGCTTGGCTGTCCATTTTGTAGGCACAGGGTTATTTGCTGGGAGGTCCTTGCACTGAGGGCAGTAGTATGGAGGGGGGGGTCAGGAGCTTGAATTATTACCCCGTCTGGGTGCACATAATTCACACAGTGGGAGATTTCGCGTCCCTCTCCGTCCACTATTCTCACTCTGTCTATAAACAGTGTCCTGCCTCTCTTCCACTGGGTATACTTTTTGTGGAACAGTCTATTCTTTACATGCTTGTTGGCCCCAGGATGCACACTTTTCATTGCTTCATCCCAGATCCAGGATTTCCTGCAGTTCTCTTTCTCTTCCCAGACTTTCCGGAAAGGTAGGAAAGGTCATACCATAGATTTCATTTGCCTTTCTACGAACCAGTCTCTCCTCTTTACTTGCTTTGGTCAATCTGAGACCGCTGGCCTGGCTTGGGGGTGGCCAGTCCTGGTCCTGCCAGCTACGCATCCTTAAGGAAATTAGAAACGGATCCCTGACTTCTTCCTCCTGTAAAGCCAGGGCATTGGCATCACCACTTTCTTCCATACATTCCTCCGAGGCAAGATCTTGAGGCTGTGTACCCGCACCTTTTTCACAAGGCCACATAGGTTCCCCCTCATCTTCCTCTTCACTGAGGATCTGAGCCCTGGAGTGAGCAGTCGTCCTCACTTCCGAGACTGTTCACTCATCACTAGGCGTGGAGGTCGACACCTCTCACTCAAAGGCCTCCCGCATCTCATCTCCATCTGAGACTTGGGCTAGGCCCCCCCTCCAGGGGTCGATTGATTCTTTATCCGAACTTTCCTTCTGGGATCCAGCATCCGAAACTTCTGGTTCTGTTTCTTACTCTGCACCCTCTAGCTTTGTGCCACACTCCCCCGAGGGGTCTTTCTCCACAGGCTCCGCCTGGTGCTGTGTGCTGCCAACAGCAGATTCCTGAATTTTTGTCCATGTGGGAGGCAAACGGATAGGAGGCACTTTATACAAGCCATATTTTTCTAGGCATCCAGCACAGTGAGGAATCATGAAGATGTCCCTTCCAGCTCCCAAGCATATTTGGCATACACACATTGGATAATTAGGAATCGCCACATCAGGAGGCAGTTGCCCTCCATAGCACCACTTTTCAATATCTGTCAGTCTATTTAATGCTGCTGCATTGCAACCCGGCATGATCCGGTAACGAGCTGGTCCTGAGGCCATAACTGCAGAAAATAAACAAAGTTCACTGTAACTGAAAGTCCCATTTTATTGAACACACTCTTTAGCTGTAAATGGCTCCTAGTGCTGCTGTGTTTACTTTACTACCCCACCCTGTAATGCATGGACGGCAGCACTCTTATGCATCAACATTTAGAATCTGTGTCAAGCCACTGCGCACCCGATTTACACAAACTACTGATAACTTTTACTCAAACTGCACAACTTGCTCTGATCTTGCTTTAAACACATTTGCAGGATTTTCCACTGACTTTTTACATGCTGGTAACATTTCTTTTATTCACAGTCCCTTAAAGCTTCAGGTTTTTAGCACAGGATTGCCTGTATTTCTAGTGCTACACTTTGCTACAACCCACAGTCTCTCTCTGGCTGCAGACTTTAAACTGAGGCTACATTCATTACTATGCACACAGTCAGGGGCTTAACAGACTTGCACTTGCTGGCAGGACATTACACAGTCATTACTTGCAAAGCGACTACACTGCTGCACACACATTTTATATGGCATAGGGCTGAAAATTACTGTTTGAGCAGTTTCTTGGTTTGTTTACTTACTGTTATCAGTAGCAATTTGCTGCGATGGGGAAAAACGGCCTGCAGCCAGTTCTTGGAGGCCTTGGTACATAAATGGGCAGGCAGTCCTAGCGATCGTCTTTTTAATCACCAAAGTTGCAATTTGGACGATCGATTAGCGGGTTGAGTCCGATTTTAAGCAAGAAAGTCAATTTTTTAACTGTTTACAATGAGTTTAACACTCCGCGACACTTTTCCACTGCCAGTACAAGCACTCCACTCTCACACCCTCTCGAATGCTGAGGCAGTCTCTGTAGAGCTCGCTGAGAGGTGGGACTGATTGCAGCCTGACCAACCACACGACGCCATGCAAATGAGCCTCTTCTTCCTCACGGCGATAATTGAGCTGGCCAATTTAAACTGCAGAGTGCAACTTTTTTTTTTTCAGCTGACTCCACGGCAGGAGCCCGTTTCAGCCATTTAACATAGCCATTAAACCTGCAGTCTCTCAATTCATTCAGAAAGCATTTCCAACATCCAGGGCACAATTTTCCTGTTGCTACCCCTAGTCTTTCACACTTTTTTCACAACAGTTTATTTTAAAAGCATTTCCAACGTTCAGGACACAATTTTCCTGTTGCTACCCCTAGTCTTCCACACTTTTCTTCACAACAGTTTATTTAAAAGCAGACAAAAATGCTGTAAACAATTTTGATGCAGGACAAGGGCACACTCTTTGGCTTTACTATTCCTTGGTAAACAGTTGCCATTTTTAAACAGCAGCACAAGAATCACAGCACACAGCAACACACTAGGGAAATTGCTTCAGCTTTATGGGCTACCCACTGCCAGATAGCCAAAATGCTAGCCCCCTTGCCCAAGCACCTTCCTCTCTGAACAAAAATCCAAAGCGGTGCCTCCATTTTTGTAACCCCTCACCCCTGCCTTTTGCCAAAACGACGGGTGGCATGCTGTTGAAGCTGACAGCAGTACCTGTTGGGGACTGGGTTCAGGGAGGATGAGGTTACTAGACACAGGGGGCCTAGGTTTGGCTACTCTGTACAGGGGCACTCAAGTAAATCCAAACACAGGAAGCAATAACTGTAATGTCCAGAACCAGGAATGGGATTCTTCAGTGTGACTTTTATTCACATACTAGCTGAATAAACAGAGCATAGTCGGACCCCCATGGGGCTACATTTCCTGGTAATGCAGATTAGAGACTACAGAACACTTTATCACCATTTTCAGCCCTCAGGCTCTGAACCCACCAGGCATACAGCCCGGATTTGCACGCAGCTTTGGCACACAGCCCGACTTGTAGACACTTGCTTTTCCCACGGCCCGGCCTCTCACACATTTCTGAGCCACGGGTCCATTGGAAGAATGAACCAATCATCCTGTCGTGGCTCCCCACACCACTTAGAGTCGGCGACTCCTAGAAAGAATTTTTCCTTGTCGTGGCTCCCCACACCACCTAGAGTCTGCGACTCCTAGAGAGAATTTTTCCTTGTCGTGGCTTCCCACACCAACTAGAGTCTGTGACTCCTAGAGAGAATTTTCCCTTGCAACCCCACGTCTGGGTACTTCCCCCATCACTGGCCAAGTGCATGAGGCAAAGTAGCAATCACAGCAGAAATCCGTAGAGGTGGACCTGGTCACTAAAGATGGGGGGTCCGCCCATCTCCAGCTCCCACAGCCCATACCCGACCATTTCCCTGGGAAAACTGAACCATTTCTTTGCTGAACTTCTAAATGTAGACTAAAGGGTAGATGTCTGGTGCATCTTCTCTACATATTGTTTAAATCACACAACACTCTAGGATTTGACACTACTTTACTTGCTTGGCGCATTTCTCTAGGCTTCCTAATATGTAGCTCAATCCCTAGATTTTCACACAAGTCCCAGGGTGAAGAAAACAATTTGCCCTTTTAGCCCAAGCAGACACTCACCCCTTAGTTGCAGGTGCCCCAGAGGCGACTCACAAATCTTCCATCTTCCAAAATAAATGCTGGACTAACCAGGCAGCTTTTCTTCCACTTAGCAGAATTAAGGGGATTGCCCCAGGAGTCTGATAGGGATCTTTACATCCCCCCCGGAGGGAGGGGGCACTGAGACCTGAACAGCAGGCTCCACCACTTGAGTACAACTTCACTCCTTCACTTACTGAAAACAAACTGGAACTGTACACTACCCTTTGAAAACTCCCAACGTTCTATTTAACTCCCTTGGCTGGAGATTCCAATATGGTTTATGCAGCTGCGAAAGTTCTATTGGTGATGTCATCCCTCAATCTCAGCTGAGACTGATAACAGAGGTGAGACAGTGTGAAACCCATTTAACTGTAGTTTCACAAGCTGCCTTCCCTGCCTACCACTAGGTCTTACTGGGATTCTAGTAATCCTGGATAACAAGGGGGTTACACATAAATAATAAATACAGATTTTGTTATTGTGGTAGACATAGTGAGGGAATACCTGGAACAGGGAAGAACTCTGATTTGGCTTTGATTGATTTTGGCAGAAATCAGTACAACAGCAAATAAAACAGAAAAAAAATTTCAGACTTTGAGAATGTAAGATAAAACAATTGCTCAACCTTCCACCAGCATGCAACAATAGACCACACAACCTCCTGTCTGGTACCAGACCCCTTAGTTCTGTGCTGAGGGTACCTGAGACTGATGCAGGCCTGTGGTTACCATGGGTTGGCTAGCGTTGGTGCACTTAAACTGTAGTAAAGGAGATGCTATAATTGTAGCTAAAACTTGTAATTCAACTTGTAACAGTTCCCACAAATATTGTCAGGGCAGCCCTGCTTACTCACAGTTTGTTGAACACTGGTTGATGCAAACAGGCTGGAGCAGAGACTTTGCTGATGCTGGTTTTGACAGCGCCAAGGGGTTTGAATTGTAGTTGGTGGTTCACCACATCAGCAGGATGCAGAAAGAAAGCAGGAAACCATAAGGTAGGTTGCATGGGATGAGGGATTCTGGTCTTCACCTGTCAAGCCTTTCCAAACTTCACCGCTCTGGCATTTGTAAACAGTGTTCACTTGACAGGCCTGTATCTTCTTTCCAGTGGTCCCCAGGATGGAGGGGGGGTTGACAGGCAGCATTAGTCACCGTGCAGGTTTCACTCAATACTGTAGTCACCTTGTTGGCCAGTAGAAGCAGCCAAAGGTTGGACAAGGCTGGGTATTCCCCACAGGGAAAACAGTCTCGAGCTTTAGTCTGAATTAAAAGTCACCTGGATATTTCTGCTGAGAGGCAGAACAATTTTTAAGATGATCTTCAAGGCTAGGGGACACCAAGACAGGATGAGCCCATCCGGAAACAATCAGTTCAGGGTGTCTTTCTGGTAAGAATTTGCTTGGATTCAATTCACTTGACAGGTTTTTGTCTGATAACACCTGTCTAAACTGCAGCAGATAGGCTGATTATTTTCTTTAATGTTGGAAAAACCTCTTCTTCCTCAGAAAAGCACTTCCCTAGGCTGGAGATCAGCCAGGAGCTCCTCTGACAGGCTTGAGGGCTCTCCTCCAACTGTCACAGAAGAAAAAATTACTCACCTTAGTAATTGCTTTTCTTCTCGTGGAGTCTTGCTATATTATGACAATAAGCAGTTAGCCACTGCAGCTGAACTGCCCCGGAGAGGAAGGAGTTAACTCCAGAGAATCTGGAGTTCTACATCGCGAGGGCGCTATGCCAAAGCTCTATCTGGCCAGTTTCAAATGAAACTGTCAGATCTTTATGAAGCTAACACTAAGCAACAAGTCTGTGTGGAAAGCTCTACACTAGCCAAATGGCTACCTACTAGTAGTAATAACAACAATACAAACAACAATAGAAACACCAATAACAATAATAACAATGAATAATGGTATTATTAGTTTTCCCTCCTGACAAGCACTATTAGGACCCCCTTCCCCAAGACTCAAGTCCAGGAAGGGGGCCAATATATTACCTAAACCAAATAACCTAGTTCCCTAATCCTAAATAAAAGAGGGTAAAGGGAAAAAACTACAATGGCATGACACAGTGCTTGCACTAAGTTGCCACCCCTACCCAAGTAGAAGTTCTGAGAGGGGCAGGTTGGGAGGGTGGTCATAATATAGCAAGACTCCATGAGAAGAAAAGCAATTACTTAGGTGAGTAATTTTTTCTTCAAACACCATGAAGTCTTGCTATATTATGACAATAAGCAGATTACACAGCAGTACCTCCATGGAGGAGGGTCAGAACCTACTTAGGAAATAGGCTGAGCACGGCTGTGCCAAGACGAAGCATCTCTCCTGGACTGAACATCCAGGGAATAATGCTTGAGTAAAAGTGTGAACTGTTTTCCAAGTAGCAGCTTGACAGATTTCCAGAATGGGAATATCTCTAGCAGCCGCTAGAGATGCAGCTGTACTCTGGTGGAGTGAGCCCTCAGTCCTGAGGGGTTCTCTACCTAGTTTTGGTAACAAAATTGGATACAAGAGACAATCCACCTTGCAATTGTCCTCTTAGTGGCAGGTTTCCCTTGCCAACCCTCGCCATAGTAAGAAGTTGAGTGGATTCAACCTGTGACCTTGTAGTGCTCCAAATAGTAGCTTAAGGCTCTTTTGACGCCCGTTGTGCAGTCTCCTCTCACCCGAGGAAGAATGCTCAGTGAAAATACTGGAAGAGAGATGGATTGGTTCAGGTGGAAATCTGAAACCACCTTAGGCAAAAACTTCTATTAGTCCTGAGGACTACCTTATCTCTGTGGAAAGAGATCAAATCTTCTTCCACTGACAGGGCCTGTAATTCACTTATGCGTCTGGCAGAAGTGATAGCCACTAGGAAAACAGTTTTCCAAGTTAGATACTTGAGCTCTGCTGAGGACAGAGGCTCAAAGGGAGGTTGCATTAACTGAGCAATGCAAACATTCAGGTCCCAGGCAGGAGCTGGTTCCCGAAAAGGAGGGTTAGTGTGAAGTAACCCCTTAAAAAACTTGGAAAACACAGGGTGAGAAGAAAGGGAAGCAGGCTTCCTGCTGACACAAAAAGCAGAGACAGCTGCCAGATGAACCTTTAAGGTAGCTGGCCTAAGGCCTAGGGAATTTAAATGGACCAAATAGTCCAGTAAAATGGGCAGATCAGCAGATTCTGGGATAATCTGCTTCTCAGAGCACCTGATGGAAAACCTCTTCCACATAGAATTGTAAGTGGCCCTAGTGGAAGGCTTCCTTGAAGCCTTTAAAATATCCAGGACACCTTGAGAAAGGTGTAAATCAGCAAATTCTAACTCCTCAAGAGCCAGGCCTTGAGATGGAGGGATTTGAGGTCCGGATACCACACTCTCCCCTGTGCACAGGCCAGCAAGTCGTGGACTCTGGGCAAGCTCAGGGCAGGGTGGACTGTCAAGGACAGAAGCAGTGGGTACCAGGGCTGTCTGGCCCAATCTGGGGCAATCAGAATCACTTTGCAGGGTTGAGATCTGATTTTTACTAGTACCCTGAAAAGAAGAGGAAAGGGGGGAAAGGCATACAGGAACTTCCCTTTCCAATCCAACAGAAAGGCGTCCAGGGGGACTGAGCCCAGCACTGGAGGCCTGCAACAAAATAGAGGAAGTTGGTGGTTGTCTGGGGCTGCGAAAAGATCTATCTGAGGGGTGCCCCATCTGGCAAAGACCGACCCCAGCACCTGAGGATTCAGAGCCCATTCGTGATGGCCCTGAGAAATCCTGCTGAGGGCATCCGCCAGGACATTGTCCTTCCCTGGAAGGTGAACTGCTATCAGGGAGGTGTTCAGGGAGTAAGCCAGAGACCACAACTTCATTGCTTCGGTGCACAAGGCTGATGACCGAGTGCCCCCTTACTTGTTGATGTACCACATTGTTGTGGTGTTGTCTGTCCTGACTTAAACTACTTTGTTCTGGACAGAAGCTGAAAACACCTGAAGAGCTAAAACGACAGCTCTGAGTTCCAAAAGATTGATGGGGAGCAGAGATTCCTGAGGAGACCACACTCCCTGAGTGGACAGGTCGCCCAAGTGAGCTCCCCACCCTAACAGGGAGGCATCCGTGGTGAGGGTGAGGGAGTGGGAAACGGGAATGAAGGGAACCCCTTGTTTTAGATTGCTTCGGTCCTGCCACCAGTGGAGGGCCAGGATCAGAGTTTGAGTCACTGGGACCAATTTGGAAAGGATCCTCCTTTGAGACCAATAGGCCCTCAAATAGAACTGAATGTCCCTCATCTGGAATCTTGCTCCTTGCACTACAGCTGTGGAAGCAGCCAGTGCCCCAGGAGTTGCAGAAAATGCCTTGCTGGTCGAGAGACTCGTCAGGGTAAAGGAGGATGCCAGGGCAATGAGTCTGTCTACCCTTTCCGATGGAAGAAATGCCCTGGCTAACTTTGTGTTCAATTCTGCACCTATGAAAGTTAGTACCTGAACTGGTTCCAGAACTGACTTTGTAAATTTAGCAGGAATCCAGGAAGTGAGAAGCTGCTGGGTGACTTGCAAGTGGATTTTACCTGATCTGGAGACTGACCCACAATGAGCCAGTCGTCCAGGTAGGGAAACACAGCAACCCTTGCCTTCTTAAGTGAGCCACTACCACAGCTAGACATTTTTGAATACCCTTGGCGCAGGAGGTAAGGCCGAAGGCATTGCCCTGAACTGGTAGTGGCCTGAGGGCAGTTCAAACCTGAGGTACTTTCGGTGAGAAGGCCTGATCAGAACATGAAAATAGGCATCCTTGAGGTCCAGGGAAGCTAGCCAGTCCCCTGGCCTCAGGGAAGGCAAAATCATTGCCAGAGTCAACATTTTGAACTTTGGTTTCAAAAGATGCTTGTTCAGGTACTTTAAATCTAGAATGGGCCGCCATTCTCCTGTCTTTTTTGGGGTAAGAAAGTATCTTGAGTATAGCCCCTTGCCCTGATGGCAAGGAGGGACCCTTTCCACTGCTTTGCAGTCCAGAAGAGAAGAAACCTCTGCTTCCAAAGCAAGGGCTTCTGAAGGATTTGCAGGTGGAAAATGTCTCGCTCTCATCTTTGGGAACTGTTTGAAGCTGAGAACCAGACCCTGGCTTATTACCTGCAGAACCCATCTGTCCGAAGTTAGGGACACCCAGTTCTGGCTGAAATAAGCCAACCTGCCCCCCACTGGTACAGGAGACCGGCCCTGGGCACCCCATCAGGGTGCCTGCTTGGCAGCAGCCTTAGGCTGAGAGGGACAGTTACTTGTGCCCTGTCACTACCTGCCTCTGAAGAAACCCCTCTGTGCAAAAGCAGAGGAGGCTTGAGATTGGTGAAAAGGCCTGTGGAAAGGCTTGCCCCTACTCTCTGGGAGCGTGCCTTTGTGGAGTGGCATGCCTCTCTTAGCCTGGGCACTTTTGTAGGTAGTTCTGTATTCATCCATCTTTTCATATAGTTTTCTGTTTGTTCCCCAAACAGAGAATTTCCCACTACAGGAAAATCCATAGCCTTTGACTGAGTATCTTGGGACAGATTAGTGCATCTGAGCCATGCCAACCTACGGAAAGCTACAGAAGTGGCCATGACCCTATAGGAGACATCATTAACATCAACAGCAGTATGAAATTGAACTTTAGAGGCTTTAATGCCATCAGCAGCCACCTGTTCCAACTCACTAGCCAGCTGGCCATGGGCCTGCTTGGCTAACTGCAATAGTGTCCCATCTAGATTTCTGATATCTAGCTACATAAGCCATATAATTTGCCTGCCTGAGTCCCAAAGAAGCTGCCATTAACTGTTTTTTCGCCATGGCATCAATCTTCTTGGAATCCTTATCAGGAGGATGTGAGGCCAGGGGAATATTAGCCTTGTCACAGGCTGCAGCTTGTACCACACCTACATGACTACACTGCTTAGTGAGGAAGTCTGTATCAGAGCCTGACAAAGTATACCTTCTGTCCATTTTTTTATCTACAGTAGGGACAGAATGAGGATTTTTTAAAATTTGTTGTTTGCTTCCTAAATGACTTATGCAAAGGAATAGACAACCTCCTAGACTCTGGTATATCCATCATTTCTACATAATCAGGCTCCTCTTGCTCATCCACAGCCTCCTCTAAAGGAAGCTGGAGGGTTTCTGCAACCTTTTTGTAAAACATAAAATGAGAAGGGGACTCAGACAGAATAGGAGGAGATTCTAAAGGTCTGTCTGGAGAAATGTCCGGTTCAATGGGCACGTCCAGACCCTCCCAGCCACACATATATTGATCAAATTCCTCCCCCCCCTCCTGTGGTTCATAAAATTCCTCAACATCATACTCCTGAACCACTGGAACTGAACGAACCAACCTTTTACCAGCTGTTGGTGGTTCGACAGGTCCCTGAGACAGTGACTGGAGAATCTGAATGGCTTTAGCTATCTCTGCAGCAGTTGGAGAGACAATTTTGGACTCCAAACCTACTGACTTCTTTGTCTTTTTAACTGGGACTGGGTCCTCAGAACCAGCCTTCCTTTTGCCCGAGGAAGTCTCGCCCTGGTCAGAGGGCACTCCCTCTGGTCCAGTGGGTGCTGGACCGGGCTGGCCATCCGGGTCAGCGGACTTCTTGGCTTCTTGTTCCCTGAGCCGCCCAATCTCTTTTCCAGGGTGGCTGCAGGGAATTTTACACATCTGGCAGTCTGACAGGAGGTGGTCAGCCCCAGACAATAGACACAGTAGTGTGTGGGTCAGCCTTGGCAAAGGCTTCCCACAGACATCACAGTGTTGAAACCCAGTGGGCCGTTTTCTTTTGGTTTCTCAGACATAATGCCAGCCTATCCAAAAACTTGCCCTTTTGTTGGCAGTGCCAGGCAAGACACCTTTATCGTTCCTAACGTGTCAGGTATTTGAAAACCTAATTTTAAAGCAAGGTTTTTTTTAGAACCGATAAGAACCGGGAACCGCACTCTAAAAGCCCAACCAACACTTTAAAACATTAATTTCAGCAAATCGATCAGTTCAAAACCGAACTGATAATTGAATTTCCACACAGACTTTAATTTTTGTACTTACGGTTTACCAGATAGAGCTTTTAACCGAAATGCGGTAAAATAAATACTTTTTGCCGGTTCAAATGAACCGAAAATACTTGCTTGAACCGAGAAATGAACCGAACTGAAGGAGCTGATCTCTGGAGCGACTGTTCAGTGAAGCGGAGTAAAGAATCTAACAGTTTCATTTGAAACTGGCCAGATAGAGCGTTGGCATAGCGCCCTTGTGCTGTAGAACTCCAGATTCTCTGGAGTTAACTCCTTCCTCTCCGGGGCAGTTCAGCTGCAGTGGCTAACTGCTTATTGTCATAATATAGCAAGACTTCATGGTGTTTGAAAAATCTCTTACTTCAGAACACTCGAGGAGCACAGCCTCAAGCTGCAACATTCTGTTTTTCTCCCTCAGAACAATTGGCAGCCTCTAAATGGCTGACTGGGCTGTCCATACTGATACTGGGCACCTGATTGGTTGTCACTAGGGAGCCCAGCACATTGTTCAGTCTCCTCTCCCAGAAGCCATTTCACAGTCCTCAAAGGCCTCTGCGAGATCTGATTGGCTGGAACTGGTCACAAGGTCTCTTTTAAGATGGCTGCTGGCAATGCAGTTTATGGCAGTCCTTTCTTTGAGACTCTCTTACAGCCAAACCATTTGTAGTTGCATTTAAATGTTAATGGGCTTAATAGCCCCTTCTGTGCCCTTTCTAGCCACTACCAAATTGTGAGGGTGATAGCAGCTGATCGGCCATCACATCTCCCATTTTGGGGCCCCCAGGCACTTAGCAGGCTCCACAGTGCAGGGAAACTACATTTCCCAACATTCTCAGCTGCTGTGGCCCAGTGTTTATGGCATTGAGTAGTGCATAGAGAGGGGGAAGATTGTGGCATGGGATGAGAGGAGAGAGGGGAGTGAAGTGGAAAGCCAGGTAGAGTGTTGGATAGAGGAGTGGCATACAGAGGAGAAATTAGAGAGGCTAGTCTGTTGGGAGCAGAATAGGGTGAACCCCCTCTAGTGGGCAGCTAGTACAATCTGCAAATGGGAAAGTGGGGACTTGGTAATAAGCACTGCCGGAAGTCACGTGACCAGGGTGGTCCTTAAATTGAGGGCCAGACTTGGATGGGAGGGTGGCTGGGGTGGGCGAGGTAGTCGACACACGGCGTCGACTGCTCAAAACAAGCTGGAGAGGAGGCTATTTACCTCTTCAGCCTCTCAGTGACTCAGTGCCCTAGAAGATGCTGCGGGGTAGTCTGGTGTGCCGGCTAATGTGAGTGGGGATCCTTTGAGGCCTTTTCCAGGTTCTCCAGCTCCCTCTTGAGTTCCTGTTTTGTCAAGGTGCAGAGTTCTAGCTGGAGTTAATCTTTCCTACATTTCCCTCAGGAGGTACTAGGGAACCGATGTTGGGTGTACTTCATGCCAGGTTCATTTAAATCCTTATTAGTTTTGGAGGCCTGATGAAAGATGGGAGATATGATAGAGACCTTCAAGTTCTTTGTAGTCTGAGGCCATTCGATGTAAAAACAAAATAAAGCTAAGAAACATGGCAACTGTGAGCAAAATAGTAGCCATTAAATAATGAAGGTAAAAACAACAGTTCAAATTCTGATTCAGTGTTAAAAAGTACTTTTTTTTCCCCTGTCACGTGGCTGAATTTCATTTGCGAGTGCCCTGATATCCCTGATTGCCTGGTAGCCCAACACTAGCTGTCTGAGTCATGCCCCCTTTAGGGCATCGAGAATGGCTCTGCTCTTGGATGTGGCAGCAGCAAAGGTGCACCAGTTAACATCTGGCTTATTCAGGTCCCCCATCAGCAATATCTCCCCCTTCTTGGCCATCTTTTTTTTTTTAATAGTTTATTTTTTCCTTTAAACAACAGAATATGACGTATATAGTAATAATGCAACATAGTACATGATACACAGTCTGCGCTGTGGTAACAGTACAATTTTATTGACTAAATAGAGTAACAAACTTATTCCATAAAGTTTACTATTAAAAGACAGTATTTTTTTCCCTTCGGTATGATAACAACCCTTGCAGATCTTCATTCAATATACAATATAACTATATTTCTGAGATTCAGTGCATTAAATAATAAGAACAGATAAGTAAGATCAAAGCTTAGCTGGAGGTCTGTTTCACAAAATTGAAAGGAAAGGGACCAAACTTTCTCAAAAACATCTAGCTTGTTATTTACTATTGCAGCAATTATTTCATTGTTCGCTAACAAGCGTACACTGTTAAACCACACATTAGCTGAAGGGGAACAGGAGATTTCCAGTATGAAAGTAGTAACCTTTTCAGAGCAAGGGCAACTGCAAAAACCCAATATTTTTGCAAACTACTTAATAAAGGCATCTCTGTATCTATACCCAAAATAACCTGAAAATGGAATGCTATCATTTTTTACATCCTCACATGCTTTATGCAGTGTATTCCAAACATTGTTAATGATGGTGCAGTCCCAAAACAAGTGCAGTAGGTCTACATGTTTTAACTGACATCTCCAACAAGGGCCAGCTGGTAAATGGTGCACTTCTTCTAAACGTTTGGGAGAGTAATAGTAGTAATGAAGAATTTTAAATTAAGTAGTCCTACCTTGGACCTCTCTGCTACTCAGATATGCATGTCTCTTCCTTTTCAGCTATTCTTCTTCTGTCTGCTTCTCCCCCAGTTTTGCTTTCCTCTTCAGTTTGGATGCTTGCAAAGGTGAAACAGCATTTTCAGTGTTAGTTATAAGCTTATAATATATACCAGCTCCTTTGTTTAATGATGCCAACTGCAACAGTTGCTCCCTTTCATGTTTACTCAAGGTGCAGAGTTCTAGCTGGAGTAAATCTTCCCTACATTTTCCTCAGGAGGTACTAGGGAACCGATGTTGGGTGTACTTCATGCCAGGTTCATTTAAATCCTTATTAGTTTTGGAGGCCTGATGAACGATGGGAGATATGATAGAGACCTTCAAGTTCTTTGTAGTCTGAGGCCATTCGATGTGAAAACAAAATAAAGCTAAGAAGCATGGCAACTGTGAGCAAAATAGTAGCAATTAAATAATGAAGGTAAAAACAACAGTTCAAATTCTGATTCAGTGTTAAAAAGTACTTTTTTCATGTCACGTGGCTGAATTTCATTTGTGAGTGCCCTGATATCCTTGATAGCCTGGTAGCCCAACACTAGCTGTCTGAGTCATGCCCCCTGTAGGGCATCTAGAACGGCTCTGCTCTTGGATGTGGCAGCAGCAAAGGTGTTCCAGTTAACATCTGGCTTATTCAGTTCCCCCATCAACAATATCTCCCCTTTCTTGGCCATCTTTTTTTTTTAATAGTTTATTTTTTCCTTTAAACAACAGAATATGATGTATATAGTAATAATGCAACATAGTACATGATACACAGTCTGCACCATGGTAACAATACAATTTTATTGACTAAATAGAGTAACAAACTTATTCCATAAAGTTTACTATTAAAAGACAGTATTTTTTTTCCTTCGATATGATAACAACCCTTGCAGATCTTACCGTTCAGTATACAATATAACTATAATTACTGGGCACAATTTTTTTCAATACAAAAAGCGAGTTATAATTTGCCGTTATAACCACTTCAACCAGTTATAACGGCAAACACGCGCCACTGTTCTCTAGAGCAGCGTGACACACAGAAAGCCGCACAGTGAAGGAAACAACTGAGTTACTTATGTGGTCGCAGCTCCGGGTGTCATGTCAAATCCAACGTTGTTCTGAACGCTTTCCTCTTTCCTTCTCAGGCAACGCGACATGCAGATCTACACATCAGCACATGAAAATCAGCGCGAACACATCTTTGAGCCCGACCACATCAACAGTTAACAGTTTGAACCACTTGTTTAAAAGTTTGAAGCATTTTTATATCGCTAACACTTTTCAACATTCCATTTAAAACGAATGTAATTGTATTATTTCACTCTAAGTTAAAAATTTAAAGATATTAACAAATGTTATAATGCAACTGTTCAAGTTTCTTTTCAAAACATAAAAGACGTGTTAATAAATTGTTCATTATAGCAGAACTGCCTTACTCATTTCTTTGCAAACTGAATAGGTACTGATGAAAAAATTGTGCCCAGTAATTATAAAAAATAAAGTAATGGACATGTGGTTATTCATGAGAATTTTACACACACCCTCAGTGTGGGATGCCTAAATAAACCCCTCGGGCTTCGCCCTTGGAGTTTATGGGGCATCCCACACCTCGGGTGTGTGTAAAATTCTCATAATAACCACCTCCCCATACATTATTCTCTATATATTTCTGAGATTCAGTGCATTAAATAATAAGAACAGATAAGTAAGATCAAAACTTAGCTGGAGGTTTGTTTCTCAAAATTAAAAGGAAAGGGGACCAAACTTTCTCAAAAATACCTAGCTTGTTATTTACTATTGCAGGAATTCTTTCATTGTTTGCTAACACGCCTACACTGTTAAACCACTCATTAGCTGAAGGGGAACAGGAGATTTCCAGTGTGAAAGTAGTAACCTTTTCAGAGCAAGGGCAACTGCAAAAACCCAATATTTTTGCAAACTGCTTAATAAAGGCATCTCTGTATCTATACCCAAAATAAACAGCTTACCTGAAAATGGAATGCTATCATTGGTTACTTCCTCACATGCTTTATGCAGTGTATTCCAAACATTGTTAATGATGGTGTAGTCCCAAAACATGTGCATTAGGTCTGCATGTTTTAACTGACATCTCCAACAAGGGCCAGCTGGTAAATGGTGCATTTCTTCTAAACGTTTGGGAGAGTAATAGTAGTAATGAAGAATTTTAAATTAAGTAGTCCTACCTTGGACCTCTCTGCTATTCAGATATGCATGTCTCTTCTTTCTGATCTATTCTTCTTCTGTCTGCTTCTCCCTCAGTTCTGCTTTCCTCTTCAGTTTGGATGCTTGTGAAGGTGAAACAGCATTTTCAGTGTTAGTTATAAGCTTATAATATATACCAGCTCCTTTGTTTAATGATGCTACCTGCAACAGTTGCTCCATTTCATGTTTACTCAAGGTGCAGAGTTCTAGCTGGAGTGAATCTTCCCTACATTTCCCTCAGGAGGTACTAGGGAACCGATGTTGGGTGTACTTCATGCCAGGTTCATTTAAATCCTTATTAGTTTTGGAGGCCTTATGAACGATGGGAGATATGATAGAGACCTTCAAGTTCTTTGTAGTCTGAGGCCATTCGATGTGAAAACAAAATAAAGCTAAGAAACATGGCAACTGTGAGCAAAATAGTAGCGATTAAATAATGATGGTAAAAACAACAGTTCAAATTCTGATTCAGTGTTAAAAAGTACTTTTTTTTTCCTGTCACGTGGCTGAATTTCATTTGAGAGTGCCCCGATATCCTTGATAGCCTGGTAGCCCAACACTAGCTGTCTGAGTCATGCCCCCTATAGGGCATCGAGAATGGCTCTGCTCTTGGATGTGGCAGCAGCAAAGGTGCTCCAGTTAACATCTGGCTTATTCAGTTCCCCCATCAGCAATATCTCCCCTTTCTTGGCCATCTTTTTTTTTTAATAGTTTATTTTTTCCTTTAAACAACAGAATATGATGTATATAGTAATAATGCAACATAGTACATGATACACAGTCTGCACCATGGTAACAATACAATTTTATTGACTAAATAGAGCAACAAGCTTATTCCATAAAGTTTACTATTAAAAGACAGTATTTTTTTTACTTCGGTATGATAACAACCCTTGCAGATCTTACCATTCAATATACAATATAACTATATTTCTGAGATTCAGTGCATTAAATAATAAGAACTGATAAGTAAGATCAAAACTTGGCTGGAGGTCTGTTTCACAAAATTGAAAGGAAAGGGGACCAAACTTTCTCAAAAACACCTAGCTTGTTATTTACTATTGCAGCAATTCTTTCATTGTTCGCTAACAAGCCTACACTGTTAAACCACTCATTAGCTGAAGGGGAACAGGAGATTTCCAGTGTGAAAGTAGTAACCTTTTCAGAGCAAGGGCAACTGCAAAAACCCAATATTTTTGCAAACTGCTTAATAAAGGCATCTCTGTATCTATACCCAAAATAAACAGTTTACCTGAAAATGGAATGCTATCATTGGTTACTTCCTCACATGCTTTATGCAGTGTATTCCAAACATTGTTAATGATGGTGCAGTCCCAAAATATGTGCATTAGGTCTGCATGTTTTAACTGACATCTCCAACAAGGGTCAGCTGGTAAATGGTGCATTTCTTCTAAATGTTTGGGAGAGTAATAGTAGTAATGAAGAATTTTAAATTAAGTAGTCCTACCTTGGACCTCTCTGCTACTCAGATATGCATGTTTCTACTTTTTTCAGCTATTCTTCTGTCTGCTTCTCCCTCAGTTCTGCTTTCCTCTTCAGTTTGGATGCTTGCGAAGGTGAAACAGCATTTTCAGTGTTAGTTATAAGCTTATAATATATACCAGCTCCTTTGTTTAATGATGCTAACTGCAACAGTTGCTCCCTTTCATTATTTTTGGCAGAGTAAAATCTGTTGCTAGAATAGAACTCAGCAGTGCCTTCCTGAGCGGTAGATAGTTTGCAAATTGAAACTTCTGCAACCTAAATGTATCCCTTACTTCTGCAAATGAGAGCAGAGTGTGACTTTCTCCTTTTATTAGATCTCCTATGTTTGTTATACAGTACCTACTTTTAACCAGTCCTCTTCCAGTAAATGTTTCCACCATATCCTGTTTGTTTATTGTTCCAAATTGTAGTAAGTTTAGTGGGAAAGCTTGTGAAACCGAGAATTTTCTTAATTTCTTCAATTGTATGAAGAGAAGAAGTTATACGGGGTTGTCTTTAATTTGCCTCAGAACCTTAATAAATAGCACATCCAAAAGCTTGTATGGAGAGACAATCGCCTTCTCTACTGCTGTCCGCATTGGAGTGTCATTTCCATTTTCCTCAATCATCTGTTTAACAGCTTGTTTAAATAAAAAGGAGATATGATACGTTCTCCAATTTGGTACAGCAAAGCCTCCATTTGTCCATGGGCTCCTAAGTTTCTGAACAAATGATCTAGGTGGTTTGGCCCCCCCATAAAAAGGTCCTCATCAAACTTTCTATTCAGTTAAATATCTTGTTATTAATTCTTAATGGGATACTCTGAAAGTGGTAAAATAGTTTAGAGGCCACTATCATTTTAATGACATTGATTTTGCCCCATAAAGACAGATGTAGGTCTTGCCATTTAAAAAAAATCACATTTCGAAGTTTTTAGCAAAGGTGAAATATTCAACTCAACTATTTTACCTATATCCTTAACTATTGTAAGCCCACGATAAGTGATTTGATTTTTAAATTGTTCTTTTGGCTCCGCTTCCCCTAGTCCTACTTATTTAATGGATCGAGGATCGACAGCTAAAATTTGTGTTTTATCCTAGTTTAAGCTCAACCCAGAAATCTGTGAGAATTCTTCTAACAACTTACTCAGGGTATTAAATGAATCCTTAGAGTTAACAGATGAAATTAACAAATCATCAGCATATGCAAAACCTTATTAGTCGTCTCATTTGTTTTAATCCCATACACTCTCTTCTCCTCTGTGATTTTCCTAATTAAAGGTTCTATGGCTAAATTTAATAAATATGGGGATAGAGGGCAGCCCTGCCTGGGTCCTCTGAAAAGATTAAACTGTTCTGATATTAGGCCATTCGTTACTACTTTGGCTGTAGGCCTATTATATAAAGTCCTAACCCAAGTAATCATACTCTCCCCTACATTCATATGTTCTAAAACCGAAAACAGATATTTCCATTTCAGGGAATCCAAGGCCTTGCAAAAGTCCAAAGCCACTATGGCAGCTGGTATTTTTAGTTTAGAAGCTGACCAGATAACATTTAGTAGCCTTCTAACATTATCTGCTCCTGACCTACCTGGAACAAAACCAACTTGTTCTTTGCCTAGTAGCTTAATAATATGTGTTTTAATCCTGGTTGCTAACACCTTTGAGAGGATTTTGTAGTCCACGTTCAAAAGTGAGATTGGTCTGTAACTCTCACAAGCCAGTGAGTCTTTACTTTGTTTTAAAATGAGGGTGATGTAGGCCTCTCCCATAGAATCAGGCAATGCATTTCTGACCGGTATCTCCTTAAGCATTTCTAATAGATGTCTACAAGGCTACTCAGCCAGACACTTATAAAATTCTGCCGGCAAGCCATCTGGCCCAGGCCCTTATGGGAAGGTAATTCCTTAATGGCTAATGCCACTTCTTCTATACATATGGATCTGCTCAAACCTTCCCTTTCAGCATCTGACAAAGTTGGGATTTTGACTGATTTATAATACTCTCCTATAATGTTATTTGGAACCTCCTCAGAGCTTTTTTATAAATTCTTTATTTATTTCCTTGTTAGAAATCATAACAGAATTTAAGTTGTTCCTAATGCCTGCTGCGACATTTTGACTTTGACTTGCTTTAAGTCTGTAAGCTAGCAACTTGCGTGCTTTCTCACCCATTGCCCAGTATGACTGCTTTGTTCTAAACAGTGCATACTCAGGTGCCGCTGAGTACACCTTATTTATCTCATATTTTAAACTGGTAATTTTAAATAATACTTTCTCATCTGAATTATTTAGTCTTTTGAAATCCTCTTCAAGCAAGTGTAGTTCTTTCTCTTTTTCTGCTAAGCCTCTCTGAGATTCTTTTCTCTGGAACAATGAATAACTTATTATTCTACCTCTAATAAACGCCTTAAATGCATCCCATAAACTTGCATAAGAAACTTCCCCATTGTCATTATCTTGAAAATAACTTTCAATTTCTTTACCCAGCCAGAGTTTTAAATCTCCGTTATTTAAAAGTGAGTTATTCATCCTCCATCTCCTAGACTTCTCTTGTCCTCTACCAATAGATACGGATAGCTTAAAAAGTGCATGGTATGAATTCATTATATCATTTAAACAGATGTTGTTGATATCCCCTACCAAATTTTTAGAGAGCATCAAATAATCAATCCTGCTGTTAAGAGTTATGTCTAGCTGAATAAAAGGAATAGTCTCTGCCTGCAGGGTGAACAAGTCTCCAGGTATTAACTAACTTTAAGTCTTCAACCATTTTGTGAAGGGAGGCCTGAGATTTGGATTTATCCCCAATTGTGGAAACTCTTATTCCTGTCAAGAACAGGATCCATTACTTCATTGAAGTCCCCACCCAATATAATTTCATGGTCCTTAATGGATCCAATCCTAGTAGAAATGTGGTCAAACAAGAAATGCCTCTGAGCATTAGGGGCATATAAGTTACCAATGACTATTTTACATCCATCAGTGGAGCCTTTTAAAATCTGAAACCTACCCTCTATGTCTGCATTATGGTCAGTTTTGATAAAATTGACTCCTTTCCTTATCAGAATTGCCGTACCTCTTTGCTTAAACACACTGTATTCTGCCAAAGCTACCCAAGATCTAACTAACTTTGCAGCCTCAACGGGCAATAAATGCATCTTTTTTTTTTTTATACTTTATTTTTTATTATTAATATCCATAATCATACAGATTTTAATTACCATATGTGTGACATATCGAAACTTTATCAATACATACCAAAGAGAGAAATCAAGCCCCCCTTTTAATCCTCGGATATAAGTGACTCACATATTAAGATACCTCATGGAGGGGAGTTCAGAAATAATCCTGAAAAAGTATATTATACAAATAGCTGCACATATAAGACCAAGAGCAGTGTGATTACTTCGGTTTACTATAAGTCCAATGGTTATTAAGTCCCAAAAATTCTTTGCCCCTGATTTAGGGGCTATTTGGCATCACACTATAGTACCGTAAGATAGAAATAAAAATATAAAGATATAGCATCCTAGGTAACATTGTCTCTTTCAACTTCTAACATCATTTTGTATTGCTGTTAGAGCTCTGATTACCAAGTAAAAAAACGTTATACAGTATATAGAGCCCAGTAAAGGATCCTTGGTTAAAGGATAGCAGGAAACTACCCCCACCCTCAAAAAAGAATATATGATTGATTATAAATACCCATGAACTGAGGGATATTTTATATAAATCAGCTGGGATCCACTAGGCTATTTAACTATATAGAACTCAAACGATCTTAATGATCAAGGATTTTCAGTACAGTAGCTTAAAGTCTTATCTCTGCCAGAGTCCTCTAGTCGTCTTCTCGGCTTTCCGAATCGGTGCTTTCAGTTCTCTGCTTTCGGTGACCTCCACTATTAGCGATGAAACGACGGGCCCATTTGCTTGCTTCAGATGAATTAGAAAATACCCAAACCTTACTATTAAATACGATTCAGGCGAGCTGAAAATCAAAACGGTGGAATCGATGCTTCCTTTAATTGCTTCCGTATTCCATCAAATTGTTTCCGCTTTAGACGAGTAGCATAGCTTATGTCAGGAAACATGTATATCACAGTCTCGTCCTGGAGAATTGGAGCCTTTTGCCGAGCTAGATGCAGAATCTTGTCTCTCGTACCTACCCCATCAGTTATAACGAGTAGGGTACGAGGTTGTTCAAAATCTTCCCGGTATCCTCGAGGGGTAATCCGATACACTTTCTGGAGGGCAAAGGAAGTTTGAGGGTCTTTCAGGGCCAGTTTCTCCGACAGCCATTCCTGCATAAACATCAGGGGGTAATCGCCCTCTATCCCTTCGGGTAGGCCCAAGACCCTAATATGGGCTGCACGAGCTTGGTTTTCCAAGGTCTCAAGTCGGGCCCTCAGGTGCACATTTTCTTTGACCAGCATCGCAGTAGTGGCAGTGGCCGACTCAGACTGCCTTTTTAAGTCCACAACTTGTGTTTGAATCCCCTCCGTCATGTTCTCCACCACCGTAACTCTTGTGCCAAATGAGTCCAATTTAGTGTTCAGATCGGAGACAGATGAAATTAAACATTGCAGCTTTAGCCCTATTGACGCCATGGTTTCCTCCGGTTCTTGTTGAAGAGCGGCCTGAGCATCATGTTGCGATTGCGATGGTCCAGACGCTTTAGCACCCGAATTGGTGCTTCTGTCCTTCCGAGGATTCCCCATCCTGTAGTTGCGAAGACCTTCTATCGATTACTGATCTTTATTAAGGTCAATCTGAGCTTTAAAATGTTATATTTTACAATTTGGAAGCTCAAAGTAGAGAGCTACACTAGAATGCTGCCTGTATGCTCGGTCTTCGCAGCGCCCCCCCCCCCAATAAATGCGTCTCTTGAAGCAAAGCAATGTCAGTTTTGTTTTTAGCCAAGTACGATAGTACTTTTTTATGCTTAATGGGGGTTCTCAGTCCTTTAACATTCCACGAACATATATTTAAATTTTTAATATTAATTTCTAGAAATCTTATAATGTATGCATTTTGTAAAAACCAAAAACAAAACAAAACAGTAACTAAGTAGGCCCACCAAACAAGAAACTTGTTACACACGGGTTAGAAAAAGTTCTCTAAATGAGTCTCAGCGTAGTTTAAATCAGATGAAGAAAATAATCTAGATTAAGAACCGAAAAAATACCTTTAGAAGTACAAAATATACTGGTAACAGGATGTGTAAACAATAAATGAAGCAAAGTTCTAAAGCATTACGTAAAGATGCAACTAACTGGAAGAAAACAGTATTATAAATACTGTAAAATATAAAACTTGAAGTAAATAAAGAACTTCAACCAGCAGGCTGGAATCTACTCTGTTGCCAGTGGCCACTGAACTCCTTCAAGTCCAATGTGGAAAAGATGTTAACAAACAGATGCGTAGACACCTACAGCAATGGCATCTTCAACCCGCATATCATTATCTAAATGAGCTCTTGATTCATAATAAACCTGTAGCAGTAAGTGTCACCAATTACAGCAGATGCAAGCAACATGTCACAGAGTTAGGCTATAGCCAATATTAAACCCCAGGGATATGATGGGAAGAAAGAAGATGCAGTAATACAAAGTCGAACAGTGAGAATGAGAAAAAGAGGAAAACAGAGAGAGAGAGAGAAAAAAAATATATATATATATATATACATACATTGTAACATACCATCTTGATGCCCTATTTTACGTAGCCAATTAATTTGTGTAATTTGGAATTTTCTGTGCTAGGAGCTTCTGCCTAATAAAAGTATTAGTGTGGAGCATCCTGTTTATGACTATTAGCTCCCATCTTAAAATTCATAGTCCCCAATTCAGCCAAAAAAGTCTAATTATTACGCATTTCTAGAAACTGCTCATTTGCTGCTTTCATTATCAAACAGCGTATTTATCTACCTAGCACTTATATTGTCACTAAGCATAACAGGCATCCACTGAATTTATGTTTGAGAAAAAAAAAAATAACAGTTCAATGACAGACTAGTAACGAGGGGGAGAGAGACATGAAATCCTTTTGGGCTCATTTTTCCCCAAACAGCCAATAAAAGCTGCCTTTGTCAGCTGTAAGTGCCGAGTTAAAACATAGCTGCATACTTTATTCAATTAAACAGGAGTCACTTCCTGCGATAACTTTGTGCTTTAGTTAAGAGATCAACATTTAACATATTTCTGCTTACTTAAATGTATCATTATATTAAACTCTTAATCAAAAGGTTAATTAAAGTTATCAAATATAAACATAGTGACTTGTCAAATACAAATAATCCAGTTCCTGATATGCCATGTTATTGGGCCAGATGCATACATCCTCAGTCATATTTAGTCATCCCCTTCATGTGATTAGTGACACAACAAAGGAATCTCACCTTTACTTCTCGCTTTTCTCAAAACATTGGATTGCCAGCATTTAAATCCAGACTAAATATGCCAGCAAATTTGTCAGACCGGTAGTACACTATTCAGATCAGTGTGTGCCTCAAGAGGTAGTGTTCCCTGGGAAGCAAAATCCAGAGGATCTGAAGAGCCTTGTCAGCTGACTTTGTAAATTTATCCAACTCTGGAGTTGCTGTGGAAGATGAGGAATGCACACTGTCTCGGCTCCTATTTCGTTTCCTTGGATTATGAGTAGCTGGTCTAGGAATGTTAGATGATCGGTAAAAGGATTTTGATTTTCGACTTATGCCAGGTAATTGAGCACAAATAGTTTGGTTCGCTATGACAGAGGAATATAGATGAGGGGTAGAAATCCTTGGCCTAAGTTCCCCATTCACACTTTCCTGCAATCCTCTAGCCTGCTCTAATTTCTGCTGAGTTCCAGAACTGGGGACACGTACTCTAGATTCCATATTCTGTGTTTCTGCTGTACCACGTGCTAAGTTTGAAAAGGAATGGCGGTTAGGTTGATTAATCAAGGAGCCAGTATTTTGTGATTTTTTTTTTTTACCATTTAACATCTGCCAAGCATCCTGAAGTGAATGACACTTTATGAAAAGAATGACATATGTGGCAGGATATTTAAAAGGATATGATAGACCTCTCTGCTGAAGCTGCTGTTTAACTTCAGTAAAATGCTTTCTCTTTCCCACTATTTGTGTTGAGAAGTCTTGGTAGATTGAAATCCTCTCTTCCCTCCAGTTTAAAGTTTTTTTTGCTCCTAGCCAATCGTAAGATTTCTTCCTTAGCAGAAAATCGAAGAAAATAAGCCACAATAGGTCTAGATCTCCCATTAGATGCCTTAGGACCTAATGCCCTATGCGCTTGTTCAGTTTCTAGTGGCCACGGCCATTGATGCCCCAACAAGTCCAGAATAAAATGCTGCAGAAAATTCACCATATTGCCTCCCTCCAACCTCTCAGGAACACCTATCAGTCTTAGATTATTGCGGCTCCCTCTATTTTCTAAATCATCTATTTTGTTTAATAAGTAGGCTATTTGTGTGCTCTGCTTCTGAGTTATTTGTTGCAAGTAATCCACAGTGTTAGTAAGCACACATATTTTCCTAGTGTTTGTTGCAATTTTAATTGATAGTTCTTTTTTGTGTTTGGCTAGGACGGTTGTAGTATCTAATTGTAAGTCAGCAAGCATTACCTTTAATTGTTGAACATCTCTTTTACTGTCATTAATATTATCCAGCCTATTTTCTGAGCCCATTGATGCACTCCTATTTTCTGAAGTCCGTGAGATACCGACTGACATCGCTGATGCTGAACAGTGCAGAGACGTGAAACCCGAAATAAAATAAGAAGTATTTTGTTTTCGTAAGTAATTTTAGCCGAAAAACATCTGCAGTACCCTAACTGATAGCGACACTCTTATTGACTGACTAAAATAGCGGGATGAGCATTAAATATAGTTTAATTGCGGGTAAAGAGCCAGTGCGATAGAGTCAACTCTCCATTACTTTTAAGCGCTGGCATACGGTAGTTCCAACTTCCTTTCTTGACCATCCTAAGGATGCCTTCTATCATTTCCTTGTCCAATTCCTCCCCCTGAGATAGGGGTCTGTATACAACCCCTGTGCAGATTGTGGTGCCATTTTCAGTCTCCAGGGTGACCCACAGCGCCTCCTGTCTTCCGTGTACCCTTTAGTTCCGTTGCTTTGATCCCTTCCCTTACATAGAGAACCACTCCTTCTCTTCTATCCTCCCTATCCCTCCTGTGGATTGTGTATCCTGGTATGTTGACGTCCCAGTCATGGTTTTCTGTGTACCATGTTTCTGTGACTACCACAATATCCAGGCATCCCTCTTTCATCAAGGTCACAAGTTCAGGGAGCTTGTTACCTAGACTATGGGCATTGGTACTCATTACCCTCCATTCTTTGATGGCTGTACCCCTTTATGCTCCATCCCTGTCCTTGCTGCCTTTTTCTTCATTTACCCCAGCCCTTCTCCCTATCGACTTTTCTATCGTGGTGTTTACCTCACTAAATACCCTGATTTCTTTTGGGGGAATAGTATTTCCCTTCTCCTTTTCAGTGCCCCTTCCTTGGCTAGTTTAAATGCTTGCAAATGAAGCATTTAAACCTATTACCTATAATCCTGGTTCCCCTCTTGGACAGATGCTGACCATCGCACCAGTATAGGCCTGCTTCCCTCCAGGTGGACCCCCAGTCCCCAGTGAAACCAAAACCCTGAGCTCTGCACCAGTTTTTCAACCACTGATTGAATCTCATGGTGTGGAGAGTCAAAGTCTTTAAATAAGTCAAATGAAAGAACCAGTGGTTCTTTAAGACTATTTGCGCGCCATAGCTCATGGAGCAGTCTGTGGACATTGTCAGCTCTTAACTTACCCTGCATGAATCCGACTTGTTCCTTATCAATTAAGTTACTAATGACCTTTTGGATTCTCAGGGGTAGAATTATGGGAAGGAGTTTATAGTCAGAATTCATTAAAGAGATGTGTCTATAGCTTGGCATGGTGTGATAACAGCCAAGATTTTATCGTGAATTGCAAAAGAGTGAGTGCAAGCCCCCCACACCTGGCATTTCTAAATAATCAACTCCAGGGGGTGGTGGACACTGGGGGAAGGAGGCAACCATGGGAGGGGTCTAGTCTGTGGAGTAGGAGTGTACAGGGGGAGAATGTTGGACGAGGAACAACCTGCGAGCGGGACGCAAACAGTCAGGGATAAAGAAACCCTCAAATAAAATAAAAAATACAACAGCCCCAACAATGACCAAAATAAAAATGAACTCCGCACCAGTTCCAAATCCTGGACCTCCACCATCATAGATCATACCCTTAACCACCATACCAGATTGCCAGCTCGGATCGGCCCTCCGAAACAAAGCCCTGTATCTTCCTCTGGATGATCCACCCTCGACTTACTGTACCTTGCTGTGCTCTCCAGTAGCTGATATTCCTCCTCGCTGTTCTATAACACGCGTTGTTAACCCAGATGCTCAGACTGAATCGCTCAATTTGAGTCGCCCATATACTGAGTTACCAGCTGGCGCAGCTAAGGGGGATCTTTGCCCTTCTTAAGTGTAAGGGTAATTAATGCTTGAGTTAATGTAGTAGGGAGTGTTTTAAGGTGTCAAACTTTCTTATACATGGTAAGGAGGCAGTATAGCGCAGTGGTCTAAGGCTCTGAGCTGCAAATTTGGTGACATCCAGCAGACCAGACCTGGGTTTGAGTCCCACAGCTTCCACTTGCATACTGTGTGACCCTGAGCAAGTCACTTAACCTCCTTGTGCTCCCAGGTCACTCCTGTGAAAAAGGTTTCAGCTTAGTGTGCTATACCAGGTTAAACAACTAAATAAAAAAAAAAAGCAAATGTGGGGAAATCTTAGGGTCTGTAAGCTTAAAACATTTGCCTGAAATACCGTCAAGGCCTGGGGCTTTCCCTGCAGGTAGGAGCTTGATAGCACCTGAGATTTCCTTTAAGGAGATGTCCCGGTTTAACTGCACTTGTAGATTTGACGGGATTTTGGGGGAGTGGCATAGGTTTAGAAATGGGTTGATCTCATTATAGCCATAAATGTGAACGGAGAAGTCTTTAAAAGCAATATTTATATCCTTACTTTTGTTAAGTATTTTACCCGATGGCTCCCTGATTCTTGGGATGGCAGTCTGGTCTTTCATTATCTTAGGCAAAATGCAAACAGCTTACCAGCTTTTCTCTGGATTCCCAATAGGTTTGTTTGGTTCAGAACAGGGTATATTCAACTTGCGCCGATAGAATTTTGCTGATGTCAAATTTGAGCGAGGTGACCTGATACATAAGGGATCTATCGAGGAGCTTAGTCTGAGTTTCTGTTCTAGTGAAGCCAAATCTGATTGCTTCTCAGCTAAACATTTAGTTTTTTCTCTTTTCCTGGCGGCTGAGAAGCTCATAATTCTCTCTCTAATGAAGGCTTTATAGTGTTCCCAGAGACAGGCATGGGATACTTCACCATTACCATTTAAATTAAAATAGTCCTCTGTTTCTTTGTTTACCCATTCAATTAATTCTTTGTTTTTTAGCAGTGACACATTAAATTTCCACCTAAACTCTTTGGCCCAGATATTCAAACTGCTCCCAAAATGTGCGCAACAGCAGGAGCAAGCACAATTCAATTGCGTACATGCGCAACAGACGCGATATTCAAACATGGAGCAAAACAAATTGCGCAAGCAGCCAACGTCTGAATATCGTACAAACTGCGCCATAGCGCAACCAGGAAGGGGAAGCTGAGCAGAAAGGTTGTGCCATAGCGCAACAAGGCTAGCCCAGCTGAGCAGTCCAGAGGTGCCATCAGCAAGCAGAGCCCCCCACCCCCAGCAGAGCAATGGAACTGCATTAACCAGGGAGGCAGGCTGGGGCTCACCGCCAGCCATGCCACACATGGGCACAGGAACACACTGCAGAACTAATAAGACACCCTGACACCCCAAGCACAGCATCACTGGGGTGGGCGGATGATCCACTGGCCCATGGGGACAAGCCAACAGCACAGCAGGGCCATGACGCCCAGCACAACCACTGGCAGGCTAAGACTGCCACACACAGGGGTTGACAACCACAGTGCACATCAGCCCCCTGCCTGCACAGCACACCCTGCACCGTGACCCCAAGACACCACCCATGTGCAGTGACTGTCACTGCAGTAAACACCATGCATTCCCCCCGGCACACGTCAACCTCGTGTAGCATAGAACCATACAAGCCAGACCCACCCTGTGCACCCAGCAGTGAGCGGCAGCAGATGGCAAGACCGACAGAAAGTCACTGCCACACCGGAGACACCTCCCCATGCACACACGCACACACACACACACACACACACATACCCAGTACCATACCACCCCAGATGGCATGCACACCACTGCAACTGAGCAACCATAGCCAGCTGCAAATCAGAGACCACCACAGTATTCATAATAATATATATATATATATATATATATATATTTCAAAAAGAGAAAGTAGAACAACAAGAACAATAACAAAACTATGTACAGATATTTACAAGACGGGGTTAGGGGTGCAAGGTAGGGGTGGGCAAGGGTGAGGGTGAACAACTGGGAGAGGAAGGCAGGGTGGGAGGGATGGGTGAAGTGGGAAGAGGAAGCCTGTCTAAGGCCTAGCAGGCTGGTCTTCTGCTGCCTGGCGCCGTCTTGGTTGGCTGTGCTGTCGCCGGAGCCCACGGCGCTGGATGTCTTGGAGGATGTCATGGTTCTCAACGGACACCCTGATCAGCTGGTGGAGGGCACGCTCAATCCTGTGTAGGACGCTGAGGCCTAGGAAAAGGGAACACAGTCAATGGCTGTGACTGTCCACAACCCTGAACACCACCCAACCTGCAAGGCATATAGCCCAGTGTCCCGCAGCTGTGATGGTATGCACCCACCCACAGTGACCATGCACATGACATGCCCAACCAGGCGGCACCAGCTATGTGCACCACTGCACACACACACTGCCCATGTCCATCACAGCACAAACAAGGCTGTCAAGTGACGTGGCAATGTGGTAAGATGCCAGTTCCACAGCCATGTGCCCAGTGCATGCATGGACCACCAGTGACGCACACACAGACGTGCAGTGACACTGGACAGTGATGACTGTCGCCTGTGTCTTGCATGGTTGTGTTGTCCATGGCTGGTGGTCATGCCCACCCCCTCCAGCATGCAATAGCATCCATGATGTAATGATACTCACACTCAGCAAGCAGCTGTGGCCCCCCCCTCGGATCACCACCGTCCGCCACCTGGGCCCCGCCACGGCCCTCCTCAGCCCGTGGCCTGCATCCTCTCTGCCTAGCCTGTGGAGACAAATGTTGAGAAAAACATCAGTGTGACTCCAAAGCAGACTGCCCCTGCCCCAGTGAGTGTGCCTGCCACACAGCCAGACCCATGCATCTCACACCTGCACACACTGACACAGCCAACCATGGCAGAGCCATCCCCATGCACAGCCACCAAAACACACTCACACCCCTACGGAGAATACAGGTGCATAGATGGTACATCCACCTGGCCCAGGCACAACGCCCTCCTGGCACGCGGACGTCAGGCGCTGCACATCTGGCCCTTCCCGCGGAGGTCACTTAACCTGTGCCGCACTGCTCGGCAGACTGGTGCCGCCCTGTGACCTCTCAGGTCAGGTGCCACCCGCAGCCAGACCTGGGCGAGCCATGGTGAGGGGCTCCTCCCCATACAGTGCCCCATAGTGGGTCTCAACCAGGGCCACCAGGTTGGCCACCTCCACTGGGCTCCATTGGGGCACTCTCCTGCGTGCCATAGTTGGAGTTGTACAGCAGGCAATATGGCGCTCTGCAGCGCGGCAACCCCACGTGGAAATGTTGCACATTAGACCACCATAGTTTCCTTTTGCGCTGTTCGTACAGCGCCGTCGGTTCACATAGCGCTGTCACCAAACAGCGCAATAGGGCCGTACACATGGCAGCCGAACAGCGCCCAGGGGCAAAGGTCGACACCAGGTCAGGGTCTATGACGAAGGCCACGCACAGCCGCCCATCTGACGCTCACGCATCTTGCGCGCGACCGACCACCCGCGCAGCAGTGCCACTGTGGACTATTGTGCAGTAGTGCCACAGCACCATATGGTGCCCAGTGCTGTAGCGCCACTGGCACAATGGTGGCTATGGCCTGAATTGCCGATCGCAAGCAGCACGCCATCAGCGCTGCAGACGCCTGCGTAGCTACCTGGGCATGCAATGCAGTGTACTACACAGTCACAGATCTGCACCATTGGCTCAGCTGCTCAACCAGACAGTAAAGTGCACCGGCGCAATATTCAGCCGACACATGCAAATCATCTGATCAGCCATTCAAAGGCGCAGTGGCGCTGATTTGGTATCTCATTACAGTTGCTCCACTCCTAATTTGCATGCATTGCGCTATAAATGTGCGATACTGGGCCGCGCTGGCCAGATTCTTACATTGCAGGTGAGAGGTGGGTTGCATGCTGTGGGATGTTCTGGACAATGGGCATGGCATAACGCTGTAGACTGCACAGTGACAGGTGTCCAGTTCCACCCATACAGATCGCCATGACTGAGCAGAGCCAAGGTGAGGGTGAGGATGGTGGGCGAAGGAGGAGGAGGCCCAGCTTCACCACGGCAGAGACAGAGGTCCTTTTCCAGGCCTACCTGGAGGAGGAGTCACTACTGAGTGGATGGCGGGGCACCCCTCAGGCCCGTGTGGCTGCATGGGAGGGGGTAGCTCGGGCAGTGAACCTGCACGGCAGCCACCAGCGCTCCGTGCAGGAATGCAAAAAGAAGATGGGGACAGACCGCAGGAGGGTGAAGGAGAAGGTGGCAGCCCTCAGGGCGGCACGTGCTGGCACTGGCGGGGGCCAGCCAGCGGTGGTGGAGCTGACCCCGGCTGAGGACCGACTGGCTGCATCAATGCAGCGGAGTGCCATTGAGGGCGTACCAGGTGGTGGATTCCAGACAGGTGGAAGCCCATCACTGCACGGTATGATGTGGTGGTGTTGGGGAGGGGGAAGGTTGTTCACATGCACTTACATGTCCTTTCTTTCTGTTACAGATCCTGTTCGTCTTCAGGGGATGGTGGTGGTGGGTCCAGGCAGTGAGGAAGACCTGCTGGACATGGAGAAGGGTCCATCCACCTCTGTCACCAGCCAGCATGCACTGCACCAGCATGCACGCTGGGCTGCCAACTCTGGTGTCGGTGATCTGGTGTGGGGGGTGCACAGCCTGTGTCTCAGCAGTCTGGCATGCAAGCATGCCAGCACGCCAGACTGTGACTGTAGTATGTACCTGCACCATTGATAGATGCAAGGACTGCAATGGCAGTGACGTGGGTGCCATGACGGACACACAGCAGGCCAGCATGTGCCCCTGGGCCTAGCTGGTTCCAACGTGTGTGCCAGCATGTCGGCACAATCCCAGGCTGTGCCTGTGAGCACTGGTCGGGCAGCACCGGTGGCTGTGCAGGTGTCTGGCACTGTTGAGGCCACAGCAGTGGAACGAGTGGTCCCCCAGGCACAGCGGTTGGAGGGGCAGCAGCAGTCACCCACCAGGTCTGGGGGTACAGTGTCCAGTGGTGGCACATGCCCGCCGCCCTTTGATATGCCCATTCCTGGTCCTGGTGAACAGCGCCCACCCTCAAGGGGTGTTGAGCATCAGGAACTTCCACACCCTGGGGGACAGGATGCCGTCGTGGCAGAGTACCCATTTAAAGAGCACACCCGCCTGCTGCGGGAATCAGTACAGAAGCAAAGGCGGATTGCAACGTCTGTGGAGGCACTGTGTGCGGCTGTGGAGCGGCACAGCAGGGACTGTGCTCTGGACCGTGCAGAGATGGTCCATATGCGGATGGATATGACAGGCAGACTCGGGCATTGGTCTCTGTCGTGGCTGCATTGGGCACACAAGCAGGTGCTCCTGTACCGCGCACCCCACACAGTACGCTCTCCACTCCCCGTTCCCGGCGTCGTGCAACACCAAGCCTGTCGACGCCGGGTTGTGCTGTGGGCATCCCAAGCTCCCCTGGTGCTGGTATGTTTGGCATCCTACAGACCCCACTGCGGACAGGGTCGCGATTCCGCAGTGGGACCCCTGGTGGTCCATCGGTGCCACCCCATGTGGCCCCTGCTCAGCCTGCCAGTGCTGTTGGGTCACGGCGGGGCCGACCAAGCATCCGCGGTGGCTGTGTAACGGTGCAACATGACTGACCTGTCTCCCAGTGCGGGCCCTGTCTGGTGTTGCCCTGTGTGCACTGTGCGTCATGGTGGGCAGTGCACTGGTGGGTGCCCTACCCATCACGCCGACATACGGACCAACTGCACACCATCCCGACTGCTGTCCACAGGTGCGTGTGCATGATGATGCTTGCACTGTACTGTACACTAAGGTGCAAGGGTGCCCAGCATCTGACACACGTGCTTGGACAGTACAGGTGGTGGGTGTGGTCTGTGGATCTGTGTGTTTGCCATGTCTGTTCCTGCTCTGCTGTGCACCTGCCCATGAACGCCTTGTGCCTGGTGTGTTTGTGTGTGTCCATATGACTGTTCGCCCCTTCCTGATGGTGTGTTTGTGTGCCTGGACCTTCCACCCCTTGCCGCTATGCAGCCCTGGTGTGTTACTCTGGTGCCTGTGGGTTGCGCCAGGACAGTGTTGTTTGCACATGGCCCTTTGACTTACCTGTGTTGTGCATAATGCTCCTCTGTGATGGTGTCCCGGTGCATCTGGGCCTGCCGGATCAGTCGGGGTCCCGCCGTCCAAGGGGGGGCTGCTCATCGCCATCAACACTGGCGTCGCTGGCGTCCCCATCGCTGTCCCCCTCTTCAACATGTACGGCTATCCCACAGTCATTGGCCATGTTGTGCAGGATACAACAAGCCAGGAATATCCCACAGGCCTTTGACGGCTGTACTGTAGGGCACCGCCAGAGGTGTCTCACATCGGAAGCGTGCCTTGAGCATCCCAAACACCAGCTCAATGATGCTACGTGTGGCGGCATGTGCCTCATTGGTACAGCGCTAAGCTGCAATGGGGTCATGGGGCGCCGGTACGGTGTGAGCAGCCAGGGACGGAGTGGGTATCCACTGTCACCTGTGTGGAGATGAGTATCATGTTCAGGTCCATATTGCCCATATCCCTGTGTGCCACTACCATGGTACCTGTGGCATTCCCACCCTTGCCCCGAGTTTGCATTTCCTACATGCGTACTCACCCACTACATGGCCTGTGGGGATGTCCCCACTCTCGAATCGATGGCACAGTGCAGACTGATGCCATATGAAGGCATCATGTGCTCCGCCAGGGTGTGTGGCACAGACATTGATTATACGCCCAGTGGCATCACACACCACCTGGCAGTTGACACTGGAGCAGCCCTTTCTATTCCTATATGCGGCCCCATCGGGGCCAGGTGGCGGCGAACGGCCACATGGTGCAGTCTATGGCCGCTAGCACGCCAGGCATATGTGCTACCCTATGGAACGCCTGCATGTTTGCTGTACGCCTGTCATGGGTGCTGGGGAAATGGATGTGCTCCGCGAGCATGTGGCAGCAGTGCGCTTGAGGAATTGGGTGGAGGATGTGAAGTGGCCGACTGTGTGATGCCTGTGGTGTCCCCTGTTGGCCTCTGGAAGGTGCCCGTGGCAAGCAGGCACATGCAGGCTGTCACCTTGGTCTCCATTGACAGAGCATGACTCCGGCCGTGAGGGTGCCTGCATCACATCACTGCACAGCTCACAGAGCCGCCTCAGTATTGCCCTGCTCAGGCGGTACCGCCCACGATCTCTACATCTGTGTACAGCTCAAGCTGATGCAGGCATTGCACTGCCTGTTGGGGTGTACCGCCGACGGGCCCATCCACGCCATGTCCCCCTGCACCTTGCATTCTCACCCCCCATTACAGCTTCCATGTGGAAGCTGGCACTGTCCATCTCCCTGGCTTGTGACCCCCCGCTGATGTTGCTCTGTTACCCCCGCTGTCCTGACTGCTACTTCTACTGCACAGGGCACCCCCCCGCAGGCCTCTGCAGCCTATGGCCCACACTGCTTCCCTTGCCTGCCCTGGCCTGTCACTGTCTGTCTTTCTCTCTCTCTCTTCCCCACTTGGCATCCCTGTAGTGTTCTTGCGCCTCTTCCTTGAGCCTTTTTATTTTGGCTCATTTCCGCTGGGGCGCAACTTCCGGCTGTTCCGCTGTTGCGCATTGCATAGTCTTTGACATCGACGCTTTTGCATGGATCCACCCCTTCAGTTGGTGCATGCCGTCATTTGCATTGGCGCTGTTGCTAGAGTTTGTTTTCGTATGCGCAACTGCCTCCTGCTGAATATCGCAGAATGGTGCACTTTTGGACTTACGCAGGCGCAACCCTATTGCGCATGGCGCAACCCTTTTGAATATCCGGCCCTTTGAGTTTACCTTCCCCTAAAACTAACTGCAGATCAATCAGACTATGGTCAGATATCAGTATATTGTAAACATTGGTGTGTAAGACTTAGTTAACCAAATCTGCAGAGATAGTCAATTCTGCTAAAACAGGAGTGCCTGTTGGAGAAAAAAGAAAAACCTTTGCCCTGTGGATGCACTAACCTCCAGATGTCAACCAAATTTTAAGATTTAACCAAATTCAGGAGTTGCCACCATTACTGAGGGTAAGAGAAGGTTTTTTTTTTGGGGTTTATCCAGCAGTGAGTCCGTTTTTGCATTGAAGTCACCTCCCAAGATAATTTTGTGTTTAGAGAAATTACTGAGTTGAGCTGCTACCAGACTAAAGAATTCACTTTGATCAGTATTAGGTGCATAAACGTTGCAGAGCACTACATTGCGTCCGTCAAGGGTACCTGAGAGGAGTTGCTATCTACCTTCTGCGTCAGAGATGTCGCTTGAGAGTACAAAATGAACCCCTTTTCTGGTTAGGATAGCTGTACCCCATTGCTTACTATTGTAGGAGCTGATTTGCACTTGGGAGACCTGGGACATAGACAGTTCAGCAGAGTCAACTGCATCTAATTGCGTCTCTTGTAGAAAAGCAAAATCAGCCTTTTTTTTATTTAGATAGGTTAGAATGTTCTTGCTATTTACTGGGGTACCCCTTGACGTTGTAGGACACAGACGTGTAAGAGTACATACCGGTAGGAACAACTGACTAACTAGACACGTGCTAACCACGGAGCAGTAGGCCAAACTTCTGTAAACTATTAACTATGATACCCTTATGGTTTGCTGAGTCTTACTATTCTGACACTGAGCTGCCCAAGCAGTATTGCCTGACAGGTTCAGTATCCAGACAGTAAACATCCCGGCACTGGAAACTCGATGGACATTTGGACATTTACAAGGGTAAAAGCATTCCATGGTATCCAACACCCACCCCATTCCATCCCATAAAGGTAAACTTCAGCAGTAAAGCATTCCATGATGTCCTGTGGTGCCCAAAACTCGATTTGTACCAGGAGACATCGCCAAAAAAGGATTCCATGTTGTCAGGTGCCCACCCCGTGCCACCCCATTAAGGGAAACAGCAGCAATAAAGCATTCCATGGTGTCCTGCGGTGCCCAAATTTCAATCCGTACCGGGAGACATCACCAATACAGTATTCCATGGTGACTGGCGCCCACCCCATGTCATCCCATATAGGGAAACTGCAGCAATAAAGCATTCCATGGTGTCCGGCGCCCACCCCATGACATTCCATAAAGGGAAATGGCAGCAATAAAGCATTCCATGGTGTCTTGTGGTGCCCAAATCTTGATCTGTAATGGGAGACGTCACCAATAAAGCATTCCATGGTGTCCGGCACCCACCTCATGCCATCCCATAAAGGGAAACTGCAGCAATAAAGCATTCCATGGTGTCCACTTGTATCCCATATGCACTCCAATAGCACGTCACCATATATAGCGAATGCAGTATAGTCAAGTAGTCACACCGTAGTAATACAAACATTCTAATTTTTTTATTTTTTAGTCCCCATAAACAGTCTTAGATTGTACACATCATTCCACAGCAGTACGATATCAGGCGTAACATAGCATTCATTACTGACATGGCATCCCATGCCCTATGATAACATGAATCGCATTATGTACAGCAAGATTGAAATTCATTATATGGCACTTAGCTTGAGTTGTCAATTTGTAGTTCTAGTTTACCGAGTATAGCCATTTCCAGCTTCACAGAAGATGACAGCGGACAAACTCTTGAGGTACGCATCTGGTAAGGGATGGGGTTGCTCAGTGGAATGATTGGGATGAGATAGGTGAAAGGCGAGAACGAGGCAGAGTTATTTTTTTAATGTGGTCTACATAATTCTCCAGTCTCCATCTGTCATCCACATTTCATACAATACCAGGCACAGAATAAGATAGGATATGGGTTCCAGAGGACTCCAGAGAATGCCTTATGTGTTGTATTGCTCAGTATTGGAGGATGTGGTTGGACTATTGGACACAAAAGAAGGTTTTATGCATTGCGCTACCTGTAATCAGATATCATGGGTGCACCAGTTGACACCATGGAAGGTTTTATCATTGGTAGCGCTTCTTATGAGAGGATGGTGGGGGGGGCAACTGGGATTGCTTCTAGTATGGACAACAGGACACAAAGGGTAATAGTAAACAGAGTCCACGGTGAAGAAAGGAGGGTAAGTAACGAGGTACCGTAGGGTTCGGTACTGGGACCGGTCCTCTTTAATGTCTTTATAAGTGACATTGGAGAGCACCAGGACGGAAAAATATGTCTCTTTGCAGATGACACAAAGATCTGCAACAGGGTTGATACACAAGGTGGGGTGGAAAGGATGAGAAGGGACTTGGCAAGGTTGGCGGAATGGTCAGATGTATGGCAGCTCAGATTCAATGCAAAGAAGTGCAGGGTAATGCACCTGGGAAACAAAAACCCAGGGGAAGAATACACAATGGGGGGGGGTGAGATACTAGCAACAACAAAAATTGAAAGGGAGTAATTATATCTGATGACCTAAAGGTGGGCATGCAATGTGAGAAGGCAGTAAGGCTGGCTGGGGGGATACTGGGATGCATAGGGAGAGACATCAACAGTAAAAAACAGGAAGCTTTTATCCCTCTGTGCAGACAGTTGGTGAGACCCCATCCGGAGTACTGTATGCAGTTCTGGAGAACCCATCTCCGCTAAGACATAGACAGAGTGGAGGCTGTTCAGAGGAGGGCAACCAAAATGATGCAGGGTTTACACCAGAAATCATATGAAAAGAGACTAAAGCAGCTTACCATGTATACCCTTGAGGAAAGGGGGAGGGGGGACATGATAGAAACTTTCAAGTACCTCAAGGGAATTAACAAACTCCAAGAGAGGGGTAGCACGTGAGGTGGGTGCCTGAAGTAAGGCGCCATCTGAAATGGCGATGTGTTGCGGAGTAGCTCGAATGGCGATGGAGGGGTAGGGTGACCAGATGTGGTGGGGTGGGCAACTGCAGCGACAGGATGTTGCTATATGTACATGCTGCGTGGGGAGGAAACGAGCAGTGTGGGGCTGGAAGAGGCGGAAGGGATGTAGGGGGTGGCACTGCGGTCGGCTGCCGAGCTGCGCCGTGGCGTCGGGGTTGTTGGCCTCCGCTTGCAGGGTGTGGGGTACCAGGTTCGGGTCTGGGTCCAGGCACTACTGTATTTTTGTTGCGCCTGGCCTGAAACTTGTATTTTTTTGCTTTTGCCCCCCCCCGACATGCACCCCCTGGAGTTGAGAATCCTTTAGTAGGGGGTGCGACGGGCAAAGTCCCCCACATGGGTGGGGTGTGGGTGGGCACAGCCCCCCTACAGAAAGCAAAAAACTAATAAGTCTCCGCGCTGTTCTTCTCGCCCGAAGATGACAGGGTGGCGACAATGTTTTTGCTGCTCTGACGTCGCAATAATGCAGCTTGCTGTTTGGCAGTCGCCGATATCACATAGAACCCCGAGAGGGTAGCATCTTTCAGAAAAAGAAATGTGCAAGAAAAAGGGGTCACAATCTGAAGATAAAGGGGGTAAAGTCTCAGGTAATATTAGAAAGTATTTTTTCACGGACAGGGTTGTGGATTCATGGAACAGCCTTCCTGAGGGGGTTGTGGAGTCAAGAACAGTGGGAGAATTCAAGAAATCTTGGGATTGACATAAGGCAATTCTAGTGGTGGGTAGGAGGAAGTAAGCCATTGGTTAACTTGAATCTGGAGCTTCTCCATCAGGTCTGGAAATGGGCAGACTAGGTGGGCCAAGCGGTCCTTATTTGCCATCGTATTCTATGTTTCCATTGTGGTATCTGCACACCACCACTTAAGAAACAATCCCTTGTGTCCAGTACCCCCTCCCACCATCTGACACCAAGCATTACGACAAACAAAACATTCCCTGGCATCTAGTGGTACTCTCAGATTCAACGCCTTCCCTGGCATCCAGCGTTACACGTATTCCATCTGATTCTAGGCCGCACAATGCATGTCAGAAACCTTCCCTAGTGTCCAGTTGTCTACCAATAACATCAGATACCGATGACTGCTACACATAATGTATACCCTGGTGTTGATTGGTACCCATATCCTATCTGGTGCTGTGATGCCTGGTATTGGGTGAAATGTGACTTGACCAATGGAAACTTTGGAATGATGTACTTTCTGTTTGTGTTGGGTATGGAATGGCATGGGGATGGTGTATGACAGTACACCAGTGAATGCCTTATGTGTTCTGTTGCTTAGTAACATAGAAACATAGAATTTGACGGCAGATAAGGACCGCTTGGCCCACCCAGTCTGCCCATTTCCCCTACCTAATGGATAAGTTGCAGATCCTAGTAAACCAGCAGCCTACTTCTTGCTACCCCCACCCCCTAGAATTGCCTTATGACTGTCCCATGCATGCTTGAATTCCACCACTGTTTTTGACTCCACAGCCTCCTCCGGAAGGCCGTTCCGTGCATCCACAACCCTCTCTGTGAAAAAATATTTCCTTAAATTACCTCTGAGCCTCCCCATCTTCAAATTGTGCCCCTTGTTCTTGCACACTCTTTTTGAAAGATGCTACCCTCTTGGACTTTGTTGATTCCATTGAGGTACTTGAAAGTTTCTATCACATCACCCTCTCTCCCTCCTTTCCCCGGCCTATACATATTAAGCTCCTTAAGTCTCTCTTCATATGTCTTCCGTGCAGACCTGCACCATTTTAGTTGCCTCTTCTGGACAGCTTCCATCCTGTGTATGTCTTTGCTGAGATTGGGTCTCCAGAACTGCAGCAGTACTCCAGATGGGGTCTCACCAGCTGTCTGTACACAGGGATAGTAACTTCCTGTTTCCCGCTGGTGATGCCTCTCTCTGTACTCCCAGTAACTGATCCTCCTTGCTGCTCTCACATTGCTTGCCCACCTTTAGGTCATCATCTGATATGACTACCCCCGGTCCTTTCCATTTTTGTTGTTGTTAGTATCTCACCCCCATTGTGTACTCTTCCCTGGGTTTTGTTTCCCAGGGCATTACCTTGCACTTCTTAACATTGAATCTAAGCTGCCATACATTTGACCTATCCTCTAACCTTGCCAAGTCCCTTCTCATCCTTTCCACCCACCTTGTGCATCAGCTCTGTTGCAGATCTTTGTGTCATCTGCAAAGAGACATACTTTTCTTTCCAGTCCCTCTACAATGTCGCTTATAAAGACATTGAAGAGGACCGGTCCTAATACTGTACCCTGTGGTACCCCACTAGTAACCCCTTCTTCAGAGTGGACTCCATTTACTATTACTTTCTGTGTCCTATTCTCCAGCCAATTTTACCCAGGCTGTCATCTTGGGACCCACTCCCAGGCTGGCTACCTGTATATTAATCTTTGTGTGGGACTGTGTCAAATGCCTTATAAAGTCTAGGTAGGCCAGTGTCCACAGCCTCCCTCCTTGATCTACTACTTTAGTCACCCAGTCAAAGAAATCTATCAGATTTGTCTGGCATGACCTTCCTGCTGTGAATCCGTGCTGCCTTGGGTCCCTGTGCCCTCTGGCCTCTAGATACTTGACAGTTCTTTCCTTCAGAAGTGATTCCATAATTTTCCCTACCACTGAGGTTAAACTAACAGGTCTGTAGTTTCCTGCTTCTGCCTTGCTCCCACTTTTGTGAAGGGAAATCACATCTGCCCTCCTCCAGTCCTCGGGTACCACCCCATCCTCCCATGATTTGTTACAGAGGGTAGTCAGTGGTGTCTTCAGTTTTAAGAGTTCTTTCAGGCCCTTTTTTCTGTAAATGGGCTGGTATCAACTTCTGTATCCAGAGTGTTTCTACTGTTTGTTTTAGGTACCTTCCTCTCTTCCTTTGTAAATACTGAGCAAAAATATTTATTTAGCATTTCTGCCTTTTCATAGTCACCCTCTGCCCACCCTCCCTCCCTTTTATTAAGCCTCACTATCTCTCCTTGGTCTTCCTTCGCTCCCTGATGTACCTATAAAAGGTTTTATCCCCTTCTTAACTGAGTTGGCTATCTTTTCCTCGGTTTAGGCCTTTGCTGTTCTGACTGCCTTCCCAGCTTCCTTTTGCTTTAACTAATACAGTTCTCTGTCCTGCTCCTTCTGTGATTCCTTGTACTTCCTGAATGCTTTCTTTTTCTCTTGAACTTTCATTGCCACTTCCTTTGAGAACCATAGTGGTTTCTTACATCATTTCGTTTTGTTTATTTGCTTCACAAAAAGACTTGTTACCTCTGTGATGGCAGTTTTTATTATTCCCCATTGTTCTTCCACCCCTCCTTCCTGCCCATTTGCTAGTGCATTCCTTAGGCACTCACCCATTTTGGCAAAGTCAGCCCTCATAAAGTCCAGTACTTTTGCCTTTGTATGGCTTGACTCTATTGCTGTGTTTATTGTGAACCATACTGTTCGATGGTCGCTAGTTCCCAGATGGCTACCCACTTCTACATCTGTGATCCTCTCTTCATCTCCATTTGAGAGAACCAGGTCTAAGATTGCTCCCTCTTGAGTGGGCTCCAATACTAGTTGTCTAAGGCATGCCCCCTGTAGGGCATCTAGAATAACCCCACTCTTTGAAGTGGCTGCTGCAACTGCACTACAGTTAACATCTGGCATATTCAGATCACCCATCAGCAATATCTCCCCTTTTTCTGCCATTCTAAGTATACTTTCTATCATTTCCTTGTCCATTTCCTCCCCCTGAGAAAGGGGTCTGTATACAACCCCTGTGCGGATTGTGGTGCCATGGCCGGTCTCCAAATTTACCCACAGTGCTTCTTCTTCTCCCTGTTTACCCTTTTGTTCTGTTGCTTTGTTTCCTTACCTTATGTATAGAGCTACTCCTCCTCTTTTACCCTCCCTGTCCCTCCTGTAGATAGTGTATCCTGGTATGTTTACGTCCCAGTCATGGTTTTGTGTGTACCATGTTTCTGTGACTGCCACGATATCCAGATGTTCCTCCTCCGACAAGGCCAGTAATTCAGGAAGCTTGTTACTCAGACTACGGGCGTTGGTACTCACTGCTTCCATTTTCTCATGGCTTTACCTTCTGTTGCAGCATCCCACTGACCTTTCTACTTCGGGTCTTTTTCTCATTTAGTACCCTGTTTTGTAGGGAGAGGCTGGGATTTTCCTGCTGCTGATCAGTGCCTCCCCTTGACTAGTTTAAAGATTGCCAATGAAGCTATTTAAACCGATTGCTCAAAGACTTGTTCCCTCCTGGACAGATGCAGACCATCCTGACTAGTATAGGCTGGTGTCCCTTCAGGTGGAACCCCAGTCCCCAATGAAGCTAAACCCTGTGCTCCACACCATTTTTCAACCATTCATTAAACTGCATGGTGCAAAGTACCCTCGCCTCACCCATGCCATTGACAGGCAGCACCTCTGAGAAGGATACTGTGTGTGCTACTTGTCTTGAGGCCCTCCCAATTCTACAAAGTCCTTCTGCACTGCTCTAATCTCATGATGAGCCAAGTCATTTTTCCCTAGGTGGACAATGACGCCCAGCCTCGGACTCCTGCAGCTATTCTCGTGATCCTAAGGATGCGCCTCCTGTCCCTCTGGCCATGGCATCAGGCAGGCACCTTACTTGTTTTCCTGCTCCCCCAGTTCTCATCCTCAAATCTGCGCCTCCCCACCAGGAGCTGTCCTTTCCTTGTGGTGTCCCTCTTGTCTCCTTCCTGTGGGCCTCCCTTGTGACAGGTGTCCTCAGCCTCCTTAGTCTCCTCTGCGGGTGCATCCATAGGGGAGCTATGCTTCCCCAGAATGGTGTATGGATTGTGGAGTGGAACAACTGACTGGGTGTGCCTCTGTTCCACCAGCCTCACCCTCCCTGAGTCCACTGTGGTTCAAATGCTGTGATTTCTTCGCAGCCTCTGAGATAGTGGTGGCATTCTCTGGTGCTCCCTGGGTGGTGGAGGTTCCCTTCCTACTGTCCAATGTGGCCTGGAGGAAGTTTCCCTTACTACTGTCCAGTGTGGCCTGAAGACGGGCAACTTCCTCCCTCATGGCAGAGAGTTGTCTGCAAATAGGGCAGCATCTCAGCCTCCAGAAAGACTCCTGGAAGACTGCTGTCCCACAGCCATTACATTGTACTACTCCCCACATGTTTATCTACTTTTGTGTGTGTGTGTGTGTGTGTGTGTGTGACTGGTTTGTTATATAGAAATATATATATTATACAATGTGTATGCTTATATTGTCCGTGCAGTATGCTAGAGAGGATATGACAGTGATATGCACCTGCACTCTTGAGAAAATGATGTCAGAACCCCAGGTATAAAGGAACTATTTCCAGGGGTGGGGGGTGAGGTGGGAAGGGTTGGGTCCTAAACTGTGCCCTCACAAAACAATCAGCTAAAATCTCTGATCCACCGCTGCGATGAGTGCCTTCCTGTCAGCAAGATTCCCTACACAACAATTTGACAGAGAAAATACCCTGCTAATCAAACAGAGAAAAATCCAGACATCCAAGTCAGACACAGGTAAACTTCCCCAGCCCCAAAACAGCCTGGTGGCTTGTGCTCTGAAAGCAGTCAGCCCCAGACTAAGTCAGCTGTGCTTTAAACTCTTCTTGCACTGAAAATCTTAAGAATTGGAACAAAAGTAAAGTTTGATCCAACTCCCTGTGTTGCTTGAAAGACTGTCTTTTCCTGATAATTCGAAGTTCCTTATTTCACCTTTCAGTTAGAAGTAGCCTCCACCTGCAGAATATCTGCTACAAATCAAAGACAATTGTAAGGTTCACCTCCCTCTGTTGTGAGCACAACTCGCTTTCTTGCAAATCCGATGTTCAGTATTGCAGCTTCTAGCCAAAGGTAGTTTCACTTGAAGAATATTAGCTGTTCTGATGAGTTTGCTATAAAACACTTGCTTATAATGCTGTTGTTCTCAGGTCTGTTACCAAAGCTATTGGCTGATAAATAGCTATGATGTAAGCACTTCCTGACAAAGTCTGGTCTGTTGTTTTAAGGCACACACAGATAAGCACAAAAAAACAGTTTCCACCCCCTAGGGCACTGTCCGGGTCAAATACACGACCTGTTACCTGCACTTATTTCAGGACTTATGACTGATTGTTTGCCCAGGGTTTAAACTCTTCCTGCACTGAAAATCTTAAGAATTGTAACAAAAGTAAAGCTAGATCCACCTTCCTCTGTTGCTTGAAAGACTGTCTTTTCCTGATAATTATAAGTTCCTTATTTCACCTTTCAGTTAGAAGTAGCCTCCACCTTCAGAATATTTGCTACAAACCAAAGACAATTGTAAGGTTCACCTCCCTCTGTTGTGAGCACAACTCACTTTCTTGCAAATCCTATGTTCAATATTGCAGCTTCCTGACAGAGGTGGTTTCACTTGAAGAATATTAGCTATTCTGATGAGTTTGCTATAAAACACTTGCTTATAATACTATTGTTCTCAGGTCTGTTACCAAAGTTATTGGCTGATAAGTAGCTATGATCCTGACAAAGTCTGGTCTGGTCTTTTAAGGCATACACAGATAAATACAAAAAAAAAGCAGTTTCCACCCCCTAGGGCACTGTCCGGGTGAAATACACAACCTTTTACCTGCACTTCTTTCAGGACTTATGACAGATTCTTAGCCCGGGGTTTAAACTCTTCCTGCACTGAAAATCTTAAGAATTGGAACAAAAGTAAAGCTAGATCCACCTCTCTCTGTTGCTTGAAAGACTGTCTTTTCCTGATAATTCTAAGTTCTTTATTTCACCTTTCAGTTACAAGTAGCCTCCACCTGCAGAATATCTGCTACAAATCAAAGACAATTGTAAGGTTCACCTCCCTCTGTTGTGAGCACAACTCGCTTTCTTGCAAATCCTATGTTCAGTATTGCAGCTTCCAGCCAGAGGTAGTTTCGCTTGAAAAATATTCGCTGTTCTGATGAGTTTGCTGTAAAACACTTGCTTATAATACTGTTATTCTCAGATCTGTGACCAAAGCTATTGGCTGATAAGTAGCTATGATGTAAGTACTTCCTGACAAAGTCTGGTCTGGCCTTTTAAAGCACACACAGATAAACACAGTATTGGAGTGTGAAGTTGGACAACTGAACAACAGGGAGGGTTTTACGCACTGCGCTGCTTACAATCAGATAGCATGTGTGTACCACTTGAAGCCAGGGAAGAATTTGTATTTGGTATCAGAGGGTAGGGGGTGGAACACCAGAAATTGATTCGTGTATGGTGGTATATGGTATACGATCATACAAGAAGCGTTCCCTCCAGGCTCACCTTGCCTGACTCCCCATACCATATGATACAAAGCCCAAATAAATACAAGACACTCCCTGGTGACACGTGGCACATCCGTGCTATCAGAGTCCAGGTAACACAATGCATCAAACCTAGTCCAGCTGTTCCACCACAGACTCTGGTATTGAGCAACACAACACATAATACATTCCTTGCCGTTTTGTGTCCCCCCTCCCCCAAAGCCAGCACAAAGAGGAATACAGCATTCCACAGTTTCCATCATCAACCACGTTTCACCCAATACCAGGCACCACACCATCAGACCGAATATGGACACTACTCGATGGCAGGGTGTGTGGTATGCGCTTAGGTGTTCAGCATCAGAGGAAGTGGGTAGACATCTGGAGACCAGAGGATGTTTAATGCATTATTCTACTTAGAAGCAGATAGCAACTGGACGACAATGAAAGTTTTGTATTTGGTAGTACTTGGTATCAAAGGGTTGGGGGAAGGGAGACACCACGGATTGCTTCTTGTATGGTGTTACTGGTACACTGTCAAACAAGTAGCATTCCCCAGTGTCCCCACCCTGTGATACTGAACACTTCCAAATACAAATAATTCTGTGTCGTCAAGCGGTATACCCGTGCAATCTGACTGCAAGCAACACAATGCATGAAACCTTCTCTGTAGTTCAGTCATCTACCAATAACATCCAGTACTTAGTACCTCAGCAAATAATGCACACGCTGGAATTGAGCGTTTCCCATATCCTATCCAATACTATGGTGCCTGGTATTCGGTGGAATGGGGTTGCCCAATGGAAACTGGAATGCTGTGTTTCTGCTTGTGATGGGTATGGGATGGCATAGTGGGGGGGGTGCGATAAGACTCCAAGGAATGCCTTATGTGTTGTGCTGCTCTGTATCACAGGGTTTGGTTGGACAATTAAACAAAAGGGAAGGTTTTATGCACTGTGCTGTCTAGAATCGGATGGCATGTGTGTATCACTTGATGCCAGGGAAGGATTTGTATTTGGTAGCACTTGGTGTCAGTGGGTTACATAGAATCATAGGACATAGACTTTGATGGCAGATAAGGACCACTTGGCCCACCCAGTCTGCCCATTTCCCTTCCTATTCGATAAGCTGCAAAGTCTAGTTAACCAACAGCCTACTTCCTGCAATCTCCCACTACAGTTGCCTTATGTCTGTCCCCCACTGTTTTAGATCTAACAATCTCCCCAAGAAGGTAGTTCCATGCATCCACCACTCTCTCCATGAAAAAAACATTTCCTCACATTACCCCTGAGCCGTCCCCCTCTATCTTTAAATTGTGCCCCCTTGTTCTTACACATCTCTTTTTCTGAAAGATGCTACCCTACTGGACTTTGTTGATTCCCTTGAGGTACTTGAAAGTTTATATCATGTCCCCCCGTCCCTCCTTTAATCAAGGGTATACATATTAAGCTCTCTCAGTCTCTCTTCATATGGTTTCTGATGCAGACCCTGCACCATTTTAATTGCCCTCCTATGGATTGCTTCCATCCTGTCTATGTCCTTGAGTAGATGGGGGTCTCCAAAACTGCACACAGTATTCCAGATGGGGTCTCACCAACTGTCTGTACAGAGGGGATAACCACTTCTCTTTTTCTTCTTGTGATGCCCCTCCCTATGCATCCCAGTATCCCCTCTGGCTCTCCTTACTGACTTCTCACATTGCTTACGCACCTTTAGGTCATCTGATATGACTACCCCCAAGTCCCTTTCCATTTTTGTTGTAGTTAGTGCATCCCCTGCTATTGTGTACTCTTCTCCTGGGTTTTTGTTTCCCAGGTGCATTACTTTGCACTTCTTTGCATTGAATCTAAGTTGCCATTAGGGTTGGGGGAGCATAGTACACAAGGTATGGTGGTCTCTGGTACACCACCACACAAGCAGCACTCCTTGCTGTCCTGTTCCTGCACCCACTGATACCAAGTACTACCAAATACAAATCCTTTCCTGGCATCAAGTGGTACACACAGTGCATGAAACATTCCCTGGTGTTTGGCTGTCCCACCGCCTCTTCCAATACTGAGCAACACAAACAAATACAGCATTCCCCATTTTCCAGGGGTCCCCCTTATTACATCCAATAACAGGTACCACTACATCACAATGGATATGGGTACCACTGAATGTCGGAGTGTGTGTTATGTGTTGTGATGCTTAGTATCAAAAGGTATGTATGGACAGCTGGACACCAGAGAATGTTTTTTGCATTATGCTGCCTGGAATCAGATATCCTGATGTACCTCATGATGCCTGGGAATGCTTTGTATTTGGTGCAGCCATGCAATCCAGGTTCAGTTAACATAATGCATAAATACTTTTCCTGGTGTTCAGTGTTCACTCATACCATCCGATACTGAACCTCACAACTAAAAATGCACTCCGTGGCATCTTGCGACCCCCCTCCATTTGAAATGCCATCCCTCCCCCCCCCCGAGACAAGCAGAATTACAACATTTGCATTTTCCATCAGTCACCCTCATTACATACAATAACAGGCACCTCTGTATCACATTGGAAATGGGTACCACTGGATGCCAGGGTGTGCATTATGCATTGTGATGCTCAGTGTAGAGTGGTATGAATGTAAAACTGGACACCAGGGAAGTTTTTATGAATTGTGATGCCTGGAATCGGATATCATGGGTGTACCACATGACGCCAGGGAATGATTTGTATTTGGTGGCACTTTGTATTAGAAGGTTGGGGTGGGGGGATAGGATAACGAGGACTGCTTCTTGTAGTATGGTATCGGGTATGCCACCACACAAGAAGCATTCCCCAGTGTCCGTGGTCACGTCACCTATCCTCTGATATGTAGCGATACCAAATGTAAAACATTACCTGCCATGATTTGTATTTGGTGGCACTTTGTATTAGAAGGTTGGGGTGGGGGGATAGGATAACGAGGACTGCTTCTTGTAGTATGGTATCGGGTATGCCACCACACAAGAAGCATTCCCCAGTGTCCGTGGTCACGTCACCTATCCTCTGATATGTAGCGATACCAAATGTAAAACATTACCTGCCATCAAGTTGTACACCCATGCTATCCAAGTCCAGGTAACACAACACATAAAAATCTTCCCCAGAACCATCCCGAGGGTGCTGAGGGTTGAGGTGCTGGATGCTACACCTTGCACTACGCTGGTGACCCAGGTTTGGGAACGAACCTGGGTCATTGGGGGTTGGCAGGGGACTGAAGAGATTGAGCATCCAAGGGACTGCTGTCTTCCCGGGCAGGGCTTGGGGAAACGATCGCTCTTAAAGTGACCTCTGGTGATGATCGGGAGGCACACGGCGTAGCAATTCCGTATATGAGGAAGTAGGAGTTGCTCACAGTGATACCTTGATGGTCGCACTCTGCAAGGGGACAGTTACCTATAAGAAAAAACTCTCTAGCCAGTGAGAGATGATGGAGGAGGCCTCAGGATCGCCCATCCCATGGCCGGTTCAACGCACCCAAGGCTCTCCATGGGCCACCCGATGACTGGTAGGTACCTCTAATTACAGAAAGTGCCGCCAAGGGCGGTGATCCGGGGGTCTGGACCTAACAAGTCATTTGGGGGAGAGCCTGGGAGATGCGAGGATTCAGGCTGACAGTGAGAGGCACAGCTAAACAGGCACTCCTGAAGGATGCCCGGTCCCAGGGGAGGAAAAAGAGTTGGGGGAGGACCCAAAAAAAATCTTCCACAGTATCCAGTATCCACTCATACCCTCCAATACTGAACCTCTCAACTCATAATGCTCTCTCTGGAGTATTGTGTCCCCCCAAAAACAAAATGCCATCCCCTTTCACCTCCCTCACCCCAAAAAATGCCATCCCCTTTCTCCAATACAAACAGAAACCAGGGAAGGTTTCATGCATTGTGCTGCCTAGACTGAGATGGCATACATTTTCCACTAGACACCGGGGAATGATTTGCATGTGGTAGTACATGGTTTCGGGGGGGGCAGGACACAAGGAATTGCTTCTTGTATGGTGGTATCTGGTGTCCCTCACCCCCACGCCCTCTGATACCAAGTACTACTACATACAAATCATTCCCTGGCATCTAGTGCCAAGCACATGCCATTCAATTCTTTGCAGCACAATGCACAAAACCTTCTCTGGCATCCGACTGAGCACCCATCGCCCTCAATACTAACCGACACAACACAAAGGCATTCACTGGCATCTTGTGGTGCCCCACCAAAGCCCTCCCATGTCAGGCAAACAGCAGCAAATCATTCCTTGGCTACATAGTTTACCACCATTATGTCTAATGACAGGCTCCACTGCAACAGGTAGCATATGGGTACCACTCGATGCCATGGACTGTATTTTGAGTTGTGATGCTAAGTATCGGAGAGTGTGGGTGGACAACTGGAAACTAGGGAAGGTTTTGTGCATTGTGCTGCCTAAACTCGGATAGCATGCATTTTCCACTGGACACCAGGGAATGATTTGCATTTGGTAGTACAAAGTATCAGTGGGGTGGGACGGGCTATATCATTACCCGGTTTCCATTGGTTGCCACCATTTCATCCAATACTAGACACAACTAGAAGACATCAGGTAATACTTTATGTGTTGTGTTGCTCGGTATCTGAGGGTGTGGTTGGACAGCTGGACACCAAGGAAGTTTTATGCGTCGTACTGCCTTGAATGGGATTATCACAAGTGTGTCACTTTATGGCAGGGAAGGATTTATATTTGGCTGTGCTTGTTATCAGAGGGTGGGGGTGGGAGGAAGAAAGGGAAGCTGGGGATTGCTTTTTGTGTGGGGGTATCTGGTACGTCACGCAAGAATCATTCTCCTGGTGTTCTGTGGTCCCCCACATACCCTCTGATAACCAAACGCATCCAAATACAATTATTTCTTGGTATCAAGTGGTAAACCCATGCCATCCGAGTACAAGCAACACAACGCATAAAACCTTGCCTAGTGTCCAGATGTCAGCTCATACTCTCTGATACTGAGCAACACAAGACATAAGGCATTTCCTGCCTTCTTGTGGTACCCTCTCCCCCCAAAGCCCTCCCATGACCGACACAAACAGAGAATTAATATTTCCCTGTATTCTACCGGTCACACCCATTTCATGATGCAATACAAGGCACCACAGCACCAGACAGGATATGGGTACAACTTTATGCCAGGGTGTGCACTATGTGTTTTGATGCTAAGTATCGGAGAATGTGCTGCCTAGAATTTGATTGCATGCCTGTACCACTGGATGCCAGGGAATGTTTCATGTTTGTAAGTGCTTGGTATCAAAGGGGGGATGGGGGGAACAGACACCAGGGATTGCTTCTTGTATTGTAGTTATCTAGTACACCACCACACAAGAAGCATTCCCCGTTGGCCCGTTCCCCCACCCCACTCTGATGCCAAGCATACCCAAATACAAAACTTTACCTGGCATCCAGAGGAACAGACATGCCATCCGATTCTAGGTAGCACAATGCATAAAACCTCTGGCATCCAGTTGTCCATCAACACTCTCCGATAGTGAGACACACAGCACAAGGCATTCACTGGAGTCTTATGCTACCCCTCCCCCCAAAAAAGAAAGCCATCCTGTGCCTATCACAAACAAAATATGTCATTTTCCAGTTTCCATTGGTCAACACCATTTCATCCAGAGCAAGGTGAAGCAGACTCAGTTAGGATATGGGTACCCAAAGATGCCACAGAATGCCTTATGTGTTGTGTGTCCAGTATCGGAGATTGTGGGTGGTCAGCTGGACACTAGGGAAGGTTTTATGCATTCTGCTGCCTAGTATCGTATGGCATGCCTGTATGACAGGACGCCAGTGAATGTTTTGTATTCGGGTGTGGTTGGCATCAGATAGTAGGAGGGGACACCAGGGATAGCTTGTTGTATTGTAGTTATGTAGTACGCCACCGCACAAGAAGCATTCCACGTTGTCCCATTCCCCCCCCACCCTCTGATACCAAGCACACCCAAATACAGAACATTCCCTGACGTCCTGTGATACATGCATGCCTTCTGGTTGCAGACAGCATGATGCTAAACCTTCTCCAGCGTCCAGTTGACCGCCTACAGCCTCAGATACTGAGCCACAGAACATATAAGGAACTCCCTGGCATATTGTGGCACCCACCCAAAGCCCTCCCATACGCGGCACAAACAGAACTACAGCATTCCTCGTTTCCGTTGGTCACCCCACTTCATCTAATACTTAGTACCACAAAATCAGATAGTATATGAGTACCAGAAGATGCCAGGGAATGCCTTATGTGTTGTGTTGTTCAATATCTGAGGGTACGGTTGGACAGCTGGACACTAGGGAAGGTTTCATGCATTGTGCTGCCTGGAATCAGATACCATGGGTGTACCACTTGACGCCAGGGAATGATTTATATTTGCGTGTACTTGGTATCAGAGTGTGGTGTGGGGGGCAGGACACAAGGGATTGTTTCTTGTATGGTTGTAGCTGGTATGCCACCATACAAGTAGCAATTCTTGGTGTTCTGTTCCCTCCCCTGGCACCCTCTGATGCCAAGTGCAACCTAATACAAATCATTCCCTGGCACCACGTGGAACACCCTTGACATCCGATTCCAGAAAGCACAATACATAAAACTTTCCACAGTGTTCAGTTGACCACCCATACCAACCGATACTGAGGCACACAACACAATTCATTCCATAGCATCTTGCAGTCCCTCTCAAATACCATACCCTTTCCCAACACAAACATAAATGCAGCAATCGCCAGTTATCATGTCACCTTCATTTTATCTATTACCAAGGAACCGTAGTATCAGAAAGGATATTGGTTCCGTTTGCCGCCATGGTGTGTGTTAGGTGTTGTGCGGCTCGGTATCGGACAGCAAGGGTAGACAAGTGGACACCAGGGAAGGTTTTATGCATTGTGATGCCCGGAATTGGATAACATGGCTGTACCACTGGACAATAGGGATTGATTTGTGTTTGTTAGTACTCGTAACAGGGGGACTTCTTATGTAGTGGTATCTGGTACAACTCCACACAAGAAAAAATCCCTGTGTTCCGTACCCCCCTGACATAAATCCTGTACCCCCCACCTTCTGACACCAAGCACTACCAAATATAAGTGATTCCGTGTTATCCAGTGGCACACGCATGCCATCCAGTTCTGGGCAGCACAATGCATAACATCTTCACTGGCACACAGTTTACCACCCATATCCCTCGTTACTGAGTCACACAATAGAAAAGGCATTCCCTGGCATCTTGTGGTACCCACCCAGAAGTATTTCCATGACCGGTACAAACAAAAATACAGCATTCTCAATCAGTTTCCCCCATGTCATCCAATACCAGGAACAGCTGCGTCACATAGGATATGGGCACCAGATGACTTCAGGGGATGCCTTATGTGCTGTGCAGCTCAGTAACAGAGAGTTAATGGACAACTGGACACCAGTCGGTTTTATGTAATGTGATGCATGGAATAGGATATCATGGATGTACCACTGGACAACAGGGATTGATTTGTATTTGGTAATACTTGGTATTGGGTGGGGTAGCGCTTTGTGTCGGGAGGAAGGGGACAAGGGACTACTTCTTGTATGGTGGTATCTGATACACCACCACACAAGTACCAGTCCCTTGTGTCCCATACCCTCTCCCCGCCGAAACAAAGCGCTATGAAACACAGATCATTCCTGGCATCCAGTGCCTCACACATGCCATCCAGTCCTAGGCAGCTCCATGCAGAAAACTTTCCCTGGCATCCAGCTGCTCCGCCATAGCCTTCAATACTGCATCACACAATGCATAATGCATTTGGTGGCCTCTCGGGGTACCCACCCGAAGTCCTCCACCATTTCATCTAATACCAGGCACCACTGCATCAGGTAGCATATGAGTACAGTACCACTCAATGCCATGGACTGCATTAGGTGTCATCATGCCAAGTATTGGAGCGTGTGGGTGGACAACTGGACACCAGGAGACATTTCATGCATTTTACTGCCTGGAATCTGATATGGCTGTACCACTGGATGCCAGGGAATTATTTGTATTTGGCAGTGCTTGGTACGCATTTTCCATTCTAAGCAGCAGGTTGTCCACCCATACCCGCCAATATTTAGCACCACAATACGTAACGCAATCCCTTGCATCTTGTAGTACTCCCACATGCCATCCCATACCTGAACATACAGAAATACAGCATTCCCCAGTTTCCATCGCACACCCATTTTCAACTCATGCCAGGCACCGCAGCATAGATACCATATGGGTGCCACTCAGCACTGTGGTGTGCGTTTTGTTGTGGTGCTAAGTACAGGATGGTATGGGTAGACAGCTAGACAACAGGGAAGGTTTTATGCATTGTGCTGCTTGGAAATGTAGAGCATGGGCTTACCACTTGATGCCAGGAAATGACTTTTTTTTTGTGGCGCTTTCTATTAGTGGGGAGGGGGGCTGGGTCACCAGGGATTGCTGGATGTCACAGAGTGTTATATTTGTGATGGTACACCCATGCCATCCACTCCATGAATCACTGCAAATAAAACATTGCCTGGCGCCCAGTTCTCCACCCACCCATGCCACTCGATACCAGACATTGATGGATACACACTCCCCATCATATAACAAGTACTACAGCACAGGCTCAGAATAATGACTGTTTCTGAATCACAGCTAAAATAACAGAAGATGCTCTGGTGTCCATCATATTGTCCCACACATCTACAACCCCCTCTCCCTATAAAGCCTGCTACTTTGCATACTTTTGAATGCCATAGGCATAACTCTACTGTCAACAGGGCATCCACACAAATGACAGAATCCCTATGTTGGCAGGATACAATCATGGGGATGGTCTCTGTGTTCCAGTGTAAGGCTCACTCCACTGACCGCTGACTGACAAGATGCTGTACTCCATACGTCTCTTGTCACTCTCAAAACATTTCAGCAGTCTCCAGGGCGGGGGGAGGGGGGCACGATGGGGCACACAGAGAACAGAAGAACATTACCTCGCAGTCAAGCTGGATGATGTGCTGGGCGGATGACTGGTGGGAGAGTGGTGTACTTGAGATGTACATTAGCAGCTGGGCTGCTGAAACGGGGATGGCACAGCATGAAGATTGGAAAAAAATTATTGAATACTGAATGCGTTACACAGTTGCCTCTTAGAAATATCTCCTTGGTGAGCAAAATAATAAATGCTGTGGCGATCGACGAGGCAGGTCTGTACTGCTGGGGGATGGAGGGGGCACCCACTGCTTGGTGGCATAAACTGACCAAAAGAGGAAAGTGGGAGTGTCTCATGTTACTGGCACACCATATCATTAGCAGCAAGTGACAGCATCAAAAAATACTCTGGAAAAATACAGTGTGCAAACAGAAACATTCGGTCGCTGACAAGAGAAAAACAGGTTTTGCACAGCAAGGAAATCCCACATAGAAACAGATGGAAAAAATTGAAATCGGGCTGCTTGAGTGTGGGGGTGCTCAGTGAGATGAAAGAATAGTAAAATAAAAGGTCTCACAAAATAAATCCTGCTTGAGAGCTAATCTGCTTCTTCAGATACATGGGGAAAATAATGCGAGGTTTGTTCGGCCAGAAAGAACACTGTGTACCAAATACTGAGGTGAAACTTGTACAGTATTTATAAAAAACAACAAATTCATTCACGTGCAAACATATATACAATACATAAAGGAGTATTAGGGTGAAATCAGTTGTCAAAGATGTGCCTGCTAACCGCATGCGGCAGGATGAACAGGACCGCCATTTTATGTTTCAGGACAGGGAGAATTAAAAGCAAACAACAAGAAAAACAGCAATATATAGTACTCAGAAAGAACATCCCCTACAAAAGCAAACTCTATGACTTCTAAATATACCTGTCTCGTGAAAATAGACGATGGTAGAGGATCAGTTTTATCATGTTTGTAAGTTTTATCTCACAAAGCTGTTGCAACAAGGGTAGTCATTAGAGAATAACTAAAAACCACGTTTTCTACAGATTTTAAAATGTAAGCCCATAACTTTTCAACCAATTAACGGTGGGTTAAAATGTATTAGCCAACATTAAATACTTCCATAAGCCCACAGTTGATTGGTTGAAAATTTATTGAGCTGAAAACTAAAGACACCCCAGACGTCCATGGTAGCTAGTGACAGTGTAGTAGAGATGCCTCCAGGCGCTATTGGAGTGAAAGGGGATACTCAGTGCAGCCACCTACAGGCGCTATAGGAGTCAGTGAGTTAAGGCCATGACCAAGCGGCCTTGTGGGTCCCTCTTACATTTAGTAGCCGTCCACGGGAGGCATTGATGAGTAAGAACAGCCATCCTGCGCTTCTTTGTAGGTGCGCTAGCAGGTACATCTAATCCCACCCAGTCATCCTGCGCTTCTTTGTAGAGTCGCTCATGGTACATCTAATCCACCCAGCCGCCCTGGCGCTCTTTGTAGGTGCGTAGCTGGTACATCTAATCCCACCCAGCCGTCCTGCGCTTCTTTGTAGGTCGCTAGTCGGTACATCTAATCCCACACCCGTCCTGCGCTTCTTTGTAGGTGCTGCATTGTGATCTAATCCCACCCAGCCGTCCTGCGCTTCTTTGTAGGTTCGCTAGCGGTACATCTAATCCCACCCAGCCGTCCTCGCTTCTTTGTAGTCTTTGGCGGACATCTAATCCCACCCAGCCGTCCCTCGCTTCTTTGTGGAGTGCGCTAAGCGGTACATCTAATCCCACCCAGCCGTCCTGCGCTTCTTTGTAGGTGCGCTAGCGGGTACATCTAATCCCACCCAGCCGTCCTGCGCTTCTTTGTAGGTGCGTTATCGGGTACATCTAATCCCACCCAGCCGTCCTGCGCTTCTTTGTAGGTGCGCTATCGGGTACATCTAATCCCACCCAGCCGTCTCTTCTTTGTAGGTGCTATCGGTAATCTAATCCCACCCAGCCGCCCTAAGCTCTTTGTAGGTGCGCTAAGGGTACATGTAATCCCACCCAGCCGCCCTGCGCTTCTTTGTAGGTGCGCTTATCGGGTACAGTAATCCCACCCAGCCGTCCTAGCTTTTTGTAGGTGCGCTTAGCGGTACATGTAATCCCACCCAGCCGTCCTGCGCTTCTTTGTAGGTGCGCTTAGCGGTACATGTAATCCCACCCAGCCGTCCCTGCGCTCTTCTTTGTAGGTCTTGGCTAAGCGGTACATGTAATCCCACCCAACCGTCCTCAGCGCTGCTTTGTAGGTGCGTAATGGTACATGTAATCCCACCCAGCCGTCCTGCGCTTCTTTGTAGATGCGCTATGGTACATTAATCCCACCCAGCCGTCCTGCGCTTCTTTGTAGGTGCTAGCGGTACATGTAATCCCACCCAGCCGTCCTGCGCTTCTTTGTAAGTGCTTCGCTTGGTACATTAATCCACCCAGCCGTCCTGCGCTTTGTAGGTGCAGCGGTCATGTAATCCCACCCAGCCGTCCTGCGCTTCTTTGTAGGTGCGCTTAGCGGTACATGTAATCCCACCCAGCCGTCCTGCGCTTCTTTGTAGGTGCGCTTCGCGGGTACATGTAATCCCACCCAGCCGTCCCTGCGCTTTTGTAGGTGCGCTAAGCGGGTACATGTAATCCACCCAACCCCGTCTCTTCTTTGTAGGTGCGCTAAGCGGTACATGTAATCCCACCCAGCCGTCCCTGCGCTTCTTTGTAGGTGCGCTAGCGGTACATGTAATCCCACCCAGCCGTCCTGCGCTTCTTTGTAGGTGCGTGGCAGGTCATGTAATCCCACCCAGCCGTCCTGCGCTTCTTTGTAGGTCGCTAAGCGGTACATGTAATCCCACCCAGCGTCCTGCACGCTTCTTTGTAGAGTGCGCTAAGCGGTACATGTAATCCCACCCAGCCGTCCTGCGCTTCTTTGTGGTGCGCTATATAGGTGGCTCTGTAGGGTACATGTAATCCACCCAGCCGTCCTGCGCTTCTTTGTAGGTGCGCTAACGGGTACATGTAATCCCACCCAGCCGTCCTGCGCTTCTTTGTAGGTGCGCTAGCGGGTACATGTAATCCCACCCAGCCGTCCTGCGCTTCTTTGTAGGTGCGCTAGCGGGTACATGTAATCCCACCCAGCCGTCCTGCGCTTCTTTGTAGGTGCGCTAGCGGGTACATGTAATCCCACCCAGCCGTCCTGCGCTTCTTTGTAGGTGCGCTAGCGGTACATGTAATCCCACCCAGCCGTCCTCGCTTCTTTGTAGAGTCTTCGTAGTACATGTAATCCCACCCAGCCGTCCTGCGCTTCTTTGTAGGTGCGCTAGCAGTACATGTAATCCCACCCAGCCGTCCTGCGCTTCTTTGTAGGTGCGCTAGCGGGTACATGTAATCCCACCCAGCCGTCCTGCGCTTCTTTGTAGGTGCGCTAGCGGGTACATGTAATCCCACCCAGCCGTCCTGCGCTTCTTTGTAGGTGCGCTAGCGGGTACATGTAATCCCACCCAGCCGTCCTGCGCTTCTTTGTAGGTGCGCTTAACGGTGCTAGCTGTAATCCCACCCAGCCGCCCTGGCGCTTCTTTGTAGGTGCGCTAAGCGGTACATGTAATCCCACCCAGCCGTCCTGCGCTTCTTTGTAGGTCGCTAAGCGGTACATGTAATCCCACCCAGCCGTCCTGCGCGCTTCTTTGTAGGTGCGCTAAGCGGTACATGTAATCCCACCCAGCCGTCCTGCGCTTCTTTGTAGGTGCGCTAGCGGGTACATGTAATCCCACCCAGCCGTCCTGCGCTTCTTTGTAGGTGCGCTAGCGGGTACATGTAATCCCACCCAGCCGTCCCTGCGCTTCTTTGTAGGTGCGCTCAGCGGTCAGTAATCCCACCCAGCCGTCCTGCGCTTCTTTGTAGGTGCTTCGCGGTACAGTAATCCCACCCAGCCGTCCTGCGCTTCTTTGTAGGTGCGCTAGCGGGTACATGTAATCCCACCCAGCCGTCCTGCGCTTCTTTGTAGGTGCGCTAGCGGGTACATGTAATCCCACCCAGCCGTCCTGCGCTTCTTTGTAGGTGCGCTAGCGGGTACATGTAATCCCACCCAGCCGTCCTGCGCTTCTTTGTAGGTGCGCTAGCGGGTACATGTAATCCCACCCAGCCGTCCTGCGCTTCTTTGTAGGTGCGCTGCGGTACAGGTAATCCCACCCAGCCGTCCTGCGCTTCTTTGTAGGTCGCTAAGCGGTACAGGTAATCCCACCCAGCCGTCCTGCGCTTCTTTGTAGGTCGCTAAGCGGGTACAGGTAATCCCACCCAGCCGTCCTGCGCTTCTTTGTGAGTGCTGGCCAGGTACAGGTAATCCCACCCAGCCGCCCTGCGCTTCTTTGTAGGTGCGCTTAGCGGTACAGGTAATCCCACCCAGCCGCCCTGCGCTTTGTAGGTGCGCTAGCGGTACAGGTAATCCCACCCAGCCGCCCTGGCGCTTCTTGTGGGCTGCGCTAGCGGTACAGGTAATCCCACCCAGCCGCCCCGCGCTTCTTTGTAGGTGCGCCTAGCGGTACAGGTAATCCCACCCAGCCGTCCTGCGCTTCTTTGTAGGTCGCTAAGCGGTACAGGTAATCCCACCCAGCCGTCCTGCGCTTCTTTGTAGGTGCGCTAAGCGGTACAGGTAATCACCCAGCCGTCCTGCGCTTCTTTGTAGGTGCGCTAGCGGGTACATGTAATCCCACCCAGCCGTCCTGCGCTTCTTTGTAGGTGCGCTAGCGGGTACAGGTAATCCCACCCAGCCGTCCTGCGCTTCTTTGTAGGTGCGCTAGCGGGTACAGGTAATCCCACCCAGCCGTCCTGCGCTTCTTTGTAGGTGCGCTAGCGGGTACAGGTAATCCCACCCAGCCGTCCTGCGCTTCTTTGTAGGTGCGCTAGCGGGTACAGGTAATCCCACCCAGCCGTCCTGCGCTTCTTTGTAGGTGCGCTAGCGGGTACAGGTAATCCCACCCAGCCGTCCTGCGCTTCTTTGTCGGTGCGCTAGCGGTACAGGTAATCCACCCAGCCGTCCTGCGCTTCTTTGTAGGTGCGCTAGCGGGTACAGGTAATCCCACCCAGCCGTCCTGCGCTTCTTTGTAGGTGCGCTAGCGGGTACAGGTAATCCCACCCAGCCGTCCTGCGCTTCTTTGTAGGTGCGCTAGCGGGTACATGTAATCCCACCCAGCCGTCCTGCGCTTCTTTGTCGGTGCGCTAGCGGGTACATCTAATCCCACCCAGCCGTCCTGCGCTTCTTTGTAGGTGCGCTAGCGGGTACATCTAATCCCACCCAGCCGTCCTGCGCTTCTTTGTAGGTGCGCTAGCGGGTACATCTAATCCCACCCAGCCGTCCTGCCTTTCTTTGTAGGTGCGCTAGCGGGTACATCTAATCCCACCCAGCCGTCCTGCCTTTCTTTGTAGGTGCGCTAGCGGGTACATCTAATCCCACCCAGCCGTCCTGCGCTTCTTTGTAGGTGCGCTAGCGGGTACATCTAATCCCACCCAGCCGTCCTGCGCTTCTTTGTAGGTGCGCTAGCGGGTACATCTAATCCCACCCAGCCGTCCTGCGTTTCTTTGCAGGTGCACTAGCAGGTACATCTAATCCCACCCAGTCCTGGACTAGGGAACATGACCATGACCAGTGAGCTTCTTTCTTGTAAAAAGGCCAGTTGGCCCGGCTGCCGGCACCGTGGTTGAATTTCTGCTTGCGACACCAGTGATCTGCGTTTGGGAACGGATTTGGGTCGTTGGAGGGCCAGCTGGAGAGAGAAGGATTGGACGTTCCTAGGTAGGACTGCTCTCCTTCTCTGGGAGGGAGGGGGTTGAGTGTCCGGTGAACAGCGGCACCCAGCGGAGGCTGGTTTCACCGCACCGCACCAGCACCAGCATGACTTCAGGGGTGGGGTGGATGCTGGTTGTCATTGCACATCCCCGCCCTGCTTACAGGAGATAAAAACTCTGTGCCGGGTTGTCTTCATGGCGTCCTTCCCCTGTGGCCTCGATCAGCCTCCAGTACCGGCACTCCCGACCAGTACCAGTAGTGCGGCACTGGAAGGGGACTAGTGTCACAACCCTACCCTCTGGAGGGCAAGCCAGGCGTGACTGGCATACTTCTCAACCTCCCTCTTCACAAATCAGGGACAAGGCTTAAAATGATCAGGGACAAATGACCAAAATCAGGGACACATCTGTTTAGGAGGAACAGAATAAATTTCCAAGGTAAAATCAGGGACATCCCTGAAAATCAGGGACAGTTGAGAGGTATGGTGACTGGGAGAGCACGGTGATCGCCAGAAGTGGATGTACGAGGGGGCCATGACCAAGGGCTGAAATTGACGATCCCAGAAGAGGTAAAAAGTATAGTAAATAGAGAAAAAAGGCCAGTTGGGCTTTTGCTGTCTTCAAATACAACAAAACTTTTTTCTCTTTATGGGGGTATTAAGACCCCTGATGTTCCATGTGTAACAGGAAATCTCAGCCATGATCTTTTATCGTATGGCCTATATCCCATTGTTCTATATTAGTGATTAAAGACAGCATAAAGCTGCCTCATATTTCAAAGGGGTGTATAGTCTTTTTTAAGCCCAAGATGCCAAGACAGAGAAACTGACACTGTTGAACATTAAACATGACACAGTCATACCCTATCTGACTATGGTGAGGTGGTGCCATCTGCTGGTTAAACGCTGAAGTACAACTGTTTTCTAACTTGAACAGAAGGAACAAATGATATACAATAGCACAAAACTGTGCAACAGAGAAAACGGTTGTCTGCGGCTGGGGGGGGGATTCCCCTACATAGCCATAGCCATCTCCTGTGGGGGGGGTGGCGTCCGGGAGGCCTGGAATACTCCTAGCTTCCAGTCACCCATATGTTTGCTGTCCACAAATCTTGGGCAACATCGAGGCAGCACCGTGAGTTGGAGAATGCGTGTTAAAGCAAATGAGCCACGCCTGAAAGATTAAAATTCAGAATGGACACAGACGGGGGGGGGGGGGGTCGTTACCCAATCCCAAGGGGGAGTTTATATCTAGCAGGTATTTAGTAAGGCATTACAGTATCCCTTCATGGAGGGGTGTTCCTCTATAACACTAGCCGGAGCATTATACTGATCCTGTTCTTAATCAGAGCAACTACACCTCTCATCTCATTCACTTATTTTAAAAGACCCCATTCTACTATAAAGAACCTGCAGGACAAACACAATATTTCTGGGGTAGCTGCTAGTAGGTGCACATCTATGGCAGAACACATATTTCTCTAGGTTTGCCCCTTGCCCCCACTCAGTCACCAAGTTACAAATAACACAAAAATGAATAACACATTTATAAAATAATATAGCACAATAGGGAAAATACACCCCCTTCCCCAGGGATCGAGGCAGTCTTAAAAAACAGACAGAATATTTGGTCTCAGGTTCAGTAGGGGGCTCCACCCATGGGTCCAGGACCCCCCCCGACTACAATTTTACAGATTCCCCAACCCCGTTTAAGAGCACGAAAGAGCAACTTATCTGACATATTAAGTCCATTTAGACCAAATTACGGTATTGTCCTGAGGTGCCTGTTCACGTAGTGCCTGCTTCCGAAAGGCTAGATCCAAGTGGGGCTGAGTTATCAGTTCTCTGAAGTTCTTGGGGTAGTGCATCAGACTTTGTGGTTGTCGTCCCTTTATCCATTTGATCGGTGGCCGCAGTGGAGCGAGACACCCATTCTCGGGCACGGAGGACCAAAGGGCAGGGTCTGCCTGCGGACATCCTACAGCAGGGTCAGCCAGCAGCTCGAAATGTTTTTTGCAGAAGTAAGGACTCGTAATCACCTCTTGCGTGGTGAAAGGCACAGTGATCAGGGGTTCTGCAGCCACCCTATCCATTGGATGGTCCCGCTTTCGATGTGATTCCTTCTGCTGTCTTTTGTGGCTCCTAGGAGAAAGGCGGGTAGTGAAGGGCTGATTCTCATCGGATGTGTCCATGTCTCCAGCAAACGGTGAGGGAGATCTGTCACGCTGTTGCTGCCCATATGTTAGATTTGTTGGCGAAGTCCTCAAACTGGAGGGAGACTGCTCTGTGATCCGGCCACATACTGGCTATGTAGTCCCTCAATGCTTCAGGTGTTGAGAAAAAGAAGGGAGCACCATTTACCTCCAGCTGCATCGTGGCTGGGTATCTGAGTGAGAATGGAATCCCCAGAGCGTGCAATTGACCATGCAGTTCTGAGTAGTCCTTCCTCTGGTTTGCCAAATCTCGAGAATAATCCTGGAAAATCCGGATACGGTGACCATTCCAGGAAAGTGTTTTAAAGTCCCTTGCTCTGGAAATTACCCAGTCCTTGTTTGCATAATTAAGGATTTGCGCTAGCATGGGCCCGGGACATTGTCTGGGCTTAGGCACGGGGCCTAGCGTTCGATGGGCCCTTCTCAATGGTGAATCCTGGTGGTAAGTCCTGTTTCATTTATCCTTGGGATAACATCATATAGAAAGTCTACTGGATGTCCTTTTTCGGATCCTCCAGGAATACCTTGGATGCGGAGGTTATTTCTCCGACTCCTGTTTTCCAGATCGACTTTTGTTTGCAGTGTCTGGAAAGTGTGGCTTTGCTCACGTAGGAGCGAGTGTAGATCTGAAATTGTATCCGAATTCGCCACTGTCTGCCGTTCTGTATGAAAAATCCTATTGTCAAGTTGGCGGACAGCCAAGGTGGTCGCATTGGAGGTGACAGTGACTTCCGATATCCTTTGAACTAGAGTATGGAACATGTCCATTACTTTCTTCCCACTGAAGGCTGAGGTGGCATCTGTGGCCTGCCTGGGTGTTTCAGTCATGCTGGATTTCATCTGATCCTCTCCCATCAAGTGTAGAGATAAAGAACGTTTCCGGAGGGAATTTGAGGCAGAATCCGACCTGATAGTTGGATACACCAGCTTCTCAGATCTGTAATTATTCTTAGCCCCCGATGTCGTTTTTGGCGTGGAAAAACCAATATAGTTTCCAACTTACTAGAGCTGAGCTTTTATGCTGCCATTACGTTGGAACTCAAGCCACGCCCCCCCTCCCCATCTTTTCAGATCTGCCAAAAAGCAGCTGAATTTCACAACACAGTGACATGATTACTGGAATTTGTTGATGGCAGTTCTGATTGGCTGGAGAAGTCACATGATCTGTTCTCCCGGATGCTGCTGTTTTTAGTTGATAGTCTCAATGAGTTTAATGCCTGATAGTTTTCTTTATTTAGCTGTTTATTTACTTAATGTTGTGTCAATTTGGTTGATGTTTATTGAAGATTTTATGTTATCAAATGTATGCTGTGTCATCTTGTCAATTGTATCGTAAGAGCCATCTGCCTTGCAAAAAGGTCTCACTTTAAAAGTGAACTGGACAACTCTTGGTGCGACAGACGCAGATTCTGGGGCAATATAAAAACCCTAACAGGCAGAGCAAGTAAATCACCACCATCGCAAATAAACTTTGAGGGTGCAATTACCCATGATCTCAAAACTATCGCAGATGGCTTCAACAAGGCCTTCACAGACCTTAGTGGGGTCCTTCCTCCAGAATATCTCCGACCTGTGCCTAGCTCTGCTATTAGTTGTACCAACATCCCTCCAACACACACAGCACCTCCCTTCTACCTGAAGGTAATGTCTACAACTGAGGCAAAAAGATACTTGGAAAAAGTTCTCAGGTAGATCCATAGGGGACACGCTTGACCTAAAGATTGTGGCTCTCACCCTGGATGTGTTATTCTCCCCTCTAACCTGGATCTTAAATCTGTCTCTAACCACTGGCATTTCCCCTCAGTGCTGGAAAGCTGTGGTGGTCACCCCGGTCTTTAAAAGCGGGGACAGAACCTGCCTGGCCAACTACAGGCCAATCTCATCTCCCCCCCCAAGGCACTAGAAGAGATGGTATATGATCAGTTAGGTACATACCTTGATAAGTACAAACTTCAATGCCAGGAACAGCATGGCTTTTGGAAGGCACATAATACTTCAACGACATTAGTTGAGTTTACGAGTCATATCCATGAAGCACTTGACTGAGGGCTCTTGGTGGGGGTCTCTTTTGTCAGCCTCACCAAGGCCTTCGACATGGTCAGTCACGACTTGCTTCTCACACAACTCTCTAACACTGGTATATCATCTGTCTCTCTAGGCTTGTTTCAGAGTTACCTCTTTAACAGGACCCAGCAGGTCAAGATTCTTGATGTTCTACCGACCATCGGCATGTCAACACAGGTGCCCCAAGGTTCCATTTTGGGCCCCCTGCTGTTCGGCCTGTTTCTAAATGAACTCCCCAAAGTCTGCTAGAATAAGATCCTTCTATATCAATCAATCAGTCAATCAAACTGCAGATGATGCTGTTCTCCACATGTGTCACTCTACTCAGGAAGAGCTGTAAAAGGGCATGCAAGATGACTTTACTGCTGTGGAAAAATGGTTCCTTCAGTCTAAGCTCCTGCTCAGCTACACCAAGACTAAAACAACGTTGTTTGCCTCCCATCAAAACCATCATAAGTCCCATCACCTCAATATCTACAATAAGTTTCATACACTCAAAATGGTCACCACCTTTAAGTACCGTGGTATGTATCTTGACAGCTTTCTGTCCTACAGCCAGCACATAGACCATGTTGCCAAGGCAGCTAGTGCTAGACTAGGTCAACTTTACCAGCATTGGCAGTGCCTCACCAAAAGTGCCATACAACTGTCATTATATCTCACAGTTCCATAAGCCTCTTCCTTGGCTACTATAGTGCAGACTGTACATGGCTTTGCGATGCAGAAACTGTCTTTCTAGGGACATGGATATGTTGTTCATCCACACTTATTGGCAGGTTCCTTGCCGCTTTAAATCATGCCGGAAGGTCTTCAAACTGGCTCCTTCCACCCACCTGGGTGGTAAAACTCTCGGCTCCGCCCCATGACTCCAGATCTTCCTTACTGCTTGGAAGCTCAGGTTCCCTCCTTAGCGCTCTGCGTTTTCGACTGGTTCCTGAAATTTTCGGTCTCTCTGAATTTAATTGGACGTTTTTCTAAACTTCAATCTTCTTCTCTCGCTGCAGCGATGAATCATTTGGTTCACGGCTCTCGGAGGCGCCCGGTTAATTCCTCCAGGACAGTCCCGCACTCCACGTGCGTCTACCACCTTGACTTGAATCATGATCTGCAAGTTTACGATTCTTGCTGTGCCCTTTCGACCAGCTCACTGGAGGATCGTGCGGCCCGTTTGGGGCTCGGGTGACCCAAAATTTTTCGGGCTCCAGAAAATTCCTTGGAGACTCGTCGGGCAGTGTCTGCGTCGGCTGCCTCAGTTGAGCAGCTCAATCTTCTTTTCCTCCGGGGAGGGGGCGGCTGCCCCTCCCTCCTTCTCGGTCGCGGCACTTATCCCACTCTCCTTGAGTTCTCCTCATTCAGCTTCATTCAAGGAGCTTCGCCAGTCCCTTTCCTCGAAGGGAGAGGGAACTTCGGGACCTGCCTCTCGGCCCAAGTCCAAGGAGTCGCAGGCTAAGTCCCATCGTCGGCGCTGGAGGGAGCGGGAGAGTTCCTCTTCCCCTGCCAGCCGACGTTCAACTTTGGTCGAGGGTGCGACTCAGGCCGCTGGCTTCACGGTGTCCCCGTCAGGTCAGCCGGCCAGGACTCCCGTCGACGTTGTCAAGTCTCTCGACCCGTCATCTGTGCTGTCTTCTGCTGGAGCCGCCATCCCTTCGCCGGTCCCCCCCGGCGGAGGCTGAGGTTCTGCCTGTACCTTCGGGTCGACAGGCCTCAGCCCTTTCTTCCGAGCCGAGGCAGGAGTGAGGGCGCCCAGCTCCTTCCCAGGCCCACCCTCGGTCTCTCCGAGGATTCAGGTCTCGGTCCTCCTCTCGGTCAGGCTGCTCACGCCGACTTCGGCATTCTCGGTCGGGGCACCGAGTTAGTTGGCATTACCGTTCTTCCTCGTCTCTCTCTCCTCAGATGAGGAGTGGCTTCGATGCAGGTGGTGTCGACGTTACGAGGAGTTTATGTGGCAGCAGTTGTTGTCCGGGAATCAATGGACTCCGATTCATTCCCCGTCCAGCAAGCAGCTGCCACCTGATTGGCCGACTCAACCGCTTGTTCAGTCGAGATGCCTCCCGGGCGGTTGTTCGTCAAACCTTGCTACCGCCCTTGGTGGATCTCGGTTGGTCTGACCTGTCCGCGGGTTGTCTGTCCCCTCATTCCCTCCGCCCTCTGGCGGACGAAAAGTGACTCAGGCCTGAGGCAGCTCTTCAAACAACATGAAGTCTTGCTATTTTATGACATATGCAGTGAGTCCCAACCTTCGAACTGCTCTGGAGGTGATAGAGTTAACTTTCCATGGCAGGCATGGAACGCAGAGCTCAAGCTCAGTTGAAACTCTGTCTGTTGTTCTTCAAACTCAAACCGTCAGATTCTTTACTCTGCCTCACTGAACAGTTGCTCTGGAGATTTCTCCTTCTGCTCGGTTCATTTTGTCAGTTAAAGTATTGTTTTTCTCAGTTTTCGACCGAAATTAAACCGCAATCGGTCGGTTCAGACTCTGTCTGTGGTATTTGTGAGTACTAAATAGGTTTTACGTTCATTTCTATTCTGTGTGGAACTTGTAAACGGTTATCGGTTCGGTTTGAACTGATCAGGTTGTTTAAAATATATTAATCTGTCATTTAGAGTGTGTTTACCGGTTCTTATCAGTTCTAAAAAAACAGATTTTATTATGTTTTTTTTCCCCGACCCGTGACACGGTTGGGAACCGATAAGGGTGTCTTACCTGGCGGATTGCCATAAATGGGTAAGTCTGGTTAGGACTGGCACTATATCTGAGAAACCCAAAAGAAAAACTGGGCTCACTGGGTTTCAACACTGTAGTGTCCGTGGGGAAGCCTTTGCCAAGGCTGACCCCCACACCACCTGTGTTTATTGTCTGGGGTTTGACCACCTCAATGCAGACTGCCAGATTTGTAAAAATGTTCCTGCAGCTACCCTGGAAAAGAGAGTTGGAAGGCTCAGGGAAAGGGAGGCCAAAAAGTCCGCTGAACCGGATGGCCAGCCCGGTTTGGTTTCATCTGAACCGGAGGGAGTGCCCTCTAACCAGGGCAAGACTTCCTCGAGCAAAAGGAGATCCGACTCCGAGGAGTCGGTCCCAGCAAAAAGGACTAGGAAATTAGCTGGTGTGGAGCTAAAACTTTCCTCTCCAACTGCTGAAGAAATAGCCAAAGCGATTAAAATTGTCCAGTCGCTTTCCCCGGTTCTGACCAAACCGGCACCATCAGGTAAGCATCCGGTTCGGCCGGTTCCACTGGTTCAAGAGTATGATTTAGAGGAATATTATGAACCGGAGTAGGGGAAAGAGGAGTATGAGGAGAGTGAATGTGGATTTGAAAGTCTGGATGTGCCCATTGACCCGGACATCTCCCCAGACAGACCTTCAGGAGTGTCTCCTCCTAGGCTTTCTGAGTCCCCTTCTCATTTTATGTTTTATAAGAAAGTGGCTGAAACCCTCCAGCTCCCTATGGAGTAAGCTTTGGATGATCAAGAGGAGCCTGACTATGTAGAAATGATGAATATCCCAGAGTCTAGGAGACTGTTTATTCCTTTGCATAAATCCTTTTGGAAACAGACAGTAAAAATTTTAAAAATTCCTTCCACTGTACCTCCTGTCGATAAGAGAATGGACAAGAGGTACACATTGTCAGGCTCGGATATGGAGTTCCTTACACAACAATGCAGCCATGTTGTGGTAGTGCAGACTGCAGCCTGTGACAAGGAAAATATTCCCTTGGCTTCACACACCCCTGACAAGGACTCCAGGAGGATTGATGCCATGGCAGAGAAACAGTACATGGCAGCATCCTTGGGACTCAGACAGGTAAATTATATGGTTTATGTTGCTAGATATCAGAAATCCAGATGGGATATTGTTATGTCTCTAGCAAAACAGGTCCCTGGCCAGCTTGTCAAGGAGCTGGAGCAGGTGGCTGCTGATGGTATTGAGGCATCCAAGGTGCAATTCCATGCTGCAGTGGACTCTAATGATGTGTCATCAAGAGTCATGGCTACATCTGTGGCGCCTAGCGGAATGGCTTGGCTCAGATGTACTAGCCTGTCACAGATACCTAGACTAAGGCCATGGATTTTCCTGTTGTGGGTAATTCTCTGTTTGGGGAGCAGACCGAGAATTACATGAAGAAAATGGATGAGTATAGGACCACCTATAGGAGTGCACAGGCCAAGGAAAGGCAGGCCACTCCTCAAAGGCAGCTTTCCAGGGACAGGGGCAGGCCCTTTCACAGGCCTTTGTACCAAGCCCAGGCCTCCTCTTCTGCCTATGACCAGAGGGGGTTCTTTAGAGGGAGAGACAGATGAGGTACAAGCAGGCCTTCTTCCACCCCTCAGCCCAAAGCCCCTGCCAATCAGGCACCCTGATGGGGTTGCCAGGGCCGATTCTCAGTTACCTGTAGGGGGCAGGCTGGCTTACTTTGTCCAGGACTGGAAGTCTCTGACATCAGACAAGTGGGTCCTGGAAGTAGTAAGCCATAGACTAGTTCTCAGCTTCAAAAAATTTCCAAAGATGAGAACCAGATCCTTTCCACCTGCAAGTCCACCAGAGGCACTTGCCCTAGAGGCAGAGGTCTCGTCCCTCCTGGCTCTCAGAGCTGTGGAAAGGGTTCCACCCCTACACCAGGGCAAAGGGTTGTACTCCAGGTACTTCCTTACCCCAACAAAGACAGGAGAATGGCGGCCCATCCTGGATCTCAGATATTTAAACAAGCACCTTTTAAAATTAAAATTCAAAATGGTGACTCTGGGAATTATTCTACCTTCTCTAAGGCCAGGGAACTGGCTAGCGTCCCTGGACCTCGAGGATGCCTACTTCCATATTCTCATCAGAAGCTCCCATCGAAAGTACCTCAGGTTCGAGCTGCCCTCGGGCCATTACCAGTTCAGAGCAATGCCCTTTGGCCTTATCTCTGCTCCAAGGGTATTCACAAAATGCCTGGCAGTAGCAGTTGCTGCCCTAAGAAGGCAAAAAATTGCCATCTTCCCTTACCTGGACGACTGGCTCATAGCAGGCCAGTCTCCAGACCTAGTCAAGTTACATCTACAGATAACTCAGCAACTGCTCACCTCTCTAGGTTTCCTTCTGAATCTTTCAAAGTCAGTTCTAGAACCTGTCCAGCTCCTCACCTTCATAGGCGCAGAGCTGAACGCAGAGGAAGCCAGAGCCTTCCTTCCTTTGGACAGGGCAAGGACCCTGGTCTCTCTGGCCTCCTCATTCACCCTGCAGGTCTCTCGACCAGCAAGGCATTTTCTACAGCTCCTGGGGCACATGGCTGCCTCTACAGCAGTAGTGCAGGGAGCAAGATTTCAGGTGAGGGACATACAGTAACATTTGAGAGCCTTTTGGTCTCAAAGGAAAGATCCTCTAACCAAATTGATCCCAGTAACTCGAACCCTGATCCAGGCCCTACAGTGGTGGCAGGATCAGAGCAATTTGAGACAAGGTGTTTCTTTTGTCACTCAGTCTCACTCCTTAATCCTTACTACAGATGCATCCCTCTTGGGGTGGGGAGCTCACATGGGCGACCTCACTACCCAGGGATCGTGGTCCCCTCAGGAATCTCTGCTTCACATCGATCTGTTTTAACTCAGAGCAGTTTTTCTAGCACTTCAAGTTTTTTCCAAATCTGTTCAGAACAAAGTTGTACAAGTCAGAACAGACAACGCCACCACAATGTGGTACATCAGTAAGCAAGGGGGCACTCGGTCTACGGGCTTGTGCACCGAAGCAATGAAGTTGCGGTCTCTGGCTTACTCCCTGAACACCTCCCTTACGGCAGTTCACCTCTCAGGCAAGGACAATGTCCTAGCAGATGCTCTCAGCAGGATTTCTCAGGGCCATCACGAATGGTCACTGGATCTCCTGGTCCTGGAGGTGATATTTGCCAGATGGGGCACCATGCAGATAGATCTTTTTGCACCCCCAGACAATCACCAACTTCCCCTTTTTTGCTGCAGGCCCCCAGTGTTGGGCTTGGTCCCTCTGGATGCCTTAGTTCTCAATTGGGAAGGGAAGTTTCTCTATGCTTTCCCCCCTTCCCTCTCCTGTTCAAAGTGTTAGTCAAAATCAGATCTCAATCCTGCAAGATGATCCTGATTGCTCCAGATTGGGCCAGACAACCCTGGTATCCACTTCTACTATCTTTAGCAGTCCATCTTCCCCTGTGTCTTCCCAGGAATCTCAATCTGTTAACCTGTGCTCAGGGGAGGGTTTGGTACCCGAACCTCAAATCTCTCAATCTCAAGGTCCGACTCTTGAAGAGTTAGAGTTTGCTGATCTACACCTCTCCCAAGGTGTAATGGATATACTAAAGGCTTCTAGAAAGCCTTCCACCAGGGCTACCTATAATTTCAAATGCAAGAGGTTTTCCATATGGTGCTCTGGGAATATTTTCCCAGGATCTGCTGATTTACCCACAGTCCTGGATTATATGGTTCATTTAAATACCTTGGGGCTGAGACCAGCTACTCTAAAAGTACATTTGGCAGTTGTGTCCGCTTTTATTTCAGCCGGTAAACCCTCTTCTCTTTTAGCTCATCCTGTATTCTCCAAGTTTTTTAAGGGATTGCTTCACACCAACCCTCCATTCGGGGCCCCTGCCCCTGCCTGGGATCTTAATGTTTGCATTGCTCGGCTTATGCAAGCCCCCCTTTGAGCCTTTGTCTTCAGCAGAGCTGAAGTTCTTGACTTGGAAGACTGTGTTTCTGGTAGCCATCACTTCTGCCAGACGCATCAATGAATTACAAGCTTTGTCAGTGGAGCCTGACTTTTATCTCCTTTCATAGAGATAAGGTGGTCCTCAGGACTAACGGGAAGTTCTTGCCTAAGGTGGTTTCAGATTTCCACCTTAATCAATCTATATCTCTTCCAATGTACTTCACTGACCATTCCTCCTCTGGCGAGAGAAGGCTGCACAGCTTAGATGTGAAGAGAGCCCTTAGTTACTACATAGAGCATACCAAGGGTCACATATTTGACTCCTCCAACTGTTCCTCACTTATGGTGAGGTTGGTAAAGAAATCTGCCACTAAGATCCATTGCCCGATTGGATTGTCTCTTGCATCCAATTCTGTTATCCAAAAGCTGGGTAGATTCCTCCCTCAGGCCTGAGGGCTCACTCTACCAGAGGTACAGCTGCTTCCTGGCTGCTGCCAGGGACATCCCTACTCTAGAGATATGTCAAGCAGCTACCTGGAAAACAGTTCACACTTTTACCAAGCATTACTCCCTGGACATCCAGGCTAGGAGTGATGCTCGGTTTGGCACAGCTGTGCTTCAGAGCCTATTTCCTAAGTAGATTGTGTCCATTCTCCATGGAGGTACTGCTGTGTAGTCTGCATATATCATAATATAGCACCTTAGTAATGTTGTTTCTTCTAATGGAGTCTTGCTATATTATGATCTTCCCCCGCCTGCCGCTCTCAGAACCTCTGTTTTTGGGATGTGGGTGGGCAGTGCAGTGCTGTCACTTAATAGGTGTCCACCTTGTTGTTTTCACCCCTCTTTCTTTGGGGTGATTTGGTGTTGTGTTTTATTTTTTTTGGGTCTCCTGACTTGAGTCTTTTTTTTGTGACCAAAAAATGTGTTTTTATGTTTAGTAGCCAGTTGAGTAGTGTAGGTTTACAGCTTCCACACAGGACCTCAGTGAGTTTTAGCTCATAAAGATCCGACGGTTTGAGTTTGAAGAACAACAGACAGAGTTTCAACCGAGCTCGAGCTCTGCGTTCTATGCCTGGCATGGAAAGTTAACTCTTTCACCTCCGGAGCAGTTCAAAGGTTGGGACTCACTGCATATGTCATAATATAGCAAGACTCCAATAGAAGAACAACATTACTACGGTGAGTAATTTTTTCTTTGCAGACTCCTCGGAGTCCGAAGTCGACTCCTCTATGTTCCCCAGTCGGGAGGACCTGGGGTCCTCTCTGGAACGGTCTGTGGACAACAGTCCATCGTCCTTCATGGGTTTGCTTCAGCTTATCTCGGAGTTCACCGGGATGCAGCTCGAGTCCGTGTCCAGACGGGCTCCTTATCCCCTGATGGAGATTGTAGACTGAAGGGATTCACCCTCGGAGGCCTTCCCGGTGGCTGAGGCCATCGTAGGCCCAGCCTTGGAACTCTGGCAGCGGCCTACTTCCTGCCCTGCGCCCTCGTCCAGGATGGCCAGGAAGTACTCTGTCCCTGTCGGTTCTTTGCCCGGTTTCTCGGAGCACCCCTCGACTGAGGGGTTAGTCACTGACAATGTTTTCCAGTGTTCTGGGAATGCCAGGGATGTGGATAGGCCCCCTGACAAAGAGTCCAAAAGGATGGACTGTGTCGGGCTCAAGGTTTACGCTGCGTCCTACCTAGGCCTCCGACAGACTAGCTCGGCCGCACTGATGGGACATTTCTCCCACGCCCTTTTGGGCTCCCTGGATGAGGTGCTCCCTCATCTCCCAGCTGACCTGCGGACCACGATCCAGCAGGTGCGGGACCGGGATAGGGCGGTGGCGAAGAAGCAGCTCCAGACTGCTCTGGACTTAGGTGATTCCTGTGCCAGGTCGGTGGTGGCTGCAGTGGCCATGCACCGCACTGCGTGGCTGAGGTTATCCTCTTTCTCATTGGAAACCCAGCACAAGTTGGCGGACATCCCCTTCTTGGGGACTGACCTTTCGGCCCTGGGTGGAGGGACACCTCCAGGGGCGAGAATCAGATGCCACTCCGGACTCGGTCCTCCCGCCCGGAGGAGCAAAGACTGGCAGCCGCTACGTGGCCTTGCCCCGGCCCCTGTGGCTGGAAACGGCCCAGCAGGGGCCAGCAGGCTTGCGCTAGGCGGCCTGACTCCAACCAGCATCTTCCTCTAAAAGGAAGCAGGGAGATGAAGCCCAGGAGCTCCTCGGTCAGTTGCATCTCCATGCCTGCTCAGTGAAGGGCTAAGGGGCGCTGTCCCCGGCCCCGTCATCCCTACCCGGGTTCCCCCGTGGGGAGACGGCTCCACACCTCCTCCACCTGGTCCGCTTTCCCGGACCTCTGGGTGCCAGAGGTGCTAGGGGAAGGCCCTGCCTCGGGATTGCGAGCAGTCAGCACCCTTTCGAGCCGTTGCCCCACGGGGTCTTGGGGTCCACAGCCTCGTTGTCGGACTGCTGAGCCGACTTGCCTTGCCCTCTAAATAGAGGTGATCAGGGAGGTTGCGGATCCTCCTTCAGACCCTGGGTTTGTGTCCAGGTATTCCTGGTCCCAAACGGACAGGGGGCTTGCACCCCATTCTTCCGCATGTCTGGATGGTCTCTCTGCCTCAGATATCCCATCCTCAAAACGAGGCATGAGGCTTCTTTCCTGGACCTCCAGGATGTACTTACTCTTCGTTCCGTCCGTTTCTTGGGAGACTCCTCCCTTTCCTAAGCGGGGGATCTCCTTAGAAGTTCCGGGCCAGGCCCTTCGGTCTGCACAGCAGCTTTCTGCTGCATCGAGGAGTTCGGGCATAACCCCACCCGGATGGCGGCCTGACTACAATCCTTCCAGGTGGAAGGGGACGATCCAGAGTTCTGGCTCTCAGACTGGTCTCCTTTTATCGGAGCCACATTGGAACTCGTGTCTTAGCAGGTGATCCTTTTTCGGGACGAGGCTCAACTCTTGAGTCCGAGCTTGGCTCCTGGCAGACAGGGCTGAGGTTCTTCCTCCCTTACCTAGTCAGGTCTGACTGGGCAATTGCACCCTGCTGGGACCTCCTGGTCCTCGCGGCGGCCGGCTCCAGCGTGGTCTGTTGGACCCTCTGGTTCATGCTTCTCCCTAGTGGGGACTCACCTGCCAGTGGTCACAGTGCTGCATTCCTTCAGACCAGTTCGTGACTACAGCCGGGAGTTAGGAGTACGCGCCTCCTTGGACCGTTCCAGCTCTCGCAGGAGAACATGCTGTTCGTCCGCCCTGAGTCTACGGTCTTCTCCGACTGATGCTTCTTGGATGGGTGGGGGTGCCCTTCTAGGGGAATACAGAGTGCTCCGCCTCTGGTCCTCTCGGGAGTCCCGATGTCTTTCCTACCCGCTGGAGCTCCAGGCGGTCCACTTTGCTTGCACCGCTCACTCCCATTTGTGTGGGGTCTAGTGATTTAAGTCCAAGGAGAGAACACCACATCCATGTGCTACCTACCCTGCCAGGTTTGGTCGAGCCCCTTGCCTCTGTGTAAGGAGGTTCTCCGCAGTGGGTCTTTCGCGCGGCCGGAGGCGGTTTCCTAGCCATTCGATGGCAGGAGCCTCCAGCAGCCTGGCTGATGCCCTAAGCCAGACATAGGCTGCGCCTCACGAGTGGTCTCCTCTGCCAGAGGCAGCACAGGATCTTCTCCCTCCTTCCCTCCAGGGAGAATACGAGGCCGAGACTATCTCATGCCCGCCCCCTCAGCAAGGTTTGATGTAGGGGATGCCGTTGAGGACGCGGACCCCGGGCCTTTTCTTCGCCTCTCCCCCATTTCCCTTGACCCACGGGCAAGGCGAGGTGGGAGCCCCAGACTGGATTGCCAGGTCTGGTATCCAGCTCTCCTAAGTCTCAGACCCAAGCTCCCGAGGCGGCTTCCAGCCCGCCCAGTCCTGATCTCTGTTTTCATGGGAAGGGTTTTCATCTGGACCTTCAGTCTGTACACCTGAAGGACTGGCTTCTGTGCGGCTAGGGGCTAGGGCTTGGGTCCTTCGGCAAGGTCCTCGACATTTTCGAGGCATCCTGCTAGAAGTCGGCCAAACATGCTCACCTTCAAATGGAAGAGTTCTCCATTTGGTGTTGGGATAGGGCCTGGGCCCCTCTCCTGTCCCTCGTCGAGCATTCTGGACCATCTGTGGTCCGTTCTTTTGGAACTAGGGCTTCGGACGATGACCCTCTCGGTGCTTCAGTTGGTCACCCCTGTCTTCCGGGCATTGGCCGGAAGGCAGTCGGTGGCACAGAAAAGGTGGTCTGGCACTTTTCTAGGCGTCGATCACACCTCCCATTTGGGGAGAGTATCCCCATTTCTGTGGGATCTTCGCTGGTATGGGCTTAGCTCACGGGCAAGCCGTTCAAACCTTTGCACAGGTGTGAGTTTCCCCACCTGTTGTGGAAGAACACCTTCTTGGGGCTACTCTGTCATCCAGAAGGAGGGGAGAGTTCCAGGCGCTCCTTTGAATCTCCCTATCTGGTCTTCCACAGGGACAAGGTTGTCCTGCGCCCCACCCGAAGTTCCTTCCGTAGGCAGTGGCTGAGTCTTTCCCTAACCAGGTATTGTCTCTGCCGGGGTTCATCCCCATTCACGCCCCGGAAGCCATATATAGGATCCATGGGGACCCTATTTAACACTCACCTACCCAGGGAGCGTAGGGCTGACGTTCGGGAGAGGTTCGCCAGCTGTTTGTCATCTACGCTGAAGCCGCACCTGGCAGACCTGCAGCCAAGCAGACGACAAGCGGGTGGGTCCCTACTGAATAGGTCTCCGCTATTGGTGGGCGGGCATGGAGCCTCCCAGAGGGATAAGTGCTCATTTTCCCCGCCCTTCCGCTGCATCGGTGGCTGCTTCCTAGGATACTTCTGTTCAGGATATCCATATGGCTTCTACCTGGAAGCAGGCATATTCCGATTTCCCCTTCCACATCGACCTTGGGTCACGCCGGGATGCTGGTTTTGGGGCCTCGGTTCTCCAGTCTTTATACCTAAGTAGAGGGTGTGCACCTTGCTTCCCTCCTCCCGGAGAACTGCTAGGAGTCTGCCAATAAGTGTGGATGAACAAGATATCCATGTCCCTAGAAATGCAGGTTACTCGCCTGTAACAGGAGTTCTAGGAATGGTATATGTTGTTCATCCAGACGACCCACCTGGCTTCGACGCACAACCTGGCTTCCAGCAGGCTAGATCTGGCATTGTGGGGCGGAGCCGAGAGTTTTACCACCTGGGTGGGTGGGAGGAACCAGCTTTAAGACCTTCTGGCAAGATTTAAAGCAGCACAGAACCTGCCAATAAGTGTGGATGAACAACATATACCATTCCTAGAACTCCTGTTACAGGCGAGTAACCTGTATTTCTCTGAAGATCCCCCCCTTTACAACAGTCATTACATCTCACTGTTCCATAACCCAGAAACCTAGTCTTTGATGGCAGATAAGGACCACTTGGCCCACTCAGTCTGCCCATTTCCCTACCTATTGGATAAGCTGCAGATTCTAGTTAAGAAACAGCCTACTTCCTGCAACCCCCCCTTTATAATAGCCTTATGTCTGTCCTGTGCATGTTTGAATTCCCCCACTGTTTTAGACCCCACAACCTCTCCAGGAGGGCGGTTCCATGCGACCACCACTCTCTCCGTGAAAAAGGATTTCCTCACATTACCCCTGAGCCGTCCTCCCCTCTAACTTTAAATTTTGCCCCCTTGTTCTTACACATCTCTTTTTTTCTGAAAGATGCTACCCTCCTGGACTTTGTTGATTCCCTTGAGGTACTTAAAAGTTTCTATCATGTCCCCCCTGTCCCTCCTTTCATCAAGGGTATACATATTAAGCTCTCTCAGTCCTGGACTTGGCATCCTGACTGACCCACAGCCCCAGAGACTTATTTACTCACTGTTTTGGTGAATGACACTGGCTTTTTGTCAAAGCTTCTTCACCCTCATTGTTGCGATGTCCAGAAACTCTGAAGGAATCTCTGTTCCTGAAAAACTGTAGTGCCCCATCACTCTTTATCAGGCAGCTTCTTTCTTTTCCCAGGCCAGTGGGTTGCCCCTGGAAGTTGGTTCCTTGTGCCTCTTTTATGGTGGAAGCACACACCCTAAGGTAGCTCTGTGTCAGAGCTGAGGGCAGGGGGCCCCCTCCCTCCTTTGCAATGTAGGATTTACATCCTTCCCTGTCTTGAGCCTACTTCAGACTTCAACAGACTGACTCAGACTTCAAGGATCAACTCTAGACTGACTTTGAAATTCCCTAACGTTCTACCTAACTCCCAACTGCAACATTCCGTTGTGGGTTATGCTGCCGCAGAATTCTAAGTGAAGTCTTAGCCCCAGCTCAGCAGAGACTGAAAACAGAGCAAGACATAGTGAAATCCATTTAACTGGAGTTTCACTAGCTGCCTGTCCCTGCCTGCCACTAGATCTAACTAGGGTTCTAGTAACTCTGGGTAACAGGGGGCTACACTCACCCTGAGCCAGGAATATGACTGTCCACAGTCATTAACACCCGGCTTGGGCCATCCTACCCTCTGTGCTGCCTACGGAAAGGGGTGATCAGGCCCTCTCCTACCATGTGCCAGGCACAGGCAGGTAACACTAAGGGCCCAGAGGCCGTCGGCCGACACATCGGCCTCTACTCTACCCGCTGACTATGGGTACCTAGTGGCTGTGGTAGAATCTATCCCCCCTAGCCCTCTAGGGAATTCCTATCTGCCTTTTTACCCAAACAAAAACACCAAAGTGGACCTCCTTCCAACCCTGGACACCTGCAGCCATACACCTGCGGAATCAAACAAGTTAAACACAGCTAACTTCTTACAACAATATTCTGACTGGTATGAAGTAAAGCAAAACTGAAGTCCGATGAGTTCCAATGCACTTCTTGTCTTGTCTTCGTTGCTTCTCCAGGATTACCTGCAAGACAAAAAAGAAAAACATCCTCCCTAATCTGCAATTACAGTCCTGTCTAACTAAGACATAAACAAACCAAACAATCCCCAGCCATCTGACGCTGGAGAATCTTAAAAAGCAATTTGTTTTTAGGAAAGATAGAAAATAGAAACAGTATATACAGAATATTTACAACACACATTTAGCAGTTCTTTGAGGATGGGAGGCCCTACAAAGTCCCAACTAGTGACTAAATACAGGCCCGAAGGCAAGTCCAATAAAGAATCTCTTCTGGACCAGAGCCCAGTGAAGCAAAGTTCTGCAGGGAAATGTCCCATGGGGAGAGTCTTTAGAGGACAGTCACAATGAATGTCTGCTGGTGAAGGATGTGTACTGCAAATGTCAGAAAAATCGAAAAAGTCTAGACTCACCAGTCCCTTGTAGAATAAAAAGCATACAACACCTGTGTCCCCGACGAAGACTCTCCCTGGCAACATTCTTGTGATACAGCTGGGTGGACATCTTCCGAAACACGACAGGATGACGTCTCTGGGATTCAGCTGGGATGATGTCATCTAGGAGATGGTACCTTTGGGCAGGAAAAAGAACAAGAAACTCACAGCTGGACTGAAGTCATCCAGTTCGGCAACAGCTGGGCTGGTGTTCTTTCTGGAGTTCACAGCTTCCGGAATAGCCAGTTAGAAACATAGAACATAGAAACATAGACTTTGATGGCAGATAAGGACCGCTAGGCCCATCTAGTCTGCCCATTTCCCTACCTACAGGATAGGCCGCAGATCCTAGTTAACCAACAGCCTATATCTTCCTGCCCCCCACAAGAATTGCCTTATGTCTGTCCCATGCATTCTTGAATTCTGCCACAGTTTTAGACCCCACAACTTCCTCAGGAAGGCTGTTCCATGCATCCACTACCCTCTCTGTGAAATAATACTTCCTCACATTGCCCCTGAACCGCCCTCCTTCTATCTTTAAATCGTGTCCCCATGTTCTTGCAAGTCTCTTTTTCTGAAAGATGCTACCCTCTTGGACTTTGTTGATTCCCTTGAGGTACTTGAAAGTTTCTATCATGTCCCCCCTCCCTTCTTTCCTCAAGGGTATACATATTAAGCTCCTTTAGTCTCTCCTCATACGGCTTCTCTTGCAGACCCTGCACCATTTTAGCTGCCCTCCTCTGGACTGCCTCTATCCTGTCTATGTCCTTCGGAGATGGGGTCTCCAGAACTGGACACAGTATTCCAGATGGGGTCTCACCAACTGTCTGTACAGAGGGATAACAACTTCCTGTTTTCTGCTGCTGATGCCTCTCCCTATACATCCCAGTATACCCCGGCCCTCCCTACTGCCTTCTCACATTGCTTGCTAACCTTAAGGTCATCTGATATGATTACCCCCAGGTCCTTTCCTGTTTTGTTATTGTTACTACCTCCCACCCATTGTGTATTCTTCCCCTGGGTTCTTGTTTCCCAGGTGCATTATTTTGCACTTTTTTGCATTGACTCCTAGCTGCCATACGTCTGACCATTCCTCCAACCTTGCCAAGTCCCTTTTCATCCTTTCCACACCTCCTTGTGTATTAACCCTGTTGCAGATCTTTGTATCATCTGCAAAAAGGCATACTTTTCCTTCCAGTCCCTCTGCAATGTCACTGATGAAGACATTAAAAAGGACTGGACCCAATACTGAACCCTGCGGTACCCACTAGTAACCGCCCTTTCTTCAGAGTGGACTCCATTTTCAATTACCTTCTGTGTCCTGTTGTCCAGCCAATGTTTTACCCAGGCTACCACCCTGGGACCCACTCCCAGGCTGGTTAATTTGACTGTCAATCTTTTGTGTGAGACTGTGTCACTGTGTGAGACAGTTCATAACTTTATGGACGTGGGAGTTTATTGCAGTTACTGAAGAATCAGAGCACCTTGGTCCTGGACGTCCAGACTGGTGGAACAACATATGTACGGCATCTGCTGGAATGGCAGCACTGGCTACCACTGCTCTGCTCTCCATTTGGGGGGCATGGGCACATTCTCAGGAAGGTCTTTGCATTGTGGAAATAGCACAATGGGTCAGGTGCATGAATTATTACCCTGTCTAGGCACTAATGCTTCACATTGTGAAAGGATTCTTGTCCCTTGTCGTCCACATTCTGAACAGTGTCAATAGACAGAGTCCTGCTCACCTTCCATTGCTTGAACTTTTCTTGCAATATCCGATCTCTGACAAATTTATTTGTCCTAGGATGAACATGTTTCATGGCCTCTTCCATAATCCAGGATTTCCTTCACCTCTGTATTTCTTCCCAGACTTTTCTAGGAAAGGTAGGAAACGAAATTCTGAAGAGTGTATTTGCCTTCCTACGAACCGGTCTGTCCTCTTTGCTAGATTTGGTCAACTTGAGACCTCTGGCCTGGCTTGGGAGCAGCCAGTCCTGGTTCTTCCAGTTTCTCATACTTAGTGATACATAAAATGGCTCTTTGGCTCCTTCTTGCTCAGCCAGGACTGTGGAAACACCACTCTCTTCCATGTGTCCCACTAGATCAGGAACTTGAGGCTGTGAACCCACGTCTTCTTCCTCAGGCCAAATGGGTTCCCCCTCATCGTCTTTGTTGAGAATTTGTACCCAGGAGTGAGCAGTCTACCTCACTCCTGAGACTGTCCACTCCTCACTAGGTGTGGAGGTCGAGACCTCCCACTCAAAGGCCTCTCTCAGTTCGTCCTCTCCCACGAGACTTGGACTAGGCCCCTCTATCCACGGGTCGGCTGATGCTCCTCTCTCCACTGTCTCTTAGTGGCTCGGACACGGAGTCATCTGCCTGTACATCTGCACCCTCTAGCTTTTCGCCACACTCCTCTGAGCCTCCCATTTCAGGCTCTCCCTGGTGCTTTGTGCTGCCAACTGCAGGTTCTCGTAATTTTGTCCATGTAGGAGACGAATCTTGGGGGCTGCTATCAATCCATACTTTTCCAGGCACCCAGGGCAATGAGGAACCACAAAGACATTTCTTCCAGCCCTTAAGCACATCACACACACTCTGACTGGATAACAAGGAATCGCCTCAAGAGGAGGCAGTGTTCCCTCATAGTGGTACTTCTCAATGTTTCTAAGTTTGTTTATTTCTTCAACTATCATAGCCTGGGCGTGATCCGGGTAGCGGGCTGGTCCCAAAGCCATGACTGCAGAGAGAACAAGTACTTACTGTAACAGTAGATCTTCGAGAAAGGCTCTTGCAGTAGGTAATTACATATAGGACTGATGCTGGGCGGCGGCAGGACCCCACGGAAAAATTTCTAGCTAGCAGTCCCTGGCGAGGGACCGCCCCCACGTCAGGTGACCGGCATCAGGAGATGTCGGTATAAAGGGGTGGTCCCGGTCGCCCGCCTTCCAGTTCTTTCCCACCACAGGCCCAGACGAGAGAGAAGCAGATGTTTGCATTCCTGGAAAAGGAGCTGAAAAAGCCTAGGGGGATGGAGGGCGGGAAGGTATTACCTACTGCAAGAGCCTCTCTTGAAGACCTACTGTTACGGTAAGTTCTTACGTAACTGTACTGTCTTACTTCAAGAGGGCTCTTGCAGTAGGTAATTACATATAGGACAGAATCCCAAACAGTCTGGAACAAATAAAAGGCACCGGGAGGAGGAAACTACTCCTGTAAGTAGCGATAGCCTTGCATGCCTCAAGACAGGGGGCCCTGCAAAACAGCTAGCCCGAAGCCTGCTCTATGGCGAGAGGCAATGTCCAAACTGTAATGTTTTGTAAATGTATGGACGGAAGTCCAGGTGGTGGCAGCACTGATGTCTGCCGCAGACACATTCTTGAAACAAGCTGCAGAGGCTGCTACTCCATGGGTGGAGTGACCTCTGACTTGACCCGGAAGGGTCTTGTTGTACTTGTCATAACAGAAAGTGATGCGATGAGCCAACCGCTTCGACAGGCATTGCTTGGAAACAGCATTGCCTTCCCTTTTGTGAGCAAAAGAGATGAACAGCTGGTCAGTAGTTCTGAGATCCTTCGTCCTATCAGTGTAGTATCTCAGAACATCCATGGTATGGAGTAAATATTCTCCTTGGTTGGAGTACTGCGTGTAAAAGACAGGTAACTCTATAGATTGATTTAAGGTAGACTCCGCTGCCACTTTAGGCAGAAACTTGGGGTTCGTGCCAAGAACCACTCGTTCTTTGTGGAAAATCAAATAGGAGATTTTACACATAAGGGCCTGGAGCTCGGAAATTCTTCGAGCGGAAGTAATGGTCACCAAGAAGAGCATCTTCCACAACAGAAACTTCAGATCTGCGGATGCCGCAGGCTTGAAGGGAGGAAGGGTAAGTTTCTCGAGAACAAAGTTCAAGTCCCAAGGGGGAGCTGGAGTCCAGACAGGGGGCCTCAGATGAAGGATCCCTCTAAGAAAAGTCTTAGATACCTCTAATAGGGCAAATGCTTTATCAGTGAAAGGAACATGGTAAGCTGAAATAGCGGCCATGTGCACTTTCAAGGAGGAATGGCTGAGACCCAGGTCGAAGAGATGACGTAAGTAGTCAAGCAGAACAGCCACAGGACAGGAGAAAGGCTCCACGTTCCTAGAGGTGGCCCAAATAGAAAATCTCTTCCATTTCATGGCATACATGGACCTAGTGGAGGGTTTTCTGGCCTCCACCAGAATCTCGGCCACCTTTGGAAAGACACCAAAGCGAGATTGGGCTAGGTCTGCAGGAGCCATGCATGAAGTTGCAGGGACTTGAGTCCTGGATGGACCAGGGTCCCCTGATCCTGGGTCAGCAATCCTCGAGATAAAGGAAGAGGAGGAACCTCTGAGTATTGTTGTAGAAGAGAGAACCAGATTTGTCTGGGCCAGAAAGGAGCGATCAGAATCATTCTTGCTCCTTCCGTTGTTAGTTTCTGCAGTACACGAGGGACCTTAAGAATTGGGGGAAAAGCATAGACGAATTTGCCCTTCCAGTTTAGAGACAGAGCGTCGCTCCAGAAAGTGTCTCGCTCTGGAGCGAGTGAGCAAAAGGTGGGAAGTTTTGCGTTTTGGGAAGAGGTGAACAGGTCTATCTGTGGAGTCCCCCAGAGTTGGAAGATGTCGTCTAGAACCTTTTGGTCCAACTCCCACTCGTGTGGTAGAGCAGAGGAACGGCTTAGCTTGTCTGCCAGGGTATTGTCGACTCCTGGAACGTAGATCGCCGTGAGGTGAAGATTGTGAAGCGTTGCCCAGTCCCAAACCCTCATTGCTTCCCTACATAGAGGGTAGGATCGAGTTCCTCCCTGCTTGTTGATGTACCACACCACGCACATGTTGTCCGTCTGGACAGCTAGTTGACTGGGAAGGATGTATTGGTGAAGGGCTTGGAGAACATATAGTACTGCTCAAAGCTCGAGCACACTGATGTGGAGAGCTAGCTTCAATCTGGACCATATACCCTGGGTTCGGTGAGGACCCAGATGTGCTCCCCCAACCTTCGCCTGATGTGTTCATGGTCAGAGTCTGGGGGGGGAGGATGACAGAAGGGGACCCCTCGAAACAGGTTCTCTCGAACCATCCACCATTGCAAGTCTATTGTCATTGGTGAGGAGAGCAGAACCAGATGATCTAGGTCGTCTACGAGTTGATCCCACTGGGAGCGGTGAGTACACTGAGAGATCCTCATGTGGAGCCGCGCGCGGGGAACTGTCGGGATAGCGGCCGCCATGAGCCCCAAGAGACAGAGAACCTACCTTGCCGGAACATTCCTGTGTTCTGAAAGCAGGGAAATCTGTGACTGGAGGGAGGCCAGCCTCTCCGGAGGAAGGAAGGCCTTGCTCTCTGTTGTATCAAGGATAGCCCCAATGAACTGAAGTCTCTGGGAGGGATCCAGATGAGACTTGGAATGGTTGATGGTAATACCCAGGCAAGTGAAAACCTGCTGGGTGAGGGAGAGAAAATGCAGGCGCTCCTCCCTGGATGAGGCCACCAGGAGCCAGTCGCCCAGGCAGGGGAACACCTGAACTCCCTTAGTACGCAGGTGGGCCGTTACCACAGGTAGGCATTTGATAAAAACTCGAGGAGCTGAGGAAAGACCAAACGGTAGTGTGCGGAATTAGTAATGGTCCCCCTTGAAAGCAAACCGGAGGTACTTGCGATGCGAGGGACGAATGGGATGTGCAGATATGCATCCTGCATATCCAGCGCACAGAGCCATTGATCCAACTGAAGAAGGGTTTGAAGGGAGAGCATCCTGTACTTCTTGTATTCCACGTAAAGGTTTAAGGAGCTGAGATCGAGAATGGGTCTGAGATCTCCCGTCTTCTTTGGGACCAGTAAGAAATGAGAGTAGTAACCCATCCCTTGAAGGTGAGGAGGAACGGGCTCTATGGCCTACTTTGCGAGAAGGGCAGATATTTCTTCCCTGACCAAAGGAAGATGGTCCCTTGCATAGGACTACTTCAGAGGAGGGTGGCGGGGTGGTTTCTGTAGAAACTCTATGGAGTGCTCCTCCGCAGTAATCTGAAGCACCCATGAATCCGTTGTTATCCTCTCCCAACCCGGAAGGTGGAGGGAGAACCTCCCTCCTACTGGTTCCTCCGGGGTGTCCGGAGGCAGTGGGAGAGGGGAGGAGTCAGGTGGTGTGGGGCAGTGTCACAGCTGGGGTACCCGCTGCTTTTTTGGGTGGTGTGGGCCTGGCAGCTGTGGGGGCCTGGCGTTTAGTGGCCCGCCTTCCTTGGGGTTTCGCTTGGGGCCGACTGCGTCTGTGAAAAGGACGGTGCTGTGGGGGATGGGGACGGTACATGGAATCCATGGACTTCAGAGCCGTCCTCTTCTCCTGCAAGTGCAGTGAACCCCTAAAAGGTGCTTCTTGAATTACTGACTGCACCTCCGGGACCAAACCTGACACGCGGAGCCAGGAGTGACGCAGAAGACTTACAGCAAATGCGGAGCTCCACCTGGCAGTGTCCACTGCATCGTATGTTGTCCGCAGGACCGAACGAGCAGACCGGACAAAGTCAGCTAACTCCTGCTTGACTTGGGAGTCAGGTAAGGAGTCAATTTTAGATTCCGCCTGGGTAAGGATGGCCTTCTGGTAATCCCCCATATGAGCTACATAATTCTGGGCCCGAATTCCCAGTGTGGAAGAGGCGTAGATTTTTCTTCTGTACTGGTCCAGAAGGCGAGATTCCTTATCTGGAGGAGATGAGCTTAGATGTTTCTGATGTGCAGACTGGCCATGAGTGGCGCTGATCATGACCGAGTCTGCACGAGGATGAGAATCCAGAAAGTCTACACTCTCCGGAGCCTGATATAGCCAATTGGACTTCCTAGGAAGCGGGGCTAAAGCCGACGGTTGTTTCTAAATAGTGGAAAGCGCTCGATCCAGGGTGGCACTAAAGTAGGGTCCGTAAGGGGCAGGTCCAGAAGTTCGGCGAGTTTGACCCGCTGAGGATCTGGTTCCAAAGAACACCACTGATGTACTTCCTGGATCTTCCTGAGCAACTCCGTGAAGGAAGGATCCTCCGGAGGAGACTTCGGAGGAGTCCTCGGCTGGGGCTTGGACGGAGAGCGAGGCTTGTCGTCTCTCGGAGCATCTGTCAGAGGAAACCGAGGAATCCGAGAGCGAAGAAGAATCAGAAGCAGAATAAGACTCCCTGGCACGTCTAGCATAGCTTGGCAGAAGACAACAGGAGAAAGGACTGCTGTGTGACTGAACTTCTCTGCTGGGACTAAAGTAGAAGAACTTTTGTATTTGGACCTTTAATTTAGGGTAAAAAACTAACATACAAAAACAAAAAAAAGTGTGTATTTGGGTTAACTGAACTGAATGGGTAACTGAAAAGTCATCTAGGTGTAAATCTCTGGTGACTGAAAGGACTTAACTGCTGTGAGGTTTAAATTACTTGTAGAAAGATCTGGTAAGGAGGGGTAGGCTTAGCTAGAAGGAAGCTACATTTAAAGACTGCCTTAGAAAGATTCTGCTAATAGCTTGGCAGAAGACAACAGGAGAAAGGACTGCTGTATGACTGAACTTCTCTACTGGGACTATATTGCCCTCCATCCCTCCCCCACCCCCACCCAAAGCTAGTTCAATTTTATAGGCACAGGATTTGACTGACAACAGGCACTTCCTGTTTAGGGGCAGGAAGTGAGTGAGCACAGAACCACCAAGGACCCATCATCCTAGAAAGGCAAGAGTAGCTCTCTGGCCCCCTCTAACTGCTGGAGGTCTGCCTCTGAACAAGTAAGTGGTCTACTGAGTAATATAGGATATTCTTGTCTCAGAAATGGACAATCAGGAGCTTAAAGGGCACACAGGCAGAAAGTAAGGAGAGAGAAAAAAAAAGAGGAAAAGAGTAAGGATTGCAAACAGTTAAGGGACCAGAAATAAGACATGATTGAGGTGGTGCAGTGCAGTGGCTGTGGAGCAGCAGTCTTCCGGGGAGATGTTCTGGAGGATGCAGTGTTGTCCCATCTGCAGGCACCTTTCTGGGCTGAGGAGGAGGTTGCTCATCTCCAGGCTGAGTTGGCCAGGATTTGTGGGACCTCCTCTTCCATCCAGGGACCACCAGTGCCACTGCCGTTGCCTCAGAGGTTGCCAAGAAAGAGGAGCGGTTGGACCACAGTGGGCTCAGGGAGGGTGAGGGTAGTGGAACAGAGGCACATCCCTCCAGTTGTACCTCTCCACAATTCCTATGCCATTCTGGAAAAGTGTGGTTCCTCTATGGAGACATCTACAGTGGAGACCAAGGAGGATGCTGGGAACCTCCACAAAGGAGACCCACAGGAGGGTGGCAGGGGACCCTGCAGGGGAAGGAAACAACTCCTGGTGGGGGACTCCATTGTTAGGAAGGTAGAACTGGGCAAGGAAGGGGAGAGGGAGGTAAGGTGCCTGCCTGGCGCCATGGCTTGAGGGACAGGGAGGCGAATCCTCAGGTTGCCAGAGCAGCTGCACAGGGAGGGAGCTGGATGTCATTGTCCACCTAGGGACAAATGACCTGGCTAGAAAGGGATAAAGAGAAGTGCAGGAAGAGTTCTATGGAATTGGGAGGGGCCTTAGTCAAGTATGCATACAGTGTAACCTTTTCGGAGGTGCTACCCATCTATGGCAAAGAAGAGCTAGGGTGTTCCATACCATGGCATTCAATCAGTGGTTGAAAAACTGGTGTGGAGCTCAGGATTTGGCTTCATTGGGGACTGAGGGTCCACCTGGAGTGATGCAAGCCTATACTGGCATGATGGGCTGCATCTGTCCTGGAGGAACCAGGATCCCTAGGTGATAGGTTTAAATGCTTCATTGGCAAGCTTTTAAACCAGCCAAGGGAGGCACTGGAAGAACAAGAAAATCCTAGCCCCCAAACAATCACGGTAGTAAGTGTGGCAAACACCAACATGGAGGTGTCGATAGGGAGAAGGGCAGGGGTAAATGGAGAAAGTGACAAAGGCAAGAAGGACAGGGATGGGGCAAAAGGGGGTAAGGCCATCAGGAAATGGAGGGTAATGAGTACCAATGCCCGTAGTCTGGGCAACAAGCTCCCTGAGCTGGTGGCCCTAATGGAAGAGGGATGCCTGGATATTGTAGCAGTCACAGAAACATGGTACACAGAGAACCATGACTGGGATGTTAACATACCAGGGTACATAACTCACAGGAGAGACAGGCAGGGGGAGAAGAGGGAGGAGTAGCTCTCATGTAAAGAAGGGATAAAAGCAACTGAACAAAAGAGTAAACAGGAGGAGAGGAGGCACTGTGGGTCACCTTGGAGACTGGAAAGAGCACCACAATTCACACAGGGTTGTGTACAGACCCCCATGTCAGGGGAAGGAATGGACAAGGATATGATGGAAGGCATTCTTAGAATGGCAGAGAAAGGAGATACTGTTGATGGGAGACCTGAATATGCCAGATGTTAACTGGAGCACATTTGCTGCCACCATCCAAGAACAGGGCCATTCTTGATGCCCTACAGGTGGCAGGCATTGACAGCTAGTTTGGAACCCACTCGTGAGGGAGCAATCTTAGACCTCATGACTCTCAAGCGGGGGCAGTGAGAGGATCTCAGATTTAGAAGTGGGTTGCCATCTGGGGACAAGTGACCATCAAACAGTGTGGTTCACGTTAAACTCAGCTACAGAGTCAAGCCATACAAAAGTGAGGGTACTGGACTTTAGGAGGGCTGACTTTGGCCAAGATGGAGAGTGCCTCAGAAAAGCACTAGCAAACAGGCTAGAAGGAGGTGTGGAGCAACAATGAGGAATTATCAAACTGCCATCACAGAGGCAACAAGCCTTTGTGTGAAGCAAATAAACAAATCAAAGAAAGAAAAAGCCACTATGGTTCTCAAGAGAGGTGGCTGTGAAAGTCAGGAAAGAAAATATAGCATTCTGGAAGTATAAGGAAACACAGAAGGAGCAGGACAGAGAGCTGTACCAGTTAAGGCAGAAAGAAGCAGGGAGGAAGTCAGAATAGCAAGGCCCAAACTGAGGAAAGATAGCCAACTCAGTTAAGAAGGGGGATAAAACCTTTTACAGGTACATCAGCGAGCGTAGAAAGACAAAGGAAGGGATAGTGAGGCTGAATAGAACGAACGTTGGGTGGGCAGAGGGGGACAGTGAAAAAGCAGGAATACTGAACGAATGTTTCTGCTCAGTATTCACAAAAGAGGAGGGGGAAGTGCCTAATCCAGTTAACAGAAGCACTCTTGATAGGGGGATTGATCCCAGTCCTTTCACAGAAGAAAGGTTTCTGCAAGAACTCCTAAAACTGAAGGTGGACAAAGCAATGGGTCCTGATGGAATTCACCCCAGAATTCTAAAAAGAATTAAGGAAGGAACTAGTGAAACCACTGGTTACTCTTTTAATAAATCATGGGAGGATGGTGTGGTACCCAAGGACTGGAGGAAGGCGGATGTAATTCCCTTCACAAAAGTGGGACAAGACGAGCAGGAAACTACAGACCTGTCAGTCTGACCTCTGTGGTAGGGAAAGTGATGGAGTCACTTCTGAATGAAAGAATAATTGAGTACCTAGAGGTCAGTGGAGCACAGGATCCAAGGCAGCATGGGTTCACAGCGGGAAGGTCATGTCAGACGAATCTAATAGATTTCTTTGACTGGGTGACTAAAGTAGTAGATCAGGGAGGGGCTGTGGACATGGCCTACCTATACTTTATTTAGCAAGGCATTTGACACAGTCCCACACAAAAGATTATTAGTCAAATTAACCACCCTGGGAGTGGGTCCCAGGGTGGTAGCCTGGGTAAAACATTGGCTGGACAACAGGACACAGAAGGTAATTGTAAATGGAGTCCACTCTGAAGAAAGGGCGGTTACCAGTGGGGTACCACAGGGTTCAGTATTGAGTCCAGTCCTTTTTAATGTCTTCATCAGTGACATTGCAGAGGGACACAAAGTATGCCTTTTTGCAGATGACACAAAGATCTGCAACAGGGTTTATACACAAGGAGGCGTGAAAAGAATGAAAAGGGACTTGGCAAGGTTGGAGGAATGGTCAGACGTATGGCAGCTAGGATTCAATGCAAAAAAGTGCAAAATAATGCACCTGGGAAACAAGAACCAGGGAAGAATACACAATGGGTGGGAGGTGTAACAATAACAAAACAGGAAAGGGACCTGGGGTAATCATATCAGATGACCTTAAGGTTAGCAAGCAATGTGAGAAGGCAGTAGGGAGGGCGGGGTATACTGGGATGTATGGGAGAGGCATCAGCAGCAGAAAACAGGAAGTTGTTATCCCTCTGTACAGACAGTTGGTGAGACCCCATCTGGAATACTGTGTCCAGTTCTGGAGACCCCATCTCCGCAAGGACATAGACAGGATAGAGGCAGTCCAGGAGGAGGCAGCTAAAATGGTGCAGGGTCTGCAAGAGAAGCCGTATGAGGAGAGACTAAAGGAGCTTAATATGTATACCCTTGAGGAAAGAAGGAGAGGGGGACATGATAGAAACTTTCAAGTACCTCAAGGGAATCAACAAAGTCCAAGAGGGTAGCATCTTTCAGAAAAGAGACTTGCAAGAACATGGGGACACGATTTAAAGATAGAAGGAGGGCGGTTCAGGGCAATGTGAGAAGTATTATTTCAAAGAGAGGGTAGTGGATGCATGGAACAGCCTTCCTGAGGAAGTTGTGGGGTCTAAAACTGTGGGAGAATTCAAGAATGCATGGGACAGACATAAGGCAATTCTTGTGGGGGGCAGGAAGATATAGGCTGTTGGTTAACTAGGATCTGCGGCCTATCCTGTAGGTAGGGAAATGGGTAGACTAGATGGGCCTAGCGGTCCTTATCTGCCGTCAAAGTCTATGTTTCTATGAGGAACAGGTTCATTGGGGGAATCCCCGGACGCGTGTCCTGCCCTTCTCGGGATCCAGAGGGAAGGGCTCTGGAGTCGGAGGCGGTGAGGAAGTGCCGTCTGGGCTCGTGCGTCACGAGGGCAGTGTGTTGCCACGCACGTGGGTGGCTCTCTACTTCCTTGCTGAGCTGAGCCTTGGCCTCAGCCCACCAGGAAGCCAGAGAGTCTCCTGCAAATCCACTGGTGGCCTGGGGGGCAGTGGAGGAGAAGGAGGAGGGGGAGAAGTGTACGGTTGTAACCGTAAGGAGAGTATCTGAAAACCGGTTGCGGGAAAACGAGATCCGGGTATTGCGGTGTCGGGTACTGCTGCGTTGGCGGAACTGGCATCGGGTACTGAGGTGCTGGATACTGCGGACCCCGGTAAGACAGCGTCGGATAGGACGGTGGGTACCCTGGTACCGGAGGAGCTGCCCTAGCAGACGGCCTAGGAAGAAGCCCCATGGGTGGCTGAACATTACATAGATACATAGTGTCGGCAGATAAGGGCCTATGGCCCAACCAGTCTGCCCATTTGAGCTTGTAAGTTCAGTTTGTTTTCCTAGAAGTCTGTTGCTCCTTACCGCTGACCTCCAGAATTCCTTTATGTCTATCCCATGCATTCTTAAATCCCATGATTGTTTCAGCCCCCACCACTTCCTCTGGCAGGGTGTTCCACATGTCCACCACCCGTTCTGTGAAGAAATTCTTTCTCATGGTTCCTCTGAATCATCCTCCCTCCAACTTCATCCCATGCCCTCTAGTCCTGGAACATCTTTTTCGCTTAAAAATAGTGTTCTAGGGACATGGATATGTTGTTCATCCACACTATCTGGCAGGTTCCTTGCCGCTTTAAATCTTGCCGGAAAGTCTTCAAGCTGGCTCCTCCCACCCACCCGGGTGGTAAAACTCTCGGCTCCGCCCAATGACGCCAGATCTTCCTTACCGCTTGGAAGCTCAGGTTCCCTCCTTAACGCTCTGCGATTAAGACTTGGTGCCTAACTCTTCAAACTTGGAAACTTGTTTCAAATATTTACAAAATACTTCGGTCTACTTCTCCTCGCGGCTGCGATGGATAAATCGACTCCCGGATTTCGGAGATGTCCCTGCGGGCAGAAAATGTCTCGGACAGACCCGCACTCCACGTGCGTCTACTGCTTGGGCCTTGAGCACGAACCGCAGGCTTGCGACCTGTGCTCTTCTTTTTCGATCTATTTCCTTGAAGATCGTGCTGCCAGTCTTCAGTTGGGGCGTCCCGAAAAGAGATTTCCTCCGGTTAAATCGAAGGAGGCCCGATTGGCGGTGTCCGCGGCTGCGGGCTCTGCGGAAAAACTAGAGCAGATGATTGCCCTCGAGGAGGAGGCGGCGCAGGCCGCTCCATCTTCGGCCGCGGCATTTGTCCCGCTCTCTCTCGGCGCCTCTTATACGGCTTCTTTTAAGGAGCTTTGCTTTACCCTCTCGACAAAAGGCGAAGGTCCAACCTCTTCTGGACCGTTTGTTCGGTCAAAAAAGAGTAAGGGTAAGTCCCATCGTCGACGCTCTTGGGAGCAGGAAAGATCTCCCTCCCCTTGTCGACAGTCGACTTTGGTCGAACCTTCAGCTTCGGCCACTGGCTTCACGGCGTCCCCGTCAGGCCAGTTGTCTGAGACACCCGTCGACGCGGTTGAGATATTTCTCGACCTGTTAGACGGGTTGTCGGCTGGTGAAGCTGAAAATCCCCACTCTCCGGTTCCCCCGGCGGGAGTTGAGGATCCCGTCGGCTCATCCCTATGCCTCCGGTTCCGGAGCCCGCTGATCGTCGAGCGAAGGGTGTACCGACTCTCGGTACTCCACACGCCGACCTCGGGCTAACCGGAATTCGGTCTCGGTCTTGGACCTCATCAGCGGTCTAGCCCGATCCCCGTCATAAGCGGTCTCGGTCGGCACCGGCCAAGCATCGCACCCGCTCTTCCTCTTCTTCCTCCTCCTCCGGGCCGACGAGGGAGGAAGCAGCGCAAATTAGCGGAAATATGAAGAGCTTATGTGGCAACAGCTTCTGTTGGCGGTGTAAGCCGACCCAGTCGTCTTCTCCGGCCATTAAGTGGATGTCACGGAGCAGCCAAACAACCCTACGTGATGGTCGAGGCCTGTTTCCAGGCGGTTGTTCGGCAAATTACTGCTGCCCCACCGATTTTGGTGGAACCGCCTCCTCAGCCGTTAGTTGGGGCTCCGACCAAGAGTTCTCGGTCGGCTCAGGGGCTGCCCCATAGGCTGTCGGTCACTCTCACTCCCGATAAACCTCGGCAGGTGGAGGGTGTCTTGGGCTTGAGGCAGCTCTTTGAAGACTCGTCGGAGTTGGACGATGACTCCTCCCTGTTCTCCAGGTGGATGGACTTGGAGTCCTCAGGGGGCAGTCAGTGGACGATAGCCCTTCGTCCTTCCTTGGTTTACTTCGGCTCATCTCGGAGTCCACCAGGATGAAGCTCGAACCCGTTTCAAAGCGGGCCCAGATATCCCCACGGAAATTCTGGACTGAGGATTCTCCGACAGAGGCCTTTCCGGTGGCGAAGCCATCGTTGGTCCGGCCTCTGGAACTTTGGCGGCGTCCGGCTTCCTGATCTGCGCCGGACCAGGATGGCTGGAAATGCGTGGTCCCTGCCGGTTCCCTGTCGGTTTCGGAACACCCTCGGCCGAGGGTTGGTTACCGACAGCGTTTTCTGGCGGCGCCGGGCGCCAGGGCGTGGACAAACCGCCTGACAAAGTCAAGAAATTGGATTACGCCCGGCGGAAAATCTGTCTGCCTCTTCTCTGGGCCGTCCAGGGCAGTTCGGCCGTCCTGATGGCACTCTACTCCCATGCCCTGTTGGGCTCCCTGGATGAGGTTGTTCCCCATCTTCCGCGGACCTGCAGACCACGGTCAAGCAGGTGCGGGATCAGGGCAGGGCAGTGGCTAAGCAGCAGCTCCAGACTGCTCTCGACATCGGAGACTCTTTTGCCAGATCAGTGGCGACCGCAGTGGCCATGCGTCGGCGGGAGTGGCTGAGGATATCCACCTTTACCTCGGATACCCAGCACAAACTGGCGGACGTTCCCTTCCTGGGAACAGACCTCTTGACCCTGGGTGGAAGGTCATCTCCAGAGGATCGAAAAAGTCCAATGCCACCTTGGACTCGGTCTCCTCCGCCCTGAAGGACAAAGGCCGTAAGTCTCAGCCTAAGCCCTTTCGTCCCTCTGCGCCCGCGGCACGCCCGGCCCAGCAACGTCAGGGCCAGCAGGCTCGACCTTGGTTCCCCAAACCCAAGCCGTCGTCTTCCTCTAATAGGAAGCAAGGAGGTAAGCGCCCAGGAGGTTCCTCGGCCGGTCCCTCCTCCAAGCCTGCCCAGTGACGGGCTGAGGGGTGTCGCCCCCATCCCCGTCGCCTCACCCCTGGTTCCCCCCGAGGGGGACGGCTCCGGCACTTCCTTTCCGCCTGGTCCGCTGTTACCCACGGACAGGTGGGTTTGAAGGTGGTGGGAAGGGTCTGCCTCTAGAATTCGAGCAGGCACCGCTTCCTTCAGGCCGGGCTGCCTCGGGGCTCGCTGGGTCCCCAGCTGCTGGCGGCTGCGTCGAGCCGACATCGCTGTCCTCCTCCAGAAGGAGGTGATAAGAGAGGTGGAGGACCCTCCTTCAGAACCGGGGTTTGTGTCCAGGTACTTCCTGGTCCCGAAACGGACGGGGGGCTGGCGCCCCATCGTCGACCTACACGACCTAAACAAGTTCCTAAGGACTCGAACCTTCAGAATGGTCACTCTGGCTCAAATAATACCATCTCTGGAACACGGCGTGTGGTTCTGTCTCTCTGGACTTCAGGGCCAGCGTTCTTTCACGTCCCTATCCGTCCATCTCACGGAATTCCTCCCTCAGAAGCGGAGGGGATCCTATTCGAGTTCAGGCCATACTTCATCAGCCTTTCTCTTGCTCCCAGGGTCTTCACCAAATGCATGGCAGTGGTGACAGCATTCCACTTGTCTTTCTTTTTCACTTATGTACCTGTAAAGGTTTGTCCCCTCTACCCACTGATTTTTGCAATGTGTTCTTCTGTCTGAGCTTTGGCTTCCCTTACTGACCTCCTGCCTCCTTTGCTTCTCCTGATCCCCTTCTGCATGTCTTTTTGTATTGCCTAAATTTAATCTTTTTTGGCTTTCACTTTCTTTTCTACCTCTTTGGAAAACAATAATGGTCTCCTCTTCCTTTTCCTGATATGTTAACCTGCTTAATACATAATTCTGTTGTTCTTGTAATACTCATTTTAAATAGTACTTACTGTTCCTCAACCCTGATTCCTGTCCCATTCCCTTAATGCCTCTTTCAAGTATCTCCCCATTTCCCAAAGACTCCCCCCTATAATCAGGATCGTGTTTTTGTGTGGTTTGGTTCTGCTTTTCTGTGATTTCAAACCACAATGACTGGTGGTCACTGTTCCCCAAAGTGCTCCCCACTGTTACCCCATCACATTGTCCCTGTTTGTAGCACAAGGTCCAGTGTGCTTTCTGCCGAGTTGGTTCCATGACCAGTTTGATTGAGGAAGGCACCTGAAAGAGTCCAGGATAAATCCTTCTAGTTGATGCTGCTGCTGGGATGCTTCAGTCACGTCTGGAATATTGAAGTCGCCAGCCAGTACTACCTCACCCTTGTCTGCCATCCCTTTGGATGGCTAGCATCAACTCCTATCTCTGTTTCTTCCTCCTGGGCTGGTGGTCTATAGACCACACCTGTGTGGATAGCTGTCCTCAATTTACCTTTCCAGCTTAACCCACAGTATCTCTCCCCCATTTTGTTCCTTCTGGATCTCTGTGGCACCTTATGTCATTTTCACATAAGTGCCACTCCTCCCCTTCCCCCACTGCTCTATCCTCTTCTGAATACAGTTAGCAGCCAGGTATGACCATCTCCCAGTCATTAGTTATCATTACCCAGGGTTTCAGTGATGGCACAATGTCCAGGGTCTAACTGCACCATGACAGCCTCCAGATCTTCCATCTTGTTGCTAAGGCTCCTGGCATTTTAACATGGCTTTCCATGATTTGACCTCCTAGACTGTCTCACTGTTCTACTTAGCCCCACTACCATGGTTTGTCATTTGCTCCCTAGTTCTCACTTTGTCTGCCCGTCTATGAATTTTTCCCTTTCTGCTTATCCACCTCATCACTAATCTCCATCTTTTGCACTGCTTTGTAGAGAAGCCACTCTTAGTTCCTGGTTCCACTGCTAGCTGTGGGGGTGAGCAAGTAGGTACCCTCCTTGCTGGCCTGCCACCCCCTTTTGCTAGTTTAATGCTTCAGTCAATGTAGCATTTAAACTTATCATTGAGTGCTGGTTTCCCCTCCAGGTTGGATGCAGGCATCAGGCTGCAACAAACCTCCATCCCTCAAGGTGGGTCCCCAGTCACCAATGAATCCAAACCCTTCCTCACAGTACAGTTCTTCAACCATGAGTTAAAGTTCCTGGTGCATGCCTCTATGCTCTCCCTTGCCTCTAGGTGCTTCAGAAGTGACAGAGTAGCTACTTGCTGAACCCTCCCAGTTTCCAACTCCTGAACTCCTTTGTCCCACTTCCACAGGTCATTAGTACAGTTGGACAATGACATCCAGCTCACTCTCGGTCTTGCTTCCAGTGATCACAGGATCTTCCTTCCATCCCTCCATGCGTGTTGGCACCTGGTGAGCACCTCACCTCCCTGTCCTCCCCTCCTGTGTTCCTAATGGATCCCTCTTATGATGGAGTCGCACCAGGATCCTTCCTCCTCCTCTGGGGTCCACTGCTTTCCCCGCCGAGGTCACCTCCTTGGCTAACCTCCACATAGATACATAGACAGTGTCATCAGATAAGGGCCTATGGCCCACCCAGTCTGCCCATTTAAGTTTGTATGTTCAGTTTATGTTTTCCAGGAAGTCTGCTGCCCTTACCCTGATCTCCGAGATTCTTTATGTCTATCATACATTCTTAAATCCGACGGTGTTTCAGCCCCACCACTTTCTCTGTCGGTGTTCCACTTGTCCACCACCGTTCTGTGAAGAAATTCTTTCACATTTCCTGAATCATCCTCCCCAGCTTCATCCATGCCCTAGTCCTGAACATCTTTTCAATTAAAATAGTCATTCCTGCACCCTTTCCTCCTGTGGATCTTGTCTGTCTCTATCATATCCCTCTCTCCTCCCTCTCCTCCAGGGTACATGTTCAGTACCAACAACCTGCCCTCATAGGACTTGTGATGCAATCCATGCACCATCTTTGTTGCCCTCCTCTGAACCTTTTCTAACCTGTCTACATGTCCTTCGTGGGTAAGGTCTCCCAGAGTTCTGATGTACTCCAGGTCTTGACCTCATTAGTGTCTTGTATAGTGGAATTATGACCTCCCTTTTTCACCTGCTGGTGATGCCCCTGCCCATGCATCCCAGCATCCTATTCTAACACCTGCTGCCTTGTCCACGGTTTCCCACCGCGAGGTCATGGATGATAACTCAATTCTTTCTCGTGGTGCATGCTATCTACCCCCCAACGATATATTGTTCCAGGGTTTTGTGCCCCATATGCATTATTTGCCCTTCATACATTGAATTTCCAACTGCCAAACTAACCATTCTACAGTTCTGCAGGTCCCTTCTCATTCTGTCTACACCCTCTGGTATGTCTACTCTGTTACAGGGTGGGTGTCATCATGATTACAGTGAAATTCTGCCTTCTGGAGTCCTCGCAGCCATGTCACTGATGAAGATGTTGAATAGGACCCGGTCCCAGCACACATCCCTGAGGTACCCCACGCACTGTTGTCAATTTTTGGCCTGGATTATTTGAGAAGTGCTGCTGCTTTTTACCACTCATGGCTGTGTCAAGTACTAAGCAGTATACTTTGGGAAGATTATTTCCCAGACAAAGACAGCACTGCATGCTGCGTCGAGTCAGGTACTTTAAGAAGTAAAACACAGGGAGATTATTTCCCAACCACATAACTACAGCACTGCTGGTTGCGTTGAGTCAGGTGCTTAAAGAGGAAAAATGCAGGGAAATTATTTCACAGACAGGTAAAGACAGCAGTACTGGCTGTGTTAAGTACTTTAAGTAGTAACATACAGGGATATTTGCTTCCTAACAGGTAAATACAGCACTACTGGCTGCATCGAGTCAAGTACTTTAAGAAGTGAGACACTGGGATATTTGTTCCCTAGCAGGTAAATACAGCACTAGTGGAAGAGTCAAGTACTTTAAGAAGTGAGACACTGGGACATTTGTTCCCTAGCAGGTAAATACAGCACTAGTGGCAGAGTCAAGTACTTTCAGTAGTGAGACACAAGGACATTTGTTCCCTAAATAGAAAATGTAGCACTAGTGGCTGCGTCGAGTCAAGTACTTTAAGTAGTGAGACACAGGGAGATTTGTTCCCTAATAGGTAAATACAGCACTACTGGCTGCATCAAGTAATTTAATTAGCAAAACATAGGGAGATTATTTCCCAGACAGGTAAAGACAGCAGTACTGGCTGCATCGAGTCAAGTATTTTCAGCAGTGAGACACAGGGAAATGTGTTCCCTAACAGGTAAATACAGCACTAGTGGCTACATCGAGTCAAATACTTTAAGTAGAGAGACAGACATGGAAATGTGCTCCCTGACAGGTAAATACAGCACTAGTGGCTACGTCGAGTCAAATACTGTAAGTAGAGAGACACAGGGAAATGTGTTCCCTGACAGATAAATACAGCACTAGTGGCTACGTCGAGTCAAATACTTTAAGTAGAGAGACACAGGGAAATGTGTTCTGACATGGTAAATACAGCACCAGTGGCTACGTCGAGTCAAGTAATTTAAGTAGAGACACAAGGAAATGTGTTCCCCGTCAGATAAATACAGCACTAGTGGCTACGTCGAGTCAAGTACTTTAAGTAGTGAGACACAGGGAAATGTGTTCCCTGACAGATAAATACAGCACTAGTGGCTACGTCGAGTCAAGTAATTTAAGTAGAGACACAAGGAAATGTGTTCCCTGACAGATAAATACAGCACTAGTGACTACGTCGAGTCAAGTAATTTAAGTAGAGAGACACAGGGAAATGTGTTCCCTGACATAAATACAGCACTAGTGGCTACGTCGAGTCAAGTACTTTAAGTGGAGAGACACAGGGAAATGTGTTCCCTGACAGGAAAATACAGCAAATGATCCAAAAGTACCAGCGCACAACCCCCCCACAACATAGCATATTTAAACTTTCCTCTGCCAAAATTGGCTATATTTACTTTTAACTCCATGTGAGGAGTGGGTCTTCTTAGTTTCAGACTGGAATTCCAATTTGAGTAAGCTAAATTACCAACATCAAGGCGGGAGCCTTGACTTAGTCCCTAACTTTCCAATGCCTCAATGGCTGTAGTGTCTTATTGGCTCCTAGTAGACACTGTGCTCCCATCACAGATTTTACACAGGTGTTCAAAGGGAGCATGCTAAAAAGAAGCACCACGAACTTCTCAAGCTCAAACAAATCCAAAATAGCATGCTCAAGTCTTTTAAGTTGTTTCACACATTAGAATTCACATTTCTTCTAGGAGTTTGTGGTGCTCCTTTTTAGCATACTCCCTTTGTACACCTGTGTAAAATCCCTGATGGGAGCACAGTGTATAAAAGGAGCCAATAAGACACATTAGTCATTGAGGTATCGGAAAGTTAGGGACTAAATCAAAGGTCCCACCTTGACACTGGTGATTTTGCTTACTCACACTGGAATTCCAGTCTGACACTAACAGGACCTGGGGCCCAATTCCAAGACAGTCACACCAGGCATAAACACAATGCACGCCAGTGCCAGAGCTAAATCGCAAATTCATAGCGGATACAATATACACAATTCAAGAGGACACCCTCTGACGCACCCTTAACTGCTACGAATACCCATGAGATTCTGATACAGATATTTACAGAGAACACATACGCCACCACGTAACGCGGCCTACGACAGGCATAACATCACGAGCACCACGGAAACACTATACCAAAACAGATTACGTACACAGAGCCGGCAGTGAAGGCCAATGTAAGTTAGAACAGGTAAAGCTATCTTAAACAGTGCACAGGCCAGTGACCCCCCACACACACATAGATGGCACCACATCACACAAACAAGGCCATAGGCAGGCATACCCACGTACACATACAGTACAAGACACTAGTTTCGCTGTACTAAATAATAGCTATATCGCTATTTTGAAAAAGCCAGTGACAATACATGCGGTGAACAGATATATTGCAATTTGCAAGTTAGCTTGCCTTGCATGTCAGCCGGAAATGAAACTACCATGAAAACGTTAAGAGTAGATGAAACAGTGAAATATAAGGGCTGTGAAGTCATTCTCACACAGTATGTGTACAGGTGCCATGAGTACCTGTCCCAACCCATAAACCCCACTGCCACCAGTCCCAGCAGTATGGAGTAACCGAGACAGAGTAAGGCACATAGTAGTCGTGTAAATGCCTGTTGCCCAGGACACAGAGACGTGTACAACCCCATGAGAGATCCGGAAGCCAACTGAACAGCTGATGTGCACAGACAGGTACAGCGGACTGAAAATATGTGCATGACATGTGAAGGGGGGTGCAGCAGTCAGAGAGTGTGGTGCTCACAGTAGACACAGCTGGTGACACCCATGCACACAAACAGCAGTGCCCCAAGGTGGAACACACAGCAAACAGCACCACACGCAAGCCAATGTGTCCAGCACACGAGATGGAGTGAAAGGGGCAGCAAAGCAGGCACCAAAGGCATGGGGGCACAGAAGGCAGAGGGTGCACAGAGGCACAAACACAATGCTGGAGCAATGGCACCACCAGGCACAATGCTAAACGTACTTCTCCTTCTGAAGCTGCAGGGCCACTGCCACTGTCCTGTCTCTAGAGTCAGGAGCTTATTTTGAAAAGAGATTGAAGTGTACAAATGTACACAGTTTGTCAGGAGTACTGACACAGAGTGCAGTAGTAGACAACTGTGAGGACCCATAACAGTGCAATTTACAGACCGCTCTGTCACACTACATGTTGGGGCAGAAAATGAAAGTTCAGTAACGATACTGAATATGACAGTGGTGGCATGAACGAGAGAGTTTATTAAATAATTATTTATTGTAAAATAATGGCACAATCGACCAGATATCAAAGGTCTGTGTGGGTGGAGGAGGTTGTGCAAGTGTGGGGCAGGTTTTGGGCAGAGAGTCACACAGTACAGAAAGTGAAATGCTTTCATTTTCTTCAGAATGATGTATGGGAACCTACAGATATCTCCATGATGTATAGGAACATGGAGATATCACTATGACGTATATGAACATGGAGATATCAGTGATATCTCCACTAACTGACGGAGATACAACTTTTTATCAGTAAATTTATAGTAAGACACGTGTTGTATAAATACTGTTATAACAGTTGTAACTCAGGAACTACGCTTTGTAACAATGCCAATTCTTATGCTATACCCTGAAGGTATGTACTTATAACTAATGTGTTCCCTTATGTGTACTCATGAACTGCACTATGTAACACTGCCAATTCTTATGCTATATCTTGAATGTATGTACTTGCAAGTATTGTGTTCCCTTGTGTGTACTATGACGTGGAGCCTTTGGAAATGAGTCCATGACTCAAAGGATTGTAATTCCAATCTCTGACAAATAAATAAAAATAAATACATTTCGGGTGGAGGAGATTCTGGGAGAACTAGACTTCCTGAAGGTGGACAAGGCGATGGGGCCAGATGGGGTGCACCTAAGGGTGTTGAAGGAACTGAAAGATATACTGGCGGCACCCTTGACTGCACTCTTCAACAGGTCCCTGGAGTCTGGATTGGTACTGGAGGACTGGAAGCAGGAAAATGTGGTCACTCTACATAAGGGGAGAGGGAGGGAGGAGGTGGGAAATTACAAGCCCGTGAGCTTGACATCGGTGGTGGGCAAGCTCATGAAGAAACTAATGAAAGTCAGGATCACCAATTACCTAGAGGTGAGCGGTCTGATGAATCCAAGGCGACATGGCTTTACCAGGGGTAGAGCCTGTCAAACAAACTTGATAGTTTTTTGACGTGGTCACCAAGGAACTGGATCAGGGGAGGGCAGTAGATATCACTTATCTGGATGTCAAGAAGTCATTTGACTCCATGCCAAACAGGAGACTGCTGTATATGCTGTCATACCTGGGACAGGGGCAGAAGGTGGTTCAATAGATGGAAGACTGGCAGGGGGACAGGAGGCAGAGAGTCATTATAAATTGGGTGGCATCTGTAGAGGGCATGGTCACAAGTGGGTTTCAGGGTCGGTGTTAAGGCCCCTACTGTTCAACCTATTTGAGTGATTGGATACAATATAATTGGAATGATGCATTTTGATTGTATACCAGCATTCTTAAACTGTTGGTGGAAGAACTATTTTATTAAAAATCACCCTCGTAATGAGGAAAACATTCTGAAAGTATACTTTTTACACTTTCTTTTGGATTAATTTTTATCATTGCAATAACACACACACAGGAGTTATATTAACAATCAGTTAATCCCCCCAGGAGAAATATGGCGCTCGGCTGCACTCGTGTCACATTACACGCGGTGGGTAGTATTAACAGATTGTTAATGTAACCCCTGTAGTGTGTAGTGGAATGTTGTTATGCATGGAATTCCATGCCTGGAATATGCTTGTTCTGCTGCAGTACTGACATAATTATGTTGTTCTGATGCAGTAGTGATGTCAGTGCTGCAGCAGAACAACTTGGAATGCTGCCACATAGTTGCTTTGTTCTCACATAAAGAAAAAAACACAATGCACACATTTCAAGTAATACCTACATAATGAGCAACTGTATGCATAGCCTGTGTGTTCTGTCACCTTGGGGCCATGGATTCCATGAGACCTCTTGAGCTCTTGATGTCAGCAGGAATCAGAAGCCCTCTGTGACAGAACACACTGGTGTCACATAGTTAGCCATCCATCATTTTCTACAGTATGTAATGTATATGTATCCCTTAGTACTGTCTGAATTCAGGCAGTTTGCCTCGTTTGATCAAGAGGCTGGGAAGCCCCTTGAGTATGTCACATTGATACTGTAACAACAAGGTACACACTGCATGCTCAGATCCAATACTGCGACTGTTACTGATACTATGGAGGTAGCGCTGACACAGCACAAGAGACCAAATAAATTGTTTTAGTCCCTATCATATGGCTTCTGACCAAGGTCAGCGATGGTACATACATTAACTTTTATATTGTATGTATCCACGTACTCTATAAAAGTTAATGGATGATAAACAGACAATAATCGCATTGAAATCAAACGTAGCAGTTTCAAAGACAACTGTGAGCCCCTCAAGTTGCGTTCTCAACGTTTATCTAGTGGTAATGGAAACCACTCAGTGACATTTCAACGTGGTTATTGCCTGTTGTCCATCTATTATCCTCTATGTTTTTGCACCAGCACTGTCAAACACAGCGTAGAATGTGAGCTGCACATTGAAGAACATGCAGTGATTGTAATACTATGATTCTCTTCATGACATATGGTGCTCTATATTGTTATTTCTTATATCACAAGGTAACTACTTCTCAATATTTATCTTTTCCAGTTCCTGCAGTCCCTGTTTCCCAAACAGGGTAATGGTTCTTCATTGCACACTGACCAGCTGGTCACTGTGCACAATGATGAAAGTGATTCTTCAAGAACCCATGATGAAACAGCCAATACAACACCTTCCGTTGCTGCCATCACTTCACCTATGGATGTTGCAGAAAACTCATTTGACAAACCAAGCACGTGACTGTCATTTAACAGCAGTGTGTCCACTGCTCAAAATAATGCAAGTTATATTTCATTGGTTCCATCATCAGTGCTGGTGCTGTGACTCACACACAGAAGAAACTGTAGGCGTCCGCTGTTGTTTAAGACCTCCCACAGCGGACTTCGCCTATAAGGTTCACTACCAGATGTAAATCGCGGGAAGATAAACGAATGTGTTTAATCGGCATCCAATGCTATCACAGAGGATGAGCATTCCATTGCATGCCATGATGAAGACTTAACTCTCAGATGATGACTCCAGTGACACTGGTGAGACATCTTTCAACTCAATGCATGATGTTGACCCAGACTACAATCCATCAGATGATCAAAACGGTGAAGATTATTCCTCAGATAGTGATGCTGATCCTGGAAAATCTTCAACAGTGCATCATGAATTTGGCAATCCGGATGCTAAAGCAGTGGAGGAACGATACTTCTTAGTATCTTAAAGAAGCTTGGCCTGTGTTTTCAAGTTGCCACAAATGTATTAAAAAGACTGAATTTTTCATTACTCGTATCACTGGTACCATGATTGTTGTTTGAGTCACATGTCGAAATGGACACATGGTAAAGAGTATATCCGGCACGATGCCGCAGGGTAACATTATGCTTGCAACATCCATATTCTGTAGTGGATTAACAGCTACATTATGCTTGCAACATCCATATTCTGTAGTGGATTAACAGCTACAAAGGCGCTACATTTACTTCAAGGGATGAACTCTCCTGTATTTTCCCTTGTGACGTATAATAACCTTCAATGCTCATACGTTGTCCAAGCAGTGAAAAAAGAATGGAATGTACAACAAAAGGCACTACTGGACGCTTGTCGTGATAACCCACTGTGAATAGGAGGTGATGCACATTGTGATTCCCCTGGCCACTCTGCCAAATATGGACTATATGCAGTCATGGACCCGAAGCCCAACAGAGTGATTGATTTACAGCTGATCCAGGTATGGTTTTACTGCAGTGTACTAAGTATGACAGGGAGGACGGGATTGTGACTAAGCAAGTGGGTTGTCAATGTCCAAGGGCGGCTGAGATGGGTTTGGTGTGAAGCAATGAGGTTGTCAGTTGAAAGAGATGCAATGGTGTCAAACAGAGCCTAGGTAGAGGAGACATGTTTTGTCTTTGTAACCAGGTTTCCCATTGGGCCACGTGGTCAGGTGTGTTTGGTGTCTCAGGTGCAGGTTGCAGGACTCTCCCTGTTTACCACAAACCTGTGGCATTGGTAGAATTCCTGCATGTGTCTGGTGTCCATTGACATCTATGAGCCATTTCAGTTTGGTTTTGGGCCAGACATAGCGAGCTAGCTCTAGTGAGCGCATAGATCTGAACCTGTCCAGGGATAGGAGAAAGGTCAGTTCTTGTGCTCCTCAATCTCTCTTCAGCTGTTGATACTGTGAATCATGGCTTCTTAACTGAGTTTTGTGGACTCAGTACTGTCAGCAGCTGATTTGAGTCCGATGTCTTGGACAGGGTGCAGCAGGCGGTAATGTGGAATTTTTCTACCATCCCAATGTCTCTGTCATGTGGAGTACCACAGGGTTCAATCTTGTTGCTGATACTGTTAGCTAAGTATATGCTGCTCCTTTGTGCGATTATACAATTAATGTAGTGTAATCAATTTCCAGCAGCCATCCCCTAGCACAACCAAACCACAGCCTCGAAGTGTGCAGTGTCAGTCACAATTACTTATTGAGATGATGCTACTCTTAATGTCTCTGAGGTTGTTATGAGCTATGACACAACCTGATGGTAGACACAGCAACACCATGAAAACAGTAAAATCAACCACTCGTGTGTAACGGTATACATACAGTTATCAGTAACATTGACCACTGTGTACACTGTTGTCACAGAGTAGGCATACTTTATTATGCTGAATGTCACATTTAAGCATTGCACGTAATGAATGGATGTGATGTGCATTAGTGACATTTTGCTTCTTGCTTCTTAGAGCACAGAAGTGAAAAATTCAACTGCCATGGAATTGGAGAGTTTGATACGAGGAATCAAGTTTCTTCATGATAGTGGGTGCACCTCTGAACAACTCATGACCGATAGTCATGTTCACGTGAAGGCTCATATGAAGTTTACAGCTACCAAACATCGTAGACACTACTTTTGATGTTTGGCATATTTAAAAACATCATTTATAAACTAGAACAGACACATGTCCCATTAAAAATCAAATATAATAAAAAGAGTAAAATCCCAATATGGTTTTCAAAAGCAATACATAAACAAATAAAACTAAAGGAGCGTTTATTTAAAAAACTAAAAACAAACTATGTTGGGTACCAAGATTAGATATAAGAACGCAGTGTCTTATTTAAAACAATTAATAAAACAAACTAAGTCTAAGCTCGAATTCACCTTGGCCCATTCCAAATCTAACCAAAAATCACTTTACTCATATATTAACAATAAGAAGGGTGACTCAAAGAAGATTGAACCACTTACAACAGATGGGAACCATGTTAAAAATGATTGCAAAATAGCAAATATTTTAATGAATATTTTCCTCTGTCCTCAATAATGATGATGTTTATTGTCCAATATATATATATATATATATATATATACCACATCCACAAATACTCAATTAGTAGGTAAGAGATGTTTTATCCTTTCTTAAATAATCAACTAGTTCAGGGCCTTACAATATTCAATTAAGATTCTTGATAGAGACAGCTGATGCAGAACCATTCCATTAACGTTAATTTTAATAAATCTCTATCAGAAAGCAGTATCCCTGATGACTGGCGAAGCGATTGTGGTCCCAATTTTCAGAAAAGGTAATAAATCATGTATTCAAAATTATAGTCCAATAAGCTTAACATCATTGATAAGTAAGGCTATGGAAAGAATAGTTAAATCACATCTTGACATAGAAATTAAGAGGCTTGAGATTTCAGATTTATCACAACATGGTTTTAAACCAGGATCATCTTGTACTACCAATATCATCCCCTTCTATAACAATATTAGCAGATACTTGGACAACCATATTCCTTCAGACGCTGTACTTCTAGAGTATAGCAAGGCATTTGATAGTTTCCCACTCATTACTTATTAAGAAAATGAACAAGCTTGGATTTTCGTAATATTTGCTAAATTGGGTATCACAGTGGCTATACAACAGATCCCAGATAGTCAGAATAAACTCTTCCCTCTCAGATGGTTGTAAGGTGACTAGTGATATTCCACAGGGCTCTGTCCTCGGACCTACTTTATTTAATATATTTATTAGTGATCTGACTATATCCTCTAGCAACTTTATTTCTAAATTTGCAGATGACACTAAACTGGGAGGCAGAGTAGATTAAATTCAAAATATTGCTATTCTCCAAAAGGATCTTATTGATGTGGAAACATGGGCGAAATCTAACCTCATGGATTTCAAAATTGATGAAGTGTGTGGTCATACATTTTGGGAACAAAAACCCAAAAACTACTTATTGGTTAAATAATCAACAACTTAAAAAAGCAGAATATGAAAGAGATCTATGTATTTTGGTGAACAATAGATTATCAGCTAGTCAACACTATAATAGAGTGGCTAATGCTGCAAACGCCTGTTAAAACAAATTGGTAAACTTTTGTTAATAAATCTGAACAGTGTCTGGTCCTATTGTATAGATCATATGTCAGGCCTTATTTGGATTATGGTTTTCCGTATTGGAATCCTTATCTTAAAGGAGATATTTACAGATTGGAACTAGTCCAGAGAAAAATGACTAAAATGATACAGGGACTGAAACATATGTCATGTGAAGATCGTTTATCAAAAACTGGACTACATTCCTTACAATAAAGACAACTCGGGAGATTTGATGTTCTTATTCAAAATATCGAATGCCCTATTCAAATGGAACAATGTGGACTGAGTTATTCTAACAGACGTATAGTTGGTAGAATACATAATAAACAAATAAAAATTGAACGGGTTAATACTAATAAAAGAGATAACTTTTTCAGTATAAGAGCACCAAAACCAAGAAATTTACTACACAATTACATAGTTAATTCTGAAACTATTGAGTCATTTAAAAAAAGGCTAGATAGTTGGTTGACAAATCACTAAGACAAATGACCCTCTTTTGGGGGGACAATCTCGATAGGCCTTTTGGCCTTCTTTTGCCCAAATTATCCAGTATAGTATATCCAGAATATGTCATTTCTTTTTTTTTTAGAAGCTGAGGCCGATCGGGAGGAGGACTTACCTGCGCCTGCTGGGGAAGCTTTCTCGGCAGGCGGACAGACATTCAAGGGTTGGAGGGTGGTCCCTGAGGGCTTGGTCACCACAGACCCAGCAGAGGAAGATTTGAGGACCGTGAGGCGAATCATGCCCCAATGACCCCAAATTCTAGAATGGGACCTCTCTCCTGGTGTTCGCGATGTTTGTGGTGCTTTTTCTGGGAGGAGGATCAGACTCCTCGAGGATGAAATGCGTTCCATTGCGCCAGTTTGGACTCCACTAGAAAGGCAGAAAGAGAATTCTGTCGCCTGATGCGCATCTGAGAATTGAATGCCTGGCAATGAGGACAGACATCGGTGTCGTGGTCGGCCCCCAGCAAAAAAGGCACGGAATGACCATCCTGGATGGTACTCCACGCCTCTGCAGGAGCACTTCTTGTTGACGTGTCTTTGGAGGAAGAGGATACAGATGCGAGAAAACACTTTAGAAATGGTGGAGATGGAAGAGTGCATTCAGCACTGCAAGTGGTAAACCAAAGATGAACTAACCCTGACTGTGTGGCGGGAAAGAATGGAGCACGTGGGGCACCCTTCCTTTATATAGAGTAATATCGGGGGTGGAGCGGACATTGGTGGGGGCATTCCCACATCGATACTGCTAGAAGAAGAATTTACCAAGAACTGCCACCAGGTGGTGTCAGTCTTACTTCTGTTACCTGCTGCAAGAGCTTCCTCTCGAAGTAAGATCAAGGTTTATTATTAAATGACTTATGACTTACTACACCATAAATATTCACTGTTGTGACCTTTGTCCACCATCTCACCCGCAAACTGTTGGTCTCAGTGAGAGATCATAAAGCTGGCGGTATGTAAGTAATTAAAACCTGTGCCAATGTCCCAACTAATAAGGTAAAGGAAAAGAAACAAAGCTGGTTGATAAAAGGAGCCATGGAAAAAGTGTGGAAGAAAACCGCCGTCTTTAGGAAGTACCAAAAAACAGGGACGGGAGGACAGGGAGGAGCACCTTAAAGAAGAGAAGGAAGTGACAAGGACATCTAAATAGCTCAGGCTGCTGCAGGGCATCAGGGATGGGGAGAAGGAATTCTTCAAGTATATCATGAAAACATGGTGCTGTTGGGTTGAAGGTTCAGTAGGGAAATGATGCGACACTTCTTTTACAGAGGGGGAGGTGGTAGGGTGGAGTGCATTATCAGCGGACGTAGTACACTTTAAAACAGTGGGATGCTTCAAAAGGGGCTGGGACAGGGCAAGAGGGAGGATAAAGTACTGAAGATTGCGAGGAGGGAGTGGCTGCTGCTGATTAGGGATGTTAGATGTATAATCAAGCAGACTCTTATGCGCGTAAGTTGGTAAGATACAGAGGGCAGGTTCAGATATGGTGGGCTGTGTAGTCAACTGACCACAATAAAGGCAGCACATGGTATTTGTGGCTGTCAAACTATCATCCCAAAAGGCGGTGAGGAGCGTAGTTCCACATGGTTCAGCATTTTCACCGTAAGGCTTTTTACTTCTGTCAAATTTTGCATGTCCGTATGTTTGTGGACATGAGTTTCTTTGGGGGGGGTAGTTGCATTACTGGACATGACATCATTCAGCGAATTAATTTACAGTTACTGGTACAGATAATCATGGGTCGATGGTTACTCACTAGACAACCTTTGTTTACACTGAATCCATTTTTGTTCCAAGAGGTTTTGTCTGGCATTACTTTTGCAACATTATGTTTTTTTTTATATGGATAGGCAAGAAACTGGATGTGGCATCTAAAAAGAAAGGATGTGGTATTACTCATCCATGGATAAAGTCAATAAGAAATCGTCTTTTCCGAGTTGCTACAAGAAGTGAGACAGACAGTGAACTAATGCAGCGGAAGTGCCTCAGCCTTCTTAATCATGTTGGGAATGTACACACTGGCCACGGGGATAGATTCACAGATTGCATGCATGAGGAAATACAGACAGAGAAGAAGTGAATTGAGAAGGGTGAAACATGATACTTAACTAGCACTTGTTATATATTTCTGATACAACACTGACATGCAGGTCATATAATGAATGAAAAGTTGACTTCTTTTATCGCAGGTATCAGGGTGCACAAAGTTATGAGTGACACCGTTGCAAATTCATATCTTTTGATCTCCCCCTTTACCAGACCTAAGAACTGGAGGTCTTCACAGCCTTGTGTGTCATTTTGCACCTACGTTTTTTTCATTTTTTCTATCATTCAATGTATGCAAAGTACCATAATAATACATTCCGTGTGATTGTTTCAGATGCATGTTGGAATTGAACAGTTAGCAATGTCATTGAACACATACACATGGCAGACGCAAAATTAACATGATATACTTTTATCCTAGACACCTCCTCGCCGGTCTGCACTATACTGAGAATGCTGACCGTGCTATGGCAACATCACAACAAGGAGAACAGCTGCACCATGTTGCATATCCCAAGGCTAGTAGAGAAAAGGAACCAGTGGTGAACCCTGTGAAAGTTCAGCCCTCATTTGGTAATTGTTAAATTAATATATAAATGCCATCAGCATGTCAACAGATATGTTCCAGTAAGAATGTCCATCATCAGGAATGGTCACCAGTACAGCATGCAGTATTCCATGATTGGTCAGACCAGCAACCTGTACAGGACAATTATCACCTCCTGGTTCTTTGTTCCAACGCCAGGAGCTTGCAAGTCTCGCATTGAACCCCATTTGCCATGTCTCCACCAACACTGTACTTGGTTAGGTCCCTTGCATCACCCTCCACCCCATATGTCATTTACCACCACTCTGGTTTTAGTATCTGTAACAGCTAAAAAAGAAAAAGGGGGAAGAGCAGTCAGAAGCACTGTATGAATACTTTTGCTCAGTGTTCATGGAAGAAAGGGGGGGACCGCTACCAGCATGGGCTGGAAGGTTGGGGGCAGATGGAGAGGAGGCAACAGATGGAAGAATTGAGGCAAGTAGAGTCCTAGAGGGACTGAGGGCACTGAAGGTAGACAAGGCACCAAGGCCAAATGGTATCCAACCCAGGGTGCTGAGGGAGATGGCGGAGGTGTTGGCAGAGCCGCTGGCGGAACTCTACAGCACCTCACTGGAGTCGGGGTGTGTGCCACTGGACTGGAGGATGGCACATGTAGTACCATTACACAAGAGCGGGCCAAGGGATGAACTGGGTAATTATCATCCGGTAAGTCTCACCTCCATAGTGTGAAAACCGCGGAAACGATAATAAAGGAAAGACTGGTGTCGCATCTGGAGGACAATAGCCTCCAGGATATGAGGCTACATGGGTTTGTTTCAGAGAAGTCTTGTCAAACCAATCTCATACAATATTATGAGTGGATGACAGGTGAGTTGGATAAGGGTCATGCGGTGGATGTTCTTTACTTGGACTTCAGCAAGGCCTTCGATTCGATGCCTCATGGGCAGCTTGGGGAGAAGTTAACTGGGGTAGGGGTAGGGGCAAAAATGATGAACTGGATTACAAGCTGGCTGAGTGGCAGGCTATAACGGGTGGTGGTGAGAGGGGAGCTCTCAACTCCAAGGCTGGTGACGAGTGGGGTGCCACAGGGCTCTGTGTTGGGGCCAGTAATGTTCGGGCTCTTCATATCAGACATTGCACACAGGGTGGTGAGCAAGACAAGTCTGTTCGCTGATGACACCAAAATCAGAGCAGTAATGGATGGAGAAGATGGATGAAGCAGCTGCAGGGGGACCTACGCAAGCTTGAGGAGTGGTCAGAGAGGTAGTAGCTGGGGTTCAATGCAAAGAAGTCGATATGCACTTTGGGGTGAAGAACCCAAGGAGAGAATACTGGCTGGGGGAGGAGGTTAAGCTGGGAATCACTGAGGAGGAGAAGGACCTAGGGGTAATGATAGCAGGGCCCATGAACAACACTGCCCAGTGCAGGAAAGCGGCTGCAAAAGTGAACAAATTGCTGAGGTGCATAGCGAGGGAGTTTTCGTCTGGGCGAAGAAAGGTGATCTTGCCCGCTACAAGTCGCATTGGGTGCAGTTTGCTAAAGTGTGATATCAGGCTACTGGATGGGGTGCAGAGAAGGGCAACAAAGATGATATGTGGAATGGAGGGGAGAGACTATGACAGCAGGCTGGGAGACCTGAATATGTACAGTACACTCTGGAGGATAGAAGGGGTAGGTGGAACATGACAGAGACATTCAAGTATCTGAGGGGAATCAATAAGGATGGGGCAGATGGGGTCTTTGAGTTAAGGAGGGGGAAGGTCACAAGCGGGCATGGGCTAAGAAATGAGGAGACACTATTTCACAGAGAGGGTGGTAGCAAAATGGAACGCCCTATCAGAATGGGTGGTATCATGTAAATCTGTGATCAGCTTCAAAAGGGCATGAACAGGGGAGAGTGGTGGGGGGTGGCAGTGGGATGACAAGGGAGGGGTGGGGCAGCTGCAAACTAGGGGTGTTGGCGTACCTCGAGCAGACTTAGATAGACCGGTGGTCTGTTTCTGCTGGTATGTTCGTATGTATGTAAACAACACAGATGTCCCTAGTAAGCAGGTGATGATTGGAGGGGATTCCTATGGTCAGCAAAGAAACGCCACATATCACAATTCTAAGTACTGTAGTACTTCATTTTTAAGTTATGTATGCATTGTAACAAGAGTACTATGACAGCAACTAACATTAAATTTGTATGTTTATTAATTTAAACCATATTTTTAGGGCCAAATTGAAGGTTTTAGTGAGTAAAGGTGTCAGTCTGTGATGGCAGTCAGGAATGGCTGGTACTATTGATTTTATTGTGAAGAGGGTACTGGACCGTCTTCTACTTCTGTGTCATGAGATATCAGCACAGGGTTACAAGCTCCTCAACCAATCAGATTACTGGATTTTTTTTATAGTCACATTGTAATGTACAGTATTATAAAAGTTATGGTAAACTATTGTTTAGTAAGTTGCTTTTTTTTATCAAACCATTTTTATCTATATACTGGACATTTTATAGTCATGCAAAAAAAACATCCCTATGAGAGTTACTATGGAATAACAGACTTTCCAGGTGCTGTAAGGCACACCAGTTTCTGAGCAAGGCCTCATTACGTCAATGTGAAGTCCGGTATTCACCAATAATGCACATCATGTTGGGTTGGACTGCTTGCTTGTATGACAGTCCGCAACAATTTATTATTTATTTGATTAAGTATCGTGTGTCATATTCACAGGGTACGAGAGGAACATCAAGGCAATGGTTATGGAACTTTGAGATGAATACCCATCATACAAAAGTGCACGTGTACTCAATCAATCAATGAAATCTTTATTTATCCAGGCGATCACCGTTGAGCAAGCTCATTTACAAGGTGGACCTGCTGTTGTCAAGGATAGTTATACATACATAGATTAGCTGCGCAATACACAAAATGTTTTAAGAGAACAGACTTACAATTAAAAGGTACAATATTCTGTGAGGATGAGTCTGTGCCCGAACCACTTTGCTCGAAGTTTGTTCAAGCTAACAAGCAACTACTGATTCAGAAACACAGGTCTCGATTTCCCTCCTTGCACAGACAGTAACAGAATGATACAATGCCTGGCACAACTCATATAGAAACATAGAATTTGACGGCAGATAAGGACCGCTTGGCCCACCCAGTCTGCCCATTTCCCTACCTACTGGATAAGCTGCAGATCCTAGTTAATCAGCAGCCTACTTCTTCCTACCCCCACCCCCCAGAACTGCCTTATGACTATCCCATGCATGCTTGAATTCCACCACTGATTCTGACTCCACAACCTCCTCCCGAAGGCCGTTCCATGCATCCACAACTGTCTCTGTGAAAAAATACTTCCTTAAATTACCTCTGAGCCGCCCCCCCCATCTTCAAATTGTGCCCTCTTGTTCTTGCACACCTCTTTCTTTGAAAGATGCTACCCTCTTGGACTTTGTTGATTCCCTTGAGGTACTTGAAAGTTTCTATCATGTCCCCCCTCTCCCTCCTTTCCTCAAGGCTATACATATTAAGCTCCTTATATGTTAACATACATCTCATTTCTCAGTTTGCTGACAGTGCCCCTCATTAGGCCCCACAGATACTGTAACTAAGTGTAATATGAAAGTGTGTTGTTGAACAAAACTATAGAAACCACTTCTTGAATATATTGATTATTCACTTGAGAACCTCTTCATATAATTGTCTCATTAGTGGGCGGTGTGTACCACACTTAGTGGTAGATTTCTTTGTCAATGACACAGTGACTGTACCCATTTCATAGGAACATGCCAGCAGTATCAAGCCTTGTAGTCAGTCAAAGTCTGCTTGATTGTGCAGCTAGCCCCTCAATTTGCAGCTGCCCAATCATCCTAACACATACTGAAACTGTCCACTATTCTACAGGAAAACACATCCTCGGACAGAATATTCTACCTGTCCACAATCTGTTCTGTGAAAATAACATCTCCTGATTTCCTTCCTGAATCTTCCCCACTCCATACTCAGCTGATGCCCCTTTTGTATTCGTCCCCCATCTAAACCATGAAATCCATTCTATACGCACCACATGTATCCCCAAAATAAATTTCATGGTTTCAGACATATCCGCCATCTCCATCTGCTCCTCCATGGAGTATGTGTTCAGGTTGCACAACCTATCCACAAGGGACTTTATCTCAAAGCACTGGATCATTTTTATTAAACTGTGTTATGCACCCTCCAACAGTTTGATATCCTTCTTCATGAATGCGTGCCAGTAATGCACGTGTAACCCCTTGTTACCCGGGGTTACTAGAATCCCAGTAAGACCTAGTGGTAAGCAGGGAAGGCAGCTTGTGAAACTCCAGTTAAATGGGTTTTACACTGTCTCACTCTGTTCTCGGTCTCAGCTGAGACTGAGAGATGACATCACCAATAAAACTGTCGCAGCTGCATAAGCCACATTGGAATCTGCAGCAGAGGGAGTTAGATAGAACGTTGGAAGTTTTCAAAGTAGTCAATCTCCTGTTTGCTTTGCTTTCAAAGAGGAAGGAGCAGTTCCAGTTTTGCCTTCAAGTGCCTTCAAGTGCCTTCAAGTGGTGGAGACCGCTGTTCGGGTCTCAGTGCCCCCTCCCAGGTAGATTCCAGGGACAATCCCCTAATTTCTACCAGAAGAAAGAAAGCTGCCTATTTCAGTTTCAGTCTGTGTTTGGAAAGTGGGAAAAGTTGTACTTCGCCTGTGGGGCACCTGCAACAAAAGGGTGAGTGTTTGCTCTAATATGAGAGGGCAAAAATTGTGTTTCTTCAGCCTGGGATATGTGAAGAAATCTAGGAATTGAACTATTATTTGGGAGGCCAATAGGACTAGGACAAACAAATCGAGTAGTGTCAAAAGCTAGAGTGCTGTGTGAATTCAAGTAATATTGTAGAGGGGGTGTGACAGTTCATCCACCATTTAATCTACATTCAGAAGTTTCAGTTTTTCCAGAGAAATGGCAGGGTATGAGCTGTGGCAGCTGGAGGTGGGCACACCCCCATCTTTAGTAACCAGGTCCACCTCTACGGATTTCTGCTGTGATTGCTACTTACCTCATGCACTTGGCCAGTGATGAGGGAAGTACCCAGACATGGGTCGCAAATGGGAAAATCTCTCGGGGGGTCGCAGACTCTAGGTGGTGTGGGGAGCCACAACAAGTGTAAAGAAAATTCTCTTTGTGAGATGGGAGTCAGAAGAAGTAAGAAGGAAATCTTTCTAGGAGTCACAGACTCTAAGTGGTGTGGTAGCCACAACAAGAAAATGGGTTCATTCTTCCAATGGACCGCCGATCAAGTGCGGCAGGGAGCCGCTTGGTCGGGCTGTACCAAAGCGCTGCAAGTTCAATATAAGCCTGGTGGGTCCATAGCCTGGAAAACAGTATAACTGGTTCATTCTTCCAGTGGACCGCCTTTGTAGTCTCTAATCTGCATTACAAGTAAATGTAGCCCCATGGGGGTCCGTCTATGCTTTGTTGTGTTCAGCTAGTTGTAAATAAAAGCCACACTGTAAAATCCCAGTCCTGGTTCTGGACATTACAGTTATTGCTTCCTGTGTTCTGATTTACTTGGATGCCCCTCTGCAGAGTAGCCAAACCTAAGTCCCCCTGTGCCGAGTAACCTCATCCTCCCCAAACCCAGGTCCCCACCAGGTATTGCTGCCAGCGCCAACAGCATACCACCTGTCATTTTGGTTAAAAGGCAGGGGTGAGGGGTTACACACGCAGTACTCCAGGCGCTGCCTGACAAGAGACCTGTGTAGAGGAAGGATCACCTACTAATGTACTGATGCGATTCCTCTTGCTACACATACCATCATCCTGTTGGCACTTGCTGACGCCTTACAGCACTGAGCTGGGTTGCTCATTCAGCCTATTATAAGCCCACCCGACATCCATTTCTCTCCTTGATGATTTCCAGCTGTACCCTTTCCAGCTGACTTAGCACCATATGATAGCTATGATGTACGTACTACATAACTGAACCAGTTAATAGTCCTGAGTTAGATGTTTGTTCTGATGTGTTCACAAGTAACATCAATTAGTTGTTGTTAAACTGTTTAATTCACTATTTAAACACGTTATTATTACAGGCTGTGAATGAAGTTGTACAAAGTAAAGAGCCAGCAGCACTAAAAAAAGACAAGTTGTATTAATCCTTCTATTACAGTGTTATGCTCATTTTGAAATAAATGATGCGTATCACAACATGAATACCAACTAGTTGCCTTACATAATAAATTCTTCTATAGTATGTGTAACTTAACAGTAGAACAAGCAAAATGCTTAGCACAGATGTACATAAACTGTTTGTTAGTTGATACTTGTAACACATTGATACCAGCTGATGAAAATGCATTGTATTGCCATGTACATAAAACAATAAACAGTACTATGGTAAACTACTAATACTGGGCCCACAGTCTTGCAGAAATGCAAATATCTTACAAGTACTAGATTAATGCTCCTTGTTCGGACCAACAACTACAAGATAAATGGTTACCATTTTTAAAAGTAAAATGCAGTAATGCGGCGGTGGTAACCACAGTAATTTACATTGTGACTTCAAATTAGTTACAGGTTTGCCACAGTAGTCTACTGGTTCACCCACCCTTACCCCACAAATCACGAACCTGGACCCACGTATGTTTAGTAAATAATGATGAACCTCGTACTCTACCGGTCCCTCCACCACTACATAGTAAAACCAACACCCTGCCAACATGTCACTTACCAGGGTAATGATGAAAATGTTTTCACAACGGGACTGGGGATTGTGATGTGGTGGTGGTGGTGTAACTAGACTATCATGGTAATGTTTAAATCCCTTTACAACGATAGTCTGGGATCGTGATGTGGGGTTGGTGGATGGACAGAACACTATCAGGGATAAGCAGAGTACCTTTACTAAGGAAAGTCAGAGATAGCGATGTGGTGGTGGGGGGGGTACCACCACACTAACAGGGTAAATGATGGTTTTAGGTGCATGGTGAGTGGCATGCATGGACTGTGCATGCCAGCACCCTGTCCTTCATCATTCAGACTGCACGTCCAATCCAACCAATACGGGTTGCTGTGAGTACACTCTGTCCAAGCTAGGTGTACACATATTGTTTACATACTGCTCAGGTAAATACACATGAGCCTTCTTGTGTAACACCGAGAGTAAGTCACAACGGGTCATTGATGTTTCTCTGTTTAGGTGGTTTGCTGCCGAGTTGTGACACCAGGTGGCTAGCTCCAACAGTACATCAATTAAAAACTGGACAGCACTAGCAGCAACTGAAAGAAATATGACCAGAGCAGTGTGATTGCTTTCAACATACAGATTGTATATATAGTCCGTGTAAATGTGTAGATCTTCCTGGACATAAGTCTCCACCACTCATTCACACTAGTGGGATTAGCGCCGGAGGCACTAAGACCCATCGGGAACAAACTTTTGCTGGAGGGTCGGCGAGAGACGGCAGCCAAGGAGACGGGCGCCATGAGCAGCGGCTCGAGCGGTAATGACCATCTCGGCGACGCACCCTCCAACCGCCTCAGTTCTTTTTTTCCCGCCGCCGAAAGCGCTTTCAGTGACGACGCCGCCGCTTCAGGCCGGAGTCAAACTCGTAAACCAGCGATAGTTTTCAGTTTGTTTTTTTGTAACTTTATCTCGATAAGTAGTATCGCTTAATTTTATTCTATTTTCGTTAAATTTTTCTAATATTAAATTTTACTTGAAGAAGTCTCGGCCTACTGGACGGAGTCGACCATGAGCAGGTCAGGTGACGGTAGGGAGACTTCGTATGAAAGCTGTTCAGTCAGCCGGGCTGGATCCGGTCAGCCTCCTTCTCCTCAGCGGGGTTCCGACAACGGTCAGTCCGATGCCCGGGGGGATGGGCGGTCCCCCCGCCGGCATAAAAATAAACGGTCGCATTCTCGGCACCGTTCGGCCTCGAGCTCTTCTTCGGCCCACAGGTCAAAAGAAAGGCATCACTCGAGAGTCGCCCTCTGGTATGTCTTCGCGCTGGCCGGTTATCGCTATAGTTGCCGGTCTCCTTCTTCGGAGTCGCCAACTTCCGGTAATCGTCGTCCTCGACATCGGAGTCCCTCCCCGCCTATAGGTAGGACTCCAGATGAGCAGTTTCATCAGTGGGCCGCTCTTATGGAGCAATGGGCTCGGAGGTTGGTTCTTCTGCCTGGCTCGGTTGCCTCGGAGCCCTCGGGCCCTCCGGCGATCAGGTAGGGCGGTTGGACCGTCCTAGTCGCGTGCGGCGCCTTCTTCGGTGCCAGCGACTCCGTGCTTAGGTGTTTCCCCCTCACATGGCTGCGCGCGCGGGGGCCTCACCGATGCCCTTATCTCCTGTTTTTTTCCTTCTAGCTTTCCAGGTTCCTGCTTTTCCGCGCTCGGCAGGGTCTGTTGGCTTGTCGGGCGCCTGCTGTGCCGCTGGGTTCTTATGGGCGCCTATCCGCGCGCCGCTGGGTCTCGCGGCACCGCCGGGTGGTGTTTGATAGGCGCGCTGTCATGGGCGCTACCGCTGGCGCCGTCTGGCGCGCCGCGGCTGGCGGGCGCCAGGCGCCGACGCCGGGCCGCGCCGAGCTGACAGCCGCCCGCGCGCCACCGGGCGCTTTATGGGCCGCTGCGGCTCTTTCAGCGCCGTGCGCCTGTGCCGCCTTCAGCCCGCTTGCTATCTTCGGCGCCGCAGCCCTTGGGACTCTCTCCTTGTTTTTCTGCTATTTCCTCCTCTCCTAATTTTCCCCTTTCCTGTCCAAACAGTCCTTTCTGGACCATCAGGAGATGATGTTGAGCCTGACCCAGACCTTCGGTTGGGTGATGAAGTGGAGGAAACAGGATCTTTCTTTGCTACAGAGCCTGTGGTCGAGGACCTGTCCTTTAAGTCTCTATTGAAGAACCTGGGATCCACTCTTTCTCCAGACTACAGACATCGATCCTGGGAAGATATTAAGACTCAGTATCTTCATGCTTGGAGATCCCTACGGATTTGACTCCTCCGATCCAGCTTTCCTTCGAGACGCTGTCTCAAATGGTATGGAATAATCCTGCTCTTATTCCCTCAGTGGCTAAATCCATTGATAAAGTATTCAGCTCCCAAGGATCGTCCCATTTGGCATCCCAAGCCTTCTGATCCTATTGTAGTCCTGCAGAGAATGACAAGGTCGTTCTTCCTCAAACTACTACAGCTCGACCTATTAACAAAGAGTCTCGTAAGATTGATACATTAGGTAAGAGAGTCTTTGCTGCCTCCACTCTAAGTATGCTGACCAGTTATCAAGGCTATTTTTCTCAGTATGAGTATATCCTGTGGCACTCTATGAAGAGAATGGTTGAAGCTCTTCCAGATTCGGATTCCAAGTCAGAGCTTCTTCTGACCGTTATTAGAGGTATTGAGTCCAATAACCAACAGGTCAAAGCCGCCATGGGCGCTGACACTGCTTCTCGCCAGCAGCCGCTGGGATTTGTACTCGGCGCCATTCCTGGCTGCGCACTTGGCTTCACTAATGATGCTCAGCAGCAGGTGATGGCGCTGCCTTTGATGGCTCCTTTCTTTTGGCCCTCAGGTGGAGCAAGCCTTAGAGGCCACTCAGAAGACTAGATCAGCCATTAGTTGGCCAGACCTCCGCCTGCCCCTCTCGGGGCATGTGAACAGACGTCAGTTTCATAGTCGTCAGTCCTTTCGAGGCAGAGGCAGGGGAAGCTTCCATAAAAGCCAACCTGCCCAACCTCAAAAGAAGACGCAGCAGAAAGCGCAGGGCCTAAAGCTCCCAGCGCTACCTTATGAGTCGTTGGCCCAAGTTCCATCCACTCTGCCCGAGGTGGAACTTTCTCCTCCGGTGGGAGGTCGTCTGATGTACTTCTACAACCAGTGGAAGTCCATAACCTCGGACAAATGGGTCCTTCGGATAATTCGTGAGGGTTATTCTCTCAATTTCTTGGAAACCCCGAATTGTCCTCCCAGACGACAACCCAGGTTGTCGGCCTTCAGTCAGACCTCCTCACCAGGAGATCCAGGGCCTTCTGAACAACAGGGCAATAGAACTGGTGCCCCGCATCTGGCAAACACAGGGTTCTACTCCCATTACTTTCTGGTTCCAAAGAAATCTGGGGGGATGCGCCCCATTCTAGACCTCAGAAAGTTAAACAAATTCCTCCCCAGGGAGAAATTCAAGATGATTTCCCTAGGTACCCTGTTACCCTTGCTGCATCAGCACGACTGGCTGGCCTCTCTGGATATGCAGGATGCTTACCAGCATATCCCGTCCACCCGACCCACCGCAAGTTCCTCAGGTTTGTAGCTTTGGGTCAGCATTATCAGTTCAGAGTCCTGCCCTTTGGGCTATCCTCGGCGCCGCGAGTTTTTACAAAGTGTTGTGCAGTTCTCGCGGCGCATCTCAGGAAAGTCAGACTCCGAGTGTTTCCCTACCTGGACGATTGGCTTCTAGCAAGCCCTTCCGTCAAGGGACTTTGGAAGCCGTGCAAACGACTTCTCGTCTTCTCACGTCCATGGGAGTTCTGCTGAATTTGAAAAAATCTCAACTGCAACCCTCCCAGAGGCTCCTTTTCATAGGGACGCTTCTAGACACCTCTTCAGCGAAGGCTTTCCTTCCAGAGGACAGAAGACTCGACATCCTTCGAATGGCCCGTTACATCAGGGAGAACCAATCGGTTACAGCTCTCTCGATGCAACGCATGTTGGGTCTCATGGCGTCCTCGGTCTTCACTGTCCCCCTGGCCCAACTGCACATGAGAACCACCCAATGGATGCTCTCCACTCAGTGGTCCCCGACCTCTCACCCCCAGTCTTATCCCATCAAGGTGACGGAGCCCCTTCGAAGGTCTCTCACCTGGTGGTCTCAAGAGAGCAATCTCCTGGAAGGATTCCCCTTTGCTCCCCCGGCTCGGTCCCTGTTCAAAGAGTGGGGGACTCCAGACCTAGACCTTTTTGCATCCCCACTCAACGCAAAACTGCCTCTCTTCTGCTCCAGAAATCCAGGGCCTGGCATTTTCTGTCAGGATGCGTTCAGGCTGCGGTGGACAAAACGCTTTCTTCAGCCTTTCCACCGCTTCCTCTAATCCAGAAATTACTCCTCAAGTTCGAGTCTCAGGGACCAAGATGATTCTCATTGCTCCTTCCTGGCCTCGGCAACTATGGTTTCCTCTACTCAACAGTATGTTGGCAGCCTCTCGAGACCACTTCCTTTGCAAATCAGTCTTTTGACTCAGGGTTCGTTGGTCCATCCCAACCTGAAATCACTTCACCTTCATGCTTGGCTCCTGAAGAGATAGAAGTGAATCGGTTCAACGTCTCTGGTAGAGTCTCAGACATCCTTCTGGCTGCTCGAAGCCAGCCACCAAAACGTCACGCTTCAAATGGAAGCGTTTTTCTCTCTGGTGTCAAAATCCTCTTGGAATCCTTTTCCTGTCCTCCTGGCAAGGTTCTGGAGTATCTTTTGGACCTGTCAAACTTAGGTCTTCAGTACTCCACAGTTAAAGTTCACCTTAGTGCCATCTCAGCGTTCCATGAGCCGGTTTCTTCCTTAACTCTGGCTCAGTTACCTATGGTGAAGAGATTTCTTAAGGGGATTCTCCATACCAGACCCCTGTTAAGCGTCCAGTTGCAGCCTGGGACATTAACCTGTGCTGGACATGCTCACTCTGAAGCCTTTCGAACCCTTAGCTACCTGTGAGCTAAAATTTCTTACCTGGAAGACTGCCTTCCTGGTGGCCATTACCTCAGCCCGCAGGGTCTCTGAGATACATGCCCTGGTTACGGACCCTCCGTATACTGTATTCCATAAAGACAACGTAGTTCTCCGTACTCATCCTAAATTTCTTCCCAAGGTTGTGTCAGAATTCCATCTAAACCAACCTCTGGTACTTCCTGCTTACTTCGCTAATTTCCAAAATGAAGGGGAACGAGCTCTTCATTCCTTGGATGTTAAGAGAGCCTTGCGGTTCTATTTAGATAGAACCAAGGATGTTCGCAAGACTCAGCAACTGTTCGTTTCTTTCAGCGACACCCGGCTGGGTCAACCTGTCGCTATTAGATGCATCTCTTCATGGTTAGTGGCATGCCTTCGTCATTGCTATTCCATGGCTCAGTTAAATTAGAAAGGTAGAGTGTACGCTCACTCTACTAGAGCGGTCTTGTGACATCCTAGCGGAAGTGCGCAATGTTCCAATTGCAGATATATACTAGCGCGCCACCTGGTGCTCAGTGCATACCGTTAGCACTATGCACTGGATGTTCATGCTGGCGACATTCCGCATTGACAGAACTATCCTTAATAGGCTTCTATCTTAGGCAGCGTGAGCTCTGGCTCTCCTACCGCGCCCTTTTGGGGATTATCAGCTTGGTACTCTCACTAGTGTGAATGAGTGGTGGAGACTTATGTCCAGGAAGATAGGAAAATTACGTACTACCGTAATTCTTGATCTTCTTGGACAGTCTCCACCACTCATTCACTCTTCACCTCTCCATCTCGAGTCACTGCTGTATTGGTCTTCACTCCTCAAATCTTTAGGTCGATGGAGACTTCTTTGCTGACCCTTCTATCACGTCATACGGACTATCTTATGTCGTTTTTTAATGTTGGGTTTACTCTTTCGTTAGTTGCGCTTGCACCTCCTTGGTAAAAAGGTACTGAGGTTGGAGGGTGCGTCGCCCGAGATGGTCATTACCGCTCGAGCCGCTGCTCTGTGGCGCGCCGTTTCTCGCGCCGACCCTCCAGCAAAAAGTTTGCTCCCGATGGGTCTTAGTGCCTCCGGCGCTAATCCCACTAGTGTGAATGAGTGGTGGAGACTCGTCCAAGAAGATCAAGAATTACGGTAGGTACGTAATTTTCCTATATGGAATACATAATGTATTACTGTGGAATATCACACTTATCTCCACTAATGAATCATAAGACCAAAAACGCAGACCGGCCAGGTGGCACTGAGGGTTGAGGCGCTGGACGCCACACCTCGCACTACACTGGCGACCCGGGTTCGATAAACGAACTCGGGCGCCGGAGGTCGGCAGGGGAGGGTTGAGGATGAGGGCCCTTGTGGTGCTCTCCTCCCCTGGGGAAGATGGGGTGGGATGTCCCGGCATGCCAGGGACCCCCGTTGGGAGACCAGGAGCACTGCAGTATGCCGGGAAAGCGTAACTAGCATGACCAATGGTGGCAGGGGTTGCCTGCCAGTGCGTCAATATGCACCCATAGCCCAGGGAGAGGGTAGCTCACAGAACAGGAAAACACCGGCGCCGTGAACAGGCGGCGGCACCTGTCCCCATGCCCTCACGCCAGGCCAACCCCGACTGGCCTTGCAGTTCCTCCACCGTGGCCCCTACCCTGCAGCCAGAGTCTGACTCACAAGAGTGCCCAAGAGGAGGGGCAACCCACCCTGGGCAGGTTAAACCAGGGTGCTGGCTGCAGGGGGGGAGGAGGCACAGGTCACGGGGGCCTCAGGCGGGCAGAACACGGACTAGGATGCCTGAGAGCGGTTCCATGGGGCCGCGGCCAGAGAGAAATAAATAAAATTAAAAAAAAAGACCAAAAACTCACCATTTGTGATCCACTTGAGTTATACATGTTTTACCACTCCATTTTGGAGATAAATGTGTTGTCCCACTGCAATACATTATGTATTCAGTATATACCACACCATTTGTAGAGTTTCCACTGGCGTTTTTCCTCGCTTTAGCTTACACCTGACCACCTTCCCACTGTAAATTCCACATTGTTATCTGTGTAAATGTCCATATTGAAAGTGGAAACAACATGTTCTAAGTTTAATAAATGTGTTCAAAGTGAAAAGAAATATTTAAGCACAAATAACATTATTTATTTACACAACTTTGTATAAGATATTTTTTGGTCCAATAAAAGGTATCAAACTTTCCATCGTCTCCTGTTTTCCAAGGATCAAAATGGCTATAATCTCTTTATACACAACGAGTGTGGTATATGTAAGTAACCCCCTGCCATTGCAGGAAGTTACTAAAGGGTGCCTTTAAGACACCAAGAGAGTGTGCACGTATGCTGGGCATGTGTGTGCGTGCACGTTAGGTTTTTCGCACCTATCAGGCACGAGGGAAGTGTCAGTAGTCAGTTGGGAGTTAGAGAAAAGTCGTAGAGGAGTGTACGTGAGGGAGCAGCTCGGCGGTTAAGTGTAGTGTCAGGCAGCCAGCATGTCAAGGCTAGAGAGGCCTGTGGATGGAGGGGATAGATTGCCACCTTCCCAAAGTAAGGCAGAAAGAGCAGGGATCCCATCACCCATTGGTGGGGCAGGAGCAGAGTGACGCACAGAAATTTAGCAGAAAGTCTGGAGGAGAGAGTCGTCTCCTCAGCTAGGCAAGAGTCACAGTGGTTGCCAGAAGGGGCCCAGACATTCAGGTGGCACCTGGACCAAAGGAAGGGTACAAGGTGGCAGTTTATATTCTTTTCGCTCTCTCATGTCCACCAGATAAAGGCTGTCCAAACTGTTTGTTCTTCCTGCTATGTTGCTGTTTGAAAGGCAGGTCCCCATCCCGATGTCCTCTTGTTTGGGCCGGGCGCAGGGGAGCCTTATAGACTGTACAATAACCGGTGCATATTTAAGAACTGTTTCCAGCTGTTCTCCGACTTAGAGACATGCCACAATTGGGAAAAGATTACCACTCACACCACTGGTGGGGAAATATGCATTGCCATTATTAGAAGTCTTAGAAAGTGGGAGTAAGTTCCTCAATGCTTCTTCATGACAGAGGAATTCGTATGGAAGTCAGCTAGTGTTGAAGGAAAATAACATTGGGAATCAGTAACAAACTGGCCCCCTCTATGGGTTAAAAGTTAGAAATGTGAATGCTATGTTTATGCTACAAGCAACGTAAGATTAGGGTTCAAATCCCCATTCCGTCATAAGATGTGCCACAACAAGTGCTGAAGTCTGACTGCCTGAGCTCATAAAAAGTTCACGAAGTAAATATGTTGCCTCAAGGAAAAATATGGCTTGAGCCTTTTATCAAAAATAAATGGTTTGCTATATGCATCCTACAGTTGTGTGGAATTCAAATCTTTTAGAAGAACTGCGTACTTGTGGTCTTCTAACCCCATGTTTTTCAGGACTGTGAAAACAACTGTATGGTGAGGTCTGAGGTACTGTGTGGAACTTGTTTCTCTGTTGGCGGTCTCTAGCTGCCATGAAGTCGAACCCAAAATATTCACAAGGTCAGCAACCACCCAACCGTGCTGCTTAATATTAAAGGACCCGAGGGTCGATCCTCCTCCTCTCTGAGACTGAATTCCATCATAAGCCCTAGACACGAGGGGTGGGGTGAGGGTCTGCCTTGTTATTCCAGTCAGGTCAGCGTATGAAATGGTGTCAGGTTAAATTCAAACCCATTTGCCCCACAGACTGGCGTTTAAACAATTGGGAGATTGTGTGTTGCATCCAAGGCAGTTATGAGAGAGAAAGGAGGTGGTAGTGGTTACATGTAAGTAATAAGCCAGGACAGGGTGTGCTAAGGCACGAAGACTAATGCCAAGTGTCCTTATGTCCCTGGGAAGTGCATTAAAATCACTTAAAGTACACCCTTTAGTGGCTTATAACACTTAAAATGGCCACCATCATAAAACAATTAATTTTACTCTGATAGTGATTAAAACTTAAATTACTATTTTCAAAAGAGTGTACAATCGTTACATCTAAAACATCTAAAAACTGAAAAAGTAGTCCCTATTAATGCATAAAATAGCATATCTCGGCAATAGGTTAACTAGTACAGCACTTTGCAATAAACATATTTACTAGTAGAGTTGGTTGAAAATATTTTCTTCGTAACATGCAAATTATCATATACATGCACTGTAACATCTGTAAATTTGTAAAACATAAGCAGTGTTGCAAACTTAATTTTCACTACACTGTAGTTATATAGTTTCATTGACAGCAACCTTCTCTTTATTTTTGTTTTGTTGTGGTCTAGTACATAAAAGGAAAACTGCTATAGAATTGAAGTGAAAGGTTAGTAAGAAAAAAACTTTAAACCTACCAGGTTGCCTTTTTGAGAGGAGGAAAATTTCATCTGAAAACACCTATGATTCAAATGTACATGCTTTTATAAACATCAGCAATGTATTTGAGCAGTCTGCCTCTGCCTATGTAACTATGTTTTCCACCTTTTCTCTTTGTTTATAAAGTATTACTGTATTGCCTAATTTCTTCATCCTGTTTTTTTTTCTGTTTTTCTCCACATTCAAGACCATAGAATGTTTATCATGGAATTACAAAATCACACATGCCCCCACAATGCAAAGCATCATGGGCTGCATATGCAAATCACCACAGAATGTTATGGAATGTTTACCATGGAATACAGGGATTCAAAATTCTGCTCTGTTCCACTGGTAGAATGTTACTCTCCTAAAATACAGTACACACAGACAAGAAAGGCCTGTTTTAGAGCCATAGACTCAGTTATCACACTGTCAGGGCAATCAGAAGAAATTTCCCCAATGAGCAGGTAAAGACAGAAGGGGGAATTTTCACTGTTAATAAAGAAAATATATTATACAATGGGCACAAAAAAATCCACAGAATCCTGCATTTTGATTGGCTGGCTGGCACCTTTTCAGCGTTGTAAATCCTCCAGTGTACCCACTTGAAAAGGTGCCAGCCGCCAGTTAGACACAGCAGGAACCCTCGCAAAAATCACTCCAACTACCAGAATCCAAACAGTGGCAAACACACTACGATCCTACGCTTACATCCATAAGTGCTCACAGTACCAGTGGTTCCCGTTCTTAGCCCTCTAAAAAATTTGAACTTGTATTTTTTGAATCACATTTCTAAAAACACAAGCATACCTCATTTATCGGCAAGGACACACCACAATTAAAACTAACTGAAACCTCAGGGACCTTGGAGGTATGTCTACCTAGCAACAAAGAACTATTTTTTTGGTGGAGCAATAAAACTAACAAAAAATTAATTAAAAGGTAAAACAAAAAGTATTTTTATATTTTTAATCACCCAAAAATGTAAGCCATTGCATAATAGTAATATACCCCTCCAGGGAGTAGGTATACTGGTGGATTTACCACTTCTGGTGTGGTTAAGCCACTCGGCTGCGACTTGTGACCGAACCACACCAGTCGTGGTAAATCCACCACTATACCCACACCCTGGAGGGGTATATTGCTTTAATGAAAACAATAAACCATGCTTAATGTTTCTAATTTGTTTATGTGTGTGAGGAGAGTGTGATGAAAAGGGAAACAACATTTAATTCAATTGGTTTATTTTTTATTTAAAGTAGTTTTATTTTTAGGTCCCACTTGAAGGTTTTTACAGTGTAAAGGCAGTAGCCATGTTTGTGATGGAAGATCCGTTCTGGTTGCAGAGGAACTGATGGAAGACAGTTCTGGTTGTAAGAAGACTGATTTGCTCATTGTGCGATGTGGTTTAGGACCATGATGACTATGTGTATACAGAGATTTAATGTACAGTCATCTGATGTCTCTTGGACCAATGAGATTTCTAGATTTTTCTTGCCATTTTATACCAGTAGTGAATAAAAAGGATAAATAAAGCATGTTACTTTGTGTTAATTATCTATTTTCATGTGTTACCCGAGGTTACTAGAATCCCAGTAAGACCTAGTGGTAGGCAGGGAAGGCAGCTTGTGAAACTCCAGTTAAATGGGTTTGACACTGTCTCACTCTGTTCTCAGTCTCAGCCGAAACTGAGAAATGACATCACCATAGAACTGTCGCAGCTGCATAAGCCACATTGGAATCTGCAACAGAGGGAGTGAGATAGAACGTTAGGAGTTTTCAAAGTCAGACTCCTGTTTATTGTCAAGCAGGAAGGGAGTTTCTGTTTACATTCTGTGGGAGAAGGAAGTGAGTTCCTATTTACCTTTTGAAAGAGGTCAGTGTCCAGTTTCAAGTGGTGGAGACCGCTGTCCAGGTCTCAGTGCCCCCCTCCCTCCCTCCGGGGGGGGGAGTAAAGTATCCCTCTGTAGATTCCAGGGGGAATTCCCTAACGTCTGCTAAAGGAAGAAAGCTGCATTTTACAGTTTCTGTTTGGTCTTAAAAGTAGAAGGAGTTGTACTTCGCCTGTGGGGCACCTGCAACAAAAAGGTGAGTGCTTTGCTCTAATTTGAGAGGGCAAAGAATGTGTTTCCTCAGCTTGGGAAATCTGAAGAAAGCTGGGATTTGAACTACTATTTGGGAGGCCTATTGTACTAGGACAAACAAATGGAGTAGTGTGAAAATCTAAAGTCTGTGTGAATTCAAGTAATGTTGTAGAGGGGGTGCTACAGTCCATCCATCGTTTAATCTACAGTTCGAAGTTTCAGTTTTTCCAGAGAAATGGCCGGGTATGGGCTGTGGAAGCTGGAGGTGGGCAAACCCCCCATCTTTAGTAACCAGGTCCACCTCTATGGATTTCTGCTGTGATTGCTACTTGCTTCATGCACCTGGCCAGTGATGAGGTAGGTACCAGGCGTGGGTCACAACTTGGGAAAAATCTCTAGGAGTCGCAGACTCTAAGTGTGTGGGGAGCCACAACTTGGGAAAAGAATTCTCCTTGTGTGATGGGAGTCAGAAAAGAAAGAAGAAAATCTCTAGGGTCGCAGACTCTAAGTGGTGTGGGAGCCACAACAAGTAAAATGGGTTCATTCTTTAAATGGACCATCAGTCAAGTGGCCGGCAGGGGAGCCGGGCCAGTCGGGCTGTGTATCCAAAGGGCATGCAAGTCCGGGCTGAGTGCCTGGTGGGTCCAGAGCCAGAAAACAGTAGAAATGGGTTCATTCTTTAAGTGGACAGCCTTGTAGTCTCCAATCTGCATTATCAGTAAACGTCGCCCCATGGGGGTCCATCTATGCTTTGTTCTGTTCAGCTAGTTATGAATAAAAGCCACACTGAAAAATCCCAGTCCTGGTTCTGGACATTACAGTTATTGCTTCCTGTGTTCGGATTTACTTGGGTGCCCCTGTGCAGGGTAGCCAAACCTAGGTCCCCTTGTGCCAGGTAATCTCATCCTCCCCGAACCCAGGTCTCCACCAGGTATTCCTGCCAGCGCCAACAGCATGCTACCTGTTGTTTTGGTAAAAAGGCAGGGGTGAGGGGTTACAAAAATGGAGGCATCGCTTTGGATTTGTTCCGAAGGGACGTACTTGAGCAAGGGGCTAGCTGCTTACGGCCTGGGCAGTGGGTAGCCCAAAAGCTGAAGTAATTTCCTAGTGTGTTGCTGTGTGCTGTGAATCTTGTGCTGCTGTTTAAAAATGCCAACTGTTTACCAATGAGTATTAAAGCCAAAGAGTGTGCCCTTGTCCTGCATCAAAATTGTTTACAGCATTTTTGTCAGCTTTTAAAATGAATTCTGTGAAGAAAAGTGTGGAAAACTAGGGGTAGCAACAGAGAAATTGTGCCCTGGACGTTTGAAATGCTTTTAAAGTGAATTCTGTGAAGAAAAGTGTGGAAAACTAGGGGTAGCAACAGAAAAATTATGCCCTGGACATTGGAAATGCTTTCTGTGTAAAGAGAGAGACTGCAGAGTTAATGGCAATGTTACGGTTGAAAATGGACTCCTGCCGTGGAGTCAGTTGGAAAAAAAGTTCATTTTACAGTTTAAATTTGCCTGCTCGCCATGAGAAGAGGAGCCCTCGTGAGGAAGAACAGGCTCATTTGCATGACGTCGTGTGGTTGGTCAGATTGCCATTGGTCCCGCCCCTCAGCCAGCTCTTCTGAGACTGCCTCAGCATTCGAGAGGGAGACAGAGAGTAGTGCGTGTACTGGCAGTGCAGGAGTGTCGCTAAGTATTCAAAGCACTCTAAACAGTAAAAAAGTGACTTCTGAGTTTATAATCGGGCTTAACCCGCAAATCGATCGTGGAAATAGCGAGTTTGGTGTTGAAAACGACGATCGCGGAGACTGCCCGCCCATTTGTGTTCAGAGGTCTTAAAAAAACTGGCTGCATGCCGTTTTACCCCATCGCAGCAAGTTGCTACTGATAACAGTGAGTAAACACCCCAAAAACTGCTCAATCAGTGATTTTAGTAATGCCATATAAAATGTGTGTGCAGCAGTACGGGTAAACTTTACCAAGTAATGATTGTGTTAAGTCCCTGCCAGCAAGTGCAAGTCTGTAAAGCCATTGAATGTGTGCAGGGAAGCAAAATAGCCTCAGTTTAAAGTTTGCAGCCAGAGAGAGACTGTGGGTTGTAGCAAAATGCAACACCAGTAGAAGCAGGCAATCCTGAGCTGAAACCTGAAGCATTTAAGGAACTGTAAATAAAATAAATGTTACCAGCATGTGAAAAGTCCAAGGGAAATCCTGTAAATGTGTGTAAAGCCAGAACAGAGCAAGTTGTGCAGTTTGAGTAAAAGTTATCAGTAGCTGGTATAAATCGGGTGCACAGAGGTTTGACCCAAATTCTAAATGTTGATGCACAGGAGTGCTGCTGCCGCCATTACAGGGTGGGGTAGTAAAGTAAACACAGCAGCAGAGGAGCCATTTTAAAGCTACAGAGTGTGTTCATTAAAGTAGGACTTTCAGTTACAGTGAACTTTTGTTTATTTTTCTGCAGTTATGGCCTCAGGACCAGCTCGTTACCCGGATCATGCCCGGGTTGCAGTAACAGCAGCAGTAAATAGACTGAGAGATATTGAAAAGTGGTGCTATGGAGGGCAACTGCCTCCTGATGTGGCAATTCCTAATTATCCAGTGCGTGTATGCCAGATATGCTTGAGTGCTGGAAGGGATGTCTTTATGATTCCTCACTGTGCTGGATGCCTTCAAAAATATGGCTTGTATAAAGCGCCTCCAATTCGTTTGGCTCCCACATGGACAAAAATTCAGGAATCTGCAGCTGGCAGCACACAGCACCAGGCGGAGCCTGTGGAAGAAGGCCCTCAGGGGAGTGTGGCACAAAGCTAGAGGGTGCAGAGTTAGAGACTGAACCTGAAGTTGAAGTTTTGGATGCTGGATCCCAGAAAGAAAGTTCGGATAAAGCATCAATAGACCCCTGGGTGGGGGGGCCTAGCCTAAGTCTCTTAGGTGAAGATGAGATGCAGGAGGCCTTTGAATGGGAGGTGTCGACCTCCACGCCTAGTGATGAATGGATAGTCTCGGGGGTGAGAACGACTGCTCACTCCTGGGCTCAGATCCTCAGTGAAGAGGAAGATGAGGGGGAACCTATGTGGCCTTGTGAAAAAGGAATGGGTACACAGCCTCAAGATCTTGCCTCGGAGGAATGTATTGAAGAAGGTGGTGATGCCACTGCCCTGGCTTTACAAGAGGAAGAAGTCAGGGATCCGTTTTTAATTTCTTTGAGAATGCGAAGCTGGCAGAACCAGGACTGGCCACCCCCAAGCCAGGCCAGCAGTCTCAGATTGACCAAAGCAAGTAAAGAGGAGAGACTGGTTCGTAGAAAGGCAAATGAGATCTATGGTATGACCTTTCCTACCTTTCCTCAGAAAGTCTGGGAGGAGATTGAGGACTGCAGGAAATCCTGGATCTGGGATGAAGCAATGAAAAATGTGCATCCTGGGGCCAACCAGCATGTAAAGAATAGACTGTTCCACAAAAAGTATATGCAGTGGAAGAGAGGCAAGACATTGTTTATGGACAGAGTGAGAATAGTGGACGGAGAGGGATGTGAAATCTCCCACTGTGTGAATTATGTGCACCCAGATGGGGTAATAATTCAAGCCCCTGACCCCCGGTACTATTGGCCTCAGTGCAAGGACCTACCAGCAATTAAGCCCGTGCCTACAAAATGGAGAGCCGAGCAGTGGTAGTCAATACTGCCACACCAGACTGTGAAGTGCCCTTATTGATCCACCAATATGAATAACCAAGGACTCAGGTGCTCCATATTCATCAGTCTACAGTGTACTGTCCTGTTCAGCAACCATCCACTGGCCCAACAGATGACTTCAGATCCAGAGGACACCATCCCAGCTGTTTCCTGTTCATCACCTGGTAATCGGATGACGCCGGACCAGCTGTTTTCTTTTGTTCCTGTTCTAAGGTTCCTTCTCCAGAGAGGACATCAGCCCAGCTGTTTCCAGGTGTGCCCTCCTGTGGTTCCCAGAAGATGTCCACCAGCTGTATCTGAAGAAATGCTGCCTGGGAGATTCTTGACGCGCGGACCAGGTTCGGTGCAGATTCTTGTACTACAAATGGCTGGTAAGTCCGAAACCTTTTCTATCTTTATGACACTGCAGTACACACCCTACACTACAGACTTCAAAAATGTGTGAACTGTCCGCAAAGACTCTCCCCTTCGGGGCTTTGGCCTTTTAGAACTGTGCTTCACGGGGCTCCGGCTCAGGAGAGACTCTTTATTGGACTAGCCTTCGGGCCTTGTGGTCACTAGTTGGGACTTTTAGGGCACTCCATCTCCCCAAATGTGTATCGTAAATAATGTCATTATTGTATTCTAATGTAAATACTGTTTTTCTACCTTTTTTCTAAAAAAAATATTTGTGGGATTGTTCAGTGTTTTTGTATGGTAGGGTTTTAGGTAGACTGTGTATGCAGAGTAGGAGTGTGTTTTATCTTTCTTTTTCTTACAGATGTTCATGGGAAGACAGAAGAGAAGACCAAGAGGAGGAGGGGCTCATCGGAGTTCCTCGTCAGTGCTTTAGTGTGTTTAGAAATTTAAAGTACTGTGTTGTTATTGTTATGGTTGTTACTATATTAACCCTTTCCTTCCACAGGTGTGGTTGTAGGGGTAGGGAGGAGGCAGTAATTGGCATTTTAATGGTGTGGTTGCAGGTTGCCCAAGGTCGGGGAGGTCCCCGGGCTTTGTTTTTGTTTTGGAATATTATGTTAGAGGCAGATAGGTTTTCCCTAGTGGGTTAGGGGGGATGGACAGGCTTTAGTCCTGACCTGCAGTAGGGACCGCAGTACTGATCTATCAGGGCTATGCTCTGGATGGTTCTACCAGAGCCACTATGTGTCAATAGTAAGTGGAGAGCGTAGAGGCTGATATGTCAGCTACAGGCCTCTAGGTCCTTAGTGTTGCCTGCCTGTGCTTGCACATGGTAGGAGGGGGCCTGATCACCCCCCTCCGCAGGTAGCACATAGGGTGGGATGGCCTCAGGCCGGGTGCATAATGACTGGGGACAGTCATTTTCCTGGTCAAGGGCGAGTGTAACCCTTGTTACCCGCGGTTACTAGAATCCCAGTAAGACCTAGTGGTAGGCAGGGAAGGCAGCTTGTGAAACTCCAGTTAAATGGGTTTCACACTGTCTCACTCTGTTCTCAGTCTCCACTGAAACTGAGAGATGACATCACCATAGAACTGTCGCAGCTGCATAAGCCACATTGGAATCTGCAGCAGAGGGGGTGAGATAGAACGTTGGGAGTTTTCAAAGTCAGTCTCCTGTTTATTGTCAAGCAGGAAGGGAGTTTCTGTTTACATTCTGTGGAAGAAGGAAGTGAGTTCCTGTTTACCTTTTGAAAGAGAAGGTCATTGTCCAGTTTCAAGTGGTGGAGCCGCTGTCCAGGTCTCAGTGCCCCCCTCCCTCTGGGGGGGGAGTAAAGTATCCCTCTGTAGATTCCAGGGGCAATCCCCTAACGTCTGCTAAAGGAAGAAAGCTGCCTTTTACAGTTTCTGTTTGGTCTTAAAAGTAGAAGGAGTTGTACTTCACCTGTGGGGCACCTGCAACAAAAAGGTGAGTGTTTTGCTCTAATTTGAGAGGGCAAAGAATGTGTTTCCTCAGCTTAGGAAATCTAAAGAAAGCTGGGAAATGAACTACTATTTGGGAGGCCTATTGTACTAGGACAAACAAATGAAGTAGTGTCAAAATCTAAAGTCTGTGTGAATTCAAATAATGTTGTAGAGGGGGTGCCACAGTCCATCCACCATTTAATCTGCATTTCGGAGTTTCAGTTTTTCCAGAGAAATGGCCGGGTATGGGCTGTGGAAGCTGGAGGTGGGCAAACCCCCCATCTTTAGTAACCAGGTCCATCTCTATGGATTTCTGCTGTGATTGCGACTTGCCTCATGCACCTGGCCAGTGATGAGGTAGGTACCCAGACTTGGGTCGCAACTTGGGAAAATCTCTCTAGGAGTCGCAGACTCTAAGTGATGTGGGAAGCCACAACTTGGGAAAAGAATTCTCCTTGTGAGATGGGAGTCAGAAGAAGTAAGAAGAAAATCTCTCTAGGGGTCGCAGACTCTAAGTGGTCTGGGAAACCACAACAAGTAAAATGGGTTCATTCTTTAAATGGACCGTCAGTCAAGTGGCCGGCAGGGGAGCCAGGCCAGTCGGGCTGTGTATCCAAAGGGCATGCAAGTCCGGGCTGAGTGCCTGGTGGGTCCATAGCCTGAAAACAGTATAATTGGTTCATTCTTCCAGTGGACCGCCTTGTAGTCTCTAATCTGCATTATCAGTAAACGTAGCCCCATGGGGGTCCATCTATGCTTTGTTATGTTCAGCTAGTTATGAATAAAAGCCACACTGAAAAATCTCAATCCTGGTTCTGGACATTACAGTTATTGCTTCCTGTGTTCGAATTTAATTGGGTGCCCTGTGCAAGGTAGCCAAATCTAGGTCCCCTTGTGACAGGTAACCTCATCCTCCCTGAACCCAGGTCTCCACCAGGTATTGCTGCTAGCCAACAGCATGCCACCTGTCATTTTGGTAAAAAGGCAGGGGTGAGGGATTACACATGTAGAACACCATTTATATAACTTACAACACCATTTATATAAATTGCAAGATGTTATTTCCAAATAATGTATGGAGACAGTCAATTAACCTGTGCTTTCTGCAGTATTACAACCTGATAATCCCATCAATGTGACGTCACATGCTGTAAACCTTGCATTGAGACGTCACATCGATGGGATTACAGAAGAGAACAAAGCAGCTGACGTGATTCCAAAAATGGAACGCCTATCAGTTAACATTCAAAAAGTTAACAAACCCACTCATTCAGTCCGTAAAGCACCGCAGCACACGTCGCGATGGCTACCAGCACAGCCCCCCCACAATCCTCCGACAAATCTTAGTAAGTATCAGGCACATCGCACACCAAAAGAACCTTCTTAGTTAATATATTAAATGTGTACCCAGTTTAAAAGCTCAATTTTCTGCTTATTTTATCTCCCCAGGCCTACCTCCTGCTGTTTCCACAACCTCCATGTCTGCCCCACGCACATCAAGAGGTGAAGTCGCAGACAACTACGTCGCGCACATCACGTGACAAGAACTGACCAACCGCAAATGTGCTGCATGTAACTGACTCTTTTAGTAACCCTTTAGTGATTTTTTAAATAAAACCAAACGTCGCAGTGTCATCCGTTGCCATGATTTGCATGTTCATAGTGTTTTGAATAAACGTAATGGTAAGTTTTACATTCTATCAGGCTCAACGCTGTGTTTTTTCTGGGATGATGTTTTTTCACTCCATACACTATGAAGAAAAATGCCTAGGAAGTGGTTGTTAACCACGGAGGTAATCACCTCTCGCGGTTGCCAGGACAACTGTAAACCTCTTGAGCTGCACTCTCGAGGTTTACTTAATTGTCCTGGCAACCGCTCTAGGTGATTACAGCGTGGTTAACAACCACTTCCTAGGCATTATCCTCTATTTATTTATTATTTATTTATTTAGCTTTTGTTGACCGGGTAAGTGCACTAGACAAATCCTGCCTATTTTCAGGCACGACCCAGGGGAAGGGGATACAGATGAATGCCAACTGACCTTGAACCAGATTAACCAGATTAAGCTGTTAGTGGTATTTTTAGTGAATGAGGGAAATTTGGCCAGGACACTGGGGAAATTCCCCTACTCTTTTTTCGATAAGTGCCATGGGATCTTTAACATCCACCTGAACTACCACCAATGCAGGCAGATGGAACCTCGGTTTTTAACGTCTCATCCGAAAGACGGCACCTCAGAAGTGCAGCACCCTCTCATGCTGCACTACAGTGTCAGTACTGGGATATTAACCCAAGTGCCAGATGGGAACTGAAACTCAGCCTCTGATCTCCCTATAGCTCAGAGCGAGTGTGCTACCTACGGCCACTGACACTGCCAATTTAGAATATGGAAACAGAACATACATAACAAAGAGACAGATAAGGAACTTAAACTGGAAAGAAATGCAGTTTGAAGTCAGGAAAATGTCAAAACACCAGCACAAACACTACAAATGATTTGGTATATATCAAACACGTACTGGGTTGCAGTATGACAATCCATATTAATCATGCCTTCTATTCAGTAACCAAAATAAATGTGTAATTGTTGAACAAATTAGTACTATAGTACCTCTTTCTATTGTCGGGAGTGCAGCCCACTATTGAAATTCTGTAAGCAGTAAGACATGGTATGTTGGTAGATGACACACGGCCAGGGCTGGAAGGCACAAGTGCCTTTCAGCCCTGGCATGTTCATTAGAAATGTCTAATGCACACCCCCGAAGTCTTATTGCACTTATAAAATGGAGCACTGTATTTTACATGTGTGAAAAAAATAGCATTTTTATGTTTAAATATTAAAACATTGCTATATTTATAGCATTTTATGGTAAAAAAGTTCCTCCGCCTATGCTGCTCTCTCCCCCCCCCCCAGCACTTTTAGCCTCTGTAGTTTGATTTGGGTTGTCCTGGCACCTACTCTCCCAACATGCACAGATATATGGCCCAGCTTAGAAAACAAATTTCTGTGGTGGTAAGCATTTCAAATTGTTATCAACATTTCTGTCTCTTTTTTTTTAAGCCATTTACAGCAGCTGTGAGCGGGTCAAGTGATCGCGCAGTCGCGGGACACAAGAGCCACTGTCCGAATGTAGGAAGTACATTAAAAGCACATGAACTGATACGGCTGCAGAGATTCTGGTTTTCGGTCTTATTTTCCATACTTCAATACAAGAGCTGAGCTTTTAACATTTCTCTCTTCAAAAATGGGTTTAGATCGAAAAGATCAATGATGTGACATTGTTTTGTGTTGCAACATCTTATTTGGAAGTATGTAGAGATAAAAAAGGGTAAATTATATTGTTGTTTTGTTGACCTCAAAACTGCATTTGACTCTATTAGTCAGAAACTACTATGGTCAAAGCCTGAAGAATATAATATCGACCCTGTTCTATTGGATGTTCTTATTCGGCTTCACGATGGTACCTGGCTTAAGGTCAAATATAACCAACAAAGGGATTTAACAAATAAAATACACACTAATGTAGGGGTACATCAGAGGCGTTTGCTGTCTCCAATATTATTTAATCTATACATTAATTCTATTTTGCAGAGCTTGAATAACCTGGATTTTCACTCATCAAATGTATTTACTGAAAAAACACCATTGCTAGCCTATGGATGATGTAGTTCTTGTATCTACTTCCTGCTTGGTCTGCAACATAAGGTTAATAGACTTGCAGAGTTTGGTGGGTATTCGACAAAAAAGAATAAGTTACCATTGCTGTTCATTGAGAAAATAAAACAGAACTTAACTCATGACTATTTAGGGTTTGAGATTTTCGTCTAATGTTTTATGGAATTCTACATTAAACTTATGATTCAAAAGTTGAGAACAGCGTTTGGAGCTAAGATGGGTCTTTTAAAAGTTATTAATAAAAATAAAGACAAGCATACTGTATGCTATAGAAATCGGTCTCCCCTGAGTTAAAATCTTTAGAAGTGATAGTAAATAAAATGTATAGTTTTATATTAAAGAGTGCAACGATCAGTGTCAGCAGAAATGTTAAGAAAGGAATTGGGTCAACTTTCTTTGGCAACTTTGGCAACTGAACGTCAAATTATTTTTATATTGCAGTTCTTTCTTCTTCTTGCCTATAGACTGCCAAAACTTTGTTTGGACAAACAAATAAAATATCACTCATTAAATTTTACATCGGGGTAATTAAGACTATAAAAGAAAACATTTTACAATGTGGAATGACAAATATCTTATATGAAATTTATAGCATTCCCTTTGTTAAAATAGTGGAACAAATTAAAATCAGAGTCAGAAGCCATTTTATGGCTACGGACCAAGAAAAGATTAACAAATTAAGACACTTTCGATGGTTTAAAATACTAAAAATATCATATGGACTGGAATCTTATTTAATAACTTTAACTGATCCATGGGAGAGGAGAGTATTTACTAGAATTAGATTAGTTATAGACAGCAAATTATACATTATATGATCAGAAACGTGATGGGGTTTCCATATCAGAATGTACTTGTAAGATGGGATGCCAAGATGATCTTAAGCGATAGTATTGCACTGTCCGAGATACTTAGAACTTAGGGAGAAATTATGGGCTCCATTACTGGCTGCCCTTTGGTCTCCCTCTGAACACCTCATTGTATTTTTGTTTAACACAAAAACAGAAACATATTATTGATGCTTATACATTTTGTAAAAGGAGTTTATTTATAAGAAGGAAAAGGCTGAAATACAGGAAATTTAGTTTATGTTCAATCGGCTTTAACATTTTGAAAATTTGTATGTGATAGATATGTATAGTATTATATGAAAAGTTTCATGCAATAATGTATAAAACAGTTTTAAATATGTACTGTTATTAAAACTTTGTAAAGACTTTAAGCTCTAACAGTCAAACATTACCTACTAGTGTGCCACTCAGGAAAAGACCACCCTCACTGAATGATTCAGAAGATATCTGGTACACCAGGGAACTGCTAGGCACTAATTACCTAGCAAGTATAATGCCCAATATAGTGAAGAGGCACAACTTTCACACCAATACACCAATCACTAAGTACGACCAACCACAGTGCAACTATTCTCCCAAGCTAGATAAATGATCATATCCAAGGCAGACCACACATTAAGTATGGTTGTCTGCCTTGGCAAAAATTTTCCCACACTCAGTGCATGGTTTCAAACCAGATTCACCATTTTTTCTGTCATTTTTTCAGACATTCTTAACACAAAACTGAAAAAAAGATGAAATCACTAAATAATGTTAGGATTTTAAGTTTATTTAGCACTTGTGGTCGGTTCTGGAACCGATGAGGAACCGATCGGAAGCGGGAACAGAGATAGAAATGAACCAAGGTCATACCGGTTCCTAAAAAAACATCAAATTTAATAAAATTAAACAAAACTAATGGATTTTTTTAATCAGAAAACTACAATGAATAGAAAATAAACTTTGGTCCCCCCCCCCCGGTTATACTAAACCAAGAGAAACTGGAAAAAGTTACAATTTAAATATAAAAACTAAAGTTTAGCTTAAAATAACAAAAAGTAAAAGGCAGTAAATGAAACAGAAGGCATACGTAAGGAATACTTATGTATTTTTTATAAGTTCTGTTGCATCCAGAAGGTTAGGAAAAACAGGAGGAGGAGGAGGAGACCTCTGTGGTTTACAAGGGAGGTGGCAGGGGCGCTCAGGGAGAGGAAAGGAGTATTCAGGAGGTATAAGATGAAACAAAGGGAGGATAGGGAAGCATACAGAGAGAAGAGGAGGACGGCAGGGCAGAAGATAAGGAGGGCTAAAGAGCTCACCGAGGAGAAAATAGCAAACCAGGTCAAGAGGGGAGATAAAACCTTTTCAGGTATGTGGGAGAAACAAGGAAGGCAAGGCAGGAATAGTGAGATTGAGGGGAGAGGGAGAAATAAAACTGGAGGACTTCAAAAGTAGAAGTATTAAATAACTACTTCTGTTCAATCTTCACAAAAGAGGGTGAGGGTAGAGGCCCAGAGCTGGAAGGGATGGGAGGGGAATGTAGGGCATTGGATTCTAGAATGTTCACAATTGTCGAGTAAGGGAAGAACTGGGTAGGCTAAAGATGGATAAAGCAATGAGGCTGGAGGGCCTGCACCAAAGGGTACTCCGCAAGTTGACAGGAGCTGGCAGCACCTTTGACAAGACTGTTTAACTTGTCCATCGATACAGGGTGAGTGCCTGGGGACTGGAAGAGGGAGGAGGTGGTTGCACTTCACAAGGGGGGAATCAAGGAGGCAGCCAAAAACTACTGCCCTGTCAGTCTCACCTCGGTGGTGGGAAAGTAATGGAGATGTTAATAAAAGAAAGGGTGGCAGACTACCTAGTGGCCAGTGGTATGCAGGACAAAAGGCAGCATGGATTTATGAATGGGAAGTCATGTCAGACCAACCACATAAGAGTTTTCGATTGGGTGACAGGTAGTGGACCAGGGGGCAGTTGACGTGGCCTATCTGGACTTACAGAAACACAGAATTTGACGGCAGATAAGGACCGCTGGCCCACCCAGTCTGCCCATTTCCCTACCTAATGGATAAGCTGCAAATCCTAGTTAACCAGCAGCCTACTTCTTTCTACCCTCACCCCTAGAATTGCCTTATGTTTGTCCCATGCATGCTTGAATTCAATCACTGTTTTTGACTCACAAGCTCCTCCGGAGGCGTCGCTCCATGATCCACAACCTCTTGGGAAAAAATACTCTCACATTGCCTGTGAGCCCTCTATTTTTCAAACTGTGCCCTTGTTCTTGCACACCTCTTCTTTTGAAAGATGCTACCCTCTTGGACTTTGTTGATTCCCTTGAGGTACTTGAAAGTTTCTATCATGTCCCCCATCTCCCTCCTTTCCTCAGGGCTATACATATTAAGTTCCTTTAGTCTCTCTTCATCTGTCTTCCGGTGTAGACCCTGCACCATTTTAGATGCCCTCCTCTGGACAGCTTCCATCCTGTTTATGTCCTTCAGTAAGGCCTTTGACACTGTCCTGCACAGAAGGCTAATAAATAAGCTGGAGAGCTTAGGGGTAGGCCAGAAGGTAACTAGGTGGGTGGAAAACTGGTTGACAGGAAGAAACCAAACAGTAGTGGTAAATGGGGTACATTCCAGGGTAAAGGGGATAACGAGTGGGGTGACTAAGGGGTCAGTACTGGGACCCCTACTTTTTAACATTTATATCCGCGATCCAGTGGAAGCACTAGAGGGTAGGGTGTACCTATTCGCAGACGATGCGAAGGTCTGCAATAGGGTGGACACCCAAAGAGGAGTGGAGGCCATGAGGCAAAACCTGGAGAAGCTGGAGAAGTGGTTGGAAACCTGGCAACAAAAATTCTATGCGAAAAAGTGTGCAGTGATGCTCCTGGGGCGGAAAACATTCCAGCAGCTTATACCCTTAGGAGGAGGAAATTAAGGAAATGGAGCAGGAGAGGGATCAGGGATTATTATATCAAGCAACCTTAGGTGGGAAACCAGTGCAGCAAGGTGGTGGGAAAGGCAAATAGTATGGTGGCCTGCATAGGAAGGGGCATAACAACCAGGAGAGAGGTGCTAATTCCGCTGTACAAAACAATGGTGTGGCAGCACCTGGAGTACAGGGTACAGTTCTAGAGACTGCACCTATTTAGGGATATTGAGGGGATGGAGAGGGTTCAGAGAAGAGCAACCAAGATGGTGCATGGAATGCGGGGAAAAATATATGAACAGAGGTGGAGAGAGCTGAATCTATACCCACTAGAGACTAGAAGGGAGAGGGGGGACATGATTGAAACTTTTAAGTATTTGAAGGGGATCAATAAGGTGAAGGAGGGGAGCTTGCTCAAAAGGAAGGAGAGAGGGAGCTAGAACAAGGGGGCATAGCCTCAGATTGGAAGGAGGGAAATACAGAGGCAATGTGAGGGGGAATTTCTTCACAGAGAGGGTGGTGGAGGACTGGAACAGGCTATCAGAGGAGGTGGTGGGATTCAAAAAGGTGGGGGGATTCAAGAGGGTATGGGACAGACATATGGGGTTGGGAGGAGGGGAAGTTCGAGCCAGTAAAAGGAGGAGGGGGGAGGGATGGATATAAGGGCAGACTAGATGGGCCAGTGTGGTTCTCTTCTGCCGTACAATCTCTGTGAATCTGTGAAAAGGACGAGTAGATGAGGAGAGGATCTCCGAGCTTCGGGTCTTCATAGGCAGAAAGTGAAATCTGAGAGGTTTAGAACTAAGGCAGTCAGTCGAATGCAGCATTTGAAAAATAGCACAAGCAAAGATTCCATCATTTGCATGTGTTCCAAATTCTCTCCAGGCAGTTCTGTCTTAAAGGGTCACTGCAAGAGTTCTGAATAACTGAGTATTACTGGGGTTAGAATTACCTAGCACGTTTAATGCCCAAATAAGTGAAGAGGCAGGACTTTCACACTGATAACACGAATCACTCAGTACAAGCAACCGCAGTGCAACTACTCTCCCAAGCAGGGCTGCCATTAAGAGAAATCATGGCCGCAACAGGCCACAGAGCAGAATCCAGCCTAAGATCCTAAGGGGCAGCAAATCCACAGGACAGGCACAAATTGAGCAACATTTTAGCCAGCAAGAGCAAAGAAATAGAAAACAAAAACAAAATACCTGTACCAGTGAAGAACCATGCTGCAGCTACAGCCTCCAGAGAGCTTCACAAAGTGACATCACATCCACTGATACTAATTAAGCAATAATGCACAACAGGATATGTTTTGTTGTGGGACTTACACACGCCTTGTGCGGTGTGTCTAGAGGCTCAGCCGAGTGACTTTAATCACACATGAAGTGTGTAAATCCCACTACTACACATGCCAAGAAGTGCATTATTGTGATTATAAAATGAATTTGTTATTAAAACCTAAATGAATTCGGTTCAAAGAAAGTAAACATTTGATTACCAGGATCTTTACCGGTTGTCTGTTGCAGGATTTACTCAGTCATGTGATTTACTATTTTTAATCACGCTTAATTAGCCATCATATGAATGATGGAACCATGGCTGTCCGCAATCTTATTAAATTTTGTATCTTAACTTCTGCTTATATTCAAATAATAAATTACAATATGAAGAAGAAGCCAGAAGGAGAAGGAAGGAAACATATTCAATTCAGTGCTTTAGAGTAACTGGTAATTGGTATTCTTCTTTAAACTTCGATTGGGCTTGTAGTGACACTAGTGTTCTACCCCAATCACACCTCGAGGTCAATATAGGCTCCATACTCTGATCTCAGAAGGCGCCGCTATTATAAGGAGCGCACGGCTGAAATTCGGGGAGAGGTTCGCCAGCTGTTTGTCACCTACGCTGAAGCCGCATCTGGCAGACCTGCAGCCAAGCGGACGATAAGCAGGTGGGTAACCTCCTGCATAGATCTCTGCTATAAGTTAGCGGGCATGGAGCCTCCCAGAGGGATAAGAGCTCATTCTACCCGCCATACTGCTGCAACGGTGGCTGCTTCCAGGGACGTCCCTATCCAGGAAATCTGCAGGGCTGCTACCTGGAAGTCAGCAAACACCTTCATTACCCACTACCACATCGACCTTGAGTCACGCCGGGATGCTGGTTTTGGGGCCTCGGTTCTCCAGTCTCTCTTTCCCAAGTAAGTATATGGGGGTGTGAGTCTTGCCTCCCTCCTCCCGGAGAACTGCTAGAGTCTGCCAATGAGTGTGGATGAACAACATATCCATGTCCCTAGAAATACGAAGTTTACTCACCTGTAACAGGAGTTCTAGGAATGGTATGTATTGTTCATCCACCACGACCACCAGTACCTCCCGGCTTAGAAGCGCACAACCCACAGGCTTCAGCGGGCAGATCTGGCGTCATTGCGTGGAGCGAGTTATACCACCCGGTGGGTGGGAGGAGCAAGCTTGAAGACCTTCCGGCAAGATTTAAAGCGGCAAGGATACTGCCAATGAGTGTGGATGAACAACATATACCATTCCTAGAACTCCTGTTACAGGTGAGTAACCTGTATTTATTCAGGACCAGCAGGGCAGGTCTTTTGAGGAACGCCTCAAGGCACTTAACATGTACTGACTGGAGATCAGAAGGGACAGAGGAGATACGATAGGGACCTTGAAGTTCCTAAAAGGAATAAACAAGGTGAACTGCGAGGAACTATTTAGCTTGAATGCAAGTTCAGGGTCTACAAGGGCATGAGGGAAACTGGCAGCAGGGAAGTTCAGGAGAGACATGAAGTATTGTTTTCCAGAATGGCTGGTGGAGCTGTGGAACAGTCTACCAGCTGAAATGGTGGGTGCCAAAACAGTTGATAGTTTTCAGGCATGGTGGGGACAGAGTGAAGGGTAAAGTGGTCACTTGGGGTGACAGAATCAGAAAGGAGAAAAGGTGATGGGGAAGGGCTAGGACCCTGGATGGACATTAGGTCCCAGGATTACATCGGGAACTTGGGCAGACTGGATGGGCCATTTGTCTTTTTCTGCCATCATTATCTGTATAGTAAATAAAAGTTTTTTTTATTCTGCTTAAAAATAAAAATATTTAGGTGAAGCCTATTTTACAGAGTCATCCTGTCGATAAAATATAGAACATCTTTTGAAACGTTCACAGACGTAGCCATACAAGCCATTCAGTTCTGATTTTAAAAAAGCCCCACATTATGAGTCCCTTTTTTCAGGTATGGTCTAATTCCATGCTGCAGCAACTGGTCTTTGTAGTGTTGCCAGATCTTGTTTTAGTTACTTGTGTACTAAACCCTGTTGTAACATGGCACTTAATGACAGCCAAATACCAGCATCCCGATACGTTGAAAGGGAGCAGGTGATCGGAAGCAAGCGGGTCTTAATCCAGCAGTAATGCCTGCTTGGTATCGGAACCACGCAAAATACACAGACGGAACAAGTAAAGTAATCTCTGTCTCATCCCACCTCTGTTTGTGTCATTCTCTGTCCATGCCTGTAGATGGCGTTGGTGGTGAAGATAGAATGCTCTTCGGTATCCTACGGAGCCGCCCACCAGCTCAGGGGATCTCTGAGAAATTACGCAACCTCTCTAAGTGCACCACTAACTGAAATATATTGTACGCAGTGATCAAGGCAGAAAATAACATACAGTACAATGCTCAGTGGGTGATTGTGTAGTTTGTCGGACCAGCAGCAGAGCTGCGCTTAATGCGTAACTGACAAAGTGCAAACGTCATGTTGCGTACCTACGTGCAGAGATAGCCCAAACTGGGGGGGGGTATGGGGGACACAGCCCCCTGATGAAAGGTTAAGTACATTGATGAAGTCTGCTATTATGTTTGTTTTTTACACTTTTTCATGATAATTTATTTTCTAGGGACATGGATATGTTGTTCATCCACACTCATTGGCAGTATCCTTGCCGCTTTAAATCTTGCCGGAAGGTCTTCAAGCTTGCTCCTCCCACCCACCCGGGTGGTATAACTCTCGGCTCCGCCCCATGACGCCAGATCTTCCTTACCGCTTGGAAGCTCAGGTTCCCTCCTTAACGCTCTGCGTTTGTGACTGGTTCCTATTTCTCCGTTTGCGGTTTAAAATAATATTTTGCAAAAGACTTCAGTCTTGATCCCTCGGCTCACGATGGATAAATCGACTCGATTTCGAGATGCCCATGCGGGCAGAAGATGTCTCGGACGGATCCACACTCCACGTGTGTCTACTGCTTAGGCCTTGAGCACGACCCGCGGCTATGACGCTGTGCTCATCTTTCTGCCCACGCCCTCAAGACCGTATGTTGCCCGATTGCAACTGGGCCGCCCCGAGAAGCGCTTCCGTGAAGTCCAAGGAGGCCCGGTTGGCGGTGTCGCGGGCGGCGGGCTCGGCGGATCAGCTCGAGCGGATGGTCGCCCTCGAAGAGGAGGCGGCGCGGGCCGATCCTTCCTCGGCCGCGGCATTTATCCCGCTCTCTCTGGGTTCTTCCTACACGGCTTCCTTTAAGGAGCTTTGTCTGTCCTCTCTCACTAAAGGAAAGGGCCTGCGTCTGCTGGACCTTTCTCGGTCCAAAAAGAGGGACAAGGGTAAGTCCCTCCGTCGACGCTCTTGGGAGCGGGAAAGGTCCCTCTCCCCGGGCCGTCGACCGTCGGCTTCGGTCGACCGCTCGGCTTCGGCCACTGGCCTCACGGTGTCCCCGTCAGGTCAGTTGACCGAGACTCCCACTGATGAAGTCAAGATTTTTCTCGACCCATTGGACGGGCTGTCGCCTTTAGCAGCCGAGATTCCCCTCTCCCCGGTTCCCCCGGGAGGAGTTGAGATCCCGTGGGCTCGCCTGTGCCTCCGGTTCGGAGCCCTCGGATGGACCTTCGAGCGAAGGAGTGTCGGTTCGGCCGACACTCCTGCACCGACCAGGTATTCGGACTCTCGGTCTCGGTCTCGGACCTCTTCATGGTCAACCGTTCCCGTCATAGGCGGTCTCGATCTCGACACCGCGGTAAGCGGCGTCGCCGCTGTCGTCCTCGTCTCCTCCTCGGATGAGGGAGGCTTCGTAAGTCGTCGGCGATGCGAGAACCTTATGTTGCAACAGCTCCTCCTGGCGGGAATAAGCCGACTCCGGCGCCTTCCCGACCATTAAGTAACTGTCACCGGGCAGCCGACACAACCCTCGACTTGCCGAGGAGCCTATACCCAGGCGGTTGTTGGCCAAAACCAGCTGCTCCACGATTGCGGTGGAACCTCCGCCTCCACAGCCACCAATTGGGGCTCCGACCAAGGATTCTCGGTCGGCTAAGGGTTTACCCCATCGGCTGTCAGTTACCCTCACTCCGACCGACCTCGGCAGGTGAAGGTGGCTCAGGCCAGAGGCAGCTCTTCGAGGACTCTTCCGAGTCCGAAGATGATTCCTCCTTCTTCTCAAGCGACTGGACTTGGAGTCTTCAGGAGGTCAGCCAATGGACGATAGCCCGTCGTCCTTCCTAGGACTGCTTCGGCTCATCTCGGAGTCTACCGGGATGGAGCTCGAACCCGTTTCCAAGCGGGCCAGGTATCCCCTCACGGAGATTCTGGACGAGGGATTCTCCGACGGAGGCCTTTCGGTGGCCGAGGCCATAGTGGGTCCAGCACTGGAACTTTGGCGCGCCCTGCTTCCTGCCCTGCGCCTTGGCCAGGATGGCCGGAAGTATCATGGTCCCCTACGGTTCCTTGTCGGTTTTGGAACACCCTCTGCTGAGGGGTTGGTTACCGACAGGCGGCGTTTTCGGTAGCGCGGCTTAGCGCCAGGGATGTGGACAAACCTCCTGACAAGGGTCAAAGACTGATGGACTATGTCGGGCGAAAAGTCACCTTTCGTCTCTCTCGACGCCGTCAGGCCAGTTGGCCGTCCTCATGGCACATTTTTCTCATGCCCTGTTGGGCTCCTGGATGAGGTCATCCCTCATCTTCCGCCGATCTGCAGACTACGGTTAAGCAGGTGCGGGACCAGGGCAGAGGCAGTGGCCAAACAGCAGCTCCAGACTGCTTTGGATGTAGGGGACTCATGTGCCAGATCGGTGGCGGCCGCAGTGGCTGTCTTGTCGCGGGCTTGGCTGAGGATATCCACCTTTACTCGGATACCCAGCACAAGTTGGCGGATGTTCCCTTTTGAGGACTGACCTCTTGACCCCTGGGGTGGAAGGTCACCTGCAGGGATCGAGAAGTCCAATGCCACCTTGGACTCGGTCTCTTCACGCTCAGAAGGACAAAGGCCGCAAACCACAGCCTAAGCCCTTCGTCCTTCTGGCCCTTGGCCCGTCGCCCAGCAGGCTCAGGGCCAGCAGGCTCGGCCTTGGCATCCCAAACCCAACGCGGCACCCTCTAACAGGAGGCAGGGAGGAAAGGGCCCAGGAGGTCCCTCGGCGGTCCCTCCTCCAAGCCTGCCCAGTGGCCGGGCTGAGGGTGTCGCCCCATCCCGTCCACCTTACCCCTAGGTCCCCGTGAAGGGCGGCTCAACCCTTCCGTTCCGCCTGGTCCGCTGTTACCACGGACAGGTGGGTCTTAGAGGTGGTGGGAAGAGGCCTGCCTCTGGAATTGAGCAGGCACCACCCTTCAGAGCGTCGCGCCTCGGGGGCTCCGGATCCCCAGCCTCACTGGCGGCTCGTCGAGCCGACATCCTCTCCTCCTCCAGAAGAGGTGGTAAGAGGTGGTGGACCCTCCTTCAGACCCAGGGTTTGTGTCCAGGTACTTCCTGGTTCCGAAGCGGACGGGGGCTGGCGCCCCATTCTCGACCTACGACCTAAACAAGTTCCTAAGGTCTCGAACCTTCAGGATGGTCACTCTGGCTCAGATAATACCATCCTTGGAGCAGCATGTGGTTCTGCTCTCTGGACTTGCAGGGCAGCGTTTTTCACGTCCCTATCCGTCCGTCTCACCAGAGATTCCTTCGCTTCCCGAGCGGAAGGATCTCTTCGAGTTCCAAGCCATGCCCTTGGCTTGTCTCCAGCTCCCAGGGTCTTCACCAAATGCATGGCAGTGGTGACAGCACCTCCTGCGGCGAGGTCCGGTGTACCCTTACCTGGACGACTGGCTGATAGCAGCTCCCTCCAGGAAGGAGGCGGAGTGGTCCAGAGATCTGGCCCTCCAGGTCTGCTCTCAACTGGGCCTCCTTGTCAGCGAGGCCAAGTCGAGACTCGAGCCGAAGCAGGTGATTTTATTCATCGGGCGCAGCTCGACTCTCTTGAGCCAGGCGCTCCCGGCGGACAGGGCCAGGTTCTTTCCTCCTTTGCCCGATCATTTCTGGTTGGGCAATTGCGCCCTGCCGGGACTTCCTCGCCTCTGGGTCTCATGGCGGCCTGTACCAGCGTGGTCCGTTGGGCCCGCTGGAACATCGTCCTTCAGTGGGGACTGGCCAGCCAGTGGTCTGACCGCTCGATCCCTTGGACCAGCTTATGTCGGTGACACAGGGGATGTGGAATGCTCTCAGTGGTGGACCGTTCCAGATCAATTGCAGGAGGGCATCCGTTCGTCCGCCCGAGCCGGCGGTCTCTCTGTCGACCGATGCCTCTCTGATGGGTTGGGGTGCCCATCTGGGGAACACGGGCTCATGGCCTCTGGTCCCTGGGAGTCGATGCCACATCAACCTGCTGGAGCTCAGGCGGTCCGCCTAGCTCTCACCGCCTTTGCTCCGTTCCTCCGGGGTCAAGTGGTCGAGTCAGGCGGACAATACCACGACCATGTACTATCTAAACCGCCAGGCGGGGCAGCTCCATGCTTCTATGCAAGGCTCTCCGCATTTGGTCACTCGTCGCAGCCTGGGCGGATCTCCTAGCCATTCACGTGGCAGGAGCCTCCAACACCCTGGCCGATGCCCTGAGCGGATAGGGGCTGCATCCCACAGTGGTCTCTCCTGCGGAGGTAGTACAGCATCTGTTCTCCCTTTGGGCACACCTCAGGTGGACCTGTTTGCCTCCACGGAGGCTGAGCTGAGTCTGTTCCATGCCGCCCCCTCAGCAGGGGCTCGCTGCAGGGATGCCTTCTCGAGGCAATGGACCCCAGGCCTCTTCGCCTTTCCCCATTTCCCTTGATCCACAAGGTGCTTCTCAAAGCGAGGAGGGACAAGGCGCGGGTGATTCTGATAGCCCCAGACTGGCCTCGCCAGTTCTGGTACCAGATCTCCTCAGTCTCAGCTCCAGGACTCACGGCAGCTTCCAGCTCGCCCGGACCTGCTCTCAGTCAATCAGGGAAGGTGTTCCATCCGGACCTTCAATCCCTGCACCTGGACGGCCTGGTTCCTGGCGGCTAGAGTTCCAGGCTTTGGGTCTTTCGACGAGGTCCTCAATGTAGTTGAGGCGTCCCGTGGAGTGACCAGAAAATGCTATGCCTTCAAATGGAAAAGGTTTTCCATTTTTGTCAGAAACAAGAGCTTGGACCCTTCCTCCTGTTCCTTGGCAAGCATCTTGGACTATTTATGGTCCCTTTCTAGTCAAGGGCTTAGGTCGGCGACCCTAAGGGTGCACCTGGCAGCCATCTCTGCTTACAGGCGCGGGCAGGAAGCAGTCGATGCGCAGGAGAAGGTGGTCTGGCGCTTTTCAAAGGCCTTGATCATTTCCTCCAGTCGGGAACCCCCACCTCCATTAGGATCTACTGCTGGTACTGGCAAGCTCATGGGCAAGCCATTGAGACCTATGCACAGGGTGCTCTCTCTCACCTGTCGTGGAAGACCGCCTTCTTGGTGGCTATCACGTCAGCCAGAAGGATGGGAGAGCTCCAGGCGCTTTCCATCGAGTCTCCTTACCTGGTCTTCCACAGGGACAAGGTTGTCCTCGCCCCACCGAAATTCCTTCCGAAGGTGGTGTGGAGTTTCACCTTAACCAGGTGTTGACTCTGCGGTGTTCTACCCAATCACACCTCGGAGGCGAATATAGGCTCCATACTCTGGATCCTGAAAGGCGCTCGCTTATTATAAGGAGCGCCTGGCTGAAATCGGGGAGAGGTTCGCCAGCTGTTTGTCACCTACGCTGAAGCCGCATCTGGCAGACCTGCAGCCAAGGACGATAAGCAGGTGGGTAACCTCCTGCATAGATCTCTGCTATAAGTTAGCGGGCATGGAGCCTCCCAGAGGATAAGAGCTCATTCTACCCGCCATACTGCTGCAACGGTGGCTGCTTCCAGGGGCGTCCCTATCCAGGAAATCTGCAGGGCTGCTACCTGGAAGTCAGCAAACACCTTCATTACCCACTACCACATCGACCTTGAGTCACCTGGGATGCTGGTTTTGGGGCCTCGGTTCTCCAGTCTCTCTTTCCCAAGTAAGTATATGTAGGGGTGTCGTCTTGCCTCCCTCCTCCCGGAGAACTGCTAGGAGTCTGCCAATGAGTGTGGATGAACAACATATCCATGTCCCTAGAAATACAGGTTACTCACCTGCAACAGGAGTTCTAGGAATGGTATATGTTGTTCATCCACCGACCCACCCGATATCCCGGCTTGACGCTGGCCTGAGCTTCAGCGGGCAGATCTGGCGTCATGGGCGGAGCCGAGTTATACCACCCGGGTGGGTGGGAGGAGCAAGCTTGAAGACCTTCCGGCAAGATTTAAAGCGGCAAGGATACTGCCAATGAGTGTGGATGAACAACATATACCATTCCTAGAACTCCTGTTACAGGTGAGTAACCTGTATTTATTTGTGGTGGTTGTGTCACTTGGGTCAGTTGATACGCGTGTCTCGTTACGTAAGCGTTACGCTAAGCTTGTGTTTACAGCAGAAAGCGGCATGCGATTCCCATAGCCTTTGCGCTATGCAACCTGGGTGGTCCGACTCTCTACACAATCGCCGCTCAGTGTGTGCAAAAAGTCAATGGATGCAGCCCCGCGCGGAAGTCCCACACTGTAACGATCACTGTTCCCATCAAGAGAGACAAAAAAACCAACACAAATCAGTATATCTTTATTTCTTAGTGTCACTCTTTATTTGTACAATTTTGCCACAATGCAGTGCTGTGATGCATCATCGGGATATAACCTCAAAGGACAAAACATGAAAACTGTTGGTAGGAATCATAAAATGTTAAAGTTGTGTGTTTGAGGCAGTAATCTTCTCTTGGTCTGTGTTCAAAAATAGCGGACTATATAAATGAATGTTTAGCGTCGAACATGAATGCACACATTGTTAGATCATCACACTGTATAAAACCAAGGAAATGCAGCATAGTTTTGCAAGTAGGATTAGTGTTTTGGGAACTGTTCTGTACTTTCAAGTGAAACAGTATTGGCACAATATTTCCGTGCACTACAGCCATGTTACAAGTGCATTAATCCCTCAGAGTCGGGGCTCTACTAGGGGATTAATGCCCCGTTGGTGGTTGCAAGCACTCGGCCTGCAGCCTTATGCACCAACACCCCCCCCAAACCGGGCATTAATCCCCTAGTAAGGCCCTCCTCAGTCAGGGATTAATGCTTACTTATTTTTACCACTCTTAGTACATTACCTTATTGTTTCTTGATGCTTGTTCAAGAATATTTGTTAAAGGTATAGGAGTACCAGTACTGGATACAGAAAAGTGGGTGGTTAGTTTTGTTTTTTATTTTGGCGACACTAATTTAGGGGAGCCTATCTAAAGATGTCACATACAGTGGTGTTAGATATCGCCACCAGTGGATTGCGCTGCTGCTATGAAGCCCAGGTCCACTTATGAGTCCCTCTAGAATGTTGTACTTTTGACTTTCAATGGTTCACACACACACACACACACACACACATACTCACACGCAGTTATTTTAATGGCTTCCATTATGTGATTTGAGTGCTTCATCGAATGACAATGTGTCAGAATACTTCAACATTTTTCCCTATGGGACAACAGGTTTGGCTGGCTCAGGCACAAATTACTGTGTTCCAACTGCAAACACAAAAGATGGCATATCTGTTTTAATAAACACATGACAGTATTATGGGAAACAAACTGTGCTGTGCTGTGCTGTATAAACACTGTGAAAAGCCTGCTTAACTCATACAGCACACTGGTCTTCAGTTCATACTGAAATTTCCTGCCATGTTCTAGTGAAATAACTCTTGGTCACCCTTACCCTGCTCCTCCTGTCTTGCTTTGACTGTAACTGGATGAAGGTGGAGGATGTCGAGCTGGTTCTGGTGCCATTTACCTGTTTTATTTTAAGACAGTTTATGCAGGGGTACAACAAGGCTGACCTTGTCTGACCTCATCTTTACATGTTGGATGGCAGCCAGTTTTGGTTGCATATTCAATTACATTCTCATTTACATGCATGCAAGCCAAGACACAGAACAATGCAGGTAATAGAAAAATACATCAGAGTAGGGGGCTGTCAATAAAAGGGTCTCGCCTGGTGGCACAGTGGTTTCCATAAATATCTTTGTTGCCAGCTGTCGGAAGTAATAGACCGTGCTGAATTTATACCCACACCACAACCAAGGAAATTTTTCCAAAAAATGTGATATTTGAGTATCACTAGAAATGATGCATGGTAGTATTTTGAAAGTTAATCTTGCGTGAAGGGCCAATTGGGTATGAAAGCAGAAGCAGAGCACATGCATGCTAGAAGCTGTTTTATGTAGCAGTCGGTAACAAAAAAAATATTTTACTGTGCTATATACCAGAAAAAATCCTCCAATTACAAAAAATCTGTCCTGCTGTTTAAACTAGAATTTATTATTACAAATTAAAAATTTTCCAGAAAAGACGAAGAACGACGATTGATTTCTGCTAGTATTTTGGGAGAAATTACAAGAAAAATGTCAGTAATTTCACAAAATGCTGCAAACTTTGAGTCGCATGTTTATACAAGTGGTATAATCAAATATGTACATTGAATTAAAAAATTACACCTTTTAGTAATGCACTGCACCGTCTCCAGCCTCTCTCTATCTTTCATGAGGCGAGGGCTCCAGAACAGGGTGAAGTACTCCAGGTGTGGCCTCACTGGAGATCTATAAATGGGTAGTATTGCCTCCTTCCTCCTGCTATCAGTACCCCTCCCTACACACACCAGCATCTACTTGCCTTATCACCTGCCTTGTGGCACTGGCTTGACTGCTTGTGGATATCCCTGAGGATAACTCCTAGGTCATGTTCTTCAGCCGGAGTGTTAAGTCTCAACCCACCCATCCAGTACTCTGTGCCAGATTCTTAATCCTAAGCGCATTACCTTGGACTTTTGGGCATTGACTTTCAACTGCCAAACCTTCAACCTCCGCTTTAGCTTTTGTAAGTCACTCTGCATTTCCAGTTCCCTCGTTGCTATCCTCCCTCCCACAGAGCTAAGGGAGAGGGAACCCATTTAACTATGTATAGATAAGGCTCGCCATGGTGGTATTAGGAAGAAGGGTACCAGAAACAGGTGAGGAGGGTTGAAGTTGAGGGCCAGGGGATGGTGAGAGGAGTTGGTTCCAGAGTGAGGAAGTCGATAGGAGAAAGTAGATTACCTGTCAGAGTAGTGAAGGTGAGGAGTGATAAAAGTGTGATGGTCCCTGGAAGGAAGAGAACAGGAAGCAGGAGAGTGTTGGGAGAAGAGAGGTAACGGGAAAAGGAGCCAAACCAGAATTTGGATATGAAGGAGGTACAGTGAGCCCAGCGATGTGAGGGTAGAGGAAGGATGGATAGGGATGTATACTGTACAGTGAATGCTAGCAGGTGCAGAGGGAGTTTGTAGTAAAACGGCAGAAGGAATGCAGAGGCTGTCCAATCTGGCGAGGGAAGTGGAGGGGGCAGTGCCATAGACAATATCCACAGTCAAAGACAGGGAGCACCATTTTTGAGTTTTGCTTGGGTGTAATCTGTGGGCTGAGAAGTCAGGCTGTCAGGCTTACTGTCTATTAACACTCAAGGGTACTTGAAGGACTGAACTGCTCCAAGAGGTGTGCCACCCAAAAGGTGATGAGGGGCATTGAGTGAACTGGTACCAGTTGTCATTGTGACAGGGTAGGAGGCGGGGGATACTGGGATGCATGGGAGGGCATCACAAGGAAAAAGGAAGTGGTTACCCCTCTATACAGACAGTTGGTGAGACCCCATCTGGAGTACTGCGTGCAGTTTGGAGACCTCATCTACGCAAGGACATAGACAGGATGGAAGCAGTCCAGAGGAGGGCAACTAAAATGGTGCAGGGTCTACATCAGAAACCATATGAAGAGGACTGAAAGAACTTAATATGATACTCTTGATGAAAGGAGGACGGGGACATGATAGAAACTTTTAAGTACCTCAAGGGAATCAACAAAGTCCAGGAGGGTAGCATCTTTCAGAAAAGAGATGTGTAAGAACAAGGGGCACAATTTAAAGTTGGGGGACAGCTCAGGGTAATGTGAGGAAATTCTTTTCACGAGAGTGGTGGGCGTGAAACGCTTTCCTGGAGAGGTTGTGGGGTCTAAAACAGTGGGGAATTCAAACATGCATGGGACAGACATAAAGCAATTGTAGTGGGGGTTGCAGGAAGTAGGCTGTTGGTTAACTAGAATCTGCAGCTTATCCAATAGGTAGGGAAATGGGCAGACTGGGTGGGCCAAGTGGTCCTTATCTGCTGTCAAAGTCTGTGTTTCTATGTTACTAGGACCCTGTCCCATTTGTTATGGAGAATGTGTGTGAATGCAAGGATCTTTCCTTTTCTGTCTTTTCTCTGTCTGGTTGCGCAACCTAATTTTCGCTGTGAGACCTCGGACTTGATCACCCCGACAATCTTGCAGTTCTTTGCCTCTCAGTTTTCCCTTGCTGTCTGTTTTTCCTTCCTTTGCTGTCTACTAGTATAAAAATATGAGCAAATCATTGTATGGAAATGTAACTGATATTGGGATTCCTTTTGTTTGGAAAATATATAGTATTATTGTTGAAATACATATAGAGGATAACGTATGGGCAACAGTTAACAACAGCACTGTGTATGCTTCAAGAGGTTGCCATGGCAACCTGATGGACCTCGAACGCAGCTCAAGAGGTCTGTGGTTGCCATGTCAACCTCGAGAAACATACACAGTGTTGTTAACTGTTTGCCCATACTTTATTTTGTATAGCGTATAGCGCAAATGAGGCAAGTTTTACTACAGAAATACAACACTGAGATGCCGCTGACTGAACCCTTGTGCTGTGCGCTGCCAGACACCGCCCCCCTACACACACACACACACACACACACACAGCAACAAGCTTAACCGAAATGCCGTGGAGTCGCTAGTCCATTAAACTTACTTACTTACCACCAAACATAGGATAGCAAGCTTTCTAATTGCAAGGAAGAAACAAAAAAAATTACTAAAGTCCGAGGCATGCAACGAACATAGCATGCGATGTTACTCGCCGTTACAGGTCACAAGTTGAAGCAGGTCAAAGTTTAGAGGATTCAATTACTTCTGCCTGTTTGCTCAGATTTCATGAGGTCAGAGCTGGATGCTGCAGTATAAAAGGTAACTGAGGAAAATAAAACTGTTTCATGTAGGAAACTTTTTTGTTTTTTACTGAAAATACTAAGGCTAAACATTTGGGAACGAGGGTTCACTGACGCTTTGTGAATATTTAGCATGTGATGGCATTCTGTTCTGTTGTACCATCATGGTGACGTCCTCAGGATGGTACAACACCTTCCTGATGTCGCCACGATGGTACAACAGCTGTGTCTTTCTACTGAATTTAGCCAACAGTGTTCCACCATACACTGTATAGTTATAATTTGAGATGATTGTAAACTCTAGAGGTTACTTGAGTGCAAATGTTGAGCCTTTTGCAAAAGCTGTAGGGGCCTCAAGAAGCACACTGTGTTCTAGTAGCTCCTGAAACTTACAAGGACAGGATGTTTGCTAAGGATGGGAGTTGAAAAGACTTATAAAAGAGCTAAGCTGCTACTGCAAGATAGATTAGAAGAACAAGGGACACAGAGACTCAAAGAAATCTTTATTTCATTTTGCCTTTGTAAATAGTTATACTGAACAAGTTTATTTTATGATACTGCTAGTGTAAATAAATAATTGTTGGTGAATTCTACAACTGCTCCTGGTGTTCCTATGCTTTCTGACTTGTGCCTCGACGACAGTCATGGACACCATTTTTTAAATAACTGGGTCTTGTGGAAATCCTGGCATTTTTTTGCTGCAAAAAGAAAGTACAGCAAGAGCCAATTAAAGCAGCTGGAGGGGGGGACCCAAACTCTGTGTTCTAGGGACATGGATATGTTGTTCAAGCCACATTTATTGGCAGGTTCCTTGCCGCTTTAAATCTTGCTGGAAGGTCTTCAAGCTGGCTCCTCCCACCCAGCCGGGTGGTAAAACTCTCAGCTCCGCCCCATGACGCCAGATCTTCCTTACCGTTTGGAAGCTCAGGTTCCCTCCTTAGCGCTCTGCGTTTTAGGCTGGATCCTAACTCTTGATTCGTCGAGGTGGTTTAAGTTTTCTAAACTTGATCTTCATCTTCCTACGTGACTGCGATGGACAAATCTATTCCGGCTTCGGAGGTGCCCTTGCGGGCAGAAAATGTCCAGGACGGATCCACACTCCACGGCGGCTCACTGCCCAGGCCTAGATCACACCCGCGCAGGCCTGCGAGTTGTGCTGCTCTTCGCCAACGCCCTGGATGATCGCTGCGTCCCGATTGAAGCTTGGGTGCCCCGAAGAACGTTTCCACGGTAAAATCAAAAGAGGCTCGTTGAGCGGTGTCCCGGCAGCTGGCTTAGCTGAGCAGCTCGAGCAGATAATCGCCTCGAGGAGGAGGGGCTGCCCAGGCCGCATCTTCCTCCTCCTCGGCCGCTGCATTTATCCCGCCTCTGAGTTCCTCAGATATGGCTTCGCTCAAGAGCTTTGTCAGTCCCTTTCCACGAAGGGAGAGGGGCCATCGGGACATTCTTCGGCCCAAGAAGAAGGAGTCGAAGGGTAAGTCCCACCGTCGGTGTTCATGGAGCAGGAGAGGTCTCCTTCCCCGGACAGCCAGCCGTCGACTTCGGTCGAAGTTGCGGCTCAGGCCGCTGGCTTCACAGTGTCCCAGTCATGCCAGCCTGCCAAGACTCCCGTCGATGTAGTCAAGATTTTTCTCGATCCGTTAGACGGGCTGTCGACTGGTGAAGCCGACAACCCACCTTCACCGGTTTCCCCAGTGGAGACCGAGGATCTGCCTACACCTTCGGGGCCGCAGTCCCCGGTTAAAGTGCCCAAGCCGAGGAAAAGCGGGTGTCCCCGCCCTTCCCAGACCCCCTCGGTCCCCCGAGGGTCTCGGTCTCGGACTTCATCTCGGTCAAGCCGTCCTGCCTACATCGGCGGTCTCAGTCTCGACATCATGGCATGGCGATGACCATTCCTCCTCGCCCTCTTCCTCGAATGAGGGAGGCTTCGCGTAAATTACGCCGGCACTACAAGGAGCTTATGTGGCAGCAGTTGCTGTTGTCGGGTCTAAGCCGACTCTGGTCCAGACCCGGCCATCAAGTGGCTGTCACCCGACGACCAAAGCAACCACTCGCCTCAGTCAGTTGCCCATTCCAGGGCGGTTGCTCAGCCAAAACCAGCTGCTCCACCAATTGTGGTGGAACCTCCGCCTCCACAACTCGAAGTCTGGGGCACCGACCAAGGATTCTAGGTCGGGTCACGGCCTGCCCCACAGGTTGTCGGCCACCTCCTCCTGACCGTCCTCGGCAGGTGGAGGATGGCTCAGGGCGAGGCAGCTCTTTGCAGACTCTTCGAATCCGACGACTCCTCCCTGTTCTCCAAGCAGGTCGACCTGGAGTCCTCCGGGGCCAGTCATTGGGCGATAGCCCATCGTCCTTCTTGGAGTCTCTTGACTCATCTCAGAGTCCACGGGATGCAGCTCGAGCCCGTGTCCAAACGGGCCAAGTATCCCCTGACGGAGATACTGGACCGAGGGGATTCCCCCACAGAGGCCTTTCTGGTGGCTGAGGCTTTTGTCAGCCCAGCCTTGGAGCTTTGGCAGCGGCCTGCTTCCTGTCCTGTGCCCTCGGCCAGGAAGTATGCGGTCCCTACTGGCTCCTTGCCCGGTTTCTCGGAGCACCCCTCTGCCGAGGGGTTAGTCACCGACAGCGTTTTCCGGCGTTCCGGTAACGCTCGGGATGTGGATAAGCCGCCCGACAAGGAGTCCAAAAAGCTGGATTTTGCTGGGCGCAAGGTGTACGCTGCATCCTCCCTCGGCCTCCGACAAGCCAGCTCGGCCGTGCTGATGGCACACTTCTCCCACGCCCTCTTGGGCTCCCTGGATGAGGTTGTCCCTCATCTCCTGACCGACCTGCAGACCACGGTCCGCCAGGTGCGGGACCAGGGTAGGGCGGTGGCGAAGCAGCAGCTTCAGACTGCTCTGGACATAGGTGATTCCTGTGCCAGGTCAGTAGCGATTGCGGTGGCCATGCTCCACAGGGCGTGGCTGAGGATATCCACCTTCGCAACGGATACCCAGCACAAGTTGGCGGATGTCCCCTTCTTGGGGACTGACCTCTTCGGCCCTGGAGTGGAGGGACACCTCCAGCGGATCGAAAAGTCCAATGCTACCCTGGACTTGGTCACCTCCACCCAGAGGGACAAAGGCTGCCGTCAGCAACAGCAGAAGTCCTTTCGTCCTTCGGCCCCTGCATCTCGACCGGCCCAGCAGCACCAGCAACAGGGCCAGCAGGCTCGCGCTTTGCATCCCAAACCCAAGCCAGCGGCTTCCTGCAACAGGAAGCAAGGAGGTAAAGGCCCAGGAGGTCCCTCAGCCGGTTCCTCCTCTAAGCCTGCCCAGTGACGGGTTGAGAGTGCCCCCCAGCCTCGTCACTCCCCTGGGTTCTCCCGTGGGACGGCTCCACCACTTCCTTTCCGCCTGGTCCGCTATCACCACGGACCGCTGGGTGTGGAGGTGGTGGAAAGGCCTGCCTCTGGAGTTCGACCAGGCTCCACCATTTCGAACCGTCACCCTCGGGGGCCACGGTCCGCAGCCTCGCTGTCGGCCCGCCAAGCCGATATTGCCCTGCTCCTCGAAAAGGTGGTCAGGAAGGTGGCGGATCCTCCTCCAGACCGGGGTTTGTGTCCAGGTATTTCCGGGTCCCAAAGCGGACGGGGCTGGCGCCCCATTCTCAGCCTGCCACGACCTGAACAGGTTCCTAAGGTCTCGGACCTTCAGGATGGTCACTCTGGCTCAGATAATCCCATCCTTGGAGCAGGCGTGTGGTTCTGTTCCTGGACCGCCAGGACGCGTTCTTTCATGTCCCAATCCGTCCGTCTCATCAGAGATTCCTCCGCTTCAGAGCAGAGGATCCCTTCACAGTTCAGGCCATGCCCTTCGGCCTCTCCCTAGCTCCCAGGGTCTTCACCAAATGCATGGCAGTGGTGACAGCATTCCTGCGGCGCCAAAGGGTCCGGGTGTACCCCTACCTGGACGACTGGCTGATTGCAGCCCCCTCCAGAGTGGAGGCGGAGCGGTCCAGAGATCTGGCCCTCCAGGTTTGCTCTCAGATTGGCCTCCTCATCAACGTGTCCAAGTCGGAACTCGTGCCGAAGCAGGTAATACTCTTCATCGGGGCAGAGCTCGACTCTCTTCAAGCCAGAGCTCGGCTCCCGGCGGACAGGGCCGAGGTTCTTTCCTCCTTTGCCCAGTCATTTCTGGTTGGGCAGTCGCGCCCTGCCCGGGACTTCTGTGCCTCCAGGGCCTTATGGTGGCCTGCACCAGCGTGGTCCATTGGGCCCGTTGGTACATGCGTCTCCTTCAGTGGGGACTGGCCAGCCAGTGGTCACAACACTGCGATTCGTTGGACCAGCCCATGACAGTGACCCAGGAGATGAGGAACGCTCTCCGGTGGTGGATCGTTCCGGCACATCTGCAGGAGGGCATCCCGTTTGTCCGCCCTGAACCGACGGTCTCTCTATCGACCGATGCATCTCTGATGGGTTGGAGTGCCCATCTGGGGGAGCACAGAGCGCACGGCCTCTGGTCCCCTTGGGAGTCCCGATGCCATATCAACCTGCTGGAGCTCCGAGCGGTTCGCCTAGCTCTCACTGCCTTCACTCCATTTCTATGGGGTCAAGTAGTTCAGGTCCAGACGGACAATACCACAACCATGTACTATCTGAACCACCAGGGCGGGATGCGCTCCATGCTGTTATGCAAGGAAGCTCTCCACATATGGTCCCTCGTGCGCAGCCTGGAGGCAGATCTCCTAGCCATTCACGTGGCAGGAGCCTCCAACACCCTGGCCGATGCCCTAAGCCGGATAGGGGCTGCGTCTCACAAGTGGTCTCTCCTGCCGGAGGTAGTACAAGATCTGTTCTACCACTGGGGCATGCCTCAGGTGGACCTGTTTGACTCCATGGAGAATGCAAAGCTGAGTCTGTTCCATGCCCGCCCCCCTCAGCAGGGCTCGCTGCAGGGGGATGCCTTCTCGAGGCCATGGACCCCGGGCCTCTTCTACGCTTTCCCCATTTCCCTTGATCCACAAGGTGCTTCTCAAGGTGAGGAGGGACAAGGCGCAGGTGATTCTGGTAGCCCCAGCCTGGCCTCGCCAGTTCTGGTATCCAGATCTCCTCAGCCTCAGCTCCAGGCTCCCGAGGCGGCTTCCAGCCCGCCCGGACCTGATCTCAGTCAACCAGGGGAAGGTATTCCATCCGGACCTTCAGTCCCTGCACCTGACGGCCTGGTTCCTGAGTGGCTAGAGTTCCAGGCCTTGGGTCTTTCCGACGAGGTCCTCAGCGTCGTTGAGGCGTCCCGTAAGGAGTCGACCAGGAAATGCTACACCTTCAAATGGAAGAGATTCTCAATTTGGTGTCAGGGGAAGGGCTTGGACCCTTCCGCCTGTCCCTTGGCAAGCATTCTGGACTACCTGTGGTCCCTTTCTCAGCAAGGGCTTAGATAGCGACCCTTAAGGTTACCTGGCAGCCATCTCTGCTTGGTGGCGGGCCGGGAAGCAGTCGATGTGCAGGAGAAGGTGGTTGGGCGCTTTCCAAGGCCTTGACCACATTTCTCCTCGATGCGAGAACCTCCACCTCCGTGGGATCTACTGCTGGTATTGGCCAAGCTCATGGGCAAGCCATTGAACCGATGCACAGGTGCGATGTTCCCACCTGTCGTGGAAGACCGCCTTCTTGGTGGCTATCCGTCAGCCAGAAGGATGGCAGAGCTCAGGTGCTTTCCATCGAGTCTCCTTATCTGGTCTTCCACAGGGACAAGGTTGTCCTGAGCCCCCACCGAAATTCCTTCGAGAAGGTGGTGCCGAGGTTTCACCTTAACCAGGTGTTGACTCTGCGGTGTTTCTACCCCAGTCACACTCAGAGGCTGAATATAGGCTCCATACTTTGGACCTAGACAAGCGCTCACTTATTATAAGAGCAGACGGCTGAACTTCTGGGAGAGGTTCACCAGCTGTTTGTCACCTGCGCTGATGCACCTGGCAGACCTGCAGCCAAGCGGACGATAAGCAGGTGGGTCACCTCCTGCATAGAGCTCTGCTATAGGTTGGCGGGCATGGAGCCTCCCAGAGGGATAAGAGCTCATTCTACCCGCCATACCGCTGCATCGGTAGCTGCTTCCAGGGATGTCCTTATCCAGGATATCTGCAGGGCTGCTACCTGGAAGTCGGCACATACCTTTATTACTCACTACCACATCGACCTTGAGTCACGCCGGGATGCTGATTTTGGGGCCTCGGTTCTCCAGTCTGTATTTCCCAAGTAAGTATCGGGGGTGTGCGCCTTGTCTTCCTCCTCCCGGAGAACTGCTAGGAGTCTGCCAGACAGTGTGGATGAATAACATATCCATGTCCCTAGAAATACTGGTTCTAGGGACATGGATATGTGTTCATCCACTCGATAACAGTATCCTTGCAGCTTTAAATCTTGCGGAAGGTCTTCAAGCTTGCTCCTCCCACCCACCGGGTGGTATAACTCTCGGCTCCGCCCCACTTGTAGATCTTCCTTACGCTTGGAAGCTCAGGTTCCTCCTTAACGCTCTGCGTTTGTGACTGTTCCTATTTCTCCGTTTGCGGATTTAAAAATAAAATTTTGCAAAAGACTTCAGTCTTCTATCCCTCATGACTCGCGATGGACAAATCGACTCCCGAGTTTGGAGATGCCCATGCGGGCAGAAGATGTCTCGGGACGGATCCACACTCCACGTGTGTCTACTGCTTAGGCCTTGAGCACGACCCGAGGCTTAGACCTGTGCTCATCTTTCGGCCTACGTCCCCGAAGACCGTGCTGCCCGATTGCAACTGGGCCGTCCCGGCGTTCCCTCGGTGAAGTCAAGGAGGCCGGTTGGCGGTGTCATGGCGGCGGGCTCAGCGGATCAGCTCGGCGGATGGTCGCCCCTCGAAGAGAGGAGGCGCGGCCGCATCTTCCTCGGCCGCGCATTTATCCCCGCCTTCTGGGTTCTTCCTACACGGCTTCTTTTAAGGAGCTTTGTCTGTCCCTCTCCACTAAAGGAGAAGGGCCTCGCATCTGCTGGACCTTATTCTCGGTCCAAAAGAGGGACAGGGGTAAGTCCTCCGTCGGCGCTCTTGGGAGGCGGAAGGTCCCTCTCCCGGGCCGTCGACCGTCGGCTGTCGTAGCCGCTCGGCTCGCCACTGGCCTCACGGTGTCCCGTCAGGTCAGTTGACGAGACTCCACCGATGAAGTGGATTTTCTCGACCCATTGGACGGAGCTGTAGCCTTTAGCAGCGAATTCCCTCTCCCGGTTCCCCGGAGGTTGAGAATCCTGGGCTCGCCTGTGCCTCCGGTTCCGGAGCCTCGGATGGACCATCCGAGCGAAGGAGTGCGGTTCCGGCCGACACTCCCTTACCGACCCGAAATTCGGGACTCTCGGTCTCGGTCTCGGACCTCTTCGCGGTCAGCCGATCCCACGATCATGAGCGGTCTGGGTCTCGGCACATGCGATGGCGGCGTCGCGCTCGTCCTCGTCCTCCTCCCTCCGGATGAGGAGGCCGGCGTAAATACGTCGGCGATGCGAGACGCTTATGTTGCTAACAGCTCCTCCTGGCGGGAATAAGCGACTCCGTCGCCTTCGGTGCCATTAAGTGGCTGTCACCAGAGCGGCGACACAACCCCTACGACTTATCCGAGGAGCTATACCCAGGCGGTTGTTCGGCAAAACCAGCTGCTCCACGATTCGGTGAACCTCCCCTCCACAGCCACCAATTGGGGCTCCGACCAAGGATTCTCGGTCGGCTAAGGGTCTACCCCATGGCTGTCAGTTACCCTCACTCCCGACCGACCTCGGCGGGTGAAGGGTGGCTCAGGCCAGAGCAGCTCTTGAGGACTCTTCCGAGTCCGAAGATGATTCCTCCTTTTTCTCCAGCGACTGGACTTGGAGTCTTCAGGAGGTCAGTCAATGGACCGATAGCCCGTCGTCCTTCCTAGGACTGCTTGGCTCATCTCGAGTCTACAGGATGGAGCTCGAACCGTTCCAAGCGGGCCAGGTATCCCCTCACGGAGATTCTGGACCGAGGATTCTCCGACGGAGGCCTTTCCGGTGGCGAGGCCATAGTGGGTCGGCACTGGAACTTTGGCAGCCCTGCTTCCTGCCCTGCGCCTGCCCAGGATGGCCAGGAAGTACCGGTCCCACGGTTCCCTGTCCGTTTTTTGAACACCCCTCTGCTGAGGGTGTTACTTACCGACAGCGCCGCCACGCGGGCAACGCGCCAGGGATGTGGACAAACCTCCTGACAAGGAGTCCAAGAAATGGACTATGTCGGGCGAAAAAGTCTACGCTTCGTCCTCTCTCGGCCTTGTCAGGCCAGTTGAGCCGTCCTCGCACTTTTTTCTCATGCCTGTTGGGCTCCTGGATGAGGTCATCCCTCATCTTCCCGCCGATCTGCAGACTACGGTTAAGCAGGTCGGGACCAGGGCAAGGGCAGTGGCCAAACAGCAGCTCCAGACTGCTTTGGATATAGGGGACTCATGTGCCAGATCGGTGGCGGCCGCGGTGGCTGTGCTATGTCGGCGAGCTTGGCTGAGGATATCACACTTACTGGATACCCAGCACAAGTTGGCGGATGGTATTCCCTTTTGAGGACTGACCTCTTGACCCCTGGGTGGAAGGTCACCTGCAGAGGATCGAAGTCCAATGCCACCTTGGACTCGGTCTCTTCCGCTCAGAAGGACAAGGCACGAAACCACAGCCCTAAGCCACTTGGTCCTTCTGTGCCCCAGTAGCGCCCGGCCCAGCAACGTCAGGGCCAGCAGGCTCGGCCTTGGCATCCCAAACCCAGCCGGGCCTCCTCTAACAGGAGGCAGGAGGAAAGAGGCCCAGGAGGTCCCTGGGCGGTCCCTCCTCAAGCCTGCCCAGTGGCGGGCTGAAGGGTGTCGCCCCCATCACCTTACCCTGGGTCCCCGTGGAGGCGGCTCCGCACTTCGTTCCGCCTGGTCCGCTGTTACCACGGACAGGTGGGTCTTGAGGTGGTGGGAAGAGGCCTGCCTCTGGAATTCGAGCAGGCACCACCCTTCAGAGCCGTCGCCCTCGGGGCTTCGGATCCCCAGCCTCACTGGCGGCTCGTCGAGCCGACACCGCTCCTCCTCCAGAAGGAGGTGGTAAGAAGGTGGTGGACCCTCCTTCAGACCCAGGGTTTGTGTCCAGGTACTTCCTGGTTCCGAAGCGGACGGGGCTGGCGCCCTTCTGACCTACCACACGACCCTAAACAAGTTCCTAAGGTCTCGAACCTTCAGGATGGTCACTCTGGCTCAGATAATACCATCCTTGGAGCGCAGTGGTTCTGCTCTCTGGACTTGCAGGACGCGTTTTTCACGTCCTATCCGTCCGTCTCACCAGAGATCCCTTCGCTCCGAGCGGAAGGATCCCTCTTGAGTTCCAAGCCATGCCCTTCGACTTGTCTCCAGCTCCCAGGGTCTTCACCAAATGCATGGCAGTGGTGACAGCATTCTCTTGGCGCCGGGGGTCGGTGTACCCTTACCTGGACGACTGGCTGATAGCAGCTCCTCCAGGAAGGAGGCGGAGTGGTCCAGAGATCTAGCCCTCCAGGTCTGCTCTCAACTGGGCCTCCTTATCCATGAGGCCAAGTCGGAACTCGAGCAGAGCAGGTGATTCTATTCATCGGGCGCCAGCTCGACTCTCTTGAGCCAGAGCGGCTCCGGCGGACAGGGCGAGGTTCTTTCCTCCTTTGCCCGATCATTTCTGGTTGGGCAATTGCGCCCTGCCGGGACTTCCTCGCCTCCTGGGTCTCATGGCGGCCTGCACAGCGTGGTCCGTTGGGCCCTGGAACATCGTCCTTCAGTGGGGACTGGCCAGCCAGTGGTCACAACGCTGCGATCCTTGACCAGCTTGTCCGGTGACACAGGGGATGTGAACAGCTCTCCAGTGGTGGACCGTTCCAGATCATTTGCAGGAGGGCATCCCGTTAGTCCGCCCGGGCAGACGGTCTCTCTATCGACCGATGCCTCTCTGATGGGTTGGGTGCCCATCTGGGGAACACGGGCTCATGGCCTCTGGTCCCAGCTGGAGTCGATGCCACATCAACCTGCTGGAGCTCGGCGGTCCGCCTGAGCTCTCACCGCCTTTGCTCCGTTCCTCCGAGGTCTCAAGTGGTCGAGTCAGGCGGACAATACCCGACCATGTACTATCTGAACCGCCAGGGCAGGACGGCGCTCCATGCTTCTATGCAAGGACTCTCCGCATTTGGTCACTGTGGCGCAGCCTGGAGGCGGATCTCTAGCCATTCACGTGGCAGGAGCCTCCCAACACCCTGGCCGATGCCCTGGGCGGATAGGGGCTGCATCCCGAGTGGTCTCTCCTGCCGGGTAGTGCAGCATCTGTTCTCCCTTTGGGGCACACCTCAGGTGGACCTGTTTGCCTCCATGGAGAGCGAAGCTGAGTCTGTTCCATGCCCGCCTCAGCAGGGCCGCTGCAGGGGGATGCCTTCTCGAGGCAATGGACCCCGGCCTCTTTTCGCGCCTTTCCCCGTTTCCTTGATCCTGAGGTGCTTCTCAAAGCGAGGAGGGACAAGGCGCAGGTGATTCTGATAAGCCCCAGACTGGCCTCGCCAGTTCTGGTACCCAGATCTCAGTCTCAGCTCCAGGACTCAGGCAGCTTCCAGCTCGCCCGGACCTGCTCTCAGTCAATCAGGGGAAGGTGTTCCATCCGGACCTTCAATCCCTGCACCTGACAGCCCTGGTTCCTGGCGGCTAGAGTTCCAGGCCTTGGGTCTTTCCGGCGAGGGTCCTCAATGTAGTTGAGGCGTCCCGTAAGGAGTCGACCAGAAAATGCTATGCCTTCAAATGGAAAAGGTTTTCCATTTGGTGTCAGGGCAAGGGCTTGGACCTTCCTCCTGTTCCTTGGCAAGCATCTTGGACTATTTATGGTCCTTTCTAGTCAAGGGCTTGGGTGGCGACCTAAGGGTGCACCTGGCAGCCATCTCTGCTTACGGGTGCGGGCCGGGAAAGCAGTCGGTGGCGCGGGAGAAGGTGGTCTGGCTTTTTCAAAGGCCTTGATCACATTCCCTCCAGTCACAGGGAACCCCACCTCCGTGGGATCTACTGCTGGTACTGGCAAAGCTCATGGGCAAGCCATTCGAACCTATGCACAGGTGTCTCTCTCACCTGTCGTGGAAGACCGCCTTCTGGTGGCTATCAGCCAACCAGAAGGATGGGGAGAGCTCCCGGTAGCTTTCCATGAGTCTCACCTACCTGGTCTTCCCACAGGGACAAGGTTGTCCTCGCGCCCCCACCGAAATTCCTTCCAAAGGTGGTGTCGGAGTTTCACCTTAACCAGGTGTTGACTCTGCGGTGTTCTACCCCAATCACACCTGGAGGCCGAATATAGGCTCCATACTCTGGACCCTAGAGGCGCTCGCTTATTATAAGGAGCGCGGCTGAAATTCGAGAGGTTCGCCAGCTGTTTGTCACCTACGCTGAAGCCGCATCTGGCAGACCTGCAGCCAAGCGGGCGATAAGCAGGTGGGTAACCTCCGCATAGATCTCTGCTATAAGTTGTGGGGCGGGAGCCTCCCAGAGGATAGAGCTCATTCTACCCGCCATACTGCTGCAACGGTGGCTGCTTCCAGGGACGCCCCATCCAGGAAATCTGCAGGGCTGCTACTGAAGTCAGCAAACACCTTCATTACCCATCACCACATGACCTTGAGTCACGCCGGATGCTGGTTTTGGGGCCTCGGTTCTCCAGTCTCTCTTTCCCAAGTAAGTATTGGGGTGTGCGTCTTGCCTCCTCCTCCCGGAGAACTGCTAGAGTCTGCCAATGAGTGTGGATGAACAACATATCCATGTCCTAGAAATACAGGTTACTCACCTGTAACAGGAGTTCTAGGAATGGTATGTTGTTCATCCACCATCATCACCCACCTCCGCCCGGCCGGGACGCGACAACCTGAGCTTCCAGCGGCCAGATCTGGGTCATGGGGCGGAGCCGAGAGTTATACCACCCGGGTGGGTGGGAGGAGCAAGCTTGAAGACCTTCCGGCAAGATTTAAAGCGGCAAGGATACTGCCAATGAGTGTGGATGAACAACATATACCATTCCTAGAACTCCTGTTACAGGTGAGTAACCTGTATTTACCTGGGGTTGTGGTTAAGACACTATAAAAGCAGGTGAGTCAAATTACAACTTCCTGTTGCTAGCCTTTTTTCTTACTAATTGCCCTCCATCCTCCTCCACCCACCCACCCAAAGCCAGTTCTACTTTTATAGCCACTGGATTTGACTGTCAACAGGAACTTCCTGTTTGGCAGTAGGAAGGAAAGGATCATAGAGAAACATTGGTTTTGTCAACCCTAAAGTAGAAAAAGTAGGCTCACTCTCCCCCAGCTGCTGGTGGTCTGATATTGAGCAAGGAAGAAGGAGGCTACTGAAGAAGATAGGAAGTTGCTGTCCCAGAACAGGAAGGGTGAGAGTTGTAAGGAGAGGGAGAGTAAGCATCAGAGAAACAGTAGAGGACACAAAATGAGACATGATAGGAGTGGTGCAGTGCAATGGCTGTGGGGCGGCAGTGTTCGAGGAGACATTCTGAGACGCGATGCTGCCCCATTTGCAGGCACCTCTCTGGTCTGAGAGGAGGTTGCCCATCTCCAGGCTGACCTGGCTAGGATTCAGGAAACCTCCTCCCTCACCCAGGGACCACCAGGGCCAATGCCACTACCTCAGAGGTTGCCAAGAAAGAGGAGAGGCTGGACCAGGGTGGGCTCAAGGAGGGAGAGGGTGGTGGAACAGAGTTGCATCCCTCCAGCTGTACCTCTCCACAATTCATTCACTCTTCTGGTGGATAGTGGTTCCTCTATGGAGGCACCTGCAGTGGAGACCAAGGAGGATGCTGGGAACCTTCACAGAGGAGACCCAAAGGAGGATGGCATGGGACCCCACAGGGGAAGGAAACAACTCCTGGTGGGGGACTCAATCATTAGGGGGTAGAAATGGGGGAGGAAGGGGAGAGGGAGGTAAGGTGCCTTCCTGGCGCCACGGCTTGGAGGGACAGGAAGCGAATCCTCAGGATCGTGGGATGAGCTGCACGAGGGAGGGAGCTGGATGTCATTGTCCACCTAGGGACAAATGACCTGGCTAGAATGGGATCAGAGCAGTGCAAGAGGAGTTTGTAGAGTTGGGAAGGGCCTTAGACAAGTAGCGCATACGGTAACCTTCTTTGTAAGTGCTGCCTGTCTATGGTAAGGGAGATGCTAGGGTACCTCTCACCAGAGAATTCAATGAGTGGTTGAAAACTGGTGTAGAGCTCAGGGTTTTGGCTTCATTGGGGACTGGGGAGCCACCTGGAGGGATGCAGACCTATACTGAAAGGATGGTCTGCACCTGTCCAGGGGGAACCAGGATCCAGGTGAGAGGTTTAAATGCTTCATTGGCAAGAATTTAAACTAGCCAAGGGAGGCACTGAAAAGAAGCAGTGGAAATCAAGCTCCCCACAAAACATGGTGATTAGTGAGGTAAACACCAAGGTACAGAAGTTATTAGGCAGCAGAACAGATTTAAATGTAAAAGGCAAAGGCAGTAAGGACAGAAATAGGGCTAAAAGGGGTAAGGCTATCAAAAAGTGGAGGGTGATGAGTACCAATGCCCGTAGACTGTGTAGCAAGCTCCCTGAACTAGTGGCCTTGATGGAAGAGGGTTGCCTGGATATTGTGGCAGTCACAGAAACATGGTACACAGAGAACCACGATTGGGATGTCAACATACCAGGATACACAATCTACAGGAGGGACAGGGAGGGTAAAAGAGGAGGAGGAGGAGCTCTCTATGTAAAGGAAGGGATCAAAGCAACAGAACTAAAGAGTAAACAGGGAACAGGTGAGGCACTTTGGGTCACCCTGGAGACAGGAAATGGCACCACAATCCACATGGGGGTTGTATACAGACCCCCATCTCAGGGGAAGGGAATGGACATGGAAATGATAGAAGGCTTTCTTAGAATGGCAGAAAAAGGGGAGATATTGTTGATGGGGGACCTGAATATGCCAGATGTTAACTGGGAGCTTGTTGTCCAGACTACGGGCATTGGTACTCATTACCCTCCATTTCCTGATGGCCTTACTCCTTTTTGCCCCATCCCTGTCCTTCTTGCCTTTGTCACTTTCTCCATTTACCCTGCCCTTCTCCCTATCGACACCTCTATGTTGGTGTTTACCGCACTTACTTCCGTGATTTTTTGGGGGCTAAGTTTCCTGCTCCTTTCCAGTGCCTCCCCTTGGCTAGTTTAAATGCTTGCCAATGAAGCATTTAAACCTATCACCTAGGATCCTGGTTCCCCTCCTGGACAGATGCAACCCATCATGCCAGTATAGGCTTGCATCACTCCAGGTGGACCCCCAGTCCCCAATGAAGCCAAATCCCTGAGCTCCACACCAGTTTTTCAACCACTGATTGAATCCCATGGTGCGGAACACCCTAGCCTCTCCTACGCCATAGATGGGCAGCACCTCCGAGAAGGTTACCGTGCATGCTACTTGTCTAAGGCCCCTCCCCAATTCCACAAACTCTTCCTGCACTTCTCTAATCCTTTTCTTAGCCAGGTCATTTGTCCCTAGGTGGACAATGACATCCAGCTCCCTCCCGTGTGCAGCTACTCCAGCAATCCTGAGAATTCGCTCCCTGTTCCTCCAAGCCATGGTGCCAGGCAGGCACCTTACCTCCCTCTCCCCTTCCTCCCCCAGTTCTACCTTCCTAACAATGGAGTCCCCCACCAGGAGTTGTTTCCTTCCCTTGCGGGGTCCCCTGCCACTCTCCTGTGGGTCTCCTTTGAGGAGGTTCCCAGCATCCTCCTTGGTCTCCACTGCGGGTGCCTCCATAGAAGAACTACACTTTGCCAGAATGGCATAGGAATTGTGGAGAGGTACAGCTGGAGGGATGCGCCTCTGTTCCACCACCCTCACCCTCCCTGAGCCCACTGTGGTCCAACCGCTCCTCTTTCTTGGCAACCTCTGAGGCAACGGCGGTGGCACTGGTGGTCCCTGGATGGAAGAGGAGGTCCCACAAATCCTGGCCAACTCAGCCTGGAGATGAGCAACCTTCTCCCTCAGCCCAGAGAGGTGCCTGCAGATGGGACAACACCGCATCCTCCAGAACGTCTCCCGGAAGACTGCTGCTCCACAGCCACTGCACTGCACTACTCCCATCGTCTTATTTCTGGCCCCTTAACAGTTTGCAATCCTTACTCTTTCCTCTGTTTTTTTTCTCTCTCTCTCCTTACTTTCTGCTTGTGTGCCCTTTAAGCTCCTGATTGTCCTGTTCTGAGACAAGAATATCCAATATTTCTCAGTAGACCCCTTACTTGCTCAGAGGCAGACCTCCAGCAGCTAGAGGGGGCCGGAGAGGTACTCTTGCCCTTCTAGGATGGTGGGTCTTTGGTGGCTCTGTGATCACTCACTTCCTGCTCCCAAAGAGGAAGTTCCTGTTGTCAGTCAAATTCTGTGCCTATAAAACTAGAACTAGCTTTGGAGGGAAGGAAGGCAATATAGTCCCAGTAGAGAAGTCCAGTCACACAGCAGTCCTTTCTCCTGGTGTCTTCTGCCAAGCTACTAGCAAAATCTTTCTAAGGCAGTCTTTAAATGTAGCTTCTTTCTAACTAAGCCACTCCCCTACTTACTAGATCTTTCTACAAGTAATTTAAATCTCACAGCTATCAAGTCCTTTCAATCACCTGAGATTTATACCTAGATAACTGTTCAGAAAACCATTCAGTTCAGTTAACTCAGACATACACTTTTTTGTTTTGTTTGTTAGTTGTTGTTTTTTTTTTTACCTAAATTAAAGTTCCAAGAACAAGAGTTCTACTTCTTTAGTCCCAGCAGAAGTCCAGTCACGCAGCAGTCCTTTCTCCTGGTGTCTTCTGCCAAGCTACTCCCCGGCTTCGACGCACAACCTGGCTTCCAGTGGGCTAGATCTGGCGTCATGGGGTGGAACCAAGAGTTTTACCACCCGACTGGGTGGGAGGAGCCAGCTTGAAGACCTTCCGGCAAGATTTAAAGCGGCAAGGAACCTGCCAGATAGTGTGGATGAACAAGATATACCATTCCTAGAACTCCTGTTACAGATGAGTAACCTGTATTTACTGACCTGTAACAGGAGTTCTAAAAGTGTTATATGATTCATCCACCTAACCCACCCGACCTCCCTGGCTTCGACGCGCAACCTGACTTCCAGCGGGCTAGATCTGGCGTCATGGGGCGGAGCCGAGAGTTTTACCACCCGGGTGGGTGGGAGGAGCCAGCTTGAAGACCTTCCGGCAAGATTTAAAGCGGCAAGGAACCTGCCAATAAGTGTGGATGAACAACATATACCACTCCTAGAACTCCTGTTACAGGTGAGTAACCTGTATTTTCTGCTGTTTCACCACTTGCCACCCAGAAGATATAAGGACCCTTCCTGCCCCTGAGTTAAATCCTACATGAGTAGAATGCTTTTCATGCCTCTGTTGAGCCAAACCGCAATCCTTCCACTTCCCAGTCCTGAGTGCTACACCTGCAGTATCACTTTTGTGATGCAGTAATATGAAGAACGTGGGGAGGTGCTCAACAGGAAGTAATGGGGACTTTTTTACTCTTCATATTGCAATAGTTAAGGTGGTCAATACAAATCATTCAAACATGAAGTCTTGCTGTATTCTGACTTCATGCAGTTAGCCCCAGCACTTGAACTGCTCCGGAGAGGACAGAGTTAAAATCTATGCAGAGCATAGAACGTTGAGCTTGAGCTCGGTTCAAACCTCTGTCTGCTGCACTTCAAAGTGTATCCGTCAGATTCTTTACTCCGCCTAACTGAACAGTTGCTCCGGAGATTTCTCCTCTGCTCACGGTTCATCAGTCGGTTAAAGTCGTCGGTTTTACCGATCCTTTCATTTATATTTCGGTTCAGCTCTTTGTCTGTGGTACAGTAAGTACTTAGGTACTGGACTAGCCTTCGGATACTTGTGGAACTTGTAAATTTGAACTTTTAATTGGTTTGGCTGAACCGGTTATCTTGTGTGTTATTCTTTGTATTTTTTTTCTTCGGGTTTAGTGTGTGGTTACCGGTTCTTATCGATTTAAAAACGTGTTTCTTGCGTTTTTCAAATACCCGTAACACAATTAGAAACCAATAAGGGGTCTTACCTGGCTTTTGCCGAGTAAAGGGTAAGTTTGAGTTATAGGATAGCTGCTGTCGTCTGAGCAACAAAAAACCAGGCCCACTGGGTTTCAACACTGCAGTGTGTGTGGGGAAGTCTTTGCTAAGGCTGATCCCCACCACCTGTGTTGTTGTCTGGGGTTTGACCACATCGATTCCGTGCCAAATATGCAAACATTTCCCTAAATCCACCCTAGACAAGAGATTGGGCAGGCTTAGGGACAAGGAGGCGAGAAGTCCGCTGACCGGATGGCCAGCCCTGTTCGGTTCGGCTGAACCAGAAGGATTGCCCTCTGACCAGGCGATACTTCTTCGGGCAGAAGGAGAGCGATTCTGAGGATCAGTTCCATCTAAAAGAAAAGACAAATTGGCTGGTTCGGATCCAGAGTCACATGTTCCGACCACCGAGGAAGTTACCAGCGATTAGGATTGTTGAATAAACCCATTACAGTTCGACCGAACCTGCGCCTTCTGGCAGGCGTTTGGTCTGGTCGGTTCCTCCGGTTCAGGATTATGCCCCAGAAGATTTTTATGAACTGGATTTGGAGGGGGACAATGATGGTGGTGGTGGTGGTGGTGGTGGTGGTGATGATGATGATGATGATGATGATGATTATGGAATGGAAGGTCTGAATGAGCCTATTGAACCGGACATCTCCCCAGACAGTCCTTCTGTTGTTTCCCCTTCCAGGCTTTCTGAGTCCCCTTCCCACTTTATGTTTTACAGAAAAGTGGCAGAAACCCTCCAGCTCCCTTTGGAAGAAGCTGTGGAGAACAGAAGAGCCTGATTACGTTGAAATGATGGACATCCCAGAGTCCAAGAGGTTGTCTATTCCCTTCATAAGTCCTTTGGGAAGCGGACACAAAATTGTTAAACTCCTAATTCTTTACCTCCTGTTGACAGAAGGATGGACAAGAGGTACATGTTGTCAGGCTCGATGCGGAGTACTTGTACCAGCAATGCAGCCATGTTGGGGTTGTGCAGGCTGCAGCCTGTGATAAGGCTAACATACCCTTGGCATCACCCCAGATAAAGACTCCAGGAAGCTGGATGCCAGGGCAAATAAACAGTACATGGCATCCTCCTTGGGACTCAAGCAGGCTAATTACATGGCCTATACAGCCAGGTACCAGAAGTCCAGGTGGGACACTGTACTGGCACTGGCTGAGCAGACCTCCTCCCAGCTGGCCAGGGAGCTGGAGGAGGTGGCTGCTGATGGGATTGAGGCATCAAAAATCCAATTTTATGCTGCTGTGGACTCCAATGATGTGTCATCACAAGTCATGGCTACATCTGTGGCTCTTCGGAGAATGGCTTGGCTCAGATGTACTAGCCTTTCACAGGACACCCAGGCTAAGGCCATGGATTTCCCTGTGATGGATAATTCTTTGTTTGGGGAGCAGACAGAGAATTACATGAAAAAGATGGATGAATATAGGACCACTTACAGGTGTGCACAAGCCAAGGAAAGGCAGGCAACTCCTCAAAGACAGCAAGCTAGGGGCAGGGGCAGGCCTTTTCATAGGCCTTTTTACCAAGCACAGGCCTCCTCCCCCTTTTCTCAGAGGGGGTTCTTCAGAGGGAGAGGCAGAAGGGGGATGAGCAGGGCTGCATTCACTCCTCAGCCTAAGGTTCTTGCCAAGCAGACACCCTGATGTCTCAGCCCAGGTTGACTCCCCAATTCCTGTAGGAGGCAGTCTGGCTTACTACTTCTAGGACTGGAAGTCTGTTACCTGAGACAAGTGGGTCCTGGAGGTAGTAAGCCCGGGACTGGTTCTCAGCTTCAAAAAGTTCCCAAAGCTAAGAGCCAGATCCTTTCCAACTGCAAGCATCTCCAAAACCATTGCCCTAGAGGCAGAGGTTTCATCTCTGCTGGAATTAAGGGCCATAGAGAGGTTCCTGCAATACACAGGGGCAAGGTTTGTACTCCAGGTACCCTTACCCGAAAAAGACAAGGGTGGCGACCCATCCTAAACTTAAGACACCTGAACAAACATCTTTTAAAACCAAAATTCAAAATGGTGACTCTGGGAATAATCCTTACCTCTCTAAGGCCAGGGGACTGGCTAGCCTCACTGGACCTAAAGATGCCTACTTTCACATTCCCATCTGGTGCTCCCACAGAAAGTACCTCAGGTTCGATTTGCCTTCAGGTTATTATCAGTTCAAAGCAATGCCCTTGACTAACATCAGCTCCAAGGGTGTTAACAAAATGCCTAGCAGTAGTAGTAGTGGCCTTTCTGAGGAGAAAAAAATATCTCCATATTCCCATACATGGGCCGACTGGCTCATTGTGGGTCAGTCTCCAGACCAAGTCAAGTCAGATCTGCGGTGACCCAGCAAGTGCTTACTTCTCTAGGATTTCTGCTCTGACTTTTATAGGTAGAGCTGGATACTGTCAAAGCAAGAGCCTTTCTTACCCTGGAAAGAGTAAGGGCCATCATAGAGCTGGTTTCCTCCTTCCACCTTCTGGTTTCTTGACCAACAAGGCACTTCCTTCAGCTTCTGGGCCACATGGCAGCTTCCACTGCAGTGGTCCAAGGGCCAGATTTCAGGCGAGAGACATTCAGTTTCATCTCGGGTCTCTTTGGTCTCAGAAAAAAGATTCTCTAACCAGACTTGTTCCAGTAACTCAGACCCTGATCCAGGCCCTTCAGTGGTGGCAGGATCAGGACAACCTCAGGCAAAGAGTTCCATTCATCACTCAGTCTCATTCTGTGGTTCTAACCACAGATGCTTCTCCTGGGGTGGAGAGCCTGCCTGGGGACTCTCACAGCCCAGGGAATGTGGTCCACTCAGGAGTCTCTTCTCCACATAAACCTTCTGGAACTCAGGGTGGTTTATCTGGCCCTGCAAGCCTTCTCTCAATCAGTACAGAACAAGGTGGTTCAGGTCAGGACAGACAACACCACCACCGTGTGGTATATCAACAAGCAGGGAGGCACTCGGTCTGTGGCCTTGTGCACGGAAGCCATAAAGTTATGGTCTCTGGCTTATCTCTACAGACCTCTCTGGTAGCAGTCCACCTTCCAGGAAAGGACAATGTGCTAGCAGATGCATTGAGCAGGATTTCCCAGGGCCATCACGAATGGTCCCTGGATCCCGTAGTGTTGAAAGTGATTTTTTCAAGGTGGGGCACTCCAGAGATAGATCTCTTTGCAGCCCCAGACAATCACCAACTTCTTTTTTTGTTGTTGCAGACCCTCAGTCTTGGGCTCAGTCCCTCTGGATGCTCTGATTCTAGACTGGGAGGGGAAATTTCTATATTCCTTCCCTTCTTTTCCTCTATTGTTCAAGGTCCTGGTCAAGATAAGGTCACAATCTTGCAAAGTGATCCTGATTGCTCCAGATTGGGCGAGGCAGCCTTGGTACCCCCTGTTGCTGTCCCTAACAGTCCATCTTCCCTGTCTCTTCCAGGAATCACAGTCTGCTAACCTCCTCTCAGGGAGGATTTGGTATCCCAACCTTGGTCTCTCAATCTCAAGGCATGGCTTTTGAAGAGTTAGAGTATGCAAATTTGCATCTGTCTGAAGGGGTTCTGGACATTCTGAAAGCCTCTCGAAAACCTGCCACCAGAAAAATTTATAATTTCAAATGGAAGAGATTTAATATTTGGTGTTCCAAGAAGCACATATCCCCAGATGCTGCTGAATTGTCTACAGTTCTGGATTACATGGTTCATCTTAATGGCCTAGGCCTTAGACCAGCTACCCTCAAGGTACACTTGTCAGCTGTTTCTGCTTTTCTGTCAGTGGGAAAGCGCTCCTCACTGGCATCCCATCCTGTTTTCTGTAAATTTTTCAAGGGGTTGCTTCATATCAATCCCCCCTTTAGGGATCCTACTACGCCTGCTTGGGACCTTAATGTTTGCATTGCTCAGCTTATGCAACCCTCCTTTGAGCCCTTGTCTTCAGCAGAGCTTAAGTACTTGACTTGGAAAACTGTGTTTCTGGTAGCTATTACCTCTGAGCGTATCAGTGAATTACAAGCCCTGTCAGTGGAGCCTGATTTCATTTAATTTCATTTACATAGAGAAGGTGGCCCTTAGAACCAATAGGAGGTTTTACCTAAAGTGGTTTCAGATTTTCATCTGAACAATCCATGTCTCTCCTGTGTTCTTCACTGACCATTCTTCTTGGAGAAAGAGCATTACACAGTTTAGATGTTAAAAGGGCACTTAGCTACTACATTGAGCATACTAAGGCACACAGGTTTGATTCCTCCAGTTGTTCCTCACTTATGGTGAAGTGGGAAAGGCAAAGCTGCCACTAAGAGAACTGTTGTCAGGTGGATTGTCGCTTGTATTCAATTCTGCTATGAAAAGCTGGGTAAAATACCACCCTCAGGCCTGAGTGCTCATTCGAGCTAGAGGTACAGCTGCTTCCAAGGCTGCCCAGGGATATTCCTTTGCTAGAGATTTGTAAAGCAGCCACCTGGAAAACAGTCCATACATTTACCAGGTATTACTCTCTGGATATCCAGGCTAGGAATGATGCTCGGTTTGGTACTGCAGAGCCTATTCCCAAAGTAGGTTTGATTCCTCCTCCATGGAGGTACTGCTTGAGTAATCTGCAATAAGTCAAAATACAGCAAGACTTCATGTTGTTTGAAGAAAAAATTACTCACCTTAGTAATTGTGTTTCTTCTAATGGAGTCTTGCTGTATTCTGACCTCCTTCCCTGACTCCCCTCTCAGAACCTGGTTTTTGGGAAGTGGGCTGGCAGGTGCAGTGTTGCACCCAAGGGGTGCATTTGGGCACTCCTTCTTTTTAGAGAGGAGGAGGAGGAGTGGGTTTTGTTTGGTTATTTTAATAGTCATAAGTGTTCACTGCCAAATTTTTCATTTTGGATTTCTCGACTTGAGTCTTTTGGGGATCCAAAATATTTGGTTGGCATTTGGCTAGTAAAAATTTTTACAATTTCCACATAGTGGTTTAGTTAGCATTAGCTTGTGAGAATCTGATGGTTACACTTTGAAGTGCAGCAGATAGAGGTTTGAACCGAGCTTGAGCTCAGCGTTCTATGCTCTGCATAGAATTTAACTCTATCCTCTCCGGAGCAGTTCAAGTGCTGGGGCTAACTGCAATAAGTCAGAATACAGCAAGACTCCATTAGAAGAAACAGTTACTAAGGTGAGTAATTTTTCATCTAGGCTAGGGCTCGGCTAACAAGGGTGGTGTTAGTTGAGCACAGGCATTGATTTGTTTGTATTGGCCATCTAAACCATTAAAATATGAAGTTCAACTGGCCCAGTGGCGTGGAGGGCTGAGGCAGTGATGCCCTACCTTCTGCCATGCCGGCGACCCATGTTCGTAGTGCGAGCAGGTTGTTGGGCGGGGGGGCAGCCGGAGAGGGAGAGGAGCGAGAATCCGAAGGACAGCTCTCCTCTCCCGGGGAAGGTGGGGAACAGAGACCAGCACCTGCCTGACACCTAGCTGGGTGTTGGCACACTGGATCCTGTACAATGGGAACGGAGGAGGCGCAGCCGACCGGCGTGGTGTGTGCAGACACACATGCAGCTCTGCCATTATCATCACTGCATGCTCCCCTCTACAGGGAAAAGCGGAAAATCGTGTCCCAGTCATGCGACATGAATGGCCATCCTCCGCAGGCACCGCCCCCGAGAAGACACCTCCCCGACACTGGATCCGGACTTGGGTTGAGTTGGGGGTTCCCCACCACCCTGCCATGGAGGGTAAGCCATGGGAGAACATGGGAGGGGGTCTGAAGTTCAGGGGACTGTGCTGGGAGGATGGCAGTGAGGTAGGGCTGACTGGGACAGGAGAGAAAAAGATAGCCCCCAAAAATATGAAGTTCAAAAGTCCCCATTATGGCCCTGTCGAGTGTGCTAGCAGCTCTCGATATTACTGTATCTAAAACATGCCAGCGTGGGGGGTGGCTTTCAGGACAGGGAGGTAGAAGGGATGGGGCTGAGCTCACAGAGCCAGAATCTGATCCCTTCTCTTTCTAATAGGAGGTATGAAAAAATTTGTGCAAGATTTCTCTCGGGCAGGTAAGGGTCCTAATGTGTTTCTGCGGTGAGCACCAGACAATGTTCATTTTTAATCCTGATAACTCCGAAACTGATTAATATTTTTTCCAAAAAATCTTCAAAAGGCACTGCCTTGGCACAGTCCGCTTCTACCCTGAACATTTTGGGAAAAATTCTGTAGGCTATACACCACATTTCATTAAAATCTATGTTCAGTATCTCCAAACCACACCAGCTGCCATCCACAAACTTCTTGCATCTTGAGAAACTTGCCTCTGAGACAGTGCTTGCTGGGTTTGGGAAATTTTGACAAACGCCACCAAAGTTAAGGTGCAGAAATTGAGGTTTAACATTGAACACCTTACTCAACTCTATACTGGCACTACCTGCATCCGTATGGGATGTGTGTGTGTGTGTGTGTGTGTGTGTGTGTACGTGTACAGCTGGGTGAATTGATACACATCTGGTATCTATAAAACTAATTTCTGCTGCTCATGAATTTCAGGCCGTTTCATTTTTCATTACTGAGGGTATTTACATGAGAGCAGGAGCTTGGTTCCTTCCCTACTGTGTTCATCTACAGCTGGGGCTTACTCGGGAACTGGAGTCCTCATGCTATGCTAGGAATTTTTCCCAGGAAACATTCCCACAGCAATGGGCTGATATCACAAGTAGGGGTATCACGATAACATTTTGACGATACGATAACCGTGATGAAATTATCGCAATAACCTTGTATCGTGATAATTTTGCCACTTGTGCAACAGTGTTAGAAAAAGTATTTAAATTCGGTTTTTTAACATAATTTACATATCTGACTTTTTTTTTTCAAGCATTTGTGCACATTTTTAAGTCCTTGTTGTAAAATACTGCAGAGTAAAAATATGTAAAACATGTTCTAGGATCGTGGATATGTTCTATCCACACTTCTTGGCAGGTACCTTGCCGCTCTAAGATGTGCCGGAAAGTCTTCAAGCTGGCTCCTCCCACCCACCTGAGTGGTATAACCCTCGGCTCCTCCCGATGATGCCAGATCTTCCTTTCTGATGGAAGGTTCAGGTTCCCTCCTTAGCGCTCCCGCTTGTAGTAGGCCCTGGCTCTAGAATCTTCAGATTCGCTTCCAAAATTTTTGATTCGCTTCCAAAACTTTTTTTTTTTTTTTTACATTTTGTATCTTGGGGGGGGACCTCTGTTGGCCTTCAGCCCTGGTCACGGCCCCTAGGACTTCCTCCCCCATCTATTGCTGCTACCTTCCCCACTTACCCCCGGCTTACCCTCCGGAGGGCGGGGTCGTGGCACTGGACCCCTGTATCCAAGCCGTTGGACAAGTATCTGGTTGGGGAGTGCAGCAATGGCAGGCTGTGAAGCCCAGAGGGCTTCACTTAGAAGATCCTCACTCTGTTCCTTTTTCGTTTTCCTGGGCGAGGGCGTGCAATGATGCCAGCATCCGCCCTGCTTCCCCTGTGTGGCGGCCAGTAGCTTGGTGACTCCTGGCCTCCGCCAGGGTCCTCCATGCGCCGGGCACTTCCCACCCTCCCGGAGAAGGAGAGCCATCCATGGGACACTCCATCCTTCTCCCGGCCGGCCCTCCGGCAAACCGGGTTCATTCGAGAACCAGGTGCTCGGCGTGTCATGCGAGAATCCAACCCCCTCGCGGTGGGCGTATTCGCTTCAAAACTTATTTTAAACTCTCTAGAGATTCATCTTTGCTTTCTTCTCTCGCTGCCATGATGGCAGACAAATCGGGTCCTGGGTTTCGCCAGTGCCCCTGCGGGCAGAAGATGTCTCGCACTAATCCACACACCGTGTGCATCTACTGCCTGGGACACGACCATGATCTGCAGGCTTGCGGTCTCTTGGTCCTTTTCACCTCTTGGCTCTGGAAGACCGCACTGCCTGACTTCAGCTGGGGGAACGGAAAAGCGTTGCCTGCTGGTTAAATCCAAGGATGCCCGTTGGGTGGTCTCTGCGGCTGCGAGGTCGCCCGAGCAGCTGGAACAACAAGGCCTTGGAGGCGGCTCAGGCCATGGCAGGTTCCTCTTGACTTCAGCCTTCATTCTGCTACAACTAGGATTCTCCTATTGAGCTTCCTTCAAGGAGTTGTGCCAGTCTCTCTCTCTACCAAGGGAGAGGACCCTTGAGGGTCGCATGTTTGCACTCTCGGGAAGAGGAGTCGAAAAAAAAACAATCGTAACATCGACGCTCTTGGGACCAGGAGCAGTCCTGCTCACAGGAAACCCGTTTAAACTTTGGTCAAAGTCGCGGTTTCACGGTAACCCGTCAGACCAGTCGGCTGAGACGCCTGTTGTTGCGGCCGAGATTTTTCTCAAGCTGATCAGCGGGTTGTCGCCCAATCCGGTCGACAACTCCTTATTTCAGACACCAGTGCTTCCAGTGCCCTCGGATGGGTCGGCTTAACCTACTGGGCAGGACCCGTCCCCCAAGGAACCTGACCAGGAGGAGCCGCGGGTTTCCCGACTCCTTCTGAGGTCCCCCTTCGGCCCCGCCAACGGTCTCAGTCTCGGTCTTGTTCCTTGAGTTCGACATCAGGCAAGACTTACCCTCATCAGCAATCTCGCTCCCAACACCATGGTAAGCGGCAGCGCCGCTCCTCATCTTCGTCCTCCTCAGGTGAGGAGAGGCTCCGGCGCAAGTTGCGTCGGCGCTACAAAGACCTAATGTGATAGCAGTTGGGCCTATCCAGGTTGAAACTGATTTCAGTTTGTATCCCAGCCATTTAGTGGCTTTCGCCTGAGCGACCGACGTCGGCCACCGTTACCGAGGTGCCGGGTAAGGCCCTGCGGCTCAGCCCGAAGCCAGCTACTCCACCCGATCGGGTAGAACCACTGCCCGAGCAACCGAGAATCGGGGCTCGACCAAAAACTCTGTTGTCCCAAAGGCCTGCCCCACGGTTGTGGTAACTCTTACTCTCGACTGCGCCCAAGCGGTTGAGAGTGACACCTGACAGTCACCCGCTACAATTCTCCTTGGAGTCCGAAGATGCCTTCATGGTCCCCCATCCTGTCGACGCCAATTCTCATGGGTGTCTCTCCGTCAACGAGGGCCCTACCTCTTTGATGGGTATTTGTCGGCTCATTTCAGAATCCATGGGAATGAAGCGCGAACCTGTGCAGAAACGAGCCAAGTATCCCCTCACAGAGATTCTGGACAAAGGGGATACTCCGATGCAGGCCTTTCCGGTGGCTGAGGCTATTGTGGGCCCAGCCTTTGAGCTGTGGCAGCATCCTGCATCTTAACCTCGCCTTCTGCCGCATGGCCCACAAGTATATGGTCCCTATGGGGTCCCTTTTGGGGTTTTCAGAGCACTCCTCTGCAGTGGGGTTGATAGTCGACTCCATCTTTCACCATTCAGGCAACAAAGGGGATGTGGACAGACCCCAGACAAGGATTCCAAACAGTTGGACCATTCTGGGAAGAAGGTCTATGCAGCCTCCTCCCTTGGCCTTCGTCAGGTCAGTTCGGCCGTTATCATGGCACATTTCTCCCATACCCTCTTGGGCTTCCTGGACAAGGTGATCCCTCATCTCTGGTGGACCTCCAGACCACGGTCAAGCAGGTCAGGGTAGGGTAGTAGTGAAGCAACAACTCCAGATGGCTCTAGACATTGGTGACTCTGGTGCCTGTTCGGTGAGTGGCCACAGTGGCCATGCACTGCAGGGCTTGGCTGCATCTCGACCTTTATGGCTGATATATAACACAGGCTGGCAGATGTCCCTTCTTGGGCACCGAGCTGTTCGGACCCGTGTATGAGCTACCTCCAGTGTATAGAGAAGTCCAGTGCCACCTTGGACTCCACTACATCTGCCCAGAAGGACAAGGGCACCCAGCGTCAGAACCGCAGAGCCCTTTCATTCATCCACTCCTGTGGCCAGACCAGCCCAGCAGCAGCAGCAGGGCCAGCAGGCTCAATCTTGGCGTCCTCTGGCCAAGTCCAGTGGCCTTCTCATTCAGGAAGCCGGGGGCGGTCCTGGCGGCTCCTCCACTGGACCTTCCTCCAAGCCTGCCAAGTGATGGGTTGGGGGTGCCTCCCTCAATCCAGCACACCTCCCTGGGACCTCCCAGGGAGGGCTGGCTCAGCCACTTCCTTTCTGCCTGATCTGCTATGACTAAGGACGTTGGGTTCTGGAAGTGGTCAGTCGGGGCCTGCCTCTGGAATTGAGCAGGCCCCTCCATATTGAGCCCCATGCAGAGAGGATCAGTGTCATAGCCTCTCAGTCGCTGTCGAGACAACTAGCTCCGCTCCTCCTCAAGGAGGTGGTGCACAGAGTAGCGGACCCGCCTTCAGACCCAGGTTCATTTCCAGGTACTTCCTGGTACTGAAACAGACAGGGACTGGCGCCCATTCTAGATCTGCACGACCTGAACAAGTTCCTCCTGTCCCGCACCTTCTGGATGGAAACTCTGGCTCAGATCATACCATCCCTGGAGCAAGGCATGTGGTTCTGCTTCCTAGATCTTCAAGATACATTCTTTCACATCCCAATCCATCCGTCCTATCAATGGTTCCTCCGCTTCGAGCCGAGGAACCCTTACAGATTCAAGCCATGCCCTTTGGTCTGTCTTCAGCCCCAGGATCTTCACTAAATGCATGGCAGTGGTGGTGGCTTACCTGAGGCACCGAGGGGTCTGGGTGTACCCTTACCTGGACAACTGGCTGATAGCAGGTCCATCCAAGCGGTAGATGGAGTGGTCCAGTGATCTGGCCCTCCAGACTTGCCTCAACCGTGGCCTCCTGATCAATGAGGCCAAATCGGAACTCATGCCTTCGGAGGTGATTCAGTTCGTCGGGGCAGAGCTCGATTCCTACCGAGCCAGAGCTTGGCTTCCAGCAGACAGGGCGGAGGTTCTTTCCTCCTTTGCCCAGACATTTCTCGTTGGGCAATCGCGGCCTACCCGGGACTTCCTGTGTCTTCTGGGCTACGTGGCGGCCTGCATCAGCATGGTCCGATGGGCCTACTGGCATATGCGTTCCCTCCAGTGGGAGCTGGCCAGCCAGTGGTCTCAGTGCTCAGGTCATCTCGACCAGCTGGTCTCTGTGACCCAGAGGATGTGGAACGGCCTCCAGTGGTGGCTCGTCCTATCCCACCTGCAGGAAGGGATCCCATTTGTCCTCCCCGAGTGACAGTCATCCTGACAACCGATGCCTCTCTGATGGGTTGAGGTGCCCATCTGGGGGAGCACAGAGACCACAGGCTCTGGTCCCCAGGAGTCCTGATACCACATCAACCTGCTGGAGTTTCGAGCAGTTTGGCTAGCCTGACCACATTCGCTCCGTTTGTACGGGGTCAAGTGGTCCAGGTCCAGACAGACAACACCACGACTATGTACTGTCTCAACAGGCAGGGTGGGATGCGCTCCCTGCCCCTCTGCAAGGAAGCTCTCCACATTTAGTCCCTTGTGCTCAGCCTGGAGTCTGATCTCCTAGCCATTCATGTGTCAGGAGCCTCAAATCAGCTGGCCAATGCCCTCAGCTGGGTTGGCAGGGCATCTCATGAGTAGTCTCTCCACCAGGAGGTAGTACAAGATCTGTTCTCCCGCTGGGGCACCCCTCAGGTGGACCTGTTCGCCTCCAGGGAGAACGCGAAGCTGAGGCTGTATCATGCCCACCCCCCTCAGCAGGGTTTGCTGCAGGGGGATGCCTTCTCGAGGCCGTGGACCCCAGGCCTCTTCTATGCCTTCCGTCCCCTTCCCTTGATTCACAAGGTGCTCATCAAGGTCAGGAGAGACAGGGCGCAGGTAATCCTGGTAGCCCCAGACTGGCCTCACCAGTTCTGGTATTCAGATCTCCTCAGCCTCAGCTCCAGGCTCCCAAGGTGGCTTTCAGCATGCCCGAACCTGCTCTCGATCAGTCAGGGAAGGTACTCCAGCCGGACCTTCAATCCCTGCACCTGACGGCCTGGTTCCTGAACGGCTAGAGTTCCAGGCCTTGGGTCTCTCCGACAAGGTCCTCAACGTTGTTGGGAGGCTTCCCGTGGAATCGACCAGAAAATGCTATACCTTTAAATGGAAGAGATTCTTCATCTGGTGTCAGGGCAAAGGTTGGACCCATCGTCCCTGTCCAGTGGCTAGCATTTTGGACTATCTTTGGTCCCTCTCCCAACAGGGACTTGATGGCGACTCTAAAGGTGCACCTGGCAGCCATTTCTGCTTACAGGTGCGGGCGGTCAGCAGTCAGTGGCGCAGGAGAAGGTGGTCTGGCGCTTCTTCAAAAGCCTAAATCACATATCCCCTCTGGTGCGTGAACCTCCACCTCTGTGGGATCTACTGCTGGTTTTGGCAGAGCTCATGGGCAAGCCATTCGAACCGTAGCACAAATGTGACATCTCACATTTGTCGGTAAACCGCCTTCTTGGTGGCAGTCACATCAGCCAGAAGGACTGGGGAGTTACAGGCGCTCTCTAGCGAGTCTTCTTACCTGGTCTTCCACAGGGACAAGGTTGTCCTGCGCCCCCACCTGAAATTCCTTCAAAGGTGGTGTCAGAGTTTCACCTTAACCAGGTGATTACTCTGCCAGTGTTCTACCCCAGTCACACCTCGGAGGCTGAGTACAGGCTTCATACTTTGGACCTGAGACGAACGCTCGCCTACTATAAAGAGCGAACAGCGGAAGTTCAGGGAAAGGTTTGCCAGCTGTTTGTCACCTACGCTGAAGCCACATCTGGCAGACCTGTAGCTAAGTGGACAGTAGTTCGATGGATTACATCTTGCATTGAATTCTGCTATAGGTTGGTGGGAAGGCAGCCTCCCGTAGGGCTTGAGGCTCATTCCACTCGCCCATACCACTGCGTCAGTGGCTGCTTCTAGGGACATCCCATCCAGGAAATCTGCAGGGCTGCTACGCAAATCTGCACATACCTTCATTTCCATTACATAGCCTCTAGTCACATTGAGGTGCTGGTTTTGGAGCCTTAGTTCTCAGTCCCTCTTTCCTAAGTGAGGGGTGTGCATCTTGCCTCCCTTCTCCGGAGAACTGCTAGGAGTCTGCCAAGAAGTGTGGATAGAACAACATATCCACGATTCTAAAAAACAGGTTACTCACCTGTAACAATAGTTCTAGGGACATGGATATATTGTTCATCCACACTTACTGGCAGGTTCCTTGCCGCTTTAAATCTTGCCGGAAGGTCTTCAAGCTGGCTCCTCCCACCCACCGGGTGGTAAACTCTCGACTCCGCCCATGGAGCCAGATCTTCCTTACCGCTTGGAAGCTCAGGTTCCTCCTTAGCAGCTCTCTGCGATTAAGACTGGTTCTAAACTCTTCAAACTTCAAAAAAGTTTGTCTAGATTTCTAAAAAGACTTTGGTCTTCTTCTCCTCGCGGCTGCGATGGATAAATCGACTCCCGGGTTTCGGAGATGCCCCTGCGAGCAGAAAATGTCCCGAACGGACCCGCACTCCACGTGCGTCTACTGTTTAGGCCTTGAGCACGACCCGCAGGCTTGCGATCTATGCTCTTCCTTTTCGGCCTATGTCCTCGAAGATCGTGCTGCCCGTTTGCAGCTGGGCGATCGAAAAGATTTCCACCGGTCAAGTCAAGGAGGCCCGATTGGCGGTGTCAGCGGGTGCGGACTCTCCCGGAACACAACTCGAACAGATGATCGCCCTCGAGAGGGCGGCGCGAGGCAGCTCCATCTTCGACAGCGACATTAGTCCGCTCTCTCGGTGCCTCTTACTTGGCTTCTTTCAAGGAGCTCTGTCTGACCCTCTCGACTAGAGGTGAGGGTCCAGCCTCTTCTGGACCGTTTTTCGGTCAAAAAGCAAGGGTAAGTCCCATCATCGGCGGCTCTTGGGAGCGGGAAAGATCTCCCTCCTGGTCGGGCAGTCTACTTGATCCAGACCCTCAGCCGACACTGACTTCAGGTGTCCCCGTCAGGCCAGTTGAGCCGAGACACCCGGCAGCGGTGGGAATTTTCTCGACCCATTAAACGGAGTTATCGGCTGGTGGCTGATATTCCCCTCTCCCGGTTCCCCGGCGAGTTGAGGATCCCGTCGGCCGACTGTGCCTCCGGTTCCAGAACGTCGGTGGAATCTTCCGGGCGAAGAGAGTGCGATCCTCGGCACCCACCTCACCGACCTCGGCCTGGCCGAGATTCACCGATCTCGGACTTCCTCGCGGTCCAGCCCGATCCACGCCCGTCATGCGGTCATCGATCTCAACACCACGGTAGCGGCGCGCGCGCCTCTTCCTCTTCTTCCTCCTCCTCGGACGAGGAGGCTTCGGCCAAGCTGCGCCCGTAAATCTGAGGAGCTTATGTGGCAACAGCTGCTTTGGCGGGAATAAGCCGACCCTCGTCTTCACGGCCATTAAGTAACTGTCACGAGCAGCGAAACAACCCTCGCGGTGGTTGAGGCCTGTTCCCAGCGGTTGTTCGGCCTATTCAGCTGCCCACCGATTTTGGTGGAACCTCCGCCTCCTCAGCCGTTGGTTGGGGCTCCGACCAAAAAATTCTCGGTCGGCTCAGGGACTGCCCATAGGCTGCGGTCACTCTCACTCCCGATAAACCTCGGCGGGTGAAGGGTGTCTCAGGCATCGAGGCAGCTCTTGAGACTCTTCCGAGTCGAAGATAACTCCTCCTGTTCTCCAAGCGCATGGACTTGGAATCCTCAGGAGGGCAGTCAGTGGGCAGTAGCCCTTCGTCCTTTCTAAGACTACTTGGCTCATCTGAGTCCACTGGGATGGCTCGAACCCGTTCATGCGGCCAGAATATCCCCTCACGGAGATTCTGGACGAGGATTCCTCACGGAGCCTGTCCGGTGGTGGCCATTGTTGGTCTGTGCCGGAACTATGGCAGCGTCTGCTTCCTGCCCTCGCCTTGACCAGGATGGCCAGGAATGCGGTCCTGCAGTTCCTGTCCGGTTTTGAACACCCTCTGCGGAGGGCTGGTTACCGACAGCGTTTTCCGGCGGGGAGCATGAGGGATGTCGACAAACCTCGACAAAGTCGAAAGATTGGATTATGCAGGCGGAAAAGTCTACGCTGCGTCCTCATAGCCATTAGGCCAGTTCGGCCGTCCTTATGGCACATTTTCTCATGCCTGTTGGGCTCCTGGATGAGGTTGTTTCCCATCTCCCTGGACCTACAGACTACGGTCAGGCAGGTGCGGGACCAGGGGCTTAGAACGTGGCAGAAGCAACAGCTCAGACTGCTCTGGCAGCTGGAGACTCATGTGCCAGATCAGTGGCGGCCGGAATTGGCCGTAGGTCGGTGAACTTGTTTGAGGATATCCACCTTCACCTCGGATGCCCAGCACAGGTTGGCCCGGATGTTCCCTTTTGGGGACTGACCTCTTGACCCTGGGGTGGAAGTTCACCTGCAGAGAGTTGAAAAGGTCAATGCTACTTTGGACTCAGTCTCTTCAGCGCAGAAGGACAAAAGGCAGTAAGCCTCCCAGCCTAAACCTTTTCATCCTTCTGTACAGTAGCATATTCAGTAGCGCTTGGGGGCCCAGCAGACTCGGCCTTGGTACCCCAGAACCCAACCCGTCGGCTTCCTCCAACAGGAAGCCGGGGAGGAAAAGGCCAGGGGTCCCTAGGAGGTCCTCCTCTAAGCCTGCTCAGTGGCCGGGCTGGGGTGTCGCCCCATTCCCGTCACCTCAGCCTGGTTCCCCATTGAGGCAGCTCCGGCACACTTCCTTTCCGCCTGGTCCGCTGTTACCACGGACAGGTGGGTACTAGAGTGGTGGGAAGAGCCTGCCTCTGGGAGTTCGAGCAGGCCCGCCCTACAGGCAAGTGCGCCCCTCGGGGGCAGGTCCCCAGCCTCACTGGCGGCTCGTGAGGCCGACATCGCTCTCCTCCTCCAGAAGGTGATAAGAGGTGGAGGACCACTCCCTCAGAACTGGGGTTCATGTCCAGGTATTTCCTGGTCCCAGCAGACGGGGGGCTGGTGCCCCATTCTCGCCTACGACCTAAACAAGTTCCTAAGGTCTCGAACCTTCAGAATGGTCACTCTGGCTCGAAAATACCATTCTCTGGAACACGGCTGGTTCTGCTGTCTGGACTTTCAGGACGTTCTTTCCCGTCCCTATCCATCCGTCGCATCGGAGATTCCTCCGCTTCGGCGGAGGATCCTCTTCAGTTCAAGCCATGCCCTTGACTTATCTCTAGCTCCCAGGGTCTTCACCAAATGCATGGCAGTGGTGACAGCTTTCCTGCGGCCGAGGTCCAGGTGTACCCTTACCTGGACGATTGGCTGATAGCGCCCCTCCAGACAGGAGGTGGAGGCGGTCCAAATCTGCCCTCCAGGTTTGCTCTCAGGTCGGCCTTCTTATCACGAGGCCAAATCGAACTCGAGCGAAGCAGGTGATCCTGTTGATGGGGCAAATAGCGCTCTCTGAGCCAAACACGGCTCCGGCGGACAGGGCAGTTCTTACCTCCTTTGCCCAATCATTTCTGGTTGGGCAATCATACCGGGACTTTCTGTGCCTCCTGGGTCTCATGGCGGCCTGTACCAGCGTGGTCCGTTGGGCACGCTGGCATCCGCCCTTCCAGTGAGGGACTGGCCAGCCAGTGGTCTAGCAGCTGCGATCCATTGGACCTGCTAGTGATAGTGACCCAGGAGATGTGGGCAGCTCTCCAGTGGTGGACCGTTCCATCCCATCTGCAGGAGGGCATCCCGTTTGTCCACCCAGGCGACGGTCTCTCTGTCGACCGATGCCTCTCTGATGGGTTGGGGTGCCCATCTGGGGAACACCGAGTGCACGGCCTCTGGTCCCAGGGAGTCCGATGCCACATCAACCTGCTGGAGCTCGAGCAGTCCAGTCTAGCTCTCACCACCTTTGCTCCGTTTCTCCGGGGTCAAGTGGTCGAGTCAGGCCGGACAGACACCATGACCATGTACTACCTAAACCGCCCAGGCGGTAAAAGCACCGCTGCCTCTATGCAAGGAAGCTCTCCGCATTTGGTTCGCCGTGCGCAGCCTGGAAGCGGATCTCCCAGCCATTCATGTGACGGGGCCTCCAACACCCTGGCCGATGCCCTGGGCGGATAGGGCTGCATCTCACAGTGGTCTCTCCTGCGGAGGTAGTACAAGATCTGTTCTCCCTGAGGGGCACACCTCAGGTGGACCTGTTTGTCTCCAGGAAAGCTCAGGGCTGTTTCATGCCGCCCCCCTCAGCAGGGCTCGCTGCAGAGGGATGCCTTCTCGAGGCAGTGGACCCCGGGCCCTTCTGCCTTTCCCCATTTCCCTTGATTCACAAGGTGCTTCTCAAGCGAGGAGGGACAAGGCGCAGGTGATTCTGATAGCCCCAGACTGGCCCACGAGTTCTGGTACCAGATCTCCTCAGCCTCAGCTCCAGGCTCGAGGCAGCTTCCAGCTGCTGGACCTGCTCTCAGTCAATCAGGGAAGGTGTTCCATCTGGACCTTCAATCCCTGCACCGGACCTGCTTCCTGGCTAGGTTCCAGGCCTTGGGTCTTTCTGGCGAGGTCCTCAGCGTCGTTGGGCGTCCCGTGGGGTCGACCGAAAATGCTCGCCTTCAAATGGAAAAGATTTTCCATTTTGGTGTCGAGAACAAGGGTTTGGACCCTTCCTCCTGTTCTGTGGCCAGCATTTTGGACTATCTATGGTCCCTATCTAGTCAAGGGCTTAGGTCGGCGACCCTAAAGGTGCACCTGGCAGCCATCTCTTGCAAGACACGGGCCGGGGGAGCAGTCGGTGTAGCGCAGGAGAAGGTGGCGGAGGCTTTTTCAAGGCATGATCACATTTCCCCTCCGGTCGGGAACCCCACCTCCGTGGGATTTACTGCTGGTACTGGCAAAGCTCATGGGCAAGCCATTGAGACCAATGCACAGGTGTGATCTCTCCCACCTGTCGGTGGAGACCGCCTTCTTGGTGGCTATCACATCAGCCAGAAGGATGGGAGAACTCCAGGCGCTTAGCGTAGTCTCCTTACCTGGTCTTCCACAGGGACAAGGTTGTCCTCCCCCCACCGAAATTCCTTCCGAAGGTGGTGTCGAGGTTCACCTTAACCAGGTGTTGACTCTGCGGTGTTCTACCCCAGTCACACCTGGGAGGCCGAATATAGGCTCCATACTTTGGACCCTAGAAGGCGCTCGCTTTATAAGGCGCCACGGCTGAAATTCGAGAGAGGTTAGTAGCTGTTTGTCATCTGTAGACCACCTGGCAGACCTGCAACCAAGCGGACGATAAGCAGATGGGTCACCTCCTGCATAGAATCTCTGCTATAAGTTGGCTGCATGGAGCCTCCCAGAGGATAAGGCTCATTCTACCGCCATACTGCCATCAGTGGCTGCTTTCAGGGGCGTCCCTATCAGGAAATCTGCAGGGCTGCTACCTGAAGTCAGACACACCTTTATTACCCATTACCACATCGACCTTGAGTCACGCCGGGATGCTGGTTTTGGGGCCTCGGTTCTCAGTCTTTATTTCCTAAGTAGGGGGTGTGCGCCTTGCCTCCCTCCTCCCGGAGAACTGCTAGGAGTCTGCCAGTAGTGTGGATGAACAACATATCCATGTCCTTAGAAATACAGGTTCTAGGGACATGGATATGTTTCATCCACTAATAACGAGTATCCTGCCTTTAAATCTTGCGGAAGGTCTTCAAGCTTGCTCCTCCCACCCACCCGGGTGGTATAACTCTCTGCTCCGCCCCATGACGCCAGATCTTCCTTACCGCTTGGAAGCTCAGGTTCCCTCCTTAACGCTCTGCGTTTGAGACTGGTTCCTATTTCTCCGTTTGCGGTTAAAATAAATTTTGCAAAAGACTTCCAGTCTTCTATCCCTCATGACTCGATAGACAAATCGACTCCGGTTTGGAGATGCCCATGCGGGCAGAAAGATATCTCGGACGGATCCACACTCCACGTGTGTCTACTGCTTAGGCCTTGAGCACGACCCGCAGGCTTACGACCTGTGCTCATCTTTCTCGGCCTCGTCCTCGAAGACCGTGCCCGATTGCAACTGGGCCGTCCGAGGCGTTTCCCTCCGGTGAAGTCAAGGAGGCCCGTTGGCGGGTATCATCGGCGGGCTCGGCGGATCACTCGGCGGATGGTCGCCCTCGAAGAGGGCGGCGCGGGCCGTATCTTCCTCGGCAGCGGCATTTATCCCTCTCTCTGGGTTCTTCCTACGGCTTCTTTTAAGAGCTTTGTGTCAGCCCTCTCCACTAAGGAGAAGGGCCTCGTCTGCTGGACCTTATTCTCGGTCCAAGAGGGACAGGGGTAGAATCCCTCGATAAGCGCTCTTGGGGGCCGGGAAGGTCCCTCTCCCGGGCCGTCGGCCGTCGGCCGGTCCGACCGCTCGGCCTGACCACTGGCCTCCCGGTGTCCCGTCAGGTCAGTTGGCCGAGACTCCACCGATGAAGTCGAGATTTTCTAGACCCATTAGACGAGCTGTCGCCTTTAGCAGCAGATTCCCTCTCCCGGTTCCCCGGGAGGTTGAGGATCCGTGGGCTCGTCTGCCTCGGTTCCGGAGCCCTCGGATGGACCATCCGAGCGAAGGAGTGCGGTTCCGCCGACACCTCCCGCGCCGACCTCGAAATTCCGGGACTCTCGGTCTGGGACCTCTTCATGATCCAGCCGATCCCACCGTCATAGGCGGTCTCTGTCACCGGCACCACGGTGGCGGGCGTGGCAGCCTCGACCTCGTCCTCCTCCTCGGATGAGGAAGCGGCGTAAGTCGTCGGCGAGTGCGAGACCTTATGTTGCAACAGCTCCTCCTGACCGGGAGTAAGCCGACCCCGTCGCCTTCCCCGGCCATTAAGTGGCTGTCACCGGAGCAGCCGACACAACCCCTCGACTTATCCGAGGAGCCTATACCCAGGCCGGTTGTTCGGCCAAAACCAGCTGCTCCACCGATTCCGGTGGAACCTCCGCCTCCACAGCCACCAATTGGGGCTCCGACCAAGGATTCTCGGTCGGCTAAGGGTCTAACCCATCGGCTGTCAGTTACCCTCACTCCCGACCGACCTCGGCAGGTGAAGGGTGGCTCAGGCCAGAGGCAGCTCTTCGAGGACTCTTCCGAGTCAAAGATGATTCCTCCTTTTCTCCCAGCGACTGGACTTGGAGTCTTCAGGAGGTCAGTCAATGGGCGATAGCCCGTCGTCCTTCCTAGGACTGCTTCGGCTCATCTCGAGTCCACGGGATGGAGCTCGAACCCGTTCAAACGGGCCAGGTATCCCCTCACGGAGATTCTGGACCGAGATTCTCGGCGGAGGCCTTTTCCGGTGGCCGAGGCCATAGTGGGTCGGCACTGGAGCTTTGGCAGCCTGCTTCCTGCTCTGCGCCTTTGGCCAGGATGGCCCAGGAAGTTCGTGAGTCCCTACCGGTTCCTTGTCCGGTTTTGAACACCCTCTGCGGAGGGGTTGGTTACCGACAGCGTTTTCAGCGCGCCGCGCAACGCCAGGATGTGGACAAACCTCCTGACAAGGAATCCAAGAAATTGGACTATGTCGGGCGAAAGAGTCGCTACGTCCCTCTCGGCCTTCGTCAGGCCAGTTCAGGCCGTCCTCATGGCACATTTTTCTCATGCCCTGTTGGGCTCCCTGGATGAGGTCATCCTCATCTTCCCGCCGATCTGCAGACTACGGTTAAGCAGGTGCGGGACCAGGGCAGGCAGTGGCCAAACAGCAGCTCCAGACTGCTTTGGATATAGGGACTCATGTGCCAGATCGAGTGGCGGCCGCAGTGGCTAACGTGCTCATGGCTTGGCTGAGGATATCCACCTTTCTTCGGATACCCAGCACAAGTTGCGGATGTTCCTTTTTGGGACTGACCTCTTCGGCCCTGGGGTGGAAGGTCACCTGCAGAGGATCGAGAAGTCCAATGCTACCTTGGACTCTGTCTCTTCCGCTCAGAAGGACAAGGCATAAACCACAGCCAAGCCTTCTCGTCCTTCTGTGCCCCAGTAGCCTTGGCCCAGCAACGCCAGGGCCAGCAGGCTCAGCCTGCATCCCAAACCGCCGGCTTCCTCTAACAGGAGGCAGGGAGGAAAAGGCCCAGAGGTCCCTCGCCGGTCCCTCCTCCAAGCCTGCCCAGTGATGGGCTGAGGGTCGCCCCATTCCGCCACCTTTCCCTGGGTCCCCCGGGGGGACGCCCGCACTTCCGTCCGCCTGGTCCGCTGTTTCCACGGACAGGTGGGTCTTGGAGGTGGTGGGAAGAGGCCTGCTCTGGAATTGAGCAGGCACCACCCTTCAGAGCTGCCGCCTCGGGGCTTGGATCCTCAGCTCACTGGCGTGCTCGTCGAGCCGATATCGCCTCCTCCTCCAGAAGGAGGTGATAAGAGAGGTGGTGGACCCTCCTTCAGACCCAGGGTTTGTGTCCAGGTACTTCCTGGTTCCAAGCGGACGGGGCTGGCACCCCATTCGACCTACGACCTAAACAAGTTCCTAAGGTCTCGAACCTTCAGGATGGTCACTCTGGCTCAGATAATACCATCCTTGGAGCAGGGCGTGTGGTTCTGCTCTGGACTTGCAGGACGCGTTTTCACGTCCCTATCCGTCCGTCTCACCAGAGATTCCTTCGCTTCGGCGGAATGATCCCTCTTGAGTTCAAGCCATGCCCTTGGCTTGTCTCCAGCTCCCAGGGTCTTCACCAAATGCATGGCAGTGGTGACAGCATTCCTCTTGGCCGAGGGGTCCGGGTGTACCCTTACCTGGACGACTGGCTGATAGCAGCTCCCCCCAGGAGGAGGCGGAGTGGTCCAGAGATCTGGCCCTCCAGGTCTGCTCTCAACTGGGCCTCCTTATCAACGAGGCCAAGTCGGAACTCGAGCCGAAGCAGGTGATTCTATTCATCGGGGCGCAGCTCGACTCTTTTCGAGCCAGAGCGCAGCTCCCGGCGGACAGGGCCGAGGTTCTTTCCTCCTTTGCCCGATCATTTCTGGTTGGGCAATTGCGCCCTGCCCGGGACTTCCTGCGCCTCCTGGGTCTCATGGCGGCCTGCACCAGCGTGGTCCGTTGGGCCCGCTGGAACATGCGTCCCCTTCAGTGGGGACTGGCCAACCAGTGGTCTGGCGCTGCGATCCTTTGGACCAGCTTGAGTCGGTGACACAGGGGATGTGGGCAGCCTCCAGTGGTGGACCGTTCCAGATCATTTGCAGGAGGGCATCCCGCTCGTCCGCCCGAGCCGACGGTCTCTCTATCGACCGATGCCTCTCTGATGGGTTGGGGTGCCCATCTGGGGAACACCGGCTCATGGCCTCTTGGTCCCGCAGGAGTCCCGATGCCACATCAACCTGCTGGAGCTCCGAGCGCCCGCCTCAGCTCTCACCGCCTTTCTCCGTTCCTCCGGGGTCAAGTGGTCCGAGTCCAGACGGACAATACCACGACCATGTACTATCTAAACCGCCAGGGCGGGACGCGCTCCATGCTTCTATGCAAGGAAGCTCTCCGCATTTGGTCACTGTGGCGCAGCCTGGAGGCGGATCTCCTAGCCATTCACGTGGCAGGAGCCTCCAACACCCTGGCCGATGCCCTGAGCCGGATAGGGGCTGCATTCCACGAGTGGTCTCTCCTGCCGGAGGTAGTACAGCATCTGTTCTCCCATTGGGGCACACCTCAGGTGGACCTGTTTGCCTCCAGGGAGAACGCGAAGCTGAGTCTGTTCCATGCCCGCCCCTCAGCATGGCTCGCTGCAGGGGATGCCTTCGAGGCAGTGGACCCCGGGCCTCTTTACGCCTTTCCCCAATTCCCTTGATCCACAAGGTGCTTCTCAATGCGAGGAGGGACAAGGCGCAGGTGATTCTGATAGCCCCAGACTGGCCTCGTCAGTTCTGGTACCCAGATCTCCTCAGTCTCAGCTCCAGGACTCACGGCAGCTTCCAGCTCACCGGACCTGCTCTCAGTCAATCAGGGAAGGTGTTCCATCCGGACCTTCAATCCCTGCACCTGACGGCCTGGTTCCTGGCGGCTAGAGTTCCAGGCCTTGGGTCTTTCCGACGAGGTCCTCAATGTAGTTGAGGCGTCCCTCAGGAGTCGACCAGAAAATGCTATGCCTTCAAATGGAAAAGGTTTTCCATTTGGTGTCAGAGCAAGGGCTTGGACCCTTCCTCCTGTTCCTTGGCAAGCATCTTGGACTATTTATGGTCCTTTCTAGTCAAGGGCTTAGGTCGGCGACCTAAGGGGTGCACCTGGCAGCCATCTCTGCTTACCGGCGCGGGCCGGGAAGCAGTCGGTGGCGCAGGAGAAGGTGGTCTGGCGCTTTTTCAAAGGCCTTGATCACATTTCCCCTCCAGTGCGGAACCCCACCCCGCGGGATCTACTGCTGGTACTGGCAAAGCTCATGGGCAAGCCATTCTGAACCTGTGCACAGGTGTGCTCTCTCTCACCTGTCGTGGAAGACCGCCTTCTTGGTGGCTATCACGTCAGCCAGAAGGATGGGAGAGCTCCAGGCGCTTCCATCGAGTCTCCTTACCTGGTCTTCCACAGGGACAGGTTGTCCTGCGCCCCACCGAAATTCCTTCCGAAGGTGGTGTGGAGTTTCACCTTAACCAGGTGTTGACTCTGCGGTGTTCTACCCCAATCACACCTCGAGGCCGAATATAGGCTCCATACTCTGGACCCTAGAAGGGCCGCTTATTATAAGGAGCGCACGGCTGAAATTCGGGAGAGTTCGCCAGCTGTTTGTCACCCACGCTGAAGCCGCATCTGGCAGACCTGCAGCCAAGCGGACGATAAGCAGGTGGGTAACCTCCTGCATAGATCTCTGCTATAAGTTGGCGGGCATGGAGCCTCCCAGAGGATAAGAGCTCATTCTACCCGCCATACTGCTGCAACGTGGCTGCTTCCAGGGACGTCCCTATCCAGGAAATCTGCAGGGCTGCTACCTGGAAGTCAGCAAACACCTTCATTACCCATTACCACATCGACCTTGAGTCACGCCGGGATGCTGGTTTTGGGGCCTCGGTTCTCCAGTCTCTCTTCCCAAGTAAGTATTGGGGTGTGCGTCTTGCCTCCCTCCTCCCGGAGAACTGCTAGGAGTCTGCCAATAAGTGTGGATGAACAACATATCCATGTCCCTAGAAATACAGGTTACTCACCTGTAACAGGAGTTCTAGGAATGGTATATGTTGTTCATCCACACGACCCACCCGACCTCCCCGGCTTCGACGCACAACTTGAGCTTCCAGCGGGCCAGATCTGGCGTCATGGGGCGGAGACTAAGAGTTATACCACCCGGTGGGTGGGGAGGAGCAAGCTTGAAGACCTTCCGGCAAGATTTAAGCGGCAAGGATACCTGCCAATAAGTGTAGATGAACAACATAGCCATTCCTAGAACTCCTGTTACAGGTGAGTACTCATATTTATCATCCACAGGAGTTCTAGAGATATGTTGTTCATCCACACCACCCACCCGACCTCCCCGGCTTCGACGCACAACCTGAGCTTCCAGCAGGCCAGATCTGGCGTCATGGGGCGGAGCCGAGAGTTTTACCACCCGGGTGGGTGGGAGGAGCCAGCTTGAAGACCTTCCGGCAAGATTTAAAGCGGCAAGGAACCTGCCAGTAAGTGTGGATGAACAACATATACCATTCCTAGAACTCCTGTTACAGGTGAGTAACCTGTATTTCTAGGAGTGGTATATGTTGTTCATCCACACTGACTCACCCGACCTCCACAGCTTTGACACACAAACCTGCCTTCCAGCAGGCCAAGATCTGGCATCATGGGGCAGAGCCGAGAGTTATACCACCCGGGTGGGTGGGGGGAGCCAGCTTGAAGACTTTCTGGCACATCTTAAAGCGGCAAGGTACCTGCCGAGAAGGGTGGAAGAACAACCCATACCACTCCTAGAACTACTGTTTTAGGTGAGTAACCTGTTTTTTTTTGTTTTTTTGTTTTTTTTTCTAGATTAAATTCTCTCAACTTTATAAAATTGCTTAAATTTTTTATGTAAAAGTTTAAATATATAATGAATACATGTGATATACACACAGAGTACAATACATTTTAAAATGTGAATGTTGTTATTTGCTTGTTTAAAGAGCACATTTTCCAGAATGTTCTCCTTGACTGAAAAATCATCAGTAGACTCCCTTACTTGATTGGGAGTCTCTCCATAGTAGTTGAAAAATTATCTCAATAGCCCCCTTAGGAGGGGAAGGGATCATATTTGTCCTCAAGGGGAGGGTTAGCCGCTCAGTCCTTTCCACTTCCTGATCGCCGACGCCATCCCCACGCTTCCTTGTTTTGTGAGGTCATTATATGCCTACTGCGGAGACATGCTCCATGTAAGTCTATGGGGTGGCATTTTAAACTTCGTTTTACGATTTTAACCCAACTTGTAGTACAGATCGGAATTGGTGTTCAAGTTACACTAGCCTTGTTACTTTTGTTGGATAAGTGTAGAACCTTGGATGTAGCCTGCCTACATTTCAGTAAGGCCTCCAACACCATTCCACATAGGAGACTCCTAAACAAGTTGGGCAGCCTGGGAGTGGGTTCAAAGGTAGTAAACTGGGTAAGAAATTGGTTGGGGGTTGACAGCATACAATAGCAGTAAACAAGCACACTCCGAGGAAGAGAGGGTGACCAGCAAGGTGCCACCCACAAGGATCTGTACTGAGATTGGGCCTCTTTGTAATGTCTTTTTTATTAGCAACATTATAGAGAGGCTAGAAGAGAAGGTATGCCTTTTTGCAGATGACACAAAGATCTGCAGTAGGGTAGACATTCTGGGTGGGTGGGTGTGTGTGTGTGTGTGTGTGTGTGTGTGTGTGTGTGTGTGTAATGAACAGAGATCGAAGAAAGCTTGAGGAGTAGTCAAAAGTGTGGCAACTAAGATTTTATGCTAAGAAGTGCAAAATCATGCACTTGGGGCAAAGAAACCCAGGGTGGAGTACAAGATGGGAGGGAGTGATACTGACAACCACCAAGCAGGAAAGAGAGCAAGACCTGGGGCAATCTTATCTGACAACGTAAAGGTGGCCAAACAGTGTGACGAGGCGGTGGGGAGAGCTAGTGGGATGGTAGGGTGCATAGGAAGGGGTACCACCAGCAGAAAGAATGAGGTGGTGAAATCAAAGTATAAATAATTGGTGAGACCTCGCCTAGAATACTGTGTTCAGTCCTGGAGACCACATCTCGATAAGGACATAGTGTAGAGGCAGTCCAGAGGAGGGCAACTAAAATGGTGCAGGGTCTGCATCAAAAGCCCTATGAGGAGAGGCTAAAGGACCTCAATATGTACACCCTGGAGAAAAGGAGGGGGCGGAATACAATAGAGACTGTCAGATACCTCATGGGTATAAAAGGGTACAAGAGGAAGCATTTTCAGAAAAAAGATGCTCAAGAAAAGGGGTCATGCTGTGACGTAGGAGGGGGTAGATTCAGGGGAAATGTGAGGAACTACTTCTTCACAGAAAAGTGGTGGACACCTGGAAAATCCTCCCAGCGAAGTGGTCTGGGCAAACCTGTAACTGGATTCAAGAACGCATAGAATAGGCATAAGGGAACCTTATTGGTTAGGAAGGGAGGGTAAAGCTGGAGACTTAAGTAGGGACTGCAGTATTACAGTAGGTAGGGAAAATAGGCAGACTAGGTGGGCCAAGCAGTTCATATCTGCCATCAGTTTCTATACAAGTAAGTCGACTGAGACATACCCCCATTTCTTTTTCCCATCCCTTGGGCTGGCACACGTGCTATGGTGCGAGTGTATAAAGTAAACCTGTCTCACATACTCGGCCCCTGCACCCAGACAGTCAGAAGGCTGTTACTGCTGCGTCATCCAGCGTCTGCTAGATGGCGATCAAGCAGTGGCTTGCGCTGTGCCCCCTCCTCAGAGCAGGGGAGCTGCCCATGGATGCTCAGTCCTCCTTCATGCAGTCAGTTCTCGAGCTACCCAGGTCTGTTCCTGAACCTGGTTTACCAGCATGGCGACAGGTGAGGCCTGCAATACTCCACACCACACGGCCAGCACTGCATTTCTTATTCTAAGGAAAAAAATACTGGAAAGGAATGTGCTGCTGGAAAAGCAACCTGAGGTGCTTTATCACTGCATATCACGGTATGTCGTGCTGCACAATAATCGCGATATTGTTTTTACGATAAATTATAGCCAGTGATAATTATCGTGATATATCGTCATATCATGTTATCGAGACATCCCTAATCACAAGCAGGCAATTATAACTTTGGTTGCAGAATACTCTTGTGCTGCAAGAGAACCATAATAGAGCTCTCATTTTCATGGAGACTTACTTTATAAATGACTGTTTTATAATGAAGTTCTTCGACTGCCAAGTAATCTTTTGGTACTGAGACCGAAGCCCTTCTTTAAGCTGTGACCAAAGCCCCACTTTAAGTATTATAAATCATTCATGTGATTTCAGCCAGTCAGAGCAAAGAGCCGCTGTATCTCTTATCTTGCATACAGTGGTCCTTCGTGTTGGAAGTGGCGCACTCCATTTCAGCATGTGAGGACAGCAGCAGAAACTTATAAATGTAAAAAATATATTAATTTAAATCTATTATAAAGCACTCTAGCTAACGCGTGAATTTATAATAGTTGCTATGGCTTCTCTCATGGTATAAGATACTCTGAGCATGTAGTTTTGATTTGGAGGACTGCAAAGCTGAGTGGTTCAGTCTGCCAAAAATCATGCTTAGTCTCTTCTACTAAGAGACATTTTCTCGGAGGCCCTATTAAAGGAGAACTGCATGAGACATCAACTCCTATTTCCTAGGAGAAGCTGTTTTTTAGTCCTTGTTCAGTTTTATTATTCCATCTATACAGACGTTTTAATAACCACAGTGGGCATTTCTGAATTGCAGTCTGGTGAGCACCATTTTAGAACTGTATGATGTAGTTTGTCCCTTTCAGTCGCTGGAGTTCTGTAATGTGCCAGCAATAGAAGAGCACATCTAAGGACACAAGCTACATCATAGAGTTCTGAAGTAGTCCTTACCAGCAGGGTGTAAATTCAAAACCCCACTGGGGTTAAATAAACCTGTATACCTATAGCTAGAACAGTAACAGAATTTGAACAGTATTTAAAATCACTTCAGTGGGGCATGACTTGCAGATTCAGTCCAGTTCCTTAATACTGTTGTCAGAAATTGTTAAATAGCTTTTGTTCTTTGGTCGTTCTCTGCTGTACTCTGTTAACTCTATCCAGCTTATCTGTCGGAGGTGCAGTGCCATCCCTCTATAATGCTGAAAATAAATCCTAACACATTGCTGGCAGATTAGTGTCCTAACTTTTGTGCAGCTGTGGAGAGCATCGACTTTTACCCACGTGATACAGGGCAGTCTTTCTCTCCATAGGTCTGCAGGCCAGTTGGGTGGGTGGCTGGGTGGGTCGATCGTTCCGAGTGTCTCAAAGGCCAAGATTAGGTCAACAAGTGAGACTCAGAATCCCATTCTGGGGCGGAGTGCATTGAGGAGGCAATGTGTGCAGGGCCTGCAGAGAGGGCGGGGTGGGGGACATGTGGGCTGACCGACATTGTTGCACCCCCTGACACAGCAAACCAAGGAGCGCAATTAATGTCGGGTGTGAAGACAGTTATTTGCATGCCCTCCCACACAAAGAAAGTGCAACCATGGAGGGAGGGGAAATCGGAAAGCTGAATACTGAAATTAACAAGACTGCTTCCTCTCATCAGTGTGAAAATCCTGTTGGTCTATTCCAGCAGTAGTTTGAAAATCCTGTCAGAAGTTGAAAAAAAGCTGGGATGGGGGGTTATATCTTGGAGACAGGACTGTGCAGTACTGTAGGTGGGGTGGGGGCAGAGGTGTTATGTCTTCAATTGAGGACCATTCAATGGGGTAATGCAGCTGTTATGTCTTTGAGACGGAACCATTCGTATGTCTTGGGTGGGCGTAGGCATTTTGTGTTGGAGACAGGGCCATTCAAATAGGTGGAGGTTATGTCAAGTAAAAGTACTGACTGTCCCCTGCTGCAGTATTACTGATGCTCGCTTTGCTTCAGTTGGGTACTTGTTTTATTCCTTCGTATCATTAATGTTTTTTTTTTGGTTTTTTTTGTGTATGTGTGTTTTTTTTAGGAGTTTCCTGACTCGAGAGGATATAGGAATCATTCTTATTAACCAGTTCATTGCTGAGATGATACGGCATGTAATCGACGCCCATAACAAGTCCATCCCAGCCGTGCTTGAGATCCCGTCCAAAGAGCACCCCTATGATCCCGCTAAGGATTCCATCCTGCGCAGGGCAAAGGGCATGTTCAGTGCTGAAGAGTTGCGGTAAATGGGCCACGAGATGCTGGGCTACAGAGCTATAGCTGAACTTTGGAGCAAGACTTTCTTCCCCCAAAACATGGTCTTGGAGCTTGATAAATGTGTCTCGTGTATCTAACCCTGTTATTCCAAATTTCCTGTTGATGATGGGGAAATCCCATAATCTTTAACCCAGTCTTAAGCCTGATTTGGTCCACATATGTGTCAATATTTACTAGTAGTCTTTAGCCCTTGCTGACACTTCAATAACATTGTTTGTTTTTCACAGCTTCTAACCTGTCAGAAGCAGAAAAAAAGATTTGTTGCGTCATCAGCAGGTATCCACGCAAAAGCTTGACACTGCCCCCTCCCGGCAGAAATAATAATAAAAAAAAAAAAAATTACGCTGTGTTTGAACAGAGTTTTTAAAGTGTGCACAGCTGGACCTGCCCTTTCTGAGTTTAGAGGGAAAAGGGGTTGGGTTTTAACATGTGGCTTGATGTGGAGGAGTGTTGCACAAGGACCATTACCTGTTTCAAATTGGTTACCATCCTAGTTTGCAGTTTAGTTTTCCCTATTTGTCCAGTTTCATTCCCTTCCCAATAACTAGTGATTTTTGTGCTTTTAAATCTGCATGGTGGGCCTGAAAAAAGTTCTTCAATGTAATCTGGCCTTAGAACAGCCCTACTGGGGGCAATAAGCTGCTTCTGAATAAATGTTGTGACCTGCTTTATGAAAGACCTGCTGTTTCTTGACCAAAGCCCCAAGACTGTTGCTGTTTAAGTTATTCTAGTGGATGTACAAAATGCGAAATGTGTTTTTCATTTGTGTTTCTGTCTGTGTGGTTTTCCTGTACCTTCATGTTAACTGAAGCAAAAGAGAAGATGAGCAGTTATTAAATAGTAACAGATGATTAACGCTGTGTTGAGTGGCAGTGTTTTCTGACTCAGTGTTTCTGTGGAACTGCTTTAACTGTCCTTGAAAATATGTTCCCTTCTGAGTCAAGTTAATTCCATCTCTTTAGACTGTGCCATCTTCTTTCACCATTGGGGTGGGGCAATGCAGCTGTGCCCCTAAGGGAAGCAACTTTTAATTTTAAATTTTTTAATTTTTATTTTCTTCATATGGCTTCATTGCTTTCTGCCTGCCAGTACAGTACACCAATCCTTAGCACTGTTGGCATAACCTTGATGCGACCAGCCTGACCCAGTCCTCCATCAGCCACCACCTACCCATGGTGGAGGATACACAGCACTGAGACAGAGACTTGCAGGCTGTCATCACATGATTTTTACCTGTCATTATACTCCCTCGCACCTCGCTGATGTCGGGTAGTGGCTATTGTTGGCCTTGTATGGCACAGCCCACTTGTGCCCAGGCACCTCCTGTGAGGGAGCCAGCTTCCCAGCTTACTGTGGGCACTACGACACAGAAACAGAGGCACTCTCCCTTCCTGGGGTGGCTTGTGCTGCACTCCACAGCACTCAGCCCTGTATCCCACAGTGCTGACTCCCAGAGATCCTTCCCAAACCCAGTCCCTGGCACGGAAACACAACACTCTTCCAATGCCAAAGGGTCAACGGGCAGCTAGGGGAGCTACATTCTGAGGACTGTAGTCTGTACCTAGCCCTCAGAGAACAGTGGGACCGGTAAACTTCTGAACAGCGCTTATAAGATGTCTAACATTCACTACAGGCCACTGCTGCAGCCCTCTGATGTCCACTGCAGGGGATTCTGGGATTTGTAGTGACAGAAAATGTCAGTCTGCAAGTCAGCAGTATCACTCTAATACAATCTACTATATTTCTATGAGGAAAAAAATGCTTTTGCACACAGAGTGCAAACTGGGATGAGCCCTGGACTTGGGTGTGGGGTTCTTAGTTCTGATTGTTCCATTTAAATGCTGATCTAGAAAACCAGAATTGCAAGATCTTCCTTCGAGAGGGCTCTTGCAGTAGGTAATTACATATAGGACTGACGCCGGTCGGTGGCAGGACCCCACAGAAAAATTTCTAGCTAGCAGTCCCTAGAGAGACCACTTCCGATCCAGGTGACCCGGCGTCATCTGACATCGGTATAAAGGGGTGGTCGGACGCCCCGCCTTCCAGTTCTTTCGCCCGTCAGCTGTTGCAGCGTCTCAGCGTTAAGTTCTTATCGCTCAGTCCTGTTACTTCGTCGGTTTTTCCGAACAAGTTTTCAGTATAGAATTTTATTCTTCTTTCGTCAGGTGAACGTCGGTTTATGTCATCCCCTTCAAAGAATAAGTGCGACTCGTGCGGCGCCCAACTGCCTCACAAAGACGGTCACTCCCTCTGCCTTTTCTGCTTAGGCCCCGACCACGCGGTCGACAAGTGTCCGCACTGCCTTTGTTTCAACGCGGCCACCCGCTGACGACGCCAGCAGTCCCTCAAAGCCCATCTCCTCAAAAAGAAGATGTCCGCACTGGAGAAGGAGTTGAAGAAACTTCGGCAGGCATCGACCTCCCCTGAAGGGCATAAGAAGTGGGACAAGGAAAGGCACCGGGAGAAGGCCTCCTCCTCCGCGACTCCGGCCGGAGTCACGGGCAAGGTAACATCCCCTCCGGGGGATCGCCCGACGGCAGCCTCCAAGGCTTTGGAGGAGGCGTCTGCCCTCCCGTTGGGTTCGCGTTCGAGCCCGCCTGGTGTCTCTGGGCAAAAGGAGACTCTAGCCCCCAGTACCGCCGCAGGCCTGCGGCCTACTGGTGTGGACACCTCCCTTAAGCCAGACGTCAGCTCCTCTGACGTACGCCGGGAGAAGGCCGCTAAGACGCTCGACCCTTCTGGGCGGCGCACAGCAGTGTCCTCCTCGGACCGGGCCTCCTCCCATACTTTGCCCGCCTCCGACGAGGGACCCCCGAAGTCGGACGCCGGCTCCTCTGGCATCCGCCGGGATTCGGCCCATAAGCCACACGTCTGCTCCTCCGACGTGCGCGGGGCCTCGGAGCCTACGGCAGACCCTGCCGCGTCTGTCGTATCAGGCTCCCCGCAGCCTTCGCTGCCGTCAGGGGAGCCTCAGTCCCCCCTGCCCAACCCCGGGGATTTTTCCCCTCCGTCCCCGGACGAGGCTCGGGACCCTGGGCTACCATCTGATCTTCTTCCTGAAGAGCCGGATCTGACGCCGGCTCCCCTGACGCCGACACCAGCCCCGCCAACGCCGGTTCCAATACCGGCCCCTCCGACGCGGGGATATTCCTCTTCCATCAGGCCCTCCACCCCACAGGCCTCTCCCGACTGATCCGCCCATGGAGTACCCGGCTGGGCCGTCTGCTCGCAGCTCCTCCAGTGCCTGGGCATCCGCCGTCATATCCGGCGCCGGTTTTCCCAGGTCCACAGTATCCTCGCCGCAGTACCCGATGCCGACTCTTTCGGCCGCAGTACCTGGCCCCGCAGTTACCAGCTCCGTATACCCGCAGCCAGTTACGGATACTCCCCTACAGATTTCCTCTGTACACCTATCCCTCCTCCTCCACCGCCCCCTAGGCCGCCAGTGGATCTTCAGGGAGACTCTTGCCTCCTGGTGGGCTGGGCCAGGCTCAGCTCCCCAAGAGTGAGAGCCATCTTACGGACGGTGCCACCCAGGCTCCCGTCGCCCCAGGCGGCCGCGCTCCTCTCCTCCCTCGGATTCCTGGCTTTACCCTCGGGATCCAGAGGGCAGGACATGCATTCTGGGATTCCCCCCAAGGAACCCGTTCCTCCCCCTAGTCGAGTTAGGCAGTCTTACTCTGCTTCAGATTCTTCCTCTTCTCTATCGGACTCCTTGGAGGCTTCCGATGGATGTTCTGAGAAAGACAACGAGCCACGCTCTCCATCCAAGCCCCGGCCGAGTACTCCTCCGAAGGATCCTTCCTTCACGGAGGTGCTCAGGAAGATCCAGGAGGTCCATCAGTGGCACTCCTTAGAGCCAGATCCTCAACGGGTAAACTCGCCGAACATCTGGACTAACCCCTTATGGCTCCTACCCTAGTGCCACCCTGGATCGAGCCTCACGCCCACCTTGTTTTCCACAATTTGGAAGCAACCCTCGGCTTTAGCCCCACTTCCCAGGAAGTCGAACAGGCTATACCAGGCTCCAGAGGGTGTAGACTTTTTAGACTCTCACCCCCGTGCAGACTCGGTTGTGATTAGCGCCGCTCACAGCCGGTCAGCACACCCAAAACAACTGAGCTCGTCTCCCCTGGATAAGAAATTTTGCCTTCTGGATCAGTATGGAAGGAAGATCTACGCTTCTTCCACACTGGGGATTAGGGCCCTGAACTATGTAGCACATATGGGGGATTACTAGAAGGCCGTCCTTACCCAGGCGGAATCTATGATCGACTCTTTGCCTGACTCCCAAGTCAAGCAGGAGTTGGCCGACCTGGTCCGTTCTGCTCGTTTGGCCAGTCGTCATATTTTGAGGATGACCTACGACGCAGTGGACACCGCAGGACGGAGTTCTGCCTTTGCCGTCAGTCTTCGGCGTCATGCGTGGCTCCGTGTGTCAGGTCTGGTCCCGGAGGTGCAGTCAGCTATCCAGAAGCACCTTTCAGGGTTCTGTGCTTTTCGGTGCGATGTCAAGGACATCATCACTGATTTGCAGGAGAAGGGGACCCCTTAAATCTGTTGATTCAATGTACCGTCCCCATCCCCATCGCGCCGTCCCTTTGAACTGGCAGCCAGCCTCAAGCGAAACCTCAGGGGCGGGCCACTAAACGTCGGGCCCCCACAGCTGCCAGGCCCCTACTGCCCAAAAAAGCAACGGGTGCCCCAGCTGCGGCGCTGCCTCACACCACCTGACTCCTTCCCTCTCCCACTGCCTCCGGCAGCCCCGGAGGAACCAGTAGGAGGGAGGTTCTCCCTCCACCTTCCGGGTTGGGAGAGGATAACATTGGATTCATGGGTGCTTCAGATCATAGCAGAGGGGCACTCCATAGAGTTTCTGCAGAAACCTCCACGTCACCCCCCTCTGAACTCCTCTTACTCAAGGGACCATCTTCCTTTGGTCAGGGAAGATATCTCGGCGCTCCTTGCAAAACAGGCTATAGAACCCGTCCCTCCTCACCTCTAACGGACGGGTTACTATTCCCACTTCTTTCTTGTACCAAAGAAGACAAGAGATCTCAGACCTATTCTCGATCTCAGCTCTCTGAACCTGTATGTGGAATACAAGAGGTTCAGGATGCTTTCCCTTCAATCCCTTTTGCTCCTGCTTCGGCCGGGCCAATGGCTTTGTGCACTGGATATGCAGGATGCGTACCTGCACATCCCCATTCGCCCCTCGCACCGAAAGTACCTCAGGTTTGTGTTCCAGGGGGTCCACTACCAATTCCGGGTGCTCCCGTTTGGTCTTTCCTCGGCCCCCCGAGTCTTTACCAAATGCCTGGTGGTGGTAGCAGCCCACCTGCATTCTTTGGGAGCTCAGGTTTTTCCCTACCTGAACGACTGGCTCCTGGCGGCCTCGTCCAGGGAGGAACTCCTGCATTTTCTCTCCCTCACCCAGCAGGTTTTACTGGCCTGGGTATTACCATCAACCATTCAAGTCCCTGGAGCCTTCACAGGGCTCCAGTTCATCAGAGCAATTCTCGACACATCACTGTGCAAGGCCTTTCTGCCTCCGGACAGGGGGGCTTCCCTCCAGTCACAGATTTCCCTCCTATCGGGACGTAGGAGGGTCCCGGCGAGGTCAGTGCTTCGTCTGCTGGGGCTTATGGCGGCGGCCATCCCGACGGTTCCGCGCGCGCGCCTCCACATGAGAATCTCTCAGTGGGATCAATGGGTAGACGATCTAGATCATCTAGTGCTGATCTCCTTGCCAATGGTAAGAGACTTGCAGTGGTGGCTGGTGCGAGAGAACCTATTCCGGGGGGTCCCCTTTTTTCATCCTCCCCCCGATCAGACTCTGACCATAGACGCTTCAGGCGAAGGTTGGGGAGCCCATCTGGGTCCTCACGGACCCAGAGCCTATGGTCAAAGATGAGAATAGTCTCCATATCAACGTGCTCGAGCTTGGGCAGTGCTGTATGCTCTCCAAGCCCTTCACCAATTCATCCTTCCCGGTCACCTAGCTGTCCAAACGGACAACATGTGCGTGGTGTGGTACATCAACAAGCAGGGAGGGATTCGGTCCTACCCGCTGTGCAGGGAAGCGATGAGAGTTTGGGATTGGGCAACGCTTCACAACCTTCACCTCACGGCGATCCATGTTCCGGGAGTTGACAATGTCCTAGCAGACAGACTTAAGTCACTTGTCGGCTCTACCACCCGAGTGGGAATTGGACGAAAAAGTTCTAAAAGGCATCTTCCAGATTTGGGGGACTCCTCAGATAGATCTGTTCACTTCCTCCCAAAACGCAAAGCTTCCAATCTTTTGCTTTCCTTCGTTCCAGAGTGGGCAGCTTTCTGGAACAACGCTCTGTCTCTAAGCTGGAAGGACAGATTAGTCTATGCTTTTCCCCCAATTCCTCTGGTCCCTCGTGTGTTATAGAAGCTGGCTTTAGAAGGAGCGAGAATGATTCTGATCGCTCCTTTCTGGCCCAGGCAAATCTGGTTCTCTCTTCTACAACAATACTCAGAGGTTCCTCCTCTTCCTCTTCCTTTATGTCCAGGATTGCTGACCCAGGATCAGGGGACCCTGGTCCATCCGGGACTCAAGTCCCTTCAACTTCATGCATGGCTCCTGCAGACCTAGCTCAATCTCGTTCTGGCATTTCTCCTAAGGTGGCCGAGATTGTGGTGAGGCTAGAAAACCCTCCACTAGGTCCACCTCGCCATGAAATGGAAAAGATTTTCTATCTGGGCTGCGGCCAGGAGTGGAACCCTTTTCCTGCCCTGTGACCATTCTGCTTGAGTACATGCGTCATCTTTTTGACCTGGGTCTCAGTCACTCCTTTGAAAGTCCATATGGCGGCTATTTCAGCCTACCATGTCCCTTTCACTGACAAGACATTTGCTCAGCTGGAGGTATCCAAACTTTCCTCAGAGGGGTCCTTCATCTCAGGCCCCCTGTCCGGATTCCAGCTCCCCCATGGGACTTGAACGTTGTCCTCGAGAAACTTACCCTTCCTCCTTTTGAGCCTGCGGCTTCTGCAGACTTGAAGTTTTTATCGTGGAAAATGCTCTTCTTGGTGGCCATTACTTCTGCTCGCAGAATTTCCGAGCTCCAGGCCCTGATGTGCAAAATCCCTTATCTGATTTTTCACAAAGAACGAGTAACTCTTCACACGAATCCTAAGTTTCTCCCGAAGGTAGTAGCAGAATCTACCTTGAATCAGTCTATTGAATTACCTGCCTTCTTCACGCAGTACTCCAATCAAGGAGAATACCTGCTCTATACCATGGATGTTCACAGGATCCTGAGATACTACACCGATAGGACGAAGGATCTCAGAAAGACTGATCAGTTGTTTGTCTCTTTTGCTCATAAAAGAGAAGGCAATGCTGTCTCTAAGCAATGCCTGTCAAAATGGTTGGCCCATTGCATCACTTTCTGTTATGACAAGTACAAGACCCTACCGGGTCAAGTCAGAGGTCACTCCACTCATGGAGTAGCAGCCTCTGCGGCTTGTTTCAAGAACCTGTCGGCGGCAGACATCTGTGCTGCCGCCACTTGGACTTCAGTCCATACCTTTACTAAACATTATAGTTTGGACATTGCCTCTCGCCGTAGAGCAGGCTTCAGGTTAGCTGTCTTGCAAGGCCTCCTTTCTTGAAACCTGCTAGAATTATTGGCTACTTTTTGGAGTAGTTCCTCCTCCCGGTGCCTTTCATTTGTTCCAGACTGCTTGGGATTCTGTCCTATATGTAATTACCTACTGCAAGAGCCCTCTCGAAGTAAGATAGTACAGTTACGTAAGAACTTAACGTAACAGTAGATCTCAGAGGAGGCTCTTGCAGTAGGTAATACCTTCCCACCCTCCATACCCCTAGGCTTTTTCAGCTCCTTTTCCATTGAGGGAAATGTCTGCTTCTCTCTCATCCGGGCCTGTGGCGGGAAAGAACTGGAAGGCGGGCGTCCGGGACCGCCCCTTTTTACCAAGGTCGTATGACGCCGGTCACCTGACGTGGGGGTGGTCCTCGCCAGGGACTGCTAGCTAGAAATTTTTCCGTGGGGTCCTGCCGCCGGCCGGCGTCAGTCCTGTATGTAATTACCTACTGCAAGAGCCTCTCTCGAAGATCTACTGTTACAGTAAGTTCTTAAGTAACTGTACTTTATGGGCCAAACATTCGAATTGGTATGTTAATTATGGATGCAAATCTACATACTGGAAGTGAATGTGTACTGTCTGGCAGTAATGGGTTGCACTCTGATATGCAAGGAACAGCATTCAGCAGGGTCTGCAGTGATTTTGTATTATACTGGGAAAGAACCCTCTTGGCCACTCACAATGTGGGGTTACTGTCCGGTTATACAGTAGACTGAATAATGGGACTGTAGTTCTGTAATTTTTTTTTTTTTATAACATTTTTATTAGGCACGAGGAAATTTATACATTATACAAGACATTTTATATAGATATATTCATTCAGTTTATATAATTATACATTGGACTTTAAAAACCAAAAAAAACAAAAACCTCTCACCCAGCATCAGGACTAATTAATCACATGGACTAGACAAGTCTCGTTTTAACATTTCTCCAGTATTGATTTGATTAGCTTCAGGGAACTAAGTCCGAATAAGTGCTTAACTGATACATAATCCATTTTCTCCATTTTATATCAAATACCTCCACTCTATCCCGTACTCTGGCAGCCATTCTCTCCATCCTATATATCTCTCTTGACAAGTTTAGCCACTCTGTCTTAGTTGGCAGCCTATTCGTGCCTCATAGTCTGGTTATTACCTTTTTGTTGCCAATATTAGCAATGTAGTTTGCAGGTATACATTCTTCTCTACTTTAGACCAAATGGGGTAGTAGCTGTCAGTATATCCCAGAGGTAAAAAGACCTGGGTTTTCATATATTGCCACCAGCTCCTGCACTACCTCCCCAGTAAGGACCCAGCATACTACAATTCCAAAATATGAGTCTGGACTGCATGTACTGCTCTACATCCCCTCTAGCACTTTCCTTCAGGATCGCCTGTCAAACTAGCTACCACAGCAGGAGTGTGGAAAAATTTATATCGTAATTTCCATGTAAACTCTTTCCAATATGGGGATCCCGAGGCCTTAAGCATAAGTGGGGAGGCCATCTTCTAGTTAGTAACCGGTAGGTCAGTCCCCAGTTCCAAGGACCAACGGGCTCTAATCGACTCAGTAGAGTCTTCTGGTTTCTCTCCCAAAGCAAGGTAGGCCAGACTGATACCGTGGTCTAGAGTGGTACCTTGTCTCTGTGATAGAAGTAATTTTATTATTAGTGAGGGGTTTTTAGCCACTGCTGCCAGTGCTTCCTCCATTGGCTGCAAATAAGATTTTAGCTGCAAATACTTATGAAAGAAGTCCTGGGGTATTTTATACTGAGCCTGGAGCTGGACAAATGAATAAAGGCCCTGTGGCCTAATAATTAAAAAATATTGTTTGATATTATATTTATACCACTGGGTTAGGGATCTATCCAAAGAATTGGGTGGAAAGGCACTGTTCACCTCAAGGGATCTCAGAAAAAGTGCCTCCATGGGCAATAATCTTTCATTAAGTACAGTCAGCCACTGCTTAAACACCTCTGCAGTATATTGTGGGAATCTAGAGAGAGGTATGCAACCAGGAGGATGTCCAAAGAGACACTCCGTCAGGTCTTCTGCGCTTTTCCAAGTCATCTCAAACTGCTTCCAGGGCATAATATAATTGGGGTTCATTCAGGAGAGTAAGATCTTTAATTTAGAAGCTCGGGCATAATTCAGGAGATTTGGTAAATTTAACCCACCTCTGTCTTTTGATAACTGTAATAGAGTACCGAATCATGGAAGGTTTCCCCTGCCATATAAAGCGAGAGATCATCCTATTCCAAGCTTGAAAATAAGTCTGTGTTGGAAATAATGGGAGTGTCTGCAGATAGAACAAAATCCGGGAAATATGTTTTGTTTAATAGTTTCTATTTGAGCTAGGAAACTCAAAAGGTATCTTGTGACCATCGTGTAGAGGTCCTCAGTTATGTTGTGGGTTAGAGTTCAAAATTTGCAATATCTGCATGTATCTGAGTTTTAGTAAGCTGGATCCCAAGGTACGCATCGATTTTTGTTTTGTTTTTCCAATTATGGTCCTAAGCCTGGAACTCTTAGGCCCCTGCACTCACCAGCTTGCTCTACCTCCCACTGTGTTCCCCGACCATCTTCAGTTCGTTGCAGTTCCCCGGGTGGTCAGGTCAACCCAGAGAGACTGCGGGGGGGGGGGCAGTGGCGGGGAACCAGCATTGGGAGTGTGGCAGTGGCACTGGCAGGGGCCGTCACCTATCCAGGGCTAGAGGGGTATTTCTTGTGGTGGAAGCCAGAGATCCCCCCCTCCCCTGCATGGTGCACATCCGATGCTATGGCACACGGCAACCCTGCCTGCATCAGCCACGCCCTCTTACATGCGGTCCAACAGCTCGAAGTGCCCTCTGGTCTCCACCAGGAGTCGCCAGAGCACCGGATAGCCCATGCCCTCCCACCCGGAGAGGAGAGCAGCCCTGCGGGTGCACAATCCATTTACCTCCCCTGACGACTCCCGAGCTCGCTCCTGAACTCAGGTAGTCGGCGTGACGCGAGGCGTGGCGTCCAGCGCCTCAGCGCCACCGGGCTGGCTTTACCGCATCGATTGTTTATACCACTTAAGTGAAATGCACATTTTAAAGCAGGGGAAGGGATGTAGTTACACAGTAGTACCTCTGTTTTTTGTTGGTTCATTTTATACTCTTGAGATTTTACCGTACATCTCCAGCTGTTCCCAGACTCTTAGGATTGATATATCTGGGAAGGACAAAGTGAGAAGGATGTCGTCCGCAAATAGTGAAATTTTATGGTTTGTGCCTCCCATAGGTATGCCCTCAATCTCGGGTGAGCTCTAATGGCTTGGGCTAATGGCTCGAGGTACAGAGCAAATAACAGGGTGAGAGGGGCATCCTGATGAATTCCCTCTGTAGAGGAAAAGGGTCAGAGATAGAGCCATCTAATTTAAGTAAGCCTGAGGGTGTTTATACATATTTTGCAATTGTTGTATGATCTCCAATGAAAGCAAAACTAGACAAGGTAGCCCACAGAAATGGCCAGGCCACCCTGTCAAATGCTTTTTCGGCATCCAATCCAATGAGTGCCAGGGGAATCGAATGTACTTTAAGTAGATGTGTTAGTCGCACTGTATTAGAACCTGTCATCCCTTAATAAAGCCCACCTGATCATGATTGATTTATAAAGGCATGATGTTTCTAGGGACATGGATATGTTGTTTAATCCACACTTCATGGCAGGTTCCTTGCCACTTTAAATCTTACTGGAAGGTCTTCAAGCTGGCTCCTCCCACCCACCCGGGTGGTAAAACTCTCGGCTCCGCCCCATGACGCCAGATCTTCCTTACCGCTTGGAAACTCAGGTTCCCTCCTTGGCACTCTGCATTTAGACTGGATCCAAACTCTTCGGTTAACCTGAAACTAATTTTAAAGTTTACAAGACTTCGGTCTGTTTCTTCCTTCGTGGCTGCAATGGATAAGTCAACTGTCGGTTTCCCGGTGTCCATGCGGGCAGAAGATGTATCTCGGATGGATCCGCATTCCATGTGCGTATATTGCCTCGGGCTTGACCACAATCCACAAGCCTGCGATTTGTGCAGGTCCTTCTCGTCCAATGTCCTCAAAGACCATGCTGCCAGACTCCAACTTGGGCGCCCCGAGAGATGAATTCCACCGGTGAAGTCAAAGGAGGCCCATTGGGCAGTGTCCGAGACGGCGGGCTCGGCTGAGCAACTTGAGCAGAGGATCGCCCTCGAGGAGGAGGCGGCCCAGGCCACATCTTTGTCCTCCTCGGTCGTGGCATTTATCCTCTCCTTGGGTTCCTCCTACAGGCTTCTTTTAGGAGCTTTGTCAGTCCCTCTCCACGAAAGGTGAGGTCCATGGGACACTCCTCAGTCCAAGAAAAAGGACTGGAGGGTAAGTCCCACCCCGTGGGCGCTGCGGGAGCAGGCAGGAGAGGTCCCCACCCCGGACAGCTGCGACACTCTACTCGGTCGAGGTTACGGCTATGGCTGCCGGCTTCACGGTGTCCCGATCAGGTCAGCTGGCGAGACACCTCGCGCCAGTCGAGATTTTTCTCAAGCCGTTGGACAGGTTGTCAGCTGGAGAAGCCGACAACCGTTCTTCACCCCGGTTCCCGATGGGAATCGAGGACTTGCCTGCACCTCCTGTGCGGGTCCCGGTTAAGGTTCCGGGCGAGGAGGAACAGGTTTCCCCGCTTCCTCCCAGACCCACCCTCGGAAACACCCGACAGTCTCGGTCTCGGACCTCTTCTCGGGTCCAGCCGACACTGGCGGTCTCGATCTCGGCACCGAGGGAAGTGGTGGCGCCACTCATCCTTGTCTTCTTCCTCCTCCTCGGAAAGGCTTCAGCGCAAGTTGCGTCGGCCTACGAGGACTTAATGTGTAGCAGCTTCTTCTGACCGGGAACAAACGGCCCCATCTCCTTCCCGGCCATTAAGTGGCTGTCACCTGAAGACCGAAATAACCCTCGTGGTTGTTGAGCCCAAACCGGCGCCCAGTTGTTCGTCTGAAACCAGCTGTGCCACCCATTGTGGTGGAACCCCGCCTCCACAACCTAAATCTGGGGCTCCGACCAAGGATTCTCAGTCGGGTCAGGGTTGCCCCATCGGTTGTCGTCCACCCTCACTCCCAGCCGTCCTCAGCAGGTGGAGGTGGCCCAGGCCTAGGCAGCTGTTCGCAGACTCTCGAGTCTGATGACTACTCTTCCCTGTTCTCCAGGCCCCTTGACCTGGAGTCCGCTGGGGGACAGTCTGTGGACGAGAGCCCATCCTCGTTCATGGCTGTGCTTCGGCTCATCTCAGAGTCTACTGGGATGCAGCTCGAACCTGTGTCCAAGAGGGCCAAGTATCCCCTCACGGAGATACTGGACTGAGGGGATTCTCCCACGGAGACCTTTCCGGTGGCTGAAGCCATTGTTGGCCCAGCCTTGCAGTTATGGCAGCAGCTGGCTTCTTGTCCTGCTCCTTCGGCCAGGATGGCCAGGATGTACGCAGTCCCAACCGGTTCACTGTCTGGTTTTTCGGAGCACCCCTCTGCGGAGGGGCTTGTTACCGATAGTGTTTTCTGGCGTTCCGGGAACACCAGGGACGTGGACAAGCCTCCCGACAAAGAGTCCAAAAAGCTGGACTTTGCCAGGCGTAAGGTGTACACTTTGTCCTCCCTAGTCCTCCGTCAGGCCAGTTTGGCCGTACTGATGCCGCACTTCTCCCACGCCCTTATGGGCTCCCTAAATGTGGTGATCCTCCTCTCCATTTGACCTCCAGACTACGGTCAAGCAGGTGCGGGATTAGGGAAGGACGGTGGCGAAACAACAGCTCAGACCTCTCTGGACATTGGAGACTCTTGTGCCCAGTCAGTAGTGGCGCAGTGGCCATGCACCACAGAGCTTGGCTGCAGATCTCCACCTTCACGGCAGATACCCAGCACAAGCTGGCAGACGTCCCCTTCCTGGGTACCGACTTGTTCGGGCGTGGGGTGGAAGGCCATCTCCAGAGGATTGAGAAGTCCAATGCCACCTTGGATTTGGTCATGTCTGCCCAGAAGGACAAAGGCCGCCAGCAGCAGCACAAGCCCTTTCGCCCTTCTGCCCCTGCGGCACGTCCAGCCCAGCAACACCAGCATCAGGGCCAGCAGGCTCACACTTGGCACCCCAAAGCCAAGCCTGCAGCTTCCTCCAGCAGGAAACCAGGAGGAAAAGGCCCGGGAGGCCCCTCGGCCAGTCTCTCCTCCAAGCCTGCCCTGTGACTGGTTGGGGGGTGTTGCACCCAGCCTCATCGCTCCCCCCTGGGTTCCCTCGTTGGGTGACGGCTCCGCCACTTTCTTTCCACCTAGTCCGCTATCACCACAGACCGCTGGGTGTTGGAAGTGGTAGGAAAGGGTCTGCCTTTGGAGTTCGAGCAGGCCCCACCCTTCCGAGCCGTCGCCCCACGGTGGGCTACGAGGTCTGCAGCCTCTTTATCGGCCCGTCGAGCCGACATTGCCCTGCTCTTCCAGAAGGAGGTGATCGGGGAGGTGGCGGATCCTCCACCAGACCCAGGGTTTGTGTCTAGGTATTTCCTGGTCCCGAAACGGACGGGGGGCTGGCGCCCCATTCTAGACCTGCACGACCTGAACAGGTTCCTAAGGTCTCGAACCTTCAGGATGGTCACTCTGGCTCAGATCATTCCATCCTTGGAACGAGGCATGTGGTTCTGTTCTCTGGACCTCAGGGCCGCGTTCTTTCACGTCCCAATCCGTCCGTCCCACTAGTGATTCCTCCACTTCAGAGCAGAGGGGTACCTTTACGAGTTCCGGGCCATGCCCTTCAGCCTCTCTCCAGCTCCCAGGGTCTTCACCAAATGCATAGCAGTGGTGACAGCATTCCTGCGGTGCCGAAGGGTCCGGGTGTACCCTGTCCTGGACGACTGGCTGATTGCGGCCTCCTCCAGACTGGAGGTGGAGTGGTCCAGGATCTGGCCCTCAGGTTTGCTCTCAGATTGACCTCCTCATCAGCGAGGCCAAGTGGCAACTTCGTGCCAAAGCAGGTGATTCAATTAATCGGGGCAGAGCTCAACTCTCTTCAAGCCAAAGCACGGCTCCCGGTGGACAGGGCCAAGGTTCTTTCCTCCTTTGCCCAATCATTTCAGGTTGGGCAATTGCGCCCTGCCTGGGACTTTCTGCGCCTCATGGCAGCCTGCACCAGTGTGGTCCGTTGGGGAAGTTGGAACATGCATCCCCTACAGTTGGGAATGGCCAGCCAGTGGTCACAGCACTCCGGTCCTTTGGATCAGCCAGTGGCAGTGACCCAGGAGATATGGATCGTTCCAGCTCATCTGCAGGAGGGCATCCTGTTTGTCCGCCCCAAGCCGACAGTCTCTCTATCGACTGACATCTCTCTGATGGGTTGGGGTGCCCATCTGGGGGAGCACAGAGCGCATGGCCTCTGGTCCCCTCAGGAGTCCCGATGCCACATCAACCTGCTGGAGCTTCGGGCGGGCTGTCTAGCCCTCACCACCTTCTCTCTGTACTGGGTCAAGTGGTCCAGGTCCAGACGGACAATACCATGACCATGTACTACCTAAACCGCCAGGGCAGGATGCGCTCCTTGCCCCTGTGCAAGGAAGCTCTCCGCACTTGGTCTCTCGTGCGCAGCCTGGAGGCGGATCTCGTAGCCATCCATGTGGCAGGAGCCTCCAACACTTTGGCCGATGCCCTAAGCCAGATAGGGGCTGCATCTCACGAGTGGTCTGTCCTGCCGGAGGTAGTACAAGATCTCTTCTCCCACTGGGGCACGCCTCAGGTGGACCTGTTTGCCTCCAGGGAGAATGAGAAGCTGAGGGCTGTTTCATGCCCGCCCCCCTCAGCAAGGCTCACTGCAGGGGGATGCCTTCTCGAGCCCATGGACCCCGGGCCTCTTCTATGCCTTTCCCCCATTTCCCTTGATCCACAAGGTGCTTCTCATGGTGAGCAGGTGATTCTGGTAGCCCCAGACTGGCCCCGCCAGTTATGGTATTCAGATCTCCTCAGCCTCAGCTCCAGGCTCCCAAGGCGACTCCCAGCCCGCCCGGACCTGATCACAGTCAACCAGGGGAAGGTTCTCCACCCGGACCTTCAATCCCTGCACCTGACGGCCTGGTTCCTGAGCAACTAGAGTTCCAGGTCTTGGGTCTTTCTGACGAGGTCCTCAGCGTTGTTGAGGCATCCCGTAAGGAGTCGACCAGGAAATGCTATGCCTTCAAATGGAAGAGGTTCTCCATTTGGTGTCAGGGCAAGGGGTTGGACCCTTCCTCCTGTTCCTTGGCAAGCATTCTGGACTACCTGTGGTCCCTTTCTCAGCAAGGGCTTCGGTCGACGACCCTTAAGGTGCACCTGGCAGCCATCTCTGCTTACCAGGCGCAGGCCGGGAAGCAGTCGGTGGCGCAGGAGAAGGTGGTCGGGTGCTTTTCCAAAGGCCTTGATCACATATCCCCTGCGGTGCGAGAACCTCTGCCTCTCTGGGATCTACTGCTGGTATTGGCTAAACTCATGGGCAAGCCATTTGAACCAATGCACAGGTGTGACATCTCTCACCTGTCGTGGAAGACCGCCTTCTTGGTGGCTATCACGTCAGCCAGAAGGATGGGAGAGCTCCAGGCGCTTTCCATGAGTCTCCTATATCTGGTCTTCCACTGGGACAAGGTTGTCCTGCCTCCACCAAAATTCCTTGCAAGGTGGTGTGGATTTCACCTTGACCAGGTGTTGACTCTGCCAGTGTTCTACCCCAGTCACACCTCGGTGGCGAATATAGGCTCCATACTTTGGACCCTAGAGCGCGCCCGCTTACTACAAGAGCAGATGGCTGAAGTTCGGGGAGAGGTTCGCCAGCTGTTTGTCACCTACGCTGAAGCTGCACCTGGCAGATCTGCAGCCAAGCGGACGATAGGCAGGTGGGTCACCTCCTGCATAGATCTCTGCTATAGGTTGGCAGGCATGGAGCCTCCCAGAGTGATAAGAGCTAATTCTACCCGCCATACCGCTGCATCGGTGGCTGCTTCAAGGGATGTCCCTATCAAGGAAATCTGCAGGGCTGCTATCTGGAAATCAGCACACACCTTCATCACCCACTACCACATCGACCTTGAGTCATGCCGGGGTGCTGGTTTTGGCGCCTCAGTTCTCCAGTCTTTATTTCCCAAGTAGGGGGTGTGTGCCTTGCCTCCCTCCTCCCGGAGAACTGCTAGGAGTCTGCCAGACAGTGAGGATGAACAACATATCCATGTCCCTAGAAATACAGGTTACTCACCTGTAACAGGAGTTCTAGGAATGGTATATGTTGCTCATCCACACAACCACCCGACCTCCCGGCTCGGCCACTAGCCTGGCTTCCAGCGGGCTAGATCTGGTGTCATGGGGGGCGAGAGTTACCACCTGGGTGGGTGGGTGGGGGAGCCAGCTTGAAGACCTTACGGCAAGATTTAAAGCAGCAAGGAACCTGCCAGTGTGTATGAACAACATATACCATGATGTCAAATCTTCCTTTCCGCTCGACAAGACAGGTTCCCTCCATAGTGCTTTGTGTTCGTGTAGGCCCTGTCTTTCGTTCTCAAAATAAAAACCTTTGGTCTTTAGGTTGCTATGTGGTTTCACTGCGTTTCGCATCATGAACTTGACGGCTTCTAAGTTGGTGCCTGGTTTTAAACTTTGCCCATGTAGACAGAAGATGTTGTTTCTAGGGACATGGATATGTTGTTCATCCACACTATCTGGCAGGTTCCTTGCCACTTGAAATCTTGCGGAAGGTCTTCAGCTTGCTCCTCCCACCACCGGGTGGTAAAACTCTCGGCTCCGCCCCATGACGCCAGATCTTCCTTACCGCTTGGAAGCTCAGGTTCTTTCCTTAGCGCTCTGCGTTTTCGACTGGTTCCTGATTTTTCGGTTTCTCCAAATTTACTTTGGAAGTTTTCTAAAACTTCGGTCTTCTTCCCTCGCTGCTGCGATGGATATTTCATTTCTAGGGACATGGATATGTTGTTCATCCACACTCATTGGCAGGTATCCTTGCCGCTTTAAATCTTGCCGGAAGGTCTTCAAGCTTGCTCCTCCCACCCACCCGGGTGGTATAACTCTCGGCTCCGCCCCATGACGCCAGATCTTCCTTACCGCTTGGAAGCTCAGGTTCCCTCCTTAACGCTCTGCGTTTGAGACTGGTTCCTATTTCTCCGTTTGCGGTTAAAAAATAAAATTTTGCAAAAGACTTCAGTCTTCTATCCTCGCGGCTCGATGGACAATCGACTCCGGTTCGGAGATGCCCATGCGGTCGAAAGATGTCTCGGACGGATCCACACTCACGTGTGTCTACTGCTAGGCCTTGAACACGACCCGGGCTTCGACCTGTGCTCATCCTCCAACCTCGTCCTCGAAGACCGTGCTGCCCGATTACAACTGGGCCGTCCCGAGAAGCGTTTCCCTCCGGTGAAGTCCAAGGAGGCCCGGTTGGCGGTGTCCGCGGCGGCGGGCTCGGCGGATCAGCTCGAGCGGATGGTCGCCCTCGAAGAGGAGGCGGCGAGGGCCGTATCTTCCTCGGCCGCGGCATTTATCCCGCTCTCTCTGGGCTCTTCTTACACGGCTTCTTTTAAGGAGCTTTGTCTGTCCCTCTCCACTAAAGGAGAAGGGCCTACGTTGGCGGGACCTTATTCTCGGTCCAAAAAGAGGGACAAGGGTAAGTCCCTCCGTCGACGCTCTTGGGAGCGGGAAAGGTCCCTCTCCCGGGCCGTCGACCGTCGGCTTGATCGACCGCTCGGCTTCGACCACTGGCCTCCACGGTGTCCCGTCAGGTCAGTTGACGAGACTCCCACCGATGAAGTCGAGATTTTCTCGACCGTTGAACGAGCTGTCGCCTTTAGCAGCCGAATTCCCTCTCCCGGTTCCCCGGGAGAGTTGAGGATCCCGTGGGCTCGCCTGTGCCTCGGTTCCGGGCCCTCGGATGCACCATCCGAGCGAAGGAGTGCGGTTCCGGCCGACACCTCCCGCACCGACCTCGGAAATTCCGGGACTCTCGGTCTCGGTCTCGGACCTCTTGGCGGTCAGCCCGATCCCACCGTCGCGGCGGTCTCGGTCTCGGCGCAGCGATAAGCGGCGTCGCCCGGCGCTTCGTCCTATCCTCCTCCTCGGATGAGGAGGCCAGGCGTAAGTACGTCGGGATGCGAGGACCTTATGTTGCAACAACTCCTCCTGGCCCAGGAATAAGCCGACCCGTCGCTTCCCGGCCATTAAGTGGCTGTCACGGATGGCCGACACAACCCCTCGACTTATCCGAGGCCTATACCCAGGCGGTTGTTCGGCCAAAACCAGCTGCTCCACCGATTCGGTGGAACCTCCGCCTCCACAGCCGCAATTGGGGCTCCGACCAAGAGATTCTCGGTCGGCTAAGGGTCTACCCATCGGCTGTCAGTTACCCTCACTCCCGATCGACCTCGGCGGGTGAAGGGTGGCTCAGGCCAGAGGCAGCTCTTCGAGGACTCTTCGAGTCCGAAGATGATTCCTCCTTTTTCTCCAGCGACTGGACTTGGAGTCTTCAGGAGGTCAGTCAATGGACGATAGCCCGTCGTCCTTCCTAGGACTACTTGGCTCATCTCGGGTCCACGGGATGGAGCTCGAACCCGTTTCCAAGCAGAGCCGAGTATCCCCTCACGGAGATTCTGGACCGAGGGATTCTCCGGCGGGCCTTTCGGTGGCGAGGCCATAGTGGGTCCGGCACTGGAGCTTTGGAGCGCCCTGCTTCCTGCCCTGCGCCTTGCGGCCAGGATGGCCAGGAAGTATCACGGTCCCTACTGGTTCCTTGTCCGGTTTTGGAACACCCCTCTGCTGAGGGGTTGGTTACCGACAAGCGTTTTCGGTAGCGCCCGGCAAGCGCCAGGGATGTGGACAAACCTCCTGACAAGGGAGTCAAGAGAATTGGACTATGTCGGGCGAAAAGTCGCATCGTCCTCTCTAGGCATTCGTCAGGCCAGTTCGGCCGTCCTCCTTGGCATTTTCTCTCATGCCCTGTTGGGCTTCCTGGATGAGGTCATCCCTCATCTTCCGCCGATCTGCAGACTACGGTTAAGCAGGTGGGACCAGAACAGAGCAGTGGCCAAACAGCAGCTCCAGACTGCTTTGGATTTAGGGGACTCATGTGCCAGATCGGTGGCGGCCGCGGTGGCTATCTGGTCGGGCGGGCTGGCTGAGGATATCCACCTTTACTTGGATACCCAGCACAAGTTGGCGGATGTCCCCTTTTGGGGACGGCCTCTTGACCCTGGGGTGGAAGGTCACCTGCAGAGGATCGGGAAGTCCAATGCTACAGCGGACTCGGTCTCTTCCGCTCAGAAGGACAAGGCAAACCACAGCTAAGCCCTTTGGTCGCTTCTGGCCACCGGTAGCGCCCGCCCAACAACGTCAGGGCCAGCAGGCTCGAGCTTGGCATCCCAAACCCAAACCACGGCTTCCTCTAACAGGAGGCAGGGAGGAAAAGGCCCAGGGGTCCCTCGGCGGTCCCTCCTCCAAGCCTGCCCAGTGGCGGGCTGAGGGTGTCGCCCCATTCCCGTCACCTTATCCCTGGGTCCCCGTGGAAGGCGGCTCCAGCACTTCCGTTCCGCCTGGTCGCTGTTTCCACGGACAGGTGGGTCTTAGGAGGTGGTGGGAAGAGGCCTGCCTCTGGAATTGAGCAGGCACCACCCTTCCAGGCCGTCGCCCATCGGGGCTTGGGATCCCCAGCCTCACTGGCGGCTCGTCGAGCCGACATCATCTCCTCCTCCAGAAGGAGGTGATAAGAGGTGGTGGACCCTCCTTCAGACCCAGGGTTTGTGTCCAGGTACTTCCTGGTTCGGCCGGACGGGGCTGGCGCCCCATTCTCGACCTACGACCTAAAGTTCTAAGGTCTCGAACCTTCAGGATGGTCACTCTGGCTCAGATATACCATCCTTGGAGCCTGGCGTGTGGTTCTGCTCTCTGGACTTGCAGGACAGCGTTTTTCCGTCCCTATCCGTCCGTCTCACCAGAGATTCGCTTCGGCTTCAGGCGGAAGGATCCTCTTCGAGTTCAAAGCCATGCCCTTGACATACTCCAGCTCCCAGGGTCTTCACCAAATGCATGGCAGTGGTGACAGCATTCCTGCGGCGCTTGAGGGTCCCGGATGTGCCTTACCTGGACGACTGGCTGATAGCAGCTCCCTCCAGGAAGGAGGCAGAGTGGTCCAGAAATCTGGCCCTCAGGTCTGCTCTCAACTCGGCCTCCTTATCAACGAGGCCAAGTCGAACTCGAGCGAGCAGGTGATTCTATTCATCGGCGCAGCTCGACTCTCTTGAGCCAGGCGCGGCTCCGGCGGACAGGGCCGAGTTCTTTCCTCCTTTGCCCGATCATTTCTGGTTGGGCAATTCACCCTGCCGGGACTTCTCTCGCCTCCTGGGTCTCATGGCGGCCTGCCAAGCGTGGTCCGTTGGGCCGCTGGAACATCGTCCCCGGTGAGGACTGGCCAGCCAGTGGTCCGACTGCGATCCTTTGGACCAGCTATGCGGTGACACAGGGATGTGGAACAGCTCTCCAGTGGTGGACCGTTCCAGATCATTTGCAGGAGAGCATCCCGTTAATCTGCGGCCGGCCGGTCTCTATCGACCGATGCCTCTCTGATGGGTTGGGGTGCCATCTGGGGCGAACCGGGCTCATGGCCTCTGAATCTCGCGGGGGTCGATGCCACATCAACCTGCTGGAGCTCAGGCGGTCCGCCTAGCTCTCCCGCCTTTGCTCCGTTCCTCCGGGGTCAAGTGGTCCGAGTCAGGCGGACAATACCGACCATGTACTATCTAAACCGCCAGGCGGGGCAACTCCATGCTTCTGGAGGAAGCTCTCGCATTTGGTCACTCATCGCAGCCTGGAGGCGGATCTCCTAGCCATTCCGTGGCAGGGCCTCCAACACCCTGGCGATGCCTGGCCGGATAGGGGCTGCATCCCAGTGGTCTCTCCTGCGGGTAGTACAGCATCTGTTCTCCCATTGGGGCACACCTCAGGTGGACCTGTTTGCCTCAGGAGAGCAGGCTGAGCCTGTTTCATGCCCGCCCCCTCAGCGGGCTCGCTGCAGAGGATGCCTTCTCAGGTGGACCCCGGGCCTCTTTCGCCTTTCCCCATTCCATGATCACAAGGTGCTTCTCAAGCGAGGAGGACAAAGCAGGTGATTCTGATAGCCCCAGACTGGCCTAGCCAGTTCTGGTACAGATCTCCTCAGTCTCAGCTCCAGGACTCACTGACAGCTTCCAGCTCGCCGGACCTGCTCTCAGTCAATCGGAAGGTGTTCCATCCGGACCTTCCAATCCCTGCACCTGGCCTGGTTCCTGGCTAGAGTTCCAGGCCTTGGGTCTTTCGACGAGGTCCTCAATGTAGTTGAGGCGTCCGTGAGTCGACCAGAAAATGCTATGCCTTCAAATGGAAAAGGTTTTCCATTTGGTGTCAGAACAGAGGCTTGGACCCTTCCTCCTGTTCCTTAGCAGCATCTTGGACTATTTGATTCCTTTCTAGTCAGGGCTTGGGTCAAAGCGACCCTAAGGTTGCACTGGCAGCCATCTCTGCTTACGAGCGCGGGCAGGGAAGCAGTCAATTAACACAGGAGGTGTCTGGCGCACCGAGGCCTTGATCATTCCTCAGTCTGAGACCCCACCTCCGTGGGATCTACTGCTGGTACTAGCAAAGCTCATGGGCAAGCCATTGAACCTATGCACAGTGTGCTCTCTCTCACCTGTAAGTGGAGACCGCCTTCTTGGTGGCTATCACGTCAGCCAGAAGGATGGGAGAGCTCCAGGCGCTTTCCGCCGGAGTCTCCGTTCCTGGTCTTCCACAGGGACAAGGTTGTCCTCGCCCCCCACCGAAATTCCTTCCGAAGGTGGTGTGGAGGTTTCACCTTAACCAGGTGTTGACTCTGCGGTGTTCTACCCCAATCACACCTCGGAGGCGAATATAGGCTCCATACTCTGGACCCTAGAGAGCGCTCGCTTATTATAAGGCTGCGGCTGAAAATCGGGAGAGGTTCGCCAGCTGTTGGTCACCTACGCTGAAACGCATCGGGCAGACCTGCAGCCAAGCGGACGATAAGCAGGTGGGTAACCTCCTGCATAGATCTCTACTATAAGTTGGCGGGCATGGAGCCTCCCAGAGGATAAGAGCTCATTCTACCCGCCATACTGCTGCAACTGTGGCTGCTTCGGGGCGTCCATATCCAGGAAATCTGCAGGGCTGCTACCTGGAAGTCAGCAAACACCTTTATTACCCATTACCACATCGACCTTGAGTCACGCCGGGATGCTGGTTTGGAGCCTCGGTTCTCAGTCTCTCTTTCCCAAGTAAGTATTGGGGGTGTCGTCTTGCCTCCTCCTCCGGAGAACTGCTAGGAGTCTGCCAATGAGTGTGGATGAACAACATATCCATGTCCTAGAAATACAGGTTACTCACCTGTAACAGGAGTTCTAGGAGTGGTATATGTTGTTCATCCTACCCTCCAACCTCCCGGCTTGACACAGCCTGTGAGCTGTCAGAGGCCAGATCTGGCGTCATGGTGGACGAGCCGAGGAGTTATACCACCGGGTGGGTGGGAGGAGCAAGCTGAAGACCTTCCGGCAAGATTTAAAGCGGCAAGGATACCTGCCAATGAGTGTGGATGAACAACATATACCATTCCTAGAACTCCTGTTACAGGTGAGTAACCTGTATTTCTCGGCTCTCTGAGGTGCCCGGGGAATACCTCCAGGAACCTGCACTCCACGTGCGTTTACTGCCTCGACTTGGACCATGATCTGCAAGTTTGCGTATTTTGCTGTGCCCTTTAGGCCAAGCGTCTGGAGGATCATGCGGCCGTTTGGGGCAGGCAACCTGGAATTTTCCGGCTGGAAAAATCTTTGAAAGCTCATTGGGCGATTGTCCGTCGGCTGTCTCTCGGCTGAGCAGCTCGATCTCTCTTCCTCCACGGAGGCGGCTGACGGCTGTCCCCCTCCTCCTCGGTCATGAGCGCGTATCTGCTCTCTTTGAGTTCCTCTCATTCAGCTCGTTCAGGACCGTCAGTCCCTTTCCTCGAAGGAAGGGCCTTGGGACCTGCCTCTCGGCCCAGGTCAAAGGAGTCGCAGGGTAAGTCCCAGCGTCGGCGCTTGTGGGAGAGGTCCCCTTCCCCTGTCTGCCGACTTTCGACTTCGGTCCAGGTTGCAGCTCAGGATGCTGGCTTCACGTGTCCCTGTCAGGCCAGCTGGCCATGACTCCCGTCGACGTTGTCGAGTCTTCTCTCGACCCGTCACCCGGGTGGTCTACTGCAGGAGCCGTCAACCCTTAGCCGGTTTCCCCAGTGGGCTGAGTTCTGCCTGCCTTGCCGGCGACAGCCTCGGTCTTTTGTCGAGCCGAGGAAAGTGGGTGTCCCCACTCCTTCCCGGACCCACCTCAGTTTCCCGGATCTGGGTCTCGGTCTCGGTCCAACGCCGCTCCCACCGACTTGATGGTCGGTTGAGACACCGGTTAAGTGGCATTACCGTTCCTTCGTCTCGCTCTCGGATGACCTTTTCCTGCTGGTGATGCCCCTACCTGGCATCTACTTGCTTTACCTGCTGTGTCACCTGTTTCCCTGCCTTGAGGTCATCAGAGATGACAACTCAGTCCTTTCCTGCTTGGTGCATGCTATCCTCACCCCCAACTGAAATATTGTTCCAGGGTTTGTGCCCCATATGCATTATCTTGCACTTCCTTGCATTGAATTTCAACTGCCAAACCCTGACCATTCTACAGTTCACCAGTCCTTCTCATTCTGTCTACCTCTGGTGTGTCTGTATTACAGAGCTTTATGTCATCTAGAACAGTGAAATTCTGCCTTCTAGGTCCTGCAATGTCACTGATGAGATATTGAATAGTACCGGTCCCAGCACTATCCATTTTACCTGGTCACTCTTCCCTCTGTGGGTGACGCATTTACCACCCCCTCTGTCCTGCCACACAGCTAGTTACCTACACCGTACTGTCTGCCACCCATATTCCCCAGTTTGTGCAATAGTCTTCTATGTGGCACAGTGTCAAAGGCCTTATGAAGTCGGGCCATATCCACCCTCCTGATCCACCTCCCTAGTCAACAGTCAAAATTCAATGAGGTTGGTCACAGCAGCCTTCCCCCGGTGAAACCATGCTGCCTTGGGACTTGTAGTCCATTGACAACAGATGTTCCACAATCTCTCCTTCAGTAGTGCTATGATCTTCCCCACCTGAGGTGAGGCTAGCTGGTCTGTAGTTCCTTCCTCTGTTCCCACTTTTGTATAAGGACACCATCTGCTATCCTCAGTTTTTAGGTACCTCCCTGTTTCTATGATCACTAAACAGGATACCCAGAGTTCGACACCACCTCTCTTAGCTCTTCTGAGACCCGGGGTGCCCTTCAGGCCCATTGCTTTATGCTCCTTTACTTCCAGTTCATAGGACCCTTTAAGGACATGTCATTTCTGCTGCTCACCTTGTACTCATTAGACCCATTACCTCCTCTGTAGTAAAGACTGAGCAGAAATACCTATTCAATACGTAAACTGCACAACTGGTCATCCTCCACACAGCCCCATATCTCTAGTCCACTGTCCCACTCGTTTGCCTTTCTTTTTCACTTTTGTACCTGTAAAGGTTTGCCCCTCTACCACTGATTTTGCAATGTGTTCTCTGTCTGGCTTTGGCTTCCACAACCTCTGCCTCCCTCTGGGCTATCGTACTTCTCCCTATCCCCTTCTGCTTTATCTTTATATTGCCTAATACAATCTTTTTAGCTTTACTTTCTTTGCTACCTCTTTGGAAAATATAACAGTCTCCTCTTCCTTTTCTCTGCTTACATAGCAATACATAATTCTAGGGACTTGGATTTATTGTTCATCCACTATCTGGGGAGTTCCTTGCCCTTAATCTTGCGGAGGTCTGAAGCTCCTCCCCCACACCTGGTGGTAAAACTCTAATCACGCCGCGATCTTCACGGCTGGAAGCTCGGTCCCCTCATGCGCTCTACAAGTAGCTTTGCGCTAAAAACGATTTGAAAATTTCTTCAAAACCTTTCACCCTGCGGTCTTCATCCTCACGGCTGGACAAATCGACTCCGGTTTGGAGATGCCCTGTGGGCAGAGATGTACCGGGCGGACCGCACTCACGTGTGTTCACCCTGGGCAAAACCCGACCCGCCACGAACTGTCCTCATCTCGGTCGTCTTGAGGATCCTGCCATCTGCAACAAGGAGAACGAAGATTTCCTCTGATTAATCAAGGAAGCCCGACTGAACCCGCCCGGCTGGGCTCCATAGAACAACAGGCAGATGATGCCCTCGAGGAGGCGGCTCCGGCCGCTATCCCGGCGCGGCATTCGCCCACGCTTAGGGGACTCTATTGACTTCTTTAAGGAGCTTTGTGACCCTCTTGCCAAAGGCGGTCACTTCAGGCGTTCGCGATTGAAGAAAAGTAAATCCCACCGTCGACGCTCTTGGACGGGAAGATCTCCATCCCTTGTCAACAGTCTTCTTGATCGATTTTTCGGCTCGGCCACTGGCTTCCACGGTGCCTCCGTTAGGCCAGGTGGCCGAGACACCCACGACCGGTCGAGATTTTCCAGCCCGTTAGACGGGTTGTCGGCTGGAGGCGAGAATCCCCGCTCACGGTTCACCGGCAAGGACTGAGTATACCGTCGGCTCATCTGTGCCTCCGGCCTGGAGCCGTCGGTTTTGTCGACGAGCCGAAGTTGCCGATCTCGGCTCCCGCCAGCGCCGACCTCGGCCCTATCGCCCAGATTATCGATCTCGGTCTCGAACATCGTCGACGGTCTAGCCCGATCCGTCGACACAGGCGGTCTCGGTCGGACACAGTGATAGCGGCGTTCTCTTCCTCATCCTCCTCCTCGGACAAGGGGAAGCAGGCGTAAGTTGCGCCCGAAAAGAACTTATGTAGCAACAACTATTGCGAGCTGCGGCGGCTCAGGCCTCTTCTCCGGCCATAAAGGTTGTCACGGAGCGGTCGAAACAACCCCTCGGTGGGGAGCCTGTTTCCAGGCGGTTGTTGACCTATTCCTGCTGCCCCACCAATCCTGGTGGAACCGCTCCGCCTCAGCCCGACGGTTGGGGCCCCGACGAAAAGTTCGGCGGTTGGCTCATGACCTTCCCCATAGGCATGGGGTCACCCTCACTCCCGATAAGCCTCGCGCGTGGAGGGTGGCCAGGCTCTGGGCAGCTATTGACACCTGGCTTGGAGCCTGGAAGACGACTCCTCCCTGTTTCCAAGCGCCTAGACTTGGAGGTCCTCTGGGCAAGTCAGTCGGTGAGCGATAGCCTCGTCCTTCCTTGGACTACTCAGACTCATCTCAGAATGCACTGGGATGAAGCTCGAACCGTGTCAAAGCGGGCTGGAATACCCCTCACTGAGATTCTGGACCGAGGATTCTCCACGAGCCTTTCGGTGGCCAAAAGCCATTGTTGGTCCGGCCCCTGGAATTGTGGCAGTCCGGCTTCCTGTCCTGGCCTTCTACCAGGATGGCGGAAGTATGCGGTCCCCACGAGCTCTGTGCCGCTTTTCCAACACCCTTCAGCGAGGTTGGTCATGGACAGTGTTTTCTCGCGTGCGGAAATGCCAGGGACGTGGACAAACCGCCCGACAAAGAGTCCAAGAAATTAGACTATGTGGGTCGGAAAGTGTATGCTGCCTCTTCCCTTGGCCTTCGTCAGGCCAGTTCGGCCGTCTTGATGGCACATTTTTCCCATTCCCTGTTGGGCTCCCTGGATGAGGTCGTCCCTCATCTTCCTGCGGACCTGCAGACCACAGTAAAGCAGGTGCGGGACCAGGGCAGGGCAGTAGCTAAGCAGCAGCCCAGACTGCGCTGGATATTGGGATTCTTGTGCCCGGTCAGTGGCAGCCGCGAGTGGCTATGTGCCAGATGCGTGGCTGAGGATATCCACTTTCTCCCGGATACTCAGCACAAGCTGCGGATGTTCCCTTCATGGAACTGACCTCTTCTGCCCTGGAGTGGAAGGCCACCTCCAGAGGATCGAAAAGTCCAATGCCACCTTGGACTCTGTCTTGTCCGCACGCAGGACAGGCGTCGTAACCTCAGCCTAAGCCCTTTCGCCTCTTCACTCATGCGTCTGCCCAACAAATGTCAGGGGGCCAGCAGGGTAGACCTTGGTATTCCAAGCCTGCTGTCAGCTTCCCATTAGGAAGCAAGAGTGAAAAGGCCCTGTGGTCCTTGGCCGGTCCTTCCTCCAAGCCTGCACAGTGATGGGCTGAGGGATGTCGCCCCCATCCCCGTCACCTCGCCCCTGGTTTCCCCCGTGGGGGGACGGCTCCGACACTTCCTTTCCGCCTGGTCCGCTGTTACCACGGACAGGTGGGTTCTGGATGTGGTGGGAAGAGGCCTGCCTCTGGAATTCGAGCAGGCTCCACCCTTCAGAGCCGTCGCCGCAAGGGGGGCTTCGGGGTTCCCAGACTCTCTAGAGGCTTGTCGAGCCGACATCGCCCTCCTCCTTCAAAAGGGAGTGATAAAAGAGATAGAGGACCCTCCATCAGAACCAGGGTTCGTGTCCAGGTACTTCCTGGTCCCGAAACGGACGGGGGGCTGGTGCCCCATTCTCGACCTACATGACCTGAACAACTTCCTAAGGTCTCGAACCTTCAGAATGGTCACTCTGGCTCAGATAATTTCATCTCTGGAACACGGCGTGTGGTTCTGTTCTCTGGACTTTCAGGACGCATTCGTTCATGTCCCTATCCGTCCGTCTCATCAGAGATTCCTCCGCTTCAAGGCGGAGGGATCCCGAGTTCAGGCCATGCCGCCGGCCTCTCTCCAGCTCCCAGGTCTTCACCAAGTGCATAGCAGTGGTGACAGCATTCCCTGCGGCGCGGTCCGGGTGTACCCTTACCTGGGCGATTGGCTGATAGCAGCCCCTCCAGGTCGGAGGTGGAGCGGTCCAGGGATTTGGCCCTCGGTTTGCTTCTCAACTCGGCCTCCTAGTCAACGCAGCCCAAGTCAGACCTCGAGCAGGCAGGTGATATCATCGGGGCAGAGCTCACTCTCGAGCCAGAGCACTGCTCCCGTGGACAGGGCCTCTACCTCCTTGCCCAATCATTCTGCTAGGCAATCGCGCCTGCCCGACTTCCCACGACTCCTTGGTCTCATGGCGGCCTGTACCAGCGTGAACTGCTGGGTACGCTGGCACATGCATCCTCCAGTGGGACTGGCCAGCCAGTGGTCACAGCGCTCGATCCTTTGGACCAGCGTGTGTGGGACGACCCAGGAGATGTGGAACGCCTCCAGTGGTGGACCGTTCCATCCCATCTGCAGGAGGGTATCCCGTTTGTCTTGAGCCGACAGTCTCTCTAACGACCGACGCCTCTTTGATGGGTTGGGGTGCCCATCTGGGGGAACACCGAGTGCACGGCCTCTGGTCCCCGCGGGAGTCCCGATGCCATATCAACCTGCTGGAGCTCCGTGCGGTCCGCCTAGCTCTCACCGCCTTTGCTCCGTTTCTCTGGGGTCAAGTGGTCCAGGTCCAGACGGACAACACCACGACCATGTCCAGGTCCAGACGGACAACACCACGACCATGTACTATCTAAACCGCCAGGGCGGGACGCGCTCCATGCTCTTATGCAAGGAAGCTCTCCGCATCTGGTCACTAGTGCGCAGCCTGAAGGCGGATCTCCTGGCCATTCATGTGGCAGGAGCCTCCAACACCCTGGCTGATGCCCTGAGCCGGATAGGGGCTGTATCGCACGAGTGGTCTCTCCTGCCGGAGATAGTACAAGACCTGTTCTCCCGCTGGGGCACACCTCTGGTGGACCCGTTTGCCTCCAGGGAGAACGCGGAGCTGAGGCTGTTCCATGTCCGCCCCCCTCAGCAGGGCTCGCTGCAGGGGGATGCCTTCTCAAGGCCGTGGACCCCGGGCCTCTTTTACGCCTTCCCCCCGTTCACCTGATTCACAGGGTCCTGCTGAAAGCGAGGAGGGACAAGGCGCAGGTGATTCTGATAGCCCCAGACTGGCCTAGCCAGTTCTGGTACCCAGATCTCCTCAGTCTCAGCTCCAGGACTCAAGGCAGCTTCCAGCTCGCCTGACCTATCTCAGTCAATCAGGGAAGGTGTTCCATCCGACCTTCAACCCCTGCACCTGCCGGCCTGGTTCCTTAGCGCTAGGTTCCAGGCCTTGGGTCTTTCCGACGAGGTCCTCATCGTCGTTGAGGCGTCCCGTGAGGAGTCGACCAGAAATGCTATGCCTTCAAATGGAGAGGTTCTCCATTTGGTGTCAGGATAAAGTTGGACCCTCTCGTGTGCAACATGTTGACTATCTATGGTCCCTATCTAGTCAAGGGCTTGGGTCGACGACCCTTATGGGTGCACCTGGCAGCCATTTCTGCTTCAGGCGCGGGCGTCAGCAGTCAGTGGCGCAGGAGAAAGTGGTCGGGCGCTTCTTTAAAGTCCTTGATCACATTTCCCCTCCAGTGCGGGAACCCCCACCTCCGTGTGATTTACTACTGGTACTGGCAAAGCTCATGGGCAAGCCATTTGAACCAATGCACAGGTGTGGTCTCCCCCACCTGTCGTGGAAGACCACCTTCTTGGTGGCTATCATGTCAGCCAGAAGGATGGGAGAACTCCAGGCGCTTAGCATCGAGTCTCCTTACCTTGTCTTCCACAGGGACAAGGTTGTCCTGCGCCCCCACCCGAAATTCCTTCCAAAGGTGGTGTCGGAGTTTCACCTTAATCAGGTGTTGACTCTGCCGGTGGTCTACAATCACACCTCGGAGGCCCGAATATAGGCTCATACTTTGGACCCTAGAAGGGCGCTCGCTTATTATAAGGAGCGCAGGGCTGAAATTCGGGGAGAGGTTCGCCAGCTGTTTGTCACCTACGCTGAAGCCGCATCTGGCAGACCTGCAGCCAAGCGGACGATTGGCAGATGGGTCACCTCCTGCATAAATCTCTGCTATGAGTTGGCGGGCATGGAGCCTCCCTGAGGGATAAGAGCTCATTCTACCCGCCATACTGCTGCATCGGTGGCTGCTTCCAGGGACGTTCCTATCCAGGAATTCTGCAGGGCTGCTACCTGGAAGTCAGCACACACCTTCATTACCCATTACCACATCGACCTTGAGTCACGTCGGGATGCTGGATTTGGGGCCTCGGTTCTCCAATCTCTGTTCTCAAGTAAGTATATAGGGTGTCGCCTTGCCTCCTCCTCCCGGAGAACTGGTAGGAGTCTGCCAGACAGTGTGGATGAACAACATATCCATGTCCCTAGAAATACAGGTTACTCACCTGTAACAGGAGTTCTAGGAATGGTATATGTTGTTCATCCACATGAACCTCCCGACCCCTGGCTGACCGAGAACTGGCTCAGCGGCCAGAGCGTCATGGAGGCCAGAGAGTAATTGTACCAGGTGGGTGGGAAGAGCTATCTTGAAGACCTTCCGGCAAGATTTAAAGCGGCAAGGAATCTGCCAGATAGTGTGGATGAACAACATATACCATTCCTAGAACTCCTGTTACAGGTGAGTAACCTGTATTTCTGTTGCTGTTGTAATCCCCATTTTAAATACTTCCCACTTTTCCTCAACCCCTGATTCCTGCCCCATTCCCCTTAATGCCTCTTTCAAGTATCTCCCCATTTTCCCAAAGTTTGCCCCCCTAAAATCCAGGATACGTGTTTTTGTGTGGTTTGGTTCTGCTCTTCTGTGATTTAAACCACAGTGACTGGTGGTCACTGTTTCCCAGGAGCTCCCCACTCTTTCCCCATCACACTGTCCCTGTTTGTGCACAAGGTCCAGTATTGCCTTCTGCGAGTTGGTTCCATGACCTGTTGCCTGAGGAAGGCACCCTGAAGGAGTCCAGGATAAATTGCTCCTAGTTGATGCTGCTGCTGGGATGCTCCAGTCCACGCCTGGAATATTGAAGTCTCCAACCAGTACTACCTCACCCTTGTTTGCCATCCTCTGGATGGCTAGCATCAACTCCCTATCTGTTTCTTCCTTCCTGGTCTGGTGGTCTATAGACTACACCTGTGCGGATGGCTGTCCCCATTTTCTTTGAAGCTTAACCACAGCATCTCTCTCCCCATTTTGTTCCTCCTGGATCTCTGTGGCCTCTTATGTCATTTTTTCACATACAGTGCCACTCCTCCTCCCTTCCTGCCTGCCCTGTCTCTTCTGAATATGTTGTAGCCAGGTATGGCCAAATCCCATTCGTGGTTATCATTACACCAGGTTTCAGTGATGGCCACAATATCCAAGTCTGACTGCACCATGACAGCCTCCAGATCTTCCGTCTTGTTGCTAAGGCTCCGGGCATTTGCACACATGACTTTCCATGATTTGACCTCCCTAGACTGTTTCGCTGTTCTACTCCAGCCCCTTCCTTGGTTGTCCTTTATCCCTGGTTCACCTTGCTGTCTGCCTTTCTGCTGAATTTTGCCTCTATTCTACCTATCCACCTCCTGGGTGCTAATCTCCATCTTTTGCACTTGGCTAACCTTCACATCCTTTCCTTCCATTTCTCTGGGTACCTCTGTTTGGTTGTCCCTGTTTGGCAGTGTGGCATATGAGTTCTTGAGTGGAATAGCATCTGGGATGTGCCTCTGCCTGACTGGTCTAACCCTCCCTGAGCGCACTGTCATCCAAGTACTCCTCGTTCTCTGCATCCTTTGAGGCAGCTGCATTGGACTGAGTGGTCTCTGGATATGGGTGATGGTACTCCTGACCCAGTTTACTTCCGCTCTGAGTCTGACCATTCCCCACTTTATACTGCAGTTTTACTGCTATTCCACTACTTGTCTGCTACTGAAGCTCTCCTAGTTCCCTTTTTATTAATTTACAGTCCTAAAAATCCTGCCACTGTTCCTCTATAATATTTAAAAATACATACACTTCTATCTCACCTCTTTATCCTTACCATCAAAAGGTAACTACGTAAGCAATAATACCCAACAGGGTGGGCGGTATTGGGCTATACCGGACCGCCCAGGGGCGTAATGAGGCCTGACGCCGCAGGCGGAGGGCCTTATAGTCCCTGGAAGGTCCGGTATAGACTCATACCGCCCACCCTGAAGGGTAATATTGCACTTAAAAATGGGCCACTGTATTTTGAAAATAATTTTCATGTTAAAAGTTAAATCTCTAAGAGTTTTATTTATTTTGTAAAGAAAATAGTTCCTCCACTTGCTATTTTTTTTTTTTTTTGCATACAGGGAGTTTTGTCCCACATCAGCTTCTGTACTTTCTGTTGTGGTTAGTTGTCATGGTTAATCCTCCATCCCCAACACAAGAGCGCAAGAGCATAAAAGTCTCTGCCAGAGTTCTGAGTCCAAAGGAGTTGGCTTCACAAAAATGTTTAATTGCTCAATGGGAGCGGGTAGTAACCCGGTTGGTCAGTCGGCTGCAGCTCAGTGTTGGGAGGTGACATGCTGTGTGAATCCATCATCAGCATCGCAGATGGGACAGCTGGAACAGAAACCGTACAGCAAGTTTGCTATCACCCTTCCAAAACACACACACACACACACGACCAGCAGAAGACATGCAGTTTGAGTTCCCTCTAGTTATTTAAGAAAAAAAAAGCACAGGTTTTCAATTTTGTTGCATTACCGATCACTTTAATTTGGGGTAGAGGGACCGAGTTAAAGTTTCCGACCTGATCTGTGGGAATCGGAAGCAAACTGCAGTGGATAAGAGTACGACGGGGGCAAATGGAGGGTAGTCAATAGAGGAAGCCGGTATTTGTAAAATGTATAATACAATTAACTACTGTGATTTGGGGTTTCAGTTCGTTTTATATTCCTAGTGAGCAGTATCTATTCTGTTTGGTGCGAGCTGGACCGTTTGCGCTACTGCTTGCCACCACAGAAACAGGTAATTTCAAAGGGGGCTTTATCTGGTGCTCTAGCCCATGGGGGATGTCTACTGCCAGCTTGGGACTTGAAATTAAGCGTCCGGCTTTGTGGAGCGAGAGACAAATGTACGGCTCTGTGTTTATAACTGTTGGGCGTTTAATGACGAGTACAGATGATCGCAGTGACTGTTGCTGTTAGGTGCTTTATTTTTTTTATTATGTGCTCTAGAATTTCTTTATTGTGCATTTAATGAACATAATACTGAGTCGGAGGTGGGGTGGAATAGGCCTCATAATTGCCCGCTAAGCAGTGACAAAGAAAATGGCAGTGTTTCAAAATGAATGTTCTATTAGCACACTAATCTTTGTTATGAGGCTTGTGGCAACCTGGCACTTTTAATACCCGGGCTCTGTTGTCTGATAGACGCCCACCTTGCCAGGGCTATCAGCCAATCAGAGTCCAGGATTTTTCAAGACCATTTTCTAAAATTACAATAATCTACCTTCTACTAATACAGATTCTAACACAGAATCAGAGCACAATGCAAAAACTTCTGCTACTTAGCAACAACAAACAGGTGACAACAAACCAAGTTGATGTAGCTTTTTTTAAAATAGAAAAAAAAATGTAGTAGTTTAAACCAATAGAAATCAGCAGTTCTAAAAGCACCTTGAACTACAAGAAAGAACACAGTACCAAACCTCTGCCACAATAAATACAGGTTACTCACCTGTAACAGGAGTTCTAGGAATGGTATATGTTGTTCATCCACACTCATTGGCAGGTATCCTTGCCGCTTTAAATCTTGCCGGAAGGTCTTCAAGCTTGCTCCTCCCACCCACCCGGGTGGTATAACTCGGCTCCATGGCCAGATCTGGCCGCTGGAAGCTCAGGTTGTGTGCGTCGAGCCGAAGGAGGTCGGGGTGGGTGTGTGGATGAACAACATATACCATTCCTAGAACTGCTGTTACAGGTGAGTAACCCAACTTCTAGGACATGGATATGTTGTTCATCCACACTCATTGGCAGACTCCTAGCAGTTCTCCGGGAGGATGGAACCAAGAACGCACACCCCAATACTTACTTGGGAAAAAGAGACTGAGAACCGAGGCCCCAAACCAGCATCCGGCGTGACTCAAGGTCGATGTGGTAATGGGTAATGAAGGTGTTTGCTGACTTCCAGGTAGCAGCCCTGCAGATTTCCTGGATAGGGACGTCCCTGGAAGCAGCCACCGTTGCACAGCAGTATGGCGGGTAGAATGAGCTCTTATCCTCTGGGAGGCTCCATGCCCGCCAACTTATAACAGAGATCCATGCAGGAGGTTACCCACCTGCTTATCGTCCGCAGCTTGGCTGCAGGTCTGCCAGATGCGGCTTCAGCGTAGGTGACAAACAGCTGGCGAACCTCTCCGAATTTCAGCCGTCGCTCCTTATAATAGCGGCGCCTTCTAGGGTCAGAGGATGGAGCCTATATCGCCTCGGAGGTGTATTGGGGTAGAACACCGGCAGAGTCAACACCTGGTTAAGGTGAACCCGACCCACCTTCGGAAGGAATTTCGGTGGGGGCGCAGGACAACCTTGTCCCTGTGGAAGACCAGGTAAGGAGACTCGATGGAGCACCTGAGCCTCCCATCCTTCTGGCTGACGTGATAGCCACCAAGAAGGCGGTCTTCCACGACAGGTGAGAGAGCACACCTTGCGGATTCGAATAAACTGCCCATGGCTTTGCCAGTACCAGCAGTAGATCCACGGAGGTAGGGTTCCCGCACTGGAGGAAATGTGATCAAGGCCTTGGAGCGCCAGACCACCTTCTCCTGCGCCACCGACTGCTTCCCTGCCCGCGCCCGGTAAGCAGAGATGGCTGCCAGGTGCACCCTTAGGGTCGTCGACCTAAGCCCTTGACTAGAAAGGGACCATAAATAGTCCAAGATGCTTGCCAAGGAACAGGAGGAAGGGTCCAAGCCCTTGCCCTGACTCCAAATGGAAAACCTTTTCCATTTGAAGGCATAGCATTTTCTGGTCGACTCCTTACGGGACGCCTCAACTACATTGAGGACCTCGTCGGAAAGACCCAAGGCCTGGAACTCTAGCCGCTCAGGAACCAGGCCGTCAGGTGCAGGGATTGAAGGTCCGGATGGAACACCTTCCCCTGATTGACTGAGAGCAGGTCCGGGCGAGCTGGAAGCTGCCGCGGAGTCCTGGAGCTGAGACTGAGGAGATCTGGGTACCAGAACTGGCGAGGCCAGTCTGGGGCTATCAGAATCACCGCGCTTGTCCTCCTCGCCTTGAGAAGCACCTTGTGGATCAAGGGAAATGGGGAAAAGCGTAAAAGAGGCCCGGGGTCCACTGCCTCGAGAAGGCATCCCCCTGCAGCGAGCCCTGCTGAGGGGGGCGGGCATGGAACAGACTCAGCTTCGCGTTCTCCCTGGAGGCAAACAGGTCCACCTGAGGTGTGCCCCAATGGGAGAACAGATGCTGTACTACCTCCGGCAGGAGAGACCACTCGTGGGATGCAGCCCCTATCCGGCTCAGGGCATCGGCCAGGGGCGTTGGGCTCCTGCCACATGAATGGCTAGGAGATCGCCTCCAGGCTGCGCACGAGTGACCAAATCTGGAGCTTCCTTGCATAGAAGCATGGAGCTGGCGTCCCGCCTGGCGGTTTAGATAGTACATGGTCGTGGTATTGTCCGTCTGGACCGGACCACTTGACCCCGGAGGAACGGAGCAAAGGCGGTGGAGCTAGGCGGACCGCTGGACTCCAGCAGGTTGATGTGGCAGCGGGACTCCCGCGTGGGACCAGTGGCCATGAGCCCGGTGTTCCCCAGATGGGCACCCCAACCCATCAGAGAGGCATCGGTCGAAAGAGACCCGTCGGCTCAGGCGGACGAGCAGGATGCCCTCCTGCAAATGATCTGGAGCGGTCCACCACTGGAGGCGTTTCACATCCCCTGTGTCACCGACTAAGCTGGTCAAAGGATGCAGCGTTGTGACCACTGGCTGGCCAGTCCCCACTGAAGGGGACGCATGTTCCAGGCGAGCCCCAACGGACCACGCTGGTGCAGGCCGCCATGAGGACCCAGGAGGCGCAGGAAGTCCGGGCAGGGCGCAGTTGCCCAACCAGAAATGATCGGGCAAAGGAGGAAAGAACCTCGGCCCTGTCCTGAGGAGCCGCTCTGGCTCGAAGAGAGTCGAGCTGCGCCCGATGAATAGAATCACCTGCTTCGGCTCGAGTTCCGACTTGGCCTCGTTGATAAGAGGCCCAGTTGAGAGCAGACCTGGAGGCCAGATCTCTGACCACTCCGCCTCCTTCCTGGAGGGAGCTGCTATCAGCCAGTCGTCCAGGTAGGGTACACCGACCCCTCGGCGCCGCAGGAATGCTGTCACCACTGCCATGCATTTGGTGAAGACCCTGGGAGCTGGAGACAAGCCAAACGGCATGGCTTGGAACTCGAAGAGGGATCCTTCCGCTCGGAAGCGAAGGAATCTCTGGTGAGACGGACGGATAGGGACGTGAAAAAACGCGTCCTGCAAGTCCAGAGAGCAGAACCACACGCCGCATTCCAAGGATGGTATTATCTGAGCCAGAGTGACCATCCTGAAGGTTCGAGACCTTAGGAACTTGTTTAGGTCGTGTAGGTCGAGAATGGGGCGCCAGCCCCCCGTCGGTTTCGGAACCAGGAAGTACCTGGACACAAACCCTGGGTCTGAAGGAGGTCCACCTCTCTTATCACCTCCTTCTGGAGGAGGAGGCGATGTCGGCTCGGCGAGCTGCCAGTGAGCTGGGGACCGAAGCCCCGAGGCGGCGGCTCTGAAGGGTGGTGCCTGCTCGAATTCCAGAGGCAGGCCTCTTCCCACCACCTCCAAGACCCACCTGTCCGTGGAAACAGCGGACCAGGCGGAACAGAGTGCGGAGCCGTCCCCGGCAGGGACCCAGGGTAAGGTGCGGGAATGGGGCGATACCCCTCAGCCCGTCACTGGGCAGGCTTGGAGGAGGACCGGCGAAGGACCTCCTGGGCCTTTCCTCCTGCCTCCTGTTAGAGAAGCCGGCGGCTTGGGTTTGGGATGCCAAGGCCGAGCCTGCTGGCCCTGACGTTGCTGGGCGGGAGGCGCGGGGCACAGAAGGGACGAAGGGCTTAGCTGTGGCTTGCGGCCTTTGTCCTTCTGAGGGAAGAGACCGAGTCCAAGGTAGCATTGGACTCTCGATCCTCTGCAGGTGACCTTCCACCCCAGGGCCGAAGAGGTCAGTCCCAAAAGGAACATCCCAACTGTGCTGGGTATCCAGTAAAGGTGGATATCCTCAGCCAAGCCCGCCGACGATAGCCACTCGGCCGCCACCGATCTGGCACATGAGTCCCCTATATCCAAAGCAGTCTGGAGCTGCTGTTTGGCCACTGCCCAGCCCTGGTCCCACCTGCCCAACGTAGTCTGCAGATCGGGCGGGAAGATGAGGGATGACCTCATCCAGGGAGCCCAACAGGGCATGAGAAAAATGTGCCATGAGGGCGGCCGAACTGGCCTGACGAAGGCCGAGGAGACGCACAGCGTAGACTTTTAGCCCGACATGGTCCAATTTCTTGACTCCTTGTCAGAGTGTTTGTCCACATCCCTGGCGTTGCCGGGCGCCGAAAACGCTGTCGGTAACCAACCTCAGCAGACGGGTGTTCTGAAAACCGACAAGGAACCGAACGGAAGATATTTCCTGACCATCCTGGCAAGGCGCAGGGCAGGAAGCAGGGCGCTGCCAAAGCTCCAGTGCCGGACCCACTATGGCCTCGGCCACCGGAAAGGCCTCCGTCGGAGAATCCCTCGGTCCAGAATATCTGTGAGAGGGATACCTGGCCCGTTGGAAGCGGGTTCGAGCTCCATCCGGTGGACTCGAGATGAGCGAAGCAGTCCTAGGAAGGACGCGGCTGATCGTCCATTGACTGACCTCCTGAAGACTCCAAGTCCAGTCACTTGGAGAAAAAGGAGGAATCATCTTCGGACTGGAAGAGTCCTCGAAAAGCTGCCTCTGGCCTGAGCCACCCTTCACCTGCCGAGGTCGGTCGGGAGTGAGGGTAACTGACAGCCGATGGGGTGGCCCTTAGCCGACCGAGAATCCTTGGTCGGGCCCCAGATTGGTGGCTGTGGGCGGAGGTTCCACGGAATCGGTGGAGCAGCTGGTTTGGCCGAACAACCGGCCTGGGTATAGCTCTCGGATAAGTCAGGGGTTGTGTCGTACCACTCCGGTGACAGCCACTTAATGGCGGGAAGGCGACAGGGTCGGCTTGCTCACCAAGCCAGAAGAACTGTTGCAACATAAGGTCTCGTGACGTCGGCGTAGTTACGTGAAGCCTCCCCCATCCAGGAGGAGGAGACGGCGAGGGCAACCAGCCGCTGCCACCAGCAGTGCCGAGACCCGAGACCGCCATGGCGGTGGGATCGGCTGGACCGCGAAGGTCGAGACTCAGACCGAGAGTCCCGAATTTCCGAGTCGGTGCGGGGAGGTGTCGGCGGAACCGGCACTCCGCCGGCTCAGATGGTCCATCAGGGCTCCGGAACCGGAGGCACAAGGCGAGCCACGGGATCCTCAACTCCTCCGGGGGAACCGGGAGAGGGACTCGGCTGCTAAAGCGACAGCCGTCCAATGGGTTGAGAAAAATCTCGACTTCATCGGTGGGAGTCTCGGTCAACTGACCTGATGGGGACACCGTGAGCCAGTGGCGAGTTGCAGCGGTCGAGCGAGCCGGCGATCGTGACGCCCCGGGGAGAGGACCTTTCCGCTCCCAGAGAGCATCGACGGAGGGACTACCCTGTCCCTCTTTTGGACCGAGAATAAGGTCCCGCAGGCGTAGGCCCTTCTCCTTTAGTGGAGAGGGACAGACAGCTCCTAAAGGAAGCCGTGTAAGAAGAGCCCAGAGGCGGGATAAATGCTGCGGCCGAGGAAGATACGCCGCCTCCTCTCGAGGCGACCATCCGCTCGAGCTGATCCGCCGAGCCCGCCGCCGCGGACACCGCCAACCGGGCCTCCTTGGACTTCACCGGAGGGAAATGCTTCTCGGGACGGCCCAGTTGCAATCGGGCAGCATGGTCTTCGAGGACGTAGGCCGAGAAAGATGAGCACAGGTCGCAAGCCTGCGGGTCGTGCTCAAGGCCTAAGTAGTAGACACGCGTGGAGTGTGGATCCGTCCGGGACATCTTCTGCCCGCATGGGCATCTCCGAAATCCGGGAGTCGATTTGTCCATCGCAGCCGCGAGGGATAGAAGACTGAAGTCTTTTTCGCAAAATTTATTTTTAAATCCGCAAACGGAGAAATAGAAACCAGTCTCAAACGCAGAGCGTTAAGGAGGGAACCTGAGCTTCCAAGCGGTAAGGAAGATCTGGCGTCATGGGGCGGAGCCGAGAGTTATACCACCCGGGTGGGTGGGAGGAGCAAGCTTGAAGACCTTCCGGCAAGATTTAAAGCGGCAAGGATACCTGCCAATGAGTGTGGATGAACAACATATCCATGTCCCTAGAACTAAACATTTCTAAAACATTGGAGAAAGAAGAGAAAAATCAGAGACTGAGCAAAAAGATACAATGTAGTATAAAGTATTAGGCAATTGGTATACTCAGCTGTTTAACAAAGAAAATAAAGTACCTACCAAAAGAAAAAATTTCTCATCTTAGTAATTGCTTTTCTTCTCATGGAGTCTTGCTGTATTAGGACTTAATGCAGTTAGCCACTGCACTCGAACTGCCCCGGAGAGGATAGGGTTAACTCCAGAGCAGTCTGGAGTTCCACAGCTCGAGGGGGCTGTTCAAAGCTCTTATCTGGCTAGTTTCAAATGAAACTGCCAGGTTCTTCACGAAGCTAAACTTATATAGCAAGTCTGTGTGGAAAAGCTCTACACTAGCCATTGGCTACCTACCAGTAGTAGGACAGCAAAAACACAACAATCATAGAATAATAACAAAATCACCTGTTATTGTTAGAATCACCCATGACAAGCACTAATAGGCCCCCTCTCCCCAAAAGACTCAAGTCCAGAGAGGGAGCCACCTATCACTTAACAAAAACAGAATCACCTAGTTCCTAACCCAAATGAACAAAAGGGGCGGGGAACTAGAGAGAATGAAATAGCATGACAGTGCTTGCAGCAATTTGACAACCCCATACTCAAGTAGGAGTTCTGAGCGGGTAGGAGGTAGGGTTGTTCTAATACAGCAAGACTCCATGAGAAGAAATGCAATTACTAAGGTGAGTAATTTTTCTTCAAACACCATGAAGTCTTGCTGCTATTAGGACTTAATGCAGATTATACAGCAGTACCTCCATGGAGGAGGTCAGAACCTACTTGGGGAATAGGCTCTGAGCACAGCTGTGCCAAACCGAGCATCTCTCCTGGACTGGACATCCAGGGAATAATGCTTGGTAAAGGTGTGGACTGATTTCAGGTAGCAGCTGGCAAATTTCCAAATGGGAATATCTCTAGCAGCCGCTAGAGATGCAGCTGTACCCCTGGTGGAATGAGCCCTCAGTCCTGAGGGAGGTTCTCTACCTAGTTTTTGGTACACAAAACTGGATACAAGAGACAATCCACCTCGCAATTGTCCTCTTAGTGGCAGGTCTCCCTTTGCCAACTTCTCCATAGGTAAGGAAGAGTTGGAGGGATTCGAACCTGTGACCCTGGGTGCATTCCAAATAGCAGCTTAGGGCTCTTTTGACGTCCAGACTGTGCAAGCTCCTCTCCCCTGAGGAGGAATGCTCAGTGAAAAATACTGGAAGAGAGATGGATTGGTTGAGATGAAAATCTGAAACCACTTTAGGTAAAAATTTTGTTAGTCCTAAGGACTACCTTATCTCTGTGAAAAGAAATAAAATCTTCTTCTACTGGCAAGGCCTGTAATTCACTTATACGTCTAGCAGAAGTGATAGCCACTAGAAAAACAGTCTTCCAAGTCAAAAACTTGAGGTCTGCCAAGGACAGAGGCTCAAAGGGGGGTTGCATTAGCTGAGCAATGCAAACATTCAGGTCCATGCAGGAGCTGGTTCCCGAAAGGGGGGGTTAGTGTGAAGTAACCCCTTAAAAAACTTGGAAAATACAGGGTGAGAAGAAAGGGATGCAGGCTTCCCCGCTGACACAAAAGGAGAGACAGCTGCCAGATGAACCTTTAAGGTAGCTGGCCTAAGGCCTAAGGAATTTAAATGGACCAAATAGTCCAGTAAATGGGCAGATTAGCAGATTCTGGGATAATCTGCTTCTCAGAACACCAAATGGAAAACCTCTTCCACTTAGAATTGTAAGTGGCTCTAGTGGAAGGTTTCCTAGAAGCCTTTAAAATATCCAGGACACCTTGAGAAAGGTGTAAATCAGCAAATTCTAGCTCCTCAAGAACCAGGCCTTGAGGTGGAGGGAATTGAGGTTCAGATACCACACTCTCCCCTTTGCAGAGGTCAACAGGTCGTGGGTCCTGGGCAAGCTCAGGGGAGGGTGGAATGTCAGGGACAGGAGGAGAGGGTACCAGGGCTGTCTGGCCCAGTCTAGAGCAATCAGAATCACTCTGCAGGGCTGAGTTCTGATTTTTACTAGTACCCTGAAGAGGAGAGGGAAGGAGGGAAAAGCATACAAGAACTTCCCTTTCCACTCCAACTGAAAGGCGTCCAGTGGGACTGATCCCAGAACTGGAGGCCTGCAACAAAACAGGGAAGTGTGGTTGTCTGGGGCTGCGAAAGATCTATCTGAGGGTGCCCCATCTGGCAAAGACTGACCCCAGCACCAGAGAATTCAGAGCCCATTCGTGATGGCCCTGAGAAATTCTGCTGAGGGCATCCGCCAGGACATTGTCCTTCCCTGGAAGGTGAACTGCTATCAGGAAGGTGTTCAGGGAGTAAGCCAGAGACCACAGCTTCATTGCTTCGGTGCACAAGGCTGATGACCGAGTGCCCCCTTGCTTGTTGATGTACCACATTGTTGTGGTGTTGTCTGTCCTGACTTGGACTACCTTGTTCTGGACAGTAGTCGAAAAAACCTGGAGAGCTAAGAGAACAGCTCTGAGTTCCAAAAGGTTGATGTGGAGCAGAGATTCCTGAGGGGACCACACTCCCTGAGTGGAAAGGTCACCCAAATGTGCCCCCCACCCTAACAGGGAGGCATCCGTGGTGAGGGTGAGGGAATGAAGAACGGGTAAGAAGGGAACCCCCTGAGTTAAATTGCTTCAATCCTGCCACCACTGAAGGGCTAGGATCAGGGTTTTGGTCACTGGGATTAACTTGGATAGGGGGTCCTTCCTTTGAGACCAGTAGGACCTCAAGTGGAACTGGATGTCTCTCATCTGAAATCTTGCTCCTGCACGACAGCTGTGGAAGCAGCCATGTGTCCTAGGAGTTGCAAAAGTGCCTTGCTGGTCGAGAGACCCGCAGGGTAGGAGGATGCCAGGGCAATGAGTCTGTCCACTCTTTCGGAGGGAAGAAATGCCTGGCTGACTTTGTGTTCAATTCTGCACCTATGAAAGTTAGTACCTGAACTGGTTCCAGAACTGACTTTGGAAAATTCAACAGGAATCCCAGAGTGAGAAGTTGCTGGGAGACTTGCAAGTGGGATTTTACCTGATCTGGAGACTGGCCCACTGAGCCAGTCGTCCAGGTAGGGAAACACAGCAACCCCTTGCCTTCTTAAATGAGCCACTACTACAGCTAAACATTTTGTGAAAACCCTTGGAGCAGAGGTAGGCGAAGGGCATTGCTCTGAACTGGTAGTGGCCAGAGGATAGTTCGAACCTGAGGTACTTTGGTGAGAAGGCCTGATCAAAATATGAAAATAAGCGTCCTTGAGGTCCAGGGAAGCTAGCCAGTCCCTGGCCTTGGGAAGGCAGAATCATTGCCAGAGTTAACATTTTGAACTTTGGTTTCAAAAGATGCTTGTTCAGGAACCTTAAATCTAAGATGGGCCGCCACTCTCCTGTCTTTTTTGGGGTAAGGAAATACCTCGAGTACAGACCCTTGCCCTGATGGCAAGGAGGAACTCTTTCCACTGCCTTGCAGCCCAGCAGAGAGAAACCTCTGCTTCCAAAGCAAGAGCTTCTGAAGGATTTGCAGGTGGAAAATGTCTGGCTCTCATCTTTGGGAACTGTTTGAAACTGAGAACCAGACCTTGGCTTACCACCTCCAGAACCCATTTGTCTGAAGTTAGGGACAACCAGTTCTGGCTGAAATAAGCCAACCTGCCCCCAACCGGTACAGGAGAATCGGCCCTGGGCACCCCATCAGGGTGCCTGCTTGGCAGCAGCTTTAGGCTGAGGAGAGGGAGATGGTCTGCCTGTGCCCCGTCTACCCCTACCTCTGAGAAAAACCCTCTGTGCAAAGGCTGAAGAGGCCTGAACTTGATAAAAGGGCCTGTGGTAAGGCCTGCCCCTACCCCTGGGGGCATGCCTTTTTGGAGTGGCATGCCTCTCCTTAGCTTGGACACTTTTGTAGGTAGTTCTGTATTCATCCATTTTCTTCATGTAATTTTCTGTTTGATCCCCAAACAGAGAGTTTCCTACTACAGGAAAATCTATAGCCTTTGCCTGAGTATCTTGGGACAGGTTAGTGCATCTAAGCCATGCCAACCTACGGAGAGCTACAGAAGTGGCCATGACCCTAGAGGAAACATCATTAACATCAACGGCAGTATGAAATTGAACTTTAGAGGCTTCAATGCCATCAGCAGCCACTTGTTCCAACTCACTAGCCAGCTGGCCCTGGGCCTGCTTGGCTAACTGCAATATAGTGTCCCATCTAGATTTCTGATATCTAGCCACTAAGCCATATAATTAGCCTGCCTGAGTCCCAATGAAGCTGCCATATATTGCTTTTTTTCGCCATGGCATCAATCTTCCTGGAATCCTTATCAGGAGGATGTGATGCCAGGAATATTAGCCTTGTCACAGGCTGCAGCTTGAACAACACCTACATGACTACACTGCTCGGTGAGGAAGTCTGTATCAGGGCCTGATAAAGTATACCTTCTGTCCATTTTCTTATCTACAGGAGGAACGGAATGAGGATTTTTTAAAATCTTTGTTGTTTGCTTCCTAAATGACTTATGCAAAGGAATAGACAACCTTCTAGACTCTGGAATATCCATCATTTCTACATAATCAGGCTCCTCTTGCTCATCCACAGCCTCCTCTAAAGGGAGCTGGAGGGTTTCTGCCACCTTTTTATAAAACATAAAATGAGAAGGGGACTCAGACAGCAAAGGGGGAGATTCTAAGGGTCTATCTGGAGAAATGCCGGTTCAATGGGCACGTCCAGACCTTCCAGTCACAAATACACTGATCAAATTCCTCCTCCCCCTCCTGTGGTTCATAAAACTCCTCAACATCATAATCCTGAACCACTGGACCTGAACGAGCCACCCTTTTCCCAATTGTAGGGGGCTCGACAAGTCCCCGAGACAAAGACTGAACAATCTGAATGGCTTTTGCTATTTCTGCAGCAGTTGGAGAGACAATTTTGGACTCCAGACCTGCTGATTTCTTTGTCTTTTTTGCTGGAGCTGGTTTCTCTGAACCAGCTTTTCTTTCTTGAGAAGTCTAGCCCTGGTCAGAGGGCACTCCCTCTGGTCCAGTGGGTACTGGACGGGCTGGCCATCTGGGTCAGCGGACTTTTGGCCTCTCGTCCTGAGCCGGCCCAATCTCTTTCCAGGGTGGCTGCAGGGAAATTTTACACACCTGGCAGTCTGACAGAGGTGGTCAGCCCCAGACAATAGACACAAGTGGTGTGTGGATCAGCCTTGGCAAAGGCTTCCCCACAGACATCACAGTGTTGAAACCCAGTGGGCGGTTTTCTTTTGGGTTTCTCAGACATAATGCCAGCTAACCAACAAACTTGCCCTTTTAACGGCTGGCCGGAGCAAGACACCCTTATCGGTTCTAACGGTATCACGGGTATTGGAAAAAACCCCAAATAAAATTAAGGTTTTTTAGAACCGATAAGAACAGGTACCGCACTTCTAAAGCCCAAAATCGTAAAATAAGCCAACGATCGGTTCAGACTGAACTGATAATGTAATTCCACACAGACTTTATTTTAGTACTTACGGTTTACCAGATAGAGCTTTGCAGCAGCGGTAATTTTAAACACTTGCCAGTTCAAATGAACCGAGTAAACTCGCTTGAACCGCGAAATGAACCGAGCTGAAGGAGCTGATCTCCGGAGCGACTGTTCAGTGAAAGCGGAGTAAAGAATCTGGCAGTTTCATTTGAAACTAGCCAGATAGAGCTTTGAACAGCGCCCTCGCGATGTGGAACTCCAGACTGCTCTGGAGTTAACCCTATCCTCTCCGGGGCAGTTCGAGTGCAGTGGCTAACTGCATTAAGTCCTAATAGCAGCAAGACTTCATGGTGTTTGAACAGACAGGATACCCACAAATGACACTTAGGTTCTCAATATCAGACACCACCAAAGGCACATACAGAAAGGGTTTAAACTATAGTATTAAAATTAACCACATCAGATTAGAAAGATCACACTAAATAAATGTTGATCCTTCTGACTTCCAACAAATATCTACCACACAAATTGTATATCTTCCTGGAGCTTACGGGTTGTCTTTCACAGTCACCTAAATTTACATAAAACAAAACAATTTTTAAACTGAAAATTATATCAAAAAGCACTTAGCTTTGGGAGCTCTTCTCAAACACAGCCAGTCAGTTTAGAGTTCTAGAATCCTTTCCTTCCACTTCTCTGGGTACCTGTATTTGGTTGTCCTCGTTTGCCAGTGTGGCATATGAGTTCTTGAGTGGAATAGGATCTGGGATGTGCCTCTGCCTGACTGCTGTAACCCTCCCTGAGCCCACTGTCATCCAAGTGCTCCTCGTTCTTGGCATCCTTTGAGGCATTTGCATTGGACTGGGTGGTCCCTGGATAGGGGTGATGGTACTCCTGACCCAGTTTACCTCCGCTCTGAGTCTGGCTACCTCATCCCGCAGTCCAGAAAGATGCATGCAGACAGGGCAGCACCTCAGTGTCCAGAAGATCTGCCTGAATATGGCTGCCCCACAGCCACTGCATTGCACCACTCCCCACTTTATACTACGGTTATACTGCTATTCCACTACTTGTCTGCTACTGAAGCTCTCCTAGTTCCCTTTTTATTAGTTTACTGTCCTAAAAATCCTGCCACTGTTCCTCTACAATATTTAAAAATACATACACTTCTATCTCACCTCTTTATCCTTACTATCAAAGGTAACTACAATTACAAGAATCTCCTTCTGCTAACAGATTCTAACACAGAATCAGAGCACAATGCAAAACTTCTGCTACTTAGCAACAACAAACAGGTGACAACAAACCAAGTTGATGTAGCTTTTTTAAAATAGAAAAAAAATGTAGTAGTTTAAACCAATAGAAATCAAGCAGTTCCAAAAGCACCTTGAACTACAAGAAAGAACACAGTACCAAACCTCTGCCACAATAACTAAACAGTTCGAAAACATTGGAGAAGAAGAGAAAAATCAGAGACTGAGCAAAAAGATACAATGTACTATAAGTATTAGGCAATAGGTATACTCAGCTGTTTAACAAAGAAAATAAAGTACCTACCAAAACAGACAGGATACCCACAAATGACACTTAGGTTCTCAATATCAGACACCACCAAAGGCACATACAGAAAGGGTTTAAACTATATTATTAAAATTAACCACATCAGATTAGAAAGATCACACTAAATAAATGTGTTGATCCTTCTGACTTCCAACAAATATCTAGCACACAAATTGTATATCTTCCTGGAGCTTACCGGGTTGTCTTTCACAGTCACCTAAATTTACATAAAACAAAACAATTTTTAAACTGAAAATTATATCAAAAAGCACTTAGCTTTGGGAGCTCTTCTCAAACACAGCCAGTCAGTTTAGAGTTCTAGAACCCTTTCCTTCCACTTCTCTGGGTACCTGTATTTGTTTGTCCTCGTTTGCCAGTGTGGCATATGAGTTCTTAAGTGGAATAGTATGTGGGATGTGCCTCTGCCTGACTGCTCTAGCCCTCCTGAGCCACTGTCATCCAAGTGCTCCTCGTTCTTGGCATCCTTTGAGTTTGCATTGGACTGGGTGGTCCCTGGATAGGGGTGATGGTACTCCTGATCCAGTTACTTCTGCTCTGGTCTGGCTACCTCATCCGCAGTCCAGATAGATGCATGCAGATAGGGCAGCACCTCAGTGTCCAGAAGGTCTGCCTGAATATGGCTTCCCCACAGCCACTGCATTGCACCACTCCCCACATTATACTGCAATTCCACTACTTGTCTGCTACTGAAGCTCTCCTAGTTCCCTTTTTATTAATTTACTGTCTTAAAAATCCTGCCACTGTTCCCCTATAATATTTGAAAATACAAACACTTCTATTTAAGCTCTTTATCCTTAAAATCAAAAGGTAACTACAATCACAATAACCTACCTTCAACTAATACAGATTCTATCACAGAATCAGAGCACAATGCAAAAACATCTGCTACTTAGCAACAACAAACAGGTGACAACATACCAAGTTTATGTAGCTTTTTTTAAAATAGAAAAGAAAAATGTAATTGTTTAAACCAATAGAAATCAACAGTTCCAAAAGCACCTTGAACTACAAGAAAGAACACAGTACCACGCCTCTGCCACAATAACTAAACAGTTCGAAAACATTGGAGAAAGAAGAGAAAAATTAGAGACTGAGCAAAAAGATACAATGTACAATAAAGTATTAGGCAATAGGTATACTCAGTTGTTTAACAGAGAAAATAAAGTACCTACCAAAACAGACAGGATACCCACAAATGATACTTAGGTTCTCAATATCAGACACCACCGAAGGCACATTCAGAAAGGGTTTAAACTATAGTATTAAAATAGTATTAAAATTAACCACATCGGAGTAGAAAGATCACACTAAATAAATGTGTTGATCCTTCTGACTTCCAACGAATATCTACCGCACAAATTTTATTTCTTCCTGGAGCCTACAGAGTTGTCTTTCACAATCACCTAAATTTACATAAAACAAAACAATTTTTAAACTGAAAATTATATCAAAAAGCACTTAGCTTTGGGAGCTCTTCTCAAACACAGCCACTCAGCTCAGAGTTCTAGAATCAGGAACATTGAGAGGCCTGGAGGTGAGTCGGGCCAACAGAAGGGAGTATCCCCTGCTGGCGTTGGTGGGGCCGGCGTCAGATCCGGTTCCCTAGGAGGAGGGTCTGACGGAGGTGGAATGTCCCCGGCTTTGCCAGGGGATGGTGGAAAAAAGTCCCCGGGGTCAGGCTGGGGTGACTTGGGCTCCCCGGATGGCAGCGAAGGCTGCAGGGAGCCGGATACGACATGGGGTTGCAGGGTCCATCGTGAGTTCTGATGCCCGGTGCATGTCAGGAGCTGACATGGCTTAAGGGCTGGATCTAGTGGGCGCCAGAGGCCGACGTCCAACTTATGAGGTCCGGTCCAAGGGCGAGACTTGCATCGCCCGCAGGTCGGTCGTCTTATCGACCTTCTCCCAGCGGACGTCGGAGTAGCCGACATCTGGCTTATGGGAAGTGCCCATACCAGTAGGCCGCAAGCCTGCAGCGGTACTGGGGGCTGAGGCCTCCTTTTGCCCGGAAGCATCCTCAAGGCCTGAGCGCGAGCCCGACACCTCCTCCAAAGCCTTGGAGGCTGCCGTCGGACGATCTCCCAAAGGGAATATTATCTGGGCTGCGACTCTGGCTGGAGTTGCGGGCGAGGAGGCCTTCTCCCGGTGCTTTTCTTTGTCCCGCTTCTTACAGTGTCCTTCAGGAGAAGTCGACACCTGCCTGTGCTTTTTCAATTCCTTTTCCATTGATGACATCTTTTTGAGCAGATGGGCTTCCAGGGACTGTTGGCGTCGTCTGCGGGTAGCCGCGTTGAAGGACAGACAATGCGGACACTTATTACCCGGTGGTCGGGCCTAAGCAAAAAAGGCGGAGAGAATGGCCATCCTTGTGTGGCAGTTGGGCGCCGCACGAGTCGCACTTGTTTTTGGAAGGTGTAGGGGACAACATACACCGACGATGAGAAGAAAAAATATTCAAAACTGAGGTAAAACTGACGAAAGAACAGGGCTTGGCTGAGCATGAACTTTACTGCAAGGTGCTGCATGAGCAAACGGCGGGAAAGAACTTGAAGGCGGGCGTCTGGGACTGCCCTTTATACCGACGTCTCCTGACACCTGTCACCTGATCGCGAAGCGGTCCTCGCCAGGGACCGCTAGCTAGAAAGCTCAGGGGGTCCTGCCGTCACGGCCAGTTCTTTATGTAATTATCTACTGCAAAAGACCTCTCAAGTAAGATAAAAACGCTGGTTATTTCAAGTCCTAAACATCGATCAGAAACTTTCTATAAAATGGCTTCTTTGCTGCTGTGTTTACATGCCTGCCCCACCCTATCATGGCTGCGGCAGCACTCCTAATGCATCAACTCTTTGTAATTGGGTCAAGCCACTGCACATCCAATGTACACACACTACTGATAACTTCTGCTTAAACTGCACAAACTTGCACTGTTCTCTTTCTTAGCACATTTATATGATTTACATTGGAACTTTCACTCGCTGAAGACATTGCTGTAGCTTACAGTCCCTTAAAGCCTCAGCATTTCAAGCACAGGATTGCCTGTATTTTTTTGCTGCATCTCTCATACAAGTGATAGTCTCTCACTTAGCTTGGAAAATTATACTGTTGCTGAATCTATCTTTATGCTCACAGTCTGTTGCTTAGAATTCTTGCTTTAGCTGAACGCAGTTCTTATTTGCAAAGCGATTACACTGCTCGCACAGATTCAGCTGGTATTTGTTGTAAATCACACCAGTTTGAGCAATATTTTGGTTGGTACACACTATTATCAGTTGCTGTTTGCTGCGATGGGAAAAAGCGGCGTGCAACCGATCGTGGAGGCCTCTTGAAGGAAGCGGGTTGGCAGTCCTGCTGATTGTCCCTCAGAACACCACACTCACAGTCCAGCCGATCGAGATGTGGGTTGAGCCCGAATTTGAACAGAAAAGTCAGTTTTAAAAGTTCAACAGTGTTTTCACTCACGCGATGCTCCTGGAAAGCCTGTTCATACACTCCTTCCCTCTCGAATGCTGTGCAGTCGTTCTAGAGTTAGCTTACCAATCACTCAACGCCATGCAAATGAGCCTCTTTCTTCTCGTGCTTTTCTCATGTCGATCGTTGAGCAGCAAAATTTAAAGTGCAAACCATACTTTTTTTTTATTTCAGCGACTCCTCGACGGGAGCCCATTTTAACCATTTATCATGGCATTTTACTTAGCGACGCCCCCAGTTCATATAGCAAGCACTTCAAACTTCTAGGGCACAAGTCTCCTTTTGTTACACACAGTTTTCCACACTTCTTTTTCCACAATAAAATTCAAAAGTTGGCAAACAGTGTACTTTTTTGATGCAGGACAAGGGCATACCCACTCAAACTTTACTGCACCTTGGTAAACAGCTGGCATTTAATAGCGGCACATGGATAACAGCACCTAGCTGGCACATTAGTTAAATGTTGCTTCACTTTTTTGGGCTACTGCTGTCAGATAGCGAAACGCTAGCCACCATCTAAGCAACCTTTCTTGTTCCTTCTCCCTAATTTAACAGAATCCAGCGGTAGCCTCAAGATGTAACCCTAAGCTGCGCTAAACTGGAGGGCTACTACCCCTGCCTGTGGCAAGTGAACAGGTTGAGGAGCCTTGGTCCTATGAGCAGTGCCTCCATTTTATAAGCTGAAATTTGGGGAGAAAGGTGTCACTCGGCATGGTGACTAGGTTTGACTTCTCTGCACAGGGGCACCCAAAGTAATCTAGAGACTAGAAGCAATAACATAATGTCCCGTACCAGGAGATGGGATTCTAAAGTGTGGCTTTATTCAACAACACTGAATGAAAAGCATAGATGGATCCCTACGAGGCTACACTCCTAGTAATGCAGATAAGGTGCTGACACAGACACACTCCATTCTTGAATCCTAAATTTCCATATGTCATGGACTCTTTAACTAGTGGCACACTGCCACCTTCTACTCCATCCCAACATCTGGGCACCCTCTTCAGGCGCTGGCCAATACCTGATAGAAAGGTATCTAGTGTCTCAAAGTGAATCCGTAGAGGTGAGCTCTGTTATTTTAGGTGGGGGGGTCTCCCACCTTTTGTTCCATAGACTTATACCCGGCCATTCCTTTGTTTACACACACACAACCTTGGCTACTGTAGTGCAGACTGTACATGGCTTTGTAATGCAGTAACTGTCTTTCTCTGAAGACCCCCCCCGACATACAACAGTCATTACATCTCACTGTTCCACAAGCCTCTTCCTTGGCTACTATAGTGCCGACTGTACATGGCTTTGTGATGCAGAAACTGTCTTTCTCTGAAGACTCCCCACATATAACTGTCATACGAACATATGAAATTTGCGAGCAGATAATGGCCTAGAGGTCTATCAAGTCTGCTCGAATGTGCAGCTAGCACCTCTTATTATGCAGCTGCCACTCCCTTCCACCCTTCCCCTTCAGTAACCTTCCCCCTTGTCCTGTCCCATCCTCGTTTGAAGCAGTCCACTGTTCTACTGCATACCACTTAGGCAGAGAACGCATTCTACCCAGCCACCACCCTCTCTGTAAAAAGTGTCTCCTCATCTCCTCCTGAACCTTCCTTGCTCAGTCTCATATCATGGTCCCTGGTGGCCCTCCCTCCCTTACTTTGAACAGCCCCTCTGTCCCAACTTCTATTCTTTTCATGTATTTATAGGTTTCAATCATGTCACCCGTCTCTCCTCTCCACCAGTGAGTACATGTTCAACTCCTTCAACCTCCTCTCATATGATAAGTCCCCAGCCCCTTGATCATCTTTGTCGCTCTGCTCACCTTTTCCAGTAACTTAATGTCCCTCTTCAGATACAGACGCCAGTACTGCACAGTACTCCAGGTGTGGTCTAACTAATGACCTATACAGTGGCAGAATCACCTCCTCCCTGCTCGAGGATATACCCCTTGCAATACAACCCAGCATTTTGTTGGCCTTTGCAGCTGCCTTCCTACATTGTGCCAAGTTGTTCATTGACCCTGTAATGAGCACACCCAGATCCTTCTCCTCCTCTGTCTGGTCTAGCTGCACTCCCCCTAGTTGGTAACTCCTCCTTGGATTCTTCATCCCAAAATGCAGCACCTTGTACTTTTTGGCATTAAAGCCCAGTTGCCAGGTGTCTGACCAGGTTTCAAGCTTTGCCAGATCATTCTGCAATCCCTGCCATCTTCCTAAGTCATCCACCACCACGCCTACGTTGGTATCATCAGCAAACAGACTGATCTTGCTCTTGATGTCCCATGACATGTCTGCAATGAATATCCCAAACAACACTGGTCCCAACACTGAGCCCTGTGGAACACCACTCATCACTGTCCTTGGGTGTGAGAGCTCGCCACGCACCACCACCCTTTGTTGCCTCCCCTGCAGCCAGTTTCCTACCCATCTCACCAGCTTTGCACCCGCTCCTGTGCCTACTAACTTCCTTCCCAGCCTTCAATGTGGCACTGAGTCGAATGCCTTACTGAAGTCCAGATACATGACATCCACTGCATGGCCCCTGTCCAGTTGCCTAGTTAGCCAGTCATAGAACTCGACCAGATTGGTTTGGCAGGATCTGCCATGTATGAAAGCCATGCTGTCCTGTAGTCCTTTGGCCTCTAGGAGGGCCACCAGCCTCTCCTTCAGGATAGTCTCCATTAGCTTACCCGTGATGGATGTGAGGCTCACTGGTCTGTAGTTTCCCGGTTCATCCTTGGGGCCACTTCTGTGGAGGGGCACTACATAAGCCATCCTCCAGTCCTGAGGTACACACCTCGAATGTAGTGAGGCATTAAATACGTCTGCCAAAGGTCCTGCAAGGACCTCTGCCAGCTCCTTCAGTACCCTGGGGTGGATGCCATCTGGGCCTGGCGCCTTGTCCACCCTCAGTGCCTTCAAACCCTCTCGGACTCTGCTGTCCATGATATCCCCATCTGTCATCACTCCTCCCCCGCTTCTGCCATTTCTCTCACCTTGGGTGTCCCTACCCTCTTCTGTTTAGTAAATACTGAGCAGAAGTACTCATTTAGTGCTTCCGCCTTATTGCACCCTGCTTCCACCCAACCCCCCCTTCCTAATCCTTACAATGTGGTCCTTGCAGCTCCTTTTCTCCCTGATGTACTTAAAGAAGTCCTTCTCCCCCTTCTTATTGCCTTGTGCCAGCCTGAGTTCCGTAGATGCTTTGGCTCCCCTTACTGCCCTTGTCACCTACTTCGATGCAGTCAAGTACTCCTCCCTATCCTCCCCCTCCCTATTTTCTTGTACTTCCTAAAGCCAGCTCCTTTCCTCCTTACCTTTTCTATGACCTCCTTGCTCAACTAAATTGGTTTCTTAGCCCTATACTTCTTGCTCTGGGCTTTGCAGCAGGTTTTGGTTGCCTCCACTATCCCCAGCTTTATGAGCTCCCGCCTCTGGTTAGTGTCCATACTAGATTGAATTTTGGCCAGGTACCCTTTTACCTCTTCCCCAATCCGCCCAAAGTTGGCCATCCTGAAGTCCAGCACTCATGTGCCAGATTCCTCTCCTTCCTTGCCCATATCCAATGTGAGCCATACTGAGTGGTGGTCACTCCCTGACAGCGGTTCCTCCACTGTAGATTCTCTCACAAAGTCCCCATTTGCCAGCACAAGGTTAAGGGTATTTTCTAACCTGGTTGGTTCACTGACCATTTGCAGCAGGAAGCTGTCCTGGAAGGCATCCAGCAGTACCTGCTCCCTTCTGTTCCTGGTTGTTGGGGTGCTCCAGTCCACTCCTGGCATGTTGAAGTCCTCCACAATCACCACATTACGCTTCTCGCAGGTCCTCCTGATCTGTCCCACTAGTTCCCTGTCTAACTCCTCCTTCTGAGATGGTGGCCTGTCACACCACTCATTCTAAGAATCCTATTCTTGGAATCCTGGATTTGCATCCAAAGTGACTCCACTTACCCTCCTCCCTTCCTCCCTACACATTTCAGTCCTTCCTTCACATATAGTGCCACCCCCCCCTTTTCCCAATCGGCCTGTCCCTACGAAATAACCTGTACCCTGGTACAGACAGGTCCCAGTCAGTGTATTGGGTGGCCCATGTTTCCGTGATGGCTGCAGTGTCCACCTTTCCCTCTGCCGTGAGAACCTGTAACTCTGCAGTTTTCCTCCCAAGGCTCCTAGCTTTAAGGGTAACCACCCTCCACCCTTCCCCCCCCTCCCATCCTGCCCTCCGTTCCTAGCATCACCAACAGTACTTGCCATTTGTCGTTTGTCACTGTTATGGGGGGTTAGCTCATATGGTTTCCCAACCTGTGGTCTTCGCATATCTCTTCCCCAACTGCCAACCCCTGCTCCTAGTTTAAATTCCCAACTGCCTCTATGTACTCCTCCATCCTCTGTTTCACACTTTCTTTCCCTCCTCACGCAAGTGTAGTCTGTCCTTGGCTACAGACTACTGTCCTCCCAGGTCCCTCCCCACCCCCAACAGCCTATACCCTTTAGCACAACACCAGGTTCTTAGCCATCCATTAAATTCCTCTATTCTCAGCTTTCTTGTTGTGCTTGCCTTTGATCGGATGTATCTCTGAAAAGTTACTGATCTTCCTGCCCTCTCACAAAATTGTACTAGTTTCTCAAACCTCCTTTGGACTGTATCTACTGTCTTGTCAGCCAAGTCGTTTGTCATTACATCTCAGTGTTCCATAAGCCCTGGACTTGGCATCCTGATTGACTCACAGCCCCAGAGACTTATTTACTTACTGTTTTAGTGAATGCGCTGGCCTTTTGTCAAAGCTTCATCATCCTCATTGTTGCAGATGTCCAAAACTCTGAAGGAATCTCTATTCCTCAAAACCTGTAGTGCCTCAGCACTCTCCATCAGGCAGCTTCTTCCTTTTCCCCAGGCCAGGGGGTTGCCCCAGGGAGTTGGTTCTTTGTGCCTCTCTTATGGTGGAAGCACACACCCTAAGGTTGCTCTGTGTCAGAGCTGAGGGTGAGGGGGCAGGCAGAATTTACAGAACAGGGCACATCTCACATACTAGCCACAGGGCTAGTAAAGTGTCTCTCACTTAGTGTGACACAGGCAGAGTCACACACTTGCTTTTGTAAAACTGTTACATTTTACTGTCAAAGGCAGACAGCATTAACTTGGACATTTTTCCTCAGCACATCTTCACTATGGAAATACCCACAGCCTTTTGTGCCCAAGGGAGGCATAACTAGTGCATTTTGTAGCACTCTAATCCTGTTTCAAAAAGACACATGACAGCCCCCACTTCTCAGAGACAGTCGACCTCTGACAAAAAACTTTCCTTTTCTGACAGGAAACTTTTGTTTAAAACCAGAAAACAGCACTGGGCTTTAAAACTCAGAAACTGTAATTTTCCTTTTATAATAAGACAAACTATCACCTCAAACTTTAGCAGTTCTCGATCACAATTTATCCCCACAGAAGCTCCCAAGGAACTCCACAGCTGGTCTTCCTCGGAGAGAGCCCTCTTTTTAGGGATCTTGGGCAATGGCTGCCACTACTTACAAACTGATTATACCGACGCCATCTCTGTGAAAAAGAGGGTTTAAACTGAAGGAGCCAGGTACTACCTTCCAGACTGAAGGCTCCTTCCAGCTGAACTAGAATGCTCATTACTTTCAAACTGAGAGCTGCAGCCCCTCCCCTTTGAAATGTTCAGGCAGTGCTTCTGCTAGGGCATTTCAAGGACTCAGACTGGCATCACATATGAAAGTCAGAGCCTTCTTAAAGGAAAATACGCCCAAACAGTAACTCCAATAGGGGGGGTTAAAAATAGTTCACATATAATAACAATACATATAGCGCTAGATTAGCAATAGTGCATAGAATAGATGTGCAGCCTACAGTTAATATATTACTGTATCTGTGGAGAGGCTTCTGGATATGGTGTGGCTTCTATGACAGAATGTCACCAGACGTAGCTTATCCAAATACCTCTGACACTGGATATAATGGAGGCCTAGGTCAGGAAGCCCAAGAAATTTAGGAGAAATTGTAGAAAAAACACAAGTGGTGATTTATTGTTCTAAATCACAAGGAAAAATAAACAAATTGGGAAACATGTCAGCATCTTTTCAGGTTAGTGTCCACTCAGCAAATTTGCAGACTATTCCAGACATGAAATCAGCATGTTTCCTCTAGTCTGTCTCTTCCAATCAATCTCTACACCAGGACGTGAGCAGCATTTCCTGTATCTCTCCAGTCGAGTCTTCATACAGACTGACTGATTTAGTTCAGGATATCAGGATATAAAGGCGGCATGATGTCACAATTAGTATGACATCACAACCAGCATTGTTACAGACACAGCTGCTTAGCAGCAGCTTTGTCCACATGGTTGCTGGTTATTCTAAGGGTGAGAAGGGACTAAAAGAAATATGAAAGTCGAAATGAAATACATTAGCCAGAGGTGATGTCCAGGTAGGTGGCAGCACTAACTGCACGTCGCTGCAGACTCTAACTTGACCCTTACCTGTGATAGGTCATCTACTAGCCCTATCACATATAAGGGTCAGGTTAGAGCCTGCAGGAATGCTGCCGGCAGGTCTGTGGCGCTGCTTCCTGGGTATCTACTCTCTGGGCATGAAGATTGGACCTCATATAGGAATGAACACCCTTTTGCACTTCATACCACTTGGACTGTCTGAAGCCCACCCCACCATTAACATGTACAACTTCTCTAACCTTTACATATTGCATTAAATTTCCGAATAGCAGCATTCCCAGTTTGAAGTCCACCCCAGTCAGCACTATCATACATAACATTACTGTGACTAGATACAGATGGCATACTACCAGCAAAATTACCTTCAGCCTTTATATAGGCCTTTTCTTTCTTAATTGGTGATGTTACCCCAAATGTTGTATCCCTAATCCTTGTTCTCTCGCTGATAGCGGCTCTTTTCTGCAGCGATGAAATCCCTGCCACCATGTTCCACAGTCTGCAGTCTGACTTCAGGAAGTTGCACGCTTGGTTCTCTAACAATGGTATGGCCCTTAGTTCTAAAGAGACCAATTTCATGATCTTCCTGGGCCCTAGGAAAACCGCTGTCATCGTCTTAACTCTTTTTGACAACATGGGCAACCTCATTGAACAGGTATCAGAATTTGAATACCTTTGTCTGTAACTCGATCCTCACCTCTCCTACAATATTTGTATTAGCAGTCTCGTAATGAAGATCCATGTCAGGTTTGGTCTTCACTATAGAATTAGAAAGTTATTTATTCCCCACATGAGACTACACTTAGCAACTCTCTACTCCTGCTTCTCATCAACTATGGTTCCATCATCTTCACTCCTGCAAGCACATCCTCCTCTACTCCAAATTAAGAACTACAGAAACTGCATAGCTTGCTTCATCCCGTCTGCCCTGGAACACTCACCACTGCTCCCTCCACTCCTCCCTCAGCTGGCCATCCTAGAAAGGAGGTGCCATCTTAAAATGCCCTCCTTCCTCCACAAGATGTACCTCGATCTGATGCCATCCAGCATAATCTCTATATTCCCAATTGCAGTCCCTGGGTAGTCTACCAGATGAGCCTCTAGTCTGGTTTCGATTAAGTAATATACCATGACTGGGTGTAGGTTATCCCTAAGTTTACCACGTCTGGGGTGTTGTTGATCATGAGGCTGCAGGGTGAGTGAGCGAAACACACCAGGCATTGTAAATCTTAGCATCACCCACACCCTGGAGTGGTATATTGCAGTTATACAATGTGTCCCTGTTTTTTGGGCCACAAGTTGAGAAAAATGCATTTTGTTTCAATTTGAAATATTTTTGTTTATTGCTGCACCAGTAAAAAATAGTCCTCGGTTGCTCGGGATGTACTCCTGGGTTACTATGGTACAGTTTGGTTCACCTTAAATCTTGCTTGCTTGGTTAGGAGTGTTTTGAAATTTGCAGCCTGATGTTTTTACTGGCAGAGGAAAACTTTTAAATTGTGCCCAATGTCATCACTTGACTGTGTCCTAGCTCCATTTTTGTCTTAAGTCGGGACACAGTTCTGAACTTGTGGTTCTGTTGTTGTTTTTTTTTTATCTTATTACGTGCATGCACAGCAGCGGTTCCGAAGTGTTGTGCCCCAGTCCTCTTCAGTGTATTGAAGTAGCAAAATGTGGTAAGAGAGGAGGTGATAGGGCTAATTTGTTGTTGAAAAAGAAAGTTATTAGGTTTTAGGATGAACACTGTAAATCCAAATGGCATGAATGAAATGTTGGATTTGAAACCATACCTTAAAGGAAAGCTACACCCTCATACCATTTAAATTGTATTTGTTTCCATACAACAGATGACTCCTTTCCTGTAGTTGGTTAGGGTTATATGTGCTACCTTTAGTTTGTTTCACTGCTCTTGGTAGCCCCTGAGACTGCCCTGGGAGTATTCATTTCATGGTTGTTGAAATCTCATTGTCCATTAGCATATGAGAACATAATGTCAAATCACCCATTTATACCGTGTATCTATATGCTGAAAGAAGAAATACCATGCAAAATCTCTCTGGAAACTCATAAACTGAATGAAATTTAAATGGAACAAAACTGCTTTATAACTCAGATAGTTTGCAAGCTCACTGAGCTGATAGCCAGCGAGGGCTACGAGCCGCCAGCCCTCCCAGCAAGCCCGACACAGGGTCACGGACTAGCGCTGCCCCCAGGACAACTCCAAGAGTTCACAGAAGCTGGTAGCCGTGAGGGACTCTTGAAACCTCCTGCCCTCCCAGCAAGCCGACGCAGGGTCACGGACCAGCGCCAAGCCCCCCTCGGACAGCTCAGAGTTCACAGAAGCTGGTAGCTACGAGGGCTCTAAGCTGCCAGCCCTCCCAGCAAGCGAGCGGGGTCACGGACCAGCGCCGACCCCCGGACAGCTCAAGAGTTCACAGAAGCTGGTAGCCGCGAGGCTACAAAGCTGCCAGCCTCCCAGCAAGTCGAACGCGGGGTCCACGGACCAGCGCGACCCCCCAGGACAGCTCCAAGAGTTCACAGAAGCTGGTAGCTGCGAGGGCTACGAAGCCGACAGCCCTGCCAGCAAGCCGAACGTGGGGTCACGGACCAGCGCCACCCCCCCCCAGGACAGCTCCAAGAGTTCACAGAAGTGCGCGTGGTGCAGCTCACGGGTTTGGGTGAGTCTTCCTTTTCAGCCTGCTCGTTTTTGCCTGTCCACCGTCTGCAGTGTGGCTTCTAAATTTATAGGGATAGACACGTGACTCGTGAGGGCGCAAAAACTATCTGCCCGCTTCCATTTGCAGATTATCACTCTGCACCGCTAGTGGCCACTATTTCATACTGATCACCCTGTGCAGCATATAAATGGCACTGCAAGCTCTCTCTCTTCTCCTGGTGGGTCTGCCATTCACCTCCCTCCCCCAACCTATACTCCTTTAGGCAACCTTTCTCTCATCCCCACCTAGCTCTTCTAACCCTTGAGCAAACGTCTCTCCCACACTTCCTATATCAGCACCTTCAGCCCCTCTCCCAACTGGCCAAGAGGAGCAACCATTCTCTCTTCTCTCCCACTAAGACTGCATCGCTATGCTGTCTCAAGGTAGCTCACCCCGATAGTACTTCACCCTACCAAAAGCTTTCGCAATTGCAGGACCTATCGTTTATGGTGCTTCCAGCTTGCCTTGCTGCTCCTACTGTTAGCAGGTGACATTGAACCCAACCCAGGTCCTACCCCCTCTACAGCTCCAATCCCTGTGGCCCTACCAAAGGGTCTAAAAATAATGCACCTCAACATATGCAGTGTCCTCAACAAAATCCCAGAACTCCAACAATCCACCTTATCGCTTCGCCCTGACATCCTCATACTATCAGAAACGTGGCTCAAACCCCAACACCCTGATTCCGCCATTGCCATTCCAGGCTACTCCCTAATTAGGCAGGACAGAAAGGGTAAAAAGGGAATTGGGCTAGCCATATTCATTTCAGCCAGACATCAGTTCACCATAGATTCCCACCCTGCTCCCTCTCCTCTTATCGACTCCTAACCATCAATTACTTTGCCCTCTTCCGCTCCTGTGTTTTTACAGGATCCTACTGTGCCCCTAACACCCCTATACCAAGCATTTGGACATGTACCTAAAGGTCCCTGCCAAACAGGTGAACTATATGTCTAGGTGACTTCAACTACAATTGGCTAGCTAATGACTGCGCTAAGCTATGCTCCAAAGTAACGCCTTTAACCTAATGCAACAAATTTCTCCAACCAACCAGACTAAACCAAAAAACTCTCAACCACTCCCTTCTTGACTGGGCACTGACCACGCACCCACACAGGATCATTGAGTCAGGCCTACTCCCTGACTACCTAAGTGATCACCATATGGTATACCTAGTCAGAAAAGTTCATAAACCCCTCAAACCCCCCTCACGAACCGTTCTAGCCAGATCTTTCAAATCATTCTCTCTAACAACACTTTTGTCGGATCTGTACTTGGTTGACTCGTCTTTCATCTCCAGGGCCCCTTCAATTGACCTTGCACTTGACTACTTCCAAACTACCTTCCTTTATGTCTGGAACCAACATGCCCTGCAAAAAAAAAACTAGAGTAAGGGGTTTACACCTCCCAAGGATCTCTGCTGACCTTATCAGCAAATGCCGCACCAGAGATCAGGCTTGGAAACAATACAAATTGATCAACTTCCCTCAAGCCCTCCTGTCTTATCGTGCCATACGGAACTTGTGCACTAAATCAATTAGACATGCTAAACAGAGCTACTTTTCGCAGGCTCTCAGCTCTAATCTAAATCACCCGACCAATTTCTGGAAAACTATTAAATCCGCACTATCCACGCCTGCTCAACCACCCACCCCGGCCCTATCCATCCTAGGCACAACCGTCTCTGACCCTCTAGACGTTGCCGTGGCTTTCAACACATTCTTTACCAGCAGTGCCGCTTCTTTGGTACAAAGCCTACCTCCATCCCCCCTCAAGGTGACCCCTGAGCCCTCTCCCTTGCTAACCCCCCCACTGCATTCTCCTTCCAGCCTGTCTCCCCGACCGATGTCTACAATGCACCGCTAAACCTAAACCCCAACAAGGGTAAATGTCCCTCTGACTGGACTCCAAACTACTCCAGCTCTTGGCCCTGCAGTGCCATGGTTAGCTGACCTGCTCAACGCTCTTTTGCTACATCCACAATCCCTTCAGCTTGGAAGTTGGCAGCTATCGTCCCTTTACCTAAAGGGGGGACCTCTGCCATGAAACTACGCCCCATCCCTCCCTCCTTCCTGGCAAAAATACAAGAAAAATTCGTCCTTGCTCAGTTCCCAGTTCTTAATCGAGTCCTCTTTCTTTACCCATTACCAATCAGGTTTCAGAAAATCCACTCTACTGTCACCTCCTCCTAAGAGTCATAAATGACATCCTTGTAGGTATGGATAAAGGCCATATCACATCTGCCATTTCATTGATGTAGCTAAAGCTTTTGAAACTGTCTCCATGCACTGCTAGGTAAACTCAAGGCTGCTGGTCTATCCGACCATGCCACTTACTGGTTCAGAGGTGTGCAGGGGCAGACTGCAGTCCATGAAAGTCGGCCCCAGCATGTCACCCCCACCTATCAGCAGAGTTCCTCAAGGCTCAGTCCTCGTCCTATCCTCTTCTTTGTTTTCCTAAATGAACTGCCACAGGTATGCTCCCACTCCGTCATTCACATGTATGCAGATGATACTGTGATCTACAACATCAGCCCTTCTGCAGATACTGTGCATGACCAGCTGCAGCATGACTTCCATGCTGTTCAACCCTGGCTCAAATCAAATCAGCTTTTCTTAAATGCTAAAAACAATTTCCTTAACTTTTGGCTCAAACCTGCGTCTCTCACGACTCACAATCTGCCCCTTTCCTAACACTGGATCCTTACCCCTTGATTCTTGCACCTCGTTCCAGTACCTCGGCGTCTGGTTGAACCAATACCCTAGAACTGCTCAGTTCACATCGACTCTCTGCATAAAAGATTACTTCCAAAACTGGGGGCCCTCTATTGCAACAAAGGCTGTCACCTACCCGGTCAGGAGGAACTAGTGCAGAAAATGATACTTCAATCTTTGACTATGGGGCGTTGTCCATGGCACACTTCATCCTCCACCCTGTCCAGCCTGGACGCTTGTTTCACTCCTACTGCGCTTCATACTGGAATGTCTAAACTCACACACCACTGCGACCTCTCTTCAGCTCTCTTGCCTTTCCCTCACTCTTAACCATGAGACAAATTCATTTCCACACGTGTTGCTGCTAAATTCTGGTCCATACCTACCACCCTACCTGATGACCACCTTAACTGCACAACCCAGGGCGGCCTACTCATTGCGACACTCCGATAATAGGCGCCTCCACACCCCAGAATGCGCACCACTATGGGTCAGTCTGCACTTAGTTACCGTTTGCCTAAACTCAGGAATGACCTGCCAACAGACATTAGTCATATCTCTAGTTACAGCCACCTCAACTCCCGTCTCCAGGAACACTTTCTCACTGTCTGCGCCTGCAACCTACCTACTCCCTAGCGACCCTCAAAGTCCCCGGGCCTCAAACTCCTCACCTATTGGAGCTATGGAGGTCTAAAAACTCTACAATGATGCACCTTATGTTTAATTGTCTCCTGGTCTGACTATCTGACCTAAACTGTAAAGTGCCTTAGCTACCACCATGTATAGTCTGTCTTATTTTGCGCCATTCTTTTCTGTACATTGATATCTGTGTCTGTTTTTGCTTGCCATTATGTTCCCCATGGTTTTCCCCAGGTCGCATCTGGAACGAGCAGCTATTAAGCTGAGTATGCCTCTTAAATAAATAAATAAATAAATGTGGTGATAAGGGTTTAATGGAATGAAACTGTGTCTCATTAGCCCCTTAGAAGCCTCAGAGAGAGGCAAAACACTGGGCCTGTGGTATGCTCAGTGAGTTTGAGTTATTTAAATTGTGTCCTAAATAAAAAGAACACGGTAACTATTTACAACGTTCTCAAGTTGTTCTTATTTTGAGTGCAGTTGTTTGGATTTCTCTTCAGCTGCTGGTCTTGTGAAAAAAAACTTGTACTGTTTTTTTTTTCCTTTTATCTTTTCTATGTTTTGTCTACCCTCTGCCTTGATGCATGAAAAAAGGACAGGGTTAGAGGTCAGAGGGTGCTGGTAGTGGCTGTAGTATTTGAAATCTGGTTTCTGATGTGACATTTTTCAGTTCGTCTCTTTGGAACTCCTGCATATGAGGGTGAAGAGATTTTAGTATGGGGAGAAGGAGGTAAAGATTTTGTTTAAAAATTGAAATTACTTTTTTCCTTAGAGGTAGCTTTGGGTTGAGTTTCAGTAGTGTTCGTGTATTACGACTCGGTTTATTGCTGTCTGTCGCTGAGCCTGGAGTGATTTCATGAGGAGTTCCTGATGTGGCTCACTGGAGGCTGGCACATCTTCCCATTGGTACTGCTGAGGATTTACAATGGGCAAAGTGCTTACTGACAATCAGACCCTGTCATTTTGGATCCTATTGTACAATACTCCATTTTACCAGACCGAGCAAGGCAAACTAAACCTACAGAGGCACAAAGTTATATAACAAACTGCCCCTGGAAATTCAGGTCTGTAGGTCTGTTTGCATCTTCAACTCCTACCTCAAGGTCTACCTCCTCTAATCATCCACCTGTATCTGCCCAGACTGGCCACCCAGCTAAACTCTGTGGACACCCCCTCTCTGCTCATCAGGCCGTTCTCTAACTGCCCCTTTCCTCCTTCCTCCCTCCCTCCCTCTTACCCCCAACTGACTTGCAGTTTCCTTTAACCTTCATCCCTCTTTCCACTCAGCCCAGCGTGCTCCCCAATTTATTCTCCTAGCCAGTAGAATGTTTCTTTGCTTTTTCGGATACTCCTGGTGAATTACATTGACACAGACTTCCGGATTGATCCCTTTCATTAAGGGTTATTGAATGCTTCCAGTTCTGTACTACTTGCACTATCCCCACCTCTTGCACTTTAGGCATCCGCCCCATTTGTTTCTTTCCTCATCTAGTCTCCTTATTTGCTGTCTCCTTGTTGTCTCCCGTAAAAATCACTCTTACCTAATACTGTGCCTCTCTTGTCAACATGATTGTAAGTCATTAACTCGTAGTCTTTGTTTCTATCCTTGTTTTTGATTTGTGCAATGATACCCATATAAATATGATGTAATTGTTATTCTCTGTTGTACTTTATCAGCTGTATATATTGTATTTCTCCACTGGACATTTGTGAAAATGGGCATTGTACCCTCCAGTATACAAATAAAATTGATTGACTGATTAATCACAGACTCACTAGGGATCTTACTCTCATACATGCTGGCATCTCTGTCCGCCAGCTGATTTCAGCCTGGGAACTCTGGCAATACTGGAAGGTTCTGCTACACCATGGACTCCTTCTCCAGATGTGCCTGGGAACAGTCCTCCTCTGATTCTTCCTCCAAGCCTTCCAAGGGGCACAACTTTTTCAATTTAATGTCTTTCAACTATCCCGTGCTTTGCTGATCTGTGGGACCTGTATCAGTTCCTCCACCTGTATTAGCTTGCGAGGCAGTCAGCCATAGCTATCTGTCTTCTTTTTTCTGTGCCTCTTGATGTTGTAGCTCTTTTCCTCTCCACCTCGGTCTCTAGTTACTGTATCGCCCAACATTTGAAAAACTCTGATAGATTTTCTAGTTCTGTTGCTCCTTGTGTTCTCCTCCCATCTCCGATTGGCTTGGCTGCCTTACTTCTGGTAGTCACTCCTTGTCTTTCTTTTACTGGATCCATCCTGTTCTGCTTTTCTTCCGTAGTAACTGGTCTGGTACCCATGAACAATCTTTTGGCCTTGGAGCATGCACCACTTAAATCCAATTACTTCTGACACCAAATGTGGAGAAGCTTCTGGATGTGGTGTGGCCTCTGACACTGAATGACACCAGATGTAGCTTATCCAGATTCCTCTGACACTGGATATAATGGAGGCCTAGGTTAGGAAGCATGAGCAATCCAGGACAAATTGTAGAAAAAACACAAGCAGCGATTTATTGTCTAAATCACAATGAACAATAAACAAACTGGAAACCATGTCAGCACCTGTTCAGGTCAGTGTCTACTAGGCAAATTAAAAGACAATTCAAGACATGAAATCAGCATGTTTCCTCTAGACTCTCTCTCTTCAAATGAGTCTCTACACCAGGATGTAAGCAGCATTTCCTGTATCTTGCCAGTTGAGTCTTCACACAGACTGACTGATTCAGTTCAGGATATCTGGATATAAAGGCAGTATGATGTCACAATTAGTATGACATCACAACCAGCATTGTTACAGACACAGCTGCTTAGCAGCAGCTTTGCCCACATGGTTGCTGGTTATTCTAAGGGGGAAGAGGGACTAAAAGAAATAACAAAGATGAAATAAAAAAATAGATACATAGGTGATGTGGCAGATGAAGACCTATGGCCCACCCAGTCTCCCATTTGAACTTCTGTAAGTTCAGTTTGTTTTCCTAGAAGTCTGTTTCCTTACCCTGACCTCCAGAATTCCTTTATGTCTATCCATGCATTCTTAAATCCGTGATTGTTTCAGCCCCACCACTTCCTCTGGCAGGGTGTTCCACTTGTCCACCACCTGTTCTGTGAAGAAATTATTTCTACGTTCCTCTGAATCGTCCTCCTCAACTTCATCCCATGCCCTCTAGTCCTGGGACATCTTTTTTGCTTATAAATAGTGTATTCCTGCACCCTGTTCCTCCCTGTAAGATACTTGTATATTTCTATCATATCCCCTCTCTCCCTCCTCTCCTCCAGGAGTACATGTTCAGTTCCTTCAACCTGTCCTCATAGGACTTGTGATGCAATCCATGCAACATCTTTGTTGCCCTCCTCTGAACCTTCTCTACCCTGTTATTTATTTTTATTTATTTAGCTTTTGTTGACCGGGTAAGTGCACTAGACAAATCCTACCTATTTTCAGGCACGACCAGGGAGGAGGATACAGATGAATGCCAACTGACCTTGAACCAGATTAAGCTGTTGGTGGTATTTTTAGTGAATGAGGGAAATTTGGCCAGGACACCGAGGAAATTCCCCTACTCTTTTCGATAAGTGCCATGGGATCTTTAACATCCACCTGAACTACCACCAATCCAGGCAGATGGGACCTCGGTTTAACGTCTCATCCGAAAGACGGCACCTCAGAAGAGCAGCACCCCTCTCATGCTGCACTACAGTGTCAGTACTGGGATATTAACCCAGGTGCTAGATATGGGAACTGAACCCACAGCCCTCTGATCTCACGGGCTCAGAGGCAAGTGTGCTACCTACTGAGCCACTGACACTTTTGTCTATGTCCTTACGTAGGTAAGTTCTCCAGAACTGTACAGTGTACTCCAGGTGGGGCCTGACTAGTGTCTTGTATAGAGGAATTATGACTTCCCTTTTCCTGCTAGTGATGCTCCTGCCTATGCATCCTAGCATCTTATTTGCTTTACCTGCTGCCTTGTCACACTGTTTCCCTGCCTTGAGGGTCATGAGATGATAACCCAAAGATCTCTTTCCTGCTTGGTGCATGCTATATCCTCTCCTCCAACTGATATATTGTGCCAGGGTTTTGTGCCCCAATGCATTATCTTGCACTTCCTTGCATTGAATTTCAACTGCCAAACCCTGACCATTCTTCAAGTTTCTGCAGGTCCTTCTCATTCTGTCTACACCCTCTGGTGTGTCTACTCTGTTACAGAGCTTTGTGTCATCAGCGAACAGTGAAATTCAGCCTTCTAGGTCCTGCGCAATGTCACTGATGAAGATATTGAATAGGACCGGTCCCAGCACTGATCCCTTTGGTACCCCACTGGTCACTCTTCCCTCTGTGGAGTGACAGCCATTTACCACCACCCTCTGTGGAGTGACAGCCAGTTACCTACCCACCACACTACTGTCCTGCCCACCCCATATTCCCCAGTTTGTGCAATAGTCTTCTATGTGGCACAGTGTCAAGGCCTTGCTGAGTCCAGATAGGCCACATCCACTGCCCTCCCTGATCCACCTCCCTAGTCACCCAGGCAAAAATTCAATGAGGTTGGTCTGACATGACCTCCCCCTGGTGAATCCATGCTGTCTTGGGTCCTGTAGTCCATTGACAACCAGATGTTCCACCAATCTCTCCCTCAGTAGTGCTTCCATGATCTTTCCGACTACCGAGGTGAGGCTGACTGATCTGTAGTTCCCTGCTTCCTCTTTGTTCCCACTTTTGTATAAGGGGACTACATCTGCTGTCCTCCAGTTTTTGGGTACCTCCCGTTTCCAGTGATCAGCTAAACAGGATAGCCAGAGGTTCAGCCACCACCTCTCTTAGTTCTTTAAGGACCTAGGGTGCACCCATCTGGCCCCATTGCTTTATCAATTCTTATTACTTCCAGTTACTTCAGGACCCTTTCTTGTGTAAAGGGACTTGTGTCCATTTCTGCACCATTCTCACCCCTTGTATTCCCTTCAGACCCATTACCTTCCTCTTCCTCAGTAAAGACTGAGCAGAAATACCTGTTCAATATGTCAGCTTTACTGTTGTCATCCTCCACACAGTCCCCATCCTCCCCCTTCAGTCTCATTATCCCTCCCTTTGTCTTTCTTTTTCCTTATGTACCTGTAAAGGTTTTGTCCTTTCTACCCACTGATATTGCAATGTGTTCTTCTGTCTGGCTTTGGCCTCTCTTACTGACCTCCCTGCCTCCCTTTGCTTCTCCTGATACTTCTCCCTATCCCCTTCTGCCTGTGTCTTTTTGTATTGCCTGAATGGAAAACCATAATGGTCTCCTCTTTCTTTTCCTCTTGCTAACCTGCTTAATACATAATTTTGTTGCTCTTGTAATCCCCATTTTAAATACTGCCCACTGTTCGTCAACCCCTGATTTCTGCCCCATTCTTCTTAATGCCTCTTTCAAGTATCTCCCCATTTTCCCAAAGTCTGCCCCCCTAAAATCCAGTATCACGTGTTTTTGTGTGATTTGGTTCTGCTCTTTCTGTGATTTCAAACCACAGTGACTGGTGGTCACTGTTCCCCAGGTGCTCCCCCACTGTTACCCCCATGACACTGTCCCTGTTTGTGAGCACAAGGTCTAGTATTGTCTTCTGCCGAGTTGGTTCCATGACCAGTTGCTTGAGAAAGGCACCGTGAAGGGAGTCTAGGATAAATCTGCTCCTAGTTGATGCTGCTGCTGGGATGCTCCAGTCCACGTCTGGAATATTGAAGTCTCCAACCAGTACTACCTCACCCTTGTCTGCCATCCTTTGGATGGCTAGCATCAGCTCCCTGTCTGTTTCTTCCTCCTGGTCTGGTGGTCTATAGACCACACCTGTGCGGATGGCTGTCCCCATTTTCCTTTCCAGCTTAACCCACAGTATCTCTCTCCCATTTTGTTCCTCCTGGATCTCTGTGGCCCCCATGTCATTTTTCACATACAGTGCCACTCCTCCTCCCTTCCTGCCTGCCGTCTCTTCTGAATATGTTGTAGCCAGGTATGGCCATCTCCCAGTCGTGGTTATCATTACACCAGGTTTCAGTGATGGCCACAATGTCCAGGTCTGACTGCACCATGACAGCCTCCAGATCTTCCATCTTGTTGCTAAGGCTCCAGGCATTTGCACACATGGCTTCATAATTTGACCTCCCTAGTCTGTTTTGCTGTTTCTCAGCCCCTTCCTTGGTTGTCCTTTATCCCTGGTTCTCCTTGCTGTCTGCCCTTCTGCTCAGTTTTGCCTGCCTATCCACCTCTTGGGCGCTAATCTCCCATCTTTGCACACTGCTTTGTAGAGACAGCAACTCCTCTGGTTCACTGGTTCCACTGCTAGCTGTGGTGGGTGAGCGAGTAGGTATCCTCTTTACTGGCCTGCCACCCCTCTTTGCTAGTTTAAATGCTTGTCGATGTAGCATCTAAATTTATCATTGAGTGCTTGGATTCCCCTCCAGGATGGATGCAGGCCGTCAGGCTTTAACAACCTCCATCCTTCCAGGTGGGTCCCCAGTCACCAATGATTCCAAACCCTTCCTCACAGCACCAGTTCTTCAACCATGAGTTAAAGTTCCTGGTGCATGCACCCCTATGCTCTCCCTTGCCTTCACAGGTAGTACTTCTGAGAAAGTGACAGAAGTAGCTACTTGCTTGAGACCCCTCCCCAATTTCCTAAACTCTTCCTGAACTTCCTTTGGCTCACCATTTGCCAGGTCATTAGTACCTAGGTGGATAATGACATCCAGCTCACCCTCCCGTCTTGCCTTCCCAGTGATCCCCAGGATCTTCCTTCCATCCCTCCATGCTATGGCACCTGGTAGGCACCTCATCTCCCTGTCCTCCCCCTCCTGTGTTCCTAGCTGGGTCCCTCTTATGATGGAGTACCCCACCAGGATTCGCTTCCTCCTCCTCTGGGGTCCACTGCTTTCCCTGCTGAGGTCACCTTCTTGGCTAACCTCCACATCCTTTCCTTCCACTTCTCTGTGTACCTGTATTTGGTTGTCCCCATTTGCCAGTGTGGCGTGTGAGTTCTTGAGTGGAATAGGATCTGGGATGTGCCTCTGCCTGACCGCTCTAACCCTCCCTGAGCCCACTGTCATCCAAGTGCTCCTCGTTCTCGGCATCCTTTGAGGCAGTTGTATTGGACTGGGTGGTCTCTGGATAGGGTGATGGTACTCTGACCCAGTTTACTTCCGCTCTGAGTCCATCCGCAGTCCAGAAAGATGCATGCAGATAGGGCAGCACCTCCAGTGTCCGGAAGGTCTGCCTGAATATGGCCCCACAGCCACTGCATTGCACCACTTCCCACATTATACTGCAATTATACTGCTATTCCACTACTTGTCTGCTACTGAAGCTCTCCTAGTTCCTTTTATTAATTACTGTCCTAAAATCCTGCTACTGATCCTCAGATACTTTTCTTTTAAAAAAAAAAATAAACGAAGAAATAGATAAATGAGTCAAAACACTTGTTGTGCTGAGGGTGGGCTTCTTCCCCTTATGCCCTTCTACTCCACACCCTTACTATACCCTGTGTTTAGCTCCTGTCAATCAGATTTAACAGGGCATATAATTAAGAGTTGGGGGAAGGGGGGGGCGAAAATTTGCAGCAATTAAAGACAGCAAAGAAATACACCACCACATTTTAAATTTTCAACAGCCCAAAAACAATTCTAAGTAAAGACAACAAAGAAAGTACAGTGTCGCTAAAAGCCCACAATCTAAGTTTAAAAAAACTAGCAATTACCAGTTACTGTAAAGCATTGAATTGAATATGCTTCCTTCCCTTTCTGACTTCTATAACATTCAAAACACATACATTTCTATCTCAGCTCTTTACCCTTACCATCAAAAGGTAACTACAATCACAATAATCTACCGTCTACTAATACAGATTCTATCACAGAACTAGAGCGCAATGCAAAAACATCTGCTACTTAGCAACAACATACCAAGTTGATGTAGTTTTTTTTAATAGAAAAAAAAATTAATCTTTTAAACCACTAGAAATCAGCAGTCCCAAAAGCACCTTGAACTACAAGAAAGAACAGAGTACTACACCTCTGCCGCAATAACTAAACAGTTCTAAAACATTGGAGAAAGAATAAAAAATCAGAGACTGTGCAAAAGATACAATGTACTATAAAGTATTGGCAATAGATATACTCAGTTGTTTAACAGAGAAAATAAAGTACCTTCCAAAACAGACAGAATACCACAAATGACACCTGGGTTCTCAATATCAGACCCCACTAAAGGCACATACAGAAAGGGTTTAAACTATAGTATTAAAAGTAACCACATCAGAGTAGAAAGATCACACTAAATAAATGTGTTGATCCTTCTGAGTTCCAATGAATATATACCACACAAATTTTATATCTTCCTGGAGCCCACAGGGTTGTCTTTCACAATCACCTAAATTTACATAAAACAAAACAATTTTTAAATTGAAAATTATAGCAAAAAGCACTTAGTGTTTATTCAAGGTTTGCTAAGTTGCTTCGGTGATGGGAGAGTTAAAAAAGCTCCAGTAAAATAGCTACAGTTATTTTAGTGTGTTTTTGTGCTCTCCTGCCCTCTCGCTTCAGTTTTCCAAAACTGTAAATCTGTACCTTTAATTTTGGAAACTGGATTTGCAACGTGCCACCGTGTCTCTCTCTCCTGGTCTTTCACAGTGACAGCAGGTAAATAAAATCAGAGCATCCAGGAAGTAGCTGCTCTTTACTGCAGCCTGGTAACCAGCGACCAATCTTTCCCCTCACATTGGGACCCATTCCCTGCTGGCTAGAGTCATGCGAGCTGCCACAGTATGTCACCCTCGCTGTTCCTGCTGTTTTTTATTTAATGTGATGCTTCATTTCTCAGTAAGTTTTTTTCTTTAAAGTGTGAGCGAGAAGAGTGAGAGAATGTCTTGAACGTCAGCTGGAGATGGGGTTGGGAGACCAACAGGTGACTGTTACAGGAGCCACACGAGCCGTTCGCTATAGCTCAGAATTCTGTATCGCGAGGTTGGTTGTAGCGAGTGGTTACTGTGCTTACCTTTTGTATGAATGGTACCATTGGAAATGTGTGACATTCACATATTTAAAACACAATCATAAATCAGTAAGACTACAGTCGAATAGTCAATAAAACTTGAAAAAATATTTTATTCTTCTTATTGCTTCGCACCAAACATGTTCAACTGGCTACAGTTTCGTAGTTTCACACCACTTCTTCAGGCCAGATTTATAATACAGTGTTGATTCTAAATGTAACCCCCTCACCCCTGCCTTTTTACTAAAACGACAGGTGGTATGCTGTTGGCGTTGGTAGCAATACCTGGTGGGGACCTGGGTTCAGGGAGGACGAGGTTACCTGGCACAAGGGGACCTAGGTTTGGCTACTCTGCACAGGGGCACCCAAGTAAATCCAAACACAGGAAGCAATAACTGTAATGTCCAGAACCAGGATTGGGATTTTTCAGTGTGGCTTTTATTCATAACTATCTGAACACAACAAAGCATAGATGGAGCCCCAAGGAGCTACGTTTACTGATAATGCAGATTAGAGACTATAAGTCGGTCCACTTAAAGAATGAACCCATTTCTACTGTTTTCAGGCTCTGGACCCACTAGACACACAGCCCGGACTTGCATGCACTTTGGATATACAGACGGACTGGCCCGGCTCCCCTGCCGGCCACTTGACTGACGGTCCATTTAAAGAATGAACCCATTTTACTTGTTGTGGCTCCCCACACCACTTAGAGTCTGAGATCCCAAGAGAGATTTTTTTCTTAGTTCTTCTGACTCCCATCACACAAGGAGAATTCTTTTCCCAAATTGTGGCTCCCCACACCGCTTAGAGTCTGCGACCCTTAGAGAGATTTTCCAGTTTGCGACCCATGTCTGGGTACCTACCTCATTACTGGCCAGGCACATGAGGCAAGTAGCAATCACAGCAGAAATCCGTAGAGGTGGACCTGGTTACTAAAGATGGGTGGTTTGACCACCTCCAGCTCCCACAGCCCATACCCGGCCATTTCTCTGAAGAAACTAAAACTTTGAAATGTAGATTAAACGGTGGATGACCTGTAGCACCCCCTCTACAACATTACTTGAATTCATACAAGGGCGTAGCTACTGATACGCCCGACACACCATGGCATGTAGCAAAGATCGGTAGGGATAGCAGAGTCTGTGCAGTCTCTCCCTCAGCATTCTTTTGTTCCCTTTTTTTTCGCGGGCTTTCCCGGGCTGGGCTGTGAGAATCAAGATGGTCGGGGAAGGGGGGTGGGTTCTTCAGACTGGAGTGGAGCTTTGTGGTGCACAGAACCCACCCCCCATCGGACCTGATTGAGAAATCTCTAGCTTGTCCTTTCAAGATATTCTCAATCAGGTCCGACTGTAGAAAAGAGGCGTGACAGTGGGCGGGTCTAATTTCGACGGTCCCTTTAAATGGCTGAAAAACGAGTGCAGAAGTCTGTTTATTGGGACTTATGTTTCTCGAGTGGAATGACTTCTGCAGTCTGCATCTTGAAGTTGTGCCAGTGAGTCTAGCGTTGCGGTTGTCTGAACGTACTAGCCAGAGACTGAGGACAAGGAGCCAAGCCCAAGCCAGCAGCAGCAGATTTCGGCTATCGGGAGTCGGGACGGCCGGGACTTGGAAGTTGTTACGTAGCTACGGTAGTAACTAGCGTAGACTAGAGCTGAGCGTCGGAGCCACTGCCCGCTTCCATCCTGCCCCAATACATTGGAGTGTGCAGTTTTCGTGGCGTGGAGAGACAGAGTGAAGAGAGAGTGAGTGACTGACTGCACTGAGGACTAGCAAGCTGAGTAGCTGAGGCACCAAGGGGCTGGCTGAGTGGCGTCGCGTCCCCTGGATTAAGTGGAGTTTTCCAGCTGTCCACTACAGGATCATCACAGGGCTGCAGGCAGGCAGACAGTGAGGTAAGAACCGACCAGAAAGTGGAGAGTACAGAGTCACAGACATCAGTTAGTTAGTGTTAGTGTGACTCTGCTGCTCCGTCTCGGCACTGCGCCTTGTATATACGTGAGTCCAAGCCAGCAAACTGGTAATTATTTTTTTGGAATTTGCTTTGGTTTTTGTTTCTAGATGCTTTAATTTCTGGCAAAAGCATGCCAAAATGTGATTTTTGAGAGTTTATTATCCTCCCTGTGACTGGCCTCCGTGGCCTGCAAGTCTGTACAGGCTATGGCTTCACTCCTGTGACAACACTCTGTATCAGGAGACATTGATTGTGGTTTGTCACTTCTCAAGTTGCAATGTTGTTGTTTTTGCTTCTTTCTCTTTTGGTGGCATTTTGAGCAGTTTGAATAGTTTCAAATGTCAGGGTGGGGTAGTTTTATAATTATTCCCCAGGGTGTAAGGGAGCTTATTCATTAAGCTGCTGCTCCAGCTGTGATGTCACCGGAAGATTGATGGGTTGGTTGATAAATAATTTCATATGCTTTCCTTGAGTGTTTGCTGAGCATTGCAGTTTTCCCCTGAGGTGCTGGCTGCTGCCCAAGATGGCTCCAATTCCATTGAGCCCACCCCCATTCTCCCAAAGGCAGTGTTTCTCTCTCTCTCTCCCCTGTAAACCCTCTGAGTTATCATTTTATTATCCGACAGTCCCTATATTTTACAACCTGGTGCTTACTGGCTGCCATCTAATGTGCTTTCTGTTACACTGATGGTTCTCTCAACCACTGAGAGTGCTTACTGTCCCTTGCTGCCTTTCAGGCCTCACCCTGTTTAGTGACTGTGGCAGCAGTGTACTTAATCCCAGAGTTGGCATCCTACTCAGAACCAACCCATGTGTGGTAGCACTTTCCTCCTGAGCCAATCAGCTTACTTGCTCCTCTCTCTCATGCTAGGTGTCATGCAGCTTTAGCTCTGCATACTGTTAAAAAATATTTACAGCTGTGCAAGGACAATAACTAATGGCACTGGGTCATATCGCACTGCAGGCTGCTCCTAGCACACCTATCCTCTGTAGCACACTGCACTGACAATATATGCATACACATTGTATAATATATATATATAATTTCTATGTAACCAATCACACACACAAAAAAGTAGATAAGCATGTGGGAAGTAGTGCAATGTAATGGCTGTGGGGCAGCAGTCTTCCGGGAGTCTTTCTGGAGACTGAGATGCTGCCCTATTTGTAGACAACTCTCTGCCGTAAGGGAGGAAGTTGCCCTGGGAGTCTGTTTGTTCTAGTGAACTGGTACTGAAGATTGTGATGACCCCCACAGGCCAGCTGAAGATTACAGATGGGTGAAGTGGCCCCAATTCGCTCTGCAAAATGAATTGCGAAGCAAAAGTGAATTTGCGGAGTGCTCTGCAACAAAACAATGTACTTTGCCTCACATCATCTTGTTTTTAAGCTCCAAAGGCAAATGTTGGTGAGTCATGGGATTTCAGGTCACATGAGCTCTAGATTATTCTGCACAGCCTCATGTTTGGGAATGGTATAGCATATGTAGGAAGCTGTAGGAGACAGTCTACTCTGAGAGCGCTCTGGGATTCAGACCTTCTAAAAGCTGTTAAAGTATTTTGGAGTAATTTTTTTTTGCTGAAACTTTAGTTCATCGATTGTAGGAAACCCTTCTGTGCTCATATCATCAAGCGTTTATTGTTTGCGTGGGTTTTGAATGGTAATCAACAACATTCAGTCTGTGTAATGAGAGACAGTGGAAGTGTACTTTGGTGGAGGGGCGTATCTGTGGTATAGGTGAATTAACTTGGAGAAAAAGAGAGTTCCTTATGTTTTGGTGGTATTTTTCTTGTATAACTGTTAATGTACGCAGTAAAAGTTTCAATAATTCTTGCTATTTTTTTGCTGATTGTTGTGGTGCAGCAGTGCATAATTTAAATTTGTGGTTATATTACTGACGTTTTCACGATGTTACACATTAGTGTGTGTGTGAGTGTGTGTGACGTGTGTCATCAAACACCTTTTATTGTGCCACATACTAATTTTAGCAATGTGACCCTGCTATCCACTGCAGCTGTGTTTTTTTTTTTCTTTTTTACTTTCTGGTATCTTAACTGGTACTCGTAATAGTGACTGTTATTGCCCCCCCCGGCCCACTCCCCAGGACACGAGGATTCTAAACCGGAGCATTTTGAAGACTTGGAAATATAGTAATTGTTTTGCCAGATATTCACAATGCTGCGGTTTAGAAAGTACCGACTGGCAGGGTACTTGTTTGCCAATATTTGCATCCGACATGTCAACGAATGTCAAGGCTCCAACCGGGGGTAATTTACAAAGGAGCCACATTAAGTATACAGATGGCCCTGGCTGCTCCCTGCCTGAAATGTCATCACAGGGACAGTCGCGGGTGCTTGTGGATGCAACAGGGAGGGCTCTGATTCTTAAAATGTTGGCAAGGAGGAGGCAGGATCAACCAGATGCAATCTGAAATTAACTTGGATGCAACTATGTTATTTTTTCACTTTCTACTGCATTTACTAATCGGGCCCCACTTTGTGCAATGACAATATAAATTGAACTATAAGGACACACAGAAAGGCACGGGTTTCTTTTATGAACTCTTTATTATGGCATGAAATGTTTGCTTATGATGGGTGGGGTTAAAGAGTAACCATAGCAACTTCTTTATGCCAGGAGGTCTCTTTCTGGAATGTTAATCTCACAGACCACAAACTAATCTCTTCTGTAGAGACCTACAAGAGATTGTAGAGATCATTCGTCACCTGGTACAACTTGCTTGTATATAGAATCTGGCTGAGCAAAGATGTAGAACCAGTTTGTTCACCAAGAGGGGTTTTGATTCGCACAGACCTCGCACACTAACGTGGAGAGGCTTTGGAAATCTGAACCCCTCGGGGTGAACTCACTGGGTGCTGCACCTTTTTTTAGCCAGTATTTGGTTAGTGTATGTTGGAACATTGTAAAAACAATGTCGGTATGCTTGGTTTGTTCAGAAATGTGAAGCTCACCAACTGTAGTATGTCCCCAGTGGCAGCTCCATCTTAATAGGTAATGCCTATTTGGCCAATAGTCATGCCAGAATCTGACACGGCTATTACTGGAATAGTGGCCATTGGCTGTTATGCTGTTTAGTCAGTATCGCTATTTGTATCATACTGCAGTAACACTAAAATGGTAGGGGCAGTTTCCCAGTATCGGAGTCAGAGAAGCATATATTTTTGCAGGTTAAGTTGTATGTTTGCTCTTTAGTGTCTCGCTGTAGTGGAATCTGTAATCGGGTAGCATTTCTGAAGTGCTGGAATTTTAACATGAGGTGATACCATGTTATGTAAGACTTGGCGCACATAGGGCCTCTGCAAACAGAAAGCAGATTCTTCCTGGGCAACCGACTGAAATGGAGTATAAATTACTGTAGCTATATTTATTTTAACTGCATTATCAGCAGTCTGCCTTACATCTGAGTAAGTCTGCAGCCCACTGTGTAGTGAAGGATTTGTTTTCCTGAATGCTATTTTGTAAGCATGTATCCTGCTTCCATCCCAGTTTCGTAGGCTCGTTACTTTTGGGCTGGGATGCAAAAACACTGGAGATAAATGTAACCTAGGTACACTGAATCTGATGCTGGCCAACCAGAGGGATTATCTTCGTAGCAATGTACAGTAAATGTTGCCTTGACAGCTGCCATCAGCACAATCACTGTGTCCAAATACTCTTGCAGTATGCATTCAACTTCGGTTATGCGGTAACTGATCTTGCATTATTTCCTGTAACATGACTGTCGGCTAAACCTTTGTCTGTGTATACATCCTATGAGGTAACTTACACTGTCCTGTAAAGAGTCACTTCCAAAAATCCTGTGAACCACATTGTGGGAGTCTGTTTTCTGTTAGTGCTGGACCTCTAACGTGATGCCTGTTTATGCTAGCAAGTGTCGGATACCATGCCTGCAAGTGATTTTTTTTTTGTGGCATTTTTGTGTAACATAGTTCAGAGGGATGTTGTATGAGGAACAGTTATTGTTCTGCATGCCATCTGGTTCCACAGTTTGACAACTGGGGCAGCCTTGCTGGTGATAGGGTGTAGGTGGATGCTGGGAATTGTGTGCTTTACTCTTGTGCCTAGACAGTTGGGTATTGCTACACTGAGGCAGTATAATTTATGATAATTTAGTTGCACGCAGTCCCACGGGCTGTCAAATGAAGTGTCGTTTTTTGTTTTTTTTTCAGTTGAGGGGTAGCAGCTGTGACAGGTAACCAGCGTGTTTACTCGGGACAGGTGCCAGCAGCATTAACACTGCAAGTTACTGAAAACAAGTCGCGGCATTTGATTCGCGGGTAGAGGCAGAAGCATCAGTGGTTTACAGGCGACCGATACATATTCCGACTTTAAGACTTCTCGACTGCACAAACTGTTGCATTAAGATAAGGTATCTGATTTTATTTAATTTGCCACCTCATGCCCCTCTGTTCCCTTATTCGTGTATCCTACTTCCATATTGCCCCCTCTGTCACTTGTAGTGCAAGGGTAAACTGTTTTGACTGTTTCCAGAATGGAGGCAGGAAAAAGAAAACAACCATCTGGAGCACAGGTGCGAAAAGCAAAGAGGGCCAGAGTGGAGGAAATGGCACAAATGTCAAAGCTGATGCAGTCCTTCCTCACTCGTCCTTCATCTAGCTCTGGGTAAGAAATTCCACCATAAGACACAGTGCACAGCGCTTTTGATAGGTAAACAGCTTAGCTGACTGCAGACCTTTGTTTGCAGGCTCCACAACACAGAGCCACAGCCTGGAATTGGTGTGGAGGACACTTTCACATCCAATAACCATGCATGCGTGATTGTACCAGAACAGGGTGCTGGCAAAGTTCTAGAATACACAGCCTCACATGGTGGTCTTCTGGAAACTGATGTCCACTCCCAGTTAGTGGAGCCCATGGAAGATTGGCAGGAAGCGGGTGTCTACTCACAGTTACTGGAGACCGTGGAAGAAGCAACTGTTGAAGCAGTCCCGATTGCAAGCATTTCCCGGGAACCAGATGTGCATCCACCAAATTCTGATGACATCGGCTGTATGAATCGATCTCATCTCACAGATGCTCAGAGGAATTAAATTCTTGAACATCAGTGGCAACCACCTCCAGGATTTCAGTTTTCCAGTCGTCTGATGGGTCCAGATGGTCCGAGCCAGTGCTACAGGCGGTTCAACAGTCATGTGTTGCATGACTTTAGATTTACTAGATATTCAAAGCTATTGGGTGGTGTGTTCTGTGGTCCATGCTTCGTGTTCAGTAGTTCCAACACTAGCACCATTCTGGCATCTGCACCAATGAGGGACTGGTCAAATACAAAGAAGTCTCTGGAGAGGCGTAACAAGTCTAAGGACCATGGGAATGCTGTCGTGAGAGCGGATGGGTTTCTCTCCATTTGTGCTGGGGAGATGAAAACGGCAAGCCACTGTCTGGTGGAGCGCAACAACAGGGTGACAGAGAATACTCTTCACTTTCTACCCAGAATCGTCAAGATTGTTCTCTATTGTGGGAGACACAACGTTGCTCTTTGGGGTAAGTATGATAATACCGGAAATTTCCATGGCTTGTTACAATACACCGCAGAAATAGATTGCAGTCTGCAAGAACACCTACAAGCAGCTCCAAGGAATGCACTGTACACATCCCCACAAATTCAGAATGAACTAATTCAATTGATGGGTCGGCAAATACAGCGGAAAATACAAAACAATGTAAGAGAGGCAAAATGGTTCAGCTTGATAGCGGATGGAACAACAGATGTATCAACCAAGGAGCAGATTTCTTTATCGGTTCGCTATGTACATCGGGACATTTCAGGTGGAATTGAACTTAGTGAAGATTTCGTCGAGTTCACTGAAGGTATGGATACAGCTGACCATGGTTTAGCAGAACTCTTCTTGTGGCGTTTAAAGGCTTGGGGCATCGACACAAAACTAATGCGCGGCGAAGAGTACGACAAGGGGAGTAACATGGGTGGAAAATTCAATGGGGTGCAAGCACATATCACAGCAGTTTTCCCTGAAGCAGTGTATACAGTTTGCAAGGCTCATGGCCTCAACATAGCTATAGTGCATTCATGTTCTTTGCGACAAGTTTCCAATATGTTTGATACCACGAAAAAGATTATCTTTACACTCAAGTCGTCCTACAAGCGCAGTAACATCTTTCAGGCAAAACTCAAAGAATTCAGCAACTTGCCATCCGACTACGATGATGAGCCATCAGATCGGAGTTACGCTATTCCTGCAGCTGGAAACACCAGGTGGATGAGTCAGGCAGATTCTCTATCAAGGTTAAAAGCAACATTTTTGGTAGTAGAAAGTACGCTTGAGAAAATTGCAGAGTTTGACAGTGAAGCAAGCAGATTGCAGCTCTGCATGCAGAGATTCGACTTCCTTGTGACTCTTCATTCAGTTGATTATGTTTTGTCCCGAGTGGAACCTCTTCATCTGTATCTGCAGCGTGTCAACACTGACCTTCTACAAGCAACACAAGAGGTCTCCAACCTTGTGCAAGTATTGAAGAAAATGCGGGACAGGTCAGAAAGCCACTTTGCAGAACTGTATCAGAGTATTCTGACTCTAGTGGAGACTGCATTCATTCAGGAGGAGGTACCTTGCGTATGTGGTAGGCAAACGCAGAGAAGCAACATCAGTGCTGCAAGCCCTCAATTTCAGAGTCAACATTTTCATTCCTTTTCTAGACCATGTCATTTCGGAATTGCAGAATAAACTTATAGAGTGTCGGCCACGGTTCCTTGGGCAGTATCTTCTGCCGCTCAAACTGCATTTGCTTCAGGAGGACAAAATAGCAGTAGTGTACAGTGCCTACAAGACTGACCTGGGCAGCCTGGAGGAGCTTAAGGTGGAGCTGGAAAGATGGAAGGAAAAGTGGGCCGATGTTCCTGTGGCAGACCTTACAGAGACCATTCTCGTGACATTACAGGATATTAATGCAGATCTCTACCCAAATGTTAATGCAGTATTATCAGCCTTGGCAACAATGCCAGTCAGCGTGGCAAGTGCAGAGAGATCCTTCAGTGCCTTGAGGAGGCTGAAGACCTGGCTCAGAAACAGCATGGGGGAACACCTGACAGGACTCGCGCTATTACATATACACAGAGACATGGAAATTGATGTGGAACAGGTGCTGAAAGACTTTGACCCATGCCAGGACAGGTGCTTCTCAAATAAGCCAACAGGATGACTTTGAACAGTTACTGCATGGTATTGGGCTATTTGGTGCAAATGCTTTTGGTTAAGGTAACAAAACCAGTGCATCATCTAGCTTACCCAGATCCTCCATGTAACAGTGAGCGCAATGTTACGGTTACCGGGATAAGTTGTGTAGTGTTCATGTAACAGAACACTGCTGCGGGTATGTCGTCACTTGCAGTGGTGGGTTTGGGCTACTTTGGGTGTGAGTAGGCAGAAGAGCATGAATGTGTGGCTAAGGACTCGGCTGTTACTTGCACTACTTGTAACACTGCTGTGGGTATGTGGCCACTTGCAGTGGTGGGTTTGGGCTACTTTGGGTGTGAGTGGGCAGAAGAGCATGACTGTGGTTGTAAGGTGTGCAACTGTCTTGGATTTTGCATGTAGTCAGTCTGGAACCTGAGCAGGTACACACACAAAATGCTGTGCCTGGAAGGAGGCTTTTTTGGGATCGATGGTTTCAGTTAATGTAACTGAACAAATCTGAACACCATCCAAAAGCACCATCTAGCTTACCACGGCCCTCTTTGTAATGTGGACGGAGTCTGCGGTGTGGGTAACTACTTATCTGCAGTGGGTGTAACTCTGCTGCACCGTGGGTATGTTTCAACAGTTGATTTTGGTATGCATGTTGTGGACGTGGTGAGTATTTGGATCTTGCTTACATCTAAACTGGTAATGAACCTTTTGGGTTCTGTGACTTGGGGCTTTTGAGTGGGTGGTGTGGGGAGCTTGGATGTGGGCCTTCTGTGTTGGTGGATAGTGTAAGATTAAGACACTAGTGTGCATGGACATCTGTGGGACTGGCTACCTTGATATAGCAGAGGCTTGTCGCAATGCAGCATTGTAACTAAGCCAGTCTAGTTCAGAGGCTTGTCACAATGCAACATTGTAACTAAAAGCTAGTCTGGTGGCTGGCTAGTGCGAATGGACCTCTGTGGCATTGGCTACCTTGATGTGGTACAGAGGCTTGTCACAATGCAACATTGTAACTTGGCCAATCTGGAACAGAAGCTTGTCACAATGCAGTATTGTAACCAAAAGCCAGTCTTAGTATGAGACCTGTTGGTGGTGGAATGGTGGTGTTCTGGCGTACAGCACAGAAAATGACACTAGCGTCTGGGGGGGCATGGACAGTGGTGGTGGGGGTAGCTCACCCTAAGGGGGGGCGGGTAGCGGTGTGAGTCTACTTGGTGTGCAGCTCAGAAATTCCTGGCTACACCCCTGAATTCATACAGGCTTTAGATTTTGACACTACTCCATTTGTTTGTCCTAGTACTATAGGCCTCCCAAATAGTAGTCCAAATCCCATACTTCTTCACATTTTCCAAACTGAAGAAACATATTGTTTGCCCTCTCAAATTAGAGCAAAACACTCACACTTGCGTTGCAGGCGCCCCACAGGCGAAGTACAACTTCTTCCACTTTTAAGACCAAACAAAAACTGTAAAAAAGGCAGCTTTCTTCCTTTAGCAGACATTAGGGGATTGCCCTGGAATCCACAAAGAGATACTCTTTCTCCCCCTTCCCGGAGGAGGGGCACTGAGACCTGGACAGCGGTCTCCACCACTTGAAACTGGACACTGACCTTTTTACACAGAAGGTAAACAAAAGACACTTCCTTGTCCCTAGGAGGTAAACAGAAAACTGACTTTGAAAACTCCCAACATTCTATCTCACTCCCTCTGCTGCAGATTCAACATGACTTATGCAGCTGTGACAGTTCTATGGTGATGTCATCTCTCAGTCTCAGCTGAGACTGAGAACAGAGTGAGACAGTGTGAAACCCATTTAACTGGAGTTTCACAAGCTGCCTTCCCTGCCTACCACTAGGTCTTACTGGGATTCTAGTAACCCCGGATAACAAGGGGTTACACTCAGGCAGGCAACACTAAGGGCCCAGAGGCCTGTAGCTGACATATCAGCCTCTACACTATTCACTTACTATGGACACCTAGTGGCTCTGGTAGAACCATCCAGAGCATAGCCCTGATAGATCAGCACTGTGGTCCCTACTGCAGGTCAGGGCCACAGCCTGTCTATCCCCTCTAACCCTCTAGGAAAAACCTATCTGCCTCTAATATAACATTCCAAAGCAAAAACAAAACCTGGGGACCTCCCCGATCTTGGGCAACCTGCAACCACACCATTAGAATACCAATTACTGCCTCCTTCCTACCCCCACGACCACACCTGTGGAAGGAAAAGGTTAATACAGTAACAACCATATCAATAACAACATAGTACTTTAGATTTCTACACAATAAAGCACTGACGAGGAACTCCGATGAGCCCCTCCTCCTCTTCTTGTTTTCTCTTCTGTCTTACCAGGAACACCTGTAAGAAAAAGAAAGACAAAACACACACTCCTAATCTGCATACACAGTCTATCTAAAACTCTTACCATACAAAACACTGAACAATCCCAAAAAGATTTAAAAAAAAAAGGTAGAAAAACAGTATTTACATTAGAGTACAATAATGACATTATTTACAATACACATTTGGGGGGATGGAGTGCCCTAAAAGTCCCAACTAGTGACCACAAGGCCCGAAGGCTAGTCCAATAAAGAGTCTCTCCTGGGCCGGAGCCCTGTGAAGCACAGTTCTAAAAGGCCAAAGTCCCGAAGGGGTCTTTACGGAGAGTTCTCACATTTTTGAAGTCTGTAGTGTAGGGTGTGTACTGCAATGTCATAAAGATAGAAAAGGTTTTGGACTTACCAGCCATTTGTAGTACAAGAATCTGCACAAACCTGGTCCTCGGCTGAAGACTCTCCCTGGCAGCATTTCTTCTGATACAGCTGGGAGGACATCTTCCGGGAACCACAGGAGGGCACATCTGGAAACAGCTGGGGTGATGTCATCTCTGGAGAAGGAACCTTAGAACAGGAACAAAAAGAAAAACAGCTGGTCCAACGTCATCCGATTACCAGGTGATGAACAGGAAACAGCTGGGCTGGTGTTCTCTCTGGATCTGAAGTCATCTGGTGGGGCAGTAGATGGTTGCTGAACAGGACAGTACACTGTAGACTGAAGAATGTGGAGCACCTGAGTCCTTGGTTATTCATATTGGCGGATCAGTAAAGGCACTTCACAGTCTGGTGTGGCAGTATTGACTACCACTGCTCGGCTCTCCATTTTGAAGGCACAGTCTTAATTACTGGGAGGTCCTTGCACTGAGGCCAATTGTACCAGGGGTCAGGGGCTTGAATTATTACCCCGTCTGGGCGCACATAATTCACACAGTGGGAGATTTCACGTCCCTCTCCGTCCACTATTCTCACTATGTCCATAAACAGTGTCCTGCCTCTCTTCCACTGGGTATACTTTTCGTGGAACAGTCTATTCTTTACATGCTGGTTGGCCCCAGGATGCACATTTTTCATTACTTCATCCCAGATCCAGGATTTCCTGCAGTCCTCAATCTCCTGCCAGACTCTCCGAGGAAAGGTAGGAAAGGTCATACCATAGATCTCATTTGCCTTTCTACGAACCAGTCTCTCCTCTTTACTTGCTTTGGTCAATCCGAGACCGCTGGCCTGGCTTGGGGGTGGCCAGTCCTGGTTCTGCCAGCTTTGCATTCTCAAAGAAATTAAAAATGGATCCCTGATGTCTTCCTCTTGTAAAGCCAGGGCAGTGGCATCACCACCTTCTTCAACACATTCCTCCGAGGCAAGATCTTGAGGCGTGTACCCGTTCCTTTTTTACAAGGCCGCATAGGTTCCCCCTCATCTTCCTCTTCACTGAGGATCTGAGCCCAGGAGTGAGCAGTCATTCTCACCCCTGAGAGTATCCATTCATCACTAGGCGCGGAGGTCGACACCTCCCATTCAAAGGCCTCCCGCATCTCATCTTCACCTAAGAGACTTGGGCTAGGCCTCCCCCACTCAGAGGTCTATTGATGCTTTATCTGAACTTTCTTTCTGAGATCCAGCATCCGAAACTTCAACTTCAGGTTCAGTCTCTAATTCTGCACCCTCTAGCTTTGTGCCACACTCCCCGAGGACCTTCCTCCACAGGCTCCGCCTGGTGCTATGTGCCAACTGCAGATTCCTGAATTTTTGTCCATGTGGGAGCCAAACAAATTGGAGGCGCTTTATACAAGCCATAATTTTGAAGACATCCAGCACAGTGAGGAATCATGAAGACATCCCTTCCAGCACTCAGGCATATTTGGCATACATGCACTGGATAATTAGGAATTGCCATATCAGGAGGCAGTTGCCCTCCATAGCACCACTTTTCAATATCTCTCAGTCTATTTACTGCTGCTGTTACTGCAACCCGGGCATGATCCAGGTAACGAGCTGGTCCTGAGGCCATAACTGCAGAAAAATAAACAAAAGTTCACTGTAACTGAAAGTCCCACTTTAATGAACACACTCTGTAGCTTTAAAATGGCTCCTGTGCTGCTGTGTTTACTTTACTACCCCACCCTGTAATGGCGGTGGCAGCACTCCTGTGCATCAACATTTAGAATCTGGGTCAAGCCACTGCGCACCCGATTTACACCAGCTACTGATAACTTTTACTCAGACTGCACAACTTGCTCTGTTCTGACTTTAAACACATTTACAGGATTTTCCTTCGACTTTTCACATGCTGGTAACATTCATTTTATTTATAGTCCATTAAAAACTTCAGGTTTCAGCACAGGATTGCCTGCTTCTACTAGTGTTGCATTTTTCTACAACCCACAGTCTCTCTCTGGCTGCAAACTTTAAACTGAGGCTATTTTCACTTCCATGCACACATTCAATGGCTTTACAGACTTGCACTTGCTGGTAGGACTTCACACATTTTATATGGCATAACTGAAAAGCACTGTTTGAGCAGTTTTATGAAGGTTTACTCACTGTTATTAGTAGCAACTTACTGCGATGGGGTAAGACGGCCTGCAGCCAGTTCTTGAAGGCCTTGGAACACAAACGGGTAGGCAGTCTTAGTGTTCGTCGTTTTCAACACCAAACTCACTATTTTCACGATCGCTTTGCGGGTTGAGCCCGATTTTAAACTCAAAAGTCCCTTTTTTACTGTTATCAGCGCTTTGAATACTTCGTGACGCTCCTCCACTGCCAGTACACACACTACTCTGTGTCTCCCTCTCGAATGCTGAGGCAGTCTCTGACGAGCTGGCTGAGGGGTGGGATTAATGGCAAACTGACCAACCACATGACGCCATGCAAATTAGCCTCTTCTTCCTCATGAGGGCTCCTCTCCTCACGGCGATCGTCAAGCAGGCAAATTTAAACTGTAGAATGCATTTTTTTTTCAACTGACTCCTCGGCGGGAGCCCATTTCAACCATGTAACATTGCCATTAACTCTGCAGACTCTCTCTCTTTACACAGAAAGCATTTCCAGCATCCAGGGCATAATTTCTCTGTTGCTACCCCTAGTTTTCCACACTTTCCTTCACAGTATTCACTTTAAAAGCATTTCAAACGTCCAGGGCATAATTTCTCTGCTGCTACCCCTAGTTTTCCACACTTTCCTTTACAGAATTCACTTTAAAAGCAATTCAAACGTCCAGGGCATAATTTCTCTGTTGCTACCCCTAGTTTTCCACACTTTTCCTCACAGAATTCATTTTTAAAAGCTGACAAAAACGTTGTAAACAATTTTGATGCAGGACAAGGGCACACTCTTTGGCTTTACAGCTCTTTGGTAAACAGTTGGCATTTTTAAACAGCAGCACAAGATTCACAGCACACAGCAACACACTAGGAAATTGCTTTAGCTTTTGGGCTACCCACTGCAGATAATAAGCGCTAGCCCCTTGCCCAAGCACCTTCCTTCCGAACAAATCCAAAGCAGTGCCTCCATTTTTGTAACCCCTCACCCCTGCCTTTTTACTAAAATGACAGGTGGCATGCTGTTGGCATTGGCAGCAATACCTGGTGGGGATCTGGGTTCGGGGTGGATGAGGTTACCTGGCACAAGGGGACCTAGGTTTGGCTACTCTGCACAGGGGCACCCAAGTAATTCCGAACACAGGAAGCAATAACTGTAATGTCCAGAACCAGAATTGGGATTTTTCAGTGTGGCTTTTATTCATAACTAGCTGTACACAACAAAGCATAGATGGACCCCCAAGGGGCTACGTTTACTGATAATGCAGATTAGAGACTACAAGGTGGTCCATAAAAGAATGAACCCATTTCTACTGTTTTCAGGCTCTGGACCCACCAGGCACACAGCCGGACTTTGCATGCGCTTTGGATCACAGCGGATAGCCCAGCTCCCTCCCGCCCACTTGACTGTGGTCCATTTAAAATGAACACATTTACTTGTTGTGGCTCCACACACTTAGAGTCTACGACCCCTAGAATTTTTTCTTACTTCTTCTGACTCCCATCAGACAAAGGAATTCTTTTCCCAAATTGTGGCTCCCCACACCACTTAAGTCTGCGACCCTAGAGAGATTTTCCAATTTCGCACTCCGTCTGGTACCTACCTCATCACTGGCCAGGCACATGAGGCAAGTAGCAATCACAGAAGAAATCCGTAGAAGTGGACCTGGTTACCAAAGATGGGGGGTTTGCCCGCTTTCAGCTCCCACAGCCCATACATGGCCATTTCTCTGGAGAAACTAAAACTTCAAAATGTAGATTAAACGGTGGATGACCTGTAGCACCCCCTTTGCAACATTACTTGAATTCATACAGGCTTTAGATTTTGACACTACTCCATTTGTTTGTCCTAGTACTATAGGCCTCCCAAATAGTAGTCCAAATCCCAGCTTTCTTCACATTTTCCAAACTGAAGAAACATATTGTTTTCCCTCTCAAATTAGAGCAAAACACTCACTCTTGCATTGCAGGTGCCCCACAGGCGAAGTACAACTTCTTCCACTTTAAAGACCAAACAGAAACTAAAAAAGGCAGCTTTCTTTCTTTAGCAGACATTAAGGGATTGCCCCTGGAATCCACAAAGGAATACTTTACTTCCCCCCCCAGAGGAAGGGGGGCACTGAGACCTGGACAGCAGTCTCCACCACTTGAAACTGGACACTGACCTTCTCACACAGAAGGTAAACAAAAGACACTTCCTTGTCCCATGGAGGTAAATAGAAAACTGACTTTGAAAACTCCCAACGTTCTATCTCACTCCCTCTGCTGCAGATTCCAACGTGACTTATGCAGCTGTGACAGTTCTATGGTGATGTCATCTCTCAGTCTCAGCTGAGACTGAGAACAGAGTGAGACAGTGTGAAACTCATTTAACTGGAGTTTCACAAGCTGCCTTCCCTGCCTACCATTAGGTCTTACTGGGATTCTAGTAACCCCGGGTAACAAGGGGTTACATAAACATAAACAAATAATAAAATCATAAACTTTTTTATAATGATGTTCTTGTTTTTTTATAGACTTCATTGATTTACAGTCATAAAGATGCCTCACAATCACCAGACAACAAAATTAAATTATGTTTTAGTTACTTTGATTAGACTTTTATCATTACCAATTAGGAACTTGCAACTTAATTGATGATTTTTAACAACACTTCTAGGGACATGGATATGTTGTTCATCTACACTCATTGGCAGGTATCCTTGCCGCTTTAAATCTTGCCGGAAGGTCTTCAAGCTTGCTCCTCCCACCCACCCGGGTGGTATAACTCGGCTCCGCCCCATGGCGCCAGATCTTTCCTTACCGCTTGAGCTCAGGTTTCCCTCATAACGCTCTGCGTTTGAGACTAGTTCCTATTTACTCCGTTTCCTTGGATTTAAAATAAATTTTGCGAAAAGACTTCAGTCTTCTATCCCTCATGACTACGCGATGGACAAATCAACTCCGGTTGGAGATGCCTATGCGGGCCGAAGATGTCTCGGACCGGATCCACACTCCACGTGTGTCTACTGTAGGCCTTGAGCACGACCGCGGGCTTAGGCCTGTGCTCATCTTTCTCGCCTCGTCCTCGAAGACCGTGCTGCCCGATTGCAACTGGGCCGTCGAGCGTTTCCCTCGGTGAAGTCAAGGAGGCCGGTTGGCCGGTGTCGCGGCGGGCCTCGGCGGATCCAGCTCGGCCGGATGGTAAGCCCTTGAAGAAGGCGGTAGCGGGCGTGTCTTCCTCGTACGGCATTATCCCGCTCTCTGGGCTCTTCTTACACGGCTTCTTTAAGGACTTTGTCTGTCCCTCTCCACTAAAGGAGAGGGCCTACGTCTGCGGGACCTTATTCTTGGTCCAAAAGAGGACAGGGTAAGTCCCTCGTCGGCGCTCTTGGGGCGGGGAAGGTCCCTCTCCCGAGTCGTCGACCGTCGCTTTCGATCGACCGCTCGGCCGACCACTGGCCTCACGGTGTCCCGTCAGGTCAGTTGACGAGACTCTCCCACGATAGTCGAGATTTTCTCGACCCGTTGAATGACTATGCGCCTTTAGCAGCGAATTCCCCTCTCCCGGTTCCCCGGAGAGTTGAGGATCGCTTGGCTCGCCTGTCCTCCGGTTCCGGAGCCCTCGGATGGACCATCCGAGCGGAAGGAGTGCGGTTCGGCCGACACCTCCCGCACTGACCTCGGAAATTCTGGGACTCTCGGTCTCGGTCTCCGGACCTCTTAGCGGTCCAGCCCGATCCCACCGTCATAAGCGGTCTCGGTCTCGCGCCACGGTGGCGGCGTTGCCGCTTCGTCCGTCCTCCTCCTCCCGGACGGGGAGGCTTCGGCGTAAGTTCGTCGGCAGTACGAGGACCTTATGTTGCAACAGCTCCTCCTGGCGGGAGTAAGCCGACCCCGTCGCCTTCCCCGGCCATTAAGTGGCTGTCACCGGAGCGGCCGACACAACCCCTCGATTTCTCCGAGGAGCCTATACCCAGGCCGGTTGTTCGGCCAAAACCAGCTGCTCCACCGATTCCGGTGGAACCTCCGCCTCCACAGCCACCAACTGGGTTTCCGACCAAGGATTCTCGGTCGGCTAAGGGTCTACCCCATCGGCTGTCAGTTACCCTCACTCCCGACCGACCTCGGCAGGTGAAGGGTGGCTCAGGCCAGAGCAGCTCTTCGAGGACTCTTCCGAGTCCGAAGATGATTCCTCCTTTTTCTCCAGCGACTGGACTTGGAGTCTTCAGGAGTCAGTCAATGGGCGATAGCCCGTCGTCCTTCTAGGACTTCTTCGGCTCATCTCGGAGTCCACGGGATGGAGCTCGAACCCGTTCCAAGCAGGCCAGGTATCCCTCACAGGAGATTCTGGACGAAGGATTCTCTGACGGAGGCCTTTCCGGTGGCGAGGCCATAGTGGGTCCGGCACTGGAGCTTTGGCAGCGCCTGCTTCCTGCCCTCCGCCTTCGGCCAGGATGGCCAGGAAGTATCACGGTCCCTACCGGTTCCTTGTCCGGTTTGAACACCCTCTGCTGAGGTTGGTTACCGACAACGTTTTCGGTGCGCCCGGCTCGCAAGGATGTGGACAAACCTCCTGGCGGGTCAAGAAATTGGACTATGTGGAAGCGAAAATCTACGCTCGTCCCTCTCGGCCTTCATCAGGCCAGTCGGCCAATCCTCATGGCACATTTTCTCATGCCTGTTGGGCTCCTGGATGAGGTCATCCTCATCTTCCCACCCGATCTGCAGACTACGGTTAAGCAGGTGCGGGACCAGGGCAGGGCAGTGGCCAAACAGCAGCTCCAGACTGCTTTGGATATAGGGACTCATGTGCCAGATTGGTGGCGGCCGCGAGTGGCTATCGTCGGCGAGGCTTGGCTGAGGATATCCACCTTTGCCGGATACCCAGCACAAGTTGGCGGATGTTCCTTTTGGGGACTGACCTCTTGACCCTGGGGTGGAAGGTCACCTGCAGAGGATCGAGAAGTCAATGCTACCTTGGACTCGGGTCTCTTCGCTCAGAAGGACAAAGGGCATAAACCACAGCCTAAGCCCTTTGGTCCTTCTGTGCCCCAGCGCGCCAGGCCCAGCAACGTCAGGGGCCAACAGGCTCGACCTTGGCATCCCAAACCCAGGCCGCGGCTTCCTCTAACAGGAGGCAGGGAGAAAAGGCCCAGGAGGTCCTCGGCGGTCCCTCCTCAAGCCTGCCCAGTGGCCGGGCTGAGGGGTGTCGCCCCATTCCGTCACCTTACCCCTGGGTCCCCGTGGGGGCAGGCTCCTAACACTTCCGTTCCGCCTGGTCCGCTGTTACCAGGACAGGTGGGTCTTGGAGGTGGTGGGAAGAGGTCTGCCTCTGGAATTCGAGCAGGCACCACCCTTCAGGCCGTCGCCCCTCCGGGAACTCGGATCCCAGCCTCACTGGCGGCTGTCGAGCGACAACTCTCCTCCTCCAGAAGGAGGTGATAAGAGAGGTGGTGGACCCTCCTTCAGACCCAGGGTTTGTGTCCAGGTATTTCCTGGTTCGAAGCGGACGGGGGCTGGCGCCCCATTCTCGACCTACACGACCTAAATAAGTTCCTAAGGTCTCGAACCTTCAGGATGGTCACTCTGGCTCAGATAATACCATCCTTGGAACGCGGCGTGTGGTTCTGCTCTCTGGACTTGCAGGATGCGTTTTTTCACGTCCCTATCCGTCCGTCTCACCAGAGATTCCTTCGCTTCGGCGGAAGGATCCTCTTCGAGTTCAAGCCATGCCCTTCAGCTTGTCTCCAGCTCCCAGGGTCTTCACCAAATGCATGGCAGTGGTGACAGCATTCCTCTTGGGCGCCGAGGGGTCGGGTGTACCCTTACCTGGACGACTGGCTGATAGCAGCTCCCTCCAGGAAGGAGGCGGAGTGGTCAGAGATCTGGCCCTCAGGTCTGCTCTCAACTGGGCCTCCTTATCAAGCGAGGCCAGAAGTCGGAACTCGAGGCGAGCAGGTGATTCTATTCATCGAGCGCAGCTCGACTCTCTTCGAGCCAGGCGCGGCTCCCGGCGGACAGGGCCGAGGTTCTTTCCTCCTTTGCCCGATCATTTCTGGTTGAGCAATTGCCCCTACCGGGACTTCCTCGCCTCCTGGGTCTCATGGCGGCCTGCACCAGCGTGGTCCGTTGGGCCCGCTGGAACATCGTCCCCTTCAGTGGGACTGGCCAGCCAGTGGTCTGGCGCTGCGATCCTTTGGACCAGCGTAGCCGGTGACACAGGGGATGTGGAACGCTCTCCAGTGGTGGACCGTTCAGATCATTTGCAGGAGGCATCCGTTCATCGCCCGAGCCGACGGTCTCTCTGTCGACCGATGCCTCTCTGATGGGTTGGGGTGCCCATCTGGGGAACACGGGCTCATGGCCTCTGGTCCCGGGAGTCCGATGCCACATCAACCTGCTGGAGCTCCGAGCGGTCCACCTAGCTCTCACCGCCTTTGCTCCGTTCCTCCGGGGTCAATGGTCCGAGTCAGGCGGACAATACCACGACCATGTACTATCTAAACCGCCAGGGCGGGGCCAGCTCCATGCTTCTATGCAAGGCTCTCCGCATTTGGTCACTCGTCGCAGCCTGGGCGGATCTCCTAGCCTTTCACGTGGCAGGAGCCTCCAACACCTGGCCGATGCCTGGGCGGATAGGGGCTGCATCCCACGTGGTCTCTCCTGCCGGAGGTAGTACAGCATCTGTTCTCCCATTGGGGCACACCTCAGGTGGACCTGTTTGCCTCCAGGGAGAGCTGAGCTGAGTCTGTTCCATGCCGCCCCCTCAGCAGGGCTCGCTGCAGGGGATGCCTTCTCGAGCAGTGGACCCCGGGCCTCTTTTACGCCTTTCCCCCATTTCCCTTGATCCACAAGGTGCTTCTCAAGGCGAGGAGGGACAAGGCGCAGGTGATTCTGATAGCCCCAGACTGGCCTCGCCAGTTCTGGTACCCAGATCTCCTCAGTCTCAGCTCCTGGACTCCGCGGCAGCTTCCAGCTCGCCCGGACCTGCTCTCAGTCAATCAGGGGAAGGTGTTCCTTCCGGACCTTCAATCCCTGCACCTGACGGCCTGGTTCCTGGCGGCTAGAGTTCCAGGCCTTGGGTCTTTCCGGACGAGGTCCTCAATGTAGTTGAGGCGTCCGTAAGGAGTCGACCAGAAAATGCTATGCCTTCAAATGGAAAAGGTTTTCCATTTGGTGTCAGGCAAGGGCTGGACCCTTCCTCCTGTTCCTTGGCAAGCATCTTGGACTATTTATGGTCCCTTTCTAGTCAAGGGCTTAGGTCGGCGACTCTAAGGGTGCACCTGGCAGCCATCTCTGCTTGCAGGCGCGGGCGAGGAAAGCAGTGGTGGCGCAGGAGAAGGTGGTCTGGTGCTTTTCAAAGGCCTTGATCACATTTCCTCCAGTCAGGGAACCCCCACCTCATGGGATCTACTGCTGGTACTGGCAAAGCTCATGGGCAAGCCATTGAACCTATGCACAGGTGTGCTGTCTCTCACCTGTCGTGGAAGACCGCCTTCTTGGTGGCTATCACGTCAGCCAGAAGGATGGAGAGCTCCAGGTGCTTTCCATAGATCTCCTTACCTGGTCTTCCACAGGGACAAAGTTGTCCTGCGCCCCACCGAAATTCCTTCCGAAGGTGGTGTCGGAGTTTCACCTTAACCAGGTGTTGACTCTGCGGTGTTCTGCCAATCACACTCGGAGGCCGAATATAGGCTCCATACTCTGGACCCTAGAAGGGCTCGGCTTATTATAAGGCTTGGCTGAAATTCGGGAGAGGTTCGCCAGCTGTTTGTCACCTACGCTGAAGCCGCATCTGGCAGACCTGCAGCCAAGCGGACGATAAGCAGGTGGGTCACTTCCTGCATAGATCTCTGCTATAAGTTGGCGGGCATGGAGCCTCCCAGAGGGATAAGAGCTCATTCTACCGCCATACTGCTGCAGCAGTGGCTGCTTCCAGAGACGTCCCTATCCAGAAATCTGCAGGGCTGCTACCTGAAGTCAGCAAACACCTTTATTACCCATTACCACATCGACCTTGAGTCACGCCGGGATGCTGGTTTGGGGCCTCGGTTCTCAGTCTCTCTTTCCCAAGTAAGTATTGGGGTGTCGTCTTGCCTCCTCCTCCCGGAGAACTGCTAGGAGTCTGCCAATGAGTGTGGATGAACAACATATCCATGTCCCTAGAAATACAGGTTACTCACCTGTAACAGGAGTTCTAGGAGATGGTATATGTTGTTCATCCACCATTCTCCAACCTCCCGGCCGGCGCTGGCCTGAGCTTCCAGCGGGCCAGATCTGCGTCATGGGGCGGAGGAGCGGAGTTATACCACCCGGGTGGGTGGGAGGAGCAAGCTTGAAGACCTTCCGGCAAGATTTAAAGCGGCAAGGATACCTGCCAATGAGTGTGGATGAACAACATATACCATTCCTAGAACTCCTGTTACAGGTGAGTAACCTGTATATTCAGTACAGTGTATAAAGTTCATATCTGTTTTTGGTATTCTCATATCCCTTTATGACTCGCTAAGTGCATTCAGAATTCAGCCTCAATTTACTCTGTTCCTAATAATAAAAATTGAATTCTTATAACATCATTCCTTGTATGTCTAATTGTTAAACTTTTGTATATATCGAGCAGAACTTACTGTGTTATTTTAAAGTTCAGATATACATAGGTTAGGTCCTGTTTATCCAGCTTGTTTTCAAATTTTTCATCTTAAAACTCAAGTATTATTAAGAACCCCTAAGAATAGATCTAAAGGCTTATTTTAAAAAAACTAGACTTTAATTTATTAATATCCATTTCTTATTAAAGAGTGAAACTCATTTATAATGTCTTTACCTTTTAGTGTGGCTTTTTAAATGAGTTTTCTTGTAATGCAGTCATTGACATGTCTATAGTTAGTGTTTCTTTAAATATTTTTAGCTCTCTCTATAGGAAAAACAAAACGGCTCTTTAAAAAAAAAACTTGTACATTGGAATTCATATTCTTTCATTATTTTTCACTATAGTATGATACTTATTTTAAATACTGTTAAGGTAATTATTTTATCTTCTGATATTACTCTAAGCGTTTTCCCTGAAAAGGATGGACGTTTTTACCTGTTGGTCTTATTGCGTCTTCGTTTCCTGTTTAGTTACATTTATAGGCTACAAAGGAATAAAATATTCAACTGCACTGTGGATCCATCTAGATTATTTAAACATTAATGCTGTGGCGATTTCAATAAGTTGAAACCAATTCCTACCTGGCTGAATGCCATTCCAGTACTGTCTTCCATAAAGAAAGGAGCAGTCTGAGCTATTGATCATGCGCGGTTTAAAAAGGCTGCGAAAACGGCAGGGGGAACAAACGTCACCTATGACATCACTCCTATAAGGAGAAAAGGTGATGCCTTGATGTTAGAAATAAGGTGAGGTAGCCTGATTTACCCGGTAGCCAAGTGGCAGATGATGTGAAAATTCACTTGCTAATCGGGAGGTCGATGGTTTGCCTCCCCGCCCACGGCTATTGGCCGATTACTTTACATTAATGAAGAATAGTCATGTTTGTCTTTTCTAATTAAAGTTCATCTTATAAACTATGCCAATCTATTTAAATAAACAGGGAAAATTATTTACGCTATAGTTTAAATTAGAATTTTAAACGAAATAAGGAATATCAGTCTTATTGGTATTCTTAACCTTATTATCTTACAAAAATAGATGCAAGTTCTTAAATAGAATAATTAATTGGTGCCCTCTTATTTTCTTTCTAATATTAACTGCAACTAAAAATATTGACCTAAAAATTATATACTAGTGTTCCAAATGCATTGTGGGGAGCATTTCTGGAGCTTAACTGATGAATGTATCTCTAAATATTATTTTATAATTGCATGATTGCCTAAATTTTGTGAAAGCAGGAAATGAGCAGTGTCTATCCTATAGCTTTGTGGACTCAAAGTGCCAAACTTGTTTTTCCATTCAGAAGGTCGGCGGGTCTCAACCAGCCTTTGGTTGTTTTCCGTTTATGAACTAGTCTACCATGTTAGATCTGTGTTACAAAAGGAATAAGAGATTCTAAACCAAATTTAGTGAAATAACTCAAACTTCTATTCTTTCTGTATATAAAAATGGTTTCAAATGCTTCAATACAAAAAACCTCCTCAAACCCACTGAAATAGAACTATCTGCAAACATATTGCTGTTAGCTTTTGTTATATAGTTCGTCAAAACGATTATTGTACAATTTTATTTTTTGTGCAAAATATACAATATACCAACAAAATATAATTTTTATCATACATCTATTCATATCAGACACCACAACAAGTTAGTTACATGATTCGTTCATTCCAAATCTCGGATTAATGCTGTCCATTGTATAGATCCAGTACACCTCTCTTCTTAGTAATAATTCATCCCATGATATATTTTGTCCTGTTGGTTCATAAATCATTTCAAGTCCCCAAAATCTCAAGGAAGCTGGTGAATGGTCTTCTCTGTTGAAATGTTTAGCCACTGATGATCTGTCATCTCTCAATAGGATGTCACTTTTATGTGCACTTATTCTAACTCCTAATTCCTGTATTGTCTTTCCCACATATAGCTTGTCACACAGACATTGCAATATATAAATTACATGATGTGATTTGCAAGTGACATGTTGAGAAATGTTGAATTTTTTATTAGTGTAAGGGTGTTGAAAAAATACTTTTTTTGTGGTGTTATTACAATGACAGCATTGTCCACATGGGTATCTTTCTTCTTTTAAGGGTCCTAATACTAGCTGTCTGCCTTGGTTTGGTGTAGTATCTTTTTTTATGTGCTCTGTGTGTACTAATTTATCATGTAGTGTTGAATTTCTCTTGGATGTTACCAGTGATTTTTCTTCAAACCTGATATTGGAGCACTCTCCAGACTGTAGAATATACCAGTTATCTAATAGTGTGCCCTTAATTTTATTACTTAAATGGCTGTATGGGGGTGGAAAACACTGTCCTGTTGTTAAGGTTTTTATCTTCCTTTCTGAATAATGTTTCCCTTGGCATTTGATTTACTATTGAAGCTGATTCTTCTATATTCCTGTATTTATAACCTCTCTGGGAAATCTTTTCTTTATGAACTGTGTCTCTTTTCTAAAGACTTCTTCTGTAGTACTATTTCTTTTTGCTCTAATTATTTGTGACTTTGGGATACTTTGTATTAATTTTGGATCATGCTAGCTTGTATGATGTTAAATAGTGTTTCTGTCTGTCTCTGCGATATAATTTTGTTTCCAAAGTATTGTTATTTTTATAAATTAACAAATCTAAAAAAATGTCTTGTTATCAAAAATCATTGAAAAAATCAAATTTTCACCCTAGTGTCCAGATACATTTTTGAATTTTTGTATTTTTTCTGTAGGCCCATCCCAAATTAATAGTACATCATCTATATGGTGTTTCCAAATTATTATGTTTCTATGGAACAAGTTGTTATTAATATTTAGAATGTGTGCCTTTTCAAAGTTCCACATATACAGATTAGCATAAGATGGTGCCTTAGTGCTTCCCATTGCTGTGCCTTGAGTTTGTAAATAAAAAGTACCTTCAAAACTGAAATAATTTTTTGTAGCACTAGTTCTGATAAACCTATCAGAAAATCTGTTTCTGGAAATTTATCATTTCTATTCTGTAATATATGTTTTAATGACAACAGTCCTTTTTCATGTGGTATACTGGTATAAAGATCTTTTACATCAAGGGAGACCAGCCACAAATTATCTATATTTACAATGTTTTTATTTATTTCCTTTAGTAACTTGATAACATGACTGGTATCCTTGATGTAGGTATTCATTTTTTTAACTTCATGTTGTATGTGGTTGTGTACATATTTGGAAAGATGCTCCAAAATGGAATCTGTTCCTGATACTATTGGTCTACCAGGTGGTTTCTGTAGGTTTTTTTTTTTTTTGAACTTAGATTTTTATTAATTTTTCATTATTGGACCATTTACATTTGATTCTCTTTACAGGGTAAACATTACAGAATTCCATTCGTCTTGAAGTTAAAATCATTTTGACAAGACAATACATAAAAGCAAATGACATAAATTTCCATTATATTTCTTCTTGGGTATGGGAGCATCCTCTTATACATTTTGCAGGCTGGACTGAGTAGTGGGAGTCCTCACTCAAGGTGGAGAGGGTGAGCCCCATTTTCTCATATCAGACCAAGTCTATAGTTCTCTCAGTCTTCTTTTCTCTGCTCATCTAATAACTTCCCTCCCTTATCCCATCCGATTCGTCCTCCTATAAAAGTAATAAAACTCTGGTGTCCTTCTTTGTCTTATTAACTGACTGCAACCCTTCCATTTCCTATTGCCCTTCTCCTCCCCAGAAGATATTCTAAGGTAGGGGCCGAGAAAGAAAAACCCCCCCCAAACCCTCATTTTAATTTATAGAGGGAAAAAATGGGCCTTGTGTGCCGGTCTAAGGTATACTAGAAAAAAAAAAAAAAATAATGACGGACAGTTTACCTCTGTTGTCAGAATTGATTGGTTAAGAGCAGGCATCTGTAGTTTAATGACATTTCTAGGCCTTCTACCCGGATATCTATCTAGTTCATTTATCCAGCTCATTTTGTCAGGAACTGGTCGAGCACCAGAGTGCCACTTTTGTTCTCCACATATTCATAAAATGAGAGCCATCTTGAGTTGAATTTATCTGTTTGCAACCTTAGTATAGCTGTGAGGGCTTCCATTTTCTTAATATTAATCACATTAGACCACCATTTTGAATATGTCACTTCTGTAGGTTTTTTATGTATCTTTGGTAATATATAAAATACTGGTATCCTGTTTTTTTTTATTTATTAACATACTTTTTTCTGTTTCTGTACACCATCCTTGTTCTACTGCTTCTTCCAAGAAGTCTTCTGTATGTCCCTTAATTTCATCCGTTGGATCATTTTCCAATTTTAAATAATGCTCAGTATCTTCCATTTGTCTATAAGAGTCTGTTTTGTAATTCTGATAGTCCCATAAAACTATACCCCCACCCTTATCTGCTGGTTTGATTATGATAGTATTGTCATCCTGTAAATTTTTTAATGCTTCCCTTTCTTTTTTAGTTAGGTTATTATATTTGGGAAATTTAGGTTCTTTTTCTAACATGTCTTCTATTTGTTTATCTACTACCGTGATGTAGGTTTCCACTACTTTTCCTTTAGGTGGTGTGAAGTTTGACTTTTTACCTAATGTTTTCTTCTTTGGGCTACTTCAAACCACATGAAGTCTTGCTATATTATGACATATGCAGTAAGTCCCAACCTTCGAACTGCTCCGGAGGAGAAAGAGTTAACTTTCCATGCCAGGCATGGAACGCTGAGCTCGAGCTCGGTTGAAACTCTGTCTGTTGTTCTTCAGACTCAAACTGTCAGATTCTGTACTCCGCCTCACTGAACAGTCGCTCCAGAGATTTCTCCTTCTGCTCGGTTCATTTTGTCGGTTAAAGTATTGTTTTTCTGAGTTTTCGACCGAAATTAAACCGCAACCGGTCGGTTTAGACTCTGTCTGTGGTATTTGTGGGTACTAGATATGTTTTACATTGATTTCTATTCTGTGTGGAACTTGTAGACGGTTATCGGTTCGGTTTGAACCGATCAGGTTGTTTAAAATATATTAATCCGACATTTAGAGTGTGGTTACCAGTTCTTATCAGTTCTAAAAAAAAAATGGATTTTATTACGTTTTTTTCCACGACCTGTGACATGGTTGGGAACCAATAAGGGGGTCTTACATGGTGGATTGCCATTAACGGGTAAGTTTGGTTAGGACTGGCACTATGTCTGAGTAACCCAAAAGAAAAACTGGGCCCACTGGGTTTCAACACTGCAGTGTCTGCGGGGAAGTCTTTGCCAAGGCTGACCCCCACACCACCTGTGTTTATTGTCTGGGGTTTGACCACCTCAATGCAGACTGCCAGATTTGTAAAAATGTTCCTGCAGCTACCCTGGAAAAGAGAGTTGGTAGGCTCAGGGAAAGGGAGGCCAAAAAGTTTGCTGAACCGGATGGCCAGTCCGGTTTGGTTCCAACTGAACCGGAGGGAGTGCCTTCTGACCAGGGCGAGACTTCCTCAGGCAAAAGGAGATCCGACGCCGAGGAGTCGGTTCCAGCAAAAAGGACTAGGAAATCAGCTGGTGTGGAGCCAAAACTTTCTTCTCCGACCGCTGACGATATAGTCAAAGCGATAAAAATTGTGCAGTCACTTTCCCCGGTTCCGACTGAACCGGCACCATCAGGTAAGCAGCTGGTTCCACTGGTTCAAGAGTATGAGGTAGAGGAATATTATGAACCGGAGGAGGGGGAGGAGGAGTATGAGGAGAGTGAATTTGGATTTGAAAGTCCGCATTTGCCTATTGACCTGGACATCTCCCCAGACAGACCTTCAGGAGTGTCTCCCCCTAGGCTTTCTGAGTCCGCTTCTCATTTTATGTTTTATAGGAAAGTGGCTGAAACCCTCCAGCTCCCTATGGAGAAAGCTGTGGATGATCAAGAGGAGCCTGACTATGTGGAAATGATGGATATCCCAGAGTCAAGGAGGCTGTCTATTCCTTTGCATAAATCTTTTTGGAAACAGACAGCAAACATTTTAAAAACTCCTCACACTATATCTCCTGTCGATAAGAGAATGGACAAGAGGTACACATCGTCAGGCTCGGATATGGAGTTCCTTACACAACAATGCAGCCATGTTGGGGTAGTGCAGACTGCAGCCTGTGACAAGGCAAATATTCCCTTGGCTTCACACCCCCCAGACAAGGACTCCAGGAGGATTGATGCCATGGCAAAGAAACAGTACATGGCAGCATCCTTGGGACTCAGACAGGCAAATTATATAGCGTATGTTGCTAGATATCAGAAATCCAAATGGGATACTGTTATGGCTCTGCAAAACAGGTCCCTGCCAGCTGCAAGGAGCTGGAGCAGGTGGCTGCTGATGGTATTGAGGCATCCAAGGTGCAATTCCATACTGCAGTGGACTCTAATGATGTATCATCAAGAGTCATGGCTACATCTGTGGCACTTCGCAGAATGGCTTGGCTCAGATGTACTAGCCTGTCACAGGATACCCAGACTAAGGCTGTGGATTTTCCTGTTGTGGGTAATTCTCTGGGGGGCAGACAGAATTACATGAAGAAAATGGACAAGTATAGGACCACCTATAGGAGTGCAGAGGCCAAGGAAAGGCAGGCCACTCCTCAAAGGCAGCTTTCCAGGGGCTAGGGCAGGCCTTTTCATGGGCCTTTTGACCAAGCCCAGGCCTCCTCTTCTGCTTATGCCCAGAGGGGGTTCTTTAGAGGGAGAGTCTGATGGAGTACAAGCAGGCCTGCTTCCGCCCTTCAACCCAAAGCCCCTGCCAAGCAGGCACCCTGATGGGGTTGCCAGGGCTGATTCTCAGTTACCTGTAGGGGCAGGCTGGCTTACTTTGTCCAGGACTGGAAGTCTCTGACATCAGACAAGTGGGTCCTGGAAGTAGTAAGCCAGGGACTGGTTCTCAGCTTCAAAAAATTTCCAAAGATGAGAACTAGATCCTTTCCACCTGCAAGTCCACCAGAGGCACTTGCCCTAGAGGCAGAGGTCTCTTCCCTCCTGGTTCTCAGAGCTGTGGAAATGGTTCCACCCCTACACCAGGGCAAAGGATTGTACTCCAGGTACTTCCTTACCCCAAAAAAGAGAGGAGAATGGCGGCCCTTCTTGGATCTCAGATACTTAAATAAGCACCTTTTAAAACCAAAATTCAAATGGTGGCTCTGGGAATTATTCTACCCTCTCTAAGGCCAGGAGACTGGCTAGCGTCCCTGGATCTCAAGGATGCCTACTTCCATATTCTCATCAGAAGCTCCCATTGAAAGTACCTCAGGTTCGAGCTGCCCTCGGGCCATTACCAGTTCAGAGCAATGCCCTTTGGCCTCACCTCTGCTCCAAGGGTATTCACAAAATGCCTGGCAGTAGCAGTTGCTTCCCTAAGAAGGCAAAAAATTGCCATCTTCCCTTATCTGGACGACTGGCTCATAGTAGGCCAGTCTCCAGACCAAGTCAAATTACATCTACAGATAACTCAGCAACTGCTCACCTCTCTAGGTTTCCTTCTGAATCTTTCAAAGTCAGTTCTAGAGCCTGTCCAACTCCTCACCTTCATAGGCACAGAGCTAAACACAGAGCAAGCCAGAGCCTTCCTTCCTTTGGACAGGGCAAGGACCCTGGTCTCTCTGGCCTCCTCTTTCACCCTGCAGGTCTCTTGACCAGCAAGGCACTTTCTACAGCTCCTGGGGCACATGGCTGCTTCTACAGCAGTAGTGCAGGGAGCATGATTTCAGATGAGGGACATCCAGTTCCATTTGAGAGCCTTTTGGTCTCAAAGGAAAGACTCTCTAACCAAACTGATCCCAGTAACTCGAACCCTGATCCAGGTCCTACAGTGGTGGCAGGATCAGAGCAATCTGAGACAAGGGGTTTCCTTTGTCACTCAGTCTCACTCCTTAATCCTTACTACAGATGCATCCCTCTTGGGATGGGGAGCTCACATGGGCTACCTCACAAACCAGGGATTGTGGTCCCCTCAGGAATCTTTGCTCCACATCATTCTGCTGGAACTCAGAGCAGTTTTTCTAGCACTTCAAGTTTTTTCCAAATCTGTTCAGAAGAAAGTTGCACAGGTCAGAACAGACAACACCACCACAATGTGGTACATCAACAAGCAAGGGGGCACTCGGTCTGCGACCTTGTGCGCCGAAGCAATGAAGTTGTGGTCTCTGGCTTACTTCCTGAACACCTCCCTCACGGCAGTTCACCTCCCAGGCAAGGACAATCTCCTGGTAGATGCTCTCAGCATGATTTCCCAGGGCCATCACGAATGGTCACTGGACCCCCTGGTCCTGAAGGTGATATTTGCCAGATGGGGCACCTCGCAGATAGATCTTTTTGCAGACCCAGACAATCACCAACTTCCCCTTTTTTGCTGCAGGCCCCCAGTGTTGAGCTCTGTCCCTCTGGACGCCTTAGTTCTCAATTGGGAAGGAAAGTTTCTCTGTGCTTCCCCCCCTCTCCTGTTCAAAGTAACATAGAAACATAGAATTTGACGACAGATAAGGACCGCTTGGCCCACCCAGTCTGCCCATTTCCCTGCCTACTGGATAAGCTGCAGATCCTAGTTAACTAGCAGCCTACTTCTTCCTACCCCAACCCCCTAGAATTGCCTTATGACTGTCCCATGCAAGCTTGAATTCCACCACTGTTTTTGACTCCACGACCTCCTCTGGAAGGCCGTTCCATGCATCCACAACCCTCTCTGAAAAAATACTTCCTTAAATTACCTGAGCCGCCCCATCTTCAAATTGTACCCCTTCCTCTTGCACACCTCTTTTTTGAAAGATGCTACCCTCTTGGACTTTGTCGATTCCCTTGAGGTGCTTGAAGTTTCTTTCATGTCCCCCCTCTTTCTCCTTTCCTCAAGGCTATACATATTAAGCTCCTTAAGTCTCTCTTCATATGTCTTCCGGTGCAGACCCTGCACCATTTTAGTTGCCCTCCTCTGGACAGCTTCCATCCTGTCTATGTTTTTGCGAAAACTGGGTCTCCAGAACTGTACGCAGTACTCCAGATGGCGTCTGACCAGCTGTCTGTACAGAGGGATAATAACTTCCTGTTTTCTACTGGTGGCGCCTCTCCCTATGCATCCCAGTACCCCCAGCCCTTCTTGCTGCCCTCTCACATTGCTTGCCCACTTTTAGGTCATCTGATATGACTACCCCCAGGTCCCTTTCCATTTTTGTTGTTGGTATCTCTCCCCCCATTGTGTACTCTTCCCCTGGGTTTTTGTTTCCCAAGTGCATTACCTTGCATTTCTTAGCATTGAATCTAAGCTGCCATACATTTGACCATTCCTCTAACCTTGCCAAGTCCCTTCTTATCCTTCCCTCACCTTGTGCATCAACTCTGTTGCAGATCTTTGTGTCATCTGTAAAGAGACATACTTTTCCTTCAGTCCCTCTGCAATGCCGGCTTATAAAGACATTGAAGAGGACTGAATCCTAACTACTGACTTGAACCCTGCGGTGCCCACTAAGTAACCCCCTTTTTCAAGAGTGGACTCCATTTACTGTTACTCTCTGTGTCCTATTCTCCAGCCAATTCTTTACCCAGGCTGTCATCTTGGGACCCACTCCCAGGCTGGCTAACTTGTATATTAATCTTTTGTGTGGGACTGTGTCAAATGCCTTGCTAAAGTCTAGGTATGCCATGTCCACAGCCTCTCCCTGATCTACTACTTTGGTCACCCAGTGAAAGAAATCTATCAGATTTGTCTGGCATGACCTTCCTGCTGTGAATCCATGCTGCCTTGGGTCCCGTGCCCCTCTAGATACTCGACAGTTCTTTCCGTCAGAAGTGATTCCATCATTTTCCTTACCACTGAGGTTAAACTAACAAGTCTGTAGTTTCCTGCTTCTGCCTTGCTCCCACTTTTGTGAAGGGGAATCACATCTGCCCTCCTCCAGTCCTCGAGTACCACCTCATCCTCCCATGATTTGTTAAACAGGGTAGTCAGTGGTGTCACTAATTCTACCCTTAGTTCTTTTAGAATTCTGGGATGAATCCCATCAGGCCCCAGTGCTTTGTCCACCTTCAGTTTTGAGTTCTTTCTGAACCCTTTCTTCTGTAAATGGGCTGGTATCAACTTCTGTATCCAGAGTGTTTCTACTGTTTCTTTTAGGTACCTCCCCCTCTTCCTTTGTAAATACTGAGCAAAAATATTTGTTTAGTATCTCTGCCTTTTCACAGTCACCCTCTGCCCACCCTCCCCCATTAAGCCTCACTATTCCTCCCTTGGTCTTCCTTCACTCCCTGATGTACCTATAAAAGGTTTTATCCCCCTTCTTAACTGAGTTGGCTATCTTTTCCTCAGTTTGGGCCTTTGCTGTTCTGACTGCCTTCCCAGCTTCTTTTTGCTTTAACTGATACAATTCTCTGTCCTGCTCCTTCTGTGATTCCTTGTACTTCCTGAAAGCTTTCTTTTTCTCTTGAACCTTCACTGCCACTTCCTTTGAGAACCATAGTGGTTTCTTACATCGTTTAGTTTTGTTTATTTGCTTCATACAAAGGCTTGTTAGCTCTGTGATGGCACTTTTTATTATTCCTCATTGTTCTTCCACCCCTCATTCCTGCCCCTTTGCTAGTGCATTCCTTAGGCTCTCACTCATTTTGGCAAAGTCAGCCCTCCTAAAGTCCAGTACCTTTGCCTTTGTATAGCTTGACTCTATTGCTGTGTTTATTGTGAACCATACTATTCGATGGTTGTTAGTTCCCAGATGGATACCCACTTCTACATCTGTGATCCTCTCTTCATCTCCATTTGTGAGAACCAGGTCTAAGATTGCTCCCTCTCGAGTGGGCTCCAATACTAGTTGTCTAAGGCATGCCTCCTGTAGGGCATCTAGAATAACCCCACTCTTCGTAGTGGCTGCTGCAACTGCACTCCAGTTAACATCTGGCATATTCAGATCACCCATCAACAATATCTCCCCTTTTTCTGCCATACTAAGTATACTTTCTGTCATTTCCTTGTGTTATGATGCTGCTCTGTTGAAGGTGATGTTAATTATGTGATGAAATGAAGATGAGTGCGCTGTACTCTAAGGTGGTGAGGCACCATAGGTCCGAATTATATTTCGGATAGGATAACTGCTATCCGGACAAGGAGAGGCAGGAGTCGACTTAGTAGTTTCTTTTTTAAAAATTCCTTAGCGGTATCCTGTAAGAGCAACTAGTACATAGACGGAAATCAGATGTGCTTCACTACCCACAATGCAATATTTGGTTTTACAATGACCATCCAGTTCTCACAAAGTCCAAATGTCTGTCGTCTTCGTGCGCATCGTTGTTCTTCGTTGGTAGCTACAAGGGAAATAAAAAAACAAAACTGTGGAACCCTAATTTCAATTCCCAGCAAGGACCTAGGTAAGGCCACTGGGGTGGTGAGAGGTTTGGTAAACAGACCATATATCTTCGGCAAAAGCCCACTCTCTCCGAGGCTGCCGGAAGGTAGAACCAAAGCAACTGGTTCCTGAAATAACACACACTGAAGCAAGAGGTTCCTCGGTCAAAACCCACTTCTAGGGTTGCCAAGGATGAAGAAAAACCAAGATCTGCATGGCGATGAATCCAGTGGAGGACTACCATGATCCGACTGATGCTGCAGCACTCCAAGGGCCAGCTGGAATCGGAAGGAACTCTGACAGGACCAGGAACCATAGGAATCTGAAGAGATGATGGTTGAATCAGCAATCCTCAGGTCAGGAACTAACACAAAACAAAGAAACGGCGGACGCGTCCCGGACTGGGCTTCGATGGACTCGACTTTCGGCGAACGACCAGGTGGGGGGGCGCAGAACAGGTTCTCCAAGATAGATGAGCTCTCTCTCTCTTCTGTAGAGGTGTCCAACTTTGGGACATCTGGAACAGGAGCCATACAGAATGGCACTGGCACGGCTGTCATGATGCATTTCGGCGGACGTACTTTCAAGCTGTTAAAACAAGACAATGGCGGGTACGACTGGTACAACTGATGACAGACTTCGACTTCGGCGGACGACACGAACGGATGGGATGAGTTGATAGATGATCTTTCTGGAGTGAAGAATGCTGGAAGGATGTCTTCTTCTGAGTAGAGACCGATTCTGAGCACGTGGTGTAACAGACCACACTAGGAGACTGCAGTGTGATAGAAGACTGAGACTGTCTTCGTACAGTAGTAAACATATAACTGAAGAATGCCCAAAGAACTGTGGAATAGTACAATAATTTGCCAGGGAGGGCAAATTATAACTTCAGGGGTAATTGTTACCGATGAGGGCCAATGTCCAGGTACTCAGGGCAATAGTTCAGGTACTTCGGACAATAGTTCAGGTACTTCGGAAAATAGTTCAGGTACTTAGGACAATAGTTTGGGTACTTCGGGCAATAGTTCAGGTACTTAGGACAATAGTTCGGGTACTTCGGGCAATAGTTCAGGTACTTAGGGCAATAGTTCAGGTACTTCGGGCAATAGTTCAGCATAAGCAGTACAGTAATCACAGTTAATTCACAGTATTGGCAATTAGAACACTCTCAAATGAACCCCTGTTTCTATAGGTAGGGTACTTCTGGGATAGGATCCCTTACTGTCCGTTGTGGCTGGAGCCTCCCTTTAGACCAGGCTTTACCTCGGGCCTAATGCCATACCATTACCTCGGGCCTGAAGCCGTACGTTAGCTTGAGCTTGCCCTATTCCGCTAGGCCGGGGCCTCCCTATAGTACCACTAGGCTGGCATGCCCTATTACGCTAGGCTGGGGCCTCCCTATAGTACCACTAGGCTGGCTTGCCCTATTCTGCTAGGCCGGGCCTCCATTTAGTACCACTAGGCTGGCTTGCCCTATTCGCTGGGCTGGGGCCCCCTTTAGTACCACTAGGCTGGCTTGCCCTATTCAAGCTATGCGGGGCCTCCCTATAGTACCACTAGGCTGGCTTGCCCTATTCCGCTGGGCGGGGCCTCCCTATAGTACCACTAGGCTGGCTTGTCCTATTCCGCTAGGCGGGGCCTCCCTATAGTACCACTAGGCTGGCATGCCCTATTACGCTAGGCTGGGGCCTCCCTATAGTACCACTAGGCTGGCTTGCCCTATTCTGCTAGGCCGGGGCCTCCCTATAGTACCACTAGGCTGGCTTGTCCTATTCTGCTAGGCCGGGGCCTCCCTTTCAACCAGGCTTTACCTCGGGCCTGAAGCCCTACGTTAGCTTGAGCCTGCCTTATTCCACTAGGCTGGGGCCTCCCTGTAGTACCACTAGGCTGGCTTGCCCTATTACACTAGGCGGGGCCTCCCTTTAGTACCACTAGGCTGGCTTGCCCTATTAGGCAAGGCCGGGGCCTCCCTTTAATACCACTAGGCTGGCTTGCCCTATTCCGCTAGGCCGGGGCCTCCCTATAGACCAGGCTTTACCTCGGGCCTAATGCCCTACCTTTACCTCGGGCCTGAAGCCCTACTTTAGCTTTGGCCTGGTGCCCCACCTTAGATTGGGCCTGGAGCCCCTCGTTGCAATGGGCCTGGTGCCCCACTTTATATTGGGCCTGGAGCCCCTCTTTACCATGGGCCTGGTGCCCTACTTTAAATTGGGCCAGGTGCCCTCCTTTATATCTGGGCAGGAATCGCCCTTTTAATTGTATTGCCCCTTTAAATCTGCAGGCTCCCAGTGCCTGCTGTCATTCAGTGCAGCAAATCCTGCCTCCGCTCTGCCCCCTTCATTAATATTCATAGGCCGCTATAAGGCCTTGCTTCCTGGACCCTCCTTTGGGGCGTTGCTAATCCGGCCCCCTAATGAATATTCATATCGCGGGTCCTAACGACCCGATGGTCCCCGCGGCGCTCGGCCACCCTTTTCAAGTGCCTAGTGCGCTAATTACATAAATTACAGTCCCCTCTGATAAACTGGCGGTCAGCACAACGTGTGCAGCCGCCGACTCACCGCTCTGCCATCCTGAAGAGGGTTGTAGCGCTGTCGGGAGGCGGGAGGGATGCTGGCAGTGGGAGGGAATGTGCGGGCAGCGAGAGGGACGATTCCGGGGGGCCTTAAATGGCCGACAGGGAGATGCAGCTTGCTTGCTGCCGACGTGGGACCGAGAACACTTCTAAAACTCACATGGGGCCAAAATAAACAATTAGGGGCGCAAAAACAAATAAACGGAGGGATTTTAAGCCCATACAGCGCGTCGGGAGCGGCGTTTCTCTTCCTGGTGCCCCGATGGCACCACCGACAACTTCACCTACAGCAGGCTTCTTCAGGCAGTGGAGGCAGAGCAGGCACACAGGTAAGCCCTCAGGGACGGCTCCAACTCTCCAGTTAAGCCCTTTCCTTGTCCTTCTGACTTACTGTCTCCTCTCTCCTCAACAGCTGCCCAGGAACTTACCAACTGACTTGTTATTTTTAAAAGTTAAACTTGCCTAAGTTCTAGAATGGCTGGATTGGAATGCTGTGCATGAGCCACTTAGCACAGCATTCCATCCAGGCCATTATGACATGGGATGCTTTTTTTTTCTGTGTTTTGACCAGGTGTAAGTGCACAGGACAGTTTTTCCATTATTTACAGTGTTTTGTATGTGTAGGGAGGTTGACTTTTATGCCTAGGGGCCCTTTAGCATTGTACCCTGCCACCTACACCTGCAGCAGGTACTCTGAGCACCTGTGTGTTCTGCGTTCAAGTAATTAGTTTTATTTATTTCTGGAATGACCAACTTTGGGGCATTACAGATTCGGGCCCGCCTAACAATACATGCCCCATGTATTCCCTTAACATTCTATAAAATCTGTCATCTTATCAACCTCTAAAATCTTACTTAATACTCTATGAAGATCTTACTTAATACTCTATAAAGAGCTTACTTAATACTCTATAAAGAAATCTACTTAATACTGTATAAAGGTCTTACTTTAATAAAACATTCTTAAAATCTCTAAAATATTCTTAAAACATCTACTGTACTATAATTTTTTGTTTTAAAGATTTACTCTAAAGTGACTGTGTCTGGGAAATTACTGGAATTAGATCTACCTGTTGTACCAAGGTACGAGTTGAGAAACTTCTTTAATATACCTTCTAGGAGGGATACCTGCGTTCGATCTTTGAGATCTGCGGGGTTGGAAATCAATAGATTCTGGCGCAGGACATTCTCCTTCAAGAAAATCCGGTATTTCTGGAGCTAATACTGGTACATAGTTCGAACAGTCAAGGGAAGGCATATGCGAAGTACGAATCCAGGGTTCTGTACACCAATTTGTTGGTGATTCTGGTTTCCATATTTTGTCTTTGGTGGACTCCTGCCTCTCTTTTGGCTTAGGACTGTCCTGTTCTTTAATGATCACAGTGTCTCTGAAAGTGCACGCTTTTAGTAGGTTGCGATGGATAATTTTGGTGCCATGTCCAAATTCTTGTTTGATCTTGTAGACCGGCAGTTCAGGGTAAGGTATCTCGATGATGTAATAAGGTTTGGATTCCCATTTTGAAGAAAGTTTACTACATTTCTGGGTCTTCCTCAAGATTACCCTTTCTCCAATAAGTAAAGGTGCAGCTTTGGCCTTGGTATCGTAGTTGGTTTTCTGCTTCTGCCTGGCTTGTTCCATGTGTTTTCCAACTATTCTTCCGGCTTCTTGTAATCGTTCATTATGCTCTTGGACCCAATTTGTCACTGGCTTCTTTCCTTTAACTTCTTCTGGTGGCATTTCCAATACCAAATCCATTGGAAGTCTTCAGTGTCTCCCAGACATCAAGTATTGTGGGGTATAACCTGTGGAGCAATGAATCGTATTGTTGTACAGATATGTGAGTTCCGGGAGTAGAGCAGGCCAGAAAGGACGTTTATATTCTGGTATAGCTCGCAACATTTCTAAGAGAATTTGGTTTGTTCTTTCACAAAGTCCGTTTCCTTGTGGATGGTACGCCGTAGTCTTTAACTTACGAGTCCCATATAGAGCACATAGTTCGTGAAAGAGTTGAGATTCAAACGATGTTCCTTGATCTGTTAGGATTTTAGTGGGGTATCCATAAGGTTGTACAAAATATCTCATAAAGGTTTCAGCGGTGGTTTGTGCAGATAGATCCTTCACTGCACTTGCAACTACGAACTTGGAAAAGTGATCTACCATAGTGAGGATGTAAACGTGTCCATTTGAACTAGGATCCAGTTTCAAGTGATCAAGAGCAACTAGTTCCAATGGTGCGCTACTGACTATCGGATGGAGAGGAGCTCTCTGATTCCCCTTTTCCTTGCGCTTTAAGTTGCATGTTGGACATTCCTCACACCATTTTGCTATATCACTGCGCATTCCTACGAATAGAATAGCCTTCTGATGATAGCTTCCGTTTTCTTGTGATCGAAATGCCCTGAGTTGTCATGGTATGCTTCCAACACTACTGAAGCACTGGTCTTTGGAACAACGATTTGAGTTATCCCAGTATGGGTGGTGGGATCTCTACTCTTTTCCCCAGACGATCATCCTCTATTGTCAAGCGGTTCCTGTGCCTCCACAGTTTCGTCATCTCTGGGGTCAATTTCCTTCTTTCATTTCTGTTCATGCACTTCTGTTGCGCAACTAGATCCTTTACTCGACGCACTATGGGGTCTTGGCTTTGTAGTTTCGTCCATAGGTTCTTTTGATTAGCAATCACATCATTTACTTCTGGTTGGTCTTCTTCTCCAACCTCTGGAGCAAGTAGACAGCATGCCTACACAATCTCTGCGGGTACTTGTAAGAAAGGTGGCATTTCAGTATTTTCCAGCTGGCTGTCGTCTATTTGAGCTTCTACGTGGTTAGGCATCTGGGACAAGGCATCGGCATTCACATTCAATTTTCCTGAGCGATACTTGATGAAGAATCTGTAATTTGCGAGTCGAGAAGCCCACCTTTGCTCAAGGGCTCCTAGCTTTGCGGTATTCAGGTGTGCTAACAGGTTATTGTCTGTGAAGACTGTGAAAGGGGTGGCGGTCAAATATTGTCTAAATTTTTCAGTGATGGCCCAGACTAGCGCAAAGAATTCCAATTTAAAAGAGCTATAGTGGGCGTCGTTCCGCTCAGAGCCTTTTAATCCTCTGCTGGCATGTGCGATCACCCTTTCTACACCATTTTGTTCTTGTGCAAGCACTGCACCCAATCCTCTGTTGCTGGCATCTGTATACAATAGAAATGGTTTTTCATAGTCTGGATATGCTAAGATGGGAGCCTCAGTAATTATGGTCTTTAGTTGATCGAAGGCCTCTTGTTGCTTGGTATCCCATGTAACCAGGCGATTCTTAGGGACCCTACCTTCTGCTGATCCTCTCAGGAGTTCGTGCAAAGGCAGTGCAGTCTTATGCGAAATTCTTAATAAACCTTCGGTAGTACCCAACAAATCCCAAGAATTTCCGGACCTCTCTGATGGTGGTGGGAACACGCCATTTCTTAACAGCTTCAATCTTCTTTGGGTCTGGCGTCACTCCATCTGTGGAGATGATATGTCCCAGGTAACTTACTTTGGTCTGTAGCAGGTGACACTTGGATGGTTTAACTTTCAACCCATACTGGATCAGCTTTTGGAATACTTCGTCCAGGTGGCGCAGATGATCATGTGTTTTGGAATATATGATAATATCGTCCAGATACAACAGCAGGGTGTCGAAATTCCGGCTCCCAAGACAGTGTTCCAGTAGCATTTGGAAAGTTCCAGGTGCATTACACAAACGAAAAGGCATCCTAGTGAACTCAAATAATCCCATGGGAGTAATGAAAGCTGTTTTCTCTTGATCCTGAGGTGCCATAGGAACCTGCCAGTATCCACTGGTCAGATCAAGCGTGGAAAATATGGCTGCTGACTGAAGAGCCGTGAGGGAATCCTCGATCCTAGGCAGAGGGTATGCGTCTTTATGAGTGATGGCATTCAACTTGCGGTAGTCCACACAGAACCGGATCTTACCATCCTTCTTTTTGACCAGAGCAATTGACGCTGCCCAAGGGCTGTGACTTTCTCTTATCACCTTTGCCTCTTTCATCTCCTTGATCATCTCTTTGACCTGCTGGTACATAGCTGGTGGAATCGGCCTAAATCTCTCTCGGATAGGTGGGTGTCCATGGGTACTGATGTGATGTTGTACCCCACGAGCTGACCCAAAATCCAAGGGGTGTTGGCTAAACGCTTCTTTCCGGTGCAAAACAATCTCCAAAACATCGGCTTTTTGCTTCATGCTGATCATTGCATTGCCAACTTTGATCTCCTTGGTCCACTCTGGTCTTTGGTCTTCTTCCATCCCATATTCCGGCACCTTCTCCGTTTCTTCCCCAGCTTCAACTATATCCTGCAAACATACTGTGTGGATCTGCGCAAGTGGCTGGTTCCAGTACAGCTGTATGTCGTGAGTCACGTAATTGAGCACCCGGACTGGTATTCTCCCTTGGCTCACCGTGGCTCGTTCTAGCCACTATTATGGGCTCTTCCTTATTCATAAGTGCGGTTCTACCAGGCGTCGTGTCTTGACCCTCGGGCCCACCTTTGCTTTGCACCACAAAGTTGTTTGATTGCCCGGCTTTAGGTTCTGGTCTAGTATCCGTCACCCGTACTTACCGATTTCACCTTGGCATTGCGAATCTTTGGTGGCATTGCAAATTGCGTATGGTCTGTTGAAGGGCATGCTTCTCCATTCGGGCACATGGTTGACTTGCTGCTGAAGGATGCCAATTAGTTCGCCGAAACAATTCTGCAAAACGTTCATTCCGAGAATGAGTGGTGGTAGCTGGTCACTCTCAGTGTCACTTACAATGATGCCCATGCTATGTTGAACGTTAGCCCCGAGCTGTACATCAGCTTCCAGGTAACCCAGGTATGGGACTTCATCCCCATTGCTTGCAATTAGCTTTACCCAAGATCTAGGAGGTGACTTCAAATCATTGGGCGTCCAGTACCTTCGAAACTCTTTTCCTTGCAGGGTTGTAACTTGTGATACAGTGTCCAATAGCGCCATTAGCTCGATGCCATCAACCTTAACTGGAATCATCGGGCTGTCGCCAACAAAACATGACTGTTCTAGCGGGACTGTTGGACCTGCTCGTCTGTTCTTCGGGGGCCGGTCCTCATCTCCGAAGAACTCTTGTTTAAACTTTAGGTGTTGTGGACTGGCTGACCACATCTCCGCTCGACATGACCACTCACACTGCACCGGCGACATATAGGCCTACCTTGGCCATCAAATCGATCTGTGGAGTGTCTTCCTTCGCTCCTCCTAGAGTGGTTCATACAGTCGGGCTTTCTCTCTTTCTCCGATGGACCATAGCTTTTCTCGTTCTTCCATCCAACCTTCCAGCTTTGCATCTCTTTATGCATTTCTGCCATCTGGTTGGTCAGCATGGCAATCTGTTCTGTCAGCTCTGAATGGTGTTGAGCGTCCATCTGTACCGAGCATATCGGGGTCCGTGACCTTGGGTCATGTATACGATCATGTTGGGAATGCCGGCTCGGGTATGCAACAGCTTCTCTTCCTGACTCTCGCCTTCGTACGGACACTTCTGGTTGGAGGCCTAGTTGCCAGGACTGATCCTCTTTCCAACTCTTGTCAGTATAGGTCGGCCATTGAGTTCCCATAGAGATTTGGGGATATGCTGGAGCTTCCTCTTTAAGATGCCCTGAACCAAATATAACGGATAGCTTTCTCTTTAAAATCCAGGAAGTCCACTTGAGGGTTCTGCAAATGCAACATCCGTAGTTCTCTTTTAGGCCTCCACTTTGTACTCCTCCACAAATTTCTCAACTAGGGCTCTGTCTGCATCCTGGACCTCTGCCGCGTCTACCTCTCAGTTGCTCGTAACAGCTCTTGTACATGACTACAAATTCTCTCGGGTCTCTTGAGACTTTGAGATGCAGTGAGAAGAACTTTCATCTTGAGGTCGGATCACGGTCCTAGCATCAAAAAATCTGTGCAACCTCTGGAGTATCTGGTCTGCTGTGGCTTTTGCTCACTTGGCCATGATTGGACTTCAGTGGGCAGTTCCTTCAGTTTCGATCAAAATTTCAACTTTTGTGGCTCTGGGATTTGATACTTGAACAGCTTGCATTTTGAGACAGAATTCTTCAGATTGCTGGTTCGTCTCCATCTTTCTCTCCTGAAACTACTGCAAGCCATGGCGCTCAAGTGACTGACGGCATGGTTAAGGAGATGGTGGGATACTCCTCTAAGTCCATCTCGGTCTCCTCCGGACAATCCACTACTTTCCCCCGGCTCCATTGGTGCTTTCTACTAAGCCACACCAACTTTGGACTTCTCAGATAAATTATCTCTATCCTGCCGACTACGCAAAGAAAATTTGTGTAATGGTATGTGGTGCTCTCAAGAAGGTGATGAAAAGAGATGAGCGAGGCACCAGAGGTCCGAATTATATTTCGGATAGGATAACTGCCATCCGGACAAGGAGAGGCAGGAGTCAACTTAGTAGTTTCTTTCTTAAATGCCCGCAGGGTGGACGTTTTATTTGCAACCAAAGAGGAGGTAGACAGACACAGTCACAAGAAGATTAGGAATGCCGGTTAACAATAGGGCAGATTATAACCAACCACAAAACAGTTGGGAGTATGGACAGCATTATGGATATCTAAACTGTAACAACTAAACTCTAAAATGTCTAAACTCCTGAACTATTGTTCTCTATACGTTTTATGGCCTATTGCCACTATACATCTAAAATTCCTTAGCAGTATCCTGTAAGAGCAACTAGTACATAGGCGGAAATCAGATGTACATCTACTACCCACAATGCAATATTTGGTTTTACAATGACCATCAGTTCTCACAAAGTCCAAATGTCTGTACGTCTTCGATGCGCACCGTTGTTCTTCGTTAGTAGCTACAAGGAATAAAAAAAACAAAACTGTGGAACCTAATTTCAATTCCAACAAGGACCTCAGGTAAGGCCACTGGGGTGGTGAGAGGTTTAGTAAACAGACCATATATCTTGGCAAAAGCCCATCTCTCCGAGGCTGCCGGAAGGTAGAACCAAAAGCAACTGGTTCCTGAAACAACACACACTGAAGCAAGAGGTTCCTGGCCAAAAACCCACTTCTAGAGTTGCCAAGGATGAAGAAAAACCAAGATCCGTGGCGATAAGAATCCAGTGGAGGACCTACCGATCCGACTGATGCTCAGCACTCAAGGCCAGCTGGAATGGAAGGAACTCACAGCAGGACCAGGAACCATAGGAATCTGAAGAGATGATGGTTGAATCAGCAATCCTCAGGTCAAGGAACTAACACAAAACAAAAGCAATGAGACGCGTCGGACTGGGCTTGATGGACTCGACTTTGGCCGACGACCAGGTAGGCGCGAGAACAGGTTCTCAAGATGAAGAGCTCTCTTCTGTAGAGAGCGGCCAACTGAGACATCTGGAACAGGAACCATACAGAAACGGCACTGGCACAGCTATCCGTGATGCGTCATGGACGACTTTCGCTGTCGAAAACAAGAAAACGCGGTACGACTGGTACAACTGAATACTCTGACTTCGACTCGTGAACTACACGAACGGATGGGATGAGTGATGGATGATCTTTCTGGAGTGAAGAATGCTGGAAGGATGTCTTCTTCTGAGTGAGAGACTGATTCTGAGCACGTGGTGCAACAGAGACACACTAGGAGACTGCAGTGTGATGAAGACTGAGACTGTCTTCGTACAGTAGTAAACATATAACTGAAGAATGCCAAAAGACAGCGGAATAGTACAATAATTTGCCAGGGAGGGCAAATTATAACTTCAAGGGATTGTTACCGATGAGGGCCAATGTCCAGGTACTCAGGGCAATAGTTCAGGTACTTCGGACCAATAGTTCAGGCTACTTGGACAATAGTTCAGGTACTTGGACAATAGTTCAGGTATTTCAACGAATAGTTCAGGTACTTAGGACAATAGTTCAGGTACTTAGGACAATAGTTCAGGTACTTAGGCAAATAGTTCAGCATAAGCAGTACAGTAATCACAGTAAATTCTGATATAGGCAATTAGAACACTCTCAAATGAACTCCTGTTTCTATGGTAGGGTACTTCTGGGCTAGGATCCTTACTGTCCGTTGTGGCTGGGGCCTCCCTTTAGACCAGGCTTTACCCGGGCCTGTGCCTACCAATACCTCGGGCCTGAAGCCCCTACGTTAAAAGCCTGCCTTATTCACTAGGCTGGGGCTCCCATTAGTACCACTAGGCTGGCTTGCCCTATTCCACTAGGCCGGGGCCTCCCTTTAGTACCACTAGGCTGAGCTTGCCCTATTCACATCAGGCGGGGCCTCCCTTTAGTGCCACTAGGCTGGCTTGCCTATTCCGCTGAGCCGGGCCTCCTTTAGTACCACTAGGCTGGCTTGCCCTATTCACAAGGCCGGGGCACTCCTTATAGTACCACTAAGCTGGCTTGCCCTATTCCACTAGGCCGGGCCACCCTATAGTACCACTAGGCTGGCTTGCCCTATTCCGCTAGGCGGGGCCTCCCTATAGTACCACTAGGCTGGCTTGTCCCTATTCTGCTAGGCCGGGCCTCCTTTCAACCAGGCTTTACCCGGGCCTAATACCTACCATGACCGGTCCGCCCTGAAGCACCACGTTGCTAGCCTTGCCCTATTCCACTAGGCCGGGCCTCCCTTTAGTGACCACTAAGGCTGGCTTGCCCCTATTCCACTAGGCAGGGCCTCCCTTTAGTACCACTAGGCTGGCTTCCCCTATTCCCGCTAGGCGGGGCCTCCTTTAGTACCACTAGGCTGGCTTGCCCTATTCGCCGGCGGGCCGCCCTTTAATACCACTAGGCTGGCTTGCCCTATTCCGCTAGGCAGGGGCCTCCCTTTAGTACCACTAGGCTGGCTTGCCCTATTACGCTAGGCCGGGGCCTCCCTTTAGTACCACTAGGCTGGCTTGCCCTATTTCGCTAGGCCGGGGCCTCCCTATAGACCAGGCTTTACCTCGGGCCTAATGCCCTATCTTTACCTCGGGCCTGAAGCCCTACGTTAGCTTTGGCCTGGTGCTCCACTTTATATTGGGCCTGGAGCCCCTCTTTATCATGGGCCTGGTGCCCTACTTTAAATTGGGCCAGGTGCCCTCCTTTATATCTGGGCAGGAATCGCCCTTTTAATTGTATTGCCCCTTTAAATCTGCAGGCTCCCAGTGCCTGCTGTCATTCAGTGCAGCAAATCCCGCCTCCGCTCCGCCCCTTCATTAATATTCATAGGCCGCTATAAGGCCTTGCTTCCTGGACCCTCCTTTGGGGCGTCACTAATCCCGCCCCCTAATGAATATTCATATCACGGGTCCTAACGACCCGATGATCCGCGCGGCGCTGGCCCGCCCTAAGCACCTAGTCGCTAATTACATAAATTACAGTCCCTTCTGATAAACTGGCGGTCAGCTAACGTGTGCTGCCGCCGACTCACCGCTCTGCCATCCTGAAGAGGTTGTGGCGCTGTCGGGAGCGGGAGGATGCTGGCAGTGGGAGGGAATGTGCAGGCAACGAGAGGGACAATTCTGGGGCCTAAAGCGGCTGAAGGAGATGCAGCTTGCTTGCTGCCGGCGTGGGACGAGAACGCTAAAAACTCACACAGGGCCAAAATAAACAATGGGGGCAAAAACAAATAAGCGAGCTTTTAAGCCCATACAGCGTCGGGGCCGGCGTTTCTCTTGTGGTGCCCGATGGCACCGACAACTTCACCTACAGCAGGCTTCTTCAGGCAGTGGAGGCAGAGCAGGCACACAGGTAAGCCCTCAGGGACGGCTTCAACCCTCCAGGTAAGCCCTTTCCTTGTCCCTCTGACTTACTGTGTCCTCTCTTCTCAACAGCTGCCCAGGAACTGACCAACTGACTTGTTATTTTTAAAAGTTAAACTTGCCTAAGTTCTAGAATGGCTGGATTGGAATGCTGTGCATGAGCCACTTAGCACATCATTCCATCCAGGCCATTATGACATGGGATGCTTTTTTTCTGTCTTTTGACCAGGTGTAAGTGCACAAGGCAGTTTTCCATTATTTATAGTGTTTGTATGTGTGGAGGTTGACTTTTATGCCTAGGGCCTTTAGCATTGTACCCTGCCACCTACACCTGCAGCAGGTACTCTGAGCACCTGTGTGTTCTGCGTTCATTTAATTAGTTTTATTTATTTCTGGAATTACCAACTTTGGGGCATTACACTTGTCCATTTCCTCCCCCTGAGAAAGGGGTCTGTGCCCTACCCTGTCATGAATTGCCTTTGGTCTCAATTTTGCCCACAGTGCTTCTCCTCCCTGTTTTCCCTTTTGTTCTGTTGCTTTGATTCCTTCCCTTATGTAAAGAGCTACTCCTCCTCCTCCTCTTTTACCCTCTCTGTCCCTCCTGTAGATAGTGTATCCTGTTATGTTTACGTCCCAGTCATGGTTTTGTGTGAACCATGTTTTTGTGACTGCCACAATATCCAGATGTTCCTCCTCCATCAAGGCCAGTAATTCAGGAAGCTTGTTACTCAGACTACGGGCATTGGTTCTCATTGCTTTCCATTTTTGATGGCTTTACCTTCTTTTGCAGCATCCCCCACTGACCTTTCTACCTCAGTCTTTTTCTCATTTAGTTCCCTGTTTTGTAGGGAGAGGCTGGGATTTTCCTGCTGCATATCAGTGCCTCCCCCCTTGACTAGTTTAAAAGCTTGCCAATTAAGCATTTAAACCGATTGCTCAAAAGACTTGTTCCCTTCCTGGACAGATGCAGACCATTCTGCCAGTATAGGCTGATGTCACTCCAGGCGGAACCCCAGTCCCCAATGAAGCCAAACCCCTGTGCTCCACACCATTTTTTCAACCATTCATTAAACTGCATGGTGCAAAGTACCCTTGCCTCACTCATGCCATTGACAGGCAGCACCTCTGAGAAGGATACTGTGTGTGCTACTCATCTTAGTCCCCTCTCCAGTTCTACAAAGTCCTTCTGCACTGCTCTAATCTCATGTTGAGCCAAGTCATTTGTCCCTATGTGGACAATGACGTCCAGCTCAGACTCCCGTGCAGCTGTTCTCGTGATCCTGAGGATGCGCTTCCTGTCTCTCCAAGCCATGGCACCAGGCAGGCACCTTACTTCAGTTTTTCCTGCTCCCCCAGTTCTATCCCCTAATAATTGAGTCCCCACCAGAGCTGCTTCCTTTCCTTGTGATGTCCTCTGCCTCCTTCCTGTGGGCCTCCCTTGTGACAGGTGTCCTCAGCCTCCTTAATCTCCTCTGTGGGTGCATCCATAGGGGAGCTGTGCTCCCTCAGAATGGTGTATGGATTGTGGAGTGGAACAACTGACTGGGTGTGCCTCTGTTCCACCATCCTCACCTTCCCCGAGCCCATTGTGGTCCAACTGCTGTGCTTTCTTTGCAACCTCTGAGGTAGTGGTGGTTGCTCTGGTGCTCCCTTTATGGGGGAGATTCCCTTTCTACCATACAGTCTGGCCTGGGGGAAGGTTCCCTTACTGCTGTCCAGTGTGACCTGAAGATGGGCAAATTCCTCCCTCAGGGCAGAGAGTTGTCTGCAAATAGGGCAGCATCTCAGCCTCCAGAAAGACTCCCGGAAGACTGCTGCCCCACAGCCATTACATTGCACTACTCCCCACATGATTATGTAATTTTTTTGTGTGTGTTTGTGTGTGTGATTGGTTTGTTATATAAAAATATATATTATACAATGTGTATCTTATATAGTCAGTGCAGTGTGCTAGGAGGATATGGCAGTGATATACACTTGCACTCTTGAGGAAATGATGTCAGAACCTCAGGTATAAAGAACTATTTCCAGGGATGGGTGGGGTGAGGGGTGGGAAGGGGTTGGGCCTAAGACTGTGCCCTCACAAAACAATCAGCTAAGAGCTCTGACCCACTGCGATGAGTGCCTTCCTGTCAGCAAGATACCATACACAACAATTTGACAGAAAATCCCTGCTAATCAAACACAGAAAAATCCAGACATCCAAGTCAGACACAGGTAAACCTCCCCAGCCCCAAAACAGCCTGGTGGTTTGTGCTCTGAAAGCAGTCAGCCCCAAAATAAGTCTGCTGAGCTTTAAACTCTTCCTGCACTGAAAATCTTAAGAATTGTAACAAGACTGTCTTTTCCTGGGAATTCTAAGTTCCTTATTTCACCTTTCAGTTAGAAGTAGCCTCCACCTGCAGAATATCTGCTACAAACCAAAGACAATTGTAAGGTTCACCTCCCTCTGTTGTGAGCACAACTCGCTTTGTTGTAAATCCTGTGTTCAGTATTGCAGCTCCCACCAAGAGGTAGTTTGACTTGAAAAATATTAGCCGTTCTGATGAGTTTGCTATAAAACACTTGCTTATAATACTGTTGTTCTCATGTCTGTTACCAAAGCTATTGGCTGATGAGTATCTATGATGTAATCACTTCCCGAGAAAGTTTGGAATTTCCTTTTAAGGCACACAAAGATAAACACAGAAAACAGTTTACTGTCTGGGTCAAATACACAACCTGTACCTGTACTTATTTCAGGATTTGTAACAAATGTTTAGCCCAGGGTTTAAACTCTTCCTGGACTGAAAAGCTTAAGAATTGTAACAAGACTGTCTTTTCCTGATAATTGTAAGTTCCTTATTTCACCTTTCAGTTAGAAGTAGCCTTTACCTGCAGAATATCTGCTACAAACCAAAGACAATTGTAAGGTTCACCTCCCTCTGTTGTGAGCACAACTCGCTTTCTTGTAAATCCTGCGTTCAGTATTGCAGCTCCCACCAAGAGGTAGTTTGACTTGAAAAATATTGGTGTTAGTCAAAATCAGATCCCAATCCTGCAAGATGATCCTGATTGCTCCAGATTGGGCCAGACAACCCTGGTATCCACTCCTCCTGTCCTTAGCAGTCCATCTTCCCCTGTGTATTCCCAGGAATCACAACCTGTTAAATCTGTGCTCAGGGGAGGGTTTGGTACATGAACCTCAAATCTCTCAATCTCAAGGCCTGGCTCTTGAAGAGTTTAACGTCTGCTGATCTACACCTCTCCCAAGGTGTAATGGATATACTCAAGGCTTCTAGGAAACCTTCCACCACGGCTACCTATAATTCCAAATGGAAGAGGTTTTCCATATGGTGCTCTGGGAAGCATATTTCCCCAGAATCTGTTGATTTACCCACAGTCCTGGATTATATGGTCCATTTAAATATATTGGGGCTGAGACCAGCTACCCTAAAATTACATTTGGCAGCTGTGTCCGCTTTTATTTCAGCAGGTAAACCCTCTTCTCTTTCAGCTCATCCTGTATTCTCCAAGTTTTTTAAGGGATTGCTTCACACCAACCCTCCATTTAGGGACCCTGCCCTGCCTGGGATCTTAATGTTTGCATTGCTCATCTTATCACCCCCTTTGAGCCTCTATCTTCAGCAGAGCTTAAGTACTTGACTTGGAGGACTGTGTTTCTGGTAGCCATCACTTCTGCCAGACGCATATGTGAATTACAAGCTTTGTCAGTGGAGCCTGATTTTATCTCCTTTCATAGAGATAAGGTGGTCCTCAGGACTAATAGGAAGTTCTTGCCTAAGGTGGTTTCAAATTTCCACTTTAATCAATCTATATCTCTTCCAATGTACTTCACTGACCATTCCTCCTCTGGCGATAGGAGGCTGCACAGCTTAGATGTGAAGAGAGTCCTTTAGTTACTACATAGAGCGTAACAAGGGTCTCAGGTTTGACTCCCTCCAACTGTTCCTCACTTATGGTGAGGTTGGTAAAGGGAAACCTGCCACTAAAAGATCCATTGCCAGGTGGATTGTCTCTTGTATCCAACTGTGTTATGAAAAGCTGGGTAAGGTTTCTCCCTCAGGCCTGAGGGCTCACTCTATCAGAGGTACAGCTGCTGCCAGGGACATCCCTATTCTAGAGATATGTCAAGCAGCTACCTGGAAAACAGTTCACACTTTTACCAAGCATTACTCTGGACACCTAGGCTAGGAGTGATGCTTGGTTTGGCACAGCTGTGCTTCAGAGCCTATTTCCTAAGTAGGTTCTATCCTTCCTCCATCGAGGTACTGCTGTGTAGTCTGCATATGTCATAATATAGCAAGACTTCATGTTGTTTGAAGAAAAAATTACTCACCTTAGTAATGTTGTTTCTTCTAATGGAGTCTTGCTATATTATGACCTCCTCCCCCTGCCTGCTCCTCTCAGAGCCTCTGTTTTGGGATGTGGGTGGGCAGTGCAGTGTTGGCACTTAGTAGATGCCCACCTTGTTGTTTTCAACCCACCTGTTTGGGGGTGATTTGGTGTTGTGTTTTTCATTTTTTGGGTCTCCTGACTTGAGTCTTTGTTTTGGGACCAAAAAATACAGGTTACTCACCTGTAACAGGAGTTCTAGGAATGGTATATGTTGTTCATCCACACTGTCTGGCAGGTTCCTTGCCGCTTTAAATCTTGCCGGAAGGTCTTCAAGCTGGCTCCTCCCACCCACCCGGGTGGTAAAACTCTCACGGCTCCGCCCCATGACGCCAGATCTGGCCCGCTGGAAGCTCTGGTTGTGCGTCGAAGCCGGGGAGGGGGTGGGTCGTGTGGATGAACAACATATACCATTCCTAGAACTCCTGTTACAGGTGAGTAACCTGTATTTCTAGGGACATGGATATGTTGTTCATCCACACTGTCTGGCAGACTCCTAGCAGTTCTCCGGGAGGAGGGAGGCAAGGCACACACCCTCTTAATACTTACTTGGGAAATAAGGACTGGAGAACCGAGGCCCCAAAACCAGCATCCCGGCATGACTCAAGGTCGATGTGGTAATGGGTAATAAAGGTGTGTGCTGACTTCCAGGTAGCAGCCCTGCAGATTTCCTGGATAGGGACGTCCCTGGAAGCAGCCACCGATGCAGCAGTATGGCGGGTAGAATGAGCTCTTATCCCTCTGGGAGGCTCCATGCCCGCCAACTTATAGCAGAGATCTATGCAGGAGGTGACCCATCTGCTTATCGTCCGCTTGGCTGCAGGTCTGCCAGGTGCGGCTTCAGCGTAGGTGACAAACAGCTGGCGAACATCTCCCCGAATTTCAGCCGTGCGCTCTTTATAATAGGCGAGCGCCCTTCTAGGGTCCAAAGTATGGAGCCTGTATTCGGCCTCCGAGGTGTGATTGGGGTAGAACACCGGCAGAGTCAACACCTGGTTAAGGTGAAAATGACACCACCTTCGGAAGGAATTTCGGGTGGGGGTGCAGGACAACCTTGTCCCTGTGGAAGACCAGGTAAGGAGACTCAATGCTAAGCGCCTGGAGTTCTCCCATCCTTCTGGCTGACGTGATAGCCAGCAAGAAGGCGGTCTTCCACGACAGGTGAGAGAGAGCACACCTGTGCATTGGTTCGAATGGCTTGCCCATGAGCTTTGCTAGTACCAGCAATAAATCCCACGGAGGTGGGGGTTCCCGCTCTGGAGGGGAAATGTGATCAAGGCCTTTGAAAAAGCGCCCGACCACCTTCTCCTGCGCCACCGACTGCTCCCCGCCCGCCCGGTAAGCAGAGATGGCTGCCAGGTGCACCTTTAGGTCGTCGACCTAAGCCCTTGACTAGGAAGGACCATAGATAGTCCAGAATGCTAGCCACAGAACAGGAGGAAGGGTCCAAGCCGCTGTCTCCGACACCAAATGGAAAATCTCTTCCATTTGAAGGCGTAGCATTTTCTGGTCGACCTCACGGACGCCTCAACAATATTGAGGACCTCGTCGGAAAGACCCAAGGCCTGGAACTCTAGCAGCTCAGGAACCAGGCCGTCAGGTGCAGGGATTGAAGGTCCGGATGGAACACCTTCCCCTGATTGACTGAGAGCAGGTCCGAGGAGCTGGAAGCTGCCTCGAAGCCTGGAACTGAGGCTTAGGAGATCTGGGTACTAGAACTGTCGGGGCCAGTCTGGGGCTATCAGAATCACCTGCGCCTTGTCCCTCCTCGCTTTGAGAAGGACCTTGTGAATCAAGGGAAAGGGCGGGAAAGGCGTAAAAGAGGCCCGGGGTCTAAAGCCTCGAGAAGGCATCCCCCTAGCAGCGATCCCTGCTGAGGGGGGCGGGCATGAAACAGCCTCAGCTTCGCGTTCTCCCTGGAGGCAAACAGATCCACCTGAGGTGTGCCCCAGTGGGAGAACAGATCTTGTACTACCTCCGGCAGGAGAGACCACTCGTGAGATGCAGCCCCTATCCGGCTCAGGGCATCGGCCAGGGTGTCGGAGGCCCCTGCCACATGAATGGCTAGGAGATCCGCCTCCAGGCTGCGCACGAGTGACCAAATGCGGAGAGCTTCCTTGCATAGAAGCATGGAGCGCGTCCTGCCCTGGCGGTTCAGATAGTACATGGTTGTGGTATTGTCCATCTGGACTCCGACCGCTTGACCCCGGAGAAACGGAGCAAAGGCGGTGAGAGCTAGGCAGACCGCTCCGAGCTCCAGCAGGTTGATGTGGCATCGGGACTCCCGCGGGGACCAGAGGCCGTGCACTCGGTGTTTCCCCAGATGGGCACCCCAACCCATCAGAGAGGCGTCGGTCGATAGAGAGACCGTCGGCTCGGGGCGGACAAACGGGATGCCCTCCTGCAGATGGGATGGAACGGTCCACCACTGGAGAGCGTTCCACATCTCCTGAGTCACCATCACTAGCTGGTCCAAAGGATCGCAGCATTGTGACCACTGGCCGGCCAGTCCCCATTGAAGGGGGCGCATGTGCCAACGAGCCCAACGGACCACGCTGGTACAGGCTGCCATGAGACCCAGGAGGCGCAGGAAGTCCCGGGCAGGGCGCGATTGCCCAACCAGAAATGATTGGGCAAAGGAGGTAAGAACCTCGGCCCTGTCCGCCGGGAGTCGTGCTCTGGCTCGTAGAGAGTCGAGCTCTGCCCCGATGAACAGGATCACCTGCTTCGGCTCGAGTTCCGATTGGCCTCGTTGATGAGAAGGCCGACCTGAGAGCAAACCTGGAGGGCCAGATCTCTGGACCGCTCCACCTCCTGTCTGGAGGGGGCTGCTATCAGCCAGTCGTCCAGGTAAGGGTACACCCCGGACCCCTCGGCAGCGCAGAAATGCTGTCACCACTGCCATGCATTTGGTGAAGACCCTGGGAGCTAGAGATAAGCCAAAGGGCATGGCTTGGAACTCGAAGAGGGATCCCTCCGCTCGAAAGCGGAGGAATCTCTGATGCGACGGACGGATAGGGACGTGAAAGAACACGTCCTGAAAGTCCAGAGAGCAGAACCACACGCCGTGTTCCAGAGATGGTATTATCTGAGCCAGAGTGACCATTCTGAAGGTTCGAGACCTTAGGAACTTGTTTAGGTCGTGTAAGTCGAGAATGGGGCGCCAGCCCCCCGTCCGTTTTGGGACCAGGAAATACCTGGACACTAACCCCAGGTCTGGGGGGGGGTCCTCTACCTCCCTTATCACCTCCTTCTGGAGGAGGAGAGCGATGTCGGCTCGATGAGCCGCCAGTGAGGCTGGGGACCCGACGCCCCCCGAGGGGCGACCGCTCTGTAGGGCGGGGCCTGCTCGAACTCTAGAGGCAAGCCTTTTCCCACCACCTCCAAGACCCACCTGTCCGTGGTAACAGCGGACCAGGTGGAAAGGAAGTGCTGGAGCCGTCCTCCCATGGGGGGAACCGGGGGTGAGGTGACGGGGATGGGGACGACACCCCTCAGCCCGTCACTGAGCAGTCTTGGAGTAGGGGCCGGCTTAGGGACCTCCTAGGCCTTTTCCTCCCTGCTTCCTGCTGGAGGAAGCCAACGGCTTGGATTTGGGGTACCAAGGCCGAGCCTGCTGGCCCTGACGTTGCTGGGCCGGGCGCACCGCAGGCGCAGAAGGACGAAATGGCTCAGGCTGAGGCTTACGGCCTTTCTCCTTCTGTGCTGAAGAGACCGAGTCCAGGGTAGCATTGGACTTCTCGATCCTCTGCAGGTGTTCTTCCACCCCAGGGCCGAAGAGGTCAGTCCCCAAAAAGGGAACATCCACCAACTTGTGCTGGGTATCCGAGGAAAAGGTGGATATCCTCAGCCAAGCCCACCGACGCATGGCCACTGCGGTCGCCACTGATCTGGCACATGAATCTCCAATGTCAAGAGCAGTCTGGAGCTGCTGCTTCGCCACTGCCCTGCCCTGGTCCCGCACCTGCCTGACCGTAGTCTGTAGGTCCGTGGGGAGATGGGGAACAACCTCATCCGGGGAACCCAACAGGGCATGAGAAAAATGTGCCATGAGGATGGCCGAACTGGCCTGACGAAAGCCGAGGGAGGACGCAGCATAGACTTTTTGCCCGGCATAATCCAGTTTCTTGGATTCCTTGTCGGGAGGTTTGTCCACATCCCTGGCGTTCCCGGCGTGCCGGAAAACGCTATCGGTAACCAGCTCCTCCGCAGAGGGGTGTTCCGAAAAACCGGACAGGGAACCGGTAGGGACCGCATACTTCCTAGCCATTCTGGCCAAAGGCGCAGGGCAGGAAGCAGGACGCTGCCAGAGTTCCAAGGCCGGACCAACAATGGCTTCGGCCACCGGAAAGGCCTCCGTAGGAGAATCCCCTCGGTCCAGAATCTCCGTTAGGGGATATCTGGCCCATTTAGAAACGGGTTCAAGCTTCATCCCGGTGGACTCCGAGATGAGCCAAAGTAATCTTAGAAAGGACGAAGGGCTATTGTCCACTGACTGTCCTCCTGAGGACTCCAAGTCCATGCGCTTGGAGAAAAGGGAGGAGTCATCTTCGGACTCGGAAGAGTCTTCAAAGAGCTGCCTCGAGCCTGAGCCACCCTCCACCTGCCGAGGTTTATCGGGAGTGAGAGTGACCGACAGCCTATGGGGCAAACCCACAGCCGACCGAGAATTTTTGGTCGGATCCCCAACTAATGGCTGTGGAGGCGGAGGTTCCACCAGAATCGGTGGGGCAGCTGGAATAGGCCGAACAACCGGCCTGGGAACAGGCTCCTCGACTACGGCGAGAGGTTGTTTCGGCCGCTCCGGTGACAGCCACTTAATGGCTGGTGAAGACGACTGGGTCGGCTTATTCCCGGCCAAAAGCAGCTGTTGCCACATGAGCTCCTCGTACCTACGACGCAGCTTGCTCCGAAGCCTCCCCTCGTCAGAGGAGGAGGAGGAAGAACTGCGGCGCCACTTACCGTGGTGCCGAAACCGCCTATGACGGGATCGGCTGGACCGCGAGGAGGTCCGAGACCGAGAATCTCGGCTAGGCCGAGGTCGGTGCGGTGGGGTGCCGAGAATCGGCACTCCCTTTGGCTCGGAAGATTCCACCGACGGCTCCGGAACAGGAGGCACAGTCGAGCCGACGGGATCCTCAACTCCCACCGGGAGAGGGGATTATCAGCTTCTCCAGCCGACAACCCGTCTAACGGGTCGAGAAAAATCTCGACCGCGTCGTGTGGTGTCTCGGTCAACTGGCCTACGAGGACACCGTGAAGCCAGTGGCGAAGCTGAAAGGTTGGCCGAAGTCGAGCTGTCGACCCAGGGAGGGATCTTTCCCGCTCCCAAGAGCATCGGCACGTGAGACTTACTTTGCTCTTTCACCGAGAAAGCGGTCCCGAAGAAGTTGGACCCTCGCCTTTGGTGAGAGGGTCAGACAAAAGCTCCTTGAAAGCGGTCTAGGCGCGAGAGAGCGGGACGAATGCCGCGGGTAGAGGTAGAAGCGGCCCGCCGCCTTCCACTTTTAAGGTCGATCATCTGCTCGAAGTTATCCGCAGAGAGCCCGTAGCTGCGGACACCGCCAACTGGGCCTCTTTCGACTTGACCGCTGGAAATCTTTTCTTGGGACGCCGAAGCTGTAAACGGGCAGCACGATCTTCGAGGACATAGGCCGAAATGGAAGAGCACAGGTCGCAAGCCTGCGGGTCGTGCTCAAGGCCTAAGCAGTAAACGCACGTGGAGTGCGGATCCGTCCCAGAGATTTTCTGCCCGCAGGGGCATCTCCGAAAACCGGGAGTTGATTTATCCATCGCAGCCGTGAGGAGAAGAAGACCAGAGTCTTTTGAGAAAACCTTTTCGAATTTTTCGAACTTTGAAGAATTAGGAACCAGTCTTAATCGCAGAGCGTTAAGGAGGGAACCTGAGCTTCCAAGCGGTAAGGAAGATCTGGCGTCATGGGGCAGAGCCGAGAGTTTTACCACCCGGGTGGGTGAGAGGAGCCAGCTTGAAGACCTTCCGGCAAAATTTAAAGCGGCAAGGAACCTGCCAGACAGTGTGGATGAACAACATATCCATGTCCCTAGAAATGTGTTCTCATGTTTAGTAGCCAGTTGGCTAGTGTAGGTTTACAGCTTCTACACAGGACCTCAGTGAGCTTAGCTCATAAAGGTCTGACGGTTTGAGTCTGAAGAACAACAGACAGAGTTTCAACCGAGCTCGAGCTCAGCGTTACATGCCTGGCATGGAAAGTGAACTCTTTCACCTCTGGAGCAGTTTGAAGGTTGGGAGTTACTGCATATGTCATAATATAGCATGACTCCATTAGAAGAAACAGTATTACTAAGGTGAGTAATTTTTTCTTCTGGTCGATCATGAAACCAATCCGCTAATCTTAATTTCCTATATAATTTTTGTAAATCTATTTCCAATTGAAACTGATCTAGTTTTCTGGTAGATGAAAATGAAAGTTTTGTTAAGTATACAAATCTTTGTATCAGTTATTAATCTATTGCTTAGGTTAAAAACTTAGGGTGTCGTAGAAGCTATGTAGAGGAACAAGGTTGCCAGCCTGAGAGGTGGAATGGACCTGGGCTTGGAGGTAAGTCAGGTAGGGGAAGTCACAATGTGGGTTGTTCAGGGTACAGCAACACCTCACTATAACAAATGCCTTTAGAGCCATATCCACTGTTCATTATAGCTCCTCATTCGTTACAGTGATGAGACAGGCTGTTGGGCGAGGGGAGTGGGGGGTGCTCAGTGTTAAGTAGGCAGGGTTATAGGCGATGCACGCAAAGTTTTTTTATGTTGCTTCAGTGATGGGAGAGTTAAAAAAAATCCTGTATAGTAGCTAGTTATTTTAGTGTGTTTTTGTGCTCCCCTGCCCTTCTCTCTTCAGTTTTCCAAAGCTGTAAATCTGTACCTTTCATTTTGCAAACTGGATTTGCAACGTGCCACCGTGTCTCTCTCCTGGTCTTTCACAATGACAGCAGGTAAATAAAATCAGAGCATCCAGAAAATAGCTGCTCTTTACTGCAGTCTGGTAACCAGCGACCGATCTTTCCCCTCACATTGGGACCCGTTCCCTGCTGGCTAGATTAATGCGTACTGTCACAGTATGTCACCCTCGCTCTTCCTGCTGTGTTTTATTTAATGTGATGATTCATTTCTCAGTAAGTTTTTTTTTCTTTAAAGTGTGAGAGAGAAGAGCGAGAGAATGTCTTGACGTCAGCCGGAGATGGAGGTGGGAGACCAACAGATGACTGAGAAAGGAGCCACACGATCCGTTTGTTATAGCCGAGAATTCGGTATAGTGAGGGGTTACTGTACTTACCTTTTGTATGAATGTTACCATTGGAAATGTTTGACATTCACGTATTTATACAGATATGTAAGCATGTGCATGATTTGTTGTATGTGATACATATAGCCAAGGTGATGTTCCCCAAAGCTAGGCTTCTCCGCTTCTTACCACATTCTAGTGGTACTCGTGAACCACTTCTCCTCCCTCTTCCTCATGTGGCCTTTCTTTTTCAGGAGAAAGAAACGCTGCCTCAACATCTTCCACTTCTAATGACATTTGAGTAGTGTCTTATGAGTGCTGTCCTTGGAAATAAAGTCACTCAGCTTTCTCCATGTCATTCATTGGGAGGTTGGTTGCCTTGAAGTAGATGTGTGCTATTCCTTTTTTTTCAAGGGCACACACCAGATTCCGGGCGTGGAAGTCTGACCACTTCTTTGTTATTGTGCTGTTAAATTGGGAAAGAAAGAGGAAAGACGAATGAGAAGAAGTAACTTTACACCTGTACTGTTTCCATTTACTGTCCCCTTGGTGTGTGCAGACAAACTACCAGTAATTTACAATACATGAAATTTAATGTGGAAGACTTAAGTCATCTGAACTGTGCAGTCCCCCCCCCCGTACAGAGGTATGCTATTTAAAGAAAATAAACAGAGACAAAAAAAAGAAAATGTTTTGCCATTATCTCCTTATACTGTGAACTTCATTGCTGTTTATGGTGCCATATGTCTCTAGCAAGTTGCTCATCTGCTTTAGCTTGAGACATCTGTAACCCCCAGGGGACGCTGTCTTAAGGGCTACTACCCCTGCCTGCCCTAACTGTGACAGGGTGAGGGGCCCAGATCCGTTGGCGGGTGCCTCCACCCAGGGGATGGGGTTGGAACAGCCGAGGTTGGCTAGGTCGCAGCCCTCTGGGTTGCTGCAGCTCCCCATTCTTCCCACTAGTGGCCCACACAGTTCAATTTCAGTGCCTCTGCCATGTACACTTACCCCCCCGGCTCAGACCAGTCAGCTCACTCCGGGGACCCCCTGGAAAGTAAGGTACAGTTACACCACATTCACCATGCAGTATTTCATCATTAATACACAAACTAGCCAGTGTAGTTTTGCAAAAACAAGCAATCTGATTTATTGGAGGGGGAATAACAAGGTCCAGGGGAATCAGGTTGATTGGCTTACCACTACAGTGTATAGAAATCTTTCTGTGGCTTTGTGCACAGGGCTTAACCTATTAAATTCTGTCCATGGGTACCCAAGCCCTAATGGCTGGTTACTCGATGTAGCTGGTTGGAGCCCTGACACACACGAGCATTTAATCCCTGAGAAGATCAGGTGGAGCCAGAAAGCTCAATTAGTGCTGTCCACAATAAGACAAACAATTTGTACTTTCCTTCGACTGACACTAATATAGTTATAAAAAAGGCGGACAAAGGTGGTGGAATAGTGATTGAAAACTATTCTGACTATAAAATTAAATGTGAAAATATGTTAGATGTGAAAGAAAATGACCTAAAATTGACAGAAGACCGCACTACTAAAATAAGTAGTCTAATTGAAGAAATAGTTAAAAGAGCTTTAGAAAATAATTATTTATTTATTTATTAGCTTTTGGTAACCGGGTAAGTGCGCTAGGCAACAGACCTGCCTATTTTCAGGCACGACCCGGGAGAGCACAGGACATTGGTTACAATATGCAGAAATGCACAGACATAATGTAGGTGTACAGAAGCAAAACAAGGTATACATTGGGTAGTACAGTAACAGTTACGTAAGGGTACATTTTAGACATAGATCATAATAAGGATGTAAAATAAAGCAATTAGGGTAACCATAAGACAGCTGAGGACAGTAAAGACATCAAGGTTCATAGCTACCTAGACAAGCATATTGCATGGGAGAACATTAGTGTAGTACTCAGGGTCAGACCCGACAGCCTGCAGTGGGACAAAGCAAATTAAGAGCATTTGCATTGGCCAGAGGCTAGAAGGTGGGTGAACAGTGAGTTTTTGAATTCTCGATGGGAGGCTGAAGTTTTCACCATAAGGGGGAGTGAGTTCCAGAATTTGGGAGCAAATGGGCAAATGCCTGTTCACCCATTTTGTCATGCAAGGTCTAGTGGAGAGCATGGGGACAGAGGAAGACCTGAGATGCAGGGTGTGTGAGACAGGAGTCTGGAGGTTGGCAAGATAGACAGGACAGGGAGGTCTGAACAGGGAGTCGATAAAGCAGCCCAGGGAGTAGGCTCGAATATCCTTAGGTGACAGCCAACTTAAGCCAGCGTAAAGGAGACAATGATGGGTAAGACGTGGGGCAGTTAAGGCGAATCTACAGGTGTTGTTGTAGACAGTGTCTCATTTGTGGAGTGTAGCAGAGTTTGCAGCAAAGAGGAGGGGCAGAGCATATTGGAGCTGGGGTAAGAGAATACCTCTCGCAACAGAAAGTCTAGCGGAAGGAGTGAGGGAGTGGCGCATGCGATAAGCTCCGCCAATTTTAGCATTGACGGCACGGCACACCATATTGACATGTTGAGACAGGTCAAGTGTGGGATCCAAAGTGACCCCAAGGTACTTGAAGGACTCAGTGTTTGAGATGAGGGAGCCATCAAGGCATTGAACCCGGAGCCTGTTCGCAGGGGCAGACAGTTTCTTAGAGGATCCGAATAGCATAGCACTGTTTTTCTAGGTTCAGGACTTGGTGGTTTGCTAGAGAGCCAGGTCTGCAGGAATTGGAAGTCATTAGTGAGAGTGGAGTTGATGGCAGCAACCGATTTTGACCCAGAGTAGAGAACAGGTCAATCATGTATAAGATGCAGCTATGCCGGACATGGTGGGAATATATCATTTAGGAAGAGGGAAAAGAGTTGAGGTCCAAGAGTGGATCCCTGGGGAACTCCACGGGAGATGTTTAGGGGGGAGTAAAGGGCCTTGTGAAATGCTACCGCCTGAGTCCGATTGTCAAAATAGCTATGGAACCAGGAGTGGGCTTGGTCAGATGCTCCAATGGATTGGAGCTTCTTTAGCACGAGAGGATGGTGTACCATGTCGAAGGCTTTAGACAGGTCAATAAAGACGGCCCCAGTGAGTAGGCCACGGTCCATTTTATTTCTGATGTCATATGTAGTTGTGTAAGTGCAGAGGTGGTACTGTGACTGGGCGGGAGACCATGTTTGCACGGGGTTTGAAGATTAAACATGTCAAGTGAGCAGCAAGCTGGCGGTGGACTATTTTTCAAGCAGCTTACTGAGAGGGCAGAAGAGATATAGGGCGGTAGCTGGACATGAGTTTGACATCACCCTTTTGTGTATAGGGATGGTTCTGGCAGTTTTCCAGGTGGATGGGACAGTAGCGATGAATCGAGAGGTTAAAAAGCCAGGTGATTAGGTCTGGTCAGCCAAGGTGCATACTGCTTAAGTATGCAAGGATGGATGCCTCAGGCCCTTGACCCCGTGCCGGAAGGGAGTTAAGTAGCTTGCGAACTTCAAGGTATGTGGTTGGAGCCAGAACGAAAGGGAGGGGTGGGAGGGGCGAGGGAGGAGAAGAGGGACAGTCAGGTTGAGGGCTAGTTAGAGTAGCAACTGGTGGAGAAGAAAAAAGGGCATTGAAGGCGTTGGCAATGGTGTCATGGTTGGTGCAGTGAACACCTTGAATGTTCATGTCAGCTGGATTCTGTGGCTTGTCGTTGCCGAGAATGTCCTTAATTTTGGACCAGTACCTGTGCGGATTTGTAGAGGATGTTATTAGTAGGTTCCTATAGTAGGTGCTTTTGGCAATACGAATTTGTCTTTTGCAGTTGTTACGTAATGCACGATAGTCTTCAAAGTCTGCACAGAGGTGGGAGATCTTCCACCTGGACCAAAGTTTGTCCCTAGATTTGAGAAGTTGAAGCAGGGGGCGTGTTAGCCACTTGGTTACTTTCCTGCCATCCTACGTGGTGACAGGATGTGAAGGTTTTGAAAGAGAGGAGGATGGAGTTGAAATATTCTGTGGCTATGTTAATGTCCTCTGTTTGGTAGAGAGGGGACCAGTCAACCTGGTTAAGGTCAGTTAAGAAGTCCTCATGACTTAGATGGGAGAGATTAGGAAAGGTTACAGTTTTAGCAGGGAGGGGAGGAATGACAGTGTTCCAGACACAGTAGATAGGATAGTGGTCGCTAATTGTGTCAGGTAGCACACCGGCTGAGGCAACATATTCTGTCCTGTTAGTAAGTATCCAGTCAAGGAGGGTGGCACAGTTGCCCCCACGTGAGACCCTTGTGGGTTCATGTATGAGCTGGGATAGATTTGCCTTGCTAGCTAAGGAGGATAGGTTAGCTGCGTTTTTCTCGGACCAGTCAAGGTTAAAATCACGAAGGCAGATAATGTCATTCTTGCCTGTAACTGAAGGCAGAAACCCTAGGAGTTCAGTGATGCCTTGTGTAGCATTTTTTGGGGGGATATAAGTACAAAAAATATGGAGTTTCTTTACACCCCCAAGAAGCAGTAGGGAGTGTAGGATTTCACAGTTTGGTAGGAGGGGGTCCTGCAGAAGGGTAATGTTTAGGTGAGTTTTGAAGTAGAGGGCAAGGCCACCTCCCCTTTTAGTGCCAGGACGGTCGATTTGGATTAACGATTGGGAATACAAAACATTAAAGAAGGATTTTCCAATAGTCCCAGTATTCTACACACTCCCTAAAATACATAAAGACCCTGTCCACCCTCTGGGGAGACCTATAGTAGCTGTTATTGGATCAGTATTAGAACCTATTTCAATTTATGTGGATTTTCATTTAAAAGAGATAGTAGAATCGACTCAGTCATATTTGAGAGACTGAACACATTTAATTAATCTTCTAGGGGAATTTAATACTCGTTATGATCTTTCTAATAAATCAGTATGTTTAGTAAGTTTTGATGTTAAGGATCTTTACACTTCAATTCCTCATTTAGAAGGTTGTGAGGCGTTAACAGAAACCTGAGAATTATAAAGGGATGAAACTGTACCACCTAATGAGTTTTTACTACAATTGGCTAATTTAGTCTTGACCCAAAATTATTTTAGATTTGAAAAAGGCTTTTATGCTCAGATTAAAGGAACAGCTATGGGATCTAGTATGGCTCCATGATATGCAAACATATTTATGAGTAGTTTTGAGAGAAAGTATATTTATAATAATCATAATTTCACACAAAATTTATTACTTTGGAAACGTTTTATTGATGACATTCTAGTTGTGTGGGAAGGAACAGAAGAACAGCTTTTGGATTTTCACAAGTATCTCAATGCGAGTACAAAATGCCTCAACTTTACAATGGAGTATAACAGAGAGGAAATTTCATTCTTAGATTTAGTGATTTTTGAATGCAAGGATGATCTGTGCACAAAAATGTTTAGAAAACTGACTGACAGAAACACTATTTTAAGAGCTGACAGTTTTCATCCAAGAAAGTTGGTGGAGTCTATCCCCATTGGCCAATATTCTAGGATTAAACGGAACTGTACATTAAATGAACATAGAGAATATTTTGAAGGAGAATTGACTGACAGATTCATAAAAAGAGGATATAACAGACAAGTTTTAGACAAAGCACTAACTGTGGTAACAGAAAAATCTAGAGCGGATCTATTAAGTAAATCCATTAACGAAAGAAATTGGCTAATGGCAAAATAGTGTTATCTCTAAAATATAGTGATGTGTACCATGACATTAATAAAATAGTTAAAAAGCATTGGAACATTTTGGAATCAACAAAACAAGGTGAAAAAGCGTTTATTAATGGTGTTCAAGTTGTGGCAAAAAAAGTAAGATCTCTGTCTAATAGTCTAGTCCATTCAGAACATAAATTACCTGAAGTGAAAAAACATGTTATGTTTTCGACTGAAGAATTGAAAGGTAACTATAGTTGTGGGAGATGTATACACTGTAATAACATCTATAGACTGAAAACAATTTGGAACAGTAGTAAAAAAGAAAGAAAGTTATGACATAAAAGAATTCATTAACTGTCAGAGTGAAGGAGTCATTTACGGTATAAAATGCCCTTGTGACTTGCTATACATAGGAAAAACTAAAAGGAAACTAAAACAACGGATTGGTGAACATAAAGGTTATATTAGAAATAAGGATTTAACGTCACCTATAGCACGTCATTTTTTAGAAAGAGGACACCAAATTCCATCTTTGAGGTTTTGTGGTATAGAAAAAGTAAAAAAGAACAGTGGGGGGGGGGGGTGACTTTAATAATAAACTACTCTTACGAGAAGCGTGGTTCATTAATTTGTTCCAAGCCACTAACCCCACGTTATGGTCTTAATGAAACTATAGAATGGCAACCGATACTATAATGGAATAATATACATCAGTAGTATAGACATAGGATTCCAATGTGCAATCGATCTAGTCACTTTTAGTAAGCTCTTTATGTTATTTTCAGATTTTTGTTACCATTAAAAAAACAAAGAGATAATGTCCTAGGTCTCTATATTATTAGAATTACAATAATACGTGGACATATCTTTATTTATACCTCTAACAGTACTTACGGTAATTGGTGCCATTTAGTAATGGATCTGGCACTTAGGCAAGCAGATTAAGCGCTTGCACTTACGCAGATGCGTTTAGTTGCCAGATTTAGAGGAGAAGCATTAATACCATTTGAATAAGTTGATTTGTTGGCCCTGCGTTCACTTCCATCTGAGCCATGAAAGAGTGGACATCTATGGTGAGAGAATATATTAAAAGTGTGCATGTATATGATCCAGTTAAATTTCTAAACAGAATGAGTTTGAACCTAGTTACTAACCATTTTGTGTTAATATAATCTGTTTAGGACTTGAAATAAGCTGCAATTCTTGAAATAGGGGTTAGGAGATGAAGAATCAATATGGACTGAGGTTAGCGTTGTTCCCTTCTGTAAAAAAAATCACAGTTTATATAGGGGAATCCAGTGTTAAGTTCAAAAAGGAGTTAGTGTCCTTACTTTTTTTTTTCTTTTTTTTTTTTACCTCCACGCCTTCTTGTCTGCTCTTCTGCTCTGGTCACGGACCCCAGGACCCCTGGTCACCGGATATCGCCGACTCCCCCCGTCATCCCTGGCTTGCCCCCCAGAGAGCGGGGCCGCGGTTCGGACCCCTCCCCACACCGGACCGCGTGCCTAGTAACTGGTTGGGGGAACGGCTCCGGTGACCAATCAGGACATCCCCGGGGCAGAGCATCATCTAGACGCTAGGCGTGGAATTTTTTACGCCCCTTTATTCCCACCCCCGAGGAGGCGGGGACGTGCAATGACGCCAGCGTCCTCCCCGCCTCTCTCCCCCCGACATAAGCGCGGCAGCGTGAGTGTCCCCAGCCTCCGCTAGGGGTCCCCATCGCACCGGTTGCTACCCCGACCTTCCCCCCGGAGAAGGAGAGCAGTCCGTCAGATGCTCGATCCTTCACCCCCCGGCCAGCCCTCCGACGACTCTGGCCCGTTCCCGAACCCGGGTCGTCGGCATCGCAAGCGGAAACCCCACCGCTGCGCCAACGGGCCGGCAGTGTCCTTACTTTTAATTAAATTCACATAATGCTTGACGCTAGAGCAGCACTAACTCATTTACTGAATGTGCTACAAACAGGGCTAAAAATGAATGAATGAAGTTAAGGAGCAAATTGAAAATTAGTTCAGGCATTAAGGCATCTTTTTGAGACTGTTTTTGGAATACATAACACTTGTTTATGTTTTGACCAAACATTGGAATTGTATTTTAGAGGAACTTACATCAAAGAGGCATAGCGTTTCACCTAAGTTAATTTTTGTATAGAGTTATAGCTTTAATTGGTAGTTTGAATGAGTCTAACGAAGTTGTTACGATTTAATATAGTAAAAAATATATAAAAAAAGAATTGGGAATGACTTAATGATGCTCAAATATTGAGGGAAATAAGTTTAGATGTTTAAGTTTATAAGAGACTGATGTTTAAATACATAAGATGTATTTTTGTCCTGGTTTAAGGAATGGTATAACGCTTTAGTAGTCAGTACTATTCATCATGCTGTATTATATGTTAAAAAGCCACTAACAAGTTTTGTGATGGATTAGATTTCAATTTGAGAGGTTTTCTTTGCTAGTTGAAATATTTATTTGATTTCTACGTTGTTTATGATGGCATTTATATATTTTACAGGTCTATTATGGTTAACAGCATGAACATAAACTATATAATGAAGCCTTGGTATGCACTTAAAAACAAATAAGATTAGATATTGAATATGATATTCGATAATATTCTGTTAAAAAGGAATTTTTGCAAACTATTATGTTTATAGGACTTGATTATTTTTATTCTTTATTCTTTGCTCAAGTAATCTCAGATGGAAATGGAAGCAATGCATATTTGAATGTGATGTTACCAGATATTATCAATAAGAAATATTACTGTAAGGTTAAAAGTTGACTTATAATTGTTTACACCAAGTTTATATTCCTGACGTCTTTGTGACATTTATGATAGTGTGATTTATAATAAGTACAAATATATATATATATATATATATATATTCTTTTAGAATGAACCGGTCTTTTCCTGAAGAAGGGTTTTCCCGAAACGTTGAAAAAACATAGACTGGAGGTTATCTTAGGATAAATGAAATTAACTAAGTTATGAATTCATCATTTTGATTCGTGAATCATTATTTAAGGGTGAGTGGGACATTTCAAAACCAATACCTCCAATTACTTTCCTTCGACTGTAACCTTTAGCAGGGAGCTACCCTGATTCAGTACTCACAACTTCAGCAGAGAATCATGCTTTCACCACTCGCAGGGCTGGGCCTGGGCTTCAAGGCCTCCTCACACATTCGTATGGAAAAACACAGAGGGGTACCATACCAGGCAGCTGCTCCCAGGACCAGAACAAACTCACAGCCACACGGGCGTTTCACTGCAGCGCCACTGTCCTGACAGACCGAGCGCGATTCAGCAGATTCTCCAGTCCTCTTCAGGTGAACCCTGGTAGGTAGCTGTGCTTGAACACAGCCTCCTTTGACTGCAAGCCTACAGATTTCGCCCCTGGAATGTGGCAATGCAAACGGCTGCCTCAGGCCTTTCATGCGCTTCCTGCGCGAACACTCAAGCACAGAGCTCCCTTCTTCTTCCCAGTCGCAACACCTCTGCCCCTGACAGCATGGGGCAATCCCTTCAGCTCGGGCGCTACCCGATTCCATTGGCTGGTTACAAATGCCAGTCACTTAGTCTGGCCCTCAGTGGTGCTAAAAGGTGCCATGGCCCATAATGCCACTTCCAAGAATTACAAGCTGGGTCCCCATTGGTCAGCTGGCTCCAGCCAGAGTCCTGATTCCTGGTTGGTCACCTCTCGCCAATTCCAAGGCCCCCTTAGCTACTAATGGACCCCTTTCACACAGTCCGGGTCCAGTATTGAGGGGCACAACACAAAGTTCCAGCTGCAATAAAACGTTAGACAAACTGCAATTTTACCAGTACCATACATGTTCCCAAGGGAACAACTGTATCTTTCAGATCGGCTCCCCCAGCGCTCCTAGCGACCATAAAACGGAGTGATCAGACAGCAGTCCAGAGCGGGACTCGATCAGGGAAACCCCAGTCCCCCTAGTCGTACCACTAGAGCTTGCGAGCAGGCAGCTCTTAAAAAAGGCAGAACTGGAGGCTCTAAAAGCACTCCCAACACCCCATTTAACGGCCTTACGCCAAACACCAGCCAGGCAGGGAGCAATTAGGCAAGCTCCGGGAAAGCGTTTAGGAACCCCCATTTGTAGGGAGGTTACACATCAAATAAGATGTGTCATATTGTGCCTGAAATTGTTAAGTCAGTTTTTAAATGTGAAAAATCACGGAAATTACATCCCAACAAAGTACACATCTGCACATTTGTTTGGTGCCCATCCATGGTAATGGATACATTTCAAATCCATTGTTCATCAATTCTTGCAGAGCTCCTTCTGTGCCTTGATTGTCAATGTTGTTATGAAATATGCAATTTGAGCCTACCATCTACCTGCAGTGCCCACAAGCACAAAGACTAATGTCTCTGTGTCGACATCTTGATTGTTTCTGCCGTATCCAGTATCAACAAATCCAACCATCTTTTGCTGCCGTGAATCATAAGTAGGGCTGTAAGTAAATAATTGGGCGCTCGCTTTTCACGATTACCGTGAATATGGGTGGTTAAAATGACTGTTGTGTAAATACTTAGTTGTTGTGTAAGGTGTAGATTAAAAACAAATTCACTGCAATCCCGAGCTAGTAACTCGCTCGTTATTAGCGTTTAAGTGCTTACCCAGCATCAGTTTAAGCTCCTTTGTAATCTAGTGACCGCTTAACATATTAAGTAACAGGTAACAGCCCATAGCTGATTATAATTGATTGAATTCAATTGCAAGCACTTAAATTGTACCTCCTGCTTGTACTGAGTCAGATGCTGCACCTTGCTCGGTCCTGACACAGTGTTTTGTTAGCCGCAGTAATATTGGTACGTTCAAAGCCTTCCCCTGTTTCGAAAACCAGTAACGTTGCGCCGAGACATCGAATAACACAGTATGACTGGGGCACATTTCATGTTGTTCTGCAGTACCTGCAAAGTGTCTGTGGACGAAAAATGGAAAGCTACATGCGATCGCCACACAGAAGCCACTGCCCACTTTGAAAAGAAAAGAAAGTTGGAGTCTGGTACAGGGGTTGCTGCAGATAAGCAGGTAACTGTCCATGAATTGTTTAACACAGTCTCTGTTCAGCAAGAGAGAGACTAAAAAAACTAGCTCTTTTCAATCTTATTGAGGCTTTTGCAGCTGCTAATCTACTCCTTAACACACTAGACAACCCTGTACTGCATCGATTTCTGGAAGAGAACTTAAAAACAGTGGATGTCGTTCCATGCTCCCAGTGGCTTAGAGCCAAGTACCTGCCAATGGTCTATGCACTCCATGTAGCAGTGCTGAAAAATAAAAGTTGTGGAAGCAATCTCTATTTTAATAATCTGTGACGAAGCAACAGATATTCAGGACTGATACATTTTAAATATAGTTGCCTGCTTGTTACTAAAATTAAACACCAATGAAGACAAAAATGCAAATATAAATATTCCAGAGCATGTCTTGTTCGATTGTGTCGTGCTAGAAGGTGCTAATTTTGAAACTGTTTCTCAACCTGTGCTACAGTGCCTTCAGAGCTACCTGATCCCATACACAAAAGTATATGCGTTCATGTCAGATAATGCAATGTACATTAATAAATGATGGCATCAAAGTTTAAAGCATGTACTGTTAAATGCTGTTCACGTCACTGGTTCTGCACATCTTTTTTTCCCCCTCTTCTGAGTCTTTCAAAAAACAGCTTAACTGAAATTGCACAAAATGCCTCTTCACTCGTCCAGATGCTTGAAAAATATGAGGGCGACGAGGTAAGTGCTCACCTGGTTTATGACGAGCTACTGGACTTTGCCACATTTCTAGAAGTCAAGTCAGAGGAGACGGAAATGGAGATTAGGTACTTACCGTAATTCTTGATCTTCTTGGACGACGTCTCCACCACTCATTCACACTGATGGGATCTACGCCAGAGGAGCTAGGACCCAGCGGGAGCAAGCTTTTTTGCAAGAAGGCTGGCGCCAGAGATGGAGCCATGAGGAGCAGTGCCTCGAGCTTCAGCATGTGTGACAATGACTATCTCGGCCTCGACCCTTCAACCGCCTCAGTACCTTTTTTCCAAGGAGGTGCAGCGTAGTTAGCCTAAGAAAAACAGACATAAGATAGTCTGGACAACTCGTATAAGAAGGGTCAACAAAGAAGTCTTCACAGCCTAATCATTGAGGGAGTGAAGACCAGTAACAGAGAAGTGAGCTCAGGGGATGGTGGATGGGTGTGTGAATGAGTGGTAGAGACTTCGTCCAAGAAGATCAAGAATTATGGTAGGCATGTAATTTCCATATCTTCCTGGACATAAAGTCTCCACCACTCATTCACACTGATGGGAGAGTGCCGAGCTAATAATCCCCCGAGAGGTCGGCAGGAGAAACCAAGGGCTCACAAATTTAGGACAGAAGTCCGTTAAGGATAGTCCTACCAAACGAAACATGTCGCCTAGCATGGACATCCAGGGCATAGTACTTGACGAAAGTATGCTCTGAGCTTCAGGTAGCCGCATTGCAAATGTCTGTTATGGGCATGTTGCGGATTTCTGCCAGGGATGCTGCGACAGCTCTAGTAGAGTGAGCATACATTCTTCTCTCCAGCTTAACCTGCACCACGGAATAACAGTGGCAAAGACATGCAACCAGCCATTGTTCACATATTGGGACTGTCTAGTGCAGTATGCACTGCAAGCCCATTGGTCCACACAGGAGACCAGTGGGCTTACAGCCCATACTGTACCTGTCATTTGGCGGCCGGGATGCAGCCACCCGATGACGGGGAAGGGTGGGTGAGGTGTCCTTGTGGGTGGGGGTGCCACTGGCGCACTCAGGAATTAGTGTGGGCACTGTACTGTGATCGGAAACCGGGAGGGGGGTCTACTAGACTACCAGGGGCTGTTTTAATGTACATTTACCATGATCGCGGCAGTGGGCGGGGGGTTCCACTAGACCACCAGTGACAGTGGTATTGACATTGTTCAGGGAATTGGGGACTTGGCTGGAAGGGGGGACCACTTGACCACCAGGGTTGTAAGTGTGTTTGATTTCTCAGGGAATCGGGGACTGGGAGGGGGCACTAGACTACCAGGGATTACATTGTACACATATGCCAGCAGTCACGGCTACAGGGCGGGGATGCTCTGGGATCCCCACTGCCCACGTCATGCTGTGCAGGGTGCCAGGTGCAAGTTGCTGGTCTGCCCTGCGCAGGGCATATAAATGGGGCTATAATGACATGCAAATGGCCCCATTCTTGCCTTACATATATTATGGCCTCATTTGCATGCCCCCTTGTGAATATCGTGGGTGATGTGCCTAGCGCAACTGCACTTGCACTGACGCTTCCCCATGCTCCCTATTTGTGGCTTGCGCTGGTGCAGTGCCACTGGGCCATGCGCAGTATGTGCGCCGCCCTTGCCATATTCAATGGTGCTGCACCATGGCACATCACTGTTGAATATCGCCTGGTCCTGGCCCCGGCACAGTCCAGTTGCGCTGCGCCCAGACTTGTGCCACTGCCTGGCGCAGTCTGAATATCTAGGCCCATGTGTTCAAACAACATAAAAAAAAATATGTCTGGTACCGGTCGTTTCCAACAATCTGCAACTAAGTTTTTCGCTGCTGCCAGAGCATTAAACCCTGCATGTCTGGCAACAGTAGCTATATCAGAGACTGATGTATCTGACAACATTCCAGCATTTGACGACAATATCAGTGCAAAAGCTGAACTTAGAACTTACATTCAGGAAGTGCATAACAAGAAAGTCACAATTAATGGGCATACTGTGGTTCAGTACTGGCAGGACACTAAAGAACGATTCCCTACCTTAGCGTCTATCGCACTTAGTTGCTTGAACGTCCTTATAAACCGCGCCTGCGTTGAATGTTCCTTCTCAAAGTATGGAGCTCTTCTAAGTGACAACAGAAGAAGCATCAAGTCCGAGAACCTTAAAATCCCTACTGCAGTAGAATTCTGTTTTCTAATGTTTCCTAATGTTTTCAAAGCACAAAGTCAAGACTGCATTTTTAATGTTTCTTGTAAAGTTTTATCTAATTTATACAGTATCTAATTTATATGTAAGAATTCATACGTGGGGTGTTGACGTTTGAATGTTAATATGCTACGCATATTTCTTTAACCTGTTACATACTGATTTCAAATAAATAGTAACATTTTTGGTATTACTGACGTTGTAATGTGCTTCTATTAATAGCATTTTTCAGTTTAACTTATACCACGTAAAACTGGTATTTTTACCTTGCAGACCACGTGAAAATCAGTAAAAAATGCAGCAAAAAAATTACTGCCCTGATCATAAGCAATGTGCTGTTGAATACAGGTATACATTGCATCAATAACTAGACCTGGGGGTCATCATATCTGCAAAGCAGTGTGATAAGGCAGTGGGTAAATCTAGTGGAATGCTGGGTGCATAGGGAGTGGTATCATCTGCAGAAAGAGGGAGGTGGTAATTACCCATGTGTGGGTCAATGGTGAGGCTCCACCTGGAGTATTGTGTCAAGTTCTGGAGGCCTTATCTTAAGGAGGACATAGATCATTCATAGGCGGTGCAGAGGAGGGCAACCAAAAATGCACATGGCTTGCATCAGAAGCCCTACAAGGAAAACCTCAGGGAATTAGATATGTACTCCCTAGAAGATAGAAGGGAAATGGGAGACATGATATAAACATTCAAATACCTCCAAGGTATAAATATTCAAATACCTCCAAGGTATAAATAAGGTACAGAAGGGTGGCATTTTACATGGAAAGAGATGCTCAAGGACAAGGGGGCATTATATGAAGCTGGAAGGTAGAAGACTCAGAGGGAATGGGGGAAGATGGTGGATGTGTGGAACAGACTCTCAGCGGTTCCATGTCATAAAAGCGACTGGGGAATGGCAACCCGTGAAGAGGGCGCAAATCCTCTAGCACGATGACGAACAAGGTGGAGGGGTTTGCTCCCCAGACTCCCTTTCTTAATTATACTTACTTGGGGGGAGGCATACCTTGGGGATATGGAGAACCACTGGTTGCTCAAAAGTGTCTATGCTGAGTTTCTGTTGCTGTCTTTCTCATTTACCATTTTAACATGCTACCCTCTCAGAAGAGGTGGTGGGTACCAAAACAATGGCAGGATTCAAGCATGCATGGGATAAATGCAAGGGGACACTTGTTACATGGCTGGGGGAAAGGCAGGAGATCGAGTAGGGTCTGTAGTAACACAGTAGGTAGGTAACTTTAGGGCAGGATAGGTGGACGAAAGGGTCCTTTTCTGCTGACAGCTTCTGTGTTTCTCCTGCTGACTTAGCAAACTGCCAAGATGGTACAGTTCTCTTCCCCCAACTCAGAGAAACAGTGTCTCAGTCGTAAAGTTTTAGTTCCTTTATCAGCTGCCCCTGCCTCTTTGCTCTGATAGCAAGATTGTTCTCTTCCAAAAGCTAGCAGTGCGGAAGTCTAACTGCAAACACCTGGCTTTCTTCTGCCTAAGGCACACATCCCAAATAACAGCTCTCCTCCTGACTTAGCAGACTGCCAAGATGATACAGTTCCCTTCCCCCAACTCAGAGAAGCACACTAACTCTTTCTTTACCCTGATTGAAACCCTACACTTCTAATAAAGTATGTTTGCTTAATCTCAACAGGCCCTGACTCTTGCTCAATGTAGACTGCTTTAACTTTACAGGTCGATTGTTGCCCCAAAGGAAAAAGAATATGAACTTTTCTAAGAACTGGACTCATAGGGTAAGGACTAATGCTTCCCTAATATCCATGCTATCAGACCTGGTCCTCCCTAGAAGGTGCTCTACACCTGCTCTAAAACTGGAATGGAGACTGTCATTTGCTGTACCTTCAGTATGTGGTGCTTGTTCAGTTCAATGTTTTCATTTTTTTGTTTAACAAATGATTAGCTTTTTGCTTACGAGCTGATATTTTTCTGTTTTTCCACTTATCTTTAATGCTGTGCTGCCTTGAGGGTTACAGAAGCCTTAACCCTGAAACTCTAACTTTTAATGAAACACATTTATAGACCATGATTCGCTTAGATTCTGCATATTGCATTTTACTCCCTAGATATATGGTGTGTTTGCCTGTAGGGGGTTGGAACCAGAGACCAAATATGTTGCCTTCCTGTTTAATGATGTCTGTCTAAAACAGCTATTCTATTTCTGTCTAACTCGACACAGGGAAAGCACTTTTGAGTTAGAGAGAAATAGAACAATTGAGAGTCTAAGGGAAGGAAGTAGCCTGTGGCTGGCTAGTCAGCAGTTCATCAGGACGGAGGCGGGTGGGGTGGGAAAGAGAGAGATCGTGGCAGCTGTTTTTTTTATTATGTGCTGCATCCACAAAGTGAAGAAGGTCTTTTGTGATATATATTTGAGAAGTGGGCTGAGGTGTAAGTGACATGATATTTTTTGGGGAAGCATTTTGGTATTTTTCAGTTTTGGGTACTGACACTATGTGGCCATGACTGAACAAATAATGGCTGCAGTTTGAAGTCTGAAAGTTCTTAGGGGGCAGTCTTCTCACTTGTATCAATGCCCAGCTGAACAGTGGCGGACTTATTCCCGTGTGCTAGCCACTTTAGTGCACAGGTACTAGCCAATCAGCTTGCTTATCTTTGGGGACCCATTTCATAATTTACTATAAAAAAGGCTAAGGAAACATGGAGCACAAAAACATAGAAATTGTCAGCGGATAATGACCACTAGGCCCATCCAGTCTGCCTGTAACCCTATACTTCTTAACCGCCTCTGACCCTATCTGGTCAGTGGCTTTTCATTACTTCACCCCACCTCAGTGTACCCTTGTGCCTGTCCCAGGCATGCTTAACACCCCCACACTGTGCTTGCTCCCACCTCCTCTTGTGGCAGACTATTCCTTGCGTCTACTGCTTCCTTATATTTCCTCTTAACCTACACCCTTCAAACTTCATGCCCCTTGTTCTTGTACTGCTTCTGCATTGGAAGATGTCTCACCCCTGCACCTTGTTTTTGCCCTTAAGATATTTGAATGTTTCTATCCTGTTCCCACGCTCCCTCCTTTAATCCTATGAGTACATATTGAGATCCTTGAATCTCTACTCATGTATTTTGAGGTGCAAGACCTGTACCATCTTGGTCACCCTTCTCTGGACTGACTCCATCCTGTTGCTGTCCTTACAAAAGTGTGTCCTCTAGAACTGCACACAGTACTCTAGGCGAGGCCTCACCATGGTATCACCACCTCCTGCCTTCTGCTAGGGATACCTCTACCTATGCATCCCGGTGTGTATAGGCACCTTTGTGCTCTGTTTAGGCACCTTTAGGTTATCTGAAATGATAACCCCCATGTTCCTTTCTTCCCAGGTGGTCGTAGAAACATAGAAGTTAATGGCAGATAAGGACCGCAAGACCCATCCAGTCTGCCCATTTCTTTTTCTACCTTATGAATGTGTCATTGGCACTCGCTGTGTCGGTGGTCTATCTATTCATACTCATCTGTATTGCTCCCTTATGCCTATCCCATGCCTGTTTGAAGCCATGAACTGTATTCATATCCACCACTTCCTGAGGTAGGCCGTTCCATGCATTCACCACCCTTTCTGTGCAAAAGAACTTCCTCACATTATCCCTTAATTGGCCTCCCTCTAATCGCATGCTGTGTCCTCTTGTCCTGCTATTTTTCTTTTATTGAAACATGTTAGACTCTTTCACCTTGTTAATGCCCTTAATGTGTTTGAATGTTTCTGTCGTATCACCTCTCTCTCTCCTTTGCTGTAAGGTATACATATTGAGTTCAGTTAATCTGTCCTCATATGATTTCTGATGCAGTCCCTGGACCATTTTGGTTACCCTTCTCTGGACTGCCTCAATTTATTAATGTCTTTTGAAGGTGTGACCTCCAGTACTGCACACAGTACTCCAGATGGGGCCTAACCAGTGTCTTGTAAAGAGGGATTATTACCTCCCTTTTCCGGCTTGTGATACCCCTACTAATATACCCCAACATCCCTCTAGCCTTACCTACTGCTTTAGAGGTCTGCTTGGTTGATTTCAGGTCATCGGTGATTATGACGCCCAAGTCTCTTTCTTCCCTTGTGACTGCCAGCAACTCCCCTCCCAGCCTATAGGTGGTTTCAGGGTTTCTCGTCCCTATGTGCAAGATCTTGCACTTGCCACTCTTCCATCCATTTTGCTAGTTTTTCCAGATCTCTTCTCATTCTGCTCACCCCATCTGGATCATCTACTGTGTTGCAGATCTTGGTGTCATCTACAAACAAACCTTACCTTCCGGTCCATCTGCAATGTCACTAATGAAGATATTGAAAAGGACTGGCCCCAGGACTGATCCCTGAGGTACCCCACTTGTGACTTGCATCTCTTCCGACTGTATACCATTTACCACCACTCTCTGTTTTCTGCCTGTCAACCAGTTTGCCACCCAGTTGGTCAACGTCTGACCCACCCCGAGCCTACCCAGCTTATTAATCAATCTTCTATGTGGAACAGTCTTGAAAGATTTGCTGAAGTCAAGGTAGGCAACATCATTTGCTCCCACTTGGTCCACCACTCTGGTTATCCAGTCAAAGAAATGTATGAGTTTAGTTTGACAGGACCTTCCTTTTGTAAACCCTTGCTGTTTTGGATCATGTGCTCCTATGGATTCCAGGTGTTGCACTATCCTTTTCTTAAGGAGTGTTTCCATAATCTTGACCACTACTGAGGTAAGATTGACTGGTCTGTAGTTTCCTGCCTCCTCCCTGCTGCCACTCTTGTGGAGCCGAATCACATGAGCCCTTCTCCAGTCTTCTGGGACCTCTCCTGTGCTCAGAGACTTCCTAAACAGTTCTGATAATGGCTCTGCTAGTTTCACCCTTAGCTCCTTTAGTACCCTGGGATGTATGCCATCAGGTCCCATTGCCTTGTCCACCCTGAGCTTATTGAGCTCTTGCAGGACCCTTTCTTTTGTGAAGGGAGTAGTGCACACCTCCCCCCCCCATGTCCATGGTTCAGAGCTGTGGGCCCTGCCCTCCCTTCTGTTCAATAAATACTGAGCAGAAGTATCTATTTAGGATAGATGCTTTTACATGGTCCTCCTCCTCACACGCGCCCTTATCCCCCTTGATTTTAGCAATACCCCCTCTGGACTTTCTTCTTTCACTAATGTATGTGTAGAAAGTCTTGTGACCTTCTTTTACCATTTGTGCTAGTGTTTCCTCAGTTTGGGCATTTGCCTGCCTTACTGCCTTCCCTGCTTCCCTTAAGGAGGTTTGGTATGCCTCCCTATCTTCATCCTGCTGAGTTCCCTTATATTTCCTGAAGGCCAGCCTTTTGGCTTTGACCTTTTCTGCTACTGTGTTTGAGAACCAAAGTGGTTTCCTTCTTGTTTTGCACTTCCTTTTCTCACTAACATAATGGGATGTTGCTTCAAGTATTGCATCTTTAGTGCTTGCGCACTTTGCCTGTACCCCCTCACCTGTATTTCTTTTTGCCAGGGCTAGCTTAACTGTGTTGGCCATCTTATCAAAGTCAGCTCCTCTGAAGTCCCATAATTTTTGCCTTGGAATGGGATGATTTTGTTATGGTGGCCAAATTGAACCATACCATGTGATGGTCACTGGCTCCCAGGTGACGTTCTACCTGGAGATCTGTGATCCTTTCCCTGTTAGTCAGTACTAGATCTAGGATAGCCCTGTCTCTAGTGGGTTGTTGTAGCAGTTGTTTGAGGCCCTCCCCCTGCAGGGAATCCACCATGTGTTTAGTTCTGGCAGATGTCCCTGCTGGTATTGACTAGTCTGTATCTGGCATGTTGAAGTCTCCCATTATCAGAATCTCCCCTTTAGCTGTCATGTTTAGTATATCTTCTAACAGTAACTTGTCTATGTCCTCCCCCTGGTCTGGAGGCCTGTACACAACCCCAGTTTGTATGGCTATCCTGTTTCCGGTTTCCAAGGTGATCCACAATTCTTCTGGCTCCTTATGTGTATTCTGAATTTCTGTAGCTTTAATATTTTCATTGACATAAAGGGCCACTCCACCCTCCCTTTTTGCACCTCGGTCTCTTCTGAACAGTACATAGCCAGGTACTGAAGTATCCCGAATGTGGTTACTGGTAAACCATGTCTCGCTAATGGCTACTATGTCCAGTTTAGCCTTTGTCATTATTGACTGCAGGTCTGGGATCTTGTTTCCCAGACTGCGAGCATTTGTGTACATGATTTTCCATTGATCAGCTTTCGGTGTGTTAGTTGTTGGGTGAGGTCCAGTGTTTCCCCTGTGCATCATATGGGGAGCAGGACCTTGTGCTTTACCTGGTGATGCAAATGAAGTACAAACATGCTGAATCCCTGTTTGACCACTAGCTGAGGGGAAGGGGTGTTCTTCCCATTCGATGTTTCGGGTGCTGCACCCCTCTCCCCATTTGCTAGTTTAAATATTCTGCAAAGACATCAAACGTCTGCCCCAATGCACTGACTCCCTCCTTAGTCCGATGCAGTCCATGAAATTTAAAGAACTTTCGCTCCCCAAACTGTTGCCAGTTCCCTACAAATTCGTGTCCTTTTGTTCCCCTCTTCCAGACTGGGAGGATCTCAGAGAAGGATATGCCGGATGAAATGGATGACAGTTTGTCACCCAGCCTGGTCAAGTGTTCCTTGGTCTCCACAACTGACCGGCTGGTGAGATCGTTAGTCCCTATGTGTACCAGGACATTAATGTTTTCTCCATCTTCCTGAACAATTTAACAATGCAGTTAGTGTCTCTCACTGATGTACCTGAGAGACATCTGACCATTACCCCTGGCTGGAGATACGTATCAACTCCCCGAATCATGGCAGTCTTCTATGATCAGATGTTTTTTTGGATTTCTTTTTTGCTTTTTTTGTTTTGGCTCCTGTTTTGGGAGTGTTTTGTTGTGCTAGCTCCTGTGCTGCAGTGTCCTCTGCCCCTTTGTTTGATTTCGGAGATAGAGGCAGTTACCTGTTTGTAGTTTTTATGTGGTTTGTGGAGGTGATATGTTGGAGAACACTGAGTGATGAGGCACCCAATTTGCCCCTCCTAACCATCTGCCAACCTCCCGGAACAGCTACCCTCTGTGGTTGGGGTGCTTCTGTTGGATGTTGAGGAAATGGCGGGTGGTTCTTATAATATATTTCCTTCTAAATATGCAATTTGAGGCATGATATCTCTGCCCATGCTGCCTGGAGCTGAGCCCTTAGATCTCTAATGGCCCAGCACGTATGACAGTGTCCTAAATCCTGTAAAACTGCCCTTCTGAAAAGTGTTCCACAGTACCTGCAGTTAATGATATTCATTCCAGGTAAGTTGCTGGGTGCATAACCTGGTCAGAGTAATTAGAAGGAAGAAAATGAAAGCAAAAGTTTGATTTTGTGTTTTGTTTGTTTGTTTTTGTATAACTTGTTATAACAAGTTAAATTACTAGTGCCCCTGTAAATGAGGTCACTGTGTGGCTACTCCTCTGAACTGCCCCTTCCTGCTTTGCTACAGGAAATGTCACAACTGTGCTACCCTAAAAAAAGGAGTGTAGTGTGGGGTGGTTGGGGATTGGGGTGGATGGCTGGGCTCTTCCTCTGCTAAAAAAAAGAAGAACCACGGATGGAAGTAACACGGAGGTAAGAGCAGAAACAATCAGCCAGCAACAAATGCAGTAGCCCTGAAAGCTTATCCTAATGACAGATAAAACTGTAAGACCTGTAAAGCACCACCTGTAATAATTTCACATAAGATATACCCTGTAAGAAACTGTTTGCTACAGAGAAAGATAAAACAGTAACAGAAGATATACTTTGCAAAAGACAATTTGAATCAGAAGATTACAGCAGTAATCTGTAAGCACACACCTGTAGGCACACCGTATAATAATACAGCAGAATGTATACTCAGCAAGAACAATTTATATCCGAGAAAAATGAAGCAATAAAATGTTAGCAATAAACACTAACAATCCCTTGTGAGTGCAAAATAAAGACAACAACCCACAGTAAACCTGCCTAGCCAAAAGAAGCCTTAATCCTTATTGTTGCTCTGGTAAGGTTCTTTGCTCTATCCTTTCAAGCAACCTAGAAGAAAAGAGCTCAGGTGAAGCTAGGTGCCTTGGCTAGCAAACCTAGTCTTCCACTTCCAGGATATCAACTAACCTAACCTTTTAACCCTTCCCTCTGTTGGAAGGGACTGACAGTTTGTCAGCTCCACTCCCAGATACACACCTAATGCCCTGTAAGAGCTGTGGGAGGATAGCAATTAACTCCTTCAATGTGAGAAGACTGCAACACCTGTGAGACAAAAATACTTTCAGCAAAAAAAATAAAATAAAATGGTTGCAAACACTAGTTTTGCTTAGTCTAATGATAAAAAAGTCTAATGACAAAAATGTAAGCATTACCTGTAATAATTTCACAGAAGAAATACCGTGTAAGAAACACTTTGCTACAGAGAAAAATAAAGCAGTAACAGAAGATATACCTTGCAAAAGACAATTTGAATCAGAAGATTACAGCAGTAATCTGTAAGCACACACCTGTAGGCACACCCTGTAATAATGCAGCATAATGTATACCCAGCAACAACAATTTGAATCCGAGAAAAATAAAGCAATACAATGTTAGCAACAAACAGTAACAATCCCTTGTGAGTACAAAATAAAAACAACACACAGTAAAACCTGCATAGCCCAAAGAAGCCTTAATCCTTACTGTTGCTCTGGTAAGGTTATTTGCTCTGTCCTTTCAAGCAACCTAGAAGAAAAAAGCTCAGGTGAAGCTAGGTGCCTTGGCCAGCAAACCTAGCACTTCCCCCATCCTGTATCTTTCTCCAGGGTTCCCTCTTCCAGGTGCATTATTTTGCACTTATTTGCATTGAACCTCAGTTGCCACAACTCTGACCATTTTTCTAGTTTCCCCAGGACCCTCTTCATTTTTTGCACACCTTCTGGAGCATGTACCCTGTTGCAGATAGTAGTGTCATCAGCAAACAGGCAGACCTCTCCCTCCAGCCCTTCTGCAATGTCACTGATGAAGACATTGAACAGGACTGGCCGAAGGACTGATCCCTGAGGTATCCCGGTGGTCAACCCTCTCCCTCCAGAATGGATCCCATTTACCATCACCCTCTGCCTCCTGTCCATTAGCCAGTTTCTAACCCAGTCTGCCACCTTGTGCCCCATGCACAGACTACCCATCTTGTTAACCAGCCTCTTATGTGGGACGGTGTTGAAGGCTTTGCTGAAGTCATGGTAGACAACAATCACTGCCCCCCCTCCCCAATTTACTTTCTTTGTCAACCGATGAAAAAAATATATAGTATTCATTTGACACAACCTTCCTATTGTGATTCAATGTTGCCTTAGATCCTGGGTATTGTTTACTTCTGTTCACCACTATTCTTTCTTTTAGCAGTGTCTCCATGATATTTCCCACCACTGAGGTGAGGCTGACAGGCTTGTAGTTCCCTGCCTCATCCCAACTACTGTTTTGTGTAGAGTGACTACATATGTCCTCTTCCAGTTCTATGGACCCTCTCCTGTGTCGAGTGACTCTGTGAGCATGGCTGTCAGGGGCACTGCTAGTTCCCTTAATATTGTTGGTTGTATGCCGTCTGGCCCCATAGGCTTTGTCCACCTTCAGTTTTGTGAGCTCTTCAAGGACTCTCTACACTGTGAATGGACTGGCGTCCACCTCCCCCTCTTTCCATATGTTGCCCAGCTGTGGTTCCTGACCCTCCCTCTTTTCAGTGAATACTGAACAGAAGTGTTTATTCAGTTTTTTCACCTTCCTTAGGTCTCCTTATAGTCTCCTTCATTTCCTTTGAATCTTATTATCCCTTCCTTGATTTTTCTTCTGTCGATGCTGTTCCTATAGAATGTCCTGTCCTGTTTCTGTTCCTATAGAATGTCCTGTCCTGTTTCTTCACTGTCTGTGCTAATCCAGCCTCATTCTGTACCTTTGCGCTCTTTGCAGCCTTCTCTGCTTCCCCTAGGCACTCACGGTACACCTCTCTGTATTCCTCCCTTTGGGTCCCCTTACACTCCATGAAACTAACCCTTTTAGCCCTTACTTTGTTGGCTACCTCTTTCAAGAACCATAGTGGCTTTCTCCTTCTCTTTCCTTTGGACACCAAGCTGGTGCATTGGTTTGTCACTTCCACTATGACGTATTTTAGGCGCACTCATTGCTGGTCAACCCCCCCTCCTCTGGCTACTGTGATATGTCTACTCATTTCTGTGAAGTCTGCCCTCATGAAATATGATATCTTTGCCTTTGTGTGACTAGCTTGCGTCTCTGTCTCCACGCTAAACCACACTGTTGTGGTCACACAATCCCAGCTGACCTTCCACCTGGACGTCTGTGTCTCTGACCCTATTGGTTGTACAAGGTCTACAATTGCCCTGTCCCTGATGGAATCTCACACTAGCAGTCTGATGCCTGCCCCGTGTAGGGGATCCAGAATGTCACAGCTCCTGGATGAAGCAGCTACTGGGCTTATACAATCGTCATCTGGGATATTGAAATCACCCAGCAGTAATAATTCACCCTTTGTTGCCATCTCATGAATCTGATCCACTAGATCCCTATCCCCTTCCTCTCCCTGTGCTGGAGGTCTATAGATCACCCCTGTGCAGATTGCTGTACTATTGCCTGGGTCAAGGGAGCCCTACAGTACCTCGGCCTCGCCCGTGTATCCTGTACCTCCGCTGCCTTTATACCTTTAGTTATGTAGAGGGCCATTTCCCCAACCCCTTTTTTACTCCCTCTGTATCTTCTAAATCAGGCGTACGCTGTAATATTTGTATCTCAGTCATGATTAGCGGTGTACCAGGTCTCTGTTATTACCGCTATGTCCACGTCTCCCTCTATTAACAATGCTTCCAGATCTGACATGCACAGGAGTGGTGTTGGTATGTTAGCTGGTGATGGTAGCAAGCTATGTCACATTCTTGAATATGCTGCCAGTCTGCAGCATGGATGAAGAGGGGAATCTCCGTATCAGAAGCTATAACTCCTGTTTAAATGTTTGGTGCAGCAATAAGGGGTATATCCTGAGTTGGGGAAAGGGAACCTAAGTGGCATGATGCTGCCCTGTAAAAGTGTTGGGCTACATCTGTCAGGGGATGGAAAAGCAGGCAAGCATAAAAAGTTTTCTTGCTTTTTGGCCAAACGTTTAAACTAGCCAAGTGAGAAGGGGGTTGAGCAAATGGTGCACTGAGACTTTGACTTCCAGTCTAGTTCTAGTCCTGTCCTTCCTTGAACTTCCCTGACTCCTCACAGACCATCCACTAACTGACACCATAGTGCCATCAGGCGCTTGAATTCCAGCCCGTGATGCCCATTATCCACCCCTTGGCAGACTTGACATCACTCATGCCTGTTCCCGATGCCAACATGCCATCTCTAGTAATATCCCAAATCAGCCTGTGGTTACATATAGCCAGTAGATAATCACTTCCATTAACTGAAACCTTCTGTGGTTTGTGCCACTCCTTTGAAGTGAAGGGGGCTTGTTAATTAAGTAACTAAATCCTGTTATACTATGGCAGGAAAGAATGCTGGTCTGTGATTGGTCACTCCGGGACTGGACCCGTGATGTTATCCCAATATAACATCATGGGTCTAGTGCCAGCACACAGAAGACCACATCAGCTGTTCTCAGAATCACTCCACAATGCCTGCCTCAATCCCCGCTCAGTAACTCTGCTTCACTAATCCCTGCTCGATAACCACGCTTCAGTGATCCCTGCTCGATAACCAAGCTTCACTGATCACCCTGCTTCACTAATCCCTGCTTGATAACCCCGCTTCACTGATCCCTGCTCTATAACCCCACTTCACTGATCCCTGCTCAGGAACCCTGCTTCAGTGATCCCTGCTCAATAACCCTGCTTCACTGACCCCTTCTCGATAACCCTGCTTCACTGACCCCTACTCGATAACCCTGCTTCACTGATCACTGCTTGATAAGCCTGATTCACTGATGCCTGCTTGCAAACCTTCAATGTTGCTTCCCAGCTCCTTTACAATAAAAATCAAAATCCAGCAATAGTTTAAACCTCCCTCTTTCACACTCATTACTCCCCATCTCATCTTTCCTGAAATTGAACCCAGCAGCTCTGTGAATCGTGGAGACGGTAACTGGTGGTCATGCAATTCACTGACACCGCTCTGTCACTCATGGCACATATTTAAAACACCCACTCCCACCCTGTCACTGTGGCAGAAAGTATAAAAAATAATTTAAGCACCATCCTGGTGGCTTCATCGTGGTCTACATCACAGCAGGGCTAAACTGCAGCAGAACTCAAACAGCACGTGCACCTTTCACTAAAAAAATAGTAAATGTAAACCTTGATAACGATCACCTTCTCAGCCACTGAACTAGAGTCTTTTCTCTTTTCCTGGTGTTTTAAAGCCAATTGCTCAGATTTATTTTAGTGATGGTATTTTTTTCATGGTATACTCCCTTGCTCACTCGCAGTAGATGTGGCTTTACAATGTACACGTTCTTCTCCAGATGACCACGACTGCAGCTCCACCTCTTCCGCTCCTGGATACAACTGCAGCTCTTCATAATAAACTGAAAAAAACACACTCACAAAAGAAAAAAACTGATAAAAAAAAATAATTCACAAAAATATAACTTTTAATGTTCTTTTCTTTTGTTTTTTATTCTTGAGCCATTGTATAATAGCAATAATGCACTCCAGGGTGGGTGTTGTGCTGGGATAACATTACACCCTGCTTAATTGTTTGCATCTACAGTTATTTCACAGTGCATGTGTTATTGTTTATGTAAAAGTTACTTTTGATTCCCACTCATCCTGCCATCCTCTGCCAGTGACCAGATCAGCCTCTCCTCCCCTCTAGGTCCACTGATAAACTATTTGTACTGACTGTGAGCTAGTTGACTGCATAATTGAGTGAGTGTGAGCTAGCACAAGCAAGTGTTCATCCATTGCCATACTTAGCCCACTCATGGTCAGTACAAATCCAAGACATTCTTCAGTGGGCATAGAGGTGAGGGGTGGCTGATACGGATGTTGGTAGTTGAGGGCAGGATGGGTGGGGAATGGCATTGTGTCACCAGGCCGGTGTTCACAACGCCATTCCCATCCATCCAGCCATCTCCTGTCAGTGAGCAGATTAGTCTCCGTCGCCTCTAGGCCCACTGATAAACTGTACTGACTGTGAGCTGGCTGACTGAATGAATGAGCATGTGCTTTATTTATTTTATTTATTTATCTATTAGATCATCGGTTTACAGACCTTGTGCTAGCACAAGTACGCGTGCGTCCACTGTCATAGTCAGCCAGCTCATGGTCAATACAAGTCCAAGACATTTTTAGTGGGCGTGGGAAGGGGGTGCTGATACGAATGCCAGCAGTTGAAGGTGGGATGGGTGGGGAATGGTGTTGTGCCACCAGACAGGTGTCCACAAAACCGTTCCCACTCATCTTGCCAAGCCCTGCCAATGACCAGATCAGCCCCCTTCCCCTTTAATCTCACTGAAAAACCACTTGTACTGACTGTGAGCTGGTTGACTGAATGAATTAGTGCTTGCTGCTGCCCATGAGGCGAAAAGTTTTTTTATTGTTTCCAGCCCCCCACCACACATACTTCACGAATAATGAATACCACGCTGATAATATGCTATTTAGTATTTGGTTCCGATTATCTGAATGGCCAACTATTTGTGGTATTCAGAAAATAATATTTGCCCCTTGCTCTGATCTATTACATAGCACTATGTTTACATGATATAGGAGTAGGATTCCAAATGTATATACTAATAAAAGACAATATTATTTTACAATACGAGCAGCAACTTGTTGGAACTCCCTACCTCACTATATTGTAAACATTTGATGCTTGTGATGTGATGAGCTGGAGGTGCTCTGTGAAGTGCTCTTCTCTAAAGGTGGTGAAAGGAGATGAGCGAGGCACCAAGGTCCGAATTATGTGGATAGGTTAACCGTTACCCAGACAAGGAGAGGCAGGAGTCAACTTAGTGCTTCAATGCCCACAGAGCATTTATTTTGTACCACGGGTAAAGAGACGCAGTCACAAGAGGAAGGAGGGGTTGTTCGAGAACAGTAGGGCAATTAACAGAGAAATACTTTTATCTACCACTAGTAAGATTACTGCCACAAGAATAGACTATAGGCCTACTGCCACTCTTATTCTGAAATTATTCTAGACTTTGATACTCTTAGATGAGGATCAGGTGACATAAGCTACTCAGAACTGTACTAGGGTAATTATCACCACACATTTCCATCAGAGTCTAGTTATTACAGGAGTCCAGAGATCCGGCGTCTTCCTGTACACCGTCGTTCTTTGTTGGTGGCTACAAGGGAAATAAAACAGAACTATAGAACCCTAATCACAATCCCCAACAAAGACCTAGATAAGGCCACCGGGGTGGTGAGAGGTTTGGTAAACAGACCATATGTTTCGTCGGCAAAAGCCCACTCTCTCCAAGACTGCCGGAATGTAGAACCAGAGCAACTGGTTCCTGAGATAACACACTGAAAACAAAGCGTTCCTCAGCCAAAACCCACTTCCAGGGTTGCCAAAGATGAAGATAGATCAAGACCTGCGTGGCGATGAATCCGAAGGAGGACTACCACAACTTGACTGATGCTGCGGTACTCCAAGGGCCAGCTAAACTCAGAAGGAACTCTGACAGGACCAGGAACCATAAGAATCTGAAGAGATGATGGTTGACTCTGCAATCCTAGGATCAGGAACTAACACAAAACAAAGAGACGGCGGATGCGTCCCATACTGGGCTTCGACAGACTCGACTTTCGTCGAATGACCAGGAGGGGCGCAGACTAGGTTCTCCAGGATAAGCTCACTCTTCTGTAGAGGGCGACCAACTTCGGGACATCTGGAACAGGAACCATACGGAACGACACTGGCACGACTGTCGTGATGCGTTTCGGCGGCTGTACTTTCAAGCTGTGAAAACAAGAAATGGCGGGTACGACTTGTATGACTGGCGACGAACTCGACTTCGGCGGACGACACAGACGGACGTGATGAGCTGATGGAGGATCTCCCAGGAGTGAAGAATGCTGAGTGGACGTCTTCTTCTGAGTAGAGACTGATTCTGACTACGTGGGGTTACAGACCACACTATGAGACTGCAGAGTGGTAGAAGATTGAGACTGTCTTCGTACAGTGGTAACCATATAACTGAAAAATGGCCAAAGAACTGTGGAATGATACAATAATTTGCCGGAGGAGGGCAAATTATAACTTTAGGGGTAATTATTACTGAAAAGGGCCAAAGTCCAGGTGCTTAGAGCAATAGTTTAGATACTTAGGACAATAGTTCAGGTCCTTAGGGCAATAGTTCAGGTACTTAGAGCAATAGTTCAGCATAAGCAGTACAGTAATTATAGTAGTTTCACAGTATAGGCAAATCGAACACTCTTAAATGAACCCCTGTTTCTAAATGTAGGGTCTTCTGGAATAGGATCTCGTTCTGGATGTCTTGGCTAAGGCCTCCTTATAGTACCACTAGGTTGGCTTGCCCTTTTCCGCTAGGCCAGGGCCTCCCTGTAGTACCAAGCTTTACCTCGGGCCTAATGCCCTACGTTTACCTCGGTCCTGACGCCCTACGTTATCTTGGGCCTGGTGCCCCACTTACTATTGGGCCTGATGCTCCACCTTCTATTGGGCCTGGTGCCCCTCTTTATAATGGGCCTGATGCCCCTCTTTACTTTGGGCCTGGTGCCCCACCTTGTAATAGGCCTGGTGCCCAACTTAATACTGGGCCTGGTGCCCCTCTATATAATGGGCCTGGTACCCCACTTAATACCGGGCCTGGTGCCCCACCTTGTAATGGGCCTGGTGTCCCTCCTTATAATGGGCCTGGTGCCCAACTTAATACTGGGCCTGGTGCCCGTCTTTATTTTGGGCCTGGATTGCCCCTTTAAATGCCCCAAATGGCATGCCCCCTTTAAATATGCAGCTCACTGAGAGCTTCTGTCATTTAATCACAAATCCCCGCCCCAAATCCCGCCTCAACATCAACATTTTTACGACGCTCTACTGGCCTTGAAGTCCTAGCCCCTCCCTGTGGGCGTCACTAAGTCCCGACTCTTTTTTAATATTAAAATTAAGGGTCCTAGTTACCCGATGCCCTTGTGGTGCTCGGCCTCCTTTCTTCTTGCCTTCTGCGCACTTTCACACAAAACAAAGTTCTCCCTTTTAAACAGGCGGTCAGCACTCTTCTTGTGCTGCTGCCGACTCACCATTCCGCCCTCTTCTGGGGCTGCTGTGGGGATGCTGTCAGTGGGATGGAACTTGCAGGCAGCGGGGAGGATGGCAAGGGGGCCTAGGACAGCCGACAGGGAGAGCGACGATGCAGCGCTTCAGTGCCGCCGACGTGGGACCGAATTAAACTTAAAGATAAAACAATAAAACGAAGGGGCTTACAAGCCCAAACTGCAGTAAACGGCCATTTTTCATCTTCATGGTGCCCTGATGGCACCATCGACCATGAAACACCACAGAGCAGGGACCATACTGTAAAGTGCACAGGGCACTTTTCTACTATTATTTTACAGTTTCCCATTACAAGAAGGTGAGTCTTTATTTTCAGGGGCTCCCTTAACATAGTACCCTGCTGCCTACACCTACAGCAGGTACCCTGAGCACCTGTGAACCCCTAATTTATTTATTTATTTTAAACTTTTTGGGATGCCCCAGCTTTGGGGCATTACAGATTCGGGCCTGCCTGAAAATACATGTCCCCATGTATTCCCTTAACTCTTTCATAAAATCTATCGTCTTAACAACCTTTAAAATCTTACTTAACACTCTATGAAGTCTTACGTTAATAAAACACTCTTAATATCTCTAAAATATTCTTAAAACATCTGCTATACTGTAAATTGTTGAAGTTTTACCTTAAAGTGACTGTGTCAGGGAAATTACTTTGATTAGATCTACCTGTTGTACCAAGGTACGAGTTGCGAAGCTTCTGTGATATACCTTCTAGGAGGGATACCTGCATTCGATCTTTGGGTTCTGCAGGGTTGGAAATCAACAGGTTCTTGAACAATACGTTCTCTTTCTAGGAAATCCGGTATTTCCAGAGCTATCACTGGTACACAATTTAAATGGTCCTGGGAATGCATATACAAAGTATGGGTCCAAGGTTTTGTACACCAATTGGCTGGCAATTCTAGTTCCCACATTTTGTCTTTTGTGGACTCCTGCCTCTCTTTTGGCGTAGGACTGTCCTGTTCTGTAACGATCACAGTGTCTCTGAAAGTGCAAGATTTTAGGAGATTTCGATGAACAATCTTGGTACCATGTCCAAATTCCTGTTGGATCTTGTATACCGGTAGTTCAGGATAAGGTATCTCAATAATATAATATAATATAATAAGGTTCTAGTTCCCACTTTGAAGATAGTTTGCTGCATTTTTGGGTCTTCTTCAACATTACTTTTTCTCCAACAAGTAAAGGTGTAGCTTTGGCCTTGATATCGTAGTTTGTTTTCTGCTTCTGCCATGCTTGTTCCATGTGTCTTTTTCCAGCTTCTTGTAAACGTTCATCATGTTCTTGGACCCAATTTGTCACTGGTTTCTTTCCTTTAATTTCTTCTTGTGGCACTTCCAGCACTAAGTCCATCGGAAGTTTTCCGTGTCGTCCAAACATTAAATAATGAGGGGTATAACCCGTGGAGCAATGAATCATATTATTATACAGATATGTGAGTTCAAGAAGTAAGGCTGGCCAGAAGGGACGTTTATATTCTGGTAGAGCTCGCAACATTTCTAGGAGAATCTGGTTTGTTCTTTCGCAAAGTCCATTACCTTGGGGTGGTTAGCAGTGGTTTTTAACTTATGGCTTCCATACAGAGTGCAAAGTTCATGAAAGAGTTGAGATTCGAAAGATGTTCCTTGATCTGTGAGGATTTTTGTAGGATATCCGTAAGGTCGACAGTAGTTTGAGCAGATAGGTCTTTTACTACGCATCCAACCACGTACTTGGAAAAGTGATCCACCATAGTGAGGATATAAATGTGTCCATTTGTGCTAGGGTCTAACTTCAAATGATCAAGAGCAACTAGTTCCAATGGTGCGTTACTGATTATTGGATGGAGAGGAGCTCTCTGATTCATCTTCTCTTTGCGCTTTATGTTACATGCTGGACATTCCTCACACCATTTTATTATATCGTTTTGCATTCCTATCCAATAAAATCTCCTCCTGATAATAGCTTCAGTTTTCTTGTGACCAAAATGTCCTGAATTATCATGGTATGCCTCTAACACTACGGAAGCACTGGTCTTCGGAACTACAATCTGAGTCACTTCTGTATGTGGTAGGATCTCTACTTTTCTTAACCAGATGATAATCTTCTATGGTCAGACGAGTTCTGTGTCACCAAAGTTTCATCACTTCTGTGTTCAACTTCTTTTTTTCTCTTTGGGTCATGCGCCTCTGTTGAGCAACTAGAGCTTTTACTTGGCGAACTATAGGGTCTTGGCTTTGTAGTTTTACCCATAGATTCTTTTGATTCGCAATCATGTCATCCACTTCTGGTTGATGTTCTACTTTAAACTCGGGAGCAGTTTGACAACATGCCTGTACAATCTCAGCTAGTACCTTCAGAAAAGGTGGCATTTCTATATTTTCCAGCGGGGTGTCATCTATTTCTGATTCTCCTTGTTCAGGCATCCGGGACAAGGCATCAGCGTTTGCATTAGCTTTACCAGAGCGATACTTTAAGGAAAATTGGTAATTCGCGAGTCGAGAGGCCCACCTTGCTTGAGGGCTTCTAGCTTTGCAGTATTCAAGTGTGCTAAAGGATTATTGTCCGTAAAAACCGTGAAAGGGGTGGCAGCTAACTATTGCCAGAATTTCTCGGCGATGACCCAGACTAGCTCTAAAAATTCCAGTTTGAAAGAGCTATAGCGGGCGTTGTTCCGCTCGGTGGGCTCTTAATCCTCTGCTTGCATAGGCTATTACTCTTTACATGCCATTCTGTTCTTGTGCGAGTACCGCACCCAACCCTTTGTTGCTGGCATCGGTATACAACAGAAAAGGTTTTGCATAATCTGGATACACCAATATAGGAGCTTCAGTTAGTATCTTTTTTAATTGATCGTAGGCTTCTTGTTGCTCAGTACCCCATGTAACCAGGCGATTCTTTGGGACTCTACCTTCTGCTGACCCTCTTAAAAGTTTGTGTAAAGGTACAGCAATTTTGGAGAAGTTCTTAATAAATCTATGATAATATCTAACAAATCCCAAGAATTTTTGGACCTCTCTAATGGTAGTAGGAACAGGCCATTTCTTTACTGCTTCAATCTTCTCTGGGTCTGGCGTCACTCCATCTGCGGAGACTATATGTCCCAGATAACTCTCTTTAGTCTGCAACAGGTGACATTTAGAGGGTTTTATTTTCAGACCGTATTGGATCAATTTTTGGAACACTTCGTCCAGGTGACGCAAATCATCTTCGTGAGTTTTTGAATATACAGTGATATCATCTAAATATAACAACAGGGTATCGAAATTCCGGCTTCCAAGACAATGTTCAACCAGCCTTTGAAAACTTCCCGTTGCATTACACAATCCAAAAGGTATCCTGGTGAACTCAAAGAGACCCATGGGGGTAATAAAGGCTGTTTTCTCTTGATCCTTTCATGCCTTAGGAACTTGCCAGTATCTGCTGGTAAAATCTAGAGTGGAGAATACAGCTACTGATTGAAGAGCCATGAGAGAATCTTCTGTCCTAGGCAAAGGATACGCATCCTTATAGGTGATGGCATTTAATTTGCGGTAATCCACACAGAATCGGATCTTACCATCCTTCTTTATCAAAACAATTGGCGCTGCCCAAGGGCTGTGACTTTCTTTTATTACATCAGCCTCTTTCATTTCTTTAATCATTTCTTTGACTTGCTGATACGTGGCTGGTGGAATAGGCCTAAATCGTTCTTTGATCGGCGGATGTCCATGGGTACTGATGTGATGTTGTACCCCATGAACTAACCCAAAATCTAAGGGGTGTTGGCTAAAAGCTTCCTTCCGGTGTAAAACCACTTTCAGAACATCAGCTCTTTGCTTCATGCTGGTCTTCGGATTGCCTACTTTAATCTCCTTGGTCAATTCTGGTCTCTGGTTGCTTTCCATCCCATCGTCAGGCACTTTCTCCATTTCTTCTCCAGTTTCGACAGTGTTCTATAAACACACCATGTGGATCTAGGCGACCGGCTGGTTCCGGTACAGCTGTACATCATGAGTCCCATAATTTAGCACTCGGACTGGTATCCTTCCTCTGATCACCGTAGCTACACTCTGAGCTGCTATTATTGGCTCTTCCTTGTTCATTGGGTAAGGTTCCACTAGGGCATCGTAATCTTGACCCCTCGGACCCACCTTTGCTTTGCACCAAAGAGTAGTTTCGGTGCCTGGCTTCAAGGTTACTGGTCTAGCATCCGTCAATCTTACTTTACCGATTTCACCCTCAGCATTAGCGAATCATTGATGGCATTGCAAGTTGTAGATAGTTTGCTGCAGGGCATGTTTCTCCACTCGAGGTATGTGTTTGGCTTGCTGCTGGAGGATGCTTACTAATTCACCGAAGCAATTTTGTAGAATGTTCATCCCTAGAATTAGTGGTGGCAGTTGATCACTCTCAATGTCACTCACAATGATGCCTGTGTTGCATTGAACGTTCTTTCTTAGCTGTACATCGGCTTCTAGATAGCCTAAATATGGTACTTCATCACCGTTGCTCGCTATCATCTTTACCCACAATCTAGGAGGTGACTTCAGATCATTAGGTGTCCAATATCTCTGGAACTCTCGTCCTTGCAATGTGGTAACCTGCGATCCGGTGTCCAGCAATACCATAAGCTCGATGCCATCGACCTTGACTGGTATCATTGGGCTTCTACCAACAAAACATGACTGCTCTAGTGGGACTGCTGGACCTCATCGACTGCTCTTCAAGGGTCGGTCCTCATCCCCAAAGAATTCCTGTTTAAATTTAGGGTGTTATTAACTGACTGACCACATCTCCTTTGTATATGGCCACTAACACCATACCGGCGACATATGGGCCTTCCTTGGCTATCAAACTGATCTGTGGAGCGTCTCCCTTCACTCCTTCTTGTGTGGTTCATTTGGTCATGCTTCCCTTCTTTCTTTGATGTAATGAAGCTTCTCTCATTCTTCCAACCAGCTTTCCAACTTTGCATTTCCTTATACATCTCCGCCATCTGGTTGGTCACTGTAGCAATCTGCTCAAGTCAGCTCCGAATGTTGTCGAGCGCCAGTCTCTACAGAACAGATTGGTGTCTGTGTCCTTGGTTCATGTATCTGCTCATGTTCTGAATGCCGGCTAGGGTGGGCAACAGCTTCTTTTCCCGGTTCTCGTCTTTGTAAGGACATTTCCTCTGGCTGGAGTCTTGATTGCCGAGAATGGTCTTCTTTCCATCCTTTTGTAGTGTAGGTCGGCCATTGAATTCCCATCGAGGTCGCCATTTGGGGGTATGCCGGAGCCTCCTCTCTGGAATGTCCTGAACCAACATTCGAATGGCTTTCTCCTTAAAATCCAGAAAGTTGACTTCAGGGTTTTGTAAATGTAGCATGCGTAGTTCTCTCTTCAGGGCCTCACTTTGCACTCCTTCAACAAATGTTTTGACTAGTACTTGATCTGCATCTCGGACCTCTGCTGCGTCTACTCTCTCTATCGCTCGTAACAGCTCTTGCAAACTCAGTGCAAACTCCCTCTGGGTCTCTGAAGACTTCTGGGTACGTGAAAAGAACTTCATTTTGAGGTCAGACACTGTCCTAGCATCGAAGATCTGCTGTAGCCTCTGGAGTATCTGGTCTGCGGTGACTTTTGCTCCAGTTGGCCAGGATTGGACCTCTCGGTGGGCAGCTTCCTTTAGTTGCCCGAATAAAATTTCGACTTTCTGTTTCTCGAGGATCTGATACAGCCGAAACATGGCCTGCATCTTTGAACAGAATTCTCCCAGGTTGCTGGTTCTGTCCCCATCTTTTTCTCTGGAAAACTGTGGAAGCCATGGCACTCCGAAGTAGTACGGCATGGTTAGTGGAGATGGTGGGATATTCCCTCTAGGTCCATCTCGGTCTCCTCCAGCCGACTCCCCATCTCCCCCAGACAATCCATTACTGCACCCTAGCTCCATCTGTGCTTCTTACTAAGCCACTCCAACTTTGGAATCCTCGGATAAATAATTATCTCTATCCTGCCGACTACAGCAAAAAATGTTCTTTGTGATGCTCGTGTTGTGATGAGCTGGAGGTGCTCTGTGAAGTGCTCTTCTCTAAAGGTGGTGAAAGGAGATGAGCGAGGCACCAAGGTCCAAATTATGTGGATAGGATAACCGTTACCCAGACAAGGAGAGGCAGGAGTCAACTTAGTGCTTCAATGCTCGCAGGGTGTTTATTTTGTACCAAGGGTGGAGAGACTCAGTCACAAGAGGGAGGAGGGGTTGCCCGAGAACAATAGGGCAGTAAACAGAGAAATACTTTTTTCTACCACTACTAAGATTACTACCAGAAGAATAACCTTTAGGCCTACTGCCACTCTTATTCTGAAATTATTCTACACTTCTATAGTCTTAGATGAGGATCAGGTGACATAAGCTACTCAGAACTGTACTAGGGTAATTATCACCACACTTTTCCATCAGAGTCTAGTTATTACAGGAGTCCAGAGATCCGGCGTCTTCGTGTACACCGTCGTTCTTTGTTGGTAGCCACAAGGGAAATAAAACAGAACTGTAGAACCCTAATCACAATTCCCAGCAAAGACCTAGATAAGGCAACTGGGGTGGTGAGAGGTTTGGTAAACAGACCATATGTTTTGTCGGCAAAAGCCCACTCTCTCCAAGACTGCCGGAATGTAGAACTAGAGCAACTGGTTCCTGAGATAACACACTGAAAACAAAGCGTTCCTCAGCCAAAACCCACTTCCAGGGTTGCCAAAGATGAAGATAGATCAAGACCTGCGTGGCGATGAATCCGAAGGAGGACTACCACAACTTGACTGATGCTGCGGTACTCCAAGGGCCAGCTAAACTCAGAAGGAACTCTGACAGAACCAGGAACCATAAGAATCTGAAGAGATGATGGTTGACTCTGCAATCCTAGGATCAGGAACTTACTTAAAAGTAAGAAACGGCGGATGCGTCCCGTACTGGGCTTCAACAGACTTTTTTTTTTTTTTGTAAGAAACCGTGTTGTGAAGGAAGCGTGAATTGTGGAAATTTTCAGATTTCTGTGAACAGTAAGTGATGTTCACTGTTTGAGTAGCTGTTGGGATGGGTGAGGTTTTGGGTCAGGTGTTGCGATATGGCACTACAAGGAACACGGCCAAAATTGATTCAGTTTGCCACTTTCAGAACCAGCCAATGTCTGCTGTTTCCAGACACAACGGCTGATGTCGCACTCTTGTGACACTGTGCCCGCGCAATCAAAAGTGAAGTGGATGCTATGGAGCGGTATGACAAGTTAAAAAAAAAAAAAGAAAATGACATTTTGTTTAGGGAATGGTCAGTGCTGTGGGAGTGTTATGAGGGGGTATCTTTTAGTTGTGAAGGAGTCGGGACTCGGGAGCTAGTAACGCAGGTTGAGCGCGGGTGAAGCGAGGAGCAGGCAAGTAGCAGAGGAGAGATCTGTTATGTAGGCTCTGTGGCGTAATTTCCATGCTGGTTGATGTGGTTGTTGGTTTGCTGGGTTGAGAGCGCAAATTACAAATGAGCAGGTTGTGCTACTGAGGAGGTGCATGGATTGATTTGTTTTTAATGCAGTCATCTAGGTGCTGGACTAGACCCGTGATGTTGTACTGGGTTAACATCACAGGTCCAGTCCCAGTCTGACCAATCAGAGTTCAGGAAATTTTTTGCCATTGTATAATTTGTATTTCTGTATTCTGCATTTTCTAGTTTGTGTTCTATGCTGTCTAATACTGTTACATAGTCCTCTTCACTGTCACTTTGGTCTCCATTAATTCCTTTTTCAAAGTTACTAATGGTTAGTAATCGTCCTGATGGTTGTAGGACTGTTCTTTATTGGTTATTTGTGTCCTGAAATATTAAAAAGTTATATTATCAATTTAAAATGTTTTGAATAGTACTCGTAATCATTATGAAATTCTGTGTCGAGCTGTGCATATTATTTTTATGTAGGTTAATAGTATGGTATGAGTTTTTCAGATTTGTTAACTTTTGTGTTTGTGATACTGGCAAATGCCTTGCTAAAGTATAGACACACTATCTTTATAACCTTTAAATGTTATTTTACTTTAATGACAGAGTTATAGTAATGTATTACTTAGCCTATGTTCTGTGTCAAAATGTTCTCAATTTTAAAATGAACATTTTATGCTATGAACACTGTATAACTGGAATTTTGTTATATGTTTTCTGTTAATATGTTAGAAATGTACAAATCAAAATACAGATGAAATGTTAAAAAATTGGTGTTTTATAGGCTCTTTAATTTTTCTCTAAATAAAATAGTTATACTATACACGTTGTCTGCCTTTTTATTTGTCTTAAACTTACTATTCATTATTTATTAATGTAGGTTTTGTTTACTGGGTAGGTGTACTTGCCATAAACATGACTATTTTGAGGCACAACCCGGACAGAACATAACATCAAAACAGTTTGCCCACACTATGCAACCTTTTTTTGTTACTATATATTTTTTTCTTACTGGTTTTACTTGTCTGGTAGTCTGTCCAGATGTCCAAGTCATTCAGGCTGTTGTTCTGAGTATTTTCATTGCCTGACTCTACTTTTAACTTCTTTTATGGAGGCTGAGTAAACTGTGTTGATAGCAGTTATATGTTGTCAGTTCATTTAGCAAATCAAACTGTGTCAAATAATCACTATTCATTTTTTTTTTTGGCTACAGATCCTCGTTTTTTTTTTTTTACTGAAACTTTGCCTGGTTTGCTATGTGTTTGAACCACAATTCTGGCTAGCTGCGTTTGGCGCAGTTTTTTGCACTGTCACTTGACACAGAGAGCAACAGAAAAATGATCTTGTTATTTAATGTGAGAACGTCCAGGATGTACCTTGCATACATTCCTGTGAGTTGCCGAGAAAGAGGAACAGCAGGCTTAGCGTTCATATCCTAGGCATTAATTAATGCCCACTCAAGCCTGGCCGTTCAGTGGGAATGTACATTTGTCGAGCCCCATTTTATAAGACACATATGGGTCATTCTCTGCTAAGGCTAGACCTTGCAATGTCCCTCTGTTTACCAAGGTGAATTTTCTCCAAATCACATTAGATTGTTGATGTTTTTGTGTTAGAACCTTCATTTCCATGCAAATAAATAATGCTGACAACTCTTAACAATTTGGAATGTTTATCCATGTAATATCAATGAAAAACTGAAAGAAAACGGTGCCTTTCATTGTTGTTTTAGTGTGACATCTCTACCCATATATATTTGTTTGTACTTTGTTCACTTCTCCTTACACAGCACTATAAAGCTAACATGTTAAACTTTAAATACTGTTTTCAAGCAAAATGACTGGTGTTTTATTTATTTTATTTAATTCTAAAAAAGTGTGCCTCACAGGTTACAAGGTTAGTCCACAGTGTAACCTTCAATTAAAATCAGTTTTATTCACTGTGAAAGCAGAGATTTAAAGTGCTTCTCCATGTGTTTATTTTTATTACTGTCTGACTTCTAGTACTCAGTCAAAAAATCCCAGTAATAATCTCCCTACCAAAAAGACAAGTAAATGTGATTGATGATACACTGCCTGTCCAAAAACTCCATTCATGCAGGGGGCCCATTTGAAACTTTTCCTCTGGTTCTGATCACTGTGACATCACGTCTAAATTAAGCTTTGGAGGTGTTTTACAGGTAGTATAAAACAGCTTACAACTGGGACGCTCAGTGAAAGAGAGAGAGGAGCAGTACAACAGCAATCTCCAACTGAGAAGAAGGCGAGAAACGAGCGGGATAAATTTAGCCTTATAACTTTTGAAAGAAAAAAAAATCATTAATAGCTTAATTCATTTTAAACATCTTCACTGGCACTAGACAGAATACTTTTCCACCTGCCAAAAATGACTAGTAGCAAATGACAAAAACTTTAGAATCAATAGTATTTGTATTTTAAAAGCAAGTATCTCAGACAACGTTGCAGCAGGAAGGCATTTCAGAAGTTATGGAGACAGCAGCAACCTGCAGTCCAGTAGTATCACACGGTACAAAATATTTTTTTACTGCAATCACCACCAGACTTGCCCTGAAATAACTGATGAAGGGAATATGCCTTTTATTTCTGCAGCTGATGTGTGTTCTGTTAGCCTGCTTTTTATTTTTTAAACCATGTTTTCTGTACCTGACTCGCGTGTCACTCCCTGAACCTCAATAGTGGGTCTGTGTAATTCACAATGCATTTTGCTATTTGGGCCAACAGAGTTGTGGCTAATTTGGAACTGTATCCTGTCCATTTTACTATTTTTTGTTGATCTGCCTGTTCATGCCAGATACACACCTTACCTCCGCAAAATTGTGACTCTCTAGATCCCGAACATGCGGGCAGTTTCAGAAGCTGGCGCTCTCCCAGATGGCATGCACCAACCAGCCAATTCATAATGCTGCATTATATTCAGTTTCTTCTTTACATCCAGGTTACTCCCATCCATCTTTTTGCTAAAAAAATATAACTAGCTTCCATGTATTGTGATTCCCCACAAAAAATACAGTATTCTGTGGTCTTGCGCGTTTTACTGGACTGCAGATTTGTGAGCAAGTCACATGGCACCCCATGACAGCAGAGTGTGGATTGACTTAAAATCAGCTGTATTCTGCCCACCCCCCAGCCTTCTTTTTGTACAGTGCTTGTAATTTAATTTTAAAGTTAAATATTATTTTGCAGTCCAATTTAAAAAATATTTTTAAGTTTAATTCTACAGGATGCAATTGCAAATTGTGACTTGAAGTGAGACCGCAGATTTGCACTGTTTGGTACAGTACCACATTAAAGTGTTGCCTTCAGCATAGTTTAGCCCACAGAAAAACTCTGCCAGTCCAGATCATGTGATGGTTGACATGAATTTGTAGCTTAGTTTTTTAAAAGTGAATGTTCCTGAGTGAGAAGCCAAAGACTGGACACGTGTTTCCAGGGACTATAGACTGGACTGAAAGCCATGCTGCCCTCAATCACATCCGGTTATAATTTTTATTGAAACAAGTTGTAAATTTCGTTTAAGTGAATCCCACCTTAACCACTTCTGAAGTTGATTGAATTAGCCATCCATATATTATTTTGAAATGTAACTTAAAAAGTAAGGCTGACTTTAAACAGCCAGATTTAGATTGCAAATTATTGCTGGGGATAAATCTGTAGATGTGTGTCGTTCAGTGCTGCAGAGCCTAGTATTGTTGCCCACTGCTGAGTTTGCCCCAGAAAAGACTGTTCCTAGTGTATATTCTTGTCTGGATGAAATAAATTAATATGTTTATATATTTGTTTTAAATAAATGTGCTGTCTGAGGCCAAAGACTGTAGGCGCGGGTTTCCAGGGAGAATAGACTGGACTCAAAGCCACGTGGTCCACAGTCACATACGATTTTATTTTTTATTGCCACAAGCTGTAAATTTTGTTTAATTGAATTCTCCCTTAACGAATAGTGAAGTTGATTTAATTAGAAATCCATATATTATTTTGAAATGTAATTTAAAAATTAATGCTGACTTTAAACAGCCAGGTTTAGATTGAAAGGTATTGCTGGAGATAAGACTGCAGAGTGTGGCGTTCGGCGCTGCATAGCCTAGCATTGTTGCCCACTGCTGAGTTTGCCCCATAAAATACCATTTTTAATGTATATCCTTGTCTGGATGAAATAAAATAAATATGTATATTTTAAAATAAATGTGTCCCTCTGAGGCCAAAGACTGTGGGCGCATGTTTCTAGGGACAATAGATTGGATTCAAAGCCACTTAGGTCACAGTAACCTCCGGTTGTAATATTTCAGTAATTTTAAGCACATTTCCTTTCTGGGAATCCACGCTATGTTACTGTTCTGACAAGTGAATGACAATCGAAATATTATACTAGCAGAATGAATTTAAAACACAATTGCCAAGTTTAAACCCACACACCGTATCACAGGTTATTTTTTATTTTTTTTTTAATTTAGTTGTTTAACCAGGTATAGCACACTAAGCTGAAAGCTTTTTTACAGGAGTGACCTGGGAGCACAAGGAGGTTAAGTGACTTGCTCAGGGTCACACAGTATGCAAGTGGAAGCTGTGGAATTCAAACCCCGGTCTGGTCTGCTGTATGTCACCAGATCTGCAGCTCAGAGACTTAGACCACTGCGCTATACTGCCTCCGATTGTGACTTGCACTTGGACTACAGCTGTTTAGCATTCAGTACATTAAACTATTGAATCGTTTTCTCCAGCCGAGTTCTCACCCTAAATAAATCTATACCATATAGATCCTTTATTGTTGTACTTAAATTTGTGTTTTGGGGGGTTTCTTTAGTAAAAATTAAAAGTGAGATTTAAAATGGTGCGGGTGCACGTTTTAAAGGAAAACAGTGGGCACTCAAAGCCATGCGGTCCACACTATCGCCTACACTTAATGTAATCTGGATATGCAGCTCTCCATATTAATGCCACCTACAATAATAAAAATTAACTTTTTATTATACGGCATCCCATCTTCTAGGGGGCTAATAATAGCATAGCAAAAGCACTTCTCCCCCTGAAAAGGTTTGCATGGTTGCTGCAATGGCTGGACCGGATAGAATTAGCGTTCAGGATACCTTGTTTAAATGTTCCTTTCTGTGTTTCGCAGGGTAGAGTAACGTGTTATTCAATCCATATATTTTGTTTCCTGTTTTGCATACTACAGATTTTTGCCATGATAATTAATGTAAATTTGACTGAGTATGGTGTCTGGCACTTATGTTTTGGGTGGACAACCAAAACCAAATAGTCCAAGTCACTGCAGTTCACCATGGCTCTCAGGATTTCAGTAAAGCAAATCCAAGTGCTGCAAGTTTTCAGAAAACTTCCACTAGTTCTACAGTGCTTGACATTGCTTTATTAGATTTTCAGGGGTTGACTTTAAGGGGGGAAAAACTACTGGCCTTTGGGCCAGAGACTTCCAATAATTTGGTGTACCGCAGTACTTAATGGTGGCCCGCAACTTATTTTAAAAATTTAAAGTGGGACACAAGGTTCTGCATCACACAAGTGGTGAATATTGCTCATTTATTCAAAATAACAAGAAAAACACCAGTGGATGGGTGGGAAACTGGTTGGAGGGACACTGCAGAGAGTTGTGCTTAAGTACAAAATTAAATCTGAGCAGAGTGGGGTCAGGGTGACACATTTCCGGTCAGTGATCAGAATCAGTGTTTTGGCACACTTCAGCATCCTCAAGGGCTGTCACACTGCCATCGGAGTCCATGCTTGAATCAGAGTTGTCTACAGTTTCAGTAGCAGCTGCATCTGCATCTATTCTTCTCATGTGAGATCCATTACATGATCTTCTGACTCGCTGTCCAGAGGCTAGCCACAGATTGACAACACCTGTTGCATCAAAATCCTCAATGGCCGGTGAATGAAGTATAATTCGTAACAGATCAGTGAGTGTATCACTTCTGAGTGTACTCCTCCAGTCTGACTACACAGATTTCATTTGTGAAAATCCACATTCACACTCCACTGAAGTGCTTGGGAAGGATAAGAGGAAGTTGACAAGGGACAGAATAATCTGGTGTCCATCTGAAAGCCTTTTATTTATCTCTTCCCATGTAGTGACACTAGAGGTACAAGAACTCAGGGAATTTTTTAAAGAGGCCCATTCAATCTCCACTTCTTCGAGTTTTACACCATTTTTGTGAAGTACGTCTCAATATTCATTAGTAAGTTCTTCAATTTTGTATCACCATAATCAGTACTGTTTGTCAAATTGGGCCACATTTTGGGGTTTAAAAGTGTTACACCAGCTTTCCTTACACAGACAGGTCATTATCTGGAAATCTGCTGTTAACCTCTGTCAAAAGAGTTTCTATAAATCTTGTAAAGGAGTTGGCATCCTTTTTTTCTCTAGTTATTTCCTCTAAGGGAATACCCTTAAATGTCTCCTTTGTGAACATTCGAGCCATTGGTCCTGATTTAGTTTTCAGCTTTTGAAGGCTGTTACGAACAATTGTCAGTCCCTCCATCGCTTTGCTAATATTGACCTGTTCTTCCTGCAACAACAGGGAAAGTCTTGCTAGTACAACAATAACGTCATTAAGCTCCAAGGCACTCTGCACAAAGTGTTCTGATGTGAGCTTTTTCAAAAATCCCTGAGCTCTAGCACTGACCATTGAGTTTTGTGATGCAACAGTATTTTCAAGATATGAAATAATTGCAGGATAAATCTCCCAAACATTTTCAAAGGCACGTTTTAGATATGGGACCCATCTGGTACCTCCTACTCTAGTTGGGACTAAACATCGGACCGCTGTTGCCTGGCAAGAATTAGCCTCTTCAACAGAAAGAGTACAGAAAACATGCTTGCAGTTCACAGGATTCAGCTGTAGAAGTTCCTTAAAAACAAGAATTATTCTTGCCACCAAATGGTATGTCATCATCAGTACCAAGTATCTCCTGTTGGCATAGGTGAACATATGTAAGGAGAATATTTGAAACCATGCTGATCTCATCTATTATCAGCAGTTACATTTTGTCAAACATTGACCTCAGTTCAGAGGCAACCTCAAAAGGCAATTTTCTATACTCACCACTTTTGCCATGTTTAACTGGCAACCTATGAAGCGTGACATCACCTATGTTATAAGCTGCCAAGCCTGTAGGAGCAGCTACAATAACAAAAGTTGCAGAATTAATAAGGTCACGCACACCCCGCCAATAGCCTTAATTATGAAACTTTTCCCAGACCCAGCAGCACCACTGACAAACATCGTGACTGGGCTGTGTTTGTCACAAACACATTCTCTGCTACTGTGCTGAATAGCATGTTGAACACCATGTATCACAGAGTGATACACAACTTTCTGATGCAAATTCGGTTCATCAACAATTTTTGTAGCTGCCTCTGGCAACTGCATGTTTTGTTGCATTGCACCCTCTGCCTCTGACATCAGCACAGTTGGGTCATTTGGAGCAAGAGGGACAGCAAGTGTCCCTTCTCCCTCAACATCAAGCATATCTTGTGATGTTACTGGGATATTATCGTACAAAACCCGCCTTGCTTTCTCCAGCTGATTTTTTTCCATTTCGAGTCTCTCAATGTAACTGTGAGACACTTGATTCTTAAAGGAATCATAAATTAACATGAACTCTAGTTCATATGCCTCAGATGATTCAGTTTCTGATCTCTAAGGCTTGAAGAGAAATAGTAGAGCAAAATATTAATGCTCCTTGCTTTTTGTTGTATTCAAGCTAAGTTTGCAGTGGTCATTAGCCATGGCTTTCGCTTCTTCACAAGCAAACCATCAAAGTCAGTAACTTTATATATGTTCTTTTTGGGGTCAGAAGAAACACCCCACTTATAATCATACCATTGAGCAACTTCAAACAGACACAGATCTTCCATGGTACTGTGTCGCTGTGGATAGTAGTTATCAATTAAGTTGTTCTTCAGAATATTAGTGGAGGTTGGTCTTGTGGCAACCAGATCCTCAATCTCATCATGGCTCTTAAGCACATGGCACCTGTTCTGCTTGTAGTTCACATTCAAATAACGAATGGACTCCGACTTCCCATACAGACATATTCCTGTAAGGCAGTCACTTGGTTCATAAGTTCCACACTTAGGTTGTGAAAGAGTCCTGAGCTCGAGTGACCACAGTCTAGAAGAGAGTGACCTATCGCAGTTTGACAACTCTTCCCACATTTCTTGCAGGCATGTCTGCTCGTGTTTAGTGATGTATGATGTCACATACCTCACCAAAGCCATTGAGTTGTTAGTGACATACTGAACATCAATGTTTGCCTGCCACATCAACAGAAGATAAGGGCTATTGTCATTGAGATAGACTTCTGATTCCCTGCGCGAGGCAGTTCATACACTCACTTTATTGATTTTGCCTTCAAGTGGTGTCACATGGCAGAAAAGACAGCATTCAAACAAGCATCCATACAAGCTCATCTTGGAAAACCAAAATGGCACCGTGTGTACTACTGTTCCCTGTTCTTCACTTTTCTACGACAGTGCTTTCCACAGAAGTGTCGTTGGAATTTGTGAACTAACTCCCAAAGTGTTGCACTGTCATACTTGTCTGGAATCTGGCATGTAACATATTTCAAAATGAAATCCAGAATTTCACTTGTCCTACTGTCACCAATGCATGGGGCATCTTTAATCCACAGCAACATGTGTGTGGAGCTACCTGAGTTTGGATAATAAACATAGAACAAAACTGAGATGCAACCTCAAATGACCGTTTCCGATACTGTCCTCATTTATCATGCTCTACTGGCAATATAAACGGTTTAGGGTCGCTCCACCAATATTATATGCAGCCAGTCCAGTTGGAGCACTAACAGCAACAGACATTGGTGTGCCTGTGTGTCTCCTTATTTTAGCTGTGATAGCCTAAATTAGAAAACTCTTGCCTGTGCCTGCCGAGCCACTAACAAGCATTAGCAGTGGCTTGTACTCATGACATTGACATTGTTTTTGTTCATGCAGTATACCATGTCCGCACTGCGTCCGTAATAGCAGCATAAACCACAGGCTGTTGTTCATTAAATTTTTGTTTCAGTTCACCTGCGTCAACTGTACAGTGTGTTCCATGCTCCGTAGCACTTTCCACTTCTGACATGAGTACTTCTGGGTCATTCATGGGTAGAGGTACTCCAGGTGTACCTGTTCCTTCTGGATCACGGTTGTCTTGTGAACTAAGTGCAGTATCCTCCTCAAGCAGTTCTTTGCTCTTTCAAGCTGTTCCTTTTCAATATCTCGTCTCTGTATGTATGTCTTGGAGTGGTCTGTTTTGAAGGTGTCATAACTGTGGTTGAATTGTTCCGCAAATGTATCACAGTCACCTTTCAATTCAGTCTCATTCCTCAAGGGTTTGAACAAGAACAATAGAGCAAAGTAATAATGCTCCCTGCTCTCAGAAATGGCCTGATTTAACTCATAATGATCAATGAGCCAAGGCTTAAGTCTCTTAATGAAACAGCCATTCACTCCTCTGATCTTGTAAATGTGATGTGTACAATCAGGTGAGACATCTGTTTTATAGTCGTACCATTTTGGAACCTCAAATAGACACATATTATCCATGTCACTGTTTCTTCTGGGGTAGTACAGGTCAATCAGTTTGTTCTTCAATATCTGCTTTGAAGGAGGTCTGTTGAGAGCCAGTTCCTAAATCTCATCATGAGGTATTAGTACATGTTTGTGTTGCTCTTTGTAGTTCACACTGAGAAACCGCTGAGCATCACATTTGCCGTACAAGTGTGTACCAAACGTTTGCTGGCCTCGTGCACCACACTCTCTGTGGGACAGTGTCTTTAATCCAAGTGACCACAACTGAGATGTCATTGACTTTCTTGAACTGGCAGTATCCTCCTAATGTTCTTGCATGCTGGTCTGTTCATGCTGGGTATTGTATGAAGTGATGTACTGAACCAGAGCCAAAGAGTTGTCAGCCACAAACTGAACATCAGTGTTTGCTTGCCACCTCAGTAGAAGAGTGGATTTGTAATCATTAATATACACCTCATTCTCCTTTCTGGGTAACTCACATACCCTCTTGGTTGATTTTCCCTTCAAGTGATGCCACATTGATGAAAACAGTTAATTCATGTGACCATTCTGACATACACATCTCGGGAAACCAAAACGACATCTGGTGTACCAATCAGATTTACTTTTCACTGCATGGTGACAGTATTTGGCACACACATATGTCGTCGGAACTTTTGCACCAACTTTCATAGTGTGGGACTGTCATACTTGTCCAGTATGCGGCAAGTCATGTAACGCTTTATGAAGTTTAACACTTCTGCTGCCTTATGTTCACCAATGCATAGGGCGTCCTTGATCCATAGTAGCATATGAATATGAGGAGCGCCCCGTGCCTGATAATTCATCCTCCAAAAGTAATGCTCAACAATACCAAGAGGCGGATTGTCCTTCGACAAAATGAAAGTCAGAATATCGTGGAATCACTTGTGAAAATGTCTAGTTGCTAACACTGGGTCAAGTGAGCACATCTTTCTGAGAGTCACTGATGTTATGCCCTGTTCATCAGAATGTGCCCACTTCAGTCGTTCAGTCAGCTCGTCCCAGGTCTATTCAGCACAGCTGAGAGTGACAAACCATGTTGCTACGCCATACTCTTGTAACATGGTGACCACCTCAGAGTGTCTATACCACCAGTATTCCTTGGTGCCATGTAGATTTGATATTATAGATGACAAATTTACCTGCAGTGTCTCATCCTTTTCATTTAATTTCTGCAGAAACTCTCTCACAGTGATTCTATCAAGTGGAGTCATGAGACATGCAGTATGTGCAATAGATGCAGAGAGTATACTAAGCTCACTGTCCCACAGCAGGTGAAACAGATACTGTATGTTCCATCTGAATTTGCCATCCTTATTCAGTATTCAAGCGGTACAGTACTCAGCACCTGATACACACACACACTTCTCTATCATCTAAACGACCGGCTTACCTTTGTGGAAACAAATCAGGAAAGCAGCGTGCTTCCAGTGTTGCCTCCCAGATGCTAACCGGGGCGCCTTCCACCTGTTTCATCTGCTAAAGATCAATATTATCGTCAACTGGATCTCTGCCATGTAGAGCGTGGATTGTGTATTGTTCATACACATTGTCATTTGTTTCTACATTTACCTTCTCAATCATTGGCTTGTTTGTGTCCAACACACCGTACTGAGCAGAGATACTATTCATTCAGTCAATGTCAAGGTCTGCATAGAAGGGATTGTTGTTCTTCAAGTAATTGTGAGCTGCTTTCACCATCTACACATTGATAACATCCTGCCAGACGACCTTTGACTTAGCTGGTACACTGTTAACAAGAGTTTCCTCTAAAGGAAGTGGAAGATACATGGCAAAACCTTTTAGACACTTGATGAGCTCTTTCTGTGGAATGTTCCGTGTCCTAGTATTTAGACGTTTCACAGTTTGAAGAAGAATCCATTCAAACATATGAAAAAATGACTCACCTTAGTAATTATGTTTCTTCTAAAGGAGTCTTCCTGTATTTTGACTATTGCAGTTAGCCCCAGCACTTGAATTGCCCAAGAGAGTAGAGGTTTAAATTTTAAGCCGAGCATAGAATGTTGAGCTCAAGCTTGGTTCAAACCTCTGTCTGCTGCACTTTGAAGCATAACCTTCAGATTCTTTACTCCGCCTAACTGAATCGCTCTGGAAATTTCTCCTCTGCTCACGGTTCAACAGTCGGTTAAAGTCATCAGTTTTACCGATTATTTAGTCTGATTTCAGTTCAGATCTCTGTGATACAGTAAGTACTAGGTAGTAAACTAGCCATAGTAAAAACTTGTGGAAATTGTAAAAGTGATATTTTGACTGGGTGTGACATGTATTTCCTTGTTGTTCAGGACTGACCTTGGTGTCACTATGTTATACTTCAACTTAGAGAAACAGTGCTTGCACATCACAATGATTGGCTGCAACTCAAAGTCACCTTGTAATAGTAGAAATGGCAACAGTCTAAATGACGTCATTGTAAGACCAAGGTTTCCAGATCAACCATAACAGTTTGTTTCTGGTAACACAGCCTATCACATGAGACACACATAGAGTCAGATTTCTCTGTCTTTGCCAACTCAAATTTTGCAATGGATTTCCCAAACCCTTTCACAATGTCTGTTTCCAAGACAGAGACAGAATTGTCGGCTGCTCTACACTTCTATCACTTACATTAGTACCGCACTGGACATCTTCGACAAGTTTTGTTGCACCACTCATGTCGCCAGACTGCAACAACTCAGAAAGACAAGTATACTGTGAAACTGCTCACCTCACTTCATAAACCTTGCACACAAAGGTGTGCTAGAAGCACCACTAGCACCCGCATATGGTGAAACACGCTGTCACTAACACCACTGTCCAAGCATGCCTGTGAATGACCCATAAGTCTAGTAGAAAAAATTACTTACCATAGTAATATTCTTTCTTCCCAGTGATGCTCAGATATTCATAACTTTATATAGTAAGCCTGGAGGGTTGGACTGCCCAGAGAGATGGAACACGTGCAAATGAGTAGAATTATTTGCATGTGAGCATCTTTCAAATACTGCCTCTGCCAACTGTAGTGTTCTAACCTCTTCAGATTTTTCTCTCCGCCTGAAAGTCTGGTTGCTCAGAGTTCCTGTCGTTCTCTTTTGTGTGAAGACAGATAAAAGAAATCATGAAAAAAAAGCATATTTCGTTTATTTTACTGCCTCTACTTATTGTCAGTCTAGATCTTATTTATTATTTAAAAATAGTTGTTTTCTCAGTTCCTTGCGGTTCGGGATAACCGTAAGGGAACCAAATTAGTTTTAAGTTACTTAGGGGTTCTCTGACTAAGGAACCTTTATTTTTGTGTATATTAACTTTTTTCAAATTGTATTTGTAATTGCTTTTTCTGTTACAGAACCGTTCATTTTTACATCTCCTGGTTCGGTTCCTCTGGTTCCTGTCGATTCCGGAACCAACCATGAAAACAAAATATGATAAAATAACTGCAGCAGTTTTTCTCATTTAGCAGTTGGTGTTTTTTCTACGGATCTCACAATGGTCTGTTGTATGAAATAATTTATATCTGTCTTTATGATCAGTGAAAACAAAGATATTAATAAATTGTTTGACCTTATCAAAAGATGACTGCCTCCGATTCCATGTCGCATCACATGTCCATGATAGTTACGTCTAGGAGGACCCATGGTTGAGGCATTCTCATCGTCAGACTCGGTTGCTGTATTATGACATACAGTCAGTACATTGCATACTATCCCATCTTCATCAGTGAAGAAACTACTACTCTTCTTTAGTGTGTGATACGATTCCTCCCAGAAATATGCCTCTGAGTGCTGTGTGTAGAGCCATCTACCTGTGAAAATGTCAAAGAAGTTGTGTTGGTTCAAGGCTAGGTAGTGTTGTAACCTCATCTTTACAGCATACACAACTTTTCTAAACCATTCCAGCACATCTGCCATTTTACGCCACAAGCGTTGAAGAACAAGTATTCCTCTGTTGACAAAAGTGCAAACTCTTGAGTCGCAGTTTTATCAATGACAGATGACTCTTTAGCCTTCTGTGTTCATGTCTCATCACAGCAGCAATAAGTCTATCAACCTTAACTTTAGCTGCTAATGATCAATAATACTTCTGCTTCTTCACATGACTAGGAACAATCAAAGGTGGTTGTTTTTAGAAACATAGACTTTGATGGCAGATAAGGACCACTTGGCCAACCCAGTCTGCCCATTTCCCTACTTACTGGATAAGCTGCAGATTCTAGTTAACCAACAGCCTACTTCCTGCAACCCCCAAGTATAATTGCCTTGTGTCTGTCCCATGCATGTTTGAATTTCCCCACTGTTTTAGACCCAGCGACCTCCTCAGGAAGGCTGTTCCATGTATCCACCACTCTCTCCGTGAAAAAAAATGTCCTCACATTACCCCTGAGCCGTCCCTCCTCTATCTTTAAATTGTGCCCCCCTGTTCTTACGCATCTCTTTTTCTGAAAGATGCTACCCTCCTGGACTTTGTTGATTCCCTTGAGGTATTTGAACATTTCTATCTTGTCCCCGCTGTCCCTCCTTTCATCAAGAGTATATATATTAAGCTCTCTCAGTTTCTCTTCATATGGTTTCTGCTGCAAACCCTGCACCATTTTAGTTGCCCTCCTCTGGACTGTTTCCATCCTGTCTATGTCCTTGCGTAGATGAGGTCTCCAAAGCTGCATGCAGTACTCCAGTTGGGGTCTCACCAACTGTCTGTACAGAGGGATAACCACTTCCCTTTTTCTACTTGTGATGCCCCTTCCTATGCATCCCAGTATTCCCCTGGCTCTCCTTACCGACTTTTCACATTGCTTACCCACCTTTAGGTCATCTGATATGACTACTTCCAGGTCCCTTTCCATTTCTGTTGTTGTTAGTACCTCCTCTGCTATTGTGTACTCTTCTCCTGGGTTTTTGTTTCCCAGGTGCATTACTTTGCACTTCTTTGTATTGAATCTTAAGTTGCCACATGTCTGACCATTCCTCCAACCTTGCCAAGTCCCTTCTCATCTTTTCTACCCCCCCTTGTGTATCAACTCTGTAACAGATCTTTGTGTCATCTGCAAAGAGGCATACCTTTCCCTCCAGACCCTCTGCAATGTCACCTATAAAGGTGTTAGGACTGGACCCAGTACTGAGCCCTGAGGTACTCCACTAGTAACCCCCCTTTCTTCGGAATGTGCTCCATTCACTATTACCTTCTGTGTCCTGTTGTGCAGCCAGTTTGCTACCCAGGTTACCACCTTGGGACCCACTCCCAGGCTGGCTAACTTGATTATTAATCTTTTGTGTGGGACTGTGTCAAATGCCTTGCTAAAGTCTAGGTAGGCCATATCCACAGCTCCTCCCTGGTCTATTACTTTGGTTACCCAGTCGAAGAAATCAATTAGATTCGTCTGACATGACCTTCCTGCTGTAAATCCATGCTGCTTTGGGTCCTGTGCCTCTCTGGCCTCTAGGTACTAAACAGTTCTTTCTTTCAGAAGTGATTCCATCATTTTCCCTACCACTGAGGTCAGACTTACAGGTCTGTAGTTTCCTGCTTCTGTCTTGCTCCCGCTTTTGTGAAGGGGAATCACATCTGCCCTCCTCCAGTCCTCAGGTACCACCCCATCCTGCCATGATCTGTTAAAAAGCGCGGTCAGTGGTGTCACTAGGTTCTCCCTTAGTTCTTTTAGGATTCTGGAGTGAATCCCGTCAGGCCCCATTGCTTTGTCCACCTTGAGTTTTAGGAGTTCTTTCAGGACTCTTTCTTCTGTGAATGGACTGGTGTCAACCCCCCTACCCAGAGTGCTTCTGTTGTCTGGTTTGGTAACTCCTCCTCATCTTCTTTTGTGAATACTGAGCAAAAGTATTCATTCAGTATCTCTGCCTTTTCACTGTCTCCCTCTGCCCACCTCCCCTATCCTTTATTAATCTTCACTATCCCTCCCTTTTTGTTGGGTACGTTTACGTAAACAAGACTTCCAACATGTTTTTTGCTTTTCAAATGATTTGCTAACTGTTGGTTAGTTATTTTTTTTTTTTGTGTGTTGCAGTTGAGCAACTCCGTACCATTTCTGTGGAATCTGTAAGCATCAAACTAGGTCTATGTGCAGACTGACTAGTGTGCACACACTTTGATTTGGCATGTGTGAACTTCTTGGAAGTCTTAAGCAGCACTGTACTGCTATGGTACCTGTCACGTCTCTGTAGCATTCCGCTTCTGCTTAGATGGCATTTCTTCTGTATTGGTTCAGTATAATGTGGAATATTTGAAGATTATCAGACACCAGCATAAAAAAGACAAAGAAAAAGAGGCAGCTACTGTCAAGAATCAAGTTAAAATTAACATACAACAGTAGTAAATATTATATGTATTTATTGTCCAATAAATCAAAGCAATTTAAATGTTGACATGTTTACAAACAGTAGTTCTACAACTACAACATTAGCTCAGATAATATGTTATGCCATTGAAAAAGGAAAAAATATATAAATAATTTGTGTATGTTTAGTGATACCAATTGTATAATGCTACTGTTGAATACTATTATGTCAAGAAATATGAACATTTCGTCTTCTCCAAAGTTTTTTTGCAAAACTTGTGTGGTTTTCAAAAGTATTTTGTGAAAGTTTCGTGTTTGCAAAAGCCTTTTGTGAAAGTATCTAAATTTGCAACATTTTCGCAAAGTGCTTTTGCAAACATGAAAGTTTCGCAAGTTACTTTCGCAAATCACAAAAATTTTGCAAAATACTTTCTCAAATCACAAAACTTTTGAAAAATCCTTTTGCAAACACGAAACTTTCACAAACAACAATGATTTTGACCTGTAAAGCGTTTCCCATGATGCAGCACAACCAGTAAGTGTCCGAAATCATTTTAAAACGAACGACCATGAAACACAGCCAAGCGGGAAAACAATATATTGCAGCACTATATATGTTATGTTGTGTTAAATTAGCCAAGTGAGAATGTTAAACAGTTAGATTGCAAGATTTCAGTAGCTTTGCCCGCCAAGACCGGTCATGTTTTTTTTTTCGTTAAAAACACCGAACTAAGAAGTTGAACCAACCAAGCGCTACATACTATTTGATTGATACACATTTAAATTAATAATGCAGCACAGCAAATTAATATTTATGCAAATTACAAGTGTCTGAAGGTTGAACAGGTGATCTGAGATCTGACATCTATGGGGGTTGAGGATTGTGTTGGGGGGACATCAGACTACCAAGGAGTCTATAAGGCACACATGGAAATAGGGTCCATGATGGAAGGGAATGACTGCCTGGCCCTGCTGGTTTGCCCAGTGCCCTATAGTATGGCTATGCTGCATATCCAAACTGACCACAGTATACATCCTCCCACCCTGCCATGATTGACCTGCACCTGTCCTATGCATTATTGGCACCTCACTCTGTGTTACACCCACTACTACAGTGGGGTGCCTTTGTTGGTATCTTTTAGTATATGTTGATGTGAGTTTTAAAACTTTTAGTATATTGTTTTATAAAAATTTGCCTATGGACCCATGTAATATAAGCAATAAGACATCATTGGGTATTGGTAGTACTGAGATACCTGCCTACTCAGAGGTGGAAGGCACCCGACCTGTGGTCTCATGCCTAAGTATGCCTCTGGGTGTGCGTTTATCTCAGTACTACCAATAATCAGCCATATCTTACTGCTTACATAGTATTATGTAAGTAAAATAAGTTAAAAATCCACAGTAAAGTGTACAACATCATATCTCCATAATAGTAGAATACTAACAATGCCTTAGTGGTCATTGACTTATGTGTGTAATAAATGGTTTCTCTTTCTTTTCCAAGAAGTGACAGCATGAAGTTCTGGACTGTTAGGGAGGTGTGTCTTCTCGAAGAGGCGGTGGAGAAAAAGGGGAATGCTAGCATATTAATGTGTATTACCAACCTACGGCTGGATGCGTCCTGGAGGCGCATCAACACATATCTCAGCTACTGTCTCAAAGTGCACAATTAGACCCCAGGTATGTGCAAGAGGACGTGAAAGCTGGTGAAGCAGCATTTCTACCAATTGAAGCAGAGGGACCACATACCAGACAATGACTTGGGCTATTATTACCTTGTTTACGAGATGTGGGAGAGGGCAGCAAACCAGAACCCAGAGAGTGCGTGAGAAAATGTAAGTACAGTAACATATAATTGACCAATAAGTAATGATCAGGGGGTAATATTGATGGTCTGTTAATCACCCTGTAGGGGTGTAATGTGGCATGAGCCATAGCCTTATTGCTACTATATTAAAATGTTTTTAAATATAGAATAATGTATGGGGTGGAGTGCATAACAAGAATTTAATGACCACCCGAGGTGTGGGATGCTACAGTTTATAGAAGCATCCCACACCTAGGGTGGTCATTAAATTCTCAGTTATGCAATTTACCCTATACATTGTTTTATGTAGTCGCTGGCTTACGTTTTTTTAGTAATTAGAAAAGAAACATTATGTGCAGGTGCTGGATTTATTAACATATGTATTTAATTTGACACGTTTAACATTTCAAAGGACAAGAAACAATGAAAAGTAAGGCAATATGTATCATAATTTATTTTATATTTTTTAAAGTTTTCTTTAACTGCTTTTGGTAAAACAACTTGTAGTAGGAAGAAGGAAGAAAATTTATGAATTCACAGTACGTTTGCTTTTTTTAGTCAGCTTGTTATAAATTGTCAGTCTTTGAAAGAAAATGTGGCTTTAGTTACTTATCTAAGGAACGTTTCTGTGGGTTTTCTTCTTTGTTGAAGGTGTTTTGTAGTTTCTAAATGGCTTTCCACTAGTCGTTATTCGATCTGGTCATCCGTTTTTTGGAGCATGCAAATGAGGGTCGTGACCTTTGCAGGACATCTCGTTTCTATTGGAATGACACAAAAAAAGAAATGTGTGCTAGGGAATGTGTGGAAAGTGCTAAGGTCTAAGTGTTTTTTTTACTTACAGTCGAGGTCCGATTCTGAAGAGGATTTCTGTCTGACTCTGCAATACTTTTTTGGAGGGGGTCCATGGTACACATTGACCTTTACTCCCTTATTGAAGACACAATTTGAGCCAAAGATAGTTTGCATTGCCAAGGTGGTTGCTGTTTCTGAGACGTAGACTACCGCAGGATTTTCTTGTTGTGGAGGTGGATTCTCTTTCGATGCAGAGGGTTGAGGATTGTTAGAAATTCCAGTGAGGAGGTTAGTAATTTCTCTTTGGCGAGACTCTGAGAGCACAGAACAAGTGTTGATGGATTGAACATTTTTATGCCCTGGAGATTTGTTGAACTTCGGTGGGCAGGACGTGGGCATTTATCAATTTCTGGATACTAGTTTTCCTGGTGGAATGGTTAGTGATACGTATGTTTTTGGGAAGGCCAGATTGCATTTTCATTAGTTTCGTAAGTGACCGTAACTTGTTCATTCCGATTGTCATATTGCGGAACCATAGCCCATTTTCCTTGTGATTTACATTTGGTGCTATGTAGAATGGGGCTTCACTTAACAGCATCTGTTGAGGCCTGTGGGATTTATAGATATGGTAGGCACGTATGGTGTCTCTTTCTGGATTTTCTTTGTTTTGATAAATTCTGGGTTTACTAGGTCTTACATCTCTGGTGTTGTCTCTGGGGCGAATTTTCGTTTGCCTCTCTGTGCACTGTATGAATTTCTTTCCTTTTGAATCAGTGCCTTCTTCAATGTCTCCCCATCAGAGATCGTAGTGTTCTTTAGTGCGAAGGGCATAGTAGACACCAATCTTGAAAAAAGAAAATTTGGAAGTGCTGTTTGGTTGTCTATTCCTAGTGTGCCATTACTGTACATGATGTCTGTTTTTTCTTCTGTGAGAGTTTCAGCCTTTCTAGGATGGTTTTCTTTTCTTAGCTTTTTCAACTGCTTCTGTTTTGCAACTAAAGTTCTTTTTGTCTCCATAAAATTGGTTTGAAGCCCCTTAAATATAGAATGTGGGTATTTTTTTTGAACAAGGTATCCGACTATGCTGCCTATGATACCTCGTATTGTTCACGGCTCATAGTCTGTGCTGTCCTGCCATTTTAAACAAAAAATAACACTAGCTATTTTATTGTCCAGTTCTTTCATGTCTAAATCTGTAAATTCAGTAGTTGTACCTGTTTCTGTCAGGAAAGTTGTGAAAAGTTTGAGATCACTCTGTGTTTTGAGGTAGGTATTTTGGCTTTCCTGCTGGCTGACAAACTGTTCTCTTTCTTTTAGGTTTGAGAGCAGGAAACACACTGCCATTTTGACATTTGTTTTAAGAAAGAAGACTTCAGAAGTAATTTTTTTTTAATTTGCCTTTTAAATGTTGTGGCGAGTTGCTACTTTCGGCTTTCTTGGAGCCCGGGTGTGAAACTGCCAATGTGAGTACTGTTAGTGAGCCAATTACTGAGACTCTGGAAATAAATAATTCTCCCACACCAGTGCAGCTATGGAAGTTTACACACTTGATATAGAATAAGCAAAATGTTCTTTTCCTAATGCTATGTGAAGTAAAACGACCCATCAGCCAGCAAGCACCAGTAACTCACTTCTTGTGTGGCCAGTCATGGTTTGATAAAGACAACGAGTGAATCAGCCTGCTTCCCTCACTTCCACCTCTGCTTAATATGAAGATTCTGCAGTTAGATGTATGGCTACTACTTTTAGCTTTTTGTTTGCCCACATCCACCTTCTCAAGCCCCTACCCCTTCCAGGCTCTCATTTCCATTTTCTGGCTCTCTGTTGATATGTCGTTGTTACATAGATGAAGTGGTGGCATCTTTTGTTTTTAAACGGGAGTTGTACAGTTCAGCTTGGTCATGGCAGTGCTCTTTCTGAACGAAATGCCATCATGCTAGATAGCAGTATTAGATGATAGGGAACATGATCAATATGTAGTCTGAAATGGCAGAAATGGAAGGCAATGATTTCTATCTAACTCCTATCTACTACAGTTCCCTGCTAGTGTGTGCGTGTGTGTGTGTGTACTCCTGCATGCATCGATAACATCACTGAGAAATGGATGCAACCCTTGTTGTTTATATTGCTGGACTAGTGCTCAACTATATTTAATAAAGCAAAATCAAGGACACCCACATGTGAGATCCTGAATCTTGTCCCTTAGCACACTCAATTTACTTGATGTTTGCTTCTCTACTTCATGACAAGATTAAACTTTTTCAAATATAAATTAACCTAAGTTGGTCTATCTGGGTTAGGGTAGCTGGTTCATTCCACTGGAGTGTCATACAGACGAGACACACTGGTGGGTCCTAGTCGGACGAAACATGTGTCTATGTCTTCTGTTGGCACCCTTTGCAGACAGTTTGAAAGGCCTTTCGGCACCATGTATTTCTGCTTAAAGTTGAACCAGCATAATATTCTGTGGTGATTTGCATATATAGCCAATGATGCTTTGCATTATGGGGGTATGTGTGATTTTGTATTTATTTGAAACTTGGCTTCCCGGCCAGTGCCCTATAATCAATAACACATTTGCTGTTTTTTTTCTGATTTAATAAATACTCTATATAAATTGACTTAGTATGCATTTATAAGAGATGCACAAGTACTGTACCCCTGAATCACATTAGACCACATGCTATGGTTTAAGGAAAAACATAAATTCTCCCCTTTTCAAGGAATTCTGTTTCTGTATCATTATTCGTGTTATCTGCATATTGTTTTCATCCTTGTTGTTTGCTCTTTAACACCAGTTTAGCTGTTGAACAAATATCTCAGCACGTGCTTATTAGGGGGCAACAAATCTTTCACTTGTGCTTCTGCCTCCCTGCTTTCAAGCCAGCAGTAGTCACTAAAGGTAGGAGACAAAAGGGAGTTCATATTTCAGTACAAAGTTGCATTATTTCTTTAAATTTTATAACTCAAGCTGTGATTCAGCCATTAATTTCTAAACATCCCTGGCGCCCTTATAACCAATACGAGACACAGTAATGGTTTAATGCAACATTCAAAGATGCATACGATTCTTTAACAACTGTAAGTGTGTGAGTGGGTGAGAAAGAGCTCCTATTGACTCAAATGAATATACTGTACACTTGACAAACTTTTATTTTGTGCAAGTATTGTTATTTTTGATATTTGACTGTACAGAAATTATCACAGATGCCATGTGGCAGCAAAAAAGTAATTTGCAACCGTCCAAAGGTATTGCAGAATAGGGTTATATATTGACTCTTCCTGTGGGCATCCACAGAGGCTTGAGAACGCCAAAGGTAATGGGCTATCTGAGGCCACTTTTGTAGCATTTTGGCTGTTACTGAATTGCAGACTAGATTTTTAAGGAACTTTTTCCTGTAATCAGTAGGTCCATTTTGGGACAAGAAGGGTTGTCTATAAAAGGACAAGCCCCTTTGTTCTAGGCCTGGGAACCCAGAAGGAAGGGTAGAGAGAGAGGGAGGGAAGGGGGGAAGGGGAGGCAGGTAAAAATGAAGGGCCGGAGCCTTGGTAGTGAGGTCAGTGGGGGAGGGCCAGGTACAGAAAAGGGGCTCGACTCCAGGAGGGATGACATCACCAATAAGGGGTGGGTCTTTAGGGAGAAGGAGAATAGATGATAGGCCAAAGGAGGAGAGAGACAGAGAGGGGAAAGAGAGCAAGGGGTTGGGGCATAAGGGGGGATTTTAGGCGCTGCATAGGTGAGCTCTCCCTCACTTTTGCTAGATAAATTTGATTTCCCATCCACCACCCAGGAGATGAGGGGATGCAGTGAAGAAGGAAAAAAGAGGAAGAAAATATTTTCTTGGGTTGAGGGTGAAAGGGGAAAAATGAACAAAAGAAAAGACCCCCTCTGGTTTACATCCAGGGGTGAAAGAAAATGTGATATAAAATGCGATGTATAAATTGGTGGTACGTCAATAAAGAAAGTATATAGAAAAGGACTGTGTAAACATGATATGTAAAGGAACTCAGTATTGTTGAATGATAAAACTGGCATGTAAAGTTTTAATTAATGGTGTGCTGACTGAGCAACCAAAAGCAATACTAGGTGTGATATCCTTCTTGGGGTGAAAGGCTCTAGAACAACAGGTTTGTGGCTACTCTTAACCTTGTTCTGAGGAGTGGTGATGGTGGCTGTCTTGGTAGGCAGTATAGCGCAGTGGGTTAAGGCTCTGAGCTGCAGATCTGGAGACCTGGGTTTGAATCCCACTGTTGCCTAGGTGCATTTTGTGTGATCCTGAGCAAGTCACTTAACTTCCTTGTGCTCCCAGATTGCATCTGAAAACAAGCTTCGGCTTAGTGTGCTACTCCTGGTTAAACAATGTTCCCTTTCCAGTGTTTATTAAAATCAGGGATCCTAAATATTACCATTGTTGGCATTGTGTCTGATTTGACTCGCGTAAGTTACAGCTCCATTTGTGGTACCGTTTATGATTGTTATTTTCAGCACTGAGTGTGCAATAAAACATACCACCCTAACACATTTTTAATTCTGATTTCTAGTGACATACAGTAATTAACACCAGCCCTCTTGATCGCAGAGCCAAACCTGTTGAACACTTTCTCACCGACCTCCACCTTCTACAACAAACATGGCACAACCTGTAACTTGCTTCACTGTTGCTACCTATTTGTGACTACAGTTGTGAAGGACGTAGTTGTACTACAGTCACAACAACAACATTTCTATGTGTATGTATCTGTGCATCATTACTGATTTTTCCATTACACGTAATGTATTTTATAAAGTATTACTTATTCAGGTGGTCACAGCTAAATTTGTTACCACTATTCAAGTTTACAAGTCAACAGAATGCAGGACTGGAGATGCAATAAATGCCATCAACATCTGTTCAGGCTGTCTCTTGCTTACAAAGGATGAAAGGTATCATAACTGTACTTGCTGTCACCTATACCTCCAAAACTAAAATAAAATGAATAAATGGCATTGTTTTTTATTGAAAACATGTTTTCTTCTCTAGTATATGGTAGAACTAGATCAAAAATATAACAAAATCTGTTTCCTGTCCCCTTTAAAAGACACAGATTGTTATAAGTTCAAAGTGCCCCTTTCTGCTTTATCCCGGTTTACATTACATCACACCTGCATAGACTGCCAGGGATCTGCTTCAGTTATCTGGCACCTGCGGTTTGTTGCAGGGAGGGGGTGAGTTACAGTAGCGTGTGCTCTGTTTTCTCCTTTTTGTATTACTTGGGGAGTCTGAAAAAGGGAAAAAGACGATATTTCAAAAGCTAAAACAGGCACATTATACAGCTGTCATCCACCTGTTGTAATTTGACAGTTTACAATTGCGGGAGGTTGAAAGATGCCTTAGGTATGAGATGGTGATGTAGACATCACTCCATTAATGATGTCGTGAAAAGTCAAGAACACCGGAGTACAACACAAAAAATAACTTGACGGCTCTGACATCCCTTTTCAAACCACCTGCTTAAACAGAAATTGGTTACTACATTTTCATAAAAAAAAAAAAACACACATAATGTTAACGAGTGATTTTTATTCCACTGACAGCATCTGTAAAAAAAAAAAAAAGGCAAGTCATTATCAGTAGGAGCAGACACATAACTGTGTATACACATCGGTCTGATAATTTAGGGTACAATGTTACAATTTGGTTTTCTAAACACTGTTCTACCTGCCACTTTTGGCAATGCTGGCTGCAGGCACACAAGGCTAACCCTTACATCGCAAAGCACTAAGAAGGCATTAATTGATTTTGAACGTGGAGATGAAAATAAAACACATGCAGATCTCTTTGTCCATTGTACCACATATTAGATTAGAGATAAGAGTATTCAGACGTCAAAAAAATAAAGCGGAGCTGAAAAGCAAGGAGAGAAAGAGTGTGACTCTGCTACTGTGGCAGTCACTCGGGCACTCTCTCTGCCTCTGTTTCAAGCTAGTGTTATTAATAAAGTTCTTAATGAAGTGAAACAAACAAATGAAAATTAGCCCAGAGAGTGCACATGATGACAGCTATGTCTCTTGATCTGACACCCACAGCTCGCTTCCATGCTTGCTGTTCCTAAACCGGGTCTGTGGACTGTGGGGACACCTACCGGAACACTGCAACTAAGGCAGGAACATTTAGCCATGCCCAGCGCTACCTGGCACATTTCTGCAGGTGATATGGGGGGATGCAAGTAATTAAAGGCTTAATGCTTGCCTCATTAACTCGGCATACTGCAGTGTGGCACTACTGCATAAAGGATGTAATGATCGGCATGCTGCGCCTACCTCGGCGTATCCTGGTAGCTGGAAACTTTTCTATAGTGACCACTGTACATTACCTGTTAGTCCAGCATTTACCCCACATCGAGTCAGCAAACGTTAGATGGAATATTTAAATTGTGAAGCTGTTGGATTATTATTCCAGTGATGTCACCTAGTGTAACATATTTTACCACCGGTTTAAAGAAAGCATGAGAAATTTTTTGTAAATAAAATACGTTAACTATTGATCATTTCTTCTCACTAAATTACTTACATGCACAAACTGGTATCTCATACCAATGTATTATATCTGTTCTCATATAAGGATATTAAACACTGTGGATGGGATATTCAGAAATGCGCCAGAGGCAGGCGCAGTAGCGGGACAGCGCAAGTACACTGCGCCAATGCACACCGAATGCAATATTCAAAGGTTGCGCATGATGGCAAGCACCAGAGCAACATGGCTGAATATCGCAGGGATGCACCATAGCGTAACCAGGGCTGCACCAGGGAGCAAACCAACATGCACCATAGCGCAACCAGGGCTGCGCAAGGGGCAGAGATGCATGGGCCAGGACACAGGACCACAGTCACAGCAGGGAACATGCCACCAGAGCGGGATAGACCACCACCAGGGTACAGAGGATGCCAGGAGGGAGGCATGGCAGGTACACGGCTGGAGGACCCCGACCATGCACACCACAGTGGTGCATGGAGGCAGTGTGGCACAAATGTCCACTGGCAAACAGCCACCAGCAACACCCACAGGAAGGCACGAGACACACCACCTGGACCACAGCTGGCAACACACATGCCAACAGCACACAACACACACGCCACACAACATGAACAGAGTGCACACGTACGCTCCAGGGCAGCCTTTTTTAATTCCAAGATGGCTGCCATTCCATACCACACGATAAATATTGAAATATACAAAGTGATATATCGTTTGAAAGCTACAATTATGCTCTATTTAATTAATTATTTAAAAGACATCATAACAGAGGATTAAGCAATTAGCCCTCCCTCCAAAATAAAAAAAAAAAAAAAATACTGAGCTAAAACCTCCACTTCCCGAAACAGGTAGTGTGGTAAAAATCAGCATACAGTGAAAATAATTGTTAACTTCAGTACAGTCAGCTGCTTATTTCTGAAGGTTTTTTTTTTTAGTATTCTAGTGTGATAAATTATTAATCAATGTTTATTATGAGTCTGACTAGTGTATGAGACCTATGGATTAACCTCCGCCCTGGCAGATGACCTGACTACTACTACAAGTCGCAGTAGTAGTAGTCTGGCATCTGAATTCTGATCCATATCATCAGAATCAATGTTGTTGCATGGGAGCTGCCAAGTTGCTGTCACGGTAATGATACAATGATTACAAAATGGAGTCTTGCTGCTAGTGTGGTAATTCCATCTGGCAAGATGAGAGCTGGTCCAGTCATCACCGTTATCGAACATCAGGAACAGCATAAATTACCAAAGCAGGTAAAAAAAAAAACTTCATAAAAGTTATAATGGCTGACTGTGTTTTAAACTGAATACCTGTTTTATGCACACTAGCTCTTTCATTTGCCCACTTGATCTGGTGAGTGAAATATACTAAATTACTTCATAGCCTGATGCCAACTTTAACCTACTAGTCTTTTGTCCTAAGTTTCATTTTTTTGGTTTGGTGCATGTGTTCTACATATTATTTGCAAATGTTCATTTTAGTTCTCTGCTGCCAGACTACAGTCAATTTGAAAAAATAAGCTTCAGTTTGTAACTTCATATATATATGTATTTTTTATCATCAGATTAATTAAATTATTACTTAAGATACTTACCCTGCTCAGACTAGAAAGAAGTACTTAGTCTGTGTGCATGTCAGTATCAATACCATGTTAATGTAGTCTGAGAAAAAACAGAAAAACTCAGAAGTACGAGTAGTAGTATGCATGGTGTGTGATTGAAAATCCTGTAATCTTATGGGCAAACATGTCACATGACCGTGTGTAAATCCTGCATAACCCACAGCTGAGGAATGGCATTTGATTAAAAAAATATATTTTAAATTTATTTTATGAGTCCATTGTGTTGCAGTATTAATAGGCACTCCAGCCTGTGAGCAGTTATTGGGTGAGCTACCCACTTCTTGTGTGGGTTACGTAACTCGACTGCACCTCATGTTGTGACACACAACATGATTAGGCATGGGTAACTTGCTAAGAAATACACCCTGTTCGTCTTATTAGTTATTCATTCATGCTTAAATTAAAAAAAAATATTGCAAATTAGAATATAAGGGGTGAAAAATAAAAATTACGTACCTACTGTAATTATGATCTTTCTGTGTATCTTCACCATTCATCACAGATGGATACTGGCCGGAGATCAGGACCCCGCGGGAGCCTTTTTTTTTTTCTAAAAGGGTAGGCGGAGCCGACGCAGCATCGGCGCCGCCCTCGAGGCCGACGTACTACGTGGCGCTCGAGGATTAGCCGTTAGGCTGCGTTGACTCCACCTGCCTACCAGTTCTGAGTCGCCGGAGAGGTAAGAGGAAGGGATGGAAGGTGGGACAAGAGAGTCCAAGGGTCAGAAAAAGGAAGAGAAAAACTGAACTAAAAGGAGAAATAACGACTGAGAGGACAGTATAGAAGAAGTAAGACTAAGGGGATTGAGTAGGGGCCCCAATCTCTGGAAACGGAAGAAGGGGGGGGAATGTAGGAGAGAGTGAGAGGTAACAAGGATCCAGGACCCTTGTCCGTTACCAGACTGTATAGGAACTGCAAGGAGTTAGCAAAGCTCTTTGTCAGAATTCAAGGCACAGAATAACTGGCAAAACCCCAAAAGCAGAGTCGGCTATTCTGGAGAAGGACAGGGTACAGGGACTCAGTACTCTCTCTGAAAAGATGTTTGGTGAAAAACAGGAAATTTTTTTTTTTTTTTTAGATTGGATGGATAACAGAGGGAGGGCGACCACCAGCTCCCACCCCCTAGGGGTGAAGATATGTAGTAGAGAAGGAGTGCCACTCAAACTGTACCCCTTAGGGAAGAGAACTATCCCCCTGTGTGTACCAACTTTATTCCACTCAAAAGGAGGGGAAGGCACAGAGGGAGGAGGATCCAGAGACTGAAGCCCCAGGGGGATGGCGGGTGGGATTGTGATGAATGGTGAAGATACACAGAAAGATCATAATTATGGTAGGTACGTAATTTTTATATCTTATCTGTGTCAATCTTCACCATTCATCACAGATGGGTGAGTACCAAGCCCCTGAAGGGGGTTGATTCATTGCACCCTAAGGGACAGAGTCCCCTAGCCCTCAGTGGGTGACACACTAAGGGGGGGAACCTTCTGGGCCTGAAGAGGCCCGAGAGTGGGGAGAGCGAGATGGGGTCCCCCCGGAGGGGGAAGGAAGTTGCCCCGACAAACGTCGTCTCACCCTACGGGAAAACAGATAGGTTCCCTGGTGAGCGGAGCATATCATCCTACACCGGGCCAAGGATGACAACCGGGAAAGGCGAAGCCACGCCGATCTCCTAGTGCAGATCGCTGTCCCTACGACCCTGGTAGCTACCTCACTGACGTCGTAAGATACCCTTGCTTGGTGCCTTGCTAGCTCCAGGCCAAGTGCAGAGAGTGCGATGGCTTGCCTGGTTTGCTCCGAGTCAGGCAAAGCAGCTTAGATCTGACCTAGCGCTGACCACAAAAACCTGTTATAGGCTGCATAGTGGGCCTGATGAGCAGAGATGGTGACAAGCAACCGTGCCGAGTAGAAAGTCCTCCTCCCCCAGAAGTCAAAATCCAAGGAGTCTTGATCTGGGGGCCGGTCACGGTGGAGGGCGCGAAGCCCGTCAGGGGTGTCCAGGTGCATCAATCCGGACTGCGGATGAGGCATAGAACCTGGAGACTCTGGGGGAGCGCAGTACCTCTGGCTGAGGTCCCTAGGGGCAGGAACTCTGGAGAAGGGCCTCTGCCAGAAACACGTGGACGCCTCGCGAAAGGGAGCAGGCCAGGGTGACACCACAAGGGTGGCCGCACCGAAATTGCCTAGAAAGGCGTGTGCCGCATGCTCAGGATTGCTCACAGACAGGGGAGAAAGGTGAAGGTCCTCCATCATCCTCACGAGGAAACGCTAATACTCAGATCAGCGGCAGGGGAGATATGGACAGACGGTTCCTGTCCCCCAGAAGAGGGAGATGAGGAGCTGGAGGTCACCATGCGTTCCGAGGGTGGCCGCTCAGGGGAAGGGTGAAAAACCTGGCTGTCCATGGCCCTAACGTAGGCAGGGAACCGAGCAGCCACCGCTTTGAACTACTCCCAGGTGAGAGGGCCGCTAGGACCAAGAATGCCTGGGAGCGCTGGAGAATGCGGCAGAGGGATGGGGGCAGAGCCGAGAGAAGGAATCAGCTGACCTCTGCCAGGCCTAGGGAGCGGACCATGGACACCCGAGGAGGGTGTCCCGGAAGACTCCGCAGCTGACAGCTGTATAACCACATTGGTACTGCCTAGGCTACGCCCAGAAGAATCCCCCCAGTGAGGTGACTGGGGCCGTATAAATCCAGAAGGACGGTCCCCTGCCTCCAAAGAATGGGACCCCCTCAAGGAACCAGAAGGGAAGGGCGGAAGTCCGCATCCGTCTGGCCCAGGCCGGGTGGACCCCAGAGAAGGGCCGGCGTGCTGAACCCACACCCCTCGACCCCCTCAGAGTCCGAGAGAGTCCTGGTCCTCGAGAGGGCCAGCCTAGGTAGCTGGCAGCTCTGGGCTGCCCCCGAAGGGGAGACCCAGGGAGCAGCACCTTCCCCTCCCGTAGACTTCCTGATGGGCCCCAAAGTTGGGCGATCAAGACACACTATGGGAGGGGGTACCACTGCCGAGGGGTCAAGGAACCCCCCAAGGCCAGGCTGCATGGCAGTGGTGGCACGCACCATAGCCTGCTGGTCAGTACCACTGACCCCAACCTCGGGGAGAGCCTGACGCTCCTCAGAAGGGGGCTGGCTGTGACTCATCGTCGAGAGCACCGGCTCATCCTCCCCTGCAGACAACCCCTAGGGGTGTGACTGCCCATCCTACTCGAGCCCGGCTCCGAAGAGGTAGAGTCTGAGGCCCTAAATAGCGGTAGGCGGGTGAAGCGACCTACCAAAGGCCCAGTAGTCGAAGCAGTGGCCAAGGCGACTGCATGCCCCTCCACAGCCCTAAGCGGGGCTGGCAGAAGCGTTAGGGCAGCACGGGCCAAAGGTCCTGAGTCGGGCCAGCCAGCGGCACCGTCAAGTCCACTGGCACGGGCGGTACCAGGAACAGAGGCGGCGCGGCGGCAGCCTCAGCAACAGCTTTGATGCCGGCGACACCACCAGGCCCCTCTGCGCGCGGCGCCGGCACCGAGACGGCGGCACCGACGGCTCAAGGTGGACTCTACGTCGAAGACGGCATAGCTAGGCTCTTTGGCACCGCAAGTGACGTAAAGGCACCAATGGCGCGAGACAGCACCGACGGCGCCATACTCCACTCGGTGCTGAGGGCGGCACCGAGGCGGGTAATGGTGAAAGGTGACACGAAGACATGGTGAAAGGTGACACGAATGCAGGGTCACGGTACGCGAGTGGCGTCAGGTGCCGACAGAGGCCCCGGCACCGCAAACGGGCGCCAAGACCCGAGTGACACCGACCGGCGGCGGCGTCGGCCGGGCCTTCGGACAGCGGGAGGCATTTACCGAAACCTTCACCCAGCAGTGATTGCCGCCGCGGCACCTCCGCCCACCCGGGAGGAAGCAGGGCGGGCCTCCTGCGCCCGTGAGAGGAGTCGGCAGAGCTAGGCTACAGAGGCCAGGCTCGCTCCTCCTCGGTCGTATGGAACCGGGAGGGACCGGAGGAAGGGCCGAAGGCGCGGCTTAGCCCGATGAGTCTGAATCTATCTCCGAAAGTCAAGCGACTCGCCTTTACTTTAAACAGCTGTTCAAGAACACGGCGGTCCATGGAGAACCAGGTGTCACAGATCCATGTCGTGAGCGGGTCAAGACACATTGAAGACACGGTCATGTTGATCGATAGCAGTACTTGCGGCTGCAGGCACCGCTGCGCAAGGGGCCACCACCTTAGAAGATTTCTTGCCCTCCGACACTGACATGACCACGGAAAAAAACACCAAAACAGACTCGACGTCGCTATACTTTAAAATAAAAGGAAAGATCTTACCGGCCACGTCGAGTGGAGGCAGAACCCAGAACTAGCAGGATGACCGACAGACTGTCGACGAACAACACGAAGGCTAAGGCCTAAAAATTTCTTCAAAATTTCTTCAACGGCTTCCCACGAGGCGACCTCGACGGTGGGAGACGAAGAACTGGTAGACAGGCGGAGTCGACGCAGCCTAATGGCTAATGCTCGAGCGCCACGTAGTACGTTGGCCTCGAGGGCGGCGCCGATGGTGCGTCGGCTCCGACTATCCTTTTTAAAAAACAAAACAAAAAAAAAAGGCTCCCGCGGGGTCCTGATCTCTGGCCAGTACCCATCTGTGATGAATGGTGAAGACTGACACAGATATGATAGTCATTTTCTTGAGTAGACAGGACAATATAACAACACCCCTGAACTAAGCTGTGTGTGTGTGCATTCCTTGGATTACAACAGCTTAATCTCATGTATTGTAATGGAGGTTACTCTCGTCTGCTCCTCTCTGTCAACCATCCTCCGCCCAACCAGCCATTGTAGATGAATCCCTTGGAAATAACCGGATTCACTGTTCTTTCTTCACCGACATAAACATACTTTCTTGACAGATAAGGACCGTGTGGCCCACCTACCTATTAGTCTGCCCATTTTTCTACCTACTGGATAAGCTGCAGATCCTCCTAGTTAACCAATACTACAAGTCTATTTTTCTTCTCCCCACCCCAAGAATTGCGTTATATATCATATGACGTGTACCATGCATACTTGCATTCTTTCACAGTTTTAGACGCCACAACCTCCTAAGGAAGGCAGTTCTATGCGTCCACTACCCTCTCTGTAAAAAAAAAAATACTTCATCACAAACATTGCCCCTGAGCCGATCGATCTTCTAACTGTGTCCTTGTTCTTGCACATCTTTTTCTGAAACTTAAGATATACTACTCTCTTGCAATTTGTTTATTAATTTCCACTAAGGTACTTAAGTTTCTAGTATCGTGTCTGCCATCTCTCTCCTTTCCTCAAGGGTGTATATACACATACACATACTAAGCTTCTTTAGTGTATCCTCGCTCACATATAGCTTTTCTTGAATACTCTGCACCATTTTATTTGCCCTCCTCTGGACTGTCTCCATTCTGTCTATGTCCTTGCGGAATTGGGGTCTCCAGAACTGGATGTAGTACTCCAGATGGGGTTCTCATCAACTGTCAGTACAGAGGGATGACAACTTCCTGTTTTCTGCTGGTGATGCCTTTCCCTATACTACATCCTAGTATTCCCCCTCCCTCCTCTACAGCCATCTCACATTGTTGCTTTCCAACCTTAGGTTCATCTATAGTTAGCCCCGGTTCCCTTTCCATTTCTGTTTTTGTTACTACTTCTCCCCCATTGTGTACTCTTCCCCTGTGTTTGTTTCCCAGGTGCATTATTTGCACTTTTAGTTGTTGCGCTGAATCAAAGCTGCCATACTTCCTCCCTGTATTTTTTACCTACTGTGATGTAGTCTGTGGCGCCGCTCCCAAATCTTCCTTAACCAGACTGGAGACTCTTTTTAATTCCTTCTGTTTGTTTCCCTTAGTTAATGCTCATCATGCCTTGTCCTGTCCTCCCTTGGCAAAGAGATGCCTCACTCAATGTGTCAAGCTCATGTCTTGCTTTTGGAACTCTCCCCCCCCACCTTCTAAGCTCCCATTCCTCTCCCCCTCCTCCCTTCCACTCCTCAGAATATATACCAACACTCATAGTCTGTTAAACTGTTAATCCCACGTTGCATCACTCTATGTGTCAATCAGGATTTTCTCATTGATTCCCTAAAATCTGTAGAACTCCCTCCCTCCCACCAATCCCTAGGCTCTGTCATCCATAACTTTCTCGCTGTCAACTGCTCCTGTTTTTTGAAGCCTCCCTAATAATTTCCCCCTTATGAAGTACCTCTTCTGGAGTACTCGAATAATCACTTACCTTCCCCCACCCTTTTATTTTACTGCCCTCTCCTCCTTCTCACACCCTCACATCCTTCATCATCTGTGCTTATCAAGTTCCTTTCCTGCCCCTGGCATGGTTCAATTAAATTAATATACCCTTGGGGCTAACTTTCAGGCCACTTCTTCCCCCTTACAAAATGTCCACCTCTGACTCCTTACTACCTACACTTATATAGGTATAGGGTATCTGTTTACTTATGCCTGACCTCCTGCACTTGCAGTCCTACCTAGGAAATATTGAATACTAAAATTCTCAGTCATGTTAAATAAAATAATAATTGTAACCACCTTTGGTTTTAAATGCATAATGTGCCCGGCCTTTGTACAGTTGTGCTTGCGATGTGATATCAGTAAGTGTTTGTTAATGTCATAGAATTTTCCTTTGTATTGCCTTGATCTAGAGGAGTAAAAAAATTAAAAAATCGTCTCTGGAGTCCACAGATAATGGACCTGTGTTTTCAGCTGAGACCCACAGTTTATGGTCTTAGGATAGTGGTGATCATGTCAGCAAGGTTGAGAAATGGCAATTTTTCTTTATAACCAGGTACGCTACTCAAAAATATGTCCAGCATGTGAGAAGGAGGCTCAAATGGTGATGCATTAACTAGTCATCTCTTAACGAATTAGAGACCGCTGTATTGTACGCACAGACACTGCAGCATAAAACAGGACATACATCTGACTGCATCATGATTCTGCCATTATTTCCGACCTCTTTTCCTCAGCCATTTCTGTTGTCATACATTTGTTTTATTTCCTGACAGATCTGCAGACCTAAGTACTAAATCATGCTAAATTTATTACCAAAACAAGTGTCTGATATTTTCTTTGTTACACAGAATAAGCAGCATTGGTGGCACATAAAGCAAACTGAGTGCCTGCTGAACTCCAAATCTCAGTTCTGTTGTCAGGTAGTGAATGACACTTGTCATGTGTAGTACAAAAAGAAAATGACAATCAGTTAGAAGGCATGATAATCCGGACTTCTGGTACTTTGTACAACTTGCAACGCCCTTGTCATTCTGTAGTTGGTTTTCTGCATGATAAGAAATTGAGATTCCATCATAACTGCAGTGTTGCTGTGTCCTGATGCTCCTCGCGATGTTTGCTGTCTGCCTGCTGTTTGTGATGCAGCATAGATTTTGGGCCCCACCTCTGACTGAGAACCATGTGTAATTTTCTTACAGATGTGCCATACAACATATCCCAACAATGTTGCATTTCTTTGGCCTCATCCACAGTGGGGTCCTCCATTCTGTTGTGATGAGAGATCTGGTGTGATTATGCACAACATTTTTTGTTTTAAACTAGTAAACAGTTCATATGTGGTCAGAACCTTCACAGTCGTGCTTTTACATTCTTACCACTCCAACCCAGACAGAAGGCAAAGGAGGCAGAGGCTTTTCTGGCCGGTGGATGCAGGTGTGTGTACCAGCTTTCTTGATCTTTGTGTCAGATACTCCTCAATACGCATCCTCTGTGCTTCAATGCACTTCTGCTTATTGGGTCTGATGACTGTTTTTTAAGACGCAGAGCCAACACCAAAGCCTTTCCTCAGTCCTGATCTTAGTTTTGAACATTCCCTTGCTGCGTATTCTTGCTCAATTATAACACCATTTTTGTTTTGTACAACAGTTTTTTAGGCAGTCGGCATTTGTCATGTACTGCAGACATCACACTGCACATCCTGTATTGAAGAAACTGAAGTAGACTGGTTTTCTGGCAGATGGCCACAGGCTGGTGGGAGGTATTGTTGCTGGGTCCTGATGCTAATCGCTTTTGTTCTCTACTCATTCCGTATTAAAGATTCCACCGCCAAAGTAAATATATATTTTTTTTTATTTAAAACAACAAACGGGGCTATACAGATCCCACACCGTCGCCTTTCCTTGGCATCAACCACGGTTTCGGCCATATAGCTGTATGCGTATTCTGTCTGTATTGGTCTTTGGTGTGTCCCAGTTCTCCCTCTCTTGCCATCGTTGAGATTTGGCACTGCATGTTGTTGTGACTGACTAAACTTAAGATTTTCCTGTAAAAAGGCAAATTAGTAAATGGGACTAAACAGTGCAAACATTGTATATTTATCCTACTGCCAACCACAGTTGTGGTCATGTGATGCGTAATCCAGCTTGCATAAACAGTGGTTTTATTTTTCTTTCAGTCTATTTGTGGTAGCCTGCAGCAAAGGTTTAGAGCAGTTATTGTTTGTAAGAACAACATAGTGATGAACAGAAAATGATCCATGGTCTGTACTCCAATGGCAATGTGTGATATTCTATGGACTTGCTAGCAGTCATGAAGACGATAGGTCAAGTGGGTGACTGCAGGTTCTACCATTTTTACTTTTACCTCCGTGTCCCCCCTCTCCTAGTTTGATACATGAAACTCTTCTGTCTTTGCTTGTTCATCATTGGGACACACTTCCGGCCCCTGAATACAATAATAGCTGGTTGGCTCCAGTGTGATGAAGAACCATTGCTGTCCACTCTTGAGAGTTCTGGATGCAGTTTCTCCAGTGAAGGTGTCAGATTTGTCACCTGAGCTGGACCTGGCTTCAGGCTGGCACTGGCTTGTTGTGGCGCCACATTTTGTCATGGTTACTGTTCCGTGTTAAAATGTAATTCATATATTGTATAATATGAGATTAGCTGTCTTGTGGTATTATCTCATTTTTTTTTAATGATCCTACTGCAGTATTGGTCCAGTGCCTATACAGTTCTGGTGCTGTCTTTTATGTATTAGACCTTTTCATGCAGCCCTTATTCTAGATCTTCATTAGAATGTCTCTTAATTTTTGGCTCAGCCATATCAATGATGAATGTGGCATTTCCGTGTCTGCACTGAGTCAGAATGATATGTATGGACCTTTTGTTTTGTATGTTTCGAGTTTCTCTGAAATATTGCCATGACTCACCCAGGTAACAGATCTTCCAGGCAATGCTTAATATAATAAGTAATAAAAAATATTAAATGTTATTATATGTGATAATAAATACCCATTGTCCAAGAGTAGGCTGTTGGTTAACTAGGATCTGCAGCTTATCAGTTAGGTAGGAAAATGGGCAGACTGGTGAGCCAAGCGGTCCTTACCTGCCGTCAAATTCTAGGTTTCTACGTTTGTAGCTACGGAACACCCCCCCTTCCACCCCCGCTGCTTCAATTGAAAAGTGCATTTTTTTCCTATGGTTAAAAAATAAATGTCTTGGAGCCATGTTCCACCATGAAATCTATGCCTGGAACACTGCTGTGGCACTGCTCCGACTGAGTACGTCTCAGTCTTGTGATGCAGTGACTATGTCACCAGTTCCACACAAAGTTTTGAACATCGTCACACATGCGCGAGAAAGTGTGCCATGTCATTGAGAAGGCTATGTGAAGTTAGTGAGCGAGTGAAGAAAATCACACCTTATCTTTTGGTTTTCAAATCGTCTGTGGAGTAAATGTGTTTAATCCTCTTACACATAATCTTTTAGGATATGGTTAATGAAACACACACCATGTTAAGGTCTTTAGGTTTACTGTGGTTATGAAACTCTTGAGCAGTTCTCCCAATGTTACATCATTACCATGCAAACCTCTTGGTCCTTCAGATGACTTGTTATGTTAGATTGGCACGACATGCATCATGCACACTGAAAAACCTGATTTCCTTTCTTGGCACAATCAAGATAAACTATCGGTGCACAGACCTTCAAACCAACGATTGTTCAAGCAATAAGGTACAACAGGGTGTGGATTATTGGGTATATATACGATGGCAGGAAAGAATATATTTATTTATTTAGCTTTTGTTTAACAGGTAAGCACACTAGACAGTCAAGTGCCTATTTTCAGGTGCTACTCGGTGAGTTACAAAGGTACAGGCAAATAACAGTACAGAGGCTAGCAACAAATTATACAAAGGTACAGTCAGAAATACAAGCAAGAAGGACCAGCAGAAACAAAGTACAGAGACTAGGGTCCAACTGTTAGGCATGGTACAGACAGGTATAAGCTATCAACTACAGTCAGGTAACAGGCAGTGAACAATTTAATGCAATTCAGTGTGAGGCATGACAACCAAGGGAGAGCAGCCAAGGAATTAGGACCAGTGTCAGCAGCAATAACATTTGTGATATTTGTTTATTTGTTAATTTTGGAATAAGTGCATGCCCACGGCCAGGATTTTTAGCAGACACTTCACGGATGGTGGACTTCAGGGGACAGAGGCAGCTTGATGCTTGTTTTAGGTAGTCCCAGAAGGAGGACCTGAAACAGCTGTGGGAGGGGCAGTTCTTACATGAGGGGGAAGGAGGTTCCAGGTTCTAGGGGCAAGAGCCACAAAGGCTCGATCTCCCGCCAGGGAGTGAGTCTTAGGGACCATAAGTGCCTGAGATGCGGTGGACCTCAGCTGATAGCCAGAGGGGGCAGGCTGGAGGAGGTCAGCAAGTGCCGGAGGAGTAGATGACCGGATGATGTTATCCATAAAGTTGCCCATAACGAATGATCAATGGTTACTAGGGGAGAGCCAACCCAGTCTAGAATAAAGTAGACGATGGGTGTGACGAGGGGCTGATAGGGCGAAGTGACATATGTTGTTATATGAGGTGTCCCATTTGGAGAGCTAGGCTTTGGGGGCTTTCATGAAGGAGGTGAGCCTGTAGCAAAGCAAGGGGAGGAAGACCCCCTTTTGCCAGGGCAAGTCTGGCAGCTGGGGTGAGACAACTTTTTGCTCTGTACTCGAGTCCAAATTTGCAGTTTCTTGTCTTGCAGGAGTTAAGTATGTGTAGGGAGAGATCCAGTTGGAGGTCAAGAGTCACCCCCAAGTACTTGAACAATTTCACCATCATCACAAGGGTGCCATCATTGCCAACGATTCTGAGCTCAGCCGGGCACGCTGTCAACTTGGGATGGGAGCCGAATAACATTGCCTGCGTCTTATGCAGGTTGATGACAAGCTTACTTGCCTTATGCCAGGATTGGATGTGACCAAAATCTGAGTTGAGTCTAGAGTTTATGTCATCAATATTTTGTGAACTGGTGAGGAGCACCATATCATCAGCATATAGAGTAACATGTCCGAAGGTTGGGATTGAAGGCAGCTGATTTATAAAGAGGGAGAACAATAGGAGACCAAGAACTGACCCCTGAGGTACCCCACAGGCTACTAGTGATGGGCTGGAGATGGCATTTTGGAACCTCATGTACTGTTTCCTACCCGAGAGATAGAGAACCAGGCTAGGACGGGGGAGGCCAAAAGATTTGAGAGCAGAGTCCAGGAGGGTGTGATCAACTAGATCGAAGGCCTTGGACAAGTCGACGAAGACAGCACCCGTGAGTTACATAGAAACATAGAAGTTGACGGCAGATAAGGACCGCAAGGCCCATCCAGTCTGCCCATTTCTTTTTCTACCTTATAAATGTGCCATCAGCCTTTGCTCTGTCAGTGGCCTATCTATTCATGGTCATTTGTATTGCTCCCTTATGCCTATCCCATGCCTGTTTGAAGCCCTGCACTGTATTCATAGCCACCACTTCTTGTGGTAAGCCATTCCATGCATCCACCACCCTTTCTGTGAAAATGAATTTCCTCACATTCCCCCTTAATCGGCCTCCCTCTAATCTCATGCTGTGTCCTCTTGTACTGCTATTTTTCTTATATTTAAACATGTTAGACTCTTTCACCTTGTTTATGCCCTTAAGGTGTTTGAATGCCTCGATCATATCACCTCTCTCCCTCCTTTGCTCAAGGGTATACATATTGAGCTCCGTTAATCTGTCCTCATATGTCTTCTGATGCAGTCCCTGAGAGTCCCCAGAGTTTGCCTTGATCAGCTGCAGTGCTGATTTTGGAGGTGACCTGTGGAGGGGCAGTGGAGGTGCTGTGTCCTTTTCGGAAACCGTGCTGCTCAGGGGAGAGAAGGCCATAGGTTTGGAGGAAGAGGGCAAGCTGAGAGGCCACTACTTTTTCAAGCAGCTTATTAACTGCAGATAGAATCGCTATGGTTCATAGTTTTTAAGTAATTTGGGATTGCCATTGCTTGAGGACAGGGATCACATGGGCCACCTTCCAGATGGCAGGGACAGACCCCGATATGAGCGAGGAGTTAAGAATGTGGGAGATTGGATGGGCCAAGAAGGGGGCCCCCAGGTTTAGCAGTTTGGGCACAAGGTTGTCGTGTCCAGCACTGAAGTAAGGGGAGAGACCTACTAGAAGCTTCTGGGTTTGTTTGGGGGAGACAGACTTAAAGTAGAAGGGAGGGAGAGGAGGATGGGGTGGAGTACCAGGAGTAGGACCCAGATCGTTTGAGATTGAAGGCATAGAGGTGTAATCAGACAGGTCCGAGAACAGGCCATTGAAAGCATTTGCTATCATGTGGGCATTATTGCAACTGACTCCGTTTATTAGCAAGTCAGGAACCTGCTGACAGGCTGGACCATTTACGGTGTGTTTTATAGTGCGTCAGAAGCTCCTTGGGTTTTTGGCGGACACTTCGAGGGATGATTTGCAGAAATCACTCTTTGCCGAGCGAATCGCCCATTTGCATGAATTTCTAAGTTGCCTGTAGACGTCGAAGTCAGATCTGTTTCCAGAGGCCTTATGTTTAAGTCAGCTTTTGTCCCTAAGCTTCATCAGGGCAAACAGTTCCCCTTGTAACCATTTTGTGACTGTGCCCCTCACTCTTCTTTTAATGAGTGGGGCATGTCTGTCTTGTAATGTGGTAAAAATGGTTAGGAGGCTGTCCAGAGCACCCGAGGGGTCCGGGTATGCAAATATCGGGGACCGGTCCATCAGGCTGAGGTCGATATGGAAGTTGTTTAAGTCAAAGTTTGAGTAGTCTCTCATCTATATGACATTTGGTGGGACCCTGGGATTAAGAACCTTCCAGATATAGTATGTGGGGGAATGATCCGAGATCGAATCAGGGAGGAGGCCAGAGGTTGATATTCGGTCTGGCCTATTTCACAGCATCCAGTCAAGCAGAGAGCCATTTTTCCTGGAGGAAGAGGGTCTGGTGGGTTTGGTGATGAATTGGCTGAGGGCAAGGCCAGATAGAAGGGGTTCGTAGATTTTAGCATTCCCACTCAGCCAGTTGAGGTTCAAGTCCCCAAACATTAGGAGTTCACTAGTCCTCACCTTGGGGCTGAGGCAGTCAAGGAGATAAGATAGGCCACGAACACCACATTTTGGTGGATTATATACACAAGCCAGGTTTAGCTTCTTAGTGTTACCTAATAAGAGGAGGGCATATATAAACTCACTGGAGGGGGGGTGGGGTATGTCCGTCGCTTTTAGATGAGATTTGTAATAGAGCAACAACCCACCCCCACGTTTTGTTCCCACCCTGTCCTGTCTGATCACAAGGTAGCCAGGGAGAACACAGGCAGAGTCGGAGTGCATAGGTTTGAGCCAGGTTTCAGAGACCCCAAAGATGTCTAGTTTGTAATAGGCAACCCATGCCATTAGATTTGAGTGATTGGCAGGGATGCTACGAATACTGAGGTGGACAGTCTTTAGACCCTTTACCTCCTGCCACTGAGGAGGCAACGTAATGAGTTGAGAGTGGGTTGGTAGTTGGTATTATGGCTAGCCTCCTGCTCAGTCTGGTACTCGACCAGTGATGTTATCCCAGTACAACATCATGTGTCTAATCTTAGCACTGTGAACCTCCTCACTGAGGCAATGCATTGGATGTCTTGGATTTGCTTTCTCTATTAATTAAAAACCAAAAATATTTTTCCACATTAACAAAAACATTTTATAAATGTTATTTTTTATTCTATATAACGAGCCATTTTAATATAAAGCAATAATGCCCTCCAGGGTGTGTGTTGTGCTGTATAACACCAGGCATCAGGTATTTGGACGCAGCTGGCCTGCGGCCTTGTGCTAAAACAACTGAGGTGTGATGTTATCCCTGCACAACACACCCTGGACGGGCATTATTGCTTAATTAGGCCAAATCTTAGTGATGTGTAAATGAGGCGCTGCTAAGTAAATGAACAGTACAAGAACTGTGTAAATTAACATCCCAGTAACTCACACCCTGTGGAGCCTTATTGTGATTACTACAATGGAAGCAAAACAGATTTTAAATGCATTTAAATATATTTTTTTAAATGCCATTCCTTAGTTATGGGTTATGCAGGCTTTATTCACAGTCACATGACGTGCTTTGAGTCTGACCACTGACTGTGGTTACATTGGATTTTCACACACCCATCCGTAGTAATTAATATAATAAATAAAATTGTCTATTCCATGATTAGCTCTCCAGACAAATCAGTGTGCCCCTTTCCTCTGGTTAAGAAGACAGTCTTATTCAGTGTAAACTATGTCACCTGCAGATGCCTTTGTTGTAATGTACATGTTCTTGATCAGTCAAAAATGAAGCTTCATTTTACTGAAACAGCTTGCTCATAGATACATAGATACATAGACAGTGTCGGCAGATAAGGGCCTGTGGCCCACCCAGTCTGCCCATTTGAGCTTGTAAGTTAAGTTTATGTTTTCCAGGAAGTCTGTTGCCCCTTACACCTGACCTCCAGAATTCCTTTATGTCTATCCCATGCATTCTTAAATCCCGTGATTGTTTCAGCCCCCACCACTTCCTCTGGCAAGGTGTTCCACTTGTCCACCACCCGTTCTGTGAAGAAATTCTTCCTCACGTTTCCTCTGAATCGTCCTCCCTCCAACTTCATCCCATGCCCGCTAGTCCTGGAACATCTTTTCTGCTTAAAAATAGTGTATTCCTGCACCTTGTTCTTCCCTGTATGATACTTGTATGTTTCTATCATATCCCCTCTCTCCCTCCTCTCCTCCAGGGAGTACATGTTCAGTTCCTTCATCCTGTCCTCATAGGACTTGTGATGCAATTCATGCACCATCTTTGTTGCCCTCCTCTGAACCTTCTCTACCCTATGTCCTTACATATGTAAGGTCTCCAGAACTGTACACTGCACTCCAGGTGGGGCCTCACTAGTGTCTTGTATAGTGGAATTATGACCTCCCTTTTCCTGCTGGTGATGCCCCTGCCTATGTATCCCAGCATCCTATTTGCTTTACCTGCTGCCTTGTCACACTGTTTCCCTACCTTGAGGTCATAAAAGATAATAACCCCAGGATCCCTTTCCTGCTTGGTGCATGCTATATCCTCACCCACCCCCAACTGATATATTGTGCCAGGGTTTTTGTGCCCCATATGCATTATCTTGCACTTCTTAAGTTTCTGCAGGTCCCTTCTCATTCTGTCTACACCCTCTGGTGTGTCTACTCTGTTACAGAGCTTTGTGTCATCAGCAAACAGTGAAATTCCACCTTCTAGGTCCTGCGCAATGTCACTGATGAAGATACTGAATAGGACCTGTCCCAGCACTGATCCCTGTGGTACCCCACTGGTCACTCTTCCCTCTGTGGAGTGACAACCATTTACCACCACCCTCTGTGTCCTGCCGCCCAGCCAGTTACCTACCCACCGCCCTACTGTCCTGCCCACACCCATATTCCCCAGTTTGTGCAATAGTCTTCTATGTGGCACAGTGTCAAAGGCCTTGCTGAAGTCCAGATAGGCCATGTCCACTGCCCTCCCCTGATCCAAGTCACCCAGTCAAAAAATTCAATGAGGTTGGTCTGACATGACCTCCCCCTGGTGAAACCGTGCTGCCTTGGGTCCTGTAGTCCATTGACAACCAGATGTTCCACCAATCTTGCCTTCAGTAGTGCTGCCATGATCTTCCCTACTACCGAGGTGAGGCTGACTGGTCTGTAGTTCCCCGCTTCCTCTTTGTTCCCACTTTTGTATAAGGGGACTACATCTGCTATTCTCAAGTCTTTAGGTACCTCCCCTGTTTCCAGTAATCGGCTAAATAGGATAGCCAGAGGTTTAGCTACCACTTCTCTTAGTTGTTTAAGGACCCTGGGGTGCACCCCATATGGCCCCATTGCTTTATCAACTCTTATTACTTCCAGTTCCTTCAGGACCCTTTCTCGTGTAAAGGGACTTGTGTCCATTTCTAGGGACATGGATATGTTGTTCATCCACACTATCTGGCAGGTTCCTTGCCGCTTTAAATCTTGCCGGAAGGTCTTCAAGCTGGCTCCTCCCACCCACCTGGGTGGTAAAACTCTTGGCTCCGCCCCATGACACCAGATCTTCCTTACCGCTTGGAAGCTCAGGTTCCCTCCTTAGCGCGCTGCGTTTTCGACTGGTTCCTGATAATTCGGTTCATCCGAATTTAGTTTTGAAGTTTTCTAAAACTTCGGTCTTCTTTCCCTCGCGTCTGCGATTGACAATTCTTTTCCCGGCTGTCGGAGGTGCCCGGGTGGGCGCAATACTTCCAGGATGGATCCGCACTCCACGTGCGTTTACTGCCTCAACTTGGACCATGACCCGCAAGTTTGCGAATTGTGCTGCGCCCTTTCGACCAACGTCCTGGAGGATCATGCGGCCTGTTTGGGGCTCGGGCGACCTGAAGTTTTTTCTGCGCCGGAAAAATCTTTAGAGGCTCGTCGGGCAGTGGCCGCGTTGGCTACCTCAGCTGAGCAGCTCGATCTCTCTTCCTTCCTGGAGGAGGCGGCGACCAAGGCTGCATCCCCCTCCTCCTCGATCGTGGCTTTTATCCCGCTCTCTTTGAGTTCCTCTCATTCGGCTTCGTTCAGGGAGCTTCGCCAGTCCCTTTCCACGAGGGGAGAGGGACCATTGGGATCTGCCTCTCAGCCCAGGTCAAGGGAGTCGCAGGGTAAGTCCTATCGTCGGTGTTTGTGGGAGCGGGAGAGATCCCTTTCCCTGTCTGCCGACCTTCGACTTCGGTCGAGGTTGCGGCTCAGGCCGTTGGCTTCACGGTGTCCCCGTCAGGCCAGCCGGCCATGACTCCCGTCAACATTGTCGAGTCTTCTCTCGACCCGTCACCTGGGCAGTCTACTGCAAGAGCCGTCAACCCTTAGCGGTTTCCCCGGTGGAGGCCGAGGTTCTGCCTGCATCTTCAGGGCGGCAGTCCTCGGTCATTCCGTCTGAACTGAGGGAAGAGCGGGTGTGTCCCGCTCCTTCCCGGACCCACCCTCGGTTTCACCGAGGATCTGGGTCTTGGTCCTCTTCTCGGTCAAGCCGCTCCCGCCAACTTCGGCGGGCTCGGTCGGGGCACCGAGTTAAGTGGCAATACCGTTCCTCTTCGTCTCCCTCCTCGGATGAGGAGAGGGTTCAATGCAGATGACGTCGACGTTACAAGGAGTTCACGTGGCAGCAGTTTCTGTTGTCCGGGAATCAATCTGCTGTGATTCATTCCCTGTCTATCAAGCAGCTGCCACCCGAATGGCCGACGCAACTGCTCGCTGCAATTGAGGTGCCCACTTCTGGGCCGGTTGTTCGACCACATCTTGCTGCCCACCGATTACGGTGGAACCTCGGTCGGTTCACGACCTGTCCCGCAGGTTGTCGGTCACCCTCTCTCCTGCCCGTCCTCGGCGGGTGAAGAGTGTCTCAGGCCTCAGGCAGCTCTTTGCAGACCCTTCGGAGTCCGACAACGACTTCTCCATCTTCCCCAGATGGAAGGGCCCAGGGTCCTCCCTGGACCAGTCTGTGGATGACAGCCCATCGACCTTTCTGGGTCTGTTTAGGCTCATCTCGGAGTTCACCGGGATGCAGCTCGAACCCGTGTCCAAACAGGCCTCTTATCCCATGACGGAGATCCTAGACCGAGGGGATTCACCCTTGGAAGCCTTCCCGGTGGCTAAAGCCATCGTCGCCCCAGCCTTGGAGCTTTGGCAGTGGCCTACTTCCTGTCCTGTGCCCTTGGCCAGGATGGCCAGGAAGTATTCTGCCTCTATCGGTTCTTTGCCTGATTTTTCGGAGCACGCCTCTGCTGAGGGGTTAGTTACCGATAATGTCTTCCAGCGTTCGGTGAACACTCGGGATGTGGATAGGCCCCCCGACAAAGAGTCCAAAAGTATGGACTATGTCGGGTGCAAGGTTTATGCCACGTCCTCCCTAGATCTCTGATAGGCCAGCTCGGCCGCACTGATGGCACATTTTTCCCATGCCTTTTTGGGCTCCCTGGATGAGGTGCTCCCTCATCTCCCGGCTGACCTGCGGACCACGGTCCGGTGGGTGCGGGACCAGGGTAGAGCGGCGGCGAAGCAGCAGCTTCAGAGTGCTTTGGACATAGGTGATTCCTGTGCCAGGTCAGTAGTGGCTGCAGTGGCAATGCGCCGCAGGGTGTGGCTGAGGATATCCACCTTCTCTACGGATACCCAGCACAAGTGGGCTGACATCCCCTTCTTGGGGGCTGACCTCTTCGGCCCTGGAGTGGAGGGACACTTCTAGGGGACCGAGAAGTCCAGTGCCACTCTGGACTCGGTCACCCCTGCCCAGAGGGACAAGGGCCGCCGGCAACCTTTGCATAAGCCCCTTTGTCCTTCGGCTCCTGCGTCACGACCGGCCCATGAACAGCAGCATGAGGGTCGGCAGGCTTCCGCTTGGCATCTGGACCCCAAGCCAGCGGCTTCCTGTAAAGGGAAGCAAGGAAGTAAAGGCTCAGGAGCTCCCTCGGCCAGTCCCTCCTCCAATCCTGCTCAGTGACGGGCTGAGGGGCACCGCCCCAAGCCTCGTCACCCCTACCCGGTTCCCCCCCGTGGGGAGACGGCTCCACCCCTCCTCCACCTGCTGCACTATCACCATGGACCGCTGGGTGTCAGAGGTGCTAGTGGAGGGGCCTGCCTCTGGATTTCGAGCAGGCTTTCAAGCCGTCGCCCCTCAGGAGGCCACGGAGTCTGCAGCCTCGCTGTCGGCCCGCTGAGCCAATTTTGCCATGCCCCTTGAGATAGAGGTGATCAGGAAGGTGGCAGAGCCTCCTCCAGACCCGAGGTTTGTGTCCAGGTATTTTCTGGTCCCCAAAAAGATGAGGGGCTTGCGCCCCATCCTTGACTCACACAACTTGAACAGCTTCTTAAGGTCTCAGACCTTCGGGATGGTCACTCTAAGTCAGATATCCCATCTTTGGAACGAGGCGTGTGGCTCTATTTCCTGGACCTCCAAGATGTATTCTAAACACTTCGATCCATCTGTTTCTTGGCAGACTCCTCTGCTTCAAGTGCGGGGGGATCTCTCTACGAATTCCAGGCCATACTCTTCGGCCTCTTCTCAGCAGCATTCCTGTGGCGTCAAATGGTCCGGGCGTACCCCTACCCGGATGGTGGGCTGACTGCAACCCCTCCAGAGCGGAGGTGGGGCAGTCCAGAGTTCTGCCCCTCTCGGTTGCTGTCAGACCGGTCTCCTCTCTATCGGAGTCAAGTTGGAACTCGTGTCAAAGCGGGTGATCTTTTCATCGGGACAGAGCTTGACTCTTCGAGCCAGAGCTCGGCTCCCGGCGGACAGGGCCGAGGTTCTTCCTCCCTTACCTAGTCATATCTGATTGGGCAATTGCGCCTTCCCCGGGACTTCCTGCACCTCCTGGGCCTAGTGGCAGCGTGCACCAACGTGGTCCGATTGGACCTGTTGGTTCATGTGCCCCCTTAATAGGGGTCGGTGAGCCAGTAGTCACAACGCTGCGATCCTTTGGACCAGCCTGTGACAGTAGCCCAGGGGTTGAGGAACGCTTTTCTATGGCGGACCATTCCAACTCATCTGTACAAGGGCATCCAGGTCGTCCACCCGAGTCTACGGTCTCCTGCGACCGATGCATCTCTGATGGGTTGTGGTGCCCATTAAGAGGAGCACAGAGTACACTGCCTGTGGTCCCCTCGGGAGTCACAATGCCATTTCAACCTGCTGGAGCTTCATGCGGTCCGCTTAGCTCGCACCGTTTCGCTCCATTTGTGCGGGGTCTAGTGGTTTAGGTCCAAGCGGACAATACCACGACCATGTGCTACCTAACCCACCAGGGCCAGACGAGCCCCTTGCCATTGTGTAAGGAGGTTCTCCGCATTTGGTCTCGTGCGCAGCCTGGAGGCGGTTTTCCTAGCCAGGTCAATGGCAGGAGCCTCCAGCACCCTGGCTGATGCTCTAAGCCGGATAAGGGCTGCGCCTCACGAGTGGTCTTCCCTGCAGGAGGTAGCACAAGATCTTTCTTCCTCTAGGTCATGCCTCGGGCGGACCTTTTTTTTCCCTCCAGGGAGAATGCGAAACTGAGACTGTCTCATGCCCGCCCCCCTCAGCAGGGTTCGCTGTATGGGATGCCTTTGAGGCCGCGGACCCCGGGCCTCTGCTACGCCTCTCCCCCATTTCCCTTGACCCACAGGCAAGGCGAGGAGGGACTAGGCACAGGTGATTCTGGTAGTCCCAGACTGGTTCAGCCAGCTCTGGTATCCAGCTCTCCTCAGTCTCAGACCCAGGCTTCTGAGGCGTCTTCTAGCCCACCCGGTCCTGATCTCTGTAGTCAGGGGAAGGTATTCCATCCGGACCTTCATTCCCTGCACCTGGTGGCCTGGTCTCTGTGCGGCTAGTGGCCAGGCCTTAGGTCTTCCGACGGGGTCTTCGACGTTATTGAGGCGTCCTGCCAGGAGTCGACCTGACATGCTACGCCTTCAAATGAAAGAGTTCTCCATTTGGTGTTAGGATAGGGCCTGGTCCCCTCTCCTGTTCCTCGGTGAGCATTCTGGACTACCTCTGGTCCGTTCTTCTTCTTTAGGAAGGGCTTCGGTCGACAACCCTTAAGGTGCTCCTGGCAGCCACCCCTGTCCTCCGGGCGTGAGCCGGAAGGTAGTCGGTGGCACAGGAAAGGTGGACTGGTGCTTTTCCAAGGCTTTGATCATGCTTCCCCTTCTGGGAAGAGTATCTCCACCTCTGTGGGATCTTATGCTGGTATGGGCTTAGCTCACGGGCAAGCCATTTGAACCTATGCACAGGTGGCTACCACGCCAACCAGAAGACTGGGAGAGCTCCATGCGCTCCTTCGAGTCTCCCTGTCTGGTCTTCCACAGGGACAAGGTTGTCCTATGCCCCACCGGAAGTTCCTTCCGTAGGTGGTGGCGGAGCATTTCCCTAACCAGGTATTGTCTCTGCCGGGGTTCAGTCCCATTCATACCTCGGAGGCCGCATATAGGCTCAATTGGGACACTAACTGAGTGCTCGCCTTCTCAGAGAGTGTAGGGCTGAAGTTCGGGAGAGGTTCGCCAGCTGTTTGTCATCTACCCTGAAGCCGCACCTGGCAGACCTGCAGCCAAGCGGACAATGAGTGAGTGGGTCACCTCCTGCATAGATCTCCACTATCGGTGGGCGGACATGGAGCCTCCCAAAGGGATAATTGCTCATTTTACCCGCTCTTCCGCTGCATAGGTGGCTGCTTCCGGGGATGCCCCATCCAAGATATCTGCAATGCTCCTACCTGGAAGTTGGCACATATCGTTTTACCCCCTATCACATCGACCTTGGGGCACACCGGGATGCTGGTTGGGGCCTCGGTTCTCCAGTCTTTATTCCCTAAGTAGGGGATGTGCGCCTTGCCCCCCTCCTCCCGGAGAACTGCTAGGAGTCTGCCAGATAGTGTGGATGAACAACATATCCATGTCCCTAGAAATACAGGTTACTCACCTGTAATAGGAGTTCTAGAAATGGTATATGTTGTTCATCCACACGACCCACCCGACCTCTCCGGCTTCGACGCACAATCTGACTTCCAGCGGGCTAGATCTGGAGTCATGGGGCGGAGCCGAGAGTTTTACCACCCGGGTGGGTGGTAGAAGCCAGCTTGAAGACCTTCCGGCAAGATTTAAAGCTGCAAGGAACCTGCCAGATAGTGTGGATGAACAACATATACCATTCCTAGAACTCCTGTTACAGCTGAGTAACCTGTATTTCCGCACCATTCTCACCCCTTGTACTCCATTCAGACCCATTACCCTCCTCTTCCTCAGTAAAGACTGAGTAGAAATACCTGTTCAATATGTCAGCTTTACCATTGTCATCCTCCCCACAGCCCCCATCCTCCCCCTTCAGTCTCACTATCCCTCCCTTTGCCTTTATTTTTTCGCTTATGTACCTGTAAAAGGTTTTGTCCCCTCTACCCACTGATTTTGCAATGTGTTCTTTTGTCTAAGCTTTGGCTTCCCTTACTGACCTCCCTGCCTCCCTCTGCTTCTCCTGGTACTTCTCCCTATCCTCTTCTGCCTGTGTCTTTGTATTGCCTGAATGCAATCTTTTTGGCTTTCACTTTCTTTGCTACCTCTTGGGAAAACCATGATGGTCTCCTCTTCCTTTTCCTCTTGTTAACCTGCTTAATGCATAATTCTGTTGCTCTTGTAATCCCCATTTTAATTACTGCCCACTGTTCCTCAACCCCTGATTCCTGCCCCATTCCTCTTAATGCCTCTTTCAAGTATCTCCCCATTTTTCCAAAATCTGCCCCCCTAAAATGCAGGATACGTGTTTTTATGTGGTTTGGTTCTGCTCTTTCTGTGATTTCAAACCGCAGTGACTGGTGGTCACTGTTCCCCAGGTGCTCCCCTACTGTTACCCCCATCACACTGTCCCTGTTTGTGAGCACAAGGTCCAGTATTGCCTTCTACCGAGTTGGTTACATGACCAGTTGCTTCAGGAAGGCACCCTGAAGGGAGTCCAGGATAAATCTGCTTCTAGTTGATGCTGCTGCTGGGATGCTCCAGTCCACGTCTGGAATATTGAAGTCTCCAACCAGTACTACCTCACTCTTTTCTGCCATCCTTTGGATAGCTGCATCAGCTCCCTATCTGTTTCTTCCTCCTGGGCTGGTGGTCTACAGACCACACCTGTGCGGATGACTGGCCCCATTTTCCTTTCCTTAACCCACAGTATCTCTCCCCATTTTGTTCCTCCTGGATCTCTGTGGCCCTTATGTCATTTTCACATACAGTGCCGCCTCCTCCTTCCTGCTTGCCCTGTCTCTTCTGAATTTGTTGTAGCCAGGTATGGCCATCTCCCAGTCATGGTTATCATTACACCAGGTTTCAGTGATGGCCACAATGTCCAGGTCTGACTGCACCATGACAGCCTCCAGATCTTCCATCTTGTTGCTAAGGCTCCTGGCATTTGCACATGGCTTTCCGTGATTTGACCTCCCTAGACTGTTTTGTTGTTCTCTCAGCCCCTTCCTTGGTTGTCCTTTATCCCTGGTTCTCCTTGCTGTCTGCCCTTCTGCTGAATTGTGCCCCTTTTCTGCCTATCCACCTCTTGGGTGCTAATCTCCATCTTTTGCACACTGCTTTGTAGAGACAGCAGCTCCTCTGGTTCACTGTTTCCACTGCTAGCTGTGGGGGGTGAGCAAGTAGGTACCCTCTTTGCTGGCCTGCCACCCCCCTTTGCTAGTTTAAATGCTTGTCAATGTAGCATTTCAACTTATCATTGAGTGCTTGGATTCCCCTCCAGGATGGATACAGGCCGTCAGGCTTGAACAAACCTCCATCCTTCCAGATGGGTCCCCAGTCACCAATGAATCCAAACCCTTTCTCACAGCACCAGTTCTTCAACCATGAGTTAAAGTTCCTGGTGCATGCACCATACTCTCCCTTGCTCTCACAGGTAGTACTTCTGAGAAAGTGACAGAAGTAGCTACTTGTTGAGACCCTCCCCAATTTCCTAAACTCTTCCTGAACTTCCTTTGGCTCACCATTTGCCAGGTCATTAGTACCTAGGTGGAATGACATCCAGCTCACCCTCCCATCTTGCCTTCCCAGTGATCCCCAGGATCTTCCTTCCATCCCTCCATGCCGTGGCACCTGTTAGGCACCTCACCTCCCTGTCCCCCCCCTCCTGTGTTCCTAGCCGGATCCCTCTTATGATGGAGTACCCCACCAGGATTCGCTTCCTTCTCCTTTGGGGTCCACTGCTTTCCCCGCTGAGGTCACCTCCTTGGCTAACCTCCACATCCTTTCCTTCCACTTCTCTGGGTACCTCTATTTGGTCATCCTCATTTGCCAGTGTGGCATATGAGTTCTTGAGTAGAATAGGATCTGGGATGTGCCCTGCCTGACCGCTGTAACCCTCCCTGAGCCCACTGTCATCCAAGTGCTCCTCGTTCTCGGCATCCTTTGAGGCAGTTGCATTGGACTGGGTGGTCTCTGGAGAGGGATGATGGTACTCCTGACCCAGTTTACTTCCGCTCTGAGCCTGGCTACCTCATCCTGCAGTCCAAAGAGATGGATGCAGATAGGGCAGCACCTCAGTGTCCAGAAGGTCTTCCTGAATATGGCTGCCCCACAGCCACTGCATTGCAACACTCCCCACATTATACTGCAATTATACTGCTATTCCACTACTTGTCTGCTACTGAAGCTCTCCTTGTTCCCTTTTTATTAATTTACTGTTCTAAAAATCCTGCCACTGATTCTCAGATACTTTTTAAAAAAAAAAAATAAACCAAGAAATAAATAAATGAATCACAACACTTGTCGTGCTGAGGGTGGGCTTCTTCACCCTTATCCCCTCCTACTCCACACCACTTACTATACCCTGTGTTTAGCTCCTGTCAGTCAGATTTAACAGGGCATATAATTAAGAGTTGGGGGAAGGGGGGCCGAAAATTTGCAGCAATTAAAGACAGCAAAGACATACTCCACCACTACGTTTAAATTTTCAACAGCCCAAAAACAATTCTAAGTAAAGACAACAAAGAAAGTACAGTGTCACTAAAAGCCCACAATCTAAGTTTAAAGGAAAAATAGCAATTACCAGTTACTATAAAGCATTGAATTGAATATGCTTCCTTCCCCTTCTGGCTTCTATAACATTCAAAAATACATACATTTCTCTCTCAGCTCTTTACCCTTACCATCAAAAGGTAACTACAATCACAATAATCTACCTTCTACTAATACAGATTCTATCACAGAACCAGAGCACAATGCAAAAACATCTGCTACTTAGCAACAACAAACAGGTGACAACATACCAAGTTGATGTAGCTTTTTTAAAATAGAAAAAAACAATGTAATCGTTTAAACCAGTAGAAATCAGCAGTCCCAAAAGCACCTTGAACTACAAGAAAGAACACAGTTCCACACCTCTGCCACAATAACTAAACAGTTCTAAAACATTGGAGAAAGAAGAAAAATTCAGAGACTGCACAAAAAGATGCAATGTACTATGGAGTATTAGGCAATAGGTATACTCAGTTGTTTAACAGAGAAAATAAAGTACCTACCAAAACAGACAGAATACCCACAAATGGCACTTTGGTTCTCAATATCAGACACCACCAAAGGCACATACAGAAAGGGTTTAAACTATAGTATTAAAATTAACCACATCAGAGTAGAAAGATCACACTAAATAAATGTGTTGATCCTTCTGACTTCCAACGAAGATGTTCCACACAAATGTTATATCTTCCTGGAGCCTACAGGGTTGTCTTTCACAATCACCTAAATTTACATAAAACAAAACAATTTTTAAACTGAAAATTATAGCAAAAAGCACTTAGCTTTGGGAGCTCTTCTCAAACACTGCCACTCAGCTCAGAGTTCTCGAATTAGATCATGCAATGTATGTCCCTCAGATTCAATGACTGAGTGCGACTCGAATGCTTTAATTTGCATTGTGCTTCAGGCACACTGAACAGCTAATAACCTTTGCCATTTTTTATACTTTCTGTAATAGTAATGTATGTAGCTATATTTTTATATATACACACATCCTCCATTGACATGCTAATACTTCTGTCTACTTCCACCGTCTTCATTATTTTTCTTTCCCCACTACTCCTTTCCGTAGTTTTGGTATATTATTTTTTTTAAAAAACATCCATCCTTGTGATATAATAAATAATATTAATAATACAGCATATAAACCTCTTCAGTCCTTAAGTACCCCCTCTTCAGTTTATTGGTAATGTTATTTATGTGCTCTGCCCTGTTTTCTTTCACTCACCAAAACATTTTAGCTCAGCATTTTGTGTTTTTTGCAGCTTTGGTATTTAGTCTGCTGCATTTTTATTATTTATCAATTGAGTACACAAAGCAGTCACTGCTGGTGCCGTGGCTGTACTATTAAGAGCATCTCTTCATCCACAGCTTATTTGATTAAGAAAACACGATACTTACCGTAATTTCCCTTTCTGTCCATGGTGGGACATGGCACTCAGCAAGCCCCTAGCCCTGTAGATCACAGACTTGTATGGGAACCATGATCCCAATCTGATGTTTGTCGTCCTTGTGCTGTCATGATTTGCTTATGCATCGGGTGAACTGGCGGAATGGGAAGCCTTGTGCTGATCCCGTGCTGGGATGCAACTCTCGACAAACCTCTGTCTGGCACTGTTGATCGCTTACTACAGGATTGTGTTCTTTGTGTGGACTGAATTTAACTTGTTTCCCATTGGCTATACTTGAATTTGAGATTTTTCTTCAGGGACCCGACTTGTATGAGAACCGTGATCCCAATCTGATGTTTGTCATCCTCGTACTGTCATGATTTGAGAATGTGAATTTTTTTCGTCTGGGACCTGACCTGTGAACCAAGATCCAACGTTGTCAGTATTGCTTATACATAGGGTGAAATTGGCGGAATGGGAAGCCTTGTGCTTATCCATGCTGGGATGCAGCACTCTGCAAACCTCTATCTGGCACTGTTGATTGCTGACTACAGGATTCTTTTCTTTGTATGGACTAAATAGAACTTGTTTCCCATTGGCTATACTTGAATTTGAGATTTTTCTTCGGGGACCTGAATTGTATGAGAACCGTGATCCCAATCTGGTGTTTGTCGTCCTCGTGCTATCATGATTTGACAATGTGTAGTTTTACGTCTGGGACCTGACCCGTGAACCAGGATCCAATGTTGTCTGTATTGCTTATACATTGGGTAAATTGGCGGAATGGGAAGCCTTGTGCTGATCCGTGCTGGGATACAACATTTGGCAAACCTCTATCTGGCACTGTTATTTGCTTACTACAGGATTGTTTTGTTTGCGTGGACTGTATAGAACTTGTTTCCTATTGGCTATACTTGAATTTGAGATTTTTCTTCAGGGACCCGACTTTTATGAGAACCGCGATTCCTCTGATGTTTGTCGTCCTGGCGCTGGCTTGATTTGAAAATCATTCTCAAACTGTCCAAAAAAAAAAAACAGAAAGCAAGTAACTCGCTTTGAAACCACCAGTACCAAACAACATGGGTACTCCATAATTCTTGTAAATGGTTTTATTTATACCTCTGGCAATGCTTCCATTATGAAATCCAAATACATTTGTTCAATGCAAGCTGGATCCGGCAAATTAAAAAGTCTTCCTCCACTAGTTGGTAATGGAGCTCTTCAGGGTCCTGCAAAGATAAATACTCGTTTTATTTCTGCTGTATGTGGAACTGTTGGACGTTTATATTGACTGTCTAGTGAGGTTGGATGGAAGAATTCTACGGTGGCAACAGTAGTATTTATCTATGTTACGTTTCCAGGGTACCACCCATTTTTGTATGCCACTGCAATCCAGTCATTCACAGTCGCGTTTTTCCCACTTTGTACTAAGTTGGATGATTCCGCCACTTCCAAATATGAGAAATCACTGGGTTCTTCATTTTCACTTTCATCTGAGGTTTCGTTATTTACGATGTGCTGCTTTCCCGTCAGTGCTGTTTTTTTCTTTTTCTTCTTTGGTTGATCTTCGACATCAATTGAAGTTCCTTCACCACTCTCCCTCTGCTTCTGTTTTAATTCCTTTTGGATCTTTCTTTCTTCTCTTCTCCTCTTCCTTCCTTCCTTGTTCGGCTTTTAGGTTATGTTCCAGTGGACTTCTTGTTTTCCTTTCAAATTCTCTGTGACTCTTCCTGAGTTGCCTTCTTTTTCTGTATTCTCTGAGGAAGATGCATTGCTTTTCAGCAAAGGTTTTACTTTTGATCCAAGCCTGTAGATCCTCATGGTTTGATTTGAGTAGCAGTATGGATGTGTGGAAATGAACAGTAGCATGCCTCTTCCGTTGTTAACTGGCGTCCAGTGATCCAAAGTCCCGTCCACAGGTCAGATTTGTAAGTGGCGCTACCACCACAGCTTTCAATGCATCTTCTTCCGCATCATGGCTGAAATTTCCAGTAAGGAAGTCTTCCAGTTGCCTTTCACAGCATAATTTCATTTCTCTGAGGATGGCTGCTGTACACCTAGTAAAAAATTCAATGTCTTCCGGAATGGATGTCGTCATTCTGAACAGTGCCAAACTTCTATTCCCAGCATATTCTATGAACGCTGGTGAGTCCTCACTTGAAAGAACAGCGACGGGATCTTCTAGCCAGGTCTCGATCTATGCATACATTTTTTTAATGTAATGATGCAGTTTCAGGTAGTTGCATGTGTCACTGATCATTGCTTCCCAGTATGGCCCAGTTATTTTGAAGTAGATGGCTGCCAGACTGCGCACCATGGCTTCCACTTTGTTGTCTTGCAAGTCCAGAAGTACCAATTTGATCTTCGAATTATGTGTGTCCAAATGATCAATGATCTTGATGATATCCATTCTGTGATGTAGAATCTGTGCCGCAGTTTCAAACAGACAGTTGAATCTGTTGTCTCTGTAGTTTCCGACTGTCGACTTTATATTGCTGTTTAAGGTACAGTAGCTCAGCCACTTTTCTATTACTCCATTTTTCTCATCTGGTACAGGACCAAGAACCTCAGATGCCATTCTCACAGTCCTTACTGCTGCACCTTCCATGCGATATTTAATTACTTTATCCCGTCCAAGTAAAATGTTGTTGTCTTCCATTTCTTTTTGAAGAACACTTGGGTTGTCCACTGCATATTTATGGAATCCTAGTAAGGCATGGACCATGCAGTGGAATGAGTGTAGAACTTGGCTTTGCGATTCATCTCCACATTCCTGTAGCATTTCGTCCCTCCAGATTTGTAGCTGCTGGTTTTGTAGTTTTTCATTTGCAGCTCTAGTTGTCATGATGTATGTTAATTTTCTTGTGATAGTATTGAGCATGATCTCTCCGCATTCCGATATTTCACTTAGTTCTATTTTCGAAGTTTATGTGATGGTTTCTGCAGTTTCACTTGCGACGCATTGGAATCCGAGAGGTTAACTCCTATCGGTGTCCAAAGTGATGGTATTGCCTAGTATTTTCTGTTTTTTCCTAGAGGTCCTATCTTTATGAAGTTCCCCCGTGATCCGCTTTCTTCAGTTTTTCAGCATATACGGACTTCATGAGAAGCTGTCCTTCTTCTGTGATATTAACTACTGTTTGCCGATGTGGAAGGTCCCTTTCTGCAAACTCATATTTAAATATGTGTTTTCTAACTGACGCTATTACCTTATCGACTTTATCCGTTGCCAGTCCAGCGATACCAGCTCCAAAACACAAATTCTGACATCCACTGTAAATACTCCTTCAACAATAGTGTCTATCCTTGTTGGGGTGTCAGAATGGATCTGATCAATCTGTTCTTTTAAATTTTCAGTTTGTTCACGAAGGGTGGAGTTTTCTTCTTATGATTTCTTCAACCTCATTTTCCTTGAAGGAATTCTTAGCAGTCTTCTTCATTGTAGTTTTCCAGTAGCTCTTCATCTTTCTAGCCTTCCACAGCTTTCATTGTAGAACATACATAGATTCTTGTAACTGTTCTTTATCCTTTTCTAGTTCCTTGTTCTTCTGTTCCAGTTCAGCCATCTTTTGATTGTTTCTCTGCTCTCTCTCTCATGGACATTTCTAGGACAGTACTTTGTTTTCTGTGACTGCAGCTTCTTTCTGTACTTTCTTGTCATTGTCTTTAGCTTCTTCAAGTAAGTAACTTGTTGATTTATTTGATGCTGTCACACATTTTCATTTTTTTGTGCAGCCGTCAAACATACGTGTCTGAGTGTTTAACCACTACTGCTGGCTTGGTCTTCGTTCTTGTAGCTTTCACTGTTTTGTATACCAGTTGTGTGTACTTCCTCGGTATCTTCATTCTTTTCTGTGTGCGAATCACAATCAAAGTAGAAAACCGCCTCATCCAAAGATTTCCTTTATTTATTCTTCTGAAGTCATCGTAGTTCATCTCTCTTACTGTGCATGGCCTCCATATTTTTCACCACATTCTCATCAGCGATGACACTGTAATCCGTAACTTGTTTAATCCACAGAACCCAAATATCTGTGCCAAGTGGCTTGTTGGCTCTCTTGTTGTTCTACACATACCGATATATATCCAGAATCAAACCATTCTTTGGGTTCACAATTACAGGTAGGGTGTTGTGTATTAAGTCTTCCTCATGTATGCCAGCTGATTCTGCATATACTCCCAATCCTAGTGGTTTGGAGCGCATCTTCTGTTTCTTGGCAGGCATGTTATATTGTGAGTTGATCGGCTGGTCACAGCGAGAATTCCAAAGCAATGGGGGAGTAGGAGGAAGTAAGCTGTTGGTTATCTATGATCTGCAGCTTATCTGTTAGGTAGAAAAATGGACAGGCTAGGTATGCCAAGCGGTCCTTATCTGCCATCAAATTCTATGTTTCTAGGTAGAATTCCTATGGAATGCAGATGGACAATATTTAGTATAACTTAACTGTACATTGCAGTAAAAAAATCTCATGAATGTACTACTTGCAAGAATAATAATAAATTCTTGGTATCTGCCATTTGTGTAGTGCTATAGAAACAAAAGAGCGTGCCCTGCTACGAAAGGGATATAATATCAGTCGTTAAATATTACTAATAAGTAAGTAATAATACCCGACAGGGTGGGCATTATAGAAATACGGACAGAGGAGCATAATAGACGGCCGCGCAGGCGAGGCCTTAGAGCCCTGGAAGGTCCGTATTTCAATAATACCCACCCTGAAGGGTATTATTAAGCTTAGAAAATGGCCCACCAGTAATATTTTTTGTACAACAGAAAAAACTGTTTTAATATTTTTTAATGAATGTTTAGAAAAACATTAAAATATATTTTTGTAAAGTAGTTCCTGTATTGTGGCATGTGTGTCACCAGAGGGCGATGTTATCTATGACATTTTGGTTGAGGTAAAGGAGTGCCCCATTGGTTTGTGGGATTTGTAGTCCTGTATATAAGGTATTGAAGGGTTCAAGCCCATCTAGTAAAATTATGTGAGGATTTTGTATGTGGAGCAGGGTACCGCTGGCTTGGATAGCGAGGAAGGGATCGGCGCTACCGCTCATTTGCAGAGCGGACAAGGAATCTGCTGGTATGGTCATTTTGGGAATTGGGGAGGAATCGGTCGTTGGGTGTGGTGAGCGCAATAGAATCTGCGCAGTTCAAAAAAGAACAACGGAAGGAGCATGCATGGTAATGCCAGCATGCAGGAGGAGGTATGGAATAATATGTACAGTATGTGCGCTGTGAGGTAAAGGTGGGGTGAAGAATGGAAGAAGCATTTTTGTTGAATTTGGCTCCCCAGACGCATGGAGTCTTTGCTGGATTGTTTAAAACTTAATCAGCTTGCTTTTAAGAGGGCGGGAGCTGCAGTGCTGTCTGTTGCTCTGTGAAGGCGTTTTGCAGCACGCTACTGCGAGATGGCGGTCAGGAGAGTTGTACCATAGTAAAGAATAATATCTTCACTCTCCCGACTGCAAAATCTTTATTTTTTTTTTTTTTTATCAAGAGATAGGCAGTCAGCACAGAAGCAAGCAGTGGGGGAGGACCTGTAGCTCTCGCTAAGCGAGAGAAAAAAATATGGCTGCCATTTCAAATTTTGTCGGCTGCTTTCAGCCAGTTACAGAGCAGCTGGGCACCAGTGGAGAATGTTACGCTGTGAAGTGGCACTTGGACTGGCTCTTATTTTTAGCTGGGCATCTATTGAAAAATAAATGCCCAGCTTGGAGCCTGTCTTAGCCAATCAAATTTTAGAATTGATTCTTGCCATTTTCTAATATACAATTACTTGTACTGTTTGTAACATTTATTTATCCTACCTTTGAAGCACTGCACTGGATTTGCTGTATTTGCTAGATGGTGCTTCGGATACTGTTGAGTGTCAACTTGCCATGATACGGATGGATGCAGACAAAAGAAATGATCAAGACAACGTGGCAATGATTACAGAGAATCCACACCAGATTACACGTGCATGGTCAGGTACAGAGTGATGACATGCAGTGAAATGAATGGATGCAGATAGAAAACAAGATAATGCAGCAGTGAGAGAGACAGAGAGCCATCACCAGAAGGAGGTGAGGAAGACTGTCAAGTGAGTGGTGAAGTTGACATGCTTGATGCTGCAACATGAATGGATGCAGATGAAACAATAACCAAAACAACGTGGGACCCCAGCAGAAAAAAGGTAACCCATTGGCTACTATTAGGTCAGAGTGCAACATTCCACTACCCACCCACATGCGAGTGACCAAACACAGCAAAAAAAAAAAAAAAACTTGGTGTCTGTTGTTCATTTGCCAAGTAACTTTACTCTGCAGAAAATAATAAAAATAATAACAGCTATGGCTTCTGTTTTGAAAGGCTGTTTGACACAGGTAGTGACGTCAGTCAGAAAGTGCGTTAACCCCCCTTGCAAAGTTGCATCATTCAAAAACATTTGAAATTCAGATCCAAGGTTTCAGCCAAATGAAAAACCAAAAATGACCTAAAACCTCCTATCCCATACAAAGAGAAAGAGGTAGTGGAAAGTGTAGTGTTCTGACTTTGAAACACTAATTGTTATTTCTGAAGTATATTTCTAGTTGTTGGTTTCATCTTGTTCTGCTACTGTGATATTACTTTGATGCAAAACAAATCTGCAAGTCATACAGGAATATAGACGTGAGCAATCGTACTAACTTAGCAAAGCGATATTACTAGGTGGATGTCCTGTACTTAGTGGTACTACTTGATCACTGAACTTTGCCATGTATTAGGTACCAGCATTCTAAGAGGTAGAACTGGCAGCAAGGGGTGATGAAGTTTCTTAGAGCTGTGAATTTAAAAATGTTTTTTTATCAAATATAAAGTATGTCTTAATAAAGTATTTATTAGATAAACATCCTTAATGTGTCTGTGTGTCATTTATTTGATTAGATAGTTGAATGAATACAAGTATTGTTTTTTAGCTTTTGAAAAAGTGTGTTACACTCCTGAGACGATGCAGAGAACCCTGTAAAAATGGAATCATGCCTGCAGCATAATTAGCACTGTATGTTTTGCCTCCAATAGCTTTGGCGCCATACAACACCTCAGAGAAAGCTTATCATCAAAGTATTCATTATTTCCCAAGCTGCAGATTCATACCATACACTAAGTATGAGTTTTTAGTAAAAACATGAAATTGCCGTTTAAAGTATTGTTTATGTACAAAAAATGTAATTTACTAATAAACTGTGCATAATCATGCCATTAACGTATATATTAAAACAAAGCTTGTGATGTTATTAACCAAAATCTGCAAAAAGCTAGTCAAAATGTTGTATGGCGAATCTGCACTCCTCAGTAACAAGCCACTAGAGCAGGAACTCTTGAACGCTTCCCGGCGCGCTACGTAGCCCTTTTCTCCACTGAACATGAACCGAGTATCATGTGGTGAGGTGTCGGCACTCAGGAGTTTAGGTAGCAATCGACGTGAAAGTGCCTAGGTAATTTGATTTCCCATCCCAGTAAATTTCAGTATGCGATTTATTGAAAAGAAGAGTTTGGTTTATTTTTACTTTTTTATTTGTAGGCAGAGAGAATACAGAGAACGGAAAGGATTCTACATTACAGCCTTCGATTCGACCACCTCACTCCAGAAGTCAACCGAAATGTGATTAAAATTCATTTTTTACCTCAGCAATCGTACTGTTATAGGAAATAGTTCATTTAAGTTAAAAACTATTGTCCTTTTTAAATTCTGTGGTTAGTGTCATGAAACCAAATGATGATTTTTATCCCCCAGGCCGAAGAAGAGCTGGGAGAGAAGGACAGTTTTAAACTTTTTATTCAGTCCGTAATTCAAAATTTTTTTTTTGGTGTACTTCTCTCCCAAGTTCCTCTCCCGTATCAACTGTGGGGCACCGGTATCCAGAATTCGTTGCCACAGTGAGTAATTAAAATAAAATCATATTGATAGGAAAAATACACACCAGCCCTTGAAGTGTAGCAAAATCCCAAGCAAATCACTATACGTGTACCGGGACTGTGTACTGTAATTTACATTCAGTACAGCAGTCATATCCGTCAACACGCCTGAATGAATGAAAATGTTCTGTATGTGTTGTTAGTTATTCCATTTCCGGTTTGAAATTGTAGATGAGTTCCCTGCGGTAGTCGGTATCGGACTGTTCGTCGTCAAGTTGTTTCAGGCACCCCCACAGAAGACCTCCGAGAACACTGGTGAGACCTGACCCACCTGTGTCTACTAGAGTGGCCCCGACTTGACTCCCCTGATCAGGTATTGTAAAAAAATGGGGGTAAACGCAGGGGAAAGGTAAATATTGCTGCATAGTCTATCACATTGTTGTCTCACTCAGTTCCTGATTTCTCCCAAGCCCCCGTTGGCTCCCTAAGTCCGTGAGGCAAGAGAATAGGTGGGCACTCCTCCGCCGTACTCGGGAGTGGAGCGATGCGCAACCGTGGTGTGTGTGCATTATCCGATCCGATCCATGGCCTTAGTTTGTATTCGCAGTTCCCTCTGGTAATTCCCCTGTCTGCATACTAGTGGCAATGCATGATGAGACGAGAACTCGTTGCAACTGCAGTGTGCTCAGTCAGACTTAAAAAAAAGTTTTAACTTCACTGTGTGGGAGAACGAGCCTCCCAATGTATAAAAATTACTGAATAATTACAAAGTGTATTGTTGTAACTCATGTTGAGCTTCAGTTCAGGGTAACCAAGATGGTTAAGTGGTGTTCTGCTTTATGAATAGCACTACAGCATTTAGATTAGAATAGCAAATAGAATTATTAATAGCAGCAATGGCTTTGGCACTGCAACATTTTTTTTACTTGGAGAAACGGAGAGTTTTGTGTGTCTGTGTGTGTGTGTCGGTGGGGCTACTGGTGCATGTCAAGAAAGGGTGTTTTGCAAAAGGGGGGGGGTCCTGCATCATGGAAGGTGGGGTGGGGCCCAGCATCAGGAAGATGGGGGGGAGCTGAGATATATCTAGCAAATTACAGTGTTATGGGGTCTGCCCGATTGTGATGCTCTCATCGTTCTCACTAGTCTAAATAATACCACTCAGTTCCCACTCCCACAGTCCCCCGTCCATGGTCTTGTGTACAAAGCATGACTCTATCCCAACTCCTCTTTAACTGTACTGGCACGGATATTAAAGGGGTTACGCCATACATCTCTGGCTGATTATCGGGATGTGCCGCATATGCATGAGCACGCCCATCTGCGCCAGATACATAATTGAGTATCAGGATTTACGTTGCCCTAAGCAGCCTTCTCAATATCCCGCCGTGGAGCAATTGTGTATGCGACGCAGATGAAGGGGGTGTGCCCATGCATTTGCGGCACATCCCGATATTCGGACAGGGATGTGTGGCGCATATGCCGGCGCACCCTTGCACTACGATGCATAGGGGGTTCAATCTTAGTTCAGAGTGGTGCAACTCAGCATCTCAGCTGTGGGTGGCCACCCACCCCCCAAAACACCGTCCACAAGCACTCATTTCCCTGGTGGTCTAGTGCCCCCCCAGTCGCCGGTGGCCTGATGTGAATGCAACTGGACCATCCCCGGTGATCTAGTGGTCCCTTCTCCCACCAGAGTCCCAGATGCCCGAATATGTGAGAAGTTGACCTCACTGGTGGTCTAGTGGAACCCCTTCCCTGCCCGTTGCCACGATTATGGTAACATCCTGTATATCAATGCTCTGGTGATCTAGTGGCACTCCCCACCCTACCCACACAGAAGAACCCCTTGCCCCCACCGCTCCCCCACCCCGTCATTGGTGGGCTCCTGCATCCTGTACTGGGTACAGTATGAGCTGTCATCCATTGGTCCCCAGTGTGGACCAATGGACTTGCAGGCATACTGTACCTGTCATTTGTTGGATGGTGTGCGGGCGGGATGCGGCCACCCACCGATGAGGGTTGGGGAGTGGGGTGGTCAAGGAGATCTGTGTGGGTGGTGAGTGGCTTCCACTAGACCACCATGGACTGGAGGTCATCTTGTCATATCGGGAACTTAGGTGGGAAGGGGATGCAGTAGACCAACATGGCTGGGCAAGTTGCTTATTACATATCGGGGCATCCGGACTGGGGGGATCCACTAGACAACCAGGGCTGTCTAGAGATACATGAACCACGCGATCACGGCAATGGGGGGTGGGGTGGGATGCCCCAGGATCCACACAGCACACGTCATGCTAGACGCAAGTCGCCAGCCTGCCCTGCGCGAGGCATGCAAATGGGGCAAAATTACATGCAAATGGCCCCATTTGCGCCTTGCATGTACAGTATATAACCTCATTTGCTTGCCCCCTGCTGAATATCGCGGCGATGTGCCTAGCACAACTGCACTTGCGCATCCCCATGCTCTGTATCATCAGTGGCCTACGCAGTGCGCAGTTCGTGCGCTGCCCATGCCCAAGGCACAGCACCGCTGAATATCACCAGGTGGACTGGCGTCTTGGTAAAAAAACATTGTTTTCTACCAGGATACCAGTTCACGTGGTCCGTGCCATGCTCTTTGGGTCTGTCGCTGATGGTCGGTGGTGGGACGGGCCAGGCAGACTGGTAGGCATGATGTGAAAACACTATTCTGGCCTTAGGCGGTGGTTGGAAGAGGGTCGGGTGTGCATGCTGGCATGGACAGTCTTTTTCTACATGGATGCAAGTCTGCCAGGGCTGTGCCATGATCATGCTTGGGTCTGTCGCTGATGGTCGGTGGTGGGACAAGACTGGCAGGCATACTGGAAAAAAGTGTTCTGTGCTTAGGCAGTGGTTGGAAGAGGGATGGATGTGCATGCAGGCTCAAAACATTTTTTTCTACCAGGATACCAGTCCGCCTGGTCCGTGCCACGCTGCTTGGGTCTGTCGCTGATGGTTAGTGGTGGAATGGGCCTGGCAGATGGGTAGGCATGTAGAAAAACATTTTTCTACGTCGTGGTGATGGAGTGCAGAAGGGCAGACAGGCAGAGAAATATTGTTTTCTGCCTGTCTGTCCCTCTGCATGCCATCACCATCTGGTCTAAAGAATTTTTTTCTTCAGCATGCCTAGCACCAGTCTGCCAGGCCCGCACCACCTCTGACCATCAACGACAGCCCAAGCAGTGTGGCACGGACCAGGTGGACTGGCTTCCTTATACAAAAATGTACATCGTCTAGCATGCACCCACCCCTTTTCCAACCACCGCCTAGTAAGGCCAGAACAGTTTTTATCAGCATGCCGACCAGTCTGCCAGGCCCGTCCCACCAGCGACAGACCCAAGTAGCATGGCTCATGCTACTCTACGACAGACCCAGGGTGGTATGGACAAGGCAGACTAACAATGCATCCATGATGTAGAAAAAATTGTTCTGTGTATGCCTGCCCCTCTGCACACCATCAGTGACGTCCACAACAGTTTTTACCTATGTGTCTACCCCTCTGCCAGACCCATCCCACCACCGATAGACACCAGCAGCAGAATGGCACAGACCTGACAGACTGGCATTCTGTTGTCAAAAACTGTTTGGTGCCACCATGCACACCTGACCCTCTATCGACCACTGCCTAAGGCCACAATTTTTTACAACATGCTGCCTTGCAGACTGCCAGGTCCTTCCATCCACAGACATTTTACAGCAACAGACCAAAGCATGATGGCATTATCATTATGAGGCAGACTGGCATCCTCCATGTACAAAAACATGCACACATACACCGCTGCTGACCAGAAAGACACAGACAGAGTCAAACACGATTTATGCAACACTCGAGAAGCCACCATAACAGTAACAACAGATAATTAACATTACACATTTTATTAAGCAGCTCCAGGGGGTGTGTTAAAATGGTGGGATAACACCTTTTTGATGGCATCATCATGTACTTGTTGCCAATGCAAACCATAACGCAATACCTGTAATCCCTATTATTGCACATTCAAAATTTTGACTGAGATAATTACCCCTTCCCCCCAACGTGGTTGATTTTCACAAACAAATTACTTAACTTTATCTTCAGACAGACAAAAAACACGTGAGGAGCAACAACACTGGTGTTGGTTTTTTTGGGCGGGTTTCCGAATCCTTATGCATCATCATGTCTTTTGTCAACTGTCGACGAGTCAGACTCATAGTCGCAGAGGTAACTCCGTGGACGTAGATTCAGAATGGCAAGTGGCAGCGGTTGGGGAACTGAAAAAAACGAGGCAGCAGGACAAGAATCTAAGGCACGATGTCTTGATTTTATTTCTAGTGATCTTGAGGGTACGCTGAGCTGTCTTCATGTCATTACCGAGTTACTGAGTTCGCTAGAGAGTGCAGGTGAGGGGAGTCACACAAATTTCAGCTTTTGGACTATGGAGTGATGGTGTTGAGCCATGGGGGGGGGGGCAGTTCAAATTTGTATGTATTATGTATGGTTATGTGATTCCAGAAGTAGGACGGAGTCCGCAAGGAAACTTAAGACTAGTACTAGCAGTCAGGAACGTGGTCGCAGGGGCATCGGGGTACTGGCACGCGGCCGGGGAAGGGGGTTAGATTCAATAATTAACAAACAAGGGCAGACCGCAGAGACCCGTGGCATTAATTTGTCAAGCCTTAAGGACAGAGGAACTGCTAAGCGGATGAAAGAAAATCAGGGTATATTATGGTGGAGTTGAAATTACAAAGTGGTAGATTGAGGCAGCAGGCCAGAGTTTCAACACAGAATCTGCCGAAAAACACTACTAAAGCAGGGCACGAATGAATAGAGAGGAGAACGGGACCGAGGAGGGCATTTCTTTCACTTTCAAACAACTAGCATACTACATAAAAGGGAATGATGCTGGATCGGAGGAATAAACAGAGAACCCAGGAGTCATTCTCTGCAGGACGTCTTTTGAAATTCACAGAACAATCTTCACTTAAAACAGAGCTGCATTTAATTTTCAAGCAATCTTCAAGTTCTAGCAGGAAATGTAAATAAATGGAGATTTTCCTTCGTATTTCAAAGGACGTCATGCTAAGACACATGCGCAGACAACGAGGAACTCGATCAGCATTTAAATCCACTCCTCGCCACTTTCCCACCTACCAGTCAGCTTTCATTTACTTATTAGATGTAAAATATTACTTTTAACAAAAAACCTGCCAAATCTGTAATAAACAGCTACAACTATTATGCAGTGGCTGTTTTAAACTTACCTCAGCACTTCTGGCAAGTAAAATGGTGTGCAAATGTTTAAGACCTTATATACCCCAGCAAAGTGGCGCGAAATTGTCAGAAGGTGACACGATGTGTTGTGGACACTCCCAGCTTTCCAATGATACCAAATATGTGTTGGTTCATCGGTTTAATGACACACTGAAACCGCTAAAAGAAGTGTGGTAGGAAAGAAAAAAGAGGCACTGTAGGTGCTGGCACCAGAGGCTGCTCACAGAATACTGTGGGCGGCAGCTGCACAACAATACTGCATTACTTTTTAACCTTTTTTTCTTTCAAAGAAAACTGAAAATAAACACAAGACAACAGAAATGAGCTGGAAAATATGTTTATTTAAAGAAAAACTGCAGCAGGCATTTAATGGCGCATATATTCAAACTGCGCGCCAAAAGTCTTGCCAATAGTGAACAGCGCCAGGTCCATGCGCCCATGGGCGATATTAAAAACTGGGCCGGCCAAGATGTACCTACAGCCGACGACTGAATATTGCACCACCTGCGCCATCGCGCAACTAGGGAGGGGAAGCTGAGCATTTCTGATGCGCCATAGCGCAACAAGGGATGTTCAGTTGAGCAATCCAGAGATGCCATAGTGCAACCAGGGATGCCCCCCAGCTGCAGGGCAGCAATGCAGCAGCACAACCAGGGATGCAGGGGCCCACCACCCATGCCACAGATGGGCAGAGGAACACACAGCAGAACAGACATCGTTCCCCCACACCCCATGCACTGCACAACTAAGGGAGGGCTGGAATAACCACTGGCCCATGGAGACAAGCAACCAACCCACAGCTGGGCCATGGTGCCCCATCACACCCCCTGGCAAGCTGTGACCGGCACACAAGGAGGGCTGACCACCCCATGCCACACCATCCCCCCAATGCAGAGCACACTCTGCACTGTGAGCCCCAGACACCCTGCCCAGGAGCAGCATCCACCACTGCAGGATACCCCATGCATGCCACCACCCCCACTGTGAAAATGCAGCCCTGTGCACCACAGAACCATGCAAGGCAGCCCCACCACAAGCACCCGTCAGTGGGTGGCAGCACACAGCGTTGCAGCAACGGCATACACAGTGCCACAACACACAGCCCCCCCGAGGTACAGCTGAGAGACCGACCATGCGTCTGCAGATGAGGTACCCCACACGTAACAGGGCATGCCTCGGACCCCACCACCAGTGGTACAGCACCCTGCTCACCCTCCCAAGGACACACCCTGACCCAGCACTGGCCACAGCAGCCAGCACAGACACCCACAGTGGTTCGTGGAAGCATGCCCCACACCGGATGCAACACAGTGCATGGACAAACACCCACCCATACACAAGGGCACAACACAGGGACGCTGTGGCGGGGCAACCAAGCCCCCAGCGTGGGCCCATGGAAACCGTGTTCACACGGCCAGCAGTCCTCCATGGCACAGGAGCGCCAGCCACCCTGTGCAGGCACTGTGGACCTGTACGCCACCATCATTTGCCCGGAGCACATGTCACAGACAGTGGTGCACATCCCCTGCAACACACAAAAGCCACAGCATGGAGGTGGGATAATAACCGCGGAGGCCACAGTGTCACCCGAGGCAGACATGCACCACCCCAGTGACAGGAGGCAACCCAGCATTGTGACGGGTACAGTGGCTGCCCTGCATGGACAGCCACCACTGACACACCAGCAGACCGTGCATATCAGAGACATGCAAGGGTGTCAGCTGCACAGGCCATGGATGGGCTGACAGGTGCGCCATGGACACAGAGCATGCACCATGGACCACTGCACACAGTCATCCAGTGCACAGGGCACAACACACACGCCACAGGCACCGACTGATAGCTACTTCCACACCATAGTCACTTCCCCACGGACACACACACTTACCCTTGACTGCACCCCCCTTGACGCCATGCACACCACTGCAGCTGAGCACCTATAGCCCGCTGCAGATCAGAGACTACCTCAGCATTCATATGAAAAGACTTGTAATGAAAAACATCAAACCAAACTATTTACAACTATGTACAAATGTGTGGGGGGAGGGCCACAAACAAGGTGGGGGTGGGTAAGGGGCAGGGGTGAACAAATGGGACAGGAAAGGAGGGGTGTGAAGGTGGGTCCAGGGGGGTAGGGGAAATCAGGGGCATTGAGATGGTCAGTGGGAGCCTCGCTCCAGCAGCTGTACCTTCCGTGTCTCTTTCGGACACCCAGCCGCTCAAACCCCCTCAGGATGTCCAGTGATGCCCTTGCCACGGTCAATATTTCCTGCAGTGACTCTCGGATTGCCTACAGCTGGTGGACACCTAGGACAAGGGAGCACAGTCAATAGGTGTGAATGCACAGCCCCATACAGCCCACCCAGTTTGCATGGCATGCGGCCGTGGGACATGCCTCTGTGATGGTATGTGACCGCCCACAAGACCTGCCCACCCAGGCGTACACAGCCATGCGGACCACTGCACACACCAACCGGCCACGTCCTGCACTGCACCACCATGGCTGTTTAGAGACATGGCTATATGGTGTGAAGGCAGTGGCACAGCCATGTACCCAGTTAACGCATGGACCACCGTTGACGCACTCCCAGACATGCGTTACCACTGGACAGTGCTGACTGTAACAAGTTGCGTGCATGGCAGTGGTGTCAGTGGATGGTGGCTGTGCCCCGCTGCCCACCCTGTTACACAGCATGCAGTAGTAATCATGGAGGTAAGGCACTCACCATCATCCGACTGGTCCCTCTGGTGCTGTGGACCTTGGCCCCTCGTATTGGCCCTGTCCTCCTGCTGGCGCCTCTGCTCCCTGGCCAGCCGTCTCTCTTCCGGCCCTAAGGTGCAAACATGGAGAGAGGAACATCAGTACAATCCTGTAGCAAAGTCCCCCTGCCCCCATGTGTGTGCAGTCTCACCCAGCCAGACCCACCACCCCACACCCTGATAACACCACCACAGCCAACATTGGACGGTCTCTCCCCCATGTTCCGGACACATGCAACCCTGATACCCATATGGAAGATAAAAGTATGTGGAGGTTACACCTACCTGGCCGTGGGACCGTGCTGCTCCTGGCACGTGTCCGCAGGTGGGCAAGCAGGTCCGGTTCCCTCCGCCTCAGGTCCCCGTACCTGTTGCGGCACTACTCCGCCGTCCGTCCCCTTCCTGTGGCCTCCTCCAGGGTGTCAGCCACCTGCCACACCTGGCTCCTGGACCTGTCCAGGGGTGCCTCCCCAAACAGTGGGCCATAAAGTGGCTCAACAATGGCAACCAGGTTTGCCAGTTCGATTTGGCTCCACTGGGCAGCTCTCCTCTGCGCCATCTCACTTGCTCAGTAGGTTCAAAATGGCGCTCTGCAGTGCGGTTCCACCTCATGCAGATGCTGCGCGGTACAGCACTGCCATTCCCTATAGCGCTGTCATCGAACAGTGTGATAGTGGTGCACCCATGCCTGACGCAGAGCGCCTAGGGGCCAAAGGTCTGGCACATGGTCAAGGGTCTCTGGCGCACGGACAGGCACAGTGCCATTTGAACCCAATGCGTGTAGCGTGATTGAGTGCCTGTGTGCTACCTCCTGTAGCGGCAACCGCGCTGTTGCCCCAGTGCGCCTTTGATGCCCCTGTGCCACCGCGCCATATAGGTGAACATCGCTGTAGCGCCACTAGCACAATGGTGGCCGTGACCTGAATTGCCTCCCGCGCACAGCACGTCAGCAGTGCGGCAGGCACCTGCGTCAGCAACCCGGGCATGCGCAGTGAGGTGTGTACTATGCATGTCACAGAACTGCGCCCTTGGCTCAGCACATTCAACACAATTGCGCAAAGTGCAACAGCGCGATATTCAGCCGTCATATGCAAATCAGCTAAACAGCCATTCAATGGCGCAGCACTGCAGTTTGCATCCACTTAAAGTTGCGTCTCACCTCATTTGCATGGGTTGCGCTATAAAAGTGCGACATTGGGCTGCACTGGCCATAGTCGCTTACTGCAGTCTATTGGTGAGTTGCATGCTGTTTGGGAGTGTGGACTGTGGATTTTGGGACGTGCATGGGACTGCACAGTCACAGGTAACAACTTTCATTCTCACAGGCTAAATCTCATGACCAAGCAAGTTGTGGGAGAGGAGGAACACAGTGGTGGGAGGAGGAGGAGGCCTAATTTCACCAAGACCGAGACGGATGCCCTGTTTGAGGCCTTCTTGGATCAGGAGCCGCTTCTCAGTGGACGGCAGGGAACATCACAGGCCCGTGCTGCTGCATGGGAGGATGTGGCACGTGCAGTGAACCTGCGTGGCAGCCACCAGCGCTCTGTGCAGGAGTGCAAGAAGAGAATGGGCACAGACAGCAGGAGGATAAAGGAGATGGTGGCTGCCATCAGGGCAGCTTGAGCTGCGAGAGGTGGGGACAGCCGGAGAGGGTTTCTGGCAGCATGCAGCGTTGTGCCACTGAGGGTGTTCTGAGTGGTGGCTTCCAGACGGGTGGTAGCCCGTCACTGCATGGTAGGTCATGGTCTGTCTGTTGGGGGGGCAGGGTAGGTCACATGCAGTAACGCGACTTTGTTTTCCCTTACAGATCCTGAGCGTCTGCATGGGTCAGCAGTGGTGGGCCTGCCCACTGAGGACAGTCAGATGGAGATGGAGGAGGGCCTTTCCACCTCCACAGGTGTACGTGGCTAAGTGCGACAGTGGGCCTGCCTGGCTGTCCAAACATATGTTGTTGGAACGGGTGCGGAGGAGGCCCTGTCCGTGTCCCAGCATGCCGGCATCCACAGATGCCAGCATGCTGTGATTCGGGCTGGTGCTGGGTCCATCACCGATGATGTCGCTAATGCCATGGGCAGTGACACGTGTGTGCCAAGGGATGGCCACACAGCAGGTAACATCTCGGCAATGGCTGTGGGTGTTGCCGCCGTGGAGGCCTGTGTGTCATCACATTTCCAGCCTGTGCCTGTCAGCACCAGTGGGGCAGCACTGGTGTGTGTACAGGACAGTGGGACTGTTGCGGCCACTGCGGCGGCACCAGTGAGCCCTGGGGAGCGTCAGCTGGAGGGGCAGCTTCAGCAGTCAGCCTATGGGCTTGGGGGTACAGTGTCGGGGCGGCGTCAGTGTACCGCCTGTGGACATGCCCAGACCTGGTTCTGGTGTGCTGTGCACACCCTGAGGCACTGGATGCCGAGGAGGCAGATGACCTCTTGGATGAGCACACCCGCATACTGCAAGCATCAGTCAACCAGCAGATGTGTCTTGCGACTTCGATGGATGCACTGCTTGCAGCTCTGGAGTGGGCAGAGGAGCGTCACAGCAGAGACACCACTGTGATCCTGGCAGGGATGGACCGGTTGCGGAAGGATGCAACCACTACTATTGACAGGCAAACATAGGCATTTACTGCTGTCATGGCCACAATGAGCACACAGTTATTTGCCCATGCATCGCAGACACCACACAGTGCACTGTCCAACCCCCATTCCCGGCGTCGTGTGACACCATCGTTTTCGACACCGGGTTCAGTTGTGGGCATCCCGAGCATGCCTGGCGCAAGCATGTTTGATTTGCTGCAGACCCCTGCGTGAGCACAGTCGCTTTCACGCAGTGGAAACCCTGGGGAGACCACCGGTGTCACCCCATGAGGCCAGTAGTCAGCCTGTCAGTGCTGGCGGGTCTCAGCAGGGCTGCCCACGCATCCGTGGCGGCCGGGCTACTGTGGCGCGTGACTGACCTGTCTCCCAACATGGCTACTGTCTGGTGCTGCCCTGTGTGCATTGTGTCATTCAGCGGGCATTGCACGGGTGGGTACCCGGCCCTGCACGAGGACACACAGTCCTTCTGCACACCCTCCCGGCTGCCGTCCACAGTTGTGTGTGCATGATGATTTCTGCATTGTGCTGTACACCAATATGCAATGGTGCTCAACATCTGACACACGCACAATGACAGGCAGTGGGCATGGTGGTCTGTGGACATGTGTGTGGCTAGGGGTGGTGTTCTGGGTCGGTGTGCCTCCTTCCCTTTGTGCATGTCTGGTGTGTTGTGTGTGTGTGTGTTTGTATGTCCGTGTGGCATGTTAGACCTCACCCATCCCTGGTGGTGTGTGTGGTTCCATGCCTGGCCACTTCCTTTGATGGCATGCACCCCTGGTGTGTGTCCATGCATGTTTGTGGGTTGTGCCTTAGCCACTGTTGGCTGCACATGGCCCCATGACTTACCTGGGTTGGCTGAAGTGCTCCTCCGTGATGGTGTCCTGGTGCAGCTGTGCCAGCTGGAGCAGTCAGGGGTCCCGTCACCCAAGGGGGCCTGCCCATCACCATTGTCAGCCGCGTCCTCATCGTTCCCATCGCTGTCCCCCTCTTCGACCTGTACGGCTATCCCACATTCGTTGGCCATGTGCAGGATGCAACTAGCCAGGAATAGCACGCATGCCTTTGAGGGGCTGTACTGTAGGGCACCGCCAGAGGTGTCCAGGCAACGGAAACGTGCCTTCAGAATCCCAAACACCTGCTCGATGACATTACGTGTGGTGGCGTGTGCCTCATTGTAGCGTTGCTGCGATGGGGTCGCGGGCTGCCGGTAGGGTGTCACCAGCCAGGGATGGAGTGGGTATCCACTGTCTCCTGTGTGTAGAGGGTGGAGGTTAGTTTGGTGATGATCATCATCACCCTGCTCCGGGCCATGTAGGCCACTACCCATGTCACGTCTGACCATGCTCCCCCAGGCCCTATGATTGTCTATGTGGTTTGCATACTCACCCACTATGTGGCCAGTGGGGATATCCCCACTCTCGAATCTGTGGCACAGTGCCGACTGGTGCCAGATGAAGGCATCATGTGCTCCCCCAGGGTGCATGGCACAGACTTTGATTATGCGCCCCCTGGCATCGCACACCACCTGGCAGTTGATGCTGGCATAGCTCTTGCAATGTATATATGCGGCCCGCTTGGGGCCAGGTGGTGTGCAGATGGCTACATGGGTGCAGTCTATTGCCCCTAGCACGCCAGGCATACGTGCTACTCTGTGTAACTCCTGTATGTTTGCTGTGCGCTCCACCGGTGTGCTGGGGAAATGGATGTACTCTGCAGCATGTGGCAGCAGTGCGCTAAGGAATTGGGTGAGGTGGTGTGACGTGGCCAACTGGGTTATGCCTGTGGTGTCCCCAGATGGTCTCTGGAAGGTACTTTCGTCTCCACTGACAGAGCATGGCTCCATCGTGTGGGTGCCTGCATCACATCACTGCACAGCTCACAGAGCTGCCTCAGAATTGCCCGATTCAGGCGGTACCAGCCCACTATCTCAGTATCAGTTTACAGCTCGAAGCTGGTGCAGGCTTGGTACTGCCTGTTGGGGGCATACCGCTGATGGGCCCTGCCACGGCCACGCCCCTCTGCTGCCTGCCTTCTTACCCCCCTCATTACTGCCTCCATCTGGATGGTGGCACTGGCCATGTCCCTGGTTTGTGTTCACCCCCTGGCAGCTGTTTCTGTATTCCCCCCGCTGTCCTGGCTGCTACTTCCCGTGCACCGGTAACACCTGACTGTGCTTGCCTCACTGCTGTGTGGCACGTAGTTCCCCCTTCTGCACTGTGGCTCCCCACACCTTCCCCTGAGCCTGTGGGTTCCAGGTGCCCTCTCCCTGGCTTGCCCTGTGTGTCCCTGCTGCCCGGTTTCTCTTGCTAGAGTTCTGCCTCATGTGCCTTCCCTGTAGCGTTCTTGCGCCTCTCCCTTGCTCCCTTTTATTTTGGCTCATTTCTGCTATGGCGCAACTTCTGCTTGCTTCCCTATTGCGCATGGCACATATTGTTGAATATTGCACTGTGCCATTTATGCATGGTTCCTCCCCCTTCAGTTGCGCATATATTCATTATCATTGCGCTGTTGCTCAGTGTGATTTGGGAGGGCGCAACTGCCTCCTGCTGAATATTGCAAAATGGCGCATTTTCGGACTTGTGCAGGTGCAACCCTATTGCGCATGGCTCAACTCTTTTGAATATCTGGGCCTAGGCTTATTTCAGTGAAAGAGACATACAGATATTGCCATTCAGATGGAACAGATAGATAGAACACTGTGACCAAGCAGCAGAATCCATACTGTGGCATAACTACACAAGGCCGTAGTCAATGGAGGATACCACAGGACGGTGAGTGACAAGCTTTAGCGCCTCAAGTGGCATGTATTGACAGTGTTTATACAGAACACCTAATTTTACGCTGGCAGATTTGGCTAGCTGCTCAACATGTCTCGAGAAGGAGAGGGAGTTGTCCAGATGTATACCAGGATATTTGAAGGCGTCAACCTGCTCCAATAGGTCCTCTTCCGAGCTCAGGATCTGAAGTTTTCCAAGGTGGTTCTTCCTCTGTGGCAGGGAGAAGAGCATGCTCTTGGTTTTCTTGTAGTTGACCAACAGTTTGTTATCACTGAAGCATTCCTCAAGTCAATGGAAGTTTGCTTTGAGTTCAAGGGAGATGGCGGGTAAGTTTGCCCCGCTTACAGAGATGACCGCATCATCTGCATAGAGCACTATATGTGCTTGGCAGACTGTAGGCAGTTGGTTTATGAATATGCCGAACAGGAGCAGTTCCAGGATAGACCTTTGTGGGACTCCAAGAGTCACGTCTATGGGTTCTGATAGTACGTCACTGAATTTAACTTGCAGTGTCCTGTGAGATAGGTAGCCCTTGAACCATGTGACTCTGTCCAAGGACAAGCCCACTGAGTGAAGGTTTTGTGGGAGGAGTTGATGGTTGACTGTGTCGAATGCCTTGGTGAGGTCGATGAAGATAGACCCCATTGCTAAACCAGCATCAGATGCCTCATATATCTGGGAGGTATAATCAATCATGGCGGTTATGGTTGAGTGATGTTTCCAGAACCCATGTTGTTCCCTACAGTAGAGGTTGTACTTCGTTAAGTACTCAGTAAGCTGGTCCGAGACCACTCGTTCCAGTGCCTTGGACAGAGGGGGGAGATTTGAGATGGGCCTGTAGCTGGTAAGGGTTGTGGCATCGCCTGATCTGAGAACAGGGGTGATAATCACCCTCTTCCACTTATCTGGGAACACTTCTGACCTTAGTGAGGCATTGAAGACTTTGGTAAGGGGATCCGCCAACTCATTGATGGTGAATGCCACCAGTTTCATGTCTACAAGGTCACTCCCTTGTCTCATCTTATTTAGAACAACTTTAACACATTTAATGGTATCCTGTCAGTTCAACTGCTTGAAGGGGGGGGCCTTGGATTCGAGTACGGGTGGCAGGGCGTTAGAGGGGGAGGGTTGAGAGTGGAATGGGACAGGCATTCCTTGGGAAGAACAAAATTTAGGTCAGAGAAGACTTGGTTGAAGGCGTTAGCAATGTCTTCAGGTTCCAGAAAAGTCCCCTCGGTAGTGACAATTAACCCTGGTTGTGCTTTGGAAGCTTTGCTGGTGAGGGTTTTTATCAAGACCTTGAATTTCTTACCTCTGCTTCAGCTCTTTTTTGGTGGGTCATTGTTAAGGCAGTAATTAAATCGTGGAGCGTGTGGAATTCATGATATCCATGCAACTGGCAGTCATCCGTGTAATTCCCGGTTCTAGGGACATGGATATGTTGTTCATCCACACTCATTGGCAGGTATCCTTGCCGCTTTAAATCTTGCCGGAAGGTCTTCAAGCTTGCTCCTCCCACCCACCCGGGTGGTATAACTCTCGGCTCCGCCCCATGACGCCAGATCTTCCTTACCGCTTGGAAGCTCAGGTTCCCTCCTTAACGCTCTGCGTTTGAGACTGGTTCCTATTTCTCCGTTTGCGGATTTAAAATAAATTTTCTTGAAAAAAGACTTCTGTCGATCCCTACGTGACTGCGATGGACAAATCGACTCCGTTGGAGATGCCCATGCGGGCAGAAGATCTCGGACGGATCCACACTCCGCGTGTGTCTACTGCTTGGCCTTGAGCGCGACCCGCAGGCTTGCGACCTGTGCTCATCTTTCTTGGCCTCGTCCTCGAAGAGCCGTGCTGCCCGTTGCAACTGGGCCATCCGAGCGTTCCCTCCGGTGAAGTCCAAGGAGGCCCGGTTGGCGGTGTCGCGGTAGTAAGTTCGGCGGATCAGCTCGGCGGATAGTTCGCCCTCGAAGAGGAGGCGCGGGCCGTATCTTCCTCGGCGCGGCATTTATCCCGCTCTCTGGGTTCTTCCTACGGCTTCTTTTAAGGAGCTTTGTCTGTCCCTCTCACTAAGGAGAAGGGCCTACGTCTGCTGGACCTTATTCTCGGTCCAAAAAGAAGGACAGGGGTAAGTCCCTCCGTCGGCTCTTGGGGCGGGAAGGTCCCTCTCCGAGTCGTCGACCGTCGGCTTCGGTCGACCGCTCGGCTTCGGCCACTGGCCTCACGGTGTCCCCGTCAGGTCAGTTGACCGAGACTCCCACCGACGAAGTCGAGATTTTTCTCGACCCGTTGGACGGGCTGTCGCCTTTAGCAGCCGAGATTCCCCCTCCCGGTTCCCCGGGAGGAGTTGGGGATCCGTGGGCTCGCCTGTGCCTCCGGTTCGGGCCCTCGGATGGACCATCCGGGCGAAGGGAGTGCCGGTTCCGGCCGACACCTCCCCGCACCGACCTCGGAAATTCCGGGACTCTCGGTCTCGGTCTCGGACCTCTTCGCGGTCCAGCCGATCCCACCGTCATAGGCGGTCTCGGTCTCTGCACCGCGGTAAGCGGCGTCGCCGCTCGTCCTCGTCCTCCTCCTCGGACGAGGGGAGGCTTCGGCGTAAATTACGTCGACGGTACGAGGACCTCATGTTGCAACAGCTCCTCCTGGCCGGGAGTAAGCCGACCCCGTCGCCTTCCCCGGCCATTAAGTGGCTGTCACCGGAGCGGCCGACACAACCCCTCGACTTATCCGAGGAGCCTATACCCAGGCCGGTTGTTCGGCCAAAACCAGCTGCTCCACGATTCGGTGGAACCTCCGCCTCCACAGCCACCTATTGGGGCTCCGACCAAGATTCTCGGTCGGCTAAGGGTCTACCCATCGGCTGTCAGTTACCCTCACTCCCGACCGACCTCGGCAGGTGAAGGGTGGCTCAGGCCAGAGGCAGCTCTTTGAGGACTCTTCCGAGTCGAAGATGATTCCTCCTTTTTCTCCAAGCGACTGGACTTGGAGTCTTCAGGAGGTCAGTCAATGGACGATAGCCCGTCGTCCTTCCTAGGACTGCTTCGGCTCATCTCGGAGTCCACCGGGATGGAGCTCGAACCCGTTTCCAAATGGGCCAGGTATCCCCTCACGGAGATTCTGGACCGAGGGGATTCTCCGACGGAGGCCTTTCCGGTGGCCGAGGCCATAGTGGGTCCGGCACTGGAGCTTTGGCAGCGCCCTGCTTCCTGCCCTGCGCCTCGGCCAGGATGGCCAGGAAGTATCGGTCCTACGGTTCCTTGTCGGTTTTGAACACCCTCTGCTGAGGGGTTGGTTACCGACAGCGTTTTCCGGTAGCGCCCGGCAGCGCCAGGGATGTGGACAAACCTCCTGACAAGGAGTCCAAGAAATTGGACTATGTCGGGCGAAAGATCCACGCTGCGTCCTCTCGGCCTTCGCCAGGCCAGTTCGGCCGTCCTCATGGCACATTTTTCTCATGCCCTGTTGGGCTCCTGGATGAGGTCATCCCTCATCTTCCCGCCGATCTGCAGACTACGGTTAAGCAGGTGTGGGACCAGGGCAGGGCAGTGGCCAAACAGCAGCTCAGACTGCTTTGGATATAGGGGACTCATGTGCCAGATCGGTGGCGGCCGCGAGTGGCTATCGTCGGTGGGCTTGGCTGAGGATATCCACCTTTGCCGGATACCCAGCACAAGTTGGCGGATGTTCCTTTTGGGGACTGACCTCTTTGGCCCTGGGGTGGAAGGTCACCTGCAGAGGATCGAGAAGTCCAATGCTACCTTGGACTCGGTCTCTTCCGCTCAGAAGGACAAAGGCCATGAAGCCACAGCTAAGCCCTTCGTCCTTCTGTGCCCCCGGCGCGCCCGGCCCAGCAACGTCAGGGCCAGCAGGCTCGGCCTTGGCATCCCAAACCCAAGCCGCCGGCTTCCTCTAACAGGAGACAGGGAGGAAAAGGCCCAGGAGGTCCCTCGGCCGGTCCCTCCTCCAAGCCTGCCCAGTGACGGGCTGAGGGGTGTCGCCCCCATTCCCGTCACCTTACCCCTGGGTCCCCCTGTGGGGGGACGGCTCCGGCACTTCCGTTCCGCCTGGTCCACTGTTTCCACGGACAGGTGGGTCTTGGAGGTGGTGGGAAGAGGCCTGCCTCTGGAATTCGAGCAGGCACCACCCTTCAGAGCCGTCGCCCCTCGGGGGGCTTCGGGATCCCCAGCCTCACTGGCGGCTCGTCGAGCCAACATCGCTCTTCTCCTCCAGAAGGAGGTGATAAGAGAGGTGGTGGACCCTCCTTCAGACCCAGGGTTTGTGTCCAGGTACTTCCTGGTTCCGAAGCGGACGGGGGGCTGGCGCCTTTCTCGACCTACACGACCTAAACAAGTTCCTAAGGTCTCGAACCTTCAGGATGGTCACTCTGGCTCAGATAATACCATCCTTGGAGCACGGCGTGTGGTTCTGCTCTCTGGACTTGCAGGGCCAGCGTTTTCACGTCCCTATCCGTCCGTCTCACCAGAGATTCCTTCGCTTCCGAGCGGAAGGATCCCTCTTCGAGTTCCAAGCCATGCCCTTCGGCATGTCTCCAGCTCAGGTCTTCACCAAATGCATGGCAGTGGTGACAGCATTCTGCGGCGCGGGTCCGGTGTACCCTTACCTGGACGACTGGCTGATAGCAGCTCCCTCCAGGAAGGAGGCGGAGTGGTCCAGAGATCTGGCCCTCCAGGTCTGCTCTCAACTGGGCCTCCTTATCAACAAGGCCAAGTTGGAACTCGAGCCGAAGCAGGTGATTCTATTCATCGGGGCGCAGCTCGACTCTCTTGAGCCAGGCGGCCTCGGCGGACAGGGGCGAGGTTCTTTCCTCCTTTGCCCGATCATTTCTGGTTGAGCAATTCGCCCTGCCGGGACTTCCTCGCCTCCTGGGTCTCATGGCGGCCTGCACCAGCGTGGTCCGTTGGGCCCGCTGGAACATCGTCCCCTTCAGTGGGGACTGGCCAGCCAGTGGTCCAGCAGCTGCGATCCTTTGGACCAGCTGTGTTGGTGACACAAAGGATGTGGAACGCTCTCCAGTGGTGGACTGTTCCAGATCATTTGCAGGAGGGCATCCCGTTCGTCCTTGCGCGGCCGGTCTCTCTATCGACCGATGCCTCTGATGGGTTGGGGTGCCCATCTGGGGAACACCGGGCTCATGGCCTCTGGTCCCCAGCGGGAGTCGATGCCACATCAACCTGCTGGAGCTCGAGCGGTCCGCCTAGCTCTCACCGCCTTTGCTCCGTTCCTCCGGGGTCAAGTGGTCGAGTCAGGCGGACAATACCACGACCATGTACTATCTAAACGCCCAGGGCGGGCGCTCCATGCTTTGTAAAGGCTCTCCGCATTTGGTCACTCGTCGCGCGCCTGGAGGCGGATCTCCTAGCCATTCACGTGGCAGGGCCTCCAACACCCTGGCCGATGCCCTGAGCCGGATAGGGGCTGCATCCACAGTGGTCTCTCCTGCCGGAGTAGTACAGCATCTGTTCTCCCATTGGGGCACACCTCAGGTGGACCTGTTTGCCTCCAGGGAGAGCAGAGCTGAGTCTCTTCCATGCCGCCCCACTCAGCAGGGCTCGCTGCAGGGGATGCCTTCTCGAGGCAGTGGACCCCGGGCCTCTTTTACGCCTTTCCCCCATTTCCCTTGATCCACAAGGTGCTTCTCAAGGCGAGGAGGGACAAGGCGCAGGTGATTCTGATAGCCCCAGACTGGCCTCGCCAGTTCTGGTACCCAGATCTCCTCAGTTTCAGCTCCAGGACTCCGCGGCAGCTTCCAGCTCGCCCGGACCTGCTCTCAGTCAATCAGGGAAGGTGTTCCATCCGGACCTTCAATCCCTGCACCTGGCGGCCTGGTTCCTGGCTGGCTGAGTTCCAGGCCTTGGGTCTTTCCGACGAGGTCCTCAATGTAGTTGAGCGTCCCGTAAGTCGACCAGAAAATGCTATGCCTTCAAATGGAAAAGGTTTTCCATTTGGTGTCAGGGCAAGGGCTTGGACCCTTCCTCCTGTTCCTTGGCAAGCATCTTGGACTATTTATGGTCCCTTTCTAGTCAAGGGCTTAGGTCGACGACCCTAAGGGTGCACCTGGCAGCCATCTCTGCTTACCCGAGGCGCGGGCGGGAAGCAGTCGGTGGCGCAGGAGAAGGTGGTCTGGCGCTTTTTCAAAGGCCTTGATCACATTTCCCCAGTGCGGGAACCCCACCTCCGTGGGATCTACTGCTGGTACTGGCAAAGCTCATGGGCAAGCCATTCGAACCTATGCACAGGTGTGCTGTCTCACACCTGTCGTGGAAGACCGCCTTCTTGGTGGCTATCACGTCAGCCAGAAGGATGGGAGAGCTCCAGGCGCTTTCCATCAAGTCTCCTTACCTGGTCTTCCACAGGGACAAGGTTGTCCTCGCCCCACCGAAATTCCTTCCGAAGGTGGTGTGAGTTTCACCTTAACCAGGTGTTGACTCTGCGGTGTTCTACCAATCACACCTCTGAGGCCGAATATAGGCTCCATACTTTAGACCTAGAAGGCGCCGCTTATTATAAGGAGCGCACGGCTGAAATTGGGAGAGGTTCTAGCTGTTTGTCACCTACGCTGAAGCCGTATCTGGTGTGACTCGCAGCTAAGGGATTTATAAGCAGGTGGGTAACCTCCTGCATAGATCTCTGCTATAAGTTGGCGGGCATGGAGCCTCCCAGAGGATAAAGCTCATTCTACCCGCCATACTGCTACTAGCAGTGGCTGCTTCCAGGGCGTCCCTATCCAGGAAATCTGCAGGGCTGCTACCTGGAAGTCAGCAAACACCTTCATTACCCATTACCACATCGACCTTGAGTCACGCCGGGATGCTGGTTTTGGGGCCTCGGTTCTCCAGTCTCTCTTTCCCAAGTAAGTATTGGGTGTGCGTCTTGCCTCCCTCCTCCCGGAGAACTGCTAGGAGTCTGCCAATGAGTGTGGATGAACAACATATCCATGTCCCTAGAAATACAGGTTACTCACCTGTAACAGGAGTTCTAATAATGGTATATGTTGTTCATCCACACGACCCACCCGACCTCCCCGGCTTCGACGCACAACCTGAGCTTCCAGCGGGCCAGATCTGGCGTCATGGGGTGGAGCCGAGAGTTATACCACCCGGTTGGGTGGGAGGAGCAAGCTTGAAGACCTTCCGGCAAGATTTAAAGCGGCAAGGATACCTGCCAATGAGTGTGGATGAACAACATATACCATTCCTAGAACTCCTGTTACAGGTGAGTAACCTGTATTTTCTGAAAAGGTAGCATGAAATGTACGAAATGTACTAAATTATTTTGTTTTAAATCTGCCTCCGTTGAGCAACTAGTAGTAAATCTAGCTACTTCTGCTAGTTAAGCTGTCTGCCAGAAAAACTGTCCATTAGCTGTCAATTAAATGAGACCAGTTAAAGTGATTATGTGCCCTTTCATCAATTGGTTGCAAAATTATTTGTAGCAGTCTGCATATTAGACCCCACCCTCCTGTCAACCATGGCAGTGTCTGAGGAAGAGATGTGCACCAGTATCCCGACATTTGAGGAGAATCTGCAAGCAAGAGCTGAACTTCGTTCGTATATAATGGACGTCCAGTGCAATCAACTCTGCAAAGGGGAAAAAGATATTGTACAGTTCTGGATTTCAAATCAGGACAGATTCACGAATTTGAGTAATATTGCCCTGAGTTGCCTGTCCGTCCCAGTACACAGTGCTAGTGTGGAGCGTTTGTTCTCCCGATATGGGTCCATGCTGACAGTTAACAGATGCAGCATCAAAGTGGAGAACTTAAAAGTGTAGTCACTGTTGCAGCAAAACTGATTTAGCTGATTTTACACATATGAAAACCATACAGTTTCAATGTCTAAATTATGTTTTTAATATCCAAAACAAGATAAAGTAATTAAAACTTAATTTTTTTTACATTTTCAACTACTCGTTTCTGCATTGATTCATTTCTGTGAAATATTGGAATTTCACTGTGCAGGCACCGTGAAATGCTGGTAAAAAAAAATCCTGAAAATAATACTGCCTTAGTCATGGTAGTTAGTAGCTTGCCTTAGCTTGTTGGATGATCCTGGTACAGTTGTTTCTTTCAGACCTATATTTGATGTAGCTTTGGCCCTATGCCACTAGTTGCCCCTATTCCGCATACACTGATGTATGGGGCCTGTAAGCCAGGGGTTGGTGGTTCCTCAAGTTGTTTTGGTTCTGCAAGTGGCAAAGATGTCACAGGCCTTGGTAAAAATGGTGATAAAGAAGTTTAGGGCCTGGTTTCCATCCGAAGCCCTGTCTGGCAGTGACCAGTCAACTAAACTCAGATAATTCCTGAGAGAGTCTAGCTGTCCTGGTCTCAGGGATCAGTTTTGAGATACTTTGGGGGGGCACAAGTACTGTCTTTATTCGACTAGTTGCACATCATCGGTGAATGATCTCTGAGGGTGTCAGGAAGGACAGTGACCTCAGAGATATGCTCCGGGCTACTCGCTAGAAGCCAGTCGATTAGGGTACTTGTACCTGATTTGTAGTTAAGCCTGGTTGCTTGGGGGACTAGTTGAGTAAGGTACAGTCCGGACACCTGGTCGCGGACAGCTAGAGTGTCATTGGATAGCCAGTTAGTATTAAAGTCACCTACTACTATGTGTTCCCAGTTTTTGTTGTACTGCTCAAAGTTGCTCAGCACTTGCTGGATGCCCATTTTGAAGGTTCCAGGGGTTATGTATACGGTGGATAGTAGTAGAGCTTTGTGTTGCTTTCCCATGGTGAATTTGAGGATTTGCGCTTTCTTGTTTAGGAAACTGCTAGGCAGGGGTTTGGCTCTGAGGGCTTTCTTCATGTAAACTGCACATCCATCCCCTCGCTTAGTTAGTCTATCCTGCTAGGACACTGTGTAGCCATCCAGTGCTATGGAGGCATTCCTAACTTTTGGTGAGAGCCAGGTTTCAGTAACAGCAATTGTGTCAGCTTGTAGTAGCTCCACCTGGGCCTGGAACTGTGGAAGTTCATTAATGAGACTATGTGTATTTAGTGAGACTATTGAGAGGTGTCCCCGAGCCTGTTTTGGTTTGGTACCGGGTGAGCCTGGGTAAGGGTGGACGTTTCCAGAGATTTGCAGCAGCAGCAGTAATATCAACTTTCTTAGGATGTGTGCCCAGTGCAGCCTACATAACCCCTTTACCATTCCCCAGTGTGGTTCAGAGGAGTTTATCGTCACCACAGTGGTTCGGCCGCTCAGGATGGCAGCGATGCTAATTTTGTGCGGAACTGTGGATGTGTAGATGGAGAGTGGGATTTTGAAGACATGAGTAAGGCATCCGTCGGTGCGGGTACCGCTGGATTTAAGAGTGGTGGGGAGGGTGAGGCTCAGTCTAGGATCGGTGTGGGTGGTATATGCAGAGGTTGTCCAGCCAGCTTCCCTTATCAGAAAGGGAAGGGAGAAGGTTAGGAATCCAATTTTAGCGACTGGCAGCATTTTATATTGTTAAGTGTAATAGTATAAATAGATCTATGAGAGAAGGTAGGGATCAGCCAGTGAATCCTGTTAGGGGGCTGGTAATATTCCCATGGGGAGGAGCCAGGGGCCGTCTTATGGCAGGAAGAGGTGGAGAGAGGCGGAGGAGGGGTATTTAATAGAGGCTGGGGTCGGGGTGGGCGAGGTGGGACAAAAAACTCAGAACTGAACAGTGGTGCCTGGTGTAAGTAAAGGCGCCAAAGCACCGAGACAGTCCGAAAAAGCAGGTGGGGCGTGCCTGACCAATGGCAGGCTGAGCAGAGAGAAAGAGACCATCCAATCACTGGCCAGCCCCAAGCATAACCAGAGCCAATGGAATTGCCAGCCGACAATCCGTGGCTCTCTGAGAGGCGAGCGTACCTTATTGAGTTCCAGGTGGGCGGGAGACAGTGAGAACGGCCACCGGAGAGAGATGCTGAGTGGCTCAGCCCACTTGGCTGCAGGCTTGGAGGGGGGGGGTTGGAGCACTGAAGTCCTGTGATGGCCTCCAAAGGTCCGAGGTGGCGGTGGCGCTGGCCGCTGGGTGGTAGGCTTATTGAGTTTGAAGTGGGGGCGAGCCAGTGAGAAGGGCCATATTATTGAACAACATTGTAGCTACTGTTTACAGTGAATTAACTATATCTGCCTATGGAAATTAATGTGAATGTAAGCATTCCTGGAGTTAACTGGAGGAAAATAATAATTTGCAAATGATATTTAATATTGTATTTCACTGCAAAGTTAATTGAGCAGTGCTCTGACTAGGAAGATATGTTTTGATAATTCAATTTTTGTGAACTTGGGCCTTTGATGTTACAAATGCTTGCAAAAAAACAACTTGTAATCTAGTGCAGGGATCCGTCCAGCCTCTTCTTGGTCCATTTAACCAATGGCTGTCCTGTTGTCCTCACACTCTGATTTGACATTGCCATACTCACTTAGATTTCCCTGTTGTCCACTGTCACCCTCTGCCACCCTCAACTGTCCTGTGCAACCATGTCAGCTGTTTCCCCTGTTGTCTAATCTAATTTCCCACCCTCTTATTACATGACAACATAGTAATACTGCATCTGCTGTGTCATGGCCGGGGCATTGATTATAGGGCATCATAGGGCAGGTGTTGCCACTAGATACCACAGCAATCAGTATTTATATGTCATTGAGTGACACCAGTGAAAATTACTGACTTGGTCGCACAGGACAGTCGAGGGTGGCACAGTGTGATTGTGGACAACAGGTAAAATCTATGTGATTATGGCACTGGACAGTCTGACAGTAGGGCATACGTATAGTCAAGGTGACGTGCTTGGCATGAATGGCTACCTTTTCATTAACTTGTCCTGATGTCTAATTTCCCTGTTTTGGCGTGCATGTGTAACACCACCTTCCCAAATTCACAAAAAAGTATTTTTTGAAACTTATCTTCTTATCCTGAGCACTACCCGAGTTCTCCAGTAGATGTAATCTATACCTTTATTTTTCTATACGTGTTTATCTGTATAGACAGAGCAGTTAATCCCTCAAATGCAGTTGAAGGGTATAAAAAAGAGATGGTCATGGTATATTAAACACAGTGCACACTATCAGCAGTGTTCTGTACCACCGAGGCCGGACTACACCAGAAAACCTCACAGGCACACAACTGTGACTTTGTATGTTAAAAAATTCAACTTAAATTAACCACTTTGTGAGAATATTGCGTATGTGAAGGAGCACACTTCCTAATTTTGAGAACCACAAGATGACGCACTGCTTCACATACTGATGCTCTGCAGCTCAGATAAGCGCTGCCCTTCTAAGCTTTCTATTCTACTTGTGTGCGTTCCGTCAACAGTTTCTGTAGCTATAGGAATATTCTTGCATTTGTTCTGTTTTTAAGTTTTGACATGAAATGTAAAAAGCTGCCTCCGCCATTTTCTATATTACAGGGCTGTACAGCAAAGAAAAAAAATGACTCCAAATTGTGTGTTAGCCGCTAAAAGCATAATTAGGGGTGAAGAGTGTGGGTGGGTGTGATCCTCAGATTAATACACTTCATTGTAAGAGTTAAAACATGCTTACTTTTTTTGGACCGGTCTCTGTAAAATATAATATACTAAATATATTTGCTATAAATTATTTGTTTTATACAATGGCATCACCCCTTTTCCATCTCCTGCTAGCAGTACCTCTGCCTGTGCACCCCAGCATGCCTCTGACCCTCCCTGCAGCCTTTGTGCACTGCCTTTATACCTTACGGTCATTAGAGATGAGAACCTCTAGGTTCCTTTCCTTCTCTTTTTGGTGACAATCAGCACCTCCACCTCCCCACCATCCTGTAGCTGTCCACAGGGCACCCCCTCTCCAAGTGCATTGGCTTTCATATTTTTTGCACTGAATCTCAGTTTGCCACACCGGCCATCTTTTCAAGCTTCTCCAGGTCTCTCTTTATTTTCTGCACTCCTTCCAGAGTATCCACCCTTTTGCAGATATTGGTGTCATCTGAAAATATGTGCACATTTCCTTCCAGCACCTCTGCAGTGCCACTAATAAAGACATCGAACATAATTGGTCCCAATACTGATCCCTGTGGTACTACTCTGGTCACCCCTCTTTTTTCTGATTTGATTTACCACCATCCTCTGCCTTCTTGCCATCTGCCAGTTTGTAATCCAATGTATCACCTTATGCCCCATGGCCAAACTACTAATCTTTGTAACCCGCCTTCTGTGTGAGACAGTATTGAAGGCTTTCATGAAATATTGGTTGGTGGCATGTACCGCCCATCCCTGATTCACTTTCCTAGTCACCCAGTAAATAAAATCCATTAGATTTGTTTGACAAGACCTTCATGCTGTAAATCCATGCTGCCTAACATCGGGGCACCATTGGATTCCAGGTGTGCCACCTTCCTTTCTTCCAGCAGTGTCTCCATGATCCCCCCTTCCACTGAGGAGAGGCTGACTGGCCTGTAGTTCCCCGCTTCCTCTCTACTAGTAATGTTGTGCAGTGGGACAACATGCACCTTCCTCCAGTCCTCTGGAACCATGCCTGTGTTCAGTGACTATGTGAAGAGGACAGCCAGGGGACAAGTTATTTCCCTACGCAATTCCCTTTATATCTTCAGGTGTACATCATCTGACCCCTTGGCTTTATCCACCTTCAGCTTTGTGAGTTTTTCCAAAACTCTCTTCACTGTGAATGTACTGGTGTCCACTTCTCTCCCTCCCCACCCCATGCCTCTGCTTCCCAAATGTGGTACTTGAACGTCTCCCTCCTTAGTGAATACTTAGCATAAGTATTTTGGCAGTATTTCTGCCTTGTCTAGAGCCCCTTCTGCTTTGTTCTGTCATGCTGATGGCTGTGTGTGTGTGTGTGTGTGTTGGTGCTCTCTTCCCTCGTACTTCCAAGCCAGAAATGCTGAACTATTTACTTTTTTGCAATGTGATACCTGTTCTGCTAGACACCCGTCCCTGTGCCACTGAACTAGCCAGACCAATACCTGCACCAAGTACATCATCCAGACACCCCTATCCCTACTTTATATGGTGTGCTGACACAAGGTCGACACCAGCACAGCAACAGAAATCGCCTGTCTGCAGCGAGTCACTGTGCTGGTATGCAGAAGACACCGGCAGTGCGTTTCCCTGTGTTGCACTGCCCCCCCCCCAACCGGTCCAACTCTGACTCGAAGTTAGAATCCTAGAGACCTGGGAGTGTGGGGGGCAGAGCTCCCTACATGGGGGTTTCGGGGGGCGCAGGTCCCCCGTTAAAAAGGCACCGGCATCCCTGATGGTACAATGCCGACTGCGGCATTGTGGCTGTCGCTATTTGGGGATGTTAGTGCTAGCACTGTCGAAGTTGTACAGTAAAACCCTTTATTCACATGGCACTGTTCAAGTGTTATCTACTCAGCAGACCACCGAGTGTGATGTAATGGACGATGCATTCAGTGTTCAGTTTTAGGTCACAGTACACCACATTAATTAAGTAATAATGCCAGACAGCTTAACATGTTTCAAATAAAGGAATAAAGTAATTAATTCAGAAATGTGTTTCATTATTAGTATTTTTATTGCAGAACTTAAAACTACCCTAATCATTACATTAACATTATCAATCTGCCCTTGTTATACAAAATTTGTAGTTACAATTTTACCATACATAAAATATGACATCTTTCAAAGTGGTGCTTTTTGTTCACATGTATTATTATTTGAGAATTGTCCCTCAGTAATTTTAATATACATTATTCGTAATCCATACATGTTCTGTATTGCTCATAAATTGATCATTTTTGTTTTGAAATGATAACTTTTTGCAAGCAATGACTGCCAGCATCTCGGCACATGATAACACCACAAGAAGGCTGATCGTATCTTTGTTCCAGTCATTTTTCTTGGTATAATGTCCTTGGCATCCTGACAATTCCTTCTCAGTGTTGTTTTCTTGAATACTTTTGTTCTTGGTGCTTTCTTTGAAAATTGCCTGCGTTTCTCATGTCGTTTCATCCTTCTTGTCTTGAAGCTGTCATTTACCATCCTCCAGTCTGTGACCTCTTGTTAATACCAGTTGTAATGGATCTTTAACATACTTTGTGCCTGTTATTCAGACATGTGTAAAGTGTTGTGCACAAATTTGTGCTGCACTTTTCCTTTGCCTGTATACACAAAAATGATACATGTAGTTGAATGCTGCACCATTGTCATGCCACTGAATCAAAGGTGTGTGCAACACCGTGGTTAGCCACTTAACGCTGCCCATGCAGTACAGTTGTTGGATTTATTATCTTGTAATGTTTATTGCCTGGGAAGGGCAAAAAACAGTATCTTATGATATATGTCTGAAAAATTCCCTTCCGACCTGTGAAAGCATGACAGATACACAGACAGAACTTTTGTGCTTAAAAAATGCAAATTACTGCATTTATCATTTTATTTCTTAAATCAGAAATAAATGTTCAAAATATATTTTTCAAAACAATCAAAAAATTTAGAAAGCACTGTTATGTCACGGAAGGAAAGCAGAATGTTAAGTCCAGCACACTCAGAACAGAAAATCACTTTCATTTGGAGATCTGTCTTCCTTCTTTCAACAGTTATAGCTTTCCTTGAACAAGCTCCTTCTTGCTCAGTGTCCAGAACCCTAATGAACACTCCTCCACATCTACTCTCCTTTAGCCTATCAAAAAGGGGCTTATATAGTCTCCTCCTGGAACACATTAACTCCTCCCCTTTTTGATGACCATCATGCCTTCTCTCTATATAGACTGTCATTCCTGGGCCGGCCATCTCCTAAGCAGGGCCTAACTGAAAGTTCCAGGTAAAACAGAATTTCTGTTATTTTATTCTTCAGAATCAAAGTATACAATATAATGTGAACTGGATAATGAAATGAAGATGAAGGGCGTGCTCCTTATCTTTCCTTATTTCCAGTCACAATATATGGAAAACAGTGATGTACAGCTTTAAGAAAGAAGGATAAACCTTTAACATTAAAAGAAATGCTAAAATACTTTTCCTTTGCCTGTATACACAAAAATGATACATGCAGTTGAATGCTGCACCATTGTCATGCCACTGAATCAACGATGTGTGCAACACCATGCAGTACAGCTGTAGGATTTATTATCTTGTAATATTTATTGCCTGGGAAGGGCAAAAAACAGTATCTGATTGTAAGGACCCCACCCCTGCCTTTTTACTAAAATAACAGGTTGCACGCTGTTGGCATTGGCAGTAGTACCTGGTGGGGGACTTGGGTTCGGGGAAGGATGAGGTTACCTGGCACAAGGGACCTAGGTTTGGCTACTCTGCACAGGGGCACCCAAGTAAATCCAACTACAGGAAGCAATAACTGTAATGTCCAGAACCAGGATTGGGATTTTTCAGTGTGGCTTTATTTATTAACTAACTGAACATAAACAAAGCATTACCTGGTCCCCCAAAGGGTTACGTTCACTGTATGTGCAGATTAGAAATTAACCAAGCGGTCCATTTGAAGAATGAACACATTACTACAGTTGTCTGGCTCTAGACCCACCGGACACTCAGCCCGGACTATGTATGCGCTTTGGATACACAGCCCGACTGGCCCGGCTCCCCTGCCGGCCACTTGATTGACGGTCCACTTGAGAAATGAACCCAAACTTTACTTGGAAAGACATCCCATCAAACAAGGTGACTCCCAAACTGTGGCTCCCCACACCACTCAGAGCCTGCGACTCCTAGAGAGATTTTCAAGTTGCGACCCACGTCTGGGTACCCACCCCATCACTGGCCAAGTGCATGAAGCAAGCAGCAAAACAGAAGAAATCCGTAGAGGTGGACCTGGTTACTGAAGATGGGGGGTTTGCCCACCTCCAGCTCCCACAGCCCATACCCGGCCATTTCTCTGGACCCACAGAAACTTTTGACTTTAAAATGTAGATTGAATGATGGATGACCTGAAGCACCCCCTCTACAGCATTACTTGAAATCCATTTAAAACTTTAAACTGACTGCTCCATTTGTTCGTCCTAGTGAACATAGTCCTCCCAAATAGCAGTCCACATTACTTCCCCACTGAAGAAAAGAAGTTGTTTGCCCCTTCAAATGGAGCCAAACACTCACCCATTCGTTGCAGGTGCTCCGCAGGCGAAGTACTGTAACCTTTGCTGTTATACAAGAACAGACAAACCAAAATCAGGCAGCTTCTTTCCATGGTGGGAGAAGGGGGTTGCCCGTGGAACCCACAGAGAACTTTCCTCCTCCCCACCGGAGGGAGGGGGCACTGAGACCGGGGGAGCGGTCTCCACCACTTTAAAAAAAGGTAACACAGGAGCACTTCCTTCTGTGTGGAGGGAAACAGACAACTCACTGATTTCCTCCCTGTTTGCTTAAGGACAAACTGAAGACTCACTTTGAAATTCCCAAAGTTCTAAACTCACTCCCTGAGCTGTAGATTCCAATGTGGCTCATACAGCTGCGACAGTTCTATGGTGATGTCATCTCTCAAGTCTCAGCTGTGACTGAGAACAGAGTGAGACAGTGTGAAATCCATTTAACTGGAGTTTCACAAGCTGCCTTACCTGCCTACCACTAGGTCTTACTGGAATTCTAGTAACCCCGGGTAATAAAGGGGTTACATTATGATATATGTCTGAAAAATTCCCTTCCGATCTGTGGAAGCATGACAGACACACAGACAGAACTTTGGTGCATAAAAAGTGCAAATTACTGCATTTATCATTTTATTTCTTAAATCAGAAATAAATGTTCAAAATATGTTGTTCAAAAAAAAAAAAAATTTCGAAAGCACTGTTATGTGACGGAAAGGAAAAAAAATGTTAAGTCCAGTACACTCAGAACAGAAAATCACTTTCATTTGGATGTCTGTCTTCCTTCTTTCAACAGTTATTGCTTTCCTTAAACAAGCTCCTTCTTGCTCAGTGTCCAGAACCCTACTGAACACTCCTCCACATCTACTCTCCTTTAGCCTATCAAAAGGGGTTTATATAGTCTCCTCCTGGAACACATTAACTCCTCCCCTTTTTGATGACATCATGCCTTCTTTCTTTATAAACTGTCATTCCTGGGCCGGCCTGCTCCTAAGCAGGGCCTAACTGAAGTTCCAGGTAAAACAAAATTTCTATTTTATTCTTCAGAATCAAAGTATACAATATAATGTGAACTGGATAGTAAAATGAAGATGAAGGGCGCGCTCCTTATCTTTCCTTATTTCCAGTCACAATATATGGAAAACAGTGATGTACAGCTTTAAGAAAGAAGGATAAACTGTAACATTAAAAGAAATGCCGAATACTATTTTTATTTCTTGTAAATAAACAGCATGCAAAAACTAGCTCTCTGGACCTGAGAGAGTAATTTTACTCATACTGCTATTATTTAATTGATAAACAAGGCATTAAATTATTCCTGCCTGTTTGTTAATTTCCTGACGGCTGAAATTTCATCCGACTGCTTTCTCAGCACTCAGCCTATTTAACTTTACAGGGCTTGAAAAAACCTAGAGAAAACAGCTCTTCTATGCAGCATTAAATGTACTCTGCTGGACTTCTGCCTTTCTTCAGAGTCCTTTTCTACAATTTCCCCCTTTTTGTATGTGTATCCTGTCTGCGGATACCGAGACAGCAGTTTGGGCAACATTTCTTTTCGGGTCTGTCTCCTTAGCAACTGTACACAGTTGCGGTCGCATTTCCTAAGCGCTCAGCCGCTTCTTCTATGAATCTCAACAATTAGTTGCGATTTCTTCAACTTTGCAGCTTTTTCTTCAGATTTTGTGGCTGTGCGAATGTGTGCACTTTGCAACACGAGCATGCTAAGATGCGCACATCTCGCCGCCGCCACAACTCGCATTACAAGCCTTATGGGCGTTTGAATTCATTAACAGCTAGGACTTTTACCAGAGAGCAGTGCTTTACTTTTTAAGCTCTCTTTCCTTGCAAACGTTGCCATGCAAGAATGCATCAACCTATTTTAACCTGGGTTCTACTAATATTTAAACCTATTTAAGGACTATAGAATACTCAACACAAGGAGACTGTAACCAATCATGACAGTGCGATAAATGGTGATTTATGTGAAGGGACAATTTATATTTCTGTTTTTTTAATAGACCTGAGAAAGAGATAGGACAGCAAAGAGAGATTTGTATGTCAGGTTGGCCTCCCTCACAAGAAAAGAAGCAGGACAGCACTGAATAAGACAATAGGAAAGAGTGAAAAAGAACATTTCTTTGTTGTTTCTTTATTTTTTATATAAGCACTTCAGGCGTTCATGTTACCAATTAAGGAAGCCATTGAACTGGAGTGCTCACCAACTCTGACGTGCAGGACACCATGCTGTATGTCGATTGAAACAAAATAGTTTAATTCAAAACACAAAGACATGGTCTGCCTGATGCATTTTGAACATTCTGAAACGTATAACTTCGGCCATGACAGTGGCTTTTAAAAAAATAAAAAAAATTAATTGACATACAGACTGGTGTCCTGTATGTGACCGGTGTTGAGTACTCAACTTAAGTGCCTTCCTACTTAATGCTTTTGCTTTGTGCCACCACCTTCCCCGTGCGGTATCTGGAGGAACATCATTTGCACACTCTTGGTAAGATCCATGTTTACAGTATTTTTGTATTGGATGTAAAGTCCTTAAATAATTGTCCTGAAATGGGTTTTCATTAATCATTACGACCTGCCATGATAGTTTATTTTGCTGTCCTTTGAGTTTGGATTTTTCATTGTTCTGCAGCTCTATAAAACTAACCAGAGAAGTTCTATGTTAATATACTGTGCTATGTCTTGCATGTACTGTTGTTGTTCCTGTTACCACCTTCTGTAGTCAAGTACTTTTGTTATAAAGTTATGTCATGTTGCACAGAATTATTTTAAACTTTTTTACACTTGATGTCATATTTATGGCGTCTAGTATCAATCAATTAGCATACTTTTTTGGCTGATTGTCATAACTTTATACATGTACATATTATAAATTATTAGTACTTGTCTTTTTTGAGTGTGTTCCATATCCGTGCTCAGTAATAGTACTCTTGCTAACAAAAAAAACCCAAAGAAGAATAATGTAATAATGTAAAGATATAGACACAAACATTTTTGGTTAAAATAATCACTGCCTGCATACTTACCATATACTGCATACTTGCCATATACTGCATACTTGCCATATACATAGAAACATAGACTTTGACGGCAGATAAGGACTTCTTGGCCTATCTAGTCTGCCCATTTCCTTACCTACAGCATTGGCCGCAGATCCTAGTTTACCAACAGCCTATTTCTTCCTACCCCCCCACAAGAATTGCCTCATGTCTGTCCCATGCATTCTTGAATTCTCCAACAGTTTTAGACCCCATAACCTCCTCAGGAAGGCTGTTCCATGCATCCACTACCCTCTCTGTGAAATAATACTTCCTCACATTGCCCCTGAGCTGCCCCCCCATCTTTAAATTGTGTCCCTTGTTCTTACATCTCTTTTCTGAAAGATGCTACCCTCTTGGACTTTGTTGATTCCACTAAGGTACTTAAAAGTTTCTATCATGTCCCCCCTCTCCCTTCTTTCCTCGAGGGTATACGTATTAAGCTCCTTTAGTCTCTCCTCATACGGCTTCTCTTGCAGATCCTGCACCATTTTAGTTGCCATCCTCTGAACTGCCTCTATCCTGTCTATGTCCTTGCGGAGATGGAGTCTCCAGAACTGGACACAGTACTCCAGATGGGGTGTCCCCAACTGTCTGTACAGAGGGATAACAACTTCCTGTTTTCTTCTGCTGATGCCTCTCCCTATGCATCCCAGTATACCCCCAGCCCTCCCTACTGCCTTCTCACATTGCTTGCTAACCTTAAGGACATCTGATATGATTACCCCCAGGTCCCTTTCCTTTTTTGTTGTTGTTACTACCTCCCCTCCCTTTGTGTATTCTTCCCCTGGGTTCTTGTTTCCCAGGTGCAGTATATTGCACTTCTTTGCATTGAATCCTAGCTGCCATACTTCTGACCATTCCTCCAACCTTGCCAAGTCCCTTCTCATCCTTTCCACGCCTCCTTGTGTATCAAACCTGTTGCATATCTTTGTGTCATCTGCAAAGCAGCATACTTTTCCTTCCAGTCCCTCTGCAGTGACAGTTATGAATACATTAAAAAGGACTGGACCCAATACTGAACCCTGCAGTACCCCACTAGTAACCCCTCTTTCTTCAGAGTGGACTCCATTTACAATTACCTTCTGTGTCCTGTTGTCCAGCCAATGTTTTACCTAGGCTACCACCCTGGGACCCACTCCCAGGCTGGTTAATTTGACTATTAATGTTTTGTATGGGACTGTGTCAAATGCCTTGCTAAAGTCTAGGTAGGCCATGTCCACAGCCCCTCCTTGGCTACTACTTTTGTCACCCAGTCAAAGAAATCTATTAGATTCGTCTGACATGACCCTCCCACTTTGAACCCATGCTGCCTTGGGTCCTGTGCCCCACTGGCCTCTTGGTACTCAAGTATTCTTTCCTTCAGAAGTGACTCCATCACTTTCCCTACCACAGAGGTCAGACTGACAGTTCTGTAGTTTTCTGCCTCTGTCTTGGTCCCACTTTTGTCTACATACTTACCATGTAATGCATACTTACCATATACTGCATCCTTACCATATGCTGCATCCTTGCCATATACTGCATCCTTGCCATATACTGCATCCTTGCCATATACTGCATCCTTACCATATACTGCATACTTACCATATACTGCATACTTGATATATACTGTATCCTTGCCATATACTGCATCCTTACCATATACTGCATCCTTGCCATATATATTGCATGCTTGCCATATACTGCATACTTACCATATACTGCATACTTGTCATTTACTGTATCCTTACCATATAGTGCATCCTTGCCATATACTGCATACTTGCCATATACTGCATACTTGCTGTATACTGCATCCTTACCATATACTGCATCCTTGCCATATACTGTATCCTTACCATATACTGCATACTTGCCATATACTGCATACTTGCCATATACTACATCCTTACCATATACTGCATACTTACCATACACTGCATACTTTCCATATACTGCATACTTGCCATATACTGCTACTGCATACTTGCCATATTCTGCATTCTTACCATATACTGCATATTTGCCATATACTGCATCCTTAAGATATACTGCATACTTGCCATGTACTGCACACTTACCATACACTGCATACTTGCCATGTACTGTATCCTTACCATATACTGCATCCTTGCCATATACTGCATACTTGCCATATACTGAATCCTTGCCATATACTGCATCCTTACCATATACTGCATACTTGCCATATACAGCATACTTACCATATACTGCATCCTTACCATATACTGTATCCTTGCCATATACTGCATCCTTGCCATATACTGCATCCTTACCATGTACTGCATACTTACCATACACTGCATACCTGCTATATACTGCATCCTTACCATACACTGAATCCTTGCCATATACTGCATCCTTACCATATACTGCATACTTGCCATATACTGCATACTTACCATATACTGCATTCTTACCGTATTCTGCATACTTGCCATATACTGCATCCTTGACATATACTGCATCCTTACCATATACTGCATACTTGACATATACTGCATACTTACCATATACTGCATCCTTGCAGCTACATTGAGAAGCTTTTACAGAATAATAAAAACTGCAGAAGATAGTGTTAGTTAACATCTATATGATTCAATAGTGACTGGCAGAATGTTTTTGCCTTTTCCTCCAACAGTCTCTTTTTTTCTTGTGCACATCTGTGAATATATTTGCAACATGTGAAGAATAAACAATATAGAACAATATAGTGTTGCAGAATTTACTGCTTGGAATAACATTAATTGGGTTCTGTACTTATCACCCAAATGTATACCCATTGTCTGCAGTCAGCAGTTTATTCTTTTCTGGTGACTTCTCGTAATACACTGTCAATCTGCAGAAGATGGAACAAAATGGGAAATATACAGTTAGTGATAGGAATGTAATGCATGGTATAATATTAATTGGGAACTATACTCACCGCCCCAATGTATTCACGTTGTATGTCAGGCAACAGTTTACGTTTGTCTTGAGCTGTCTCTGAATACACTGACAATCTGTGGAAGAAGACACAACATGGGAAAATATACAGGTTGTGATAAGAATGTACTGCATGGTATAACACTAGTTGAGTACTATACTCAACACCCCAGTGTATTCCCGTCGTGTCAAGCAGCATTTTCTTTTCTCTTGTGGCATCTCCGAATACATTGGCAATCTGTGGAAGAAGGAACAACATGGGAAAATATACAGGTAGTGACATGAATGTCCTGCCTAGGATAACATTAATTGGGTTCTGTACTCACCGCCCCAGTGTATTCCTGTTGTGTGTCAGGCGGCAGTTTCATTTTTCTTGTGGCATCTCTGAATACACTGGCACTCTGTGGAAGAAGGCACAACGTGGTAAAATATACAGTTTGTGATAGGAATGTATAGCCTGTGATAACTTTAGTTCGGTACGGATCTGTGCGATAACGGCAGTTGCAGAATAGCGATCGCTGTTAGGGCGAATGCACCATTGCCGTTGAAATATTTCGGCAATGTAGTCTCCGGAGCACAGCAAAAGAGGGCACTGAAGCCTTATGACTTTAATGTTAATGCGGGCGGCTGTGCCCCCCTGCATCCCCTCACAGTGAAGCATTCTCCACTTCAGGGGGGTACATGGGGAGGAAGGCAAAACCAAAAATTAAAAAAAAAAACATTTCAGGCAAGGTGCAACAAAAGGTACCTGTGCCCAGCCCTGAACCTGGCACCCTGTGCAGCGTAGTCCTATACCCACCCACCATGCCACAGGAGCAGCTTGGAAGGTCATCATGGTGCCACCCCTCACAATTCCTCCCACCCATCGCTGTGCGTGCTCGCTCCCCCCTCGCGTGCATATGCATGTAGCAAAAAGATGTCACTATAGTCACGCCCCCCAATCCGGTCACCCTCCCTCCCTAGTTACTGCAATGCAAAGCACTGCGATTAAGTCACTGTTTTGGTAGGCGCCCAATCGCGGTCACCCAACTCACGGATACCATTAGGTATTATACTCACCGGACCAATGTATTCATGTTGTATGTCGGTCAGCAGTTTGTGATCGTCATGAGTCATTTCTGAATACTCTGGCAATCTGTGGAAGAAGGCACAACATGGGAAAATATAGAGATAGTGGTTGGAATGTACTGCCTGGAATAACATTAATTGGGTTCTGTACTCACCGCCGCAATGTATTCCCCGTCTTATGTCAGGCAGCAATTTATGTTTGCCATAAGTCATCTGTGAATACACTGGCAATCTGTGGAAGAAGGTACAACATGGGAAAATATACAATTAGTAATAGGAATGTACTGCTTCGGATAAAATTGATTGGGTTCTGTACTCACCGCCCCAATATTTTCCCATTGTATGTCAGGCAGCAGTATCTTTTCTTTTGTGGCATCTCCGAATACACTGCCAACCTGTGGAAGAAGGCACAACATGGGAAAATATACAGGTTGTGACAGGAATATACTGCCTGGGATAACATTAATTGGGTTCTGTACTCGCCATCCCAGTGTAGTCCCGTTGTATGTCAGGCAGCAGTTTATGTTTGTCATAAGTCGTCTCTGACTAAACGACAATCTGTGGAAGGAGGAACAACATGGGAAAATATACAGTTAGTGGTAGGAATGTACTGCATGGGATATCATTAACTGGGTTCTATACTCACCGCCCCAATGTATTCCCGTCGTATGTCAGGCAGCAGTTTGTTTTTTTGATTGTGCGCCGTAGAATATACTGGCAATCTATTGAAGTATAATCAAAAGGGATAACAACTGTAGTGGTTGGAATTGTGTACTTGGAAGCATACTCGCCGCCGCAATGAAATTACATCTTTGGTACGACATTATTTTTTTTATTTTGGCAACTCAGAATACATATTCCTAAATATATCACTGCCCCTTAAACAGAATTGTCTTACTGAGTTTCTTCCTGATTGCACTTTTGTGTAGTTGCATCCACTCAATTCTGTCTATGTAGTGCTACTCAATAGTGTAATAGATGGACACCGGTAGACGTAAGAGGTGGTAATGATGATTGTCAGTTTCTGTCTCTGTAAGCAGTATGTGTTCACCGAGGTTGAAAATATCTGTGCTTCCAATTTCTTTTCTCACTTGCTGCTCTAGTCACAGCTGGCTTGTGATGTTCTTTGCTCTGTGGATATTCATCATCTGATGTAGCGTATGTTCTGCCACCAAAACAGTCTTCACAGTTCCTGAAGATGGAATGACTAGCCCAACATTGTCCTTAAGTTGTAATAAATGGTAAGCCTTGGTAAAATCCTCTTGGATACTTATGCTGACAAGGGCATATCTGCTTTTGTTGCATGACAACTTATCCATTGCTTTGTGTACCACCCAGCCAGCAATATACACTGCCGAACTTTGAATTAACATATCTAACTGCTGTGATGTGTAATTGTAGTCCTGTAATTCCATGCTGCTGTCGTCGAAAGGGGTCTGCAGTTCCTGTTGGAAACTCATAGGCATAATTCTCTCTTCAGCCACTGTATGAATCCAGTATTGTTGTGAGCTGTTACGTTGCCTGTTAATCTAGCCTTTACACCACATTGAGTCAGCAAACGTCTCATGGCGCATTTAAATTGTGAAGCTGCTGGTGTATTATTCCAGCCACCTAGTGTAAACATGAGCAGCGTAACAATGTATATTCATATTACACCACAGCTTTGAAGAAATCATGACAAAAGAGCTCACAGTAGAATATGTTAACGATTTATGATTGTTTTGCATTAAATGAATAACATTTTCACATGTACACAGGAGCGCAATAAAGATGGTGCATGGATTGCATCGCAAGTCCTATGAGGACAGGTTGAAGGCACTGAACATGTACTCCCTGGAGGAGAGGAGGGAGAGAGGGGATATGATAGAGACATACAAGTATCTTACGGGGAGGAACAGGGTGCAGGAATACACTATTTTTAAGCAAAAAGATGTTCCAGGACTAGGGGCATGGGATGAAGTTGGAGGGAGGGCGATTCAGAAGAAACGTGAGTAAGAATTTCTTCACAGAATGGGTGGTGGACAAGTGGAACACCCTGCCAGAGGAAGTGGTGGGGGCCGAAACAATCACGGGATTTAAGAATGCTTGGGATAGACATAAAGGAATTCTGGTGTTCAGGGGTAAGGGGCAACAGACTTCTTGGAAAACATAACCTGAACTTACAAACTTAAATGTGCAGACTGGGTGGGCCATAGGCCCTTATCTGCCGACACTGTCTATGTTTCTATGTATCTATGTATGTGTATCTAGTAGCTATGTGTTGTATCTGTTTGCATATAAGAATATTACTCATTATGCAGACTATGTAATAAAACCTATATACAACGTTCAGCAATGTAATTGACTACGTAGCTCATAACCCAGTGCTGACACAGAAGCACGGTCCAAATGTAAAAAGAGACATCATATCATGCACACTAAGATCAGCATTACCGTACATCCCTGACTAACATCACAAGTGTGTCTAGCCTCTTTACTTAACTCAAACATGCAAACGCAACCACATTGGATTTTACCTGGTCGTCTGACAGCATTGAAAAAGAATTCAAGGTGATCTTGTCTGAATTTGTAAGTTAGAATGTATTTCTGATGCTTCAGCAGTTCAGGTGGTATTGCACAAAATGTTGCAGTGTTGACCAGGAATCTGACTTTGCACATTTTTCTGAAATAAATCACATGCATTTTATGGTTTCGGGTACTGCATATCAACAGATAACACATTCACTTATAATGATTATACTTCAGTGATGATTCACGTACCTTGAGCTGTCGTATAGCGGCTTCCCTTCAAATGTTGTAACTGAAAGTAGATATGTTTTTGTCTCCTTTAAGAAATCAGTTACAGTCTGCGAGTTGCTGCTGATCACTGCTCCTTTATTACCTGTAACTCTCAAACTTCAACTATTTGGGACATCAAATAGTTTATTAATTGTCTGAAAAGATGTGAAAGGAAGGTCTTTACTTTTCCTAAATATTTTATAATTTTAGATATTTTATAATTTTTTAGGTTATTGTGATACGTAAGCAATAACATGCGATGAGGGTGTGGGTTACGTGCTGATAAGAGCATGCCTAGGGGTGTACTAAGGCACGAGGTGCTTGCGCCGAGTGCCTTATGCCCCTAGGCGTGCTCTTATCAGCACGTAACCCACACCTCGGAGTGTGTTCTTGCACTTATAAAATGGGACCTCCAAGTAATGGGTGTTCAACTAAAAAAAAAAAATGAATAAAAAAGTGAAAAAAAGAAGTTTGAATAGGTGAAAATAGTGAAAAAATAGTCCCATTTGGCAAGTGTTTCATCTGCAGTAGAGGGCTACCTATGTATTTATTACTATATAATTTTGTTTGTTTCACTTCCATTCGAGTCCCCACACATACACATTATTTATTTTTCTATACTGTAAGTCATACGTATAGTCAAGGTGACGTGCTTGGCATGAGTGACTACCTTTTCATTAACTTGTCCTGATGTCTAATTTCCCTATTTTGGCGTGCATGTGTAACACCACCTTCCTAAATTCACAAAAATGTATTTTTTGAAACTTACTTTCTTATCCTGAGCACTACCCGAGTTCTCCAGTAGATGTAATCTATGCCTTTATTTTTCTATACGTGTTTATCTGTATAGACAGAGCAGTTAATCCCTTAAATGCAGTTGAAGGGTATAAAAAAGATGTGGTCATGGTATATTAAATACAGTGCACACTGTCAGCAGTGTTCTGTACCACCGAGGCCGGACTACACCAGAAAACCCCACAGGCACACAACTGTGACTTTGTATGTTAAAAACTTCGACGTAAATTAACCACTTTGTGAGAATATTGCGTATGTGAAGGAGTACACTTCCTGTTTTTGACAACCACAGGATGACGCTCTGCTTCACGTACTGATGCTCTGTAGCTCAGATAAGCGCTGCCCTTCTACGCTTTCTAGTCTAGCTGTGTGCGTTCTGTCAACAGTTTCTGTAGCTATATGAATATTCTTTCATTTGTTCTGTTTTTAAGTTTTGACATGAAATGTAAAACGCTGCCTCCGCCATTTTCTATATTCCAGGGCTGTACAGCAAAGAAAGAAAATGACTCCAAATTGTGTGTTAGTCGCTAAAAGCATAATTAGGGGTGAAGAGTGTGGGTGGGTGTGATCCTCAGATTAATAGACTTCATTGTAAGAGTTAAACATGCTTACTTTTTTTGCACCTGCCTCTGTAAGACATAATAATGGTAAATATATTTGCTATGAATTATTTGTTTTATACAATGGCATCACTCCTTTCCCATCACCTGCTAGCAGTACCTCTGCCTGTGCACCCCAGCATGCCTCTGACCCTCCCTGCAGCCTTTGTGCACTGCCTTTATACCTTACGGTCATTAGAGATGAGAACCTCTAGGTTCCTTTCCTTCTCTTTTTGGTGACAATCAGCACCTCCACCTCCCCACCATCCTGTAGCTGTCCACAGGGCACCCCCTCTCCAAGTGCACTGGCTTTCATATTTTTTGCATTGAATCTCAGTTTGCCACACTAGCCATCTTTTCAAGCTTCTCCAGGTCTCTCTTCATTTTCTGCACTCCTTCCAGAGTATCCACCCTTTTGCAGATATTGGTGTCATCTGCAAATATGCGCACATTTCCTTCCGGCACCTCTGCAGTGCTACTAATAAAGACATCGAACATGATTGGTCCCAATACTGATCCCTGTGGTACTACTCTGGTCACCCCTCTTTTTTCTGATTTGATTTACCACCATCCTCTGCCTTCTGACCATCTGCCAGTTTGTAACCCATTGTATCACCTTATGCCCCATGACGAAACTACTAATCTTTATAACCCGCCTTCTGTGTGAGACAGTATTGAAGGCTTTCATGAAATATCGGTAGGTGGCGTGTACCTCCCATCCCTGATTCACTTTCCTAGTCACCCAGTCCAAAAAATTCATTAGATTTGTTTGACAAGACCTTTATGCTGTAAATCCATGCTGCCTAACATCGGGGCACCATTGGATTCCAGGTGTGCCACCATCCTTTCTTCCAGCAGTGTCTCCATGATCCTCTCCACCACTGAGGTGAGGCTGACTGGCCTGTAGTTCCCCGCTTCCTCTCTACCAGTAATGTTGTGCAGTGGGACAACATGCACCTTCCTCCAGTCCTCTGGAATCATGCCTGTGTTCAGTGACCATGTGAAGAGGACAGCCAGGGGACAAGTTATTTCCCTTTGCAATTCCTGTAATATCTTCAGGTGTATGTCATCTGACCTCATGGCTTTATCCACCTTCAGCTTTGTGAGTTTTTCCACAACTCTCTTCACTGTGAATGTACTGGTGTCCACTTCTCTCCCTCCCCACCCCATGCCTCTGCTTCCCAAATGTGGTACTTGAACGTCTCCTTCCTTAGTGAATACTTAGCATAAGTATTTTGGCAGTATTTGTGCCTTGTCTAGAGCCCCTTCTGCTTTGTTCTGTCATGCTGATGGCTGTGTGTGTTGGTGCTCTCTTCCCTCGTACTTCCAAGCCAGAAATGCTGAACTATTTACTTTTTTGCAATGTGATACCTGTCCTGCTTGACACCCATCCCTGTGCCACTGAACTAACCAGACCAATACCTGCACCAAGTACATCATCCTGACACCCCTATCCATACTTTATATGGTGTGCCGACACAAGATCGACACCAGCACAGCAACAGAAATCGCCTGTCTGCAGCGAGTCACTGTGCTGGTATGCAGAAGACACCGGCAGTGCGTTTCCTTGTGTTGAGCTGCCCCCCCACCACCGGTCCAACTCTGACTCGAAGTTAGAATCCTAGAGACCTGGGAGTGTGGGGGGCAGAGCTCCCTACATGGGGGTTTCGGGGGGCGCAGGTCCCCCGATAGAAAGGCACCGGCATCCCCGACGGTACAGTGCCGACAGCGGCATTGTGGCTGTCGCTGTTGGGGATGTTAGTGCTAGCACTGTCGAAGTGCTACAGTAAAACCCTTTATTCACATGGCACTGTTCAAGTGTTATCTACTCAGCAGACTGCCGAGTGTGATGTAATGGACCTTGCATTCAGTGTTCAGTTTTGGGTCACAGTACACCACATTAATTAAGTAATAATGCCAGACAACTTAACATGTTTAAAATAAAGGAATAAAGTAATAAATTCAAAAATGTGTTTCATTTTTAGTATTTTTATTGCAGAACTTAAAACTACCCTAATCATTACATTAACATTATCAATCTGCACTTATAATACAAAATTTGTAGTTACAGTTTTACCATACATAACATATGAAATCTTTCAAAGTGGTGCTTTTTGTTCACGTGTGTTATTATTTGAGAATTGTCCCTCAGTATTTTTAATATACATTATTCGTAATCCATACATGTTCTGTATTGCTCATAACTTGATAATTTTTGTTTTGAAATATTAACTTTTTGCAAGCAATGACTGCCAGCATCTCGGCACATGATAACACCACAAGAAGGCTGATCGTATCTTTGTTCCAGTCATTTTTCTTGGTATAATGTCCTTGGCATCCTGACAATTCCTTCTCAGTGATGTTTTCTTGAATACTTTTGTTCTTGGTGCTTTCTTTGAAAATTGCCAGCGTTTCTCATGTCGTTTCATCCTTCTTGTCTTGAAACTTTCATTTACCATCCTCCAGTCTGTGACCTCTTGTTAATACCAGTTGTAATGGATCTTTAACATACTTTGTGCCTGTTATTCAGACATGTGTAAAGTGTTGTGCACAAATTTGTGCTGCACTTTTCCTTTGCCTGTATACACAAAAATGATACATGTAGTTGAATGCTGCACCATTGTCATGCCACTGAATCAAAGGTGTGTGCAACACCGTGGTTAGCCACTTAACGCTGCCCATGCAGTACAGCTGTTGGATTTATTATCTTGTAATGTTTATTGCCTGGGAAGGGCAAAAAACAGTATCTTATGATATATGTCTGAAAAATTCCCTTCCGACCTGTGAAAGCATGACAGATACACAGACAGAACTTTTGTGCTTAAAAAATGCAAATTACTGCATTTATCATTTTATTTCTTAAATCAGAAATAAATGTTCAAAATATATTTTTCAAAACAAACAAAAAATTTATGAAAGCACTGTTATGTCACGGAAAGGAAAACAAATGTTAAGTCCAGCACACTCAGAACAGAAAATCACTTTCATTTGGAGATCTGTCTTCCTTCTTTCAACAGTTATAGCTTTCCTTGAACAAGCTCCTTCTTGCTCAGTGTCCAGAACCCTAATGAACACTCCTCCACATCTACTCTCCTTTAGCCTATCAAAAAGGGGCTTATATAGTCTCCTCCTGGAACACATTAACTCCTCCCCTTTTTGATGACATCATGCCTTCTCTTTATATAGACTGTCATTCCTGGGCCGGCCATCTCCTAAGCAGGGCCTAACTGAAAGTTCCAGGTAAAACAGAATTTCTGTTATTTTATTCTTCAGAATCAAAGTATACAATATAATGTGAACTGGATAATAAAATGAAGATGAAGGGCGTGCTCCTTATGTTTCCTTATTTCCAGTCACAATATATGGAAAACAGTGATGTACAGCTTTAAGAAAGATAAACTGTAACATTAAAAGAAATGCTAAAATACTATTTTTATTTCTTGTAAATAAACAGCATGCAAAAACTAGCTCTCTGCACCTGAGAGAGTCATTTTACTCATACTGCTATTATTTAATTGGTAAACAAGGCATTAAATTATTCCTGCCTGTTTGTTAATTTCCTCACGGCTGAAATTTCAGCCGACTGCTTTCTCAGCACTCAGCCTGTTTAATTTTACAGGGCTTGAAAAACCTAGAGAAAACAGCTCTTCTATGCAGCATTAAATGTACTCTGCAGGACTTCTGCCTTTCTTCAGAGTCCTTTTCTACAATGTTCCCCTTTTTATGTTGCTTGCATGCATGTGCAACAAACATAGTGCCATCATGGAGATTTCAGAGGTGTGTCACCTCCTCCTCCAATTCAGGCAGTGTGCTGGCAGGCGTGGCCCCTGTAAGCCAATGCATTTTGGAGCTGTCTATGACACTCTCCAAAATGCAGTGGCATACAGTTGAAAGGGGGAGCTATGGTTGAGTGATCACCGATAATAGGCTGCTCACGCTCAGCTGCCCCCCACCTGCAGGCGTGTGCGCCCTTGCACGCACTGTATAGCCGACAGGGTGCCCAATCCCTGTCGGCTGAGCTGCGTCCCCCTCTCCCCCAAGTAGTAGTTGCCACGCTGGGAGCCCACCCCAGCGTGGCAAAGTCCTTGCCGGCCAGGGGTGCCCAATCCTATAGGCTGAACACCTCCTTCCAAAATTCCATGGCCGGCGGGGTGCCCAATCCCTCCGCCGACTGAACGCCTCTTCTTGCCACGCTGGGAACCCACCCCAGCGGCGGCAACAATTTATGGTCGACCGGGTGCCCAATCCCCGCCGGCTGAACTCCCCCACACATGTGCCACGCTGGGAGCCCACCCAGTGTGGCAAAGGGTCCCACGTTTTTTTTTAAATACCTGAAAAACCGGAACGGGTTCTGGCGGCGCTGCCTCCCAACCCTCCCACAACCCGCACCTCCCATTGCTCACCCAGCCTCCCCACCCCCACCCCATACTTACCTCTGAACTGGATGAGACGATCTTCGGAGGACCGGAACACGCTCTGACTCTTCATAGCTGACCGCGAACTGAGGAAATGCCGGTAAGCTGTATAATGGGCTAGATAGGGGGCTTCAACTTTGTTGCATATCTCAGGCATTTTTGGGAATTTTTGCACCAAATTTTCAACATGGGGTTTTGGGACCGCTTCTCATGAATGATGTCACTGTCATGGTGTTATTCGGACCCGAACGGTGATTTCGCGCCGTGACTGCGAAATCACCCTTTGGGCCCGAGCCACCATGACAGTGACATCATTCATGAAGAAATCCCAAAACCACATGTTAATTTAATCAAAATCAAACAATAAACTATTTCTGGCGTCTCGTTGCGCAGTTCCTATGTAGGCTCATAAGTTTGCGAATTCTATATTTTCACTCCAGATTTTCAACATTGCCATTTTACCAGACCTTCTTATGAGTAATATAGCTGTCATTTCACATCTCACCTCAAAATGTGTTTCCGCTCATGTAGCGCAGAAATGGGCGAGTCGGTGTGTTTAAATCAATGTATCGGACAAATTAAGAAAATCACAGTGACATTGTTCATGAGCAGAGGTCTTAAAATGGCTATGTTGAAAATTTGGTGAAAAAATTCCTAAAAATTACTGTTTTACCAGCGTGCGTTGCGCAGTTCCTACACACGCTCGTAAGTTTGCGAATTTTCAATATTTTCACTCCAGATTTTCAACATTGGCATTTTATCACACCTCCTCATGAGCAGTACAGCTGTCATTTTTCACATCCTGCCCAAAACATGTTTCCGCCCATGTAGCGCACAATGGCGCAGTCGGTGTGCGAACTCAATATATGGGACACATTAAGAAAATCACAGTGACACTGACCATGAGTAGATGTCTTAAAATGCCTGTGTTGAGAATTTGGTGAAAAAATTCCTAAAAATGACTGTTTTACGAGTGTGCGTTGCACTTTTCCCACATGCAGCTTGTAGGTTTTACGATTTTCAATATTTCCTCCAGATTTTCAACATTGCCATTTTACCACACCTCCTTATGAGCAGTACAGCTGTCATTTTTCACATCCTGCCCAAAACGTGTTTCCGGCCTCATGTAGCTTATTAATGGCGCAGTCAGTGTGCAAACCCTCAATGGTGGGACACATTAACAAAATCACAGTGACACTGTTGATGAGCAGAGGTCTTAAAATGGCTATGTTGAAAATTTGGTGAAAAAATTCCTAAAAATGACTATTTTACGAGCGTTCATTGCGCAGTTCTACGCACGCTGGTAAGTTCGCAAATTTTCAATATTTGCACTCCAATGACTTCCAAATACCTAAACAGCACATAGAAGCAAGCAACATTTGGCATTGACAAATGCTTGTTGTATGTGTATCCTGTCTGCGGATACCGAGACAGCAGTTTGGACAACATTTATTTTCGGGTCTGTCTCCTTAGCAACTGTACACAGTTGCATTTCCGAAGCGCTCAGCCGCTTCTTCTATGAATCGCAACAAGCAGTTGCGATTTCTTCAACTTTGCAGCTTTTTCTTCAGATTTTGTGGCTGTACGAATGTGTGCACTTTTGCAACCACGAGCATGCTAAGATGCGCACATCTGCGCCGCCGCCACAACTCGCTTACAAAGCCTTATGGGTGTTTGAATTCATTAACAGCTAGGACTTTTAAGAGAGCAGTGCTTTACTTTTTAAGCTCTCTTTCCTGGCAAACGTTGCCATGCAACAATGCATCAACCTATTTTAACCTGGGTTCTACTAATATTAAAACCTATTTAAGGACTATAGAATACTCAGCGCAAGGAGACTGTAACCAGTCATGACAGTGTGATAAATGGTGATTCATGTGAAGGGACAGTTTATATTTTTGTTTTTTTAATAGACCTGAGAAAGAGATAGGACAGCAAAGAGAGATTTGTTTTTCAATTTGGCCACCCTGACAAGAAAAGAAGCAGGATAGCACCGAATAAGACAACAAGAAAGAGTGAAAAAGAAAATTTATTTGTTGTTTCTTTATTTTTTATATAAGCACTTCAGGCGTTCATGTTACCAATTAAGGAAGCCATTGAACTTGAGTGCTCACCAACTCTGACATACAGGACACCATGCTGTATGTCGATTGAAACAAAATTGTTTAATTCAAAACACAAAGACATGGTCTGCCTGATGCATTTTGAGCATTCTGAAACGTATAACTTCGGCCATGACAGTGGCTTTTAAAAAAATAAAAAAAAATTAACTGTCATACCGACTGGTGTCCTGTATGTGAACGGTGTTGAGTAGTCAACTTAAGTGCCTTCCTACTTAATGCTTTTGCTTTGTGCCACCACCTTCCCTGTGCGGTATCTGGAGGAATATCATTTGCACAGTCATGGTAAGATCCATGATTACAGTATTTTTGTATTGGATGTAAAGTTCTTAAATACTTGTCCTGAAATGGGTTTTCATTAATCATTACGGCCTATCATGATAGTTTATTTTGCTGTCCCTTGAGTTTGGATTTTTCATTGTTCAACAGCTCTGTTAACCAGAGAAGTTCTATGTTAATATACTATGTCTTGCATGTACTGTTGTTGTTTCTGTTAACACTTTCTGTAAACAAATACTTTTGTTGTAAAGTTATGTCATGTTGTTGCACAGAATTATTTTAAACTTTTTACACTTGATGACATATTTATGGCATCTAGTATCAATCAATTAGCATACTTTTTTGGCTGATTGTCATAACTTTATACATGTACATATTATAAATTATTAGTACTTGTCTTTTTTGAGTGTGTTCCATATCCGTGCTCAGTAATAGTACTCTTGCTAACAAAAAAAAAAGACAAAGAAGAATAATGTAATAATGTAAAGATATAGACACAAACATTTTTGGTTAAAATAATCACTGCCTGCATACTTACCATATACTGCATACTTGCCATATACATGAAAACAGAGACTTTGGCGGCAGATAAGGACTGCTTGGCCTATCTTGTCTGCCCATTTCCCTTCCTAGAGGGTAGGCCGCAGATCCTAGTTAACCAGCAGCCTATTTCTTCCTACCCCCCCACAAGAATTGCCTTATGTCTGTCCCATGCATTCTTGAATTCTCTCACAGTTTTAATCCCCACAACCTCCTCAGGAAGGCTGTTACATGCATCAACTACCTTCTCTGTGAAATAATACTTCCTCACATTGCCCCTGAGCTGCCCCCCCATCTTTAAATTGTGTCCCCTTGTTCTTTCACGTCTCATTTTCTGAAAGATGCTACCCTCTTGGACTTTGTTGATTCCACTGAGGTGCTTAAAAGTTTCTATCATGTCCCCCCTCTCCCTTCTTTCCTCAAGGGTATACATATTAAGCTCCTTTAGTCTCTCCTCATACGGCTTCTCTTGCAGACCCTGCACCATTTTAGTTGCCCTCCTCTGAACTGCCTCTATCCTGTCTATGTCCTTGCGGAGATGGAGTCTCCAGAACTGGACACAGTACTCCAGATTGGGTCTCACCAACTGTCTGTACAGAGGGATAACAACTTCCTGTTTTCTGCTGCTGATGCCTCTCCTTATGCATCCCAGTATACCCCCAGCCCTCTCTACTGCCGTCTCACGTTGCTTGCTAACCTTAAGGACATCTGATATGATTACCCCCAGGTCCCTTTCCTTTTTTGTTGTTGTTACTACCTCCTCTCCCATTGTGTATTCTTCCCCTGGGTTTTTGTTTCCCAGGTGCATTATGTTGCACTTCTTTGCATTGAATCCTAGCTGCCATACTTCTGACCATTCCTCCAACCTTGCCAAGTCCCTTCTCATCCTTTCCACGCCTCCTTGTGTATCAACCTTGTTGCAGATCTTTGTGTCATCTGTAAAGAGGCATACTTTTCCTTCCTGTCCCTCTGCAATGCCACTTATGAAGACATTAAAAAGGACTGGACCCAATGCTGAACCCTGCGGTAACCCACTATTAACCCCTCTTTCTTCAGAGTGGACTCCATTTACAATTACCTTCTGTGTCCTATTGTCCAGCCAATGTTTTACGCAGGCTACCACCCTGGGACCTACTCCCAGGCTGGTTAATTTGTTTATTAATCTTTTGTGTGGGACTGTGTCAAATGCCTTGTTAAAGTCTAGGTAGGCCATGTCCACAGCCCCTCCTTGTCTACTACTTTGGTCACCCAGTCAAAAGAAATCTATTAGATTCGTCTGACATGACCTTCCCACTTTGAACCCATGCTGCCTTGGGTCCCAGCCCCACTGGCCCTTGGTACTCAAGTATTCTTTCCTTCAGAGTGACTCCATCACTTTCCCTACTACAGAGGTCAGACTGACAGGTCTGTAGTTTTCTGCCTCTGTCTTAGTCCCACTTTTGTCTACATACTTACCATGTAATGCATACTTACCATATACTGCATCCTTACCATATACTGCATCCTTGCCATATACTGCATCCTTGCCATATACTGCATCCTTACCATATACTGCATACTTACCATATACTGCATCCTTACCATATACTGCATACTTACCATATACTGCATACTTGACATATACTGTATCCTTGCCATATACTGCATCCTTACCATATACTGCATCCTTGCCATATATATTGCATCTGCATATACTGCATACTTACCATATACTGCATACTTGTCATTTACTGTATCCTTACATATACTGCATACTTACCATACACTGCATACTTGCCATATACTGTATCCTTACCATATACTGCATCCTAGCCATATACTGCATACTTACCAAATACTGCATCCTTGCCATATACTGCATACTTACCATACACTGCATACTTGCCATATACTGCATCCTTACCATATACTGCATCCTTGCCATATGCTGCATTCTTGCCATATACTGCATACTTGCCATATACTGCATACTTACCATATAGTGCATACTTACCATATACTGTATACTTACCTTATACTGCATCCTTGCAGCTACATTGAGAAGCTTTTACAGTATAATAAAAACTGCAGAAGCTAGTGTTAGTTAACATCGATATGATTCTATAGTCACTGTCAAAATGTTTTTGCCCTTTTCTCTGTCTCTTTTTTTCTTGTGCACATCTCTGAATATATTTGCAACATGTGAAGAATAAACAATATAGTGTTGCAGAATTTACTGCTTGGAATAACATTAATTGGGTTCTGTACTTATCACCCAAATGTATACCCATCGTCTGCAGTCAGCAGTTTTATTTTTTTCTGCTGGCATCTCGTGATACACTGTCAATCTGCAGAAGATGGAACAAAATGGGAAATATACAGTTAGTGATAGGAATGTACTGCATGTTATAATATTAGTTGGGAACTATACTCACCGCCCCAATGTAGTCACGTTGTATGTCAGGCAACAGTTTATTTTTGTCTTGAGCTGTCTCTGAATACACTGACAATCTGTGGAGGAAGACACAACATGGGAAAATATTCAGGTTATGATAAGAATGTACTGCATGGTATTACACTAGTTGAGTACTGTACTCAACACCCCAATGTATTCCCGTCGTGTCATGCAGCAGTTTCTTTTCTCTTGTGGCGTCTCCGGATACACTGGCTATATGTGGAAGAAGGAACAACATGGGAAAATATACAGGTAGTGACATGAATGTCCTGCCTAGGATAACATTAATTGTGTTCTGTACTCACCGCCCCTGTGTATTCCTGTTGTATGTCAGGCGGCAGTTTCATTTTTCTTGTGGCATCTCTGAATACACTGGCAATCTGTGGAAGAAGGCACAACATGGTAAAATATACAGTTAGTGATAGGAATGTTCAGCCTGTGATAACATTAGTTGGGTACGGAACTATGCGATAATGGCAGTTGCAGAATAGTCAAATCAAGTCATGTTTATTTATAAAGCGCCTTTCAAAATCAAGGTGCTGTACAAAAATAAATAGAACAGGAAAATCCAAACATTAAACAACCATAACTATAAAGAATAAGCCAAGGTAAAAAGATATGTCTTTAAAGCAAGTTTAAAACTGTCAACGGTCGGGCATTCTCTTAACCAGTGAGATAGAGAATTCCACAGGGTTGGAGCCGAAAAGGCAAAGGCTCGAGATCCCGATAGCTTCAAACGAACCCTGGGAATCTCTAGCAATCCCTCACTGGCGGAGCGGAGAGGACGGAGGGGGCAATAGGGAACCAGAAGATCTTTCAGGTAACCGGGTCCCTGATCGTGTAGGGCTTTAAAGGTTAGTAAACCAACCTTAAAGGTGATCTGCCACCGAACAGGCAGGCAGTGCAGTTCGCGAAGCACAGGCGTAATGTGACTGGTTCTAAGAGTCCCAGTCAAAAGCCTGGCTGCAGCGTTCTGCAGCAGCTGAAGGCGGTGGATATCAACCCCTTGTAGCCCTAGGTAGAGGGAATTGCAGTAGTCCAGACGGGTGGTAACAAAGGCGTGGACCAAAGTTGGAAGGTCCTCCCGGGGAATCAGATGTTTCACCCGGGCGATATTCCTCAGATGGTAAAAGAGGATTGACAACAGCTGACACTTGTGATTTCAGGGTCAGACCATCATCAAAAATAACGCCCAGATTTCGCACCTGTCGAGAGCTAGAGAGCGGTACACCACCAAGTAATAAACCCGATGGCTGTCCAACACCCAAACCCCCCCCAGAACGACCTGGATCCACAACCAATACCTCAGTCTTATCCGGATTAAGTCTCAACCAGCTCGAACTCATCCAATTTCTGATCTCATCCTGGCAGTTATTAAGTACAGAGAGTGCATCACTCTGATCGGGGAGAAAGGACAGGTACAGCTGAGTATCATCTGCATAGCAGTGAAAACTCAAACTGTATCTCCTGATGATTTCTCCCAATGGCAGCATATATACTGCAAACAACATGGGAGTTAAAATGGAGCCCTGTGGTACCCCACATGGTAGGGAGAAGGCATCAGAGGAGTAAATTCCGGTGACAACTCTCTGAGACCTGCCAGTGAGGTAAGAACGAAACCACTTGTGGACTGTACCAGACAGCCCACAAAAGACCCGCAGTCGCTCCAGTAGCACCCCATGGTCTACAGTGTCAAATGCAGCAGAAAAATCAAGAAGGACCAGAATGGTACAAGCCTTTCGGTCTCTGGCCATTAGGAGGTCACTCAATACCCGAGCAAGGGCAGTCTCAGTACTGTGCCTTTTCCTGAAGCCAGACTGGAGAGTATCATAGACATTATGAGAAGTAAGATGATCATCCAATTGCAATGCAGCTGCCTTTTCAATAACCTTACCAACAAATGGCAGGTTAGAGATAGGCCGGTAGTTAGCTAGACAGCCTGGGTCCAAGGAGGATTTTTTTTAGGAGTGGTCGAACTACTGCCTCCTTAAGGGGGTCAGGAAAAACCCCCCTCTCGAAGGATTTCCAGACAATGTCAGCAAGGATTGGGTAGATAACTTCTACACAACCTACTAACAGCGGTGTAGGACCCAGATCCAAACTACAACTAGTTGGTCGCATTGTTTGGATGATCTTCACAATGTCCACGAATTCTTTGCGGTGAAAATCTAACCAGACAGGCCGAGGATAAGATACCACCAGTCGTCCACCACAATCCCCCGTAGGAGAGGTCGGACCAATACCGGACCTGATGCTGGCAACCTTATCTGCAAGGAAGCGAGCGAACTCCTCGCATCTAAGCTGAGAAAAGGCTTCTCTAGGCTGAAGACAGACTGGATTGCACAGTCTGTCCACAGTCCGGAAAAGCTGAGCCGGTCGATTCTTTGCAGCAGAAATCTCTCTGGACAGGAATTCTGCCTTCTTACGAGTGATTTCTGATTGGTAGCCGTCATAATGGGCTAGCAATCTAAGCCTGTCAGCATCAAGGCCCGATTTCTGCCAGGCTCTCTCCAGCCTTCGGCCTACTCGCCTTAATTCCTTCAAGGAGCCATCAAACCGTGGACTCCTTTGGTCGGATGGTGAGAGGCCGAACACCTAACAGGAGCAATTTTGTCCAGAGCATTCCCACAGCCTTATTATAGCAAATACAAGACCATCTGGACTCATGCATTCACCCGACAGACTCGATAGATCCAGCACCGCCATTAGGTCATCGGGGCCAATCTTAAAGGGTATTGGACCATCTCTCGAGGGGCAGACCTATTAGAGGGTCCCTGAAACTGAACCTTATGGTGTAATGGTCCGACCAACTGACTGGTTCCACCCCAGGTCAGTGATCTCCATATCAAGAAAAGACCAGATCTAATGAATGACCCCTATATGGGTGAGGAGGTAACCTGTGTCAGGCCCAGTATATTCATCAACTGGAGGAGATTTTGACCAAAATGAGAGGTTCATCGTCGACCCAGGCGCTGGAAGTTTCAGGAGTATTAATCTGGGAAACCTCAACACCAGGTCGACAATGAAGTCTGCAATCTCCTGTAGGAACTCGCCTCCGCTCACCTGGTAGACGGTAGACGAGGAGAATCCCACAACCTGCACCCTCGCCCAAGATATATTCAAAAGATCTGGTGTTCCCCAATGGCACATCCACAAGGCCCAGTTCAGATTTAAACATAATGGCCACACCTCCACCCATACGATCCAGCCTTGGACAGTGTATCACCGAGAACCCAGCTGGAGTTGCCAAGGCCAATATAGGGCCAGGATTTTCATCCAGCCAGGTCTCTAGCGATCGCTGTTAGGGTGAATGCACATTGCCGTAGAAATATTTCGTTGATGTAGTCTCTGGAGCACAGCAAAAGGGCACTGAAGACTTATGACATTAATGTTAATGCGGGGGGATTTTCCCCCCTGCATCCCCCCCGCCCACAGTGAAGCATTCTCCACTTCAGCGGGGTACATGGGGAGGAAGGCAAAACCAAAAATTAATAAAAAACATTTCAGGCAAGGTGCAACAAAAGGTACCTGTCCCCAGTCCTGAACCTGGCACCCTGTGCAGCGTAGTCCTGTACCCACCCACCATGCCACAGGAGCAGCTTAGAAGGTCATCGTGGTGCCACCCCTCACAATCCCTCCCACCCCTCACTGTGCGTGCTCGCTCCCCCCTCGCGTGCATATAAATGTAGTAACAAGATGTCGCTATAGTCACGCCCCGATCCGGTCACCTTCCCTCCCTAGTTACTGCAATGCAAAACACTGCGATTGAGTCGCTGTTTTGGTAGGCGCTCAATCGCGGTCACTCAACTCAAGGGATGCCATTAGGTATTATACTCACCGGACCAATGTATTCATGTTGTATGTCGGTCAGCAGTATATGATCGTCATGAGTCATTTCTGAATACACTGGCAATCTGTGGAAGAAGGCAGAACATGGGAAAATATACAGGTAGTGGTAGGAATGTAGTGCCTGGAATAACATTAATTGGGTTCTGTACTCACCGTCGCAATGTATTCCCGTCTTATGTCAGGCAGCAATTTATGTTTGTCATAAGTCATCTGTGAATACACTGGCAATCTGAGGAAGAAGGTACAACATGGGAAAATATACAATTAGTAATAGGAATGTACTGCCTGGGATAAAATTGATTGAGTTCTGTACTCACCGCCCCAATATATTCCCATTGTATGTCAGACAGCAGTTTCTTTTCTTTTGTGGCATCTCCGAATACACTGCCAACCTGTGGAAGAAGGCACAACATGGGAAAATATACAGGTAGTGACAGGAATATACTGCCTGGGATAACATTAATTGGGTTCTGTATTCACCACCCCAATGTAGTCCCGTTGTATGTCAGGCAGCAGTTTATGTTTGTCAGAAGTCGTCTCTGACTACACGACAATCTGTGGAAGAAGGAACAACATGGAAAAATATACAGTTAGTGATAGGAATGTACTGCATGGGATATCATTAACTGGGTTCTGTACTCACCGCCCCAATGTATTCCTGTCATGTATCAGGCAGCAGTTTGTTTTTTTGATTGTGCGCCGTAGAATATACTGGCAATCTATTGAAGTATAATCAAAAGGGATAACAACTGTAGTGATAGGAATTGTGTACTTGGAAGCGTACTCACCGCCGCAATGAAATTACATCTTTGGTCTGGCATTATTTTTTTTATTTTGGCAGCTCAGAATACATATTACTAAATATATCACTGCCCCTTGAACAGAATTGTCTTACTGAGTTTCTTCCTGATTACACTTTTGTGTAGTTGCTTCCACTCAATTCTGGCTATGTAGTGCTACCAAATAGTGTAATAGATGGACACCGGTAGGCGTAAGAGGTGGTAATGATGATTGTCAGTTCCTGACTCTGTAAGCAGTATGTGTTCACTGAGGTTGAAAATATCTGTGCTTCCAATTTCTTTTCTCACTTGCTGCTCTGGTCGCAGCTGGCTTGTGATGTTTTTTGCTCTGTGGATATTCATCATCTGATGTAGCGTATGTTCTGCCACCAAAACAGTCTTCACAGTTCCTGAAGATGGAATGACTAGCCCAACATTGTCCTTAAGGTGTAATAAATGGTAAGCCTTGGTAAGATCCTCTTGGATACTTATGCTGAGAAGGGCATATCTGCTTTTGTTGCTTGACAACTTATCCATTGCTTTGTGGACCACCCAGCCATCAATATACACTGCCAAACTTTGAATGAACATATCTAACTGCTGTGATGTGTTATTGTAGTCCTGTAATTCCATGCTGCTGTCGTCGAAAGGAGTCTGCATTTCCTGTTGGAAACTCATTGGCATACCTCCGTCTTCTGCCACTGTATGAATCCAGTATTGTTGTGAGCAGTTACGTTGCCTGTTAATCCAGCCTTTACCCCACATTGAGTCAGCAAACGTCTCATGGCGTATTTAAATTGTGAAGCTGTTGGTGTATTATTCCAGCCACCTAGTGTAAACAAGAGCAGCATAACAATGTATATTCATATTACACCACAGCTTTGAAGAAATCATGACAAAAGAGCTGACAGTAGAATATGTCAACTATTAATGATTGTTTTGCATTAAATGAATAACATTTACACGTGTGTATCTAGTACCTATTTGTTGTATCTGTTTGCATATAAGAATATTACTCATTATGCAGACTATGTAATAAAACCTGTATACAACGTTCAGCAATGTAATTGACTACATAGCTCATAACCCAGTGCTGACACAGAAGCATGGTCCAAATGTAAAAAGAGACATCATATCATGCAGTACCGTACATCTCCAACATCACAAGTGTGTCTAGCCTCTTTACTTAACTCAAACATGCAAACGCAACCACATTGGATTTTACCTGGTCGTCTGACAGCATTGAAAAAGAATTCAAGGTGATCTTGCCTGAATTTGTAAGTTAGAATGTATTTCTGATGCTTTAGCAGTTCAGGTTGTATTGCACAAAGTGTTGCAGTGTTGACCAGGAATCTGACTATGCACATTTTTCTGAAATAAATCACATACATTTTATGGTTTCGGGTACTGCATATCAACAGATAACACATTCACTTATAATGATTATCCTTCAGTGATGATTCACGTACCTTGAGCTGTCGTATAGCGGCTTCCCTTGAGATGTTGGAAGTAAAAGTTGATATGTTTTTGTCTCCTTTAAGAAATCAGTTACAATCTGCGAGTTGCTGCTGCTCACTGCTCCTTTATTACCTGTAACTCTCGAACTTCAACTATTTGGGACATCAAATAGTTTGTTAATTGTCTGAAAAGATGTGAAAGGAAGGTCTTTACTTTACGTAAATATTTTATAATTTTAGATATTTTATAATTTTTTAGATTATTGTGATACGTAAGGAATAACACATGGCGAGGTGTAGAGCTACGTGCTGATAAGAGCACCTAGGGGTGTACTAAGGCACGAGGCGCCATGCCGAGTGCCTTATGCCCTAGGCGCGGTTCTTATCAGCACGCAACCTACACCTTGGAGTGTGTTCTGCGCTTATAAAATGGGCCCTCCAAGTAATGTGTGTTCAACTAAAAAAAATGAATAAAAAAGTGAAAAAAAGAAGTTTGAATAGGTCAAAATAGTGAAAAAATAGTCCCTTTTGGCAAGTGTTTCATCTGCAGTAGAGGGCTACCTATGTATTTATTACTATATAATTATGTTGGTTTTACTACCATTCAAGTCCCCACGCATACACATTATTTATTTTTCTATACTGTCTAGTACAAGTGCTCAGAGCCTCCGTTAGTTTAAGAGTGACTGCAGGTTTTAGTGATAGGCATCTTCCCGTAACAGAAGCTGACGTTTGTCAGTTTAGTGAAGGTGCCACTCGCTGAGTTGGAATTTTTTTTTAAAAATTGTGTTTTGGGTTACTTTTACTTCATTTTGTGAAAAATATGGTGCTGAGAGTCCAAATTATCCATGGGGAGAGTCCTAAGTTGAGACGTGGGGAGAGGGCCGAGCGAGCGTTGCCATGGCGTCTCTCGCTGACGTTTGCAGGTAATTTTGTGAAGGTGCGACTTGGTAAGCTTATAATCTTTTTTGTAGTGCTGACAGAGTTTCTTAAAATACATAGAATGTCAGATGAAGACAGAATTCAGTCTGCTCGAGTAAATAAATTCTGCTGTGTGAGCGACTACGTCTGTTGGTGGCCCCGGTTTTTTTTTTCTTTCACTTTTATGAAAGCTCTACAGTGGTGGCGAGGGGCAGTGAAAAGAATAAAAAAAAACTCGTACGAAGTAGTACAATCATTTTGGCATTTGGAAAGTTGGGGATGTTGTATAGATGGCTATTTCTGGATGTTGTGTTCTGTTTTACGGAAGTGCGATACCTGTCATTCAGTGTGCGGTCTGAGGCGAATGTGTTTCGTGCTATGCCATCAGTGAGCTCTGCCAGTCAGCGTTCTTGTTTTCAGTTGGCAAAGCTCACTGATTTGATGTTGTCATGTGTCGTGTTGGTGGCTGGTAGTGCCGGTTGGCTACAATATCATCTGGTAAGGACACGGCTGAGATGATGTTGTAGCCAATCAGTGGCCTGGAATTTTTCAGCCCATTTTATAAAGTGTAATAAATGATTTTTCATTGCAAACAACCACCACCCAAAAGAGGCATTCATGTCAGCCCAGTGGAGTGGAGGGCAAAGTCGATGTAAATTACCTAATCCATTACATACCTGTAACATGACATGTGATAGTAAATATGATTAACAGTGGTCAGAGTAAGTAAAGGCTTTTAACAGGCTCATGTGATTGCATAGCACTTATTATATCACTGCCCGTGATGTTCAGCCATTGGGCTGGTTCAGTTCTTCAGCTTGAAGCACCGTTAGTTGCACCACTGGTCATGGGTCTGGCAGTGTGCGAAGAGTGTGGGACAGTGTTGGTCTGGCTGTGTGTGCTTGTTAGGAACCGAAACGCATGAACCAACCATGTTTGGCATTCCACAGAAAATTACAAAAACACTGCGGATCAATTGACACTGTACCGTCTTCAGGAATCCATTAATGAGGTGGCATGCATGACAGTTAATAACAAAGACATATGGATGCGAAATAACAGAGGTATAACGTCAGCTTACAACACCAAGAAGCACACTCAGCACATGTAAATCAGAAATGAAATGGGCAAAAAAGAAATGGATTCATGGCAGTTAAAATCTTGATTATTTATGGTTATCTTAATGTCACTGTAGCGTCACATTCTGCAAATTTGTCATATCCAACGTCACGGAGCATTAAAAGTGCATTAGCTACTGAATTACTGAGCGTCTGTGCTGCTAGTGACACGTTCATTATCTGTGATGAAAAATGATAGTGTCTGTGTGTTAGTTTATTGGCAGCACATAGCTCAACATTTGCTTGCGAAGCTTGAAGATCCACTACGTACTGCCTTTTGATGTTGCCATCATTGCTTTTTATAAGTCCATATGCCTCTAGCATGTCCGCATTAACTTTATCTTTTGGCAAACATCAAAAATATCACAACATGACCTGGAGTGCCTGTAATTATGAAATCAGTTGTCATGTTATGAGGATCACTTAAATCGCAACCTAATAAAGTGCACATACGCACATTTGTCGGATGCCCATCCATTGTTACTGATATTATTTCAAATCCGTTGTCAAGTCAGTTCCTGCAACGTGTGTGCTAACAGTTCCTTTTGTGCCTGTGGTGTTAATGTCTTAGATAAAAAATATGCAATGGGAGCTTTTTAGTGCCCTATAATGCCTTCTAGCATAAAAACTAGAGCTTCTCTTGCCACATCATTACTGCTTGCATCTGCACCATTGCCAGTGTCAACAAAGCCAACCATTTTTTTCTGACGTGCATCATAGGAAACGTGCTGCCAAACTGACATTGCATCTATCACAAGATTAGTGCGCGTGTATGTGAACAGATTTTGCTGATGTTGCTCTTTCAGTGCCTGTAATACTGATGCTTTTAATTAAGGTCCATCATCAGTGGTTTCCAGCTAGCTTTATAAACAAAGTAATTCTAATGTGAAAACCACACAATATATCGTGACTGAAAAAAGATAACACCTTTATATGTAATGTAACTATATACCATGCCAGTTCATACATGCAATAATGACATTTTTTTTAAATGGTCTGAATTCATCATTCTCATTGGTCTACAAGGTTTATCTGGTACTTGCATTAAAGACAAGCATTGCATATATAAAATGTTACACCGTATCACTTATTCTGCTGCTGATGATGATGGTGACAATAAAATTTACATTATTCTGCTCGCTATTCTTCATACCATAAACACTACAAGTCAGCAATATATGTTTGCAAAAAGCTGCACAATGTCTGATGTCACACACACACACACACACGAACACTGACTGCAGATATGCAGTTTAGCACATCATACTTGCACTGCTCACACCAACGTTTCCACAAGCACTCCACAACAGAAAGTCAACATTACTGAGGCACTGCTTTTTAACAAAAAGTCAATTAAACAAAAAAAATCACAAAACACTACAGCACAGCAGTGGTGGTGGTGGGGGGGTGTCCCAAAAAAATGCCTTAATGGGTGATTACATGGTGTTCTAGCAGCAGGTGGAGCATTGACACTATCTGCAGCTGCTGTTGCTGTATCTGCTGCACCTGCTGCTGCACAGCACCCACTCTCTCATTGCTTTCCTCAAAGGCCACCCACACCAGTGCAATGTCTGCCTGCATTGCAGGCACTGTGGTGGGGTCCACTGCAGCGGGAAAGCCAGGTCGTGGTGGTGGTGAAGCAGCTGCTGCTGTTGCCCTCCTCCTGCTGCGGTGGCGAGGCGCAACTCCCCCAGCTTATCTGCCACTGCCACAGAAGGGCCAGCAGGTGGTTTCCTGGCCCCTTCGGTGGCAGCCTGCCTCTCCACCTTGTGGTTGTTTGCCATGTGTGTGCACTGGGCACCGGTCCTCAAATGTGTCCCTCGGGGGCCACGGTGCACCTGCACACCACACTGGGAAGCTGTGTGGGGACCAGATGTACTGCTGGCAGCACCTTATTTCACCTGGGGCTCCACCTGCGGCTGTGGAGGTGGTGCTGCTGGAGCCCGTGCAGCTGCTACTGGTGGTGGTGGCGGACTTAGTGGATGGGTTGCTGCCGGTGGCACTGGTGCTGGTACTGCTGCTTCCAGAGGGGGAGACACAACACCAAACAGTTGGGAGCAGTCCAATGACACCTGACTGCCCCATGTGTGCGCCCTCCTTCCCTCTGCCCACGGGCCACAGACTCTGCTCCCGGGTCCATCATGCACAACTCTCTAAGTCCCTCAGACTGTGACTGACGCCTCACAAGACTCCTTCACACGCACTCACAGTCTTGCACGCACACACACAGTCACACACACACACAAAACAAAACAAAAAAAAATCAGTAGCAAAAAAGAACTGAAAAACACACTACAAAAAAAACCTAAAGATTTAACTTTTAAAAAAGCTATTCTTTTGTCAATTCGCAAGATACCAACAAACTCTTTTCTCTACACCCAAATGCTTCCTCCTTCTACCACTGCTAAGGAGAAATTGAAACTAACTGCTTTTCTGACTCACTTCCTTCCTGCCTGGCTAAAGCATGTGACTTGCAGTACTGTAAGCCATGTGGTGTGTGGAGGGCTGCCTCTATTGTTGTCACTCTGCCTTACTTCGCGTTAAGGCAGAATGACAACTCAGAGTCAGAATGGAAAGGCGAAGTGAGTACTTTCCAATGCTCACTTCACGTAGTGTTATGATGTCGTGAAGTGGCCACTTCGCGCCCACTTCGCTGGCGGATTTTAAATTCGCTGCATCTCTATACGCAAGACAGAATGCTGACATCTAAGCCATCTATTTTAATAGCATATGTGTCACATTTGTTTAATTCTCTAGTAATTTGGTCTGTATATATGTTAAACAAGGCCGGGGCCAATGAACAGCCCTGTTTAACACCTCTGTTGACCGTTATTTTTTGTGTATGTTTCCATCTGTGTATACCTTATACTGGAAGATATATTAGTGAACAGGATTGCGATTAAATCCAAAAGTTTATTGTAAGTTCACAAAGCCTCTAAAATTTTCCACAATATCTCACGACTAACATAATCAAATGCTTTCTTTAAATCAAGGAAGCATCCCTGTAGACCTTCCTTCCTCAATTTAATTTATTTGCCGTATAATCTAGTAAAAATATGTTATCTATTGTGCTCCTGTGTTTCCTAAAACCAATTTGGTTCTCTGACAGCACACCCCTTATTTCCATCCGTTCTAAGAGTCTTTCTAATAATACCCTTGAGAACATTTTTGCAGGTATACAAATTAAGGAAATGGGCCTCTAGTTCTCTAGCACTGACATATCACCTTTTTAAATTTAGGCACAATTTCTGTTATTAGCCATTCTTGAGGGATTTTGTTATTTGTTATTATGTTTAGAAATACAATAAGCAAAATATTTGCCCACCAGTCTGTATTTACTTTAAAAGTAATACTGGAAGACCCTCTATTCCTGGTCCTTTTTTTATTTTTTTATTTATAATGTGCCTCTTTATTTCTTCCAGTGTCAATTCATCCCAGTGTCTGCATTGCATCGAGATGTCCAGTTCTATGACCATGGGTTTTAGATCTCAATTTGTGGGGCCTGTTTTCCATCGAGATTACTGTAAAATTCAACCCATCTATTTGCTGCAATTATGGCCTCAACATTACTAGTTTTGCTTCTCCACATGCAATGAAAGTCTAAAACTGCCTAATTATCTTTCTATATTATTGCGTCTTGGCAATTTACTCCACAGATGCAATTGATGTCTTTTTTTTCTCTTATAGTATTTCTGTATTCCCTTTTTAATGCTGCTACCCCTTTAAATAATAATAATAGTTCTGGATTTTTTTATTTCTAATCTCCCTGCTCTGTTTATATCGGATTTTATCCTTATACATTTTTTTACCTTTCTGATTTTGAGGCCGCTGAATAATATAGTCTGGGAGTGTTTTAAAGTTCTCTATCACTCTCTGAACCTCATTTATTTCTAGAAACAATGATCATGCTTCCTCACTTTTTTGTAGCTCTGTTATTTTTTCTTGTACTAGAAGACTCCACTTGATTTCCTATCATCATAGATAAAAATACTGTCCCCTTGTGTGTGATTCTGCCTTTTTCCACTGCTTTCCCATTTTAATTGTAAAACAATGTACAAAAGATCACTTGTACAATTATGACTTACTTCAAAGGAACCAGTTAAGTACCAATGAAAAGTATCAATAAATGCATAATCTAAAGTTGAGCCTTTCCCCTGATACAGCCGAGAAAAATGTAAAATCACCATTTGGGTCCTCTTTAAGACACCTGTTAATCAGAAGTGAAGTAAAGTATTGTTGCATAATCAATTTAGAATAATCCTACATCTGCTATTTATCACCTTATCTAAAGAACATACATCTCTTATACTCATTGCTTGATCTGTTTCTTCTCCAATGTGTTGATTTTCTCCCAAATATAGACAGTAACCAGTCTGTGCACTTGGAGCTCCCATGCCTAGTATTACCATGTTACTAAATTTATCACTTAACAATGTCAATTCTTTTTCTATATCCTCAAGTTTTTGCAAAATCACTTAGACTGACATTGTAGGATCGAAATATATATTCAGGGTGGGATATTTTGACTGTGCCAAAAATATGTGCAATAGCGGGAGCAGGCGCAAAAGCAGTGCGCCATTGCTCAACGGGCACGATATTCAAACCATGCACAGGCCAAGGTGCGCCTGCGCAATACAGCTGAATATCGCACCTGTTGCACAGTAGCACACCCAGGGATGCACAGGGACAAGGACAGGAAGCAGGAGTGCACTAGCCATGGATGCGCCATGCATGGAGGAGCATGCAGCAGGCCAGACAGACCAACCCCACCCCAAGGCAAGGCCCCCCATGAGCAGCACAACCAAAGGTGAGCTAAACGGACCACCCGCCCATGTACCCAGCACTGATCCAACAGTAGATGCGGGCCAGCAGTCCATACCTGCAGGGCAAGATGCCCCAGCACTGTTCCCCGGCAAACAGTGATCGCAACACAAGGAGGGCCAGGTCCCTCCCGTGCCATGGCATCACACCAATGCTGACCATCCCCTGTACAGCGATCCTGAGATACCCAGCCCAGAAACACGACCAAACAGTGCATGGCACCGAAGGTATGCAACCACCACCACCGTGACATTGCAACCCGGTGCCCATGGCGCCATGCATGACAGCCTCACTGTGACCCCCCCTGCAGCAGACGACACCAGCCACTGATGCCACCACAGCATACACAAGGCCCCCCTGCATGGCTCCCTCTGTGGCACAGCAAGGAGGTCTACCTTGCATCAGTACCCAATGGACTCCGCATGTCACAAGGCCCGACTTGGATGCCACCAACAGCAGGACGGCATCCCCACACCCACCCATGCACACACCCTATCCCAGCACTGGTCCCACCAGACAGCACAGCAGCCTTCTGTGGCGCATGGAGGCATGCGCCATACAGGAGGCAACACAGAGCACAAACAAACCTCCTCCCGGTCCCAAGGGTAACTCGTCATATAGCCACATATAGCGGGGCAACAGACGCTGTTGTCACGAGTCCAATGGTGCCATGTACCCACGGCCTGCACACCACCATGGCACTGGTGAGCCAGCCATGTGGTGTGCGCACCACGAACCAAACCACCGCCAGCATGAAGCTGGAGCCCATGTGACAGTCACCGGACTACAGACACCGCCCCAGACACCATAGACAGCATGGAGGGGGACAACAACAGCACACTGCCCACAGTATCACCAGAGGCAGACGTGCAATAGACCGGGAGTCAGCACGCCAGCTGCCAGGGCATCATGCCTGGAGGGTGGCTGGCATGGACTGCCACCAGTGTCATGTCAACAGCCATGCATGCGGTGGTGGGGTTGGCACGACCTTGCGTACCACAGACATGCAAGGTGCACAGCCTCACGGGCCTGGCACAGACTGCCAGGGGCGACTGGGACATAGCACATGCACCAGAGCCCGCTGCACACAGGCAAACAGGGCACACCACCCATACCCCAGACAGTGACCATGGCCCCCACCCACACCAGTGGAGGATCCCTGGCGCACGTACCCACGGCCAGGCCAGCACCACCCCTCAGTCGCCATACACATCACTGCAGCAAGGCACCAGATGCCTGCTGCAAATCAGAGACCAACACAGTCGTCGTATGAAAAGCATGTATAGTGTAACAGGTATCATAAACAACATGAACTATTTACAATGCTATATACAAAGGGGGGGGAGGGGAAGTACAAGGCCACAACTTGGGGGGGATGGGCAGGGGGCAAAGGGAATAGCAAGGAGGGGGACAAAGTGGTGTGAGGTACAGTCCAGGGAGGGAAAGGAACACTGCGGGTGCCTCAGGCCCTACTGACGGCCCATCTTTCTGCGTCCCCTGTGGCGCCTTCTGTGCCATCGCCATTCACTCCTCTCCATACCCTGCAGCAGCTCCAGCATGGCTCAGGTGACCTGCAGGATTTCCTGTATGTGACACTTCAGGGTCGTCCAGCGTTGTCCACCTAGGTCAAGGGAGCAGAATCAGTATGTGTGACTGGCCAGACCACCGCAGCCCACCCAATGTGCATGGCATACAGCTGTGGCCTGCACCCCTGTGATGGCATGCGACCACCCATAGTATGTGCACCCACATGACCCGCGTACCCGGGCACCCGAAACCATGCAAACCGCTGCAAACCCCCACCGCCCATGCACTGCACAGCACCATCATGGCCATACGGCGTCATGGCTATGCAGTGTGATGGAGTGGCATAGCCAGGCACCCAGTGCACACAGCCCACCTCGCCCAACTCCACACACACACAGACCAACAGGACGCAAAAGGAGGGCACCGTGGATTGCATCGTAGAAGGTGCTGGGGCCATGCCCCACCACCACCCCTGCAACCCACCATGCACAGATGTAAGGGGAAACATGGCACTCACCTGCATCCTGGTCAGCAGAGCACTGCTGACCCCTGGCACCACCACTGTGCCCTGCCTGCCAGGCCACACCTCCATTACCAACTTGCCATCCTTGCTTCCGGGCCAACTGGGTCCTACGGCGATCCTCCAGGCATAGAGTGCAAACATGGAGAGAGTCCCATCAGTACACGTCAGAACCATAGCTCCCCCACTGGCTGTGTGCATGCCCGCACAGCCTTGCAGTGATGCGGTGGCGCAGGGTGTACATGAAGCACCCCTAACACCGGCAATCCTGGTACCGGCCCTCCCACGGCATGGCTTGCCGACTACTGTGATACCAGGACAGACGGATACTACTAGCGTTGTGAAGAAGCACCTACCTAGTCTTGGCACAGCGCCCCCGGGCATGCGCCTGCCGTCGCCCTAGGTGGTCAGGGTGCCGCCGCTGGAGGTCCCCATAGCGATAGCGACACTGTCGAACGGTCCTGCTGCTCCCCGTGGCCACCTCCTGCCACACCGCTGTCTGTGGCTTCAGGAGGGGTACCTGGCCAGAAAGGGCAACTGCATGGGGTTCCACAAGTACCACCAGGTTATCCAGTTCCACCGCTGTCCACACTGGCGCTCTGGTGCGCGGCATGGTGCTGTCACTGGCCAGCACAAAATGGTGTCCTGTACTGCATGTGCCCCACGTGCAGAGGCAGCGTGGTACTGCACTGCCAGTCACAATCGCGCTGGCACCGGACTGCGCAATAGGGTGGCAGTCATGCGTACGCATGGCGACTAGGGCCAAAGGTCAGCCGCAGGGTCAAGGGTCTTTCCGAGCACGGAGCGCCACAGCACTATTGGGAAGCCCTGTGTATAGCGCGGTTGGGTGCATGTGCAGGTTGCCGTGCAGTGGCGTACCACGCTATGGCACCCATGGTGCACCATGGCACGAGCGCCCGTCTGGGCATATAGCGCCGAAGTGCCACAGGCATAGTAGTGGCCGTGTCCTGTGCTGCCTCCCGTGTAAAGCACATGAGCAGCGCCACTAGCGTCTGCGTCAGCACCGCGGGCATGCGTGGTGCAGTGACGATTGCGCTCGTCACAGTGGTGCACCACAGCCTGATCATGCTCAACACCATTGTGAAAGGTGCAACAGCGCGATATTCAGTCAGGTTATGCAAATCAGCTCATGAACCATTCACAGCGCATCCATTGCATTTGCATCCCATTACAGTTGCCCCTGCCCTCATTTGCATGAGTTGCGTTATAAAAATGCGACCTGAGGCTGCATGGGCCATGGATCGGTATCGTCGCAGTCTTTTGCTGTAGGTGGCATGCTATTAGGACGTGGGGACAGTGGTCTGGGAGGGCTGTATGGGACTGCACAGTTCAAGGTAACATCTGTCAATCCTCCAGCCACGAGCATGACCGAGCGAGAGGATGAAGAGCAGGGAAGGGTGTGAAGGAGGAGGCCCAAATTTACTAAGGCAGAGTCCGGTGCCCTGTTTGAGGCATACCTTGACAGGGAGTCACTGCTCAGTGGACAGAGGGGAACACCAGAGGCTCGTGCAGCGGCGTGGGGTGAGGTGGCACGTGTCATCAACCAGCAGGGCAGCCACCAAGGGTCCGTGCAAGAGTGCAAGAAAAAGGTTGGCATGGACAGGAGGCAGATGAAAGATAAGGTGGCCGCCATCAGGGCAGCATGTGGTGCCAATAGTGGGGGGCCAACAGGACATACCCCTCCTGATGCCACGGGAGGAGCAGGTGGTTGGCAGCATGCGGCGTATTGTCATCAAGGGTGTTCCTGGCGGTGGCTTCCAGACGGGCGGCAGCCCATCACTACATGGTAGGTCTGGCGCTTGCAGTGTGTGGGTGGAAGGGGGGCAGGCCCCAGAGTCAGATGGAACCACTAATGGTACTGTGTTCGTTTACAGCTCCTGAGTGTCTGCACGGGGCAACGGTGGTGGATGAGTCCATCGAGGGGGAGGCCCTGGACACGGTGGAGCGCTCATCCATCTCCACAGGTGTCCGAGGGTCTGACCGTCTGCAGCCCTGCACGTCTGTCCAGACTGATGCCAGTGGTGCGGGTATGGCCCTGGCTGTGTCCCAGCGTGACACCGCCCTCGATGTCCAGTGTGCTGAGACACGGATCGGGGCCAGCTCCAGCACTGATGATGACGTGTCGCATGTCTTGGACAGTGATGTATGTGGGACACAGGATCGTCCCACGGATAGCATCTGCCCAGGTGGTTCCACGGATAGTGCTGGCATGGCTGCCTGCACAACAGCCCATTCTCAGGCTGCGTCTGCAGGCTCCAGTGGGGCAGAACTGGCATGCGGCCAGGGTGGTGGGGCTCTTGTTGCCGCTGCGGCTGTGCCAGTGGTGCCTGGAGATTGGCAGCCGGAGGTGCAGCGGCAGCAGCTGGCCAGTGTCAACGTGGGGACAGGGGCGGGGTGTGCTGGTAGTGCACCGTGTGTAGACATACCCCAGAATGGCAGCGCTGTGCAGCACCCACCGTCGAGGGGTGCCGTGTAGCAGGGCCTGGAACACTACGGGGGACAGCATGCTGGACATGCAGATGACCCTCGGACGACCACAGCCGTCTTCTCCAGGCCTCAGTGGATCAGCAGATGTGGCTCGTGGCAGTGGTGGATGCACTCTGTTCAGCACTGCGCCAGGTAGAGGATCGGCACTGCAGGGAGCATGACCTGCTCCTGGCAGTGTTGGCTCAGCAGCAGGTGGATGTGACCACTGATATTGACAGGCAGACCACTGTAATGGCGACTGTCGTGGCTACACTGGCGAACCGGATGGGTGCCCAGCCAGCGCACACCCTGCAGAGTGCTATGTCCATCCCCCCGTTCCCGGTGTCGATGCCGGGTTCGGCTGTGGGCATACCTAGCACGCCTGGTGCGGGCATTTTTGGTGGCCTGCAGACCTCTGCGTGGACATGGTCGCGTTCACGCAGCATCACCCCGGGGCCCTTTGGTGCCATCCCATGAGGCCACTGGTCAGCCTGGCATGGTTGGCAGGTCTCGGTGGGGCCACCCACGCATCTCTGGCAGCCGTGGTACTGTGCCACATGTCTGACCCGTCCCCCTCCACAGCCACTGTCTGCCACTGCCCTGTGTGCACTGTGATGTTCTTTGTGCATTGCATGGGTGAGGTGCCCAGCCCTGCACACACATGGTCCCTGTGCACTCCCTCCCGGCTGCTGGCCACTGTTGCGTGTGTAGTGCTCAGCGTCTGAGGGACGCACAGTGCCAGCCACTGGGCGTGGTTGTGTGTGGTCCTTTGTGGTTGTGGGGGTGCCTGTTGGGGTGGGTGTGCCTGTTGCCCTGTGGGCATAGGTCTTGGTGTGTGTGCGTGCCTTGTGCAGCCCTGCTCGTCCCTGCCTTTGTCTGTGGTCCCCCGCCCATTCCTATGCCACTGACGCCATCCTCCCCTGGTGTCCACCCCTGCCTGTGTGTGGGCTGTGCCCTTGCCCTTGGTGGTTACATGTGGCCCTGTTGACCTACCTGTGTTGTCCAAAGTGCTCCTCTGCGATGGTGTCCCGGGGCTGCTGTGCCATCCGGGCCAGCCAGGGGTCCCGTCGCCCAGGGGGTGGGTGCCCAAAACCAGCTGGACCAGCATCCTCTTCGTTCCCCACCGCTGTCCCCCTCCTCGACCACAACGGCTATCCCACAGTCGGTGGCCATGTTGTGCAGGATACAGCAGGCCAGGAATAGCCCGCAGGCCTTTGAGGGGCTATACTGTAGGGCACCACTTGCCATGTGTAGGCAACGGCATCATGCCTTCAGCAGCCTGAACACTTGCTTAATGACATTCCGTGTTGTGGCGTGTGCCTCATTGTACTGTTGCTGCGCTGTGGTCATGGTGCGCCGGTATGGTGTGATCAGCCATGGCCTTAGCGGGTAACCACTGTCACCTGTGGTTAGAGGGGAGTCGTTAGCATGGTGGTCTGCGACACTGTGCCATGGGCTATCCTGGCCATTCCTCATGGCACTCCTGCCAGTGCCCAACACCCCCCCACGTCTGCACCCATCGTCCATCGTGCTATGCATACTCACCTACCAGACGGCCAGTGGGGATGTCCCCACTCTTGAACCAATGACACAGTGTGGACTGGTGTCAGATGAAGGCACAGAGATTGATTATGCACCCCTTGGCATCGCGCACTGCCTGGTAGTTGACACTCGGGTAACCCTTGCGGTTGATGTACGCCATCCCATCCAGGCAAGGTGGCATGCGGATGCCTACATGGGTGAAGTCTTTGGCCCCGAGCACGCTAGGCAACCATGCTACCCTGTGGAACTCCTGTATGTGTGCTGTGCACTCCGCCTGTGTGCTGGGGAAACGGATGTACTCCGCAGCATGTGGCAGCAGTGCGCTGAGGAATTGTGTGAGTAGGCGTGACGCGGCTGACTCGGCTATGCCTTTTGTGTCCCCTGTTGGTCTCTGGAAGGTGCCCGTGGCGAGCAGGCACATGACGGCTGTGATCTTAGTCTCACCAGACAGTGCTTGGCTCAGTCGTGTGGGTGCCTGCATCTCATCACCGCACAGCTCACAGAGCTGCCTCACAATTGCCCAGTTTAGGTGATACCGGCTCACAATCTCAGTGTCACTGTACTGTTTGAAGCTGGTGCGGGTTTGGTACAGCCTGTTCTGGGCGTATTGCCGATGGGCCCTTCCACAGCCGCACCTCCCTGCTGCCTGCCTTCTCACACCCCTCATTACCGCCTCCATCTGGAAGGTGGCCCCGGCCATGTCCCTGGCTGGTGTTCCCTCTCTGGGCGGCTGTCTTCCTGGTCCCTCCCGCTGTGTGTTGCCAGTGCTGCCCCTGCACCCGGGTACACCTCTGTCTGTTCAACTCTGTGTGCCCTGCCTCTTGCCACTGTCCTCCGTCTTCTGTGTCATGCTCAGGCCCTCTCTTCACACACACACACACACTCCTTCTCTCACTTTCACACACCTCCGGTGGGCCCTGTCCACCTCCTGCCCACACCGGTCCCCTGCTTCCTGTCTTGCCTCCCTGCCACTCTGTCTCCACGCTCCCCACTATGGCTCCTCTGTGGCGCATTCATCCTGCCCTCTTATTACTTCCTTTTATTTTGGCTCATTTCTACTGTCGCGCTACTTCCGTTTGCTCTGCTACTGCTCACGTTGTTTACTGATGAATATCGCACTGCGCACATTATTCCTAGTTCTGCCCCCTGCACTTGCGCATGCATTTATTTCTGTTGTGCTGCGGCGCATTGCATGTTGTGCTGCACTGCTGCTCCCGCTAACTATTGCTCTATGGTACATTTCTGCATCCGTATTGTGCATGGCGCAACTGGTCTGAGTATCCCACCCCCAGTATACAAAGATTTAGAGAATGCTCCATCCTTAAAACAGATATGAGACAATGATTTTTCTGAACAATAAATGGATTTTGGGGGATTTTTATATTTGTAGAGATCAGGGTCATAATCCCCCCTTTATTCAGACCACAATTATTTTTGAGCTTTTTATCCTTTATCTCAAATTTGGCATATCCTTTTACTATAATATATTGCTCATTTCCTATGCAGGTCTCCTGTTGAAGTACGATGTCATATTTCTTAAAATCTCTTCTATCCAGAATTTGTCATCTATTTTATTCATAATTCCTGCAGTATTCTAGGAAACTATTGAAAATGGTCTATCAATATTTTTGTTAATTAAATTGTGGTCAGTATAAAGGATCTTTCTTTTTGTTGACTTTTTTAATATGTCCTCTACTCTTTGTCATTCCTGGGAGTACCCTTCTGACAACTCCATTTCCTCAAAATCTCAGAGGCTACAGAGCTGTCATTTTCAATTTCTATCAAGCTCTTCGAGTGTGACTCAAGTACACAGTTGTTATTTATTCTATCACCTAAAATTTTTCTACCTCTTATGTATGTTGCTATCTCGGGTGTACCCTTTAACGAATATTCCTCAGTTTTGTCTCTTTGTATATATTACGTAATACAGACGTGTCTTTCTTTTTTTATCTTATTTCTATTGCAATTTTGATTTTCTTGGCTAGTTTCTTGTATTATCTCTGGATTGACATGGCTGTCTGATAAGGTGTCATTCAAATGGATACCATTATCCAGCAATCAAATGCATCTATCCAAAATTCTTTCCCTAACTCTACTACAGTTTACCACCAGGCAAATCTTTCCTTTTGCCGGTTTGACTTTGTATCTGTAGACCGAAGATATATTATCCCATCTTAGGTCATCCTTCATTATGGACTTTAAGATGTTATATACTGTGATTTTTGAGGAGATGGGGGGGGGTCTCTTCTAGCCATAGGGATATAAAGATTATATCCAATTTATTTTCCACCTGCTTTTCCGGATGCGTCCTTATTTTGTTGTACTTATCTTGTGCTTCCTTTCTATGGTTAGCTTTATGATGCTTTCCTTGTTCCTTTTTCCTCAAGTTTTCAATCTTTGTCTTATTATCATCTTTTCTTTTTTCTGTTTGACTGGCAACTGAGTGTTTATTTTTAATCTACTTAGAGGCCCTCTTATCAATCTTCCCCCTTTTTTTCTAAGTCCTTTCACTACCTGTTCTTTCTCCGCATCTTCCTTTTCTTGTATTGCAATTGTGCTTGCTTTGATTTCTTTTCAATTCTTATTTATTTTTGCACTATTTTACTTTTTTTAATTTTCAGCTTCTTTTAAATGTCTTACTTGCTACTTGTGCGTTATTATAATCCTCTTTGCCTGTATTCTTGTCATGTGGTAAATCTGTAGTGGTCTTTGCTTTATGAACCTCTTGCTCCTTTTTAATTCTGTGTCTTAGGGTTACTAAGATTTCTTTCAGAAGAAAATTGTTTTGTATAAAAGCCATTTTTGCAGCATTAAGTTCTTTCTCAAAGGTATATTTTAGCTCTAAGAACTGGGAGCAAATCCCCTTTGTTAAGTCTCCCTCTGAGCGTGTTTCTAACTCTTCCTTTAACCATAGGCATGCTCCCTCCTAACTTCTGAAAGAAGGATCCAATCTCCTATATTTTGTTAGATAAGGAGTTAGAAATTCCTTGTAACCCTTAAGATAAGGGTGATTCCCCACTCTTCACTTATAAAGTCATCATTTTCATCTTGATGTACGATGGCACTCATACTAAGGTCTTTTTTGGGGGGAGCAGATTGACTAAGTGTTTTTGGTATTGGAGATTCTAATGCCTTGATTTTTTACTTAATAAGCAGTAGTCTTCTCTTGTGTCATTCCTTCTACTGTCAGAAATAGGCAAGGAGTTTAAATGTGTCCCGAGTTTCCTTATTGGGGCAGGTTGTATATTCTCTATTTTTTTTATTATTTTCAGGCACTATAGCAAACCTTCTTTGTGTCTTTTTCTTATGCATTTTCACTCTGTCAGGTTCTACGACCTTTTTTTTATTTCTGAGGACCATCATCATTTTATCCTTCATTATTAATAATAATGCAGGTAGATAATCAATGAGATGTTCTATAAATATAAAATATAATATCTCCCTTCTAAAAATAATAATAATAATACACTCCAAATCGGGGTCACTTACTCAATCTTAGGGCTGTAACAGAGGAAATGAGGAAAAGAATCATATACTGAGCAGAATTATCCATCTGTAATTCATGTATTGTGTTACTGAATTCAAATTACTAAGTATAATAGACTGTCAGATTGACACTTTCGTGCTTGTCTTTCGCTTGTCCAAATTTCACTTCTGTGCTCTAGTACAACTTCAGTAAGTTAGCAGGTTTTGTCTGACTTTTAATCCCAGTTACTTCATAAGATTCTTTATTCTTCTGTTTCCTTTCCCCAATTTCAGATACAAGAGTTAACAGTGCTTCTTTAATCTCCTTTTGGTGCGGTATCTGCCTGTCAGATTGTGCCAAAGTTCACACTTCCTGACTCCACGCCTCCACTACAGAGGCAAATTAAATAAAACAGAAATTTATAGGCCTACTCGTGCTAGTACTAAAACCTGTAAAAGCTATATATTTTATAAATAAAGGCGAGGGGGAGGGAAATAAAACTCTATCTACTTTTCTCTTCCGCTGATCTTTTAAACATCCACAGAAGTGCAGCTATAGTTATGATATTGCTGATCAGAAGTATAGTTAAAATACTGAGTAAAGGCTTCTTTTTTTGTACTGGCATACAGCGTGTCCTGTAAAACATAAATTTAAGATAATGAGGAGTAAGTAAGCAAGTAATAAATCTTCCTGTTCACTATTACAGCTTAATTTTATCCAGAATTATTTTCTCTCCAGAAAAATAGCTTGCTTACTTATGTTCCTACGTGGCTAAAATGCAGGGCGACTCAGGTCAAGTTAATATGTAAGTTCGTGCAAATAGCACCAAGTGCTCACTCCTTGCTTCATGTTGTTCTGACTGCTAAGACGACGAATATTGATCAAGAACACCATGCATGTGCATTTGTGCAGTGGGTGACCTGTCTGTAGCCGCGTGAAAAGTTAAAATACTTTCTTTATTTTAATTACAAATCCGTATCATAAAATCATAAAATAAACTCAGCTAACCAGGATGCTAAAATTCAGGGATCTCCATTCATTCTATTCCTCAGTTTTGTAATGCCCTGCAACCCCCCCCCGGGTATCACTGGTTTACAATTTCAAAACTTAAGAACAGCTATCAAATTCGATAAACAAGTCAAAATGTTCTATAGAAGCATCTCAACAAATCTTACAAAATTTGAAAAGTCTAAATAACAAGTTTCAAGAACCTTTGGGACGTTCAATAAAACACTTTTTGTCAAGACAGCAATCTTACCGCTATGGCCGAACAGCTGATCGCTCAGCAAATTTCTGTGTCTGTAAAGTAGCATAAGCAGAAAACAAAAAAGCTAAATATTGAAACACGTCAATAGATAATCGATAATACTTTGCATGTGGTCTGCCCCCAGCACATCCAGATCAAAACCTTAACAAAGTGCAGAGACACGAAAACCAGTTGCAGTCAGAGAGGGCTTCTGGCTGAAATTGAGCACAATGTCGAAGTCAGTGTGTTGTCTTCTAGCTTTGTCTCTTAGATCCCAGTTCCCGACTCGTCCTCATCCTCCATTCACTCCTTTCTCTTCTGGACTTCTTCAGCAGTCTCCATCTCTGGCTGTCTCGGGCTACAAGCCCGTGCTTTACAAAGACCCTTTCCTTGCTCTCCTGGTTCCAGCTGCACCCCACATGGTGACTTCTCCCCAGGAAAGAAAAGAAAAGACAGCTGAAGTGGGACTACAGACTGGGGACTATAAAGGTAATTCTGGAAAGACTACATGTCAGGCAGTGGTGGTATGCCTGTTAAAAACTAAAAACTTGCTTAGCAGTCCTGTTCCTGTGTCTGTACACTACTCCACAGCACTAAGAACGTGTGCCTCCTCTCAGCTAACTGCAGTCAAACATGACCAAGATAGTATGCATGCAAAATTGCATATACATCAGTTGAACAGTTGCAAAGTTATTAAGGTGCAAAATATACAAAACATGATGACCTTAGAAAAACATATCAGGAAGTGATGTAGGAAGCCCACAATAGATTGTTTATTTAGTCCACAGAGAAAAAGGATGAAAATGCACGTTCCTGTTTAGCTACCATAGCACTTTTAAAATGATGGGTTCAAAACTCCTACTCGTATAACAGTAATAACATTCAGATGGCCAGTGCGTACTCGGAATAACTAGCTCAGTGGTTCATTGCACAACTCTACCTTCAGCCTCTGCATTTAATCATCCACTGCAGATGGTAATTTCTCTATATACTCCAGGTAACTAAATGCTCTCATTTAAATATAAATACAATATAATTTTAATGTTGTAACGGTATACTGTCCATTATGAATTACACTTCTGCTGTGACCTTGACATGAGTAATTTTACTTATATTGTACTGTCTAACCACAAATTATATATTGTGCAATTGTTATCAATCACCATTTCACTTTGTTAAAATCCATTTTTTAACAATGAACAATTTGTTTCCCTTTTTATACAACAATATTACATAATACCTCTTTAAGCCTGGAGTTTCTCCTCAAGCTGCCTGGTAATTATTTTTTACTGCAAGCTCTTTGTTGATGCTGTTGCAGGTTTTTCTTAGACGCCTTGCACTATCTCTTGCATTTCTTAGCTCTTTTATGTTCTGTAATCTCATATTCTCTGTCACCTGAAGGTTTTCTTTTTAAGACTTGCTATATCACATTGACTGGCCACCTTTAGGTCATCTGATATGATTACCCAACAGGTGTCTTTCCTGTTTGTTGATAGTGAAAACAGTACCACTCCTCTCCATTTTGTACTCTTATGTTCATAGGTTTCCGTGCCCTAAGTGCATGATTTTGCACTTTTTCAGATTGAAACTTAAGCTGCCATTCTCTTGACCACTCACTTCCCCACCTCCGAAGTGAGACTGAGTGGCCTATAGTTTGCCTGCCTCTTTCCTGTTACCACTTTTGTGAAGTCGGACTACATCTGCCCTCTTCCCAATCCTCGTGGACCACTCTGGTCTCCAGTGAGTGGTTGAACAGGACTGTCTGAGGTGCAGCCATTACCTCCCTGAGCTCCCTCAGAATCATCCTTGGATGTACCCCCATCTGGTCACTATTGCCATGTCTACTTTCAGATTTTCACTTTCCCTGTATGAACAGTGACCAGAAGTATTTGTTCAGAATTTCTGCTTTTTTCTGGTCCGCCTCCACAGATCCCCCCCCCATTTAATTCCTAGGCTTACATCCTCACCTCTGGTCTTCCTCTTTTCACTTAGTAACCTGAAAAAATGTCTAGTCTACCTTATTTAAACCGTTTGCTATTCATGTGTGTCTTAACACTCCTTACTGCTTTCCCGTCTTCCTCCATTTCTCCTGATACACTTCCCTATCCTCCTCCCTCTGTGTTTCCACATAACCCCAGAATGCAGCCCTTCACCTTTTTTAAAACTTATTTCTATGTCCATTGTCTCTTTTTCCTCTTGCTTTTGCACAATTGCCTGGTGTAGAGATTTGCTCCCTTCATTATGTCCCATTAAGCTTCACCCATTGTTCCTCCACTCTCCCCAAGTCCCCTCACCCCAAGGCATTCCTGAGATATTTAATCAGCTTTTTATTGTCGAACCTGCTGAAGCCCAGGACCCTCGCTGTTGTGCAATTTGATACCACCGCAGTTCTTATATTGAACCACATTGCATGGTGATCATTCATCCCAGGTGGCTTCCCATAGTGGCATCTGCAATACTGTCCCCGATAGTGAGGATAAGGTCCAGTATTGCTTCATCCTGATTGGGCTACCTTGTTAGTTGCATGATTCATGGCCCCCGAAAGGAGTCAGCAATGTCCCTGCTTACAGCTTAGACTGTAACTGGGAGGCTACAACCAATCTCTGGAAAATTTATGTCTCCCACCAGCTGCACCTCCCTTTTGTTTGTCATCTCTTGAATGGCTTATACCTGAACCTTATCCAAGCCCCTCCCCAGATTCCAGAGGTCTGTACAGCAAGCCTAAATTTTGTGAACAAAGTATCTAGTTCCTTAGGGGAAGAAGTCCCCTGGTTTGCATATATGTTTCTATAAAATGTATAAATCTAATTCTAGGGACATGGATATGTTGTTCATCCACACTCATTGGCAGGTATCCTTGCCGCTTTAAATCTTGCCGGAAGGTCTTCAAGCTTGCTCCTCCCACCCACCCGGGTGGTATAACTCTCGGCTCCGCCCCATGACGTCAGATCTTCCTTACCGCTTGGAAGCAGGTTCCCTCCTTAACGCTCTGCGTTTGAGACTGGTTCCTATTTCTCCGTTTGCAGTTTAAAATAAATTTTGCGAAAAAAGACTTCAAGTCTTCTATCCCTCATGGCTGCGATGGACCATCGACTCCAGATTTGGAGATGCCCATGCGGGTGAAGATGTCTCGGCGGATCCACACTCCACGTGTGTCTACTGTTAGGCCTTGAGCGACCACGCGGGCCTCGACCTGTGCTCATCTTTCTCGGCCTCGTCACTCGAGAGACCGTGCTGCCCGATTACAACTGGGCCGTCCGAGCGTTTCCCTCGGTGAAGTCCAAGGAGGCCCGGTTGGCGGTGTCCGCGGCGGCGGGCTCGGCGGATCAGCTCGAGCGGATGGTGGCCCTCGAAGAGGAGGCGGCGCGGGCCGTATCTTCCTCGGCCGCGGCATTTATCCCGCTCTCTCTGGGTTCTTCCTACACGGCTTCTTTTAAGGAGCTTTGTCTGTCCCTCTCCACTAAAGGAGAAGGGCCTGCGTCTGCTGGACCTTATTCTCGGTCCAAAAAGAGGGACAGGGGTAAGTCCCTCCGTCGACGCTCTTGGGAGCGGGAAAGGTCCCTCTCCCGGGCCGTCAGCCGTCGGCTCGGTCGACCGCTCGGCCCGGCCACTGGCCTCACGGTGTCCCGTCAGGTCAGTTGGCCGAGACTCCACCCGATGAAGTCGAGATTTTTCGACCCATTGGGCAGAGGCTATCGCCTTGTGAGCCGAGATTCCCTCTCCGGTTCCCCGGGAGAGTTGAGATCCCGTGGGCTCGCCTGTGCCTCGGTTCCGGAGCCCTCGGATGGACCATCCGAGCCGAAGGAGTGCGGTTCCGGCCGACACCTCCCGCACCGACCTCGGAAATTCCGGGACTCTCGGTCTCGGACCTCTTGCGGTCAACCCGATCCCACCGTCAGGCGGTCTCGGTCTCGGCACGCGGTAAAGCGCGTCGCCGCTGTCTCCTCGTCCTCCTCCTCGGATGAGGGAGGCCCGGCGTAAATTACGTCGGGACGGTACGAGGACCTTATGTTGCAACAACTCCTCCTGGCCGGGAGTAAGCCGACCCGTCGCCTTCCCGGCCATTAAGTGCGCTGTCACGGGCAGCCGACACAACCCCTCGACTTATCCGAGGGCTATACCCAGGCGGTTGTTCGGCCAAAACCAGCTGCTCCACCGATTCGGTGGAACCTCCGCCTCCACAGCCACCAATTGGGGCTCCGACCAAGGATTCTCGGTCGGCTGGTCTACCCCATCGGCTGTCAGTTACCCTCACTCCCGACCGACCTCGGCAGGTGAAGGGTGGCTCAGGCCAGAGGCAGCTCTTCGAGGACTCTTCCGAGTCCGAAGATGATTCCTTCTTTTTCTCCAAGCGACTGGACTTGGAGTCTTCAGGAGGTCAGTCAATGGACGATAGCCCGTCGTCCTTCCTAGGACTGCTTCGGCTCATCTCGGAGTCCACCGGGATGGAGCTCGAACCCGTTTCCAAACGGGCCAGGTATCCCCTCACGGAGATTCTGGACCGAGGGGATTCTCCGACGGAGGCCTTTCCGGTGGCCGAGGCCATAGTGGGTCCGGCACTGGAGCTTTGGCAGCGCCCTGCTTCCTGCCCTGCGCCTTGGCCAGGATGGCCAGGAAGTATCACGGTCCTACGGTTCCTTGTCCGGTTTTGGAACACCCCTCTGCTGAGGGTTGGTTACCGACAGCGTTTTCCGGTAGCGCCCGTCGACGCCAGGGATGTGGACAAACCTCCTGACAAGGGTCCAAGAATTGGACTATGTGGGCGAAAAGTCTCCGCTCGTCCTCTTCGACCCGTCTCAGGCCAGTTCGGCCGTCCTCATGGCACATTTTCTCATGCCCTGTTGGGCTCCCTGGATGAGGTCATCCCTCATCTTCCCGCCGATCTGCAGACTACGGTTAAGCAGGTGCGGGACCAGGGCGAGGCAGTGGCCAAACAGCAGCTCCAGACTGCTTTGGATATAGGGGACTCATGCCAGATCGGTGGCGGCGCGGTGGCTATCGTCGGCGGGCTTGGCTGAGGATATCCACCTTTGCCGGATACCCAGCACAGAGTTGACGGATGTTCCCTTTGGGGACTGACCTCTTGACCCTGGGTGGAAGGTCACCTGCAGAGGATCGAGAGTCAATGCTACCTTGGACTCGGTCTCTTCGCTCAGAAGGACAAAGGCCATAAACCACAGCCTAAGCCTTCGTCCTTCTGGCCTGCCGCGCCCGGCCCAGCAACGTCAGGGCCAGCAGGCTCGGCCATGCATCCCAAACCCAAGCACGGCTTCCTCTAACAGGAGGCAGGGAGGAAAAGGCCCAGGAGGTCCTCGGCCGGTCCCTCCTCCAAGCCTGCCCAGTGACGGGCTGAGGTGTCGCCCCATTCCCGTCACCTTACCCCTGGGTCCCCCCGTGGGGGGACGGCTCCGGCACTTCCGTTCCGCCTGGTCTGCTGTTTCCATGGACAGGTGGGTCTTGGAGGTGGTGGGAAGAGGCCTGCCTCTGGAATTCGAGCAGGCACCACCCTTCAGAGCCGTCGCCCCTCGGGGCTTCGGGATCCCCAGCCTCACTGGCGGCTCGTCGAGCCGACACGCTCTCCTCCTCCAGAAGGAGGTGATAAGAGAGGTGGTGGACCCTCCTTCAGACCCAGGGTTTGTGTCCAGGTACTTCCTGGTTCCGAGACGGACGGGGGGCTGGCGCCCCATTCTCGACCTACACGACCTAAACAAGTTCCTAAGGTCTCGAACCTTCAGGATGGTCACTCTGGCTCAGATAATACCATCCTTGGAGCAGCGGTGTGGTTCTGCTCTGGACTTGCAGGGCCGCGTTTTTCACGTCCCTATCCGTCCGTCTCACCAGAGATTCCTTCGCTTCCGAGCGGAAGGATCCCTCTTCGAGTTCCAAGCCATGCCCTTCGGCTTGTCTCCAGCTCCCAGGGTCTTCACCAAATGCATGGCAGTGGTGACAGCATTCCTGCGGCGCCGAGGGGTCCGGGTGTACCCTTACCTGGACAACTGGCTGATAGCAGCTCCCTCCAGGAAGGAGGCAGAGTGGTCCAGAGATCTGGCCCTCCAGGTCTGCTCTCAACTGGGCCTCCTTATCAACGAGGCCAAGTCAGAACTCGAGCGAAGCAGGTGATTCTATTCATCGGGCGCAGCTCGACTCTCTTCGAGCCAGGCCCGGCTCGGCGGACAGGGCCGAGGTTCTTTACTCCTTGCCCGATCATTTCTGGTTGGGCAATGCGCCCTGCCGGGACTTCCTGCGCCTCCTGGGTCTCATGGCGGCCTGCTGGCGTGGTCCGTTGGGCCGCTGGAACATCGTCCCCTTCGGTGGGGACTGGCCAGCCAATGGTCTGGCAGCTGCGATCCTTTGGACCAGCTTGGCCGGTGACACAGGGGATGTGAGCGCTCTCAGTGGTGGACCGTTCCAGATCATTTGCAGGAGGGCATCGTTCGTCCGCCCGAGCCGACGTCTCTCTATCGACCGATGCCTCTCTGATGGGTTGGGGTGCCCATCTGGGGAACACTGGGCTCATGGCCTCTGGTCCTCGTGGGAGTCCCGATGCCACATCAACCTGCTGGAGCTCCGAGCGGTCCACCTAGCTCTCACCGCCTTTGCTCCCTTCCTCCGGGGTCAAGTGGTCCGAGTCCAGACGGACAATACCACGACCATGTACTATCTAAACCGCCAGGGCGGACGCTCCATGCTTCTATGCAGGAAGCTCTCGCATTTGGTCACTCGTCGCGCAGCCTGGAGGCGGATCTCCTAGCCATTCACGTGGCAGGAGCCTCCAACACCCTGGCCGATGCCCTGAGCCGGATAGGGGCTGCATCCCACGAGTGGTCTCTCCTGCCGGAGGTAGTACAGCATCTGTTCTCCCATTGGGGCACACCTCAGGTGGACCTGTTTGCCTCCAGGAAGAACGCGAAGCTGAGTCTGTTCCATGCCCGCCCCCCTCAGCAGGGCTCGCTGCAGGGGGATGCCTTCTCGAGGCAGTGGACCCCGGGCCTCTTTTACGCCTTTCCCCCATTTCCCTTGATCCACAAGGTGCTTCTCAAGGCGAGAAGGGACAAGGCGCAGGTGATTCTGATAGCCCCAGACTGGCCTCGCCAGTTCTGGTACCCAGATCTCCTCAGTCTCAGCTCCAGGACTCGGCAGCTTCCAGCTCGCCCGGACCTGCTCTCAGTCAATCAGGAAGGTGTTCCATCCGGACCTTCAATCCCTGCCTGACGGCCTGGTTCCTGAGCGGCTAGAGTTCCAGGCCTTGGGTCTTTCCGGCGAGGTCCTCAATGTAGTTGAGGCGTCCGTGAAAGTCGACCAGAAAATGCTATGCCTTCAAATGGAAAAGGTTTTCCATTTGGTGTCAGGGCAAGGGCTTGGACCCTTCCTCCTGTTCCTTGGCAAGCATCTTGGACTATTTATGGTCCCTTTCTAGTCAAGGGCTTAGGTCGACGACCCTAAGGGTGCGCCTGGCAGCCATCTCTGCTTACCGGGCGCGGGCCGGGAAGCAGTCGGTGGCGCAGGAGAAGGTGGTCTGGCGCTTTTTCAAAGGCCTTGATCACATTTCCCCTCCAGTGCGGGAACCCCCACCTCCGTGGGATCTACTGCTGGTACTGGCAAAGCTCATGGGCAAGCCATTCGAACCTATGCACAGGTGTGCTGTCTCTCACCTGTCGTGGAAGACCGCCTTCTTGGTGGCTATCACGTCAGCCAGAAGGATGGGAGAGCTCCAGGCGCTTTCCATCGAGTCTCCTTACCTGGTCTTCCACAGGGACAAGGTTGTCCTGCGCCCCACCGAAATTCCTTCGAAGGTGGTGTCTCGAGTTTCACCTTAACCAGGTGTTGACTCTGCCGTGTTCTACCCCAATCACACCTCGAGGCGAATATAGGCTCCATACTCTGGACCCTAGAAGAGGGCTCGCTTATTATAAGGAGGCTGAAAAGGAAGTCGGGGAGAGGTTCGCCAGCTGTTTGCACCACGCTGGAAAGCGCTTCTGGCAGACCTGCAGCCAAGCGGACGATAAGCAGGTGGGTAACCTCCTGCATAGATCTCTGCTATAAGTTGGCGGGCATGGAGCCTCCCAGAGGATAAGAGCTCATTCTAATCCGCCATACTAAGGTAACGGTGGCTGCTTCCAGGACGTCCCTATCCAGGAAATCTGCGGGCTGCTACCTGGAAGTCAGCAAACACCTTCATTACCCATTACCACTCGACCTTGAGTCACGCCGGGATGCTGGTTTTGGGGCCTCGGTTCTCCAGTCTCTCTTCCCAAGTAAGTATTGGGGTGTGCGTCTTGCCTCCCTCCTCCCGGAGAACTGCTAGAGTCTGCCAATGAGTGTGGATGAACAACATATCCATGTCCCTAGAAATACAGGTTACTCACCTGTAACAGGAGTTCTAGGAATGGTATGTTGTTCATCCCGACCCCCCGACTCCCGGCTTCGACGCACAACCTGAGCTTCCAGCTGGCCAGATTCTGGCGCTATGGGGCGGAGCCGAGAGTTATACCACCCGGGTGGGTGGGAGGAGCAAGCTTGAAGACCTTCCGGCAAGATTTAAAGCGGCAAGGATACCTGCCAATGAGTGTGGATGAACAACATATACCATTCCTAGAACTCCTGTTACAGGTGAGTAACCTGTATTTATTTATATACTTATTTTTTGTGAGGGTAGCAGCTAAGTTATTTCTAATACCAGTTATTAGGTTCTGTTGCTGGATTGTCTTCTGTCTTAAAGCTAAAAGCCCACCTGCTTTTTGCCCTGCCTCCCAATATTTTTGTTTTGTTCTAAAGAGTGTGTTTTCTGTCATAAGAGAGAATATTGCTTTAATTTCTCCTTCAAGAATAGAAATTAGACATAAAGTTGCCCCATTTGGTGTCTTGGAGGACTTGGACAGGTTAGTCAGTCTCTCTAGTTAGTTTTCCTTTTCTTCAAGAAGTTTCTCTCTCAACCTTATCTTTTTAAATCGCTAAACTTATAATCTTTCCTCTTACATACGCCTGATATGCTTCCCAAAGGCGTACTTGAGAAACGTCCCCATTATCATTAATATAAAAGTGTCAGTCATCTGGTCTGCTACCCATGTTAGAAAATCAGTCTCTTTGAGAAAATTGGTGCTGAGTCTCCATCGATGAGCTTTCCATCTTGCCCATCACGCCACCCCGGGTTCTCCCATTGGAGACTGGCTCTGCCACTTCCTTTCCACCTGGTCCGTTGTCACCACGGGTAGGTTGGTTCTCAAAGTCAACAGTGAGGGACTGCGTCTGGAATTTGAGCAGTTCAGTACCGCCATTGATGAGCGCATGCCCTACAGGAGGAAATGACCAGTGGACTGCCAGCCTGTACCTGGTCTTGGGATAGCTTGGAGACATTTAACATCCAAACCAGAGCTACTAGAAGCACTAAGAATACAGTAGCCTAATGGACAGACCTTTGGCTGCTCCTCACATGATATATCATTTTCGGGAGAGCTGCAGGTGGTTTTGGGCACGCCTCTAAGGGAGTTACTTCATGAAATGCTGGCGGAGAGAGAAGAAGGATCAACCAGATAAATTATTAAAGAATTAAAACACCATGGAGATAAAAAAAAAACATACTTTTTCTAATAGTGCTAAAGGGGCCCTTCTTCACAGCGAAGGGGGGCTCTTTTATCGTGGACGTTTTCCTTTAAATGGTAGTATGGATTGAAATTGTAAAACTATAGTCTACCTATTTGACCACTGCCATCATCTTCGTCCTCCATCCGTATACATATATCAGGCCACTGCCCCAACACGGTCTCCATGTCATCACTTCTTGCTGATGTGTCAATACACATCTGTCCAGCTGTATCTAGTGGTCACCCACCCATGATTTTGTCCAGATCAGTGAAAAATTGTATTTTTCCTCCGATTGCACCACTATTACCCTTCTTTTCACGTGACAGCTTGTAGTTTTTTTTTTTTTAAAGAATTTCCACGTTGTATGCAGCTGCTTAACTGAGTGGACAAAACCCTTAGATGCCTTCTCAGCTTTTGTCATTTTGAAAATAATCTGTATTCCTATGCATTTTGCCATCGGTTTGTCCCATGACATCTCATTCTTGGAAATAGTCCAAAAAATACCCTGGTCTCCTCGTCACACCAATAATTAGTATTACTACTGATGTTTCCAATATCTTCCTTTATTTTTCTTCTTTTCAGTAGTTTAAAAAACTATCTGACGGAGCCAATAGAAAATGAAAGATAATAAATCACCATTATACAGTTGCCCTTCCAATTTGTTTAGTGGTATTAAAATTGAAAGAATTTATAAAAACAATGGATTTTTAATAAAACAGTTCAGTCAATATTTAGCTATCTGTCTAACAGGGTTGACAGCTGTAGTCAGAGTAAATCATCTGTGGTTGACGACCTTCCAAGGAGGAAGGGAAACAATTACTTCTCCCTCTGACGTTGCTATAATTACATCATCATTGCGCGAACCAAGACAAAATGTACTGAGAAAGGCAAGGTTGCCTGTGTACATGTAAGGTGTTAGTGGCTACCACCAGAGTTACCTAGGGACCATTGTCAGGTAAGATTAAACCCCGGGTTCATAGTTTCTTCCAGTATACAGTACATGCAGGTGGTGTTAGTGGGTAACAATCGGCACTCTCTGACAAAACACTAGTTAACGGCTTACGCCACCTGCATGTATATACACTATGAAATTATCTGGCCTAGATTTTTTGAGTTACTGCATCTATAGGGGTGATTTTAGGACTGAGAGCAGCCGGAGTATTATGGAAAGAATGGAAGAAAACAGCATTTTTGAACAAAAACAGTGGGACTGATCGGGTCACAGGACTAAATGAAAAATGAGCAATTTTTGCAAGAAGCAAGCTAGAGTTAATCACATTTTCTTTAGTTTTTCTGATTTATCATTTCTGTAATGGATACAACCTATAAGCAACAAACCTTGTCTGAGTTTTCTGGGGTTTGTGAGTGTTACCCGTTTCAGACCTGCTGAAAATGAGCCTTAGTTCTAGTGCAGCATGGTTAATAGTAATTGCGATTTGGGAAATTTATACGTCTACACAAAATATTAATAATAAATAAGAGTAATATTTTTGTAGTTAAAAACAGAGATATTTGAGATAGTTATTACAAAACGTATCTACCTCTCACTCATTTCTGTATGTGTATTTTACTATAGTTCTATATATTACTTATTGTTATGCTATGTTAATGTATAGTGATTACCTTGGTCCGAGTTATTATCAGCCATGCTACCCATAGAACTATTTTCATTTTCCTCTGACTGGTGACCACGATGGCAAAATTAGAGAAAATCAAAGGCTTTTTCTTTACTGCTGCATTGCAAAAATGGTACAAGGAATCAGGAAAACAGAGACAGAGCGTGCTTGCTTCACTTGCAGATGGGAACATTTTTCATTTAGCCCTGTTACTGCATCGCAGAGAAGCTTACCCGTCTGACCAGATCAGTCCTCCGTGATCAAACCTGATTGTCCAATTCCAGTAGAATAAAAATGTGTCAGTTTGCTCAGTCAAACCCTCATCCTGTAAAATCACACTTCATGCACCAACTCACAGCACTCCCGATCAGCTCAAAATGGTGTATGGTGGTAGCAGCGTTTGGAGTAGAAAACTGAGCTGCCTGTTTCACTGTACAGTATGTGTAGTAATAGTTTTAAAGGGTGTGCTACTGGTCTGCCATCAGATTTGGAATGTCTTATGCCCTGTGTGCACTCCTAGTGTTATGAACTTACGTTGTGTCTGCTTGGCAGGGAACTGGTGAAGGATGACGCAAATGATGTTCTGTTATAATTTGCTAGAAGTGCAGTCGCTCTGTTCATTGAACGCACTGTCATACTTGCTGTCAATAACTCTCAAATTGTGTGTCCAGTGAAGTGCATTTACTTGTGTACAACAACTATTTTAGATTCATCTGTCAACATGTGATTATGTTTTCAGATGGTAAAGAGGGTTTACACTTTATTTCACATCCCATCACAATGAATCTATGTCCATTTTAACCTGTGGCTCCTGTACATGCACTGGAGCAGTTCATAGATTTCATAGATGTTTTTAAGCAAATAGACTTGCGTCTTTAAAGCTTGCCCTTTATACCTAAACTCAGAATTTGGTTTTCATATCTCCACAATGAATATCCAAATTATTTTTAAATATATTTATACTCCCACTATCTGTTGTTGCCCTAGGTAAGACATTCCAAGGAGAAACCACCCTCTGACTAAACCAGTGTTTGCGTATGTTATGTTTCCATTTAGGTTGTATTTGTAATTTGTTATGTCTTCTAATACCAAATCTATCCATTGTTGGGTAAATACCCAAGGCATAGCAGTAGTCAGAGTCTCCAGTTGCCTTATACAAAAGGCACATATCCCCTCTAAACCTTTTATAATGTAATGAATATAGACATAAGGGCATTTGTCTAGATGGATATGATAGTGTCTTCGTCCCCTGAATAGATTTAGTATATCTTCTCTCTACAGATTCAATGTTGTCGACATCCTCCCTAGTTTGAGGAGACCATACCTGTATGGCACACTCCCGATGAGGTCTGACCAAGGCCACATATAGTGGCATCAACACTTTAGCTTCCCTACTGGCAATGTAATGCAAAATACAATTCAGATTGTGGTTTGCCTTTTTACTTGGAGTCTGCAGTGTGTACTAAGCTTGAAATCTGGACATACTATGACTCCAAGATCTTTTTCTTCAGTAGTGTTGGTGAGTGGTATATTATCAAGTGTATAGATATTATGTTTGTTCTTTTTACCCATATGCATGATTTTGTATTTGGCAGTGTTTAGAATCAATTTATTAGTACAAGTCCAGTCATAAATTTTATTTATCATGTTCTATAATTCCAGTGCCCCTTTGTGAGTGTTCTTTAAATGAGTACTTCTGCTTAGTATTTACTAAAGAGAAGGGGGATTACACCCAAGGGGGAGAAATGGCAGAAACAGGGGGGAGGGGGTGACAGATGGGGAAATCATGGAGGGCAGAGTTCAGGAGGGTTTGAAGGCAGTGAGGGTGGGTAAGGCACCAGGCCCAGATGGCATCCACCCCAGGGTACTGAAGAAGGTGGCAGAGGTCCTTGCAGGACCTTTGGCAGAACTATTTAATGCCTTACTACATATAGAGTGTGTACCTCAGGACTGGAGGATGGCTCATGTGGTGCCCCTCCACAAGAGTAGCCCCAAGGATGAACCAGGAAACTACAGGCCAGTGAGCCTCACATCCAGAAGATCAGAAGGACCTGTGAGAAGGGTAGTGTGGTGATTGTGGGTGACTTCAGCATGCCAGGAGTGTATTGGAGTACCCCAACAACCAGGAACAGAAGGGAGCAGGTACTGCTGGATGCCTTCCAGGACAGCTTCCTGCTGAAAATGGTCAGTGAACCAACCAGGTTCGGGAATACCATTGACCTTGTGCTGGCAAATGGGGGCTTTGTGAAAGAACTTACAGTGGAGGAACCTCTGTCAGGGAGTGACCACCACTCAGTATGGCTCACATTGGATATGGGCAAGGAAGGAGTGGAATCTGGGACATGAGTGCCGGACTTCAGGAGGGCCGACTTTAGGAGGATGAGGGAAGTGGTAAAAGGGTACCTTGCCAGAATTCAATCTAGAATGTACACTAACCAGAGGTGGGAGCTCATAAAGCTGGGGATAGTGGAGGCAACCAAAACCTGCTGCAAGACCCAGAGCAAGACGGCTAGGGCTAAGAAACTGAGCTGGTTGAACAAGGAGGTCTTGGAAAAGGTAAGGAGGAAAAGAGCTACCTTTAGGAAGCACAGGAAAACAGGGAGGGGGAGGACAGGGAGGAGTACTTGATGGAATCGGAGGTGACAAGAGCAGTAAGAGGAGCTACGGCATCTATGGAACTCAGGCTGGCGCAAAGCATTAAGGGGAGAAAGACTTCTTTAGGTACATCGGGGAGGAGAGGAGCTGTAATGACCATATGGTAAGGATTAGGAAGGAGGGGGTTGGGTGGAAGCAGGGTGCGATAAGGCAGAAGCACTAAATGAGTACTTCTGCTCAGTATTTACTAAAGAGAAGGGGAGTGACACCCAAGGGGGGAGAAATGGCAGAAACGGGGGAGGGGTGACAGATGGAAATCATGGAGGCAGAGTTCAGGAGGGTTTGAAGGCAATGAGGGTGGATAAGGTGCCAGGCCCAGATGGCATCCACCCCAGGGTACTGAAGAAGGTGGGAGAGGTCCTTGCAGGACCTTTAGCAGAACTATTTAATGCCTCACTACATTCAGGGTGTGTACCTCAGGACTGGAGGATGGCTCATGTGGTGTCCCTCCACAAGAGTGGCCCCAAGGATGAACCGGGAAACTACAGACCAGTGAGCCTCACATCCATCGTGGGTAAGCTGATGGAGACTAACCTGAAGGAGAGGCTGTTGGCCCTCTGAGATGCCAAAGGACTACAGGACAGCAGACAGTATGGCTTCATATGGGACAGATCCTGCCAAACCAACCTGGTGGAGTTCTATGACTGGGTAACTAGGCAACTGGACAGGGGCCATGCAGTGGATGTCCTGTATCTGGACTTCAGTAAGGCATTCGATTCAGTGCCGCATGGCAGGCTGGGAAATACGTTTGTAGGCACAGGGGCAGGTACAAAGCTGGTGAGATCAGTAGGGAACTGGCTTCAGAGAAGGCAACAGAGGGTGGTGGTGGTGGGTGGGGAGCTCTCACACCCATGGGTAGTGAAGAGCTGTGTTCCACAGGGTCAGTGTTGGGACCAGTGTTGTTTGGGATATTCATTGCAGACATATTATTGGACATCAAGAACAAGATCAGTCTGTTTGCTGATGATACTAAGGTAGGAGCGGTGGTGACCTAAGGGGATGGCAGGGGTTGCAGGATGATCTGGCAAAGCTTGAAACCTGGTCAGACACCTGGCAACTGGAGTTTAATGCCAAAAAGTGCAAGGTGCTGCATATTGGGATGAAGAACCCAAGGAGGAGTTACCAGCTGGTGGGAGTGCAGGTAGCCCAGACAGAACAGGAGAAGGATCTGGGGGGTGCTCATTACAGGGTCAATGAACAACTCGGCAGAATGTAGGAAGGCAGCTGCAAAAAGTCAACAAAATGCTGGGTTGTATTGCAAGGGGTATATCTTTGAGGAAGGAGGTGATTCTGCCACTGTATACGTCATTAGTTAGACCGCACCTGGAATACTGGGTGAAGTAGTGTCACCCGTATCTGAAGAGGGACATTAAGTTACTTGAGGGGGTGCAGCGCAGGGCAACAAAGATGATCAAGGGGCTGGGGGACTTATCATACGAGAGGAGGATGAGGGAGTTGAACATATACTCGCTGGAGGAGATGAGGGACAGGGGGACATGTTTGAAGCCTTTAAGTACATGAAAGGAATAAATAGGACAGGTACAGAGGGGCTGTTCAAAGTGGAGGGACACCAGGGGAGGGACACCAGGGACCATGATATGGGACTGGAGGGAGGAAGGTTCAGGAGGGAGATGAGGAGACACTTTTTTACAGAAAGGGTGGTGACTGGGTGGAATGCGTTACCTGCTGAAGTGGTATCCAGTAGAACAGTGGACTGCTTCAAAAGGGGATGGGACAGGACAAGGGGGAGGGTCAATGAAGGGGAAGGATGGAAGGGAGGGGCAGGTGCAGAATAAGGGCTGCTAGCTGCATATTCGAGCAGACTTGATAGATCTCTAGGCCATTATCTGCTGGCAAATTTCGTACGTTCGTATGCTGAAACCCAGTTACAAATATTTGAGTTTAGTTGAATGTTCTCTAACAATTTTAGTAACTCAACATGGGGTAATTTATCACAAGCCTTTGCCAAATCCAAGTACACCACATCAACTGAATTACCCTACTCTAACTCTCTATTTACTTTTTCATAAAAGGCCAAAAGGTTTGTCTGACATGATTTGGCCTTAGTAAACCCAAGTTGGAATAGGTCCAACAAGCCATTTGTCTCTTGGTGCCTTAGGATATAATCCTTTATAACCCCTTCTTAGATCTTTCCCATTAATGAAGTCAGACTTATTGGTGTGACATTTTCTGGTTTTGTTCTTTCTCCCTTTTTGGGAATGGGGACAACTATAGCATGTTTCCAATCTTTAGGCACTAATCCTTGATCTAAGGAAGTCTGGAACACATATGCAAGGGGAGGTGCAGTACATCTGCCAGTTCTTTTAAGATTCTGGGATGTACATCGTCAGGACCAGGGGTCTTAAAAATATCTAGATTGGACAACCTATCACAAATATCTTTGAATTCTACAATAACTTCCCCAGGACTTCAACTGTATTTACCTAGATAGGTATTTTGATTACCAGTATTAACATCTGAACAAAAATAATTGTTCTGAATATCGTCCTTCTCTTCAAGAGTGGCTTCAAGTCCAGTAGTATTTGTGAAGGGCCCTATTGTGTTATTTTCTTTCCTTTTGTTATTAATATATGAACAAAAAGATTATTTGCAATCCCTAGTTTTGACTGCAAGTGTCCATTCAAAATGTGCTTTAGCTCTTTTGATTTTGTTCTTAGTCTGTTTCAGATGTTCTCTGTATAGTCTGTGACTTAGGGGTGATCTATAAATTTTGTATTTATTGAACAATCTATTCTTTTTATTTAGTAATTTTTGTAATGTGTCTAGTCATCCATATGGGCTTATTCCTTTTTGGTCCAGTACAATTTACTTCATATGGTATGAATTTACTAATAAACTGTTTAATCCTGGTTAGCAATATGTCCCACATATTTTGCATAGATTTACCAGTTAGTTCACTAATCCAGTCCCAGTTAGCAAATTCACCTTTTAAGCCAACAAAATCTGTTGTTCCAAGGTTTAGTTTTGGTATACTTCCTGGTGTAATACTGATACCAACATCAGAGATATTAAAATGAACAGTGAAATGATCACTGTTCCCTAACAGACATCTAATTGAGACATTATTAATTGAGTTACTCATATTAGTAAAACTCTGGTCCAGAATATTTGATCCTCTGGTACTACTGTGGACCAGCTGTTCCATCCCCATCTGTTCAGAGATAGCCACGTATTGTTTGTTCACGGTACCATTAGCCTGTAACAACTTCCAGTCTATATTAGGCAGAGTAAAATTTCCATCCACAATTACTCTATCCGGGGGGTCTAAGTTATTAATTATATTAATTATTTTAGTATCATCAGTTAAAGTTGTAGAGGTTGCTCTATACAGCAACCCCAATACGATTTTTGGCCCTTTGTAGGGGAATAACCTAATCCACAAAAACTTCAGGGCAGACACATTCCACAGTATTTGGTCACACTTAATACTTTTGTGAGCAAACATTGCAACACCTCCCCCTTTTCTATGTATTCTAGATTTAGAGAACACTTTATACTCGAGGACACTCTTTTCCCACATATTGTCCTTGTCCCTCCTGGTTTCAGTGATTAAGGCCAAGTGTATATTCAGGGAATGCAGTAGAAGGCAAAGTTCATCATATTTACTCACAAGGCTCTTAGCATTTATGATTACTGCCTTCCACTCAAACAATTTTATTAAGGGAGAATTTGTGTCTTGAACACTCTGGAATTTTTTGGCCAGTTTTTCCTTCCCCCATTGACCCAGTTTAAATGAAATTGAATGACTTCATTTACACCTTTGCCCAATATCCTAGTACTCGGATAAATTAAGTGAAGACCATCAGGTTTAAAAAACAGCTTTCTGTTAAATGTCAGAGAATTGTCCATAAATCCAAAATGTTTAGATTTGCAAAACTCTCTTAACCATAAATTAATTTCAGATATAAACGTATTCTTGTAAGACTGATAGCCGCATGTAGGTAATATACTAGAAATAATTATTTCCCAATTTTTTCTACAACCTTTTTTGTAATAGTTCTGTAGTTAGCCTGAATATATTCCATACTATTTCTTCATACATAATTTATTCCCAAATGTAAGATAACAAGACGTTTACTGAATATCTGCAGGGTTGCTACCTGGAAGTTGGCACATACCTTAATTGCCCACTACCACATCGACCTTGGGTCACGCCGGGAAGCTGGTTTTGGGGCCTCGGTTTTCCAGTCTCTATTCCCCGGCTTCGACGCACAACCTGGTTTCCAGCGGGCTAGACCTGGCGTCATGGGGCGGAGCCGACAGTTTTACCAGCCGGGTGGGTGGGAGGAGCCAGCTTGAAGACCTTCCAGCAAGATTCAAAGCGGCAAGGAACCTGCCAGACAGTGTGGATGAACAACATATACCATTCCTAGAACTCCTGTTACATGTGAGTAACTCGTATTTCTAGGTCCTGTGCTGTGTCACTGATGAAGATATTGAATAGGACCGGTCCCAGCACTGATCCCTGTGGTACCCCACTGGTCACTATTCCTTCTGTGGAGTGACAGCCATTTACCACCACCCTTTGTGTCCTGCCGCCCAGCCAGTTACCTACCCACCACACTACTGTCCTGCCCACACCCATATTCCCCAGTTTGTGCAATAGTCTTCTATGTGGCATAGTGTCAAAGGCCTTGCTGAAGTCCAGATAGGCCATGTTCTCTGCCCTCCCCTGATCCACCTCTCTAGTCAGCCAGTCAAAAATTTCAATGAGGTTGGTCTGACATGACCTCCCACTGGTGAAACCATGGTGCCTTGGGTTCTGTAGTCCATTGACAACCAGATGTTCAACCAATCTCTCCTTCTGTAGTGATTCCATGATCTTCCCCGCTTCCTCTTTGTTCCCACTTTTGTATAAGGGGACTACATCTGCTATCCTGCTGTCTTTGGGTTCCTCCCGTTTCCAGTGATCGACTAAACAGGATAGCCAGAGGTTCAGCCACCACCTCTCTTAGTTCTTTAAGGACCCTGAGGTGCACCCCATCTGGCCCCATTGCTTTATCAACTCTTATTACTTCCAGTTCCTTCAGGACCCTTTCTCGTGTAAAGGGACTTGTGTCCATTTCTGCACCATTCTCACTCCTTGTACTCCATTCAGACCCATTACCCTCCTCTTCCTCAGCAAAGACTGAGCAGAAATACCTGTTTAATATGTCTGCTTTACTGTTGTCATCCTCCACACAGCCCCCATCCTCCCCCTTCAGTCTCACTATCCCTCCCTTTGCCTTTCTTTTTTCACTTATGTACCTGTAAAAGGTTTTCTCTCCTCTACCCACTGATTTTGCAATGTGTTCTTCTGTGTGAGCTTCGGCTTCCCTTACTGACCTCCCTGCCTCTCTTTGCTTCTGCTACTTTTCCCTATCCCCTTCTGCCTGTGTTTTTTTATTTTGCCTGAATGCAATCTTTTTGGCTTTCACTTTGCCTCTTTGGAAAGCAGTAATGGTCTCCTCTTCCTTTTCCTCTTGCTAACCTGCTTAATACATAATTCTGTTGCTCTTGTAATCCCCATTTTAAATACTGCCCACTGTTCCTCAACCCCTGATTCCTGCCCCATTCCCCTTAATGCCTCTTTCAAGTATCTCCCCATTTTCCCAAAGTCTGCCCCCCTAAAATCCAGGATATGTATTTTTGTGTGGTTTGGTTTCTGCTCTTTCTGTGATTTCAAACCACAGTGACTGGTGGTCACTGTTCCTGAGGTGCTCCTGTACTGTTACCCCCATCACACTGTCCCTGTTTGTGAGCACAAGGTCCAGTATTGCCTTCTGCAGAGTTAGTTCCATGACCAGTTGTTTGAGGAAGGCACCCTGAAGGGAGTCCCGGATAAATCTGCTCCTAGTTGATGCTGCTGCTGGGATGCTCCAGTCCACGTCTGGAATATTGAAGTCTCCAACCAGTACTACTTCACCATTGTCTGCCATCCTTTGGATGGCTAGCATCAGCTCCCTATCTGTTTCTTCCTCCTGGGATTGTGGTCTGTAGACGAGACCTTTGCAGATGGCTGGCCCCATTTTCCTTACCTGCTTAATCCACAGTATCTCTCCCCCATTTTGTTCCTCCTGGATCTCTGTGGCCCTTATTTCATTTTTCACATACAGTGCCACCCCTTCTCCCTTCCTGCCTGCCGTGTCTCTTCTGAATGTGTTGTAGTCAGGTATGGCCATCTCCCAGTCGTTGTTGTGATTATACCAGGTTTCAGTGATGGCCACAACGTCCAGGTCTGACTGCACCATGACAGCCTCCAAATCTTCCATCTTGTTGATAAGGCTCCTGGGATTTGCACATATGGCTTTCGTTGATTTGACATCCGTAGACTGTTTTGCTGTTCTACTCCCGCCCCTTCCTTGGTTGTCCTTGATCCCTGGTTCTCCTTGCTGTCTGCCCTTCTGCTGAATTTTGCCCCTTTTCTGCCTATCCACCTCTTGGGCTCTACTGTCCATCTTTTGCACACTGCTTTTTAGAGACAGCATCCGCTCTGGTTCACTGTTTCCACTGCTAGCTGTGGGGGGTGAGCAAGTAGGTACCCTCCTTGCTGGCCTGCAACCCCCCTTTGCTAGTTTAAAGGCTTGTCAATGTAGCATTTAAACTTATCATTGAGTGCTTGGATTCCCCTCCAGGATGGATGCAGGCCGCCAGGCTTGAAGAAACCTCCATTCTTCCAGGTGGGTCCCTAGTCACCAATGACTCCAAAGCCTTCCTCACAGCACCAGTTCTTCAACCATGAGTTAAAGTACCTGGTGCATGCACACCTATGCTCTCCCTTGCCTCTCACAGGTAGTACTTGTGAGAAAGTGACAGAAGTAGCTACTTGCTTGAGACCCCTCCCCAATTTCCTAAACTCTTCCTGAACTTCCTTTGGCTCGCCATTTGCCAGGTCATCAGTACCTAGGTGGATAATGACATCATCTCACCCTCCCGTCTTGCCTTCCCAGTGATCCTCAGGATCTTCCTTCCATCCCTCCATGCTGTGGCACCTGGTAGGCATCTCAGCTCCCTGTCCTCCCCCTCCTGTGTTCCTAGCTAGATCCCTCTTATGATGGAGTCCCCCATCAGGGTTCGCTTCCTTCTTCTCTGGGGTCCACTACTTTCTCTGCTGATGTCACCTCCTTGGCTAACCTCCACATCCTTTCCTTCCACTTCTCTGGGTACCTCTATTTGGTTGTCCCCATTTTCCAGTGTGGCATATGAGTTCTTGAGTGGAATAGGATCTGGGATGTGCCTCTGCCTGACCGCTCTAACCCTCCCTGAGCCCACGGTCATCCAAGTGCTCCTCGTTCTCGGCATCCTTTGAGGCAGTTGCTTTGAACTCGGTGGTCTATGGATAGGGGTGATGGTACTCCTGACCCAGTTTACTTCCTCTCTGAGTGTGGCTACCTCATCCCGCAGTCCGGAGAGATGCATGCAGATAGGGCAGCATCTCAGTGTCCAGAAGGTTTGCCTGAATATGGCTGCCCCACAGCCACTGTATTGCACCACTCCCCACATTATACTGCAATTATACTGCTATTCCACTACTTGTCTGCTACTGAAGCTCTCCTAGTTCCTTTTTTATTTTTCTGTCCTAAAAATCCTGCCACTGATCCTCAGGTACTTTTCTTTTTAAAAAAAGAAAATAAACCAATAAATGAATCAAAACTCTTGTCATGCTGAGGGTGGGCTTCTTGGTGATTGTGAAGAGAGTCTGACCAGCCGAAGAGCTACGCTTATTGCGTAACTTGCCGAATGCTTAACTGACACAATACATACGTCACATTGAGTGGTCACACGTCACATGATGTAGTGCGTTGGACAACGGGAAAGAAACAGCAAGGACAAAGAATTCAAAACTGCTAAAAACTTTTAATTAATTCACACAACTGAATGACACAACTGAATGATAACATCAGAACGGTAATACTGGCAGTCGATAAATTCAAAAGAGCGATTAGTTCTGAAAAATAAAGAAATGATAAATTAAGCAATGTAATAGGTATTACACACAAACAAAAATATGCATAATTACAGGTCAGCTGCATTAGACATACACATTTCGTCTTTTTGATACTGGGCAATATTGGCTAATATGTTGTGAAAACCTTCTGAACTGTTTCTGCTGAAACATTCTCTCCACATTAAAGTGTCTAGATAGGATGGCACCATTTCTGTCCTTGTCCCTTTCATTTGTTTAAATTGTTTTTTAGCTCGTGACCAATACCCCTCAACCAAATTTGTGTGGACACCATTCAAGGGGTTGACTAAGTTTTCTGAGTGGTTTACTGTTTTGTGTATGTATTATTTGTTTGGTATGTCTTCTATTCGGCTGTATGCTGCCCATTGGTCGCTGTATATAATTGAGCCTGCTATGACATTTTTCTCAATGATAAGTAGTAGTGTGGCTGCATCCCTACGTTCAACAAATTGTATTACTTCTCATGATTTCTCGACATCGTACATACCAAACACCCATTTGTCTGGTGCATGTGCGTGTCTGCCTCTGTTGTATTTAGCTTTAACCATCACCGATTCGTCGATTTGCACCACTTTCCTTACTCCTCCCATTTCATCTTTAACTTTTAACATCTTCCTGGTGCAGATATCTTGACGGAATTGATACCAGTCAATTACTGTTCTGCTACTTATCTGTTGATGTTCACTTGTAATAGTCATTGACACTTTTGAACACCAGTACAGCGTTAGCATTACCAGTTTAGCTAGAGGTACTCTAGATTTGACAAAATATGTACCTGTCAGTAAGCTTAGTTTTTTCGTACATTGTCTGGTAGTACATTTCCACAGTAAACCCATGGTACCAGCAGAGGAATCCTCTGTTATCAGCATCGGTGAGCCACACGACATGCATTTTTTTTTTCCCTTGGAATTATTTCCTTTTCTTGCAAAAATAACACTAGCCTATGAATCGTTGAACAAATGCCTGCTAGTGAGAAGATGGTTATTGGCTCCATTTTTTTCTTGGATTTTGTGTCTCCTAACAGGAATTATAGTTTTAAATTTATTGTTTATGCTTGGAATGTTTGTCTCGAGGGCAATGTTCTGAAGTTAGAGCGAGCCAGTTCGGGGCGCTTGTTGTGTTTCTGGATCTTATTTTGTGATTTTCGATTTTTTTTTTTTACATTACGTTTTCTTTTGGAGGGATGCAGGGCGCACAGCCCCGATGAATGAGGACATTTGTTTGTTATGTGAAGGATATAAGGATGCACAGATCTTGAAGAGGGTGGAGTGCGGGGCAGAGCCCTGATGACAACTGCATTCATTGAAGTCTGTTATTGTGTGTGTTCAATTATATTACGGCAATTGTGATATTCTTTCTCATGATTGTTTTCTTGTGGGATTTGTGTTTTAGTGAAGTTTGACTGAGTTCACGTATTCCGGTGTCTGGGGAACGCTCGCACGTGGTTCACTACGTAGATGTCACGCCACGCCATCGCTTCTCAGCGGAGGCAGCATGCCATTCCTCGTGAGTCAAGCACGCTTTAGTCTGCCTGGTCCGATCTCCTTCACAACGCCGCTTTTCACTTTATGCCCCTCCTACTCACACCCCTTATTATACCCTGCCTTTATCTCCTGTCAATCAGATTTACTAGGGCATATAATTAAGAGTTGGGGAAGGGGAGGGAGGGGTGAAAATTTCGGCAATTAAAGACAGCAAAGAAATACACCACAACTACGTTTTAAATTTTCAACAGCCCAAAAACAATTCTAAGTAAAGACAACAAAGAAAGTACAGTGTCACTAATAGCCCACAATCTAAGTTTAAAAGAAAAATAGCTATTACCAGTTATTGTAAAGCATTGAATTGAATATGCTTCCTTCCCCTTCTGGCTTCTATAACATTCAAAAATACATACATTTCTATCTCAGCTCTTTACCCTTACCGTCAAAAGGTAACTACAATCACAATAATCTACTTTCTACTAATACAGAGTCTATCACAGAACTAGAGCACAATGCAAAAACATCTGCTAATTTTCAAAAACAAACAGGTGACAACATACCAAGGTGATGTGGCTTTTTTTAAAATAGAAAAAAAATGTAATCTTTTAAACTAGTAGAAATCAGCAGTCCCAAAAGCACCTTGAACTACAAGAAAAAAACACAGTACCACACCGCTGCCACAATAAGTAAACATTTCTAAAACTTTGGAGAAAGAAGTAAAAATCAGAGACTGCGCAAAAAGATACAATGTACTATAAAGTATTAGGCAATAGGCTTACTCAGTTGTTTAACAGAGAAAATAAAGTACCTACCAAAACAGACAGAATACCCACAAATGACACTTAGGTTCTCAATATCAGACACCACCAAAGTCACATATAGAAAGGGTTTAAACTATAGTATTAAAATTAACCACATCAGAGTAGAAAGATCACACTAAATAAATGTGTTGATCCTTCTGACTTCCCAACGAAGATCTACCACACAAATTGTATATCTTCCTGGAGCCTACAGGGTTGTCTTTCACAATCACCTAAATTTACATAAAACAAAACAATTTTTAAACTGAAAATTATAGCAAAAAGCACTTAGCTTTGGGAGCTCTTCTCAAACACTGCCACTCAGCTCAGAGTTCTAGAATCAGATCATGCAATGTATGTCCCTCCGATTCAATGACTGAGTGCGACTCGAGTGCTTTAATGTACATTGTGCTTCAGGCACACAGAACAGCTAATAACCTTTGCCATTTTTTTATACTTTCTGTAATATTATAAAATGGGCTAAAAATGTAAGCCACTGATTGGCTGTTTCTGCTCCCCAGCCTTGTCCTTAATCCCTTATATTTTATCCAACCGGCCCTAACGTCTGCGCGGCTGCCCCTTAACAACAACAAATCACTGAGCTGTGCCAAGCAGAAACAAAAAGACAGCCTGGCACAGCTCAGTGAGCGGCAGTGGGAAATCTCGGTAGCGGGAAAGAGACAGTCATACAAAACTTCAGCTCACACTAGCGGGAAACGGTTGCCTCATCGGGACACCAGCAACAAACAGAAAAAACACGTATACCACACAATATACCAACCCTCGACCACAAACCTCACACAACCCATTTTTGAAATGGTTAACCTCATCTCCTTCTGTTGTATCTTTCCCTAGCAACTGTGCGGCTCTCCTCGCAGTCAAACTGTCTGAATCACTGTGGCAGTTCTAAAGTCGACTGCAAAACCGGAAGACGATTGTCAGCAGTCATCTCACGCAGTTTCTACATTTGGCACTTCCCCTTTCCTTGGAAAAGAAAAAAAAATTAAACAAAATTGGCTGCATCGCAATTCGATAAAATGTACCATGCTGCCAACCGCGATCTCCAAACCACCGGAAAACCGGAAGTAACAGCTAAGCAAGCAGCTCAGTCAATCCCTAAATTAACACCTGTTCTCTTTTAAAATCCAGCAGCACATGATAAACCGTAAAATAGGACACAAAAACCACACACACACACACACACACACACACACACAAAAATTGAAATCTTGGAGGGGGGGGGCACTCTTCAGTTCCGGCTCAGTCACAGGCTGTCATCACTCAAAGCAGCCACTCGCTACGGCTGTATGAAACTAAAACTATCTGAAAACGGGGGTGACACTGAAGACAAAGACAGAAATATTTAAAAAAAGTGAAAAAAAAATAATTTCAATATGTTGCTGATGGGGCATGATGACAAGAATAGTCACAGTAAATACTAAAATACCTTCATTACAACACAATGACAGGGACTATTTTTCTCCTACTAATATAATCATTTATTTAATTATTTTCAAATACTCTTTTCTATGCATTTAAAAAAATAACATTTGTACTGAGGACCATTTTAAAGCAATAACACCTCCAGGTGTGGTTTATGGCCCTGATAGGAGCTGCGCCCAGTGGCATAAGGCACTCGGCACAAGCGCCTCGTGCTAGATGCACCCCTGAAGTGTTTCTCAGGCGATAAACCACACCTCATCATGTGTTATTGCTTGCATGATGTATGTAGCTATATTATATGTATATATATATATATATATATATAGATATATAGATATACATACACATATGTATATGTACATACATATATATTATGCTATTATGCACACACACACACACATAAATACATTTATATATACACATAATATATATATATATATACACACACACATAAATGATATATATATATATATATATAGTATACAGTATATGTGTATTCATACATATATATATATAGTACATACATATATTTATTTATTCACACACCCACCCTTGACACGCTAATACTTCTGTCTACTTCCACCCCTTCATTGCTTTTCTTTCCCCACTACTCCTTTCCATAGTTTTGATATATTTTTTTTAAATACATCTACCCTTGTGATATAAGAAATAATATTAATTCTACAGCTTATAAACCCCTACAGTCCTTTAAGTACCCCCTCTCCAGTTTATTGGTAATGTTATTTATGTGCTCTGCCCTGTTTTCTTTCACTCACCAGAACATTTTAGCTCAGCATTTTGTGTTTTTTTCAGCTTTGGTATTTAGTCTGCTGCATTTTTATTATTTAACAATTGAGTGCTCAAAGTAGTCACCACTGGTGCCGTGGCTGTGTTATTAAGAGCATCTCTTCATACACTGCATATTTGATTAAGAAAACATGATACTTACCCTAATTTTTCTTTTTATCCGTGGTGGGACATGACACTCAGCAAACCCCTAGCCCTATAGATCACAGACTTGTATGAGATCCGTGATAACAATCTGATGTTTGTCGTCCTTGTGTTGTCATTATTTGCTTATGCATCGGGTGAACTGGCAGAATGGGAAGCCTTGTGCTGATCCGTGCTGGGATGCAACACTCAGCAAACCTCTATCTAACACTGTTGATCACTGACTACGGGATTGTTTTCTTTGCATGGATTGAATAGAACTTGTTTCCCATTGGCTGTACTTGAATTTGAGATTTTTTTCAGGGACCTGAGTTGTATGAGAACCGTGATTACAATCTGATGTTTGTCGTCCTCGTACTGTCGTGATTTGAGAATGTGTATTTTTTTCATCCGGGACCTGACCTGTGAACCAAGATCCAACATTGTCAGTATTGCTTATACATCAGGTGAATTGGCGGAATATGAAGCCTTGTGCTGATCCATGCTGGGATGCAACTCTCGACAAACCTCTGTCTGGCTCTGTTGATTGCTGACTACTGGATTGTTTTCTTTGCGTGGACTGAATAGAACTTGTTTCCCATTGGCTATACTTGAATTTGAGATTTTGCTTCAGGGGCCAGAGTTGTATGAGAACCGTGATTCCAATCTGATGTTTGTCATCCTCATACTTTCGTGATTTGAGAATGTGTATTATTTTCATCCGGGACCTGACCTGTGAACCAAGATCCAACATTGTCAGTATTGCTTATCCATTGAGTGAATTGGCAGAATGGGAAGCCTTGTGCTGATCAATGCTGGGATGCAACACTTGGCAAACCTCTATCTGGCACAGTTGATCGCTGACTACAGGATTGTTTTCTTTGCGTGGACTGAATAGAACTTTTTTCCCATTGGCTATACATGAATTTGAGATTTTTCTTCTGGGACCCGACTTGTATGAGAAATGTAATCCCAATCTGGTGTTTGTCGTCCCTGTGCTGTCATGATTTGACAATGTGTATTTTTACATCCGGGACCTGACCTGAGAACCAAGATCCAACGTTGTCAGTATTGCTTATACATCTGGTGAATTGGCAGAATGGGAAGCCTTGTGCTGATCCGTGCTGGGATGCAGCACTCTGCCAACCTCTGCCTGGCACTGTTGATTGCTGACTACAGGATTGTTTTCTTTGTGTGGACTGAATAGTACTTGTTTTCCATTGGCTATACTTAATTTGAGATGTTTCTTCAGGGACCCGACTTGTATGAGAACCGTGATCCCAATCTGATGTTTGTCGTCCTCCTGCTGTCATGATTTGAGAATGTATTTTTTCATCCAGGACCTGACCAGTGAACCAAGATCCAATGTTGTCAGTGTTGTTATACGTCAGATGATTTGGCGGAATGGGAAGCCTTGTGCTGGTCCGTGCTTGGATACAACACTCGGAAAACTTCTATCTGGCACTGTTGATTGCTGACTACAGGATAGTTTTCTTTGTCTGGACTGAATAGAACTTGTTTCCCATTGGCTATACTATACTTGAATTTGAAATTTTTCTTCAAGGACCCGACTTGTATGAGAACCGTGATCCCTGTCTGATGTTTGTTGTTCTTGTGCTGTCATGATTTGAGAATGTGTGTTTTTTCGTCCAGGACCTGACCTGTGAACCAAGATCCAACACTGTCAGTATTGCTTTTACATCGGGTGAATTGGCGGAATGGAAGCCTTGTGCCTATCCGTGCTGGGATGCAACACTCTGCAAACCTCTATCTGGCACTGTTGATCGCTGACTACAGAATTGTTTTCATTGTGTGGACCGAACAGAACTTGTTTCCCATTGGCTATACTTGAATTTGAGATTTTTCTTCAGGGACTTGACTTGTATGAGAACCGTGATCCCAATCTGGTGTTTATCATCCTCGTGCTGTCATGATTTGACAATGTGTATTTTTACATCCGGGACCTGACCTCTGTACCAGGACCCAACGTTGTCAGTATTGCTTATACATGAGGTGAATTGGTGGAATGGGAAGCCTTGTGCTGATACGTGCTGGGATGCAACATTCGGCAAACCTCTATCTAGCACTGTTGTTTGCTGACTACAGGATTGTTTTCTTTGAGTGGACTGTATAGAACTTATTTCTCATTGGCTATACTTGAATTTAAAATTTTTCTTCAGGGGCCCTACTTTTATGAGAACCGTGATTACTCTGATGTTTGTCATCCTGGCGCTGGCTTGATTTGAAAATCATTCCCAAACTGTCCAAAGAAAAAAACCCCGAAAGCAAGAAACTCGCTTTGAAACCACCAGTACCAAACATCATGGGTACTCTATAATTCTTGTAAACGGTTTTATTTATACCTCTGGCCATGCTTCCGTTATGAAAACCAAATAGATTTTTTCAATGCAAGCTGAATCCGGAAAATTAAAAAGTCTTCCTCCTCTAGTTGGTAATGAAGATCTTAAAGGTCCTACAAAGATAAATACTCGTTTTATTTCTGCTGTATCTGGAACTGTTGGATGCTTGTATTGACCATATAGTGAGGTTGGATGGAAGAATTCTACGGTGGCAACAGTAGTATTTATCGATGTTATGCTTCCTGGGTACCACCCATTTTTGTATGCCACTGCAATCCAGTCATTCACAGTCACGTTTTTTCCCACTTGGTACTAGGTTGGATGATTCTGCCACTTCCAAATCTGAGAAATCACTGGGTTATTCATTTTCACTTTCATCTGAGGTTTTGTTATATACGATGTGCTGCTTTCCAGTCAATGCTGTTTTTCCTTTTTCGTCTTTGGTTGATCTTCGACATCAATTGAAGTTCCTTCACCACTCTCCCTCTGCTTCTGTTTTAATTCCTTTTTGATCTTTCTTTCTTCTCTTCTCGTCCTTCCTTCCTTGTTCGGCTTTTAGGTTATGTTCCAGTGCACTACTTGTTTTCCTTTTAAATTCTCTGTGACTCTTCCTGAGTTGCCTTCCATTTCTGCATGCTGTGACAATGATGCGTTGCTTTTCAACTTAGGTTTTACTTTTGATCCAAGATCCTCATGGTTTGATTTGAGTAGCAATATGGATGTGTGGAAATGAAGAGTAGCATGCCTCTTCCGTTGTTGACTGGCGTCCAGTGATCCAAAGTGCCGTCCACAGGTCAGATTTGTAAGTGGCGCTACCGCCACAGCTTTCACTGCATCTTCTTCCGCATCATGGCTGAAGTTTCGAGTAAGGAAGTCTTCCAGTTATCTTTCACAGCATAATTTCATTCCTCTGAGGATGGCTGCTGTACACCTAGTAAAAAACTCAATGTCTTCCGGAATGGATGTCGCCATTCTGAACAGTGCCAAACTTCTATTCCCAGCATATTCTAGGAACACTGGTGAGTCCTCACATGAAAGAACAGCGAGCGGATCTTCTAGCCAGGTCTCTATCTATGCATACTTTTTTTTATGTAATGATGCAGTTTCAGGTAGTTACATGTGCCGCTGATCATTGCTTCCCAGTATGGCCCAGTTATTTTGAAGTAGATGGCTGCCAGACTGTGCACCATGGCTACCACTTTGTTGTCTTGCAAGTCCAGAAGTACCAATTTGATCTTCAAATTATTTTTGTCCAAATGATCAATGAACTTGATGATATCCATTCTGTGATGTAGAATCTGTGCCACAGTTTCGAACAGTCAGTTGAATCTGTTGTCTCTGTAGTTTCCGACTGTCGATTTTATATTGCTGTTTAAGGTACAGTAGCTCAGCCACTTTTTTCTTGCTCCATTTTTCTCATCTGGTACTGGACCAAGACCCTCTGATGCCATTCTCACAGTCCTTACTGCTGCAACTTCCCTTCCATATTTTAATTACTTTATCCCGTCCAAGTAAAATGTTGTTGTCTTCTATTTCTTTTTGAAGAACTCTTAGGTTGTCCACTGCATATTTATGGAATCCTAGTAAGACATGGACCATGCATTGAAATTCATCTCCACATTCCTGTAGCATTTTATTCCTCCAGATTTGTAGCTACTGGTTTGGTAGTTTTTCATTTGCAGCTCTAGCTGTCATGATGTATGTTAATTTTCTTATGATGGTGTTGAGCATGTTCTCTCCGTAGTCCAATATTTCACTTAGTTCTACTTTTGAAGTTTCCGTGATGGTTTCTGCAGTTTCACTTGCGATGCATCGGAATCCAAGAGGTAAACTCCTACCGTTGTCCAAAGTGATGCTATTGCCTAGTATTTTCTGTTTTTTCCTCGAGGTCCCATCTTTATGAAGTCCCCAGTGATCCGCTTTCTCCAGTTTTTCAGCATACATGGACTTCATGAGAAACTTTGCTTCATCTGTGATGTTAACTACTGTTTGCCGATGTGGAAGGTCCCTTTCTGCAAACTGATGTTTAAATACATGTTTTTCAACTGACGCTATTACCTTATCGAGTTTATCCATTGCCTCTTCCAGCGATATCAGCTCCAAAACACGAATTCTGACATCCACTGTAAATACTCCTTCAACAATGGTGTCTATCCTTGTTGGGGTGTCAGAATGGATCCGATCAATCTGTTCTTTTAAATTATCAATTTGTTCACGAAGGGTGGAGTTTTCATCTTATGATTTCTTCAACCTCATTTTCCTTGAAGGGATTCTTAGTAGTCTTCTTCATTGTAGTTTTCTAGTAGCTCTTCATCTTTCTAGCCTTCCACAGCTTTCATTGTAGAACATATATAGATTCTTGTAACTATTCTTTATCCTTTTCTAGTTCCTTGTTCTTCCGTTCTAGTTAAGCTATCATTTGATTATTTCTCTGCCCTTTCTCATCGACATTTCTAGGGTAGTTCTTTGTTTTCTGTGACTGCAGCTTCTCTCTGTACTTTCTCGTCAATGTCTTCAGCTTCTTCAAGTAAGTAACTTGTTTATTTATTTGATGCTGTCGCACATTTTCATTTTTTTGTGCAGCCGTCAAACACACATGTCTAAGTGTTAAAGCGCTACTGCTAGCTTGGTCTTTGTTCCTGTAGTTTTCACTATTTTGTACACCAGTTGTGTGCACTTCCTCGGTATCTTCATTCTCTTCTGTGTGCGAATCAGAAGCAAAGTAGAAAACTGTCTCATCCAAAGAATTCCTTTCTTTATCCTTCCGAAGTCATCATAGTTCATCTCTCTTACTGTGCAGGGCCTCCATATGATTCACCACATTCTCATCAGCGATGATACTGTTATCCGTAACTTGTTTAATCCACGGAACCCAAATATCTGTGCCAAGTGGCTTGTTGACTCTCTTCTTGCTCAACACACACCGGTATATATCCAGAATCAAACCATTCTTTGGGTTCACAATTACAGGTAGGGTGTTATGTATTAAGTCTTCTTCATGTATGCCAGCTGATTCTGCATATACTCCCAATCCTAGTGGTTTGGAGCGTGTCTTCTGTTTCTTGGCAGGCATGTTATATTGTGAGTTGATCAGCTGGTCAAAGTGAGAATTCCGGAGCAACAGGTAGAATTCCTATGGAATGCAGATGGACAATATTTAGTATAACTTAACTGTACATTGCAGTAAAAAAATCCCATGAATGTACCACTAGCAAGAATAATAAATTCCTGGTATCTGGCATTTGCATAGTGCAAAGCAAATAAAAGAGCGTGCGCTGCTACGTAAGGGGATATGATATCAGTCGTTAAATAGTACTAATAATATACACATACCCGTACTGTTTGTAACATTTATTTAACCTTACTGTGAAGCACTGCACTGGATTTGCTGTATTTGCTAGATGGTGCTTCGGATACTGTTGAGTGTCAACTTGCCGTGATACGGATGGATGCAGACAAAAAAAATAATCAAGACAATGTGGCAATAATTACAAGGAATCCATTCCAGATTACATGCGTATGGTCAGGTACAGAGTGATGACATGCAGTGAAATGAATGGATGCAGATAGAAAACAAGATAATGCAGCAGTGAGAGAGACAGAGAAGCGTCACCAGAAGGAGGTGAGGAAGACTGTCGAGTGAGTGGTGACAGTTGACATGCTTGATGCTGCAACATGAATGGATGCAGATGAAACAATAACCAAAACAACGTGGGACCACAGCAGAAAAAAGGTAACCCATTGGCTCCTATTAGGTCAGAGTGCAACATTCCACTACCCACCCACATGTGAGTGACTAAAAGCCAAAAAAAAACAACTTGGTGTCTGTTGTTCATTTGCCAAGTAACTTTACTCTGCAGAAAATACTAAAAATAATAACAGCTATGGCTGCTGTTTTGGAAGACTGACACGGGTAGTGACGTCAGTCAGAAAGTGTGTTAACCACCCTTGCTAAGTTGCATCATTCAAAAACATTTGAAATTCAGACCCAAAGTTTCAGCCAAATGAAAAAACAAAAATGAGCTAAAACCTCCTATCCCATACAAAGTGAAAGAGGTAATGGAAACTGTAGTGTGCTGACTGTGAAACCCTAATTGTTATTTCTGAAGTATATTTCTAGTTGTTCGTTTCATCTTATTCTGTTACTGTGATATTACTTTGATGCAAAACAAATCTGCATGTCATACGGGAATATAGATATGAGCAATCATACTAACTTAGCAAAGCAATATTACTATGTGGATGTCCTGTAGTTAGTGGTACTACTTGATCACTGAACTTTGCCATGTATTGGGTACCAGCATTCTAAGAGGCAGAACTGGCAGCAAGAGGTGATGAAGTTTCTTAGAGCTGTGAATTTAAAAATGTATTTTAACAAATATAAATTATGTTTTAATAAAGTATTTATTAAATAAACATCCTTAATGTGTATGTGTGTCATTTATTTGATTAGATAGTTGAATGAATAAAAAAATTATTGTTTTTTAGCTTTGAAAAATTGTGTTACAGTCCTGAGACGATGCAGAGAACTGTAAAAATGGAATCATGTGTGCAGCATTATTAGGCACTGTGGGCTGGATATTCAAACTGCGCCATTCTGTGGGTCTCCGTAGGTGGGTGGGGTCAGGGTCCACTAGATCACCAGGGAAATTGGACCTTGGGGGGGTTTACTCTTATGCCCGCGATCGGGCTTCTCGGTCCACTGGACCACCAGGGATATTGGTCCTTGGGGGGGGTTGAAGTCCGTTCTGCCCGTGATCGGGCCTAGTCGGAGGTTGAACTCTGTTCTTCCAGCGATCGGTCTAGTCGAGGTTGAACCGTTCTGCCAGCGATTGGGCCAGTCGAGGGGGTTATTTCTGTTATGTCCGCTGACCGGGCCAGTCGGGGGTCATTTCGTTATGCCCGCGATCGGCCAGTTGGGGGTTCATTTCGTTATGCCAACGATCGGGCCAGTCGGGCGGAGGTCATTTATGTTATGCCCGCGATCGGGCCAGTCGCAGGGTTAATTTATGTTATGCCCGTGATCGCCAGTCGGGGAGTGAGATCTGCCCGCGATCGGCTAGTGGGGAGTGTGTTCTGCCCGCGATCTGGCTGCAGGCGGGCACAGGAACAAGTGGAGGGCCACCCACAGGTGGCACCTGCTGTGTTGCGCCCTGCAATGCAGCAGCTCACCTGTGGGTGGCCCTCGACTTAATCCTTTTTTTTTTCGGCTCAAAGTTGTGCAGGCACAGGTAGGGGGTTGCGCCTGCACAACCCTGCACAGCCCGGCTGAATATCAGGCTGTGCAGTTTATTGATGGTTCCTCTCCCTCTGGTTGAGCATGCCTTCATTAGCATTGCTCTGTTGCTCAGCATGACTTGGGGAGCGCAACTGCCTTCTGCTGAATATCGCAGAATGGCGCAATTTCAGACTTGTGCAGGCGCAACCGTATTGCGCATGGCGTAACCCTTTTGAATATCCAACCCTGTATGTTTTGCCTCCAATAGCTTTGGCACCATACAACACCTCAGTGAAAGCTTATCATCAAAGTATTCATCATTTCCCAAGCTGCAGATTCATTCCATACACTAAGTAGGAGTTTTAGTAAAAACATATGAAATTGCCATTTATTGTGCATAATCATGTCATTAACGTGTATATTAAAACAAAGCTTGGGATGTTATTAACCAAAATCTGCAAAAAGCTAGTCAAAATATTGTCTGGCGAATCTGCAATCCTCAGTTCTAGGGACATGGATATGTTGTTCATCCACACTCATTGGCAGGTATCCTTGCCGCTTTAAATCTTGCCGGAAGGTCTTCAAGCTTGCTCCTCCCACCCACCCGGGTGGTATAACTCTCGGCTCCGCCCCATGACGCCAGATCTTCCTTACCGCTTGGAAGCTCAGGTTCCCTCCTTAACGCTCTGTGTTTGAGACTGGTTCCTATTTCTCCGTTTGCGGATTTAAAAATAAATTTTGCGAAAAGACTTCAGTCTTCGATCCCTCGCGGCTGCGATGGACAATCGACTCCCGGTTTGGAGATGCCCATGCGGGCAGAAGATGTCTCGACGGATCCACACTCACGCGTGTCTGCTTAGGCCTTGAGCACGACCCGCAGGCTTGCGACCTGTGCTCATCTTTCTCGGCCTACGTCCTCGAAGACCGTGCTGCCCGATTGCAACTGGGCCGTCCCGAGAAGCGTTTCCCTCCGGTGAAGTCCAAGGAGGCCCAGTTGGCGGTGTCCGCGGCGGCGGGCTCGGCGGATCAGCTCGAGCGGATGGTCGCCCTCGAAGAGGAGGCGGCGCGGGCCGTATCTTCCTCGGCCGCGGCATTTATCCCGCTCTCTCTGGGTTCTTCCTACACGGCTTCTTTTAAGGAGCTTTGTCTGTCCCTCTCCACTAAGGGAGAAGGGCCTACGTCTGCGGGACCTTATTCTCGGTCCAAAAAGAAGGACAGGGTTAAGTCCCTCCGTCGACGCTCTTGGGAGCGGGAAAGGTCCCTCTCCCCGAGTCGTCGACCGTCGGCTTCGGTCGACCGCTCGGCTTCGGCCACTGGCCTCACGGTGTCCCCGTCAGGTCAGTTGACCGAGACTCCCACCGACGAAGTCGAGATTTTTCTCGACCCGTTGGACGGGCTGTCGCCTTTAGCAGCCGAGATTCCCCTCCCCGGTTCCACCGGGAGGTGTGGGATCCGTGGGCTCGCCTGTGCCTCGGTTCCGGAGCCTCGGATGGACCATCGAGCGAAGAGTGCCGGTTCCGGCCGACACCTCCCGCACCGACCTCGGAAATTCCGGGACTCTCGGTCTCGGACCTCTTAAGTCCAGCGATCCCACGTCATAGGCGGTCTCGGTCTCGACACCATGATGGCCAGCGTCGCGCTTCGTCCTCGTCCTCCTCCTCGGACGAGGGAGGCTTCAGGCGTAAGTTAATCCGTGATGCGAAGACCTCATGTTGCAACAGCTCCTCCTGGCGGGAGTAAGCCGACCCGTCGCCTTCCGGCCATTAAGTAACTGTCACGGGCGGCCGACAACCCCTCGACTTATCCGAGGCCTATACCCAGGCGGTTGTTGGCCAAAACCAGCTGCTCCACCGATTCGGTGGAACCTCCGCCTCCACGGCCACCTATTGGGGCTCCGACCAAGGATTCTCGATCGGCTAAGGGTCTCCCATCGGCTGTCAGTTACCCTCACTCCCGACCGACCTCGGCAGGTGAAGGGTGGCTCAGGCCAGAGGCAGCTCTTGGAGACTCTTCAGTCCGAAGATGATTCCTCCTTTTCTCAAGCGACTGGACTTGGAGTCTTCAGGAGGTCAGTCAATGGACGATAGCCCGTCGTCCTTCCTAGGACTGCTTCGGCTCATCTCGGAGTCCACCGGGATGGAGCTCGAACCCGTTTCCAAACGGGCCAGGTATCCCTCACGGAGATTCTGGACCGAGGATTCTCCGACGGAGGCCTTTCCGTGGCCGAGGCCCAGTGGGTCCGGCACTGGAGCTTTGGCAGCGCCTGCTTCCTGCCCTCGCGCCCGGCCAGGATGGCCAGAAGTATCGGTCCCTACGGTTCCTTGTCCGGTTTTGAACACCCCCTCTGCTGAGGGTTGGTTACCGACAGCGTTTTCAGCTGGCTCGCAACGCCAGGATGTGGACAAACCTCCTGACAAGGGTCCAGAAATTGGACTATGTCGGGCGAAAAGTCTCGCTAGGCCCTCTCTCGCCTTCGTCAGGCCAGTTCGGCCGTCCTCATGCACATTTTTCTCATGCCTGTTGGGCTCCCTGGATGAGGTCATCCTCATCTTCCGCTTGATCTGCAGACTACGGTTAGCAGGTGCGGGACCAGGGCAGGGCAGTGGCCAAACAGCAGCTCAGACTGCTTTGGATATAGGGACTCGTGCCAGATCGGTGGCGGCCGCGAGTGGCTATCGTCAGCTGAGCTTGGCTGAGGATATCCACCTTTACTTTTGATACCCAGCACAAGTTGGCGGATGTTCCCTTTTTGGGGACTGACCTCTTCGGCCCTGGGGTGGAAGGTCACCTGCAGAGGATCGAGAAGTCCAATGCTATCTTGGACTCGGTCTCTTCCGCTCAGAAGGACAAAGGCCGCAAGCCACAGCCTAAGCCCTTTTGTCCTTCTGTGCCCCCGGCGCGCCCGGCCCAGCAACGTCAGGGCCAGCAGGCTCGGCCTTGGCATCCCAAACCCAAGCCGCCGGCTTCCTCTAACAGGAGGCAGGGAGGAAGGCCCAGGAGGTCCCTCGGCGGTCCCTCCTCAAGCCTGCCCAGTGCCGGGCTGAGGGTGTAGCCCCCATTCCGTCACCTCACCTAGGTCCCCGTGGAGATGGCTCCGCACTTCCGTCCCGCCTGGTCCGCTGTTACCACGGACAGGTGGGTCTTGGAGGTGGTGGGAAGAGGCCTGCCTCTGGAATTCGAGCAGGCACCACCCTTCAGAGCCGTCGCCCCTCGGGGGGCTTCGGGGTCCCCAGCCTCACTGGCGGCTCGTCGAGCCGACATCGCTCTCCTCCTCCAGAAGGAGGTGATAAGAGAGGTGGCGGACCCTCCTTCAGACCCAGGGTTTGTGTCCAGATACTTCCTGGTTCCGAAACGGACTGGGGGCTGGCGCCCCATTCTCGACCTACACGACCTAAACAAGTTCCTAAGGTCTCGAACCTTCAGGATGGTCACTCTGGCTCAGATAATACCATCCTTGGAACGCGGCGTGTGGTTCTGCTCTCTGGACTTCTAGGACGCGTTTCCACGTCCCTATCCGTCCGCCTCACCGGAGATTCCTTCGCCCGAGCGGAAGGATCCTTTCGAGTTCCAAGCCATGCCCCTCGCTTGTCTCCAGCTCCCAGGGTCTTCACCAAATGCATGGCAGTGGTGACAGCATTCTCGCGGCGCTGAGGGGTCCGGGTACCCTTACCTGGACGACTGGCTGATAGCAGCTCCCTCCAGGAAGGAGGCGGAGTGGTCCAGAGATCTGGCCCTCCAGGTCTGCTCTCAACTGGGCCTCCTTATCAACGAGGCCAAGTCGGAACTTGAGCCAAAGCAGGTGATTCTATTCATCGGGGCGCAGCTCGACTCTCTTCGAGCCAGAGCTCGGCTCCCGGCGGACAGGGCCGGGGTTCTTTCCTCCTTTGCCCGATCATTTCTGGTTGGGCAATTGCGCCCTGCCCGGGACTTCCTGCGCCTCCTGGGTCTCATGGCGGTCTGCACCAGCGTGGTCCGTTGGGCCCGCTGGAACATGCGTCCCCTTCAATGGGGACTGGCCAGCCAGTGGTCACAATGCTGCGATCCTTTGGACCAGCTTGTGTCGGTGACTCAGGGGATGTGGAACGCTCTCCAGTGGTGGACCGTTCCAGATCATTTGCAGGAGGGCATCCCGTTCGTCCGCCCCGAGCCGACGGTCTCTCTATCGACCGATGCCTCTCTGATGGGTTGGGGTGCCCATCTGGGGGAACACCGGGCTCATGGCCTCTGGTCCCCGCGGGAGTCCCGATGCCACATCAACCTGCTGGAGCTCCGAGCGGTCCGCCTAGCTCTCACCGTCTTTGCTCCGTTCCTCCGGGGTCAAGTGGTCCGAGTCCAGACGGACAATACCACGACCATGTTCCTACCTAAACCGCCAGGCGGGGCGCGCTCCATGCTTCTATGCAAGGAAGCTCTCGCATTTGGTCACTCGTCGCAGCCTGGAGGCGGATCTCCTAGCCATTCATGTGGCAGGAGCTCCAACACCCTGGCCGATGCCTGAGCCGGATAGGGGCTGCATCCGAGTGGTCTCTCCTGCCGGAGTTAGTACAGCATCTGTTCTCCATTGGGGCACACCTCAGGTGGACCTGTTCGCCTCCAGGAGAGCGGCTGAGACTGTTCCATGCCGCCCTCAGCAGGGCTCGCTGCAGGGATGCCTTCTGAGGCAGTGGACCCCGGGCCTCTTTTCTGCTCCCCATTTCCTTGATCCACAAGGTGCTTCTCAAGGCGAGGAGGGACAAGGCGGGTGATTCTGATAGACCAGACTGGCCTCGCCAGTTCTGGTACCCAGATCTCCTCAGTCTCAGCTCCAGGACTCGCGGCAGCTTCCAGCTCGCCGGACCTGCTCTCAGTCAATCAGGGAAGGTGTTTCCATCCGACCTTCAATCCCTGCACCTGACGGCCTGGTTCCTGAGCTGGCTAGAGTTCCAGGCCTTGGGTCTTTCCGACGAGGTCCTCAATGTAGTTGAGGCGTCCCGTATGAGTCGACCAGAAAATGTTATGCCTTCAAATGGAAAAGGTTTTCCATTTGGTGTCAGAGCAAGGGCTTGGACCCTTCGCTCTGTTCCTTGGCAAGCATCTTGGACTATTTATGGTCCCTTTCTAATCAAGGGCTTAGGTCGATGACCCTAAGGGTGCACCTGGCAGCCATCTCTGCTTACCGGGCACGGGCCGGAAGCAGTCGGTGGCAGAGGAGAAGGTGGTCTGGCGCTTTTCAAAGGCCTTGATCACATTTCCTCCAGTCGCGGGAACCCCCACCTCCGTGGGATCTACTGCTGGTATGGCAAAGCTCATGGGCAAGCCATTCGAACCTATGCACAGGTGTGTCTCTCTCACCTGTCGTGGAAGACCACCTTCTTGGTGGCTATCCGCTCAGCCAGAAGGATGGGAGAGCTCAAGCGCTTTCCATCGAGTCTCCTTTCCTGGTCTTCCACAGGGACAAGGTTGTCCTGCGCCCCAACCCGAAATTCCTTCCGAAGGTGGTGTCGGAGTTTCACCTTAACCAGGTGTTGACTCTGCCGGTGTTCTACCCCAATCACACCTCGGAGGCCGAATATAGGCTCCATACTTTGGACCCTAGAAGGGCGCTCGCTTATTATAAGGAGCGCATGGCTGAAATTCGGGGAGAGGTTCACCAGCTGTTTGTCACCTACGATGAAGCCGCACCTGGCAGACCTGCAGCCAAGCGGACAATAAGCAGGTGGGTCACTTCCTGCATAGATCTCTGCTATAAGTTGGCGGGCATGGAGCCTCCCAGAGGGATAAGAGCTCATTCTACCCGCCATACTGCTGTGATGGCTTCGCTGCTTCCAGGGACGTCCCCTATCAGGAAATCTGCAGGGCTGCTACCTCGAAGTCAACAAACACCTTCATTACGCATTACCACATCGACCTTGAGTCATGCCGGGATGCTGGTTTGGGGCCTCGGTTCTCAGTCTCTCTTTCCCAAGTAAGTATTGGGTTAATAAGTCTTTGCCTCCCTCCTCCGGAGAACTGCTAGGAGTCTGCCAATGAGTGTGGATGAACAACATATCCATGTCTAGAAATACAGGTTACTCACCTGTAACAGGAGTTCTAGAATGGTATATATTGTTCATCCACCACGACCCACCCGACCTCCCCGGCTTCGACGCACAACCTGAGCTTCCAGCGGGCCAGATCTGGCGTCATGGGGCGGAGCCGAGAGTTATACCACCCGGGTGGGTGGGAGGAGCAAGCTTGAAGACCTTCCGGCAAGATTTAAAGCGGCAAGGATACCTGCCAATGAGTGTGGACGAACAACATATACCATTCCTAGAACTCCTGTTACAGGTGAGTAACCTGTATTTACAAGCCACTAGAGCAGGAACTCTATTAAAGGCTTCCTGGCGCGCTACGCAGCCCTTTTCTGCACCGAACCTGAACCGAGCATCATGTGGTGAGGTGTCGGCACTCAGGAGTTCAGGTGGCAATCGTCGTGAAAGTGCCTAGGTAATTTGATTTCCCATCCCAGTTAATTTCAGTGTGCGATTTATTCAAAATAAGAATTTGGTTTATTTTTACTTTTTTATTTGTAGGTGGAGAGAATACAGAGAACTGCAAAGATTCTACACTACAGCCTTCGATTTGATCACCTCACTCCAGAAGCCAGCCAAAATGTGATTGAAATTCATTTTGTACCTCAGCAATCGTTGTGTTATTGGAAATAGTTCATTTAAGTTAAAAACAATTGTCCTTTTTAAATTCTGTGGTTAATGTCATGAAACCAAATGATGATTTTTATCCCCCAGGCTGAAGAAGAGCTGGGAGAGGAGGACAGTTTTAAAGTTTTTATTCAGTCCGTAATTCAACATTTTTTTTTTGGTGTACTTCTCTCCCAGGTTCCTTTCCCGTATCAAGTGTGGGGCACCGGCATAAAGAATTTGTTGCCACAGTGAGTAATTAAAATAAAATCATATTCATAGGAAAAACACACATCAGCCCCTGAAGCATAGCAAACTCCCAAGCAAATCACTTTACGTGTACTGGGACTGTGTACTGTAATTTACACTCAGTACAGCAATCATATCCCTCAACACGCTTGAATGAATGAAAATGTTCTGTATGTGTTGTTAGTTACTGTACCTTGTGATGCCTTTCCTTAAGCAGGCTTAAGTTTAAATCCATTTCCAGTTTGAAAGTGTAGATGAGTTCCCTGCGGTAGTCGGTATCGGACCGTTCATTGTCAGGTTGTTTCAGGCGCCCTCACAGAAGACCTCCAAGAACACTGGCGAGACCTGACCCACCTGTGCCCTCTAGAGCAGCCCCGACTTGACTCCCCTGATCAGGTATTGTAAAGGGGTAAGCAGGGAAAGGTAAATATTGCTGCATAGTCTATCACATTGTTGTCTCACTCAGTTCCTGATTTCTCCCAAGCCCCCGTTATCTCCCTAAGTCCTGAGGAGGCAAGAGAATAGGTGGGCATTCTCTACTCTCGGGTGGGCGATGCGTGACCTCGATGTGTATGCTTCATCCGATCCGTTTTCATGGCCTTAGTTTGGATTCCCAGTTCCCTCCGGTAATTTCCCTGTCTGCATACTGGTGGCAATGCATGATGAGATGAGAACTCGTTGCAACTGCAGTGTGCTCAGTCAGACTTAAAAAAAAAAAGTTTTAGCTTCACTGTGTGAGAGAACGATCCTCTCAATGTGTCAAAATGACTGAATAATTACACAGTGTATTGTTGTAACTCATGTTAAGCTTCAGTTCAGGGTAACCAAGTTGGTTAAGCGGTGTTCTGCATTAAGAATAGCACTACAGCATTTAGATTAGAATAGCAAATAGAATTATTAATAGCAGCAATGGCATTGGCACTGCAAGATATTTTTAGTTGGGGAAATAGGGAGAGTTGTGTGTGTGTGTCTCAGGGGGGCTACTGGTCCATATCAAGAAAGGGTGTTTTGCAAATGGGGCGGGGTTCCAGCATCATGGAAGGTGAGGTGGGGCCCAGCATCAGGAAGGTGGGGGGGGCTGAGATATATTTAGCAAATTACAGTGTTATGGGGTCTGCCCGATTGTGATGCCCTCATCGTTCTCACTAGTCTAAATAATACCACTCAGTTCCCACTCCAACAGTCCCCCTTCCCTCCCCCCATGGTCTTGTGTACAAACCATGACTCTATCTCAACTTCTCTTAAACTGTACTGGGATAGATATTAAAGGGGTTGCGCCTGTAGTAGAATTTTCTGAGTTCATAAAGCTATATTTGCTATTATATGCCTTGAAGCTATGCTTGCTTTGTAAGCCATGCTGTAACAAAGTCATAATGGATGTAGCAGAAATTGTTGGTATCATGTTGTTTTTTTTACAGGGTTGTAGAATGATACTGAGGTTACTTGAGGTACATTTGTAGGAACAGAAAGCAAGATAAAACTGGGCAGAACTGGTTGTACCAGCCTGAATAACATGCTTGGGCAAAAAATACAAGATAACGGCACGTTGAGGCATTGAAGGCAAGCTGTACGTTGCTATGGTGTGAGTGAAACTCATTGTTTCACTCAGGTCAGATTGACCCAGGCATACGTATCAAGAAGTATTGGGAAAGAAATGAAATAAGCAGCGAAAAAGTACCCCATACATTGGTATCAACATGTTTTTCTGTTATATTGGTATCAACTTGTTATTCTGTTTTATGATTGGCTAATACTGCAATGTTGATATTTTTCAAGATAAAAATTCGTCTTTCAGTAAAATTAACAACGCCTAACAACGCCTTGATAAAAAGGTATAAAAGTGATTGACTAATGAAACTCGGAGAGCCTTGCATGATTTTTGGAAGCAGACTCCCATATGCATATGTAATAAACCGTTCTTTCTACTATGCAGTGGTCCTGAGTCTGATTTTAAACTAAAGTGTAAGAACATATATTTTTTTTTCACGACAATTTGGCGTAGTCGGCAGGATCAGCACGTTCGGACCTCGTTCGGCTCGGTCTGGGACCGCTTCCCAGGTCTCTCGCTCGGAGGAGAAGTCCTGAGCTGAGGGGAACGCTGAAGGAAAATCTCAAAGATACAGCCAGGGGAGATTGAAATGGGACGGCCCCGATCGTGACTTGATTTTGTTTCCTCTGGGCTCCGATCGGCGCTGTTCTGTAAGTACCTACCTTGTCTTTTTGCCTTGGGACGCTGCATATTATAAAGAATAAGTAAACAAGTAAATGGGGAAGTGTTGAGCCTGTTTTAATTGTATGAGACTTTAAGGCAGAAGGGAGACAGGGAAAACCGGGGGGGACCCTGCAAGAGAACTCTTAGGTGAGTTGAGCACCCCTAGCAAGATACCCTTAGGTGGGTTGAGCGCCCTAGCAAGATACCCTTAAGTGGGTTGAGCAAAGGGACCCTAGCAAGATACCCTTAGGTGGGTTGAGCGCCCCCTCAAGATACCCTTAGGTGGGTTGAGCGCCCTAGCAAGATACCCTTAGGTGGGTTGAGCGCCTTAAAACTGTGGAGGGGGCAGGCAACAGTAACTCCCGGTGGTTGTTTTTTATCTTTTCCTTTGTGATTTGCTCTCTTTGTGCGGGTTTCTTTTACTTGGGGTACAAAATCAGGAGATATTGGTTAAAATGGGGGGGGCGCAGCAAACATAAGCAGTAAAATAAAGGAGTCTCCGTGGGTTGCCTCCGGCCCGTAAAATGCATGCTTGATAGGTATGGAGAGGAACGTTCATGGAGGTAGGCATTGCCACACTGACGAGGACTGTTTCACGGGACGTTCAGCACTGATGTTGAAGGAAGTCAGATACTTTAGAGGAAAGGGAAAAACAAAGAAAAAGCTAAGATAGATTGGACCAGGTTTGTAGATGGGAGAGAGAAACTGAGCGTAGGCAGGAGAGTCAAGCTAAGGGATTAATGATTAAAGAAGAGGAGACAAAGAAGGTAAAATTTGCTCGACATGACACTCCACCACCATACAGGCCACCGCCAAATGCGCCTCCACAGGATGCGCCACTACCGGTGGTGCCCCCAGCGCCGCAGAGGGTGGAAGGACCCTTATTGATTTTTGGACGCCACCACGGCTCCAACACAACCTAGCCCTGGGAGTGCGGAGGGAGGACAAATCCTTTCTCCTGTGGCTCCTGCACCCCAGCCCACAACAGGCATCTGAAGTGGGCCCCTCAGCCACACCCTGCCTTTGCAGGTCGGGGATCTGAGGAGGGGCCAGAACAGACTCCTCGACATGTCCGCTTTGCAGATCCCCCCCCCAACAACAGCATTCCTCAGAACCCCCAGTGTTGACACCCAATGCTCCAGTAACAACTCCCACCCCTGTAACATGGCCACCGTCTCCTCCAAGTTGGTTTTATCCCTGGCATTGGTTCCTTCATAAGCCACATCCCAGTGAACCAGTGCCGCCAACCCCTCCGAACACACCGCAAACCTCGCCAAATACTGCTGTACTCCAAAGTACTCCGGGGGGACCCAGTGGCCCTTACAACCTAAGACCTAGGCAGGTGGTAGCTCAAATGCCTTTAATACAGTATCCCAACCCAAATGTGGCTGATGCAGCGCAGCACCCCTATATAGAGATAAATCGGACATGGAATCCGGATGAACTTCGTGAAGCCCTTAAGGAAATCCCCATGCTAAGAGATAACATTGAGGAATATGAAAAAGAATTGAGAAATTTGACTCATATGTATAAGTTGTCAACCACTGAGGTCGAAGAGTGTTTTCAACGCACGTTGAATGGGGTCTGGGAAGAAGTAAAAGGAGACTGGGACTCTGAGAAACCTAGAGGGGAAATGGAGGGTCAGGTGAATGCAGTGTTTGTTGCACTACGTGAAAAGTTTCAAAAGGTCACAGACTGGCCCCGAATAAAAAACACTAAGCAGGGACCCCATGAAACAGTGCATGAGTATAAAGAGAGACTTGAGACTGTATTTAAGCAATATTCAGGGCTGAGCCCAGACAACCCCGCTTACAAACACCAGTTGGGGATGGTATTCTGCTCAGGATTGAATGATCGAATCACGGACAGGAGTTACGACTGTGTGCATAGGCTGGGAAATGAAGACCTGGCAGAACTCAACGATACGCTGAGCACGCTGAGAGGCAACAGCGTGAAACTAAGGAGAAGATGAAAGAAAAGTTGGAGAAGGCACAATTAATGTATTTTGAAGGAGGCGGTAGAGGTGGGAAAGGAGGGGGACGAGGTAGAGGACGAGGAAAGCAAAAGGGTGGCTCCCCAGATAAACCTACCTCAGAATGAAGCAAACCTGGTGCTACGGTATGCTACAATTGTGGAGGACAAGGTCACTGGGCTCACGATTGCCCCAGTGATAAGCAGCAAACCACTCAACCATACCCACCACCACCACCTCCACCGCAGGCTTGTGGTTATGATTCCCAGCCAGATCCACCAACTTGGAGTTATAGCAGCTAGGAATTAGCGGGCCAGCACCAGATATTTGTAAACACCTCACAGCATCCTACAGATACACCAGAATTGACTTTGATTATAAAAGGGCAAGAAACTCTCTTTTCTGATAGATACAGGTGCCTCAATGTCTGTCATCCGAGACGTAGACCTAAAGCTGCAACCAACAGGAAGGACTATTAAAACAGTTGGGGCATCTGGAATTGAGATGGAGGAAAAACTGACTGAACCGCTGGAGGTGAAGTGTAATGAGGCAACTCTCCATCATACCTTTCTGTATAGTGATGTCTGCCCTGTGAACCTCATGGGACGGGATTTACTGGCCAAGCTCAATGCCTACATAATCTGCAGAAAAAGGGGGTTGGAACTTAAGTCCCAAGTAGCGGGTTTATATCCCTTGTGTGCCATGGGTAAACACGATTGGTTATATTGCTGGACATTAACAGCAGAAGTGCAGATAAAGTGGCTGTTGAACTGGGCACAAGCAATAACATGTCACCTTCAAATACAAACTGGGCTACATTGTACTACTCATTATTCAAAAGGGGAGAGAGATATGGAGTATGAATATGGGGAATGGGGAAAACAGCCTGTACAACAAACCTTAAATATTACTGAGATATTCGTGGCTGCAGATCGATGTGCAGCTGCAGTGGGACTTACCCGTAGACAGTGGAAAGTGTTTCAAGTGTCTAATTCGTACCCGTATATATCATTAACCAGGGACCCCTCAATTCCCTGGAAAGATTTGGGGCCATGGGTTAAGTGTATGAGACAAATTGATGACTGGGTGTGGCAGGGTGATAAGTGGACATCAGATAAAGGAGAATGTGCAAAGTACATCATCAAACAGACAGTAACAGCACAAGTAGAAGAAAGAGAAATGAAAGTAAACAAGGAGGTTAGTAGAAAGCAAGAACAACTGCAGGGGCCAGATTGGCTGGAACAGATTCCCCTGCAGTTATGGGGAATATCAGAGTATGATGTAGGATTAATAAAAAATGCACAGCCTTTGTCAGTGAAGCCAAAGTCCTCCTACCGACCTAACAAACACCAGTACCCACTAGGAAAAGAGGCGGAGGAAGGGATAGCTCCAGTACATGCTGCACTAGTTGAAAAGGGGGTTATAATTCTGTGCCCACATGCAACTGTGAACACCACAATTTTACCAGTTAGAAAAGCGAATGGTACATACAGGTTTGTACAAGATCTAAGGGCAGTCAATGAGACAGTTCATGTCAGAACCCCAGTAGTGCCAAATCCTATAACTGTTTTGTCAGCCGTACCCCATGACAGTTGTTATTTCTCTGTGATAGACTTAGCGAATGCGTTTTTCAGTATTCCCGTGGAACCAAATAGTCAGAAATGGTTTGCCTTTACCTATAAAGGGAAAAAGTGGACGTGGACACGCATGCCACAAGGATATGCGGAGTCACCAGCGGTGTTTTCTGCTCAAATGAGCAAAAACTTATCTGCTTTTGTTGCCCCAGCGGGCAGTACCCTTGTCCAGTATGTAGACGATTTGTTACTGGCATCCTCCAGTAAGGAAGTGTGCGAAGAAGACACTAAGGCACTCTTAATTTTTCTGGCCAACAATGGACACAAAGTGTCCAGAGAAAAGTTACAATTGTTTAAGGAGCAGGTCAAGTATTTAGGCCATGTGTTGTCTAGTCAAGGAAGAAAATTAGCTCCAGAACGAATTGAGGCGGTGACAAAATTACCGCGACCCATCACTAAACAGCAACTGATGTCCTTCTTAGGCATGACCGGCTACTGCTGAGCCTGGATAATAGATTATGCTTCACTAGCACAGCCCCTCCATGAAGCCATTTACGGAAAGAAAATGCAAATGCATGAAGAAATCCAGTGGACAGATGGACTGGAAGAGTCCTTTAACACCCTGAAAAGGGTGCTGGCCACAGCCCCCTGTTTAGGTCTGCTGGACTACAATAAACCATTTGACCTGTTTGTAAATGGGAAAAGTGGATACATGTCTGCAGTTCTAACCCAGACAGGGGCGCCGTGGTCCAATAGCCTATTACTCTAGCGCTTAGATTCTGTGGTGTGCGGAATGGTGTCGTGCTTGCAGTCTGTTGCAGCTGCCACAGAGGCAGTATTGGCTTGCTTGGACTTAGTGGGTTTCTCTTCTTTTATTGTGTATGTGCCACATGCTGTCCATTCTATTATTTTGCAGGCTCATACAGCGCATTTAATACCTGCTCGGCTACTGCAATATCAGAATGTTTTACTAACCATGTCTAATGTGACTTTAAAGAGGTGTACCACATTGAACCCAGCAACCCTCATGCCCACGACTGATGAGGGGGAGGAACATGACTGTGGTCAGGTAATAGATCTAGATTGTAAACCCCGACCAGATATTACAGATGTACCCATAGTAAATGCTGATGTAGAGTTTTTTGTCGATGGGTCAGCTCAAAGAGATGAGCAGGGAAACCTTTCGGCAGGGTACGCAGTGTGCACACAAAATGGCTTCGTGGAAAGTGCGAAATTACCCCCACGAACATCAGCCCAAGCTGCTGAATTAATTGCGTTAACAAGGGCCTGCATGTTAGTACAGGGGAAAACGGTCAACATCTATACTGACAGTCGTTACGCATTTGGGGTAGCCCATGACTTTGGTACACTGTGGAAGCATAGAGGTTTTTTGACAGCTGCTGGGAAACCTATAGCGCATGCAAATTTGGTAAAAGACCTGCTAGAGGCAGTACAAAAACCAAAACAAATTGCCATTGTTAAATGTCAAGCTCACACTTCTTTTACAGATCCTGTATCGCTTGGAAATGCACGAGCGGATGCGGCCGCAAAGGAAGCGGCCCTTTCTGGTGATGTCCCAGAGTTATTAATGTTGTCTGACACTACAAATGCTAACCAACTGAATTTATTTTCAGCAACAGATGTGATGGCGTTGCAACAATCAGCCAGTCATAAAGAAAAGCGAAACTGGCAAGCAAATTGTAAATATGATGGACATACAAAGGTATGGATAGGGTCTGATGGCAGACTTTGTCTGCCCTCAGCTGTATTTCCCTTTTTGGCGAAGATGGCTCATGGAGCCGACCACGTCTCAAAAAGTGGAATGATAGATCTTGTAAATAAGTATTGGTATGTAGTTGGATTTACTGTCTATGCTGATGAATATTGTAAGAAATGTATTATCTGCATGCAAAACAATATTGACAGAGGACTGCAGGTAACCCCCTCTGCCCATCCTTCTCCAACAGGACCATTTGAACATCTAATGATGGATTTTATTGAATTAAACCCATGTGAGGGGTATAAATATTGTCTTGTAATGGTGGACATGTTCTCCAAATGGGTAGAGGCTTTCCCGGTCAGAAGAGCCACAGCCTGCACAGTGGCAAAGGCTCTGATCGGAAGTTATTCATGATGGGGATTCCACCAGATTATCTAGCGATAATGGGTCACATTTCTGTAACGAGGTGATCAAAACCTTATGTGAGGCTTTACAGGTAGACCTCAAATTGCACTGTGCTGATCACCCTCAATCAGGTGGCGCGGTAGAAAGAGCAAATCAAACCCTTAAAGTAAAGCTAACAAAAATTATGGCAGAAACTGGTCTTAGCTGGGTAAAAGCACTGCCTTTGGCGCTTATGAGTATAAGAGGCAGGCCCGCACATATGGGGTTATCACCTCATGAAATTTTAATGGGAAGGCCTCTCCGAATGACAAATACCCCGTTTCCACAAAACAGAATCACCTTGCATGGGGTGGATAATGAAATGATTGCATATTGTGTATCCCTTAATGCTGTTCTGAGGTCTCTCTATCCTAGGGTAAAAGCTGCGCTTCCAGTTTCCTTGGAGGGACCCCTGCATAGAATACAGCCAGGAGACTTCGTGGTTATCAAGGACTTCCGAAGAAAGAAGTGGTGCGCCCCGAGGTGGCGAGGACCGTTTCAAGTGCTCCTGACTACCGCCACTGCTGTTAAGATCACGGAGAGAGAGACGTGGATTCACGCATCTCATTGTCGCTTGGTGACAGCCTCTACAGTCGTTACCATTGAACAGTGAACTGAGCAACCATGAAAATTCTTATCGTTCTGTTTTCATTCGGACTATCGCTGCTATTGGTACTTTTGCTATGGGGCCCTGAATACGAAGGGGGTAACTGCTCCCGCCGCAGCACAGAGCCATTGCACATTGCGAACACTTGGTGGACTTTAGTGAACTTACATGCTAATAATGCTAATGTCTCTGATTGCTATGTATGCACTAGCTCTCCCTTCTCTGTGGCCGTAGGGCTCCACCTAAAACCCAAGCCTGTAAATAGCACTGAGGCCAGCGAGATTCTTGGTGCCATCAGGGGAAGGAACATCACTAATGCCCCAGATTATGCTACAAACAAAATAAAAAACCTAACGGTGTTTCGGGGGCACGATTTTACTGCATGGTACAGCCAGCCGAATGATACAAATGTGTCAACCCCATTGTATCTAGACGTTAGACAGCAGAATATATCATGCCAGGCTCTGCCTGTGTAATAGGCAGCTAACTGCGAGTTTAGCGCCACTGGGATGGTCCACGTGCCAATATTGTAGGCACTACAACAGCACCACCAAGTCCGAGTCCACCATAACCAACTGCTCTCAAGCAGATGCCCACACAGTACACCCCGATTTTACTGCCATGGGCAGTCTGTCAGGTCTATACTGGGTATGCGGGGATAGGGCTTATCTTTTCCTACCTATGGGGTGGACAGGCTGCTGCTATCTAGCCACACTCCACCCTGCGGCCCATGTATATGTGTACAATGCATCTGCTGTACATCAACGTGCAGGCTATGTGAACCAAGTACGAAAAAGAGAAGTACCGGACGCAAACAAACGTGTCCCAGTGGGAGAAAAATTTGGGGCAGGAATCTTCCCCTGGTGGGGCGTTGTTCAAACCATGCATTACATTGACCAGTTAAGCTATGAGTTGGAAACATTAATCAGTAATACCTTGCGATCAACTGCCTTGCTAACAGCTGAAATTAAGGCCCTTAGAATCGTAGCTTTGCAGAATAGAGCTGCCCTTGATTATGTATTAGCCTCACAAGGTGGGGTGTGTGCCATTATAGGGGAGGAATGCTGCACCTATATACCAGATAACTCCCAAGAACTTGAACAAGTGATTGAGGGCATATGAACACTGCAGCAGCATGTTATTAGTGAACATGCACCTGTATCACAGGGCTGGGACGATTGGACGTGGTTAACCAGTATCTTTGGAGACTGGAGAACCACGCTGCTCCATTGGGTGGCAGTCATGGTAATTGTAATTTTGACCCTGTGGCTTATGACAGTTTTAATCAAACTTCTCTGCCGATGCATGTGTGCCACTGTTACCTCCCCTAGTAAGGCCCAACTCCATCCTCTACTGCAGACAGATAATGAAAAATTGCCTGAACACTTTGATAAAGAAGTTTTTCCCTTTGCCAATGAATCAAAAATTACCATGGTCTAGTGTTGATACAGAGTATCAAAAGGGGTGAGAATGTAGTAGAAATTTCTGAGTTCATAAAGCTATATTTGCTATTATATGCCTTGAAGCTATGCTTGCTTTGTAAGCCATGCTGTAACAAAGTCATAATGGATGTAGCAGAAATTGTTGGTATCATGTTGTTTTTTTTTACAGGGTTGTAGAATGATACTGAGGTTACTTGAGGTACATTTGTAGGAACAGAAAGCAAGATAAAACTGGGCAGAACTGGTTGTACCAGCCTGAATAACATGCTTGGGCAAAAAATACAAGATAACGGCACGTTGAGGCATTGAAGTCAAGCTGTACGTTGCTATGGTGTGAGTGAAACTCATTGTTTCACTCAGGTCAGATTGACCCAGGCATAGGTATCAAGAAGTATTGGGAAAGAAATGAAATAAGCAGCGGAAAAGTACCCCATACATTGGTATCAACATGTTTTTCTGCTACATTGGTATCAACTTGTTATTCTGTTTTATGATTGGCTAATTCTGCAATGTTGATATTTTTCAAGATAAAAATTTGTTTTTCAGTAAAATTAACAACGCCTAACAACGCCTTGATAAAAAGGTATAAAAGTGATTGACTAATGAAATTCGGAGAGCCTTGCATGATTTTTGGAAGCAGACTCCCATATGCATATGTAATAAACCGTTCTTTCTACTATGCAGTGGTCCTGAGTCTGATTTTAAACTAAAGTGTAAGAACATATATTTTTTTTCCACGACATGCCACACATCCCTGGCTGAATATCGGGATGTGCCGCATATGCATTAGCACGCCCATCTAGCCACATACATAATTGCGTATCAGGATTTACTGCATGAGCAGCCTTCTCAGTATCCGCCAGGGAGCTAATTATGTATGTGATAGCAGGTGCGGGGGCATGCCCCATACATATCGGCATCCGATATTCAGACAGGGATAACGGCGCATATGCCGGGCGCACTCCCCTGCACTGCGACGACAGGGGGTCTAATCTACGTTCAGAGTGGAGCAACTCAGCAGCCTCAGCTGTGGGTGGCCACCACACCCTGCTGAACACCGCCCACAAGCACTCATATCCTCAGGTCTAGTGGCCCCTCCAGTCCCTGGTGCCCCTGGTGAATGCAACTGGACCATCCCTGGTGGTCTAGTGGTCCTCCCTCCCACCAGAGTCCCAGATGCCCCAATATGTGAGAAGGTGACCTCACTGGTGGTCTAGTGGAAGCCCTTTCCTTCCCATTGCCACGATTGTGGTAACATCCTGTATAGCAATGCTCTGGTGATCTAGTGGCACCCCACCCTACCCACACAGAAGAGCCCCTTGCCCCCCTCCCTCCACTCCCCCACCCTGTCATTGGTGGGCGGCTGCATCCTGTACTGGGTACAGTATGAGCTGTCACCCATTGGTCCCCAGTGTGGACCATTGGACTTGCAGGCATACTGTACTATCAGTCACAGATCTGTGAATGACTCCACTCACATATTTGGGACCGTCTAGTAGTACAGTATGAAGTGCAAGTCCATTGGTCCACACTGTATACTGTACCTGTCATTTGTTGGATGGTGTGCGGGCGGGATGCGGCCACCCACCGATGAGGGTTGGGGAGTGGGGTGGTCAAGGAGATCTGTGTGGGTGGTGAGTGGCTTCCACTAGACCACCATGGACTGGAGGTCATCTTGTCATATCGGGAACTTAGGTGGGAAGGGGATGCAGTAGACCAACATGGCTGGGCAAGTTGCTTATTACATATCGGGGCATCCGGACTGGGGGGATCCACTAGACAACCAGGGCTGTCTAGAGATACATGAACCACGCGATCATGGCAATGGGGGTGGGTGGGATGCCCAGGATCCACACAGCACACGTCATGCTGGGCGCAAGTTGCCGGCCTGTCCTGCACAGGGCAAGCAAGTGGGGCATAATTACATGCAAATGGCCCCATTTGCACCTTGTTTATATCTGCCCTCGTTTGCATGCCCCCTGCTGAATATCGCGGCGATGTGCCTAGCACAATTGCACTTGCGCATCCCCATGCTCTGTATCATCAGTGGCTTGCGCAATGCGCAGTTTGTGTGCTGCCCGTGCCCAAGGCACAGCACCGTTGAATATCACCTGGACCAGGCCCCAGTGCATCACAGGGGAAAATACAAAGTAAAATCCCCCTCCTCAGGGACAGGCGATGGCACCTCTGCCTCCATCGAGTCATATCACCGGGCTTCTCTCCTCTTCAAGGCTTGCTGCATAGCCGGCGCATTAGAGATGGAGCACCGGGGTGGGGGGAGACATAGGTCAGCCTCACGTGTGTGTGTGTGGGGGGGTAAAGAGCAGTGCAACAGAAATCTAAAGTCAGGCTTGTGTCAATAAAAGAGTGTTTTTAAATTAAGAATAAGATGCAGCATAATTCATTGTGCAACATCAAGCTGGGGAGATTAATTATGTTTTAATTCCTTTGGCTATCTACTGTCTGCTTGTTAAATCATGTTTATTTCTGATTTTTTTTGCAGCACAGACAGGCTCATTGCCGCACACGTGCAACTGCATACACTGTGCACTTGACTCTGGCCAAAACCATGTCTTCAGTGAATTCAGTATCATTAAACAAGTAAAACTTCTTTACTATTTTCTCTTTTTATTATTTAAAATGTTTTTAATTCAGCTTGGTCATAATTTTTTTTATTATTGTGAAGTGATTCACTCCCTCTTTTCATCCCTAGTGTTGTAATAATTTCAGTCACCCTGGTGGTCCAGTGGTACCCCCCCTTCCCCACCGTTTACCCTGTTCGACGTACGTTGTTATTATTATTATTATTATACTCCACCCTGGTGACCCATTTTCACCCCTTCCTTGCCGATAACCCCGAGAGCTATGCATAAATATTTTACTGTGCCCTACTGGTCTAGTGGCACCCCGCACCAACACAGGCCCCACAGCCCACCTGCATACCTTCGTGGCTGCCTGTCAAATGACAACTTACAGTATCATCCAGTGCAAGCTAATGGACCACACTGTGGACCAATGGGCATGAAGTGCATACTGCAGTCATGCTGGACCACCAGGGATTCTTTTTTTTTTAGTGAAGCCCTCGATCTGGCTGAGGAGCAGGTCCACTGGACCACCAGGGAATGTTATTCTTTTTTATTTATGCCCACAATCAGGCTGAGGAGTGGGTCCACTGGACCACCTGGGATAAGTTCTATATTTTGAAGCCTGCGATCAGGCTTGGGGGTAGGGTCCACTGGAGCACCAGGGAGAATTTGCTGCATTATAGCCCAGTAGGTCGAGTGGCCACCCACAGCAGGCGGATGCCGTGTTGCACCAGGCAATACGGCAGACTGCCAGTGGGTGTCCCTCGACTGGCTCCCACTTTTTACGGGCACATCTTTGTGCTCCCCAGTGCAACACAAGGTGGGTTTGTGCCTGCATATGTGCTGCACATCGGTCTGAATATCGGGTTGCAGTAGCATAATAACATCAGACGCACCCCGCACTTGAGCCACGTGAATTACTGGTGCACATCGATTGCATCAGAAATTGCCTGAGGGCAATATCCCATTTGGAATATCACGCCAGGGCGCATCAGTGGGTTGCGCATGGGCAACCACTTTGAATATCCCACCCAATGTAAACAATGAAAATTATCTATTTAAAGATTAAAAGAGTGTGTTCCTACTCTGCATGGTACTGCTCTCCTCCATCCTAATCCATGAGACTTTCGTCCTCAGTAGCGCTGTTCCCAAATGTGCCATAAAAACTCCTTCTGTTTTAAAAAGATCCATCTCTGACCATCAACGACAGACCCAGGCAGCTTGGCACAGACCAGACGGGCTGGCATCCATGGAGGAAAACATTGTTCTCTGCTTGTCTGCCCCTCTGCACACCATCACCAAGAACAATTTTTTTGTACTACATGATGTTGCCTACCCCTTCCCATCTGCCAGGCCCGTCCCACCACCGACCATCAGTGACAGACCCAAGTAGCATGGCACGGAGCAGGTGGACTGGCATCCTGGTAAAAAAACATTGTTTTCTACCAGGATACCAGTTCACGTGGTCCGTGCCATGCTATTTGGGTCTGTCGCTGATGGTCGGTGGTGGGACGGGCCAGGCAGACTGGTAGGCATGCTGTGAAAACACTATTCTGGCCTTAGGCGATGGTTGGAAGAGGGTCAGGTGTGCATGCTGGCATGGACAGTCTTTTTCTACATGGATGCAAGTCTGCCTGGGCTGTGACATGATGCTTGGGTCTGTGGCTGATGGTCGGTGGTGGGACGGGCCTGGCAGACTGGTAGACATGCTGGAAAAATTTGTTCTGTGCTTCGGCAGTGGTTGGAAGAGGGGCAGGTGTGCATCCATGCTAGCTCAGAACATGTTTTTTCTACATGGATGCCAGTCCGCCTAGTCTGTGCCACACTGCCTGGGTCTGTCACTGATAGTCAGTGGTGGAACGGGACAGGCAGAGTGGTGGTAGGCATGCTGTAAAAACACTATTCTGGCCTTAGGCGGTGGTTGGAAGAAGGTTGGGTTAGCATGCTTTCACAGAACAGTCTTTTCTTATATGGAGGCCAGTCTGCCAGGGCTGTGCCATGATCATGCTTGGGTCTGTCGCTGATGGTCGGCGATGGGACAGGACTGGCAGACTGGCAGGCATACTGGAAAAAAGTGTTCTGTGCTTAGGCAGAGTTTGGAAGAGGGACGGAGGTGCATGCAGGCTCAAAACATGTTTTTCTACATAGATGCCAGTCCGCTTAATCCGTGCCACGTTGCTTGGGTCTGTCGCTGATGGTCGGTGGGGGAACAGGCCTGGCGACGGGTAGGCATGTAGAAAAAAATTGTTCTAGACCATGGTGATGGTGTGCAGATGGGCAGACAGGCAGAGAAATATTGTTTTCTGCCTATCTACCCCTAGGCATACCATCTCCATGGTCTAAACAATTTTCTTCTATATCATGCCTATATCAGTCTGCCAGTCCTGCACCACCTCTGACCATCAACGACAGACCAAGCTGTGTGGCACGGACCAGGCGAACTGGCTTCCGTGTACAAAAAAACTGTTCTGTACCAGCATGCACACCCACCCCTCTTTCAACCACCTCCTAGTATGGCCAGAACATTTTTTTTCAGTATGCTGACCAGTCTGCCAGGTCCGTCCCACCACCCACCACCAGCGACAGACCCAAGTGTAGCATGGCACGGCCCAGGTGGGCTGGCATCTCTGTAGAAAAACATTGTTTTGTACCAGGATGCCTGTCCACCTGGTCTGTGCCACGCTGCTTGGGTCTGTCGCTGATGGTCAGTGGTGGAACGGGCCTGCCAGATGGGTAGGCATGTTGAAAAAAATTGTTCTAGACCGTGGTGATGCTGTGCAGAGGGGCATCTATGTATGATAACATGATTGTTTTCTGCCAGTCTGCCCCTCTCTACACCATCTCCAACTGGACTAAATAATATTTTACTACATCATGGCTACCAGTCTGCCAGGCCCATACCACCTCTGACCATCAAAGACAGACTAAGCAGTGTGGCTCGGACCAGGCAGACTGGCTTCTATGTACAAAAAAAAGCGTTCTGTACCAGCATGCATACCCACCCTTCTTCCAACCACCACCTGTTAAGACCAGAACAGTTTTTTTCAGCATGCCAACCAGTCTGCCAGACCCGTCCCACCACCGACCACCAGCGACAGACCCAAATGTAGCATGGCACGGACCAGGTGGACTGGCATCCATGTAGAAAAACATTGTTTCTGCCTGTCTGCCCCTCTGCACAGCATCACCATGGTCTAAACATTATTTTTCTACATCATGCTTATATCAGTCTGCCAGTCCTGCATCACCTCTGACTATCAATGTCAGACCAAGCAGTGTGGCACGGACCAGGCAGACTGGCTTCCGTGTACAAAAAAAACTGTTCTCTACCAGCATGCACACCCACCCCTCTTCCAACCACCACCTATTAAGGCCAGAACAGTTTTTTTCAGCATGCTGACCAGTCGACCAGACCCGTCCCAACACCGGCCACCAGCGACAGACCCAAGTGTAGCATGGCACGGACCAGGTGGACTGGCATCCATGTAGAAAAACATTGTTTTGTACCAGGATGCCACTCCACCTGGCCCATGCCATGCTACTTGGATCTGTCGCTGATGGTCGGTGGTGGGATCGGCCAGGCAGACTGGTGGTAGGCATGTTATAAAAACACTATTCTGGCTTTAGGCGGTGGTTGGAAGCGGGTTGGGTGTGCATCCTGGCATAGAACAGTCTTTTTCTACATGGATGCCAGTCTGTCAGGGCTGTGCCACAAACATGCTTGGGTCTGTCGCTAATGGCCGGTGGTGGGACGGGACTGGTAGACTAGCAAGCATGCTGGAAAAAATTGTTCTGTGCTTAGGCAGTGGTTGGAAGAGGGGCGGATGTGCACGCAGGCTCAAAGCATTTTTTTCTGCATGGATGCCAGTCCGCCTGGTCCATGCCACGATGCTTGGCTATGTCGCTGATGGTCAGTGGTGGAATGTGCCTGGCAAACTAAGCAGTGTGGCACAGACCAGGCGGACTGGCTTCCATGTACAAAAAAACTGTTCTTCATTAGCGTACACTCACCTTTCTTCCAACCACCGCCTAGTAAAACAGTTTTTCTCAGCATGCTGACCAGTCTGTCAGGCCCGTCCCACCAGCGACAGACCCAAGTAGTATGGCACATGCTACTCAGCGATAGACCCAGGGTGGTATGGACAAGGCAGACTAACAATGCATCCATGATGTAGAAAAAATTGTTCTGTGAGTTCCTGCCCCTCTGCACACCATCAGTGAAGTCCACAACAGTTTTTACCTACATGTCTACCCCTCTGCCAGGCCCATCCCACCACCGACAGACACAAGTAGCAGCATGCACGGACCTGACAGACTGGTATCCTGTAGTCAAAAACTGTTTGGTGCCACCATGCACACCTGACCCTCTTTGACCACTGCCTAAGGCCACAATATTTTATAACATGCTGCCTTGCAGACTGCCAGGTCCTTCCATCCACGGACATTTTACAACAACAGACCAAAGCATGATGGCATTATCATTATGAGGCAGACTGGCATCCTCCATGCACAAAAATATGCACACACGACCGCTGCTGACCTCACAGACACAGACAGAGTCAAACATGATTTATTCAACACTCAAGAAGCCACCACAGCAGTAACAAAGATAACTAACATAACACATTTTATTAAGCAACTCCAGGGGTGTTAAATTGGGGATAACTGCCAACCTTTTGATGGCATCATCATGAACTTGTAGTCAATGCAAACCATAACGCAACACCTGTAGTGCCTATTATTGCACATCAGAAATTTTGACTGAGATAATTACGCCCCTCTCCCAATGTGGTTGATTGTAACAAACAAATTACTTAACTTTATCTTCAAGCACAGACAAAAAACACACGAGAAGCAACAACACCGGTGTTTGTTTTTTTGGGCAGGTTTCGGAACCCTTATGCATCATCATGTCTTCTGTCAACTGTCAGTGAGTCAGACTCATAGTCGCAGAGGTAACTCGGTGGACGTAGATTCAGAATGGCGAGTGACAGAGGGTGGGGGACTGAAAAAAATGAGGAAGCGGGACAAGAATCTAAGGCACGATGATGTTTTTCTAGTGGTCTTGCGGGTACGCTGAGCTGCCTTCATGTCATTACCAAGTTATCGAGTTAGCTAGAGAGTGCAGGTCAGGGGAGTCACACAGATTTCAACTTTTGGACTACGGAGTGATGGTGTTGAGCCACGGGGGGGTTGTTCAGTTCACATTTGTATATATTGTGTATGGTCCTGTGATTCTAAAAGTAGGACGGAGTCCGCAAGGAAACTAAGACTAGTACTAGTAGTCAGGAACGCAGTCGCAGGAGCATCGGGGTACTGTAGCGGTGGGTAGGGGTAGATTCAATAATTGACAAACAAGGGCAGACCGCAGAGACCTGTGGCATTAATTTGGCAAGCCTAAAGGACAGAGGAACTGCTAAGCGGATGAAGGAGGATCAGGGTATACTATGGTGGAGTCAAATTACAGAGGGTAGACTGAGGCAGCAGGCCAGAGTTTCAACACAGAATCTGCCGAAAAATACTACTGAAGCAGGGCAACGAATGAATAGAGAGGAGAACGGACCAAGGAGGGCATTTCTTCACTTTTAAACAAATAGCATATTACATAAAAGGGATTGACGCTGGATTGGAGGAACAAACAGAGACCTCGGGAGTCATTCTCTGCAGGACGTCTTTTGAAATTCAGAGAACAATCTCTACTTAAAACAGAGCCGTATTTAATTTTCAAGCAATCTTCAAGTTCTAGCAGGAAATGTAAATAAATGGAGATTTTCCTTCGTATTTCAAAGGACATCAGGCCAAGACACATACGCAGACAACGAGGAACTTGATCAGCATTTAAATCCACTCCTCCCTACTTTCCCACCTTCCGGTCAGCTTTCATTTACTTATTAGATGTAAAATAAAACCTGCCAAATCTGTAATAAACAGCTACAACTATTATGCAGTGGCTATTTTAAACTTACCTCAGCACTTCTGGCAAGTAAAATGGTGCGCAAATGTTTGAGACCTTATATACCCCAGCAAAGTGGCACGAAATTGTCAGAAGGTGACACGCTGTGTTGTGGATACTCCCAGCTTTCAATGATACCAAATATGTGTTGGTTCATCGGTTTAATGACACACTGAAACCGCTAAAACAAGTGTGGTAGGAAAGAAAAAAGAGGCACTGTAGGTGCTGGCACCAGAGGCTGCTCACAGAATACTGTGTGCAGCTGCACAACAATACTGCATTACTTTTAACCTTTTCTTTCAAAGAAAACTGAAAATAAACACAAGACAACAGAAAAGAGGTTGAAAATATGTTTAAAGAAAAACTGCATCAGGCATTTAATGGGGCACATATTCTAGATTTATTTCAAAGAAAGAGACATACAGATGTTACCATTCAAATGGAACAGATGGATAGAAGACTAAGACCACACAGCAGACTCCATACTGTGGCATAACTACACAAGGCCGTAGTCAATGGAGGATACCACAGGACTGTAAGTGACAAGCTTTAGCGCCTCAAGTGGCATGTATTGACGGTGGTTATACAGAACACCTTATTTTGCGCTGCCAGATTTGGCTAGCTGCTCAACATGTGTCGAGAAGGAGAGGGAGCTGTCCAGGTGTATACCAAGATATTTGAAGGCGTCAACCTGCTCCAATAGGTCCTCTTTGGAGCTCAGGATCTGAAGTTTTCCAAGGTGGTTCTTCCTCTGTGGCAGGGAGAAGAGCATGCTCTTGGTTTTCTTGTAGTTGACCAACAGTTTGTTATCACTGAAGCATTCTTCAAGTCGGTGGCAGTTTGCTTTGCATTCAAGGGAGATAGCAGGTAAGTTTGACCCGCTTACAGAGATGACTGCATCATCTGCATAGAGCACAATATGTGCTTGGCAGACTGTAGGCAGTTTGTTGGTGAATATGCTGAACAGGAGCGGTCCCAGATTAGACCCTTGTGGGACTCGGTTATGTCCATGGGTTCTGATAGTATGCCACTAACTTTGACTTGCTGTGTCCTGCCGGATAGGAAGCTCTTGAACCATGTGACTTTGTCCAAGGACAAGCCCACTGAGTGAAGGTTTTGTAGGAGGAGTTGATGGTTGACTGTGTCGAATGCCTTGGTGAAGTCGATGAAGATTGACCCCACTGCTAAACCAGCATCAAATGCCTCATATATCTGGGAGGTATAATCAGTCATGGCGGTTATGGTTGAATGATGTTTCCGGAATCCATGTTGTTCCCTACAATGTTGGTTGTACTTCATTAAGTACTCAGTAAGCTGGTCCGAGAGTACTCGTTCCAGTGCCTTGGACAGAGGGGGAAGAATTGAGATGGGCCTGTAGTTGGTAAGGGTTGTGGCATCTCCTGATCTGAGAACAGGGGTGACAATCGCCCCTCTTCCACTTATCTGGGAACACTCCTGACTTTACTGAGGCATTGAAGACTTTTGTAAGGGCATCCACCAACTAATTGCCACCAGTTTCATGTCTACACGGTCACTCCCTTGTCTCATCTTATTTAGAACAGCTTTAACATATTTAATGGTATCCTGTTGGTTCAAATGTTTGAAGTGGAAGTGGGAGGCATCGGATTGGGGTATGGGTGGTGGGGCGTTAGGGGTGGGTTGAGAGTGGAATGGGACAGGCATTCCTTGGGAAGAACAGAATTTAGGTCAGAGAAGGCTTGGTTGAAGGTATTAGCAATGTCTTCAGGCTCCAGGAGAGTCCCTTCGGTAGTGACTATTAACCCCGGTTGTGCTTTGGATGCTTTGCCCGGTGAGGGTATTTATCAAGTCCCAGAATTCCTTACCTCTGCCTCAGCTCTTTTTCCATGGGTCATGGTAGTAACTTGCCTTAGCTTGTTGGATGATCCTGGTACAATTGTTTCTTTTAGACCTATATTTGATGTAGCTTTGGCCCTATGCCACAAGTTGCCCCTGTTCCGCATATGCTGTAGTATGGGGCTTGTAAGCCAAGAGTTGGTGGTTCCTCAAGTTTTTTTGGTTGTGTAAGGGGCAAAGGTGTCACAGGCCTTGGTAAAAATGGTGATAAAGAAGTTGAGGGCTTGGATTCCTTCCGAAGCCCTGTCTGGCAGTGACCAGTCAATTAAACTCAGATAATTCCTGAGAGATTGTAGCTGTCCAGGTCTCAGGGATCGGTTTCGAGATACTTTGGGGGGGCACAAGTACTGTCTTTATTCGACCAGGTGCACATCACCGCTGAATGATCTCTGAGGGTGTCAGGAAGGACAGTGACCTCGGAGATATGCTCCGGGCTGCCCCCTAGAAGCCAGTCACTTAGGGTACTTGTGCCTGTTTTGTAGTTAAGCCTGGTTGCTTGGTGGACTAGTTGAGTAAGGTAGAGTCTGGACACCTGGTTGCGAACAGCTGGAGTGTCATTGGACAAACAGTTAGTATTAAAATCACCTACTACTATGTGTTCCCAGTTTTTGTTGTACTGCTCAAAGTTGCTCAGCACTTGCTGGATGCCCATTTTGGACGTTCCAGGGGGTTATGTATACGATGGATAGTAGTAGGGCTTTGTGTTGCTTTCCTATGGTGAGTTTGAGGGTAAGAGTTTGTGCTTCCTTGTTTAGGAAACTGCTAGGCAGGGGTTGGGCTCTGAGGGCATTCTTCAGGTAACTGCACATCCACCGCCTCGCTTAGTCAGTCTATCCTGCTAGAACACTGTGTAGCCATCCAGTGCTATGGAGGCATTACTAACTTTTGGTGAGAGCCAGGTTTCAGTAAGAGCATTGTGTCAGCTTGTAGTAGCTCCACCCGGGCCTGGAACTGTGGAAGTTTATTATTGAGACTATGTATATTTAGTGAGACTATTGAGAAGCTTCCCCGAGCCTGTTTTGGCTTGGTACCGGGTGAACCTGGGTAAGGGTGGACATTTCCAGAGATTTGCAGCAGCAGTAATATCAACTTTCTTAGGCTGTGTGCCCAGTGCAGCCTGCATAACCCCTTTGCCATTCCCCAGTGCGGTTCAGAGGAGTTTATCATCGCCACAGTGGTTCGGCCGCACAGGATCTCAGCGATGCTAATTTTGTGCAGAACTGTGGGTGTGTAGATGGAGGGTGGGATTTTGAAGACATGAGTAAGGCATCCGTCGGTGCGGGTACTGCTGGGTTTAAGATTGGTGGGGAGAGTGAGGCTCAGTCTAGGATCAGTGTGGGTGGTATATGCAGAGGTTTTCCAGCCAGCTTTTCTTATGAGAAAGGGGAGGAATAAGGTTAGGAATCCAATTTTAGCGACTGGCAGCATTTTATATTGCTAAGTGTAATAGTATAAATAGATCTATAAGAGAAGGTAGGGATCAACCAGTATATCCTATTAGGGGACTGGTAATAGTCCCATGGGGTGGAGCCAGGGGCTGTCTTATGGCAGGAAGAGGTGGGGAGAGGGAGAGGAGGGGTATTTAATAGAAGCTCGGGTCAGGGTGGGTGAGGTGGGACAAAAAACTCAGAACTAAACAGTGGTGCCTGGTGTAAGTAAAGGCGCCAAAGCACCGAGGCAGTCCGAAAATGCCGCCGGGGTGGGCCTGACCAATTGCAGGCTGAGCAGAGAGAGAGACCGGCCCGCCCCTAGCATAAGCAGAGCCAGTGGAATTGCCAGCCGACGATCCACGTCTTTCTGAGAGGCGAGCATACCTTATTGAGTTCTAAGTGGGCAGGAGCCTGTGAGAACAGAGAGATGCTGGGCGGCTCAGTCTGCTCAGCTGCAGTTTTGGAGGGCGAGGGTTGGAACATGAAGTCCTGTGGCGGCCGCTACATCCAAGGTGGTATGTGCTGCCCACTGGATGGTAGGCTTATTGAGTTTCTGGCGGGCGGGAGCCAGTGAGAAGGGCCATATTATTGAACAACATTGCAGCTACTGTTTACAGTGAATTAACTGTATCTGCCTATGGAAATCAATGTGAATATAAACATTCCTGGAGTTAACTGAAGGTAATTAATAATTTGCACATGATATTTAATAATATATTTCACTGCAAAGTTAATTGAGCAGTGCTCTGACTAAGAAGATATGTTTCGATAATTAAATTTTTGTGAACTTGGGCCTTTGATGTTACAAATGCTTGCAAAAAACAACTCGTAATCTAGTGCAGGGATCCTTCCAGCCTCACCTTGGTCAGTTTAATTGATAGCTGTCCTGTTTGGATTTGACATTGCCGTACTCACTTAGATTTCCCTGTTGTCCACTGTTATCCTCTGCCACCCTCAACTGTCCTGTGCCACTGTGTCAGCGGTTTCCCCTGGTGTCTAATCTCATTTCTCACCCTCTTATTGCACTACAGCATAGTAATACTGCATCTTCAGTTTCATGGCTGAGGCATTGACTACAGGGCATCATAGGGCGGGTGTTGCCACTTGATACCAAAGCACTCAGTATTTATATGTCATTGTGCGATAGGAGGGTGAGGGATGACATGAGACACCAGTGAAAATCACTGACTTGGTCGCACAGGACAGTCAAAGGTGGCACAGTGTGATTGTGGACAACAGGTAAAATCTAAGTGATTATGGCAATGGCCAGTCAGACAGTAGGGCATACATGTAGTCAAGGTGACGTGCTTGGCATGAATGGCTATCTTTTCATTAACTTGTCCTAATGTCTTATTTCCCTGTTTTGACATGCATGTGTAACACCACCTTCCCAAGTTCATAAAGTAGTCTTTCTTGAAAGTTATCTTCTTACCCTGAGCACTACCTGAGTTCTCCAGTAGATGTACTCTATACCTTTATTTTTCTATACATGTTTATCTGTGTAGACAGAGCAGTTAATCCCTTAAATGCTGTTGTTGGCTATAAAAAAAGATATGGTCATGGTATATTAAATACAGTGCACACTATCAGCAGTGTTCTCTACCACCGAGGCCGGACTATACCAGAAAACCTCACAGACACACAACTGTGACTTTGTATGTTAAAACATTCAATGTAAACTAACCACTTTGTGAGAATATTGTGTATGTCAAGGAGCACACTTCCTAATTTTGACAACCACAAGATGATGCACTGCTTCACGTACTGATGCTCTACAGCTCAGATAAGCGCTGCCCTTCTAAGCTTTCTATTCTAGTTCTGTGCGTTCTGTCAACAGTTTCTGTAGCTATAGGAGTATATTTGCATTTGTTCTGTTTTTTAAGTTTTGACATGAAATGTAAAACGCTGCCTCCACCATTTTCCATATTCCAGGGCTGTACAGCAAATAAAGAAGATGACCCCAAATTGTGTGTTACTCGCTAAAAGCATAATTGGGGTGCAGAATGTGGGTGGGTGTGATCCTCAGATTAATAGACTTCATTGCAAGAGTTAACCATGCTTACTTTATTTGGACTGGTCTCTGTAGGACATAATGGTAAATATATTGGCTATAAATTATTTCTTTTATACAATGGCATCACTCCTTTCCCATCACCTGCTAGCAGTACCTCTGCCTGTGCACCCCAGCTGGCCACTGACTCTCCCTGCAGCCTTTGTGCACTGCCTTTATACCTTAAGGTCATTAGAGATGACAACCTCTAGGTTCCTTTCCTTCTCTTTTTGGTGACAATCAGCACCTCCACCTCCCCACCACCCTGTAGCTGTCCACAGGGCACCCCCTCTCCAAGTGCATTGGCTTTCATATTTTTTGCATTGAATTTCAGTTTGCCACACCGGCCATCTTTTCAAGCTTCTCCAGGTCTCTCTTCATTTTCTGCACTCCTTCTGGAGTATCCACCCTTTTGCAGATATTGGTGGCATCTGCAAATATGCATACATTTCCTTCCAGCACCTCTGCAGTGCTACTAATAAAGACATCGAACATGATTGGTCCCAATACTGATCCCTGTGGTACTACTCTGGTCACCCCTCTTTTTTCTGATTTGATTTACCACCACCCTCTGCCTTCTGACCATCTGCCAGTTTGTAACCCAATGCATCACCTTATGCCCCATGACGAAACTACTAATCTTTTTAACCCGCCTTCTGTGTGAGACAGTATTGAAGGGTTTCATGAAATATTGGTAGGTGGCATGTACCGCCCATCCCTGATTCACTTCCCTAGTCACCCAGTAAATAAAATCCATTAGCTTTGTTTGACAAGACCTTCATGCTGTAAATCCATGCTGCCTAACAATGGGTGCAGCATTGGATTCCAGGTGTGCCACTATCCTTTCTTCCAGCAGTGTCTCCATGATCCTCCCCACCACTGAGGAGAGGCTGACTGGCCTGTAGTTCCCCGCTTCCTCTCTACTAGTAATGTTGTACAGTGGGACAACATGCACCTTCCTCCAGTCCTCTGGAAGCGTGCCTCTGTTCAGTGACCATGTATAGACGGCATCCAGGGTACAAGCTATTTCCCTTCGCAGTTCCCTTAATATCTTCAGGTGTATGTCATCTGACCCCTTGGCTTTATCCACCTTCAGCTTTGTGAGTTTCTCCAAAACTCTCTTCACTATGAATGTACTGGTGTCCACTTCCCCCCCCCCCACACACCATGCCTCTGCTCCCCAAATGTGGTACTTGAACATCTCCCTCCTTAGTGAATACTTAGCATAAGTATTTTGGCAGTATTTCTGCCCTGTCTAGAGCCCTTTCTGCTTTGTTCTGTCATGCTGAAGGCTGTGTGTGTGTTGGTGCTCTCTTCCCTCGTTCTTCCAAGCCAGAAATGCTGAACTATTTACTTTTTTGCAATGTGATACCTGTCCTACTAGACACCCATCCCTGTGCCACTGAACCTGCAAGACAAATACCTGCACCAAGTACTTCATCCAGACACCCCAATCCATACTTTATATGGTGTGCCGACACAAGGTTGACACCAGCACAGCAACATAAATCGCCTGTCTGCAGCGAGTCACTGTGCTGGTATGCCGGGAACACCGGCAGTCGTTTCCCTGTGTTTACTGCCCCCTAACCGGTCCAACTCTGACTCAAGTTAGAATCCTGAGACCTGGGGTGTGGGGGCAGAGCTCCCACATGGGGGTTTCGGGCGCAGGTCCCGATAGAAAGGCACCGGCATCCCTGACGGTACAATGCCGACTAGCGGCATTGTGGCTGTCGCTGTTGGGGATGTCGGTGCTAGCACTGTCGGTGTTATAGTAAAACCCTTTATACACATGGCACTGTTCATGTTACCTACTCACAGACTGCCGAGTGTGATGTAAAGGACCATGCATTCAGTGTTCAGTTTTGGGTCACAGTACACCACATTACTTAAGTAATCATGCCAGACATCTTAAAATAGCATGTTTCAAATAAAGGAATAAAGTAATTAATTCAAAATATGTTTCATTATTAGTATTTTTATTGCAGAACTTAAAACTATCCTAATTATTACATTAACATTATCAATCTGCACTTATACAAAATGTGTAGTTTCAATTTTACCGTTCATAAATTATGACATCCTTCAAAGTGGTGCTTTTTATTCACATGTATTATTATTTGAGAATTGTCCCTCAGTATTTTTAATGTACATTATTCATAATCCATACATGTACTGTACTACGCATAAATTGATAATTTATGTTTTGAAATTATAGCTTTTGCAAGCAATGACTGTCAGCATCTCGGCACATGATAACCCACAACAAGGCTGATCGTATCTTTGTTCCAGTCATTTTTCTTGGTATAATGTCCTTGGCATCCTGACAATTCCTTCTCAGTGATGTTCTTGAATACTTTTGTTCTTGGTGCTTTCTTTGAAAATTGCTGGTGTTTCTCATGTCGTTTCATCCTTCTTGTCTTGAAACTTTCATTACCATCCTCCAGTCTGTGACCTCTTGTTAATACCAGTTGTAATAGATCTTTAACACACTTTGAGCCTGTTATTCAAACATGTAAAGTGTTGTGCACAAATTCGTGCTGCTCTTTTCCTTTGCCTGTATACAGCAAAATGATACATGCAGTTGAATGCTGCACCATTGTCATGCCACTGAATCTAGGGTGTGTGCAACACCGTGGCAAGCCACTTAACGTTGTTCATGCAGTACAGCTGTAGGATTTATTATCTTGTAATGTTTATTGCCTGGGAAGGGCAAAAACAGTATCTTATGATATATGTCTGAAAATTCCTTCCGACCTGTGGAGCGTGAGATCAGTGACAGACACACAGACAGAACTTTGGTGCATAAAATGCAAATTACTGCATTTATCATTTTATTTCTTAAATCAAAAATAAATGTTCAAAACAAAAAATTTTTACCAAAGCACTGTTATGTCACGGAAAGGAAAATAAATGTTAAGTCCAGCACACTCAGAACAGAAAATCACTTTCTTCTGGATAGCTATCTTCCTTCCTTCAACAGTTATAGATTTTCTTGAACAAGCTCCTTCTTGCTCAGTGTCCAGAACCCTAATGAACACCTCCACATCTACTCTCCTTTAGCCTGTCAAAAGGGGTTTATATAGTCTCCTCCTGGAACACATTAACTCCTCCCCTTTTTGATGACATCATGCCTTCTCTCTATCTAAACTGTCATTCCTGGGCTGGCCAGCTCCTAAGCAGGGCGTAACTGAAGGTTCCAGGTAAAAGAAAATTTCTGTTATTTTATTCTTCAGAATCAAAGTATACAATATAATGTGAACTGGATAATAAAATGAAGATGAAGGCCGCTCCTTATCTTTCTTTATTTCCAGTCACAATAAATGGCAAACAGTGATGTACAGCTTTAAGAAAGAAGGATTAACTGCAATGTTAAAAGAAATGCCAAAATACTATTTTTATTTCTTGTAAATAAACAGCATGCAAAAACTAGCTCTCTGCACCTCAGAGAGTCATTTTACTCATACTGCTATTATTTAATTGATAAACAAGGCATTAAATTATTCCTGCCTGATTGTTAATTTCCTCACGGCTTGAAATTTCAGCCGATGGCTTTCTCAGCACTCAACCTATTGAATTTTACAGGGCTTGAAAAAAACTAGAGAAAACAGCTCTTCTATGCAGCATTAAATGTACTCTGCAGGACTTCTGCCTTTCTTCAGAGTCTTTTTCTACAATTTTCCCCTTTTTGTATGTGTATCCTGTCTGCGGATAGCGAGACAGCAGTTTGGGCAACATTTCTTTTCAGGTCTGTCTCCTTAGCAACTGTACACAGTTGCGGTCGCATTTCCTAAGCGCTCAGCCGCTTCTTCTATGAATCGCAACAAGCAGTTGCGATTTCTTCAACTTTGCAGCTTTTTCTTCAGATTTTGTGGCTGTGCGAAGGTGTGCACTTTGCAACGTGAGCGTACGAAGATGCGCACATCTCGCCGCCAGCACAACTCGCATTACAATCCTTATGGGCATTTGAATTCATTAACAGCTAGGACTTTTACCAGAGAGCAGTGCTTTACTTTTTAAGCTCTCTTTCCTGGCAAACATTATTGCAACAATGCATTAACCTATTTTAACCTGGGTTCTACTAATATTTAAACCTATTTAAGGACTATAGAATACTCAACACAAGGAGACTGTAACCAGTCATGACAGTGCGATAAATGGTGATTTATGTGAAGGGATAGTTTATATTTTTGTTTTTTTAATAGACCTGAGAAAGAGATAGGACAGCAAAGAGAGATCTGTTTGTCAGGTTGGCCACCCTGACAAGAAAAGAAGCAGGATAGCACTGAATAGGACAATAGGAAAGAGTGAAAAAGAAAATTTCTTTGTTGTTTCTTTATGTTTTATATAAGCACTTCAGGCGTTCATGTTACCAATTAAGGAAGTCATTGAACTTGAGTGCTCACCAGCTCTGACATACAGGACACCATGCTGTATGTCAATTGAAACAAAATAGTTTAATTCAAAACACAAAGACATGGTCTGCCTGATGCATTCTGAACATTCTGAAACGTATAACCGGCCATGACAGTGGCTTTTAAAAAGAAAATGAATTGACATACAGACTGGTGTCCTGTATGTGACTGGTGTTGAGTACTCAACTTAAGTGCCTTCCTACTTAATGCTTTTGCTTTGTGCCACCACCTTCCTGCGCGGTATCTGGAGGAATATCATTTGCACACTCATGGTAAGATCCATGATTACAGTATTTTGTATTGGATGTAAAGTCCTTAAATACTTGTCCTGAAATGGGTTTTCATTAATCATTACGCCTGCCATGATAGTTTATTTTGCTGTCCCTTGAGTTTGGATTTTCATTGTTCAACAGCTCTGTAAAACTAACCAGAGAAGTTCTATGTTAATATACTATGTCTTGCATGTACTGTTGTTGTTTCTGTTACCACTTTCTGTAGACAAATACTTTTGTTATAAAGTTTTGTCATGTTGTTGCACAGAATTATTTTAAACTTTTTACACTTGATGACATATTTATGGCATCTAGTATCAATCAATTAGCATACTTTTTGGCTGATTGTCATAACTTTATACATGTACATATTATAAAGTATTAGTACTTATCTTTTTGGTGTGTTCCATATCCGTGCTCAGTAATAGTACTCTTGCTAACAAAAAAACCCAAAGAAGAATAATGTAATAATGTAAAGATATAGACACAAACATTTTTAGTTAAAATAATCACTGCCTGCATACTTACCATATACTGCATACTTAACATATACTGCATACTTGCCATATACATAGAAACATAGACTTTGACGGCAGATAAGGACCGCTTGGCCTATCTAGTCTGCCCATTTCCCTACCTACAGGATAGGCCGCAGATCCTAGTTAACCAACATCCTATTTCTTCCTACCCCCCACAAGAATTGCCTTATTCTGGCCCATGCATTCTTAGAATTCTCCAACAGTTTTAGACCCCATAACCTCCTCAGGAAGGCTGTTACATGGACTTCCTCCAACAGGAAGCAAGGATGTAAAGGCCCAGGAAGTCCCTCGGCGGTCCCTCCTCCAAGCCTGCCCAGTGGCGGGTTGAGGGGTGTCGCCCAACCTCGCTCACCTTCCTTGGGTTCCCCTGTGGGGACGGGTCCGCCACTTCCTTTCCACCTGGTCCGCTATCACCATGGACCGTTGGGTGTTGGAGGTGGTAGGGAAGGGCCTGCCTCTGGTTCGAGCAGACCTCCTCAAGCCGCCGTCCGGGGCCACATGGAGTCCGGGTGCCTGCTGTCGGCCCGCTGAGCCGAGATTGCCCTGCTCCTGAGAAAGAGGTGATCAGGAAAGCTGCGGATCCTCCTCCAGACCCGGGTTTGTGTCCAGGTATTTCCTGGTCCCAAAACGGCCGGGGGGCTGGCACCCCATTCTCGACCTGCATGACCTGAACAGGTTCCTAAGGTCTCGGACCTTCAGGATGGTCACTCTGGCTCAGATAATCCCATCCTTGGAATGAGGCGTGTGGTTCTGTTCCCTGGACCTCCAGGATGTGTTCTTTCACGTCCCGATCCATCCGTCTCATCAGAGGTTCCTCTGCTTCAGAGCGGAGGGATCCCTTTATGAGTTCCGGGCCATGCCCTTTGGCCTCTCTCTCTCTAGCTCCCAGGGTCTTCACCAAATGCATGGCAGTGGTGACAGCATTCCTGCTGCGCCAAAGGGTCCAGGTGTACCCCTACCTGGACGATTGGCTGATTGCAGCCCCCTCCAGAGCGGAGGTGGAGCGGTCCAGAGATCTGGCCCTCCAGGTTTGCTCTCACATTGGCCTCCTCATCAACGAGGCCAAGTTGTAACTGGTGCCTAAGCAGGTGATACACTTCATCGGGGCAAAGCTCGACTCTCTTCGAGCCAGAGCTTGGCTCCCGGTGGACAGGGCCGAGGTTCTTTCCTCCTTTGCCCAATCATTTCTGGTTGGGCAATCGCGCCCTGCACGGGACTTCCTGTGCCTCTTGGGCCTCATGGCGGCCTGCGCCAGCGTGGTCCGGCCGGCCGTTGGTACATGCGTCCCCTTCAATGGGGACTGGCCACCCAGTGGTCACAACGTCTACGATCCGCTGGATCAGTTGGTGACAGTGACCCAGGAGATGTGGGAATGCTCTCCAGTGGTGGACTGTTCCGGCACATCTGCAGGAGGGCATCCCATTCGTCCGCCCCGAGCCGACGGTCTCTCTATCGACCGTCGCATCTCTGATGGGTTGGGGTGCCCATCTGAGGGAGCACAGAGCGCATGGCCTCTGGTCCCCTCGGGAGTCCCGATGCCAAATCAACCTGCTGGAGCTCAGAGCGGTCCACCTAGCTCTCACTGCCTTCGCTCCGTTTTTACGGGGTCAAGTGGTTCGGGTCCAGACGGACAATACCATGACCATGTACTACCTAAACCTCCAGGGCGGGACGTGCTCAATGCTGTTATGCAAGGAAGCTCTCCGCATATGGTCTCTCGTGTGCAGTCTGGTGGTGGATCTCCCCTCCATTCACGTGGCAGGAGCCTCCAACACCCTGGCCGATGCCCTAAGCTGGATAGGGGCTGTGTCTCACGAGCGGTCTCTCTTGCCAGAGGTAGTACAAGATCTCTTCTCCCATTGGGGCACGCCTCAGGCAGACCTGTTTGCCTCCAGGGAGAATGCGAAGCTGAGACTGTTCCATGCCCTCCCCCCTCAGCAGTGCTCGCTTTGGGGATGCCTTCTCGAGGCCGTGGACCCGGGCCTCTTCTACGCCTTTCCCACCCATTTCCATTGATCCACAAGGTGCTTCTCAAGGTGAGGAGGGACAAGGCGCAGGTGATTCTAGTAGCCCCAGACTGGCCCCGCCAGTTCTGGTATCCAGATCTCCTCAGTCTTAGCTCCAGGCTCCCCGAGGTGGCTTCCAGCCCGCCCGGACCTGATCTCAGTCAATCAGGGGAAGGTATTCCATTCGGACCTTCAATCCCTGCATCTGATGGCCTGGTTCCTGAGCATCTAGAGTTCCAGGCCTTGGGTCTTTCCGATGAGGTCCTCAACGTCTTTGAGGCGTCCCATAAGGAGTCGACCAGAAAATGCTATGCCTTCAAATGGAAGAGATACTCCATTTGGTGTCAGGGAAAGGGCCTGGACCCTTCTTCCTGTTCCTTGGCAAGCATTCTGGACTACCTGTGGCCCCTTTCATCGTAGGGGCTTCGGTCGATGACCCTTAAGGTGCATCTGGCAGCCATCTCTGCTTACCGGGCGTGGGCCAGGAAGCAGTCGGTGGCGCAGGAGAAAGTGGTCTGGCGCTTTTTCAAAGGCCTTGATCACATTTCCCCTCCGGTGCGAGAACCTCCACCTCCGTGGGATCTACTGCTGGTATTGGCCAAGCTCATGGGCAAGCCATTCGAACCAATGCACAGGTGCGATGTCTCCCACCTGTCGTGGAAGACCGCCTTCTTGGTGGCTATCATGTCAGCCAGAAAGATGGGAGAGCTCCAGGCACTTTCCATCGAGTCTCCTTATCTGGTCTTCCACAGGGACAAGGTTGTCCTGCGCCCCCACCCGAAGTTCCTTCCGAAGGTGGTGTCGGAGTTTCACCTTAACCAGGTGTTGACTCTGCCGGTGTTCTACCCCAATCACACCTCGGAGGCCGAATATAGGCTCATTACTTTGGACCCTAAAAGTGCGCTCAATTATTATAAGGAGCGGACGGCTGAAGTTCGGGGAAAGGTTCGCCAGCTGTTTGTCACCTACGCTGAAGCCGCACCTTGCAGACCTGCAGCCAAGCGGACGATAAGCAGGTGGGTCACCTCCTGCATAGATCTCTGCTATAGGTTGGCAGGCATGGAGCCTCCCAGAGGGATAAGAGCTCATTCTACCCACCATACCGCTGCATCGGTGGCTGCTTCCAGGGATGTCCCTATCCAGGATATCTGCAGGGCTGCTACCTGGAAGTCGGCATATACCTTCATTACCCACTACCACATCGACCTTGAGTCACGCCGGGATGCTGGTTTTGGGGCCTCTAGTTCTCCAGTCTTTATTCCCTAAGTAGGGGGTGTGCACCTTGCCTCCCTCCTCCCGGAGAACTGCTAGGAGTCTGCCAATAAGTGTGGATGAACAACATATCCATGTCCCTAAATACAGGTTACTCACCTGTAACGGAGTTCTAGGAATGGTATGTGTTGTTCATCCACAACCCACCTGACCTCCCCAGCTCGACGCACAACCTGGCTTCCAGCGGGCTAGATCTGGCATCATGGGGCAGAGCCGAGAGTTTTACCACCCGGGTGGGTGGGAGGAGCCAGCTTGAAGACCTTCCGGCAAGATTTAAAGCGGCAAGGAACCTGCCAATAAGTGTGGATGAACAACATATACCATTCCTAGAACTCCTGTTACAGGTGAGTAACCTGTATATCCCTGCCTAACAGAAAACTATTGGGCAGGTGTTGAATACCAGTATCAGTAGTCCGGAGCATAACTCTAACCTTCCACCCTCCCGTCCACAAATTTTCTGAATCAAAAATAGCTTCAGGGTCAGAGAGCACCGTACATCTATGTTTCAGCCAAACTGTAATGTCATTCAAACTAACACCTTCATTTCTAAACAGAATAGTGACAGTTTTTGTGCAGGTTTCGTTAAAGGAATTGCACTGAAAGGTGACCATAAAGGGGTATTTTTCAACAGATGAAATTGGGACCAAAATTTCTGTAAACCTTTTAGGGTTTTAAAACCTATATCAAAATAGGACTCATTAGAAACATGTATCAATGCATGGATATCATAAGCAGCAAATTTCATGGAGTCTTTAAGGAAAGTGCGCCCAACAAAAACCCTATCAGGCATTTCAGGTAAACCCCCCAAATACTGTAATCTGACAGCATTGTGTCTCTTAGCCTGTTGGGTGGGAACAGAAAAACAAGATGCATACGTTTTAGTAGATGTAGAAGCAAGAGAAGTCAGTCGTTCAGTTCGTTGAGGTGGTAGACCAGGGCCCTGCGGTGGTAAACTTCGGTGAAGAGTGTCGGAGTCTGAAAAAGGAGCTGCAGGAGAAGTGGAAACCGGTAAATTGAGAATTGGATTCTGTGTTAAGTGAAAGCAGGCGTAAGCGTAAAGTCCAACTGGTCTTGCACAGGAGAAATAGCTGGGGCGTCTGCAGGGGTGATCTGAACGGGGGAAGGACCAGAGTGCCAGGTACCGACAGCTGGATCCCTCTCCCACCCTGCCACAACAAGAGCAGAGTCAACTGACCAGTCTCCCTGAGGAACAAGCTCTTCATGGGGCAAGTCAGACGCAGAGGTTCGTGGAAGAAGATCAGGGGAAACAGCAAGGTTTTCAGGAGAAGTTTCAGCAGCAGGAGCAGAAGAAATTGTCGAATAGACCACATTGGAATGTGGAAATTTCAAGGCTGTCTTTCGGGCATCTGACGCAGCAGTCTGCAACAGTGAGTCAGAATCAGTAGGCAGCTGCAAAGCTGAGTTCTTAAGTGCTAAAAGCTCCTGTTTCTTTGTAAGATAGTGTGTTTCCTCAAGTAATAGCAAAGCGTCCACTTCTGTAGGTCATAAACATTCAGTATTATGTAGAGACTCTTTAGCAGATGCTAGCTGTTGCAGAATAGGAACAGACTGGGAAGAAACAGTTGTTTGTTTACTTTGATCCATCGAGGTTTCTGAGGAAGGAAATAAACTGGGAGATGCATGCAACTTAGATCCATTAGAAGAAGCTTGAGGAAAAATCGATGAGGTCTCTGGCAATCCAGAGACGGGGAGGAGACCAACTCCCCTGCCTCCAACACCTCCATGTCTTCCACAGCATGCCGAGAGGCAGCCATCTTGGTCCCACCAGAAAATGGGTCCCCCCCTGCTCACAGGAAGCAGAGTAGGGGAGTTTCCCCGGTGTCCTGGCCAGATTTCCCTCATTCACTAAAATACCACCAACAGCTTAATCTGGTTCAAGGTCAGTTGACATTCATTTGTATCCACCTCCCCCGGGGGTCATGCCTGAAAAGAGGAAGAATCTGCCTAGTGCACTTATCCGCTTATCAAAAACTAATTAAATAAAAAAAAATATATATATCCACAAAGCCCCTCTTTGCAGTATTTTCACATTCATATCCCCACCTCTAGGCCCAAAATTAATGTTTAATATTTAACTCACAGTGTGATTATGTAGAAATGAATATATTTTGTAGTATGATAGAATGTTTCTTAGACATTATGTACTAACATCAATTTTTTCCTGTCTGAGCAAGTATATTTTTTATGTTGCAATAGGGTTTATTGTGTGTCTAGAAAGTATTTATGATCATAATTTTGCAATTTTCGAATTGATAGAGGCAATAATATAGAGAAATAAGTTCTAGCTGTGTCCTTTTGCATAAGGATTGTATAAATACAGTGCATATATAATGTAGTGTATGATGTTGGCGTGTCCTGATGAACATGTAAATTAAGTGTAGGGGATACAGGCTTGGTTTAGCTATTCTCCTAAATACTAATATATATTGTATTTTACATGTATAGGATGTAATTGTATTTTCTAATCAGGACAACACATTTTACTGTAACTATTTTTGGTGTTTGAAATAGGTTTTATTTATATAAATGGCACTCGTGTATGGGGGTATGTCACTTTAAATTAATTACTGTTTAAGGAGCACTAGTTGCAGCAACACATAGATCCCTGAGAAGGCTCTGTTGAGTGAAACTGGTTGGCTCTTTGGTGCCTGGTGGTGTGTGAGTTCAGTTTCCTTGTACCACTAATTGTCCTTTTATGTCCAGTTTGTGCTATATTAAAAGTGGAACTCCGGCAATTGTGCAAGACGTGTGGTGCCTTCCGTCACTGCCTTTTTTGCTACATTTTGGAATGAGCACACATTCTCTGGAGCTGTTTCTTTTTGGTTTTCTTGTGGATGGTAGGGGATTGGACAAACATAGGAATTGTGATTGGTTGACCATCCATGGCACTCCAGACATTGCCTCATGGGTTTTAGCCCGCCTGATAGGCTAGTTGATGCACATGACTTTAGGATCAAATTTCTAGTATATCCAGGTCCCAGAAACCCCTGCTCTTCTGTTCAAATCGTGCATCTGACCAGGCTCACTAGCACACCACGACTCCCTGCTGCTTTTGTGTTAAAAATGTAGGCCTCTTCAGCTAATTGTTCTAATTGTTTAAGAGAATACATCCTACCACTACATGCAGTCGTTTTTTTTTCTGCAACTGATATTGCTAAAATTGTGACTGTAGACCTTTTTTAACAGCAGACTTTTGATTATACTGCTGCACTTAAATAATTTACTGCCTAACCCTGAGATCAGGGACAAAGGACTTAGCTTGGAGCAAGGGACATTTCCTCCTGTTCCCCTCCTACCTAGAGATCAGCACTTGTTTATCTGTATATGCTACCAGAGAATAACGCTAATTGTAACATATAAAAAAAGATAAAGATGTTTATTTTTTCTCCCAATACTGCTGTTATGTCTACCCAGCCTTGTCATTTGCCTTGCTGTTAACTCGCATATTCGTTAATTCAATATGGTACTGAACAAAGTCGCCTTTCATAACGTCTGCCTCATTTTTTTTATTGTGTCTGAAGCGGCCTTTACAGGGCCTAATAGCTACTACGCCCTCGCGAGGGCAGGAACAGAGGTTGCATTCATTCAGTGCTTCAGTCTCCCAGCGCTATCACGGGAGACCCGCTCCTCGCTTCCTTGCTCACCTCCTCTGGTGAGCCCCAGGCTTCCATGGCCCTTTGCCGCATCCACACCACGTGGAGAGTTACGCCGGGACCCGTAGGCCTATGGCCTACCAGCGTGGTGCCCCACCCCTGCTCACTCGCTGTCGCGAGCGTCTGAGCAGCTCCTCCAGGGGTATGGGGCACCAGGAGCATCATGGGATGGAGAGCGGGGCTCGCAGGCACAGGATATACCTCTTCCTATTGGCGCTGCAGCAGAGTGCTATTTAGCGATTGGCCATGCCAGCCCATCTCAGCTGGACACTTCTCCCCTTCCCCAGCAGCATGGCCGGCCACACTAATGCCTGTAAGGCGCATCCCCTCCCCCCAGGCAATTTTAGCATGCGGTGGACAAACAATTAGGCCGCAAAGCACCCCAAGCGATCATGGGCACATTGCCCACGTCTCCGGGTTCCCTCTTCCTCTCCCTCACCTTACAGGCCCCATGCCACCTAGGCCAAGGCCTAGCTTGCACAATCAAAGGAGGTGAGGTTGGGGGGGTTTCCAGACGACTGCACACGTCATGTACGCCAGGATCGCGATGCTGGGGCCCTTTCCTTCTTCAGACCAATAAAGATCACGCCCTGCAGTGGGCCATAAGCCCTTCATTATTTTTCTGTTTCTCGATTGTCTTCGAGGTCTCGGAGAGGCCACCTTGCTGGAAATACAGCCCTACGTCGTATCACTGCATACAGGCCCCACAACTGGCATGCTATCTCAGGCACTACTTAACAAGTGCAGCCCAGCTCCTTACCTCCTTATAGGGTTCCTCCCAATAGCGACCCTATTAACTGAGGTTGCCCTACTCAGGTTCATAGGGGTTCCTCCCTAGAACAACCCATATGTCATGTTCTGCTGTGTTGGCAGTCCCTCTCCATAGCGACCTCCACGCTGATTGTCACCATGCGGGTCCCTCTCCACAGCGACCCCCATGTGGAGCTAGCCCCCATTACTGCACAAAACAACTAGGTAGCAGATATGGGGCACCCATATAACGGAGGTCCATTGTTACTCAAGCCTAACAAAGCACATCCATCCCTCTCTCTTTTTTGTCTTCCTTTCACTAGATGGTCAAGGCCAAGAAATGCACTGCCTGCAGCGCTAACCTCCTGCCCCACGCACTGGGCCCCCTATGCGCCCCTTGCCTACATGATGATGACATATCTCTGGAACAATCTGTTGGCATGGGTTCCAATATTCCAGGCTCCAGTGGTTCCACATGGATGGATCCGGGTGCATTCCTACTCCAGAACCAACAGGCCACCGTGGCAATGATGGAGAGCCAACAGAATTTCATGTTGAAGGTGATAGAAAAATGAGAGTCCCTCACCCAGCACAGAACACCGACAGCGCCACCTCCAGAACCCGACATCATGGGGGGCCCAATGAGGACCATCTGGATGACGCGGAGCCAGTACCAGACAACCATAAACCGGACTCAGCAGAGGACAAGGACATGCCAGATGAGGAGGACAGGCCTGACAGCGATGACGAGGACATGGAACCTCAACCCACTCTATCCCTCACATACAAACTATGCTCTTTCGATATGGTTCCAGGCCTCATGAAAATAGTTAAGGCCACTATGGGTTTTGACGTTAACGAAAACAAACCAGAGTCAAAACTGGACCCCATGATTCAGCAGAAGCCAACCATTAGGGACACATTCCCAGTATGCCCCGCTATCGAGGACATTGTCAATAAAGAGTGGCAATCCACAGAGCCTAGCAGGATGTCCAACAAAAGGAACTTGGACCGCATGTACCCAGTTCAAGAGGACAAGGCCAGTAACTGGTGCACCGCCCCGACCATTGACCCTCAGGTGGCGGCACTCAGTAGGAAGACCATCCTGCCATGTGGGACCATATCACTAAAGGACCCCACAGACAAAAAGGTGGAAGACATGCTGAAGAAGGCGTTTGAGATCGAAGGAATGGCAGCACGAGCATCTACTTCCGCCATTTACACGGCACGGGCACAGATACGCTAGCTAGAAGAACTCCTTGAGCAGTCCAACCCCAAGTCTAGAGAGGCAGAACTGCTGGAATGCACTCTCAACGCTGCAAAATATCTAGCAGACATGGCAGTGGACTCACTCAAACTTAATGGAAGGGCCACAGCCATCACCAACCGGGCTCGAAGGGCATTGTGGCTTAAACTATGGGAGGCCGACAACGAATCCAAGACACTATTACAAAACTTGCCCATGAAGGAGAAACGTGTTTGGGGAGGGCCTGCAGGAGTACCTGAAACAGAAAGATGAAGGGAAGGAACTCCTCAAAAACAAGAGTAGACAATCCTACCTATCTTCCGCTAGGCAGAGGTTTCGGGGGGGAAACAAATCTTACCACTCACAAAAAGATACCTCATACCCACACAATACTTTTCGAGGCAAAGGTACCCACACCACACACCGCACCCCCTTCACCCACTCCTACCAGCCCTCCTCCTTCAGATCCTGCAAACCACGGTTTGGAGGGAGAGGTAGAGGACAGCAAGGAAGACAATGACTACTCGGTCAGATCTCCTTGCGGGCAGGATCGGTGTCCACCCGTGGGACAACGGCTGTCACTCTTCAGCCACCAGTGGTTCCGTACAACCACAGACAAATGGATTCAAGAGGTGGTCTCCAGAGGATACTCGATAGAGTTATCTGACTCCCCCGTTACACACAGGTTCATCACCTCCCTGATTGCCAGCCGGAAGGCTACAGCCCACCAGGTACAACAAATCCTGTGGGACCTGGTCCAGAACAGAGCCATACAGCCCGTCCCCCCACACAAACAGAAACTGGGAGTATACTCCATCTTCTTTCTCGTTCCCAAGAAATCAGGCGAACTCCGTCCAATCTTGGACCTCAAGCACCTCAACAAACATGTCATCTCCCAGAGGTTCAAAATGGACACCCTAAAGTCCACACTACGCAGTATCTGTGTAGGAGACTTCCTGACGTCCATAGACCTAAAGGACGCATACATCCATATACCTATCAGAGAAAAACACAGACAATACCTCCGATTCCACATCCTAGGCCAGCACTTCCAGTACCAGGCCCTTCCCTTCGGCCTTACCTCGGCACCAAGAGTATTCACCAAGGTGTCAGTCGTACTAGTGGCCAGACTCTGAGAACAAGGTCTCCACATCATCCCCTATCTAGACAACTGGCTGATCCGGGCACACTCCAGAGAACGCTCCCTCCACCACACCGAGCTCGCCCTGAGGGCCCTCGAGGAACATGGATGGGTGATAAACCAATCCAAGAGTCATCTGGTGCCCATGCAACAGATAGAACACCTGGGGGCACACATCAACACACTACAGGGCTGGGCAAAACCATCCCAGACAAGGGTGAACAGCCTCATCAGGCTATCATGCCAACTGCGACAACGCCATCACTCCACCATGGGACGCCTAGCTCAGCTGCTAGGCTACATGGCATCTTGCATTGACCTGGTCCCTTGGGCCAGGTGGCACATGCGACCCCTACAGACCTACGTCCTCTTAGGGGGGTCACCAAACGAATACAATCTACAGGTCATGGTTCCATTGCCACTACCAGTGAGACAGTCACTGACCTGGTGGACAGTACGCACCAATCTGAACCGGGGAGTACCGCTGGAGGCGTCCTACCAGGCCTCCATAGAGATAGACGCGAGCCTTCTGGGATGGGTTGCCTGGCTAGGCGACATGACAGCTCAGGGCCAATGGACAGCCTCAGAGGCCCAGTTGTCGATCAATGTCCTAGAAATGCGGGCAGTATACCACGCTCCCAGAGCCTTCCAGACCTCCATTGCTGGTCAGTCGGTCCTGATACGTTCCGACAACCAGGTCACGGTGGCGTACATCGCCAAGCAAGGAGGCACCAGAAGCAGAGCTATGCTGAGAGAGGTGGGAACAGTCCTTAACTGGGCACAGTCCCACCTCTCACATCTCGGCACGGTTCATCTCACTGGCAAGCTTAACATTTGTGCAGACTGGCTCAGTCGACAACAGGTCCACCCAGGGGAGTGGCACCTACACCCAAACCTCTTCCATCTGATCCAGGATTCTTGGGGACCAATATCCATGGACCTCATGGCCACAGCAGAAAACGCACAAGTGAAGAAATATTACTCAAGATACAGGGAACATCGGTCACAGGGGATGGACTCCCGCTCACAACCCTGTTCACAAGATCGGGCATACGTTTTCCCACCTATTCCCATGTTACCCCAAGTACTAGCCAAGATCAGATCCTCACAGCGGACCATCATTCTAGTGGCACCCTACTGGCCATGGAGAGCATGGCTCGCAACAGTGCTATCAATGACATTATCCAGCCTCTGGCTACCATACCTACCTGACATGTTGATCCAGGGACTGGTACTACACCCGGCACCTCGGTCGCTAAAACTCACAGCCTGGCTCGTGAGAGGAAGAGACTGATGAACGCAGGGTATCACGACTCAGTTGTCTCTACTATACTACAATCCAGACGATCCTCGACCACTTCTACTTATGATAGACAATGGTCAGTGTTTGCGAGGTGGTATCAAAGTCAGGACAGGGATCCCTAGCTGGCAGACATGGCCACCATTCTCCTGTTTCTCCAACAAGGGGTAGAGAAAGGGCTGGCCCACTTGTCCCTTAGAGTACAGCTCTCAGCCATTGGGGCAGCCATTGGCCCCATAGGGGGACACTACCCAGGAGCTCACCCGGACGCGGTGCGCTTCCTAAAGGCAGTCGAGATACTGAGACCCAGGATCAGGCCATCCGTCGCCCCATGGGATCTCCCCCGGTGCTAGATTCTCTCAGTAGCACCTCCTTCGAACCACTACGGGAGGTAGACCTATTCTGGGCCAGTCTGAAGACCTGCTTCCTCGTCACAATATGCTCCGCCCGAAGGATCGGGGAACTAGGGGCACTATCCTGCAAAGAACCCTACACGGTGTTCACCCCACAAAGGGTCTGCCTCCGTACTGTTCCCTCCTTCCAACCAAAGGTCTCCTCCAACTTTCACAGGAACAACCCATTGAGTTGCCAACAGTTACTGAAAACACTCATCTTGGAGACAACCCTGTCCCACACCACCTGGATGTAGGAAACACCCTATCCACCTACATATTCAGAACTCAACCTCTACGCAAGACCGAGAGGTTGTTCATTGTCACAAGGGGACAAAGACAAGGGAAGGCAGCCTCCAAGACAACCATTGCTGGTTGGCTCAAGAGAACCATTCAGGAGGCTTACAAAGCAAAACAAATGATGCCCCCCCCCAGTGTATAAAGGCCCATTCCAGTAGGGCAGTAGCTACTTCCTGGGCAGAAAGGGCTAACGTTTCTGCAGAAGACATCTGCAAAGCAGCAACTTGGACTTCCATCCACACGTTTGCCAGGCATTACAGACAAGAGCACCTTTACATGCTTCAGCCTACCTTTGCAACACAGGTTCTCTCAGCCGCCAGCTCCTCCTCTCACTCCTAGAACACTCTGTCTCTCTCCCGTGGGTACAGTACTGATTCTTATCTACCCATGAGGTAATGTCTGGAGTGCCATGGATGGTCAACCAATCACAGTGGGTGTTTACTCACCTGGTAAAGGTGATTGTGTGGGTTGACATCCATGGCACTCCAAGACCCTCCCAACAGAGTGCTCTAGAAGTAAGTCAGGTTATAAGGTAAAAATTATCCAAATTTACAGAATCTGCATTACAAAATGGACATCCAGGATGTCGACCATTTACGGGTCGAGTTTTTAGATTGTACAAAATAGGAAAATAAAAGGAGGGCCGCTGGCCCGCTACTACATGTCGCCTCACTCTGCATTATTTATACAGGATGGTTACTGTTTTGTTACTAGTAGTGGCTGTAATACTAACCTTACTTTCAGCTTGGGAAGATTCGAACTGAAGAGCAGGGGTTTCTGGGACCTGGATATACTAGAAATTTGATCCTAGAGTCATGTGCATCAACTAGCCTATCAGGTGGGCTAAAACCCATGAGGTAATGTCTGGAGTGCCATGGATGTCAACCAACACAATCACCTTTACCAGGTAAGTAAACACCCAGTAGGTCAGTTTGGCTGCAGTTGTGATATTAGTAACTAGCTCCCAGGATGTTGGGTCAGGACATTCCATGGTTGAGATCTTACAAGGACTCAAGGTCATAATCCTACCTGTAGTGGGTGGTAGGAAGGTGGGACGGTTATGGGAAGGGGGTCAGTTGGGCTGTGGCTGTGACCTTAGAAACCAACACCAGGTGTGTGTGAGGGGGCATTTGTTTACTGAGACCATGCAGGATCCCATGGTGGAATCCTTCTTTTGGTGGGAGGCATGGGGGGATGGACATGGGAAGGGGTTCAGTTTGGTTGTGACTGTGATCTCAGTAACTAGCACACTGGGATGTTGGGGGAGGTATTTGTTGATTGAGGCTGTGCAGGGTCCTACGCTGGAATCCTAGCTCTGGTGGGTGGTAGGGAGGTGGAATGGATGTGAGAAGGGGGTCAGCTGGTCTGTGGCTGTGACCTCAGTAACCAGCACTCGGGATGTGGAGGTGGCTTTCCTTTGGAATTGTACCTCTGGTCGGTGACAGAGGTGGAATGGTTGTGGGAAGGGGGTGAGCTGGGTTGTGACTGAGGTAGTAGGAAGTTCCAAGGTTGGAATCCTACTTCTGGTGGGAGTCGGGGATCTAGGATGGATATGGGAAGGGGGTCAGTTGGACTGTGGCTGTGACGTGAGTAACCAGTGCCCGAGATGTGGAGGGGTACACTGGTTGACTGAGGTCATTCAGGGTCCCATGGTGGAATCCTACCTCTGGTGGGGGTGAGGCAGAACAGTTAATGGAAGGGGGTCAGTTGGGCCGTGACTGTGACCTCACTAACCAGCACCCGGGATGTGGGGTGGGGGGCATTCTTTGCCTGGGGTCGTGCAGAGTCCCACGGTGGAGTACTACTGCTGATGTGTGGCAGGGAGGTGGCATGGATGTGGGAAAGGGTTCAGTTGTGCTGTGGTTGTGACCTCATGATCCAGTGCCCAGGTTGTGGCCACGGATGGGGGCCATTCATTGACTGAGGCCATGCAGGGTCCCATAGTGGAATCCTGCCTCTGGTGGGTGGCAGGGAGATGGCAGGAATGTGGTAAGAGGGTCAGTTGGGCAGTGGTTTTGACCTTAGGATCCATCGCCTGCGATGTAGGAGGGACATTACTTGATAAGGCTGTGCAAGGTCCCACGGTGGAATCCTGAGGGGTATATGCTGAAGTTCATTTGGCTTCACACTGAAGGGATGGGGGCTGTAGTTCTACTGCCATCACATCTGACAGGCGTCAGGACTACGGAGTGGGGTAATTGGTGTTGCTGCCTTCACACCCAAGTGACGGGGACAGTAGTTCTGCTGTCACCAAACCGAAGTGGTGGGGATTGTAATGCTGCTGCCAATACACCAGAGATGCAAATGCAATTGTGCTGAGGCCATCACACCTCAGTGATATAGGCTGTAGTGTAGCTGTCTTCTCACATGAGGTGTGGGGATGTGGTACTGATGCAGTCACACCCGAGGGGTTATTGATATGGTACTGCTGTCACTAAACCCAAGTGGTGGGGATTGTAGTGCTGCTGCCAATACACCAGAAATGCAGGTGCTATTGTGCTGAAGCTGTCACACCTCAGTGATATAGGCTGTAGTGTAGCTGCCTTTTCACATGAGGTGTGGGTATATGGTACTGGTGCAATCACTCCCGATGGGTTATCGATATGGTACTGCTCTCATCAAACGCAAGGGATAGGTGCAGTAGTGCTGCTGCCATCTTACCTGAGGAGAGGGTTAAATGGTGCTGCTGTTGTCCCACATGAATTCAGCTCTCTTTGTGTTCATTTGTTGGCCCTGAAAAGGACCATCTGTAAATAGTAACATTGTTCACAAAAGCCTTCTTATTCCATCCTGAAGGTTCAAGAAGAATATTGTATTCCCTGTTGCTGAAACATGCACCCCGTCTTTATTAAACAGCCAATCTTCTCTATAAGAAATTTGCCAATGTCTTATACCGGTAAACCCCCAAATCCGAAATATTGCCACCAATCCCTGATTAACTTTACGTCTGGCCTGTTCAGTACAAGCCATCCCAAGCTTGTCTAACCATTTCAGACGCTGAATAATCTCAGAGAAAATGATTCTGCAGGTCAGAAACATTCCTCTGATTTCTTTAATATCCTTTTTAATGTTACCCATTAAATCCACCCCTTTTACTTGACCAAGATCATTACCTCCAAGATGTATAACAACAATGTCAGGATGTGACTGAAAGTTGGACTGTCTTCTTATCAGTGGTATAAGCTGACTCCAGTGCATCCCTCCTTTGCCTAGCCATATGACCTGACAATCTTTACAGCCTAAGTCTTTCTCAGAACCCTTGCTTCTGCAGAACTGCTGTAGCCTGATATAGGATAAACCTACCATTCAGGCTGTCTTGATCTCCATATGGACAGTGTAAAACACTCAGTCATATGAAATGAGTGGAAAATCAGTTCTTTTTATTAACAGATCCAGAAACAAATGATTTGATACCTTTTATTGGACCAACATGGATGTTACAGAAAAGAACAAAGTGCTCTAGCTTTCGAACAAACCAGGTTCTTCTTCTGTTCTTAAAAGGACCAATATGGCACCTACAACATTTTTTTGCGTTCTTTTTATTAGGAACATGCACAAACTAATTTGAATACGAGACTTCTAAGTACAGAAAATGATGGGATATCGTACAGAGAAGCAATAATGTGTAAATGCTGTTGGGATGGGAACTGTGACCTCAGCTCAGTTCTCCACAGTGCCGTGCTAGGAATGTAGAACAAAACGTAGTATCAAGTACACCAGCTGTCATTGGATGCACTGTGCTGCAACACAGAAGTGAGCAATAAGGCATGACAGGGTGTGCGTTTAACATATTTTACGTACACCTAGGGGTGTTGAAAGGCACACCCCTAGAGTGTCTTATTGTGCTTGTGAAATGGCTTCCTTAAGTCGTATAAGAAAACAATGCACATGGAAACATTTTAAAATGGCTAAAAAACATTTATTTAAATAGATAACCTTACGCATGAAGAAAAACAGTTCATTTAAACAGTATCTTGCAATGGGTAGAAAAGAATGAATTTTGTTACTGGAATTCAAACTAACAGAAATGGATTATAATGTTTGGAACTGTTACCTTGTGGGCTGAAAAACAAAGAAATCATTTGCCAGGAGTATTAATAGTGTAGAAGTTGACAGTACCATTGAAATTTAGTGGCGTTGTGAATGTAGCCTGAGAAAATGGTGATTGCTTTATTATGGAATGCTCAGCCAAGCTGCATAGTGGTGTTACCGGTTGAGGTTCTGCTGAAATCATGAGCTTAGTGTTGAGTTTTCATTGCCTGAGTATGCCACTCCATTTCTTGTTATCAGCACATGCTGCAGCCCAGTATGATCTCAGGCTGCTCTCATTGCGGTGTTCTGTTACTGCCATAATTTGTCTGTTCTGTAATTCTGCCTGAGACAGCAGATGCACCGCAGTGGCTCTAACAGAGTGATTCGTGTAGATTTCTGTTAGCCCTGCCTCCTTATTTATGCATGTCATCATTGTTGACAGGAAGTTTACTCCCATTGGTTTGTTGCTATACCAAGTTTCACAGCAGTCAAGAAAGTTTTGAGGTAACTTCCGACGATGGCTGTAGAAAGAAACTGCATCTTTTCGAAGCTTGGACATGTATTTCTTAAAACCTGCTGTCCTGGTTCCAGCCACACCCCTCCGTGGTTTACTCTCCTCCCCAGGAAAGAAAAGATAAGACAGCAGAAATAGGACCACAGACTGGGGACGGTAACAGTACTTCTGGAAAGAGTGCATATCAGGCAGTGGTGGTATACCTGTTAAAAACTAAAAACTCACATAGCAGTCCTGCATCTGTGCACTACTCCACAGCACTCAGAGCATGTGCCTCTTCTCCTCCCAGCTAGCTGCAGTCAAATGTGATGCAGAGATTATGCATGCAAAATTGCATGCACATCAGTTGAACAGTTGGAAAGTTATTAAGGTGCAAAATATACAAAACAGGATGACCTTAGAAAGACATATCAGGAAGTGATGCACGAAGCCCACATTCGATTGTTCATTTAGTCCACAGAGAGAAAAAAGGGTGAAAATGCATGTTCCTGTTTACCTACCATAGCACTTTTAAAATGATGGGTTCAAAATTCCTACTCATCTAACAGTAATAACTTTCAGATGACCAGCGTGTACTCGTAATAACCAGCTCAGTGGTTCATTGCACAACTCTGCCTTCAGCCTCTGCCTTTAATCATCCACCGCAGCTCTTCATTTCTTTATACACTCCAGGTAACTAAATGTTCTCATTTAAATATAAATACAGTGTAGTTTTAACATTGCAACGTTATACTGTCCGTTATGAATTACACTTCTACTGTGACCGTGACATGAGTAATTTTACTTATGTAACCCTTAGGTGGCACTATCCCAAGGACTAATACTCCTGCCTGCTTAACTACTAACAGGTTGAGGGGCCTAGGTCCAATGGTGGGTGCCTCCACCCAGAGTTCAGGGTTTGCATTAGTTAAACTAACTTGGTCACAGCCATCTGGGACACTGTAACCCCCCTTTCTAGGGACATGGATATGTTGTTCCTTACCGCTTGGAAGCTCAGGTTCCCTCCTTAACGCTCTGCGTTTGCGACTGGTTCCTATTTCTCCGTTTGCGGATTTAAAAATAAAAAATTTGCAAAAAGACTTCAGTCTTCGATCCCTCGCGGCTGCGATGGACAAATCGACTCCGGATTTGGAGATGCCCATGGGCAGAAGATGTCTCGGACGGATCCACACTCACGTGTGTCTACTGCTAGGCCTTGAAAGGCGACCCGCGGGCTTGCGACCTGTGCTCATCTTTCTCGGCCTCGTCCTCGAGGAGCCGTGCTGCCCGATTGCAGCTGGGCGCGTCCGAAGCGTTCCCTCGGTGAAGTCCAAGGAGGCCGGTTGGCGGTGTCAGCGGCGGGCTTTCGGCGGATCAGCTCGGCGGATGAGTCGTCCTCGGAAGAGGAGGCGCGGCCGTATCTTCCTCGGCGCGGCATTTATCCCGCTTCTCTGGGTTCTTCCTACACGGCTTCTTTTAAGGAGCTTTGTCTGTCCCTCTCCACTAAAGGAGAAGGGCCTGCGTCTGCTGGACCTTATTCTCGGTCCAAAAAGAGGGACAGGGGTAAGTCCCTCCGTCGACGCTCTTGGGAGCGGGAAAGGTCCCTCTCCCCGGGCCGTCGGCCTCCAGGACTCCGCGGCAGCTTCCAGCTCGCCCGGACCTGCTCTCAGTCAATCAGGGGAAGGTGTTCCATCCGGACCTTCAATCCCTGCACCTGACGGCCTGGTTCCTGAGCGGCTAGAGTTCCAGGCCTTGGGTCTTTCCGACGAGGTCCTCAATGTAGTTGAGGCGTCCCGTAAGGAGTCGACCAGAAAATGCTATGCCTTCAAATGGAAAAGGTTTTCCATTTGGTGTCAGAAAGGGCTTGGACCCTTCCTCCTGTTCCTTGGCAAGCATCTTGGACTATTTATGGTCCCTTTCTAGTCAAGGGCTTAGGATCTGACGACCTAAGGATGCACCTGGCAGCCATCTCTGCTTACGAGCGGGCCGAGAAGCAGTCGATGCGCGGAGGAAAGGTGGTCTGGCTTTTCAAAGGCCTTGATCACATTTCCTCCAGTGAGGGAACCCCCACCTCCGTGGGATCTACTGCTGGTACTGGCAAAGCTCATGGGCAAGCCATTCGAACCTATGCACAGTGTGCTCTCTCTCACCTGTCGTGGAAGACCGCCTTCTTGGTGGCTATCCGTCAGCCAGAAGGATGGGAGAGCTCCAGGCGCTTTCCATGAGTCTCCTTACCTGGTCTTCCACAGGGACAAGGTTGTCCTCACGCCCCACCGAAATTCCTTCCAAGGTGGTCCGGAGTTTCACCTTAACCAGGTGTTGACTCTGCGGTGTTCTACCCCAATCACACCTCGGAGGCGAATATAGGCTCCATACTCTGGACCTAGAAGGGCGCTCGCTTATTATAAAGGCGCCACGGCTGAAGTCGGGGAGAGGTTCGCCAGCTGTTTGTCACCTCGCTGAAGCCGCATCTGGCAGACCTGCAGCCAAGCGGACGATAAGCAGGTGGGTAACCTCCTGCATAGATCTCTGCTATAAGTTGGCGGGCATGGAGCCTCCCAGAGGGATAAGAGCTCATTCTACCCGCCATACTGCTGCAACGTGTGGCTGCTTCCAGGGCGTCCCTATCCAGGAAATCTGCAGGGCTGCTACCTGGAAGTCAGCAAACACCTTCATTACCCATTACCACATCGACCTTGAGTCACGGGATGCTGGTTTTGGGGCCTCAGGTTCTCAGTCTCTCTTTCCCAAGTAAGTATGTGGAAGTGTGCGTCTTGCCTCCCTCCTCCCGGAGAACTGCTAGGAGTCTGCCAATGAGTGTGGATGAACAACATATCCATGTCCCTAGAAATACAGGTTACTCACCTGTAACAGGAGTTCTAGGAATGGTATATGTTGTTCATCCTACGACCACCGACCTCGGCGGCGCACAGCCTGAGCTTCCAGCGGGCCAGATCTGGCGTCATGGGGCGGAGCCGAGAGTTATACCACCCGGGTGGGTGGGAGGAGCAAGCTTGAAGACCTTCCGGCAAGATTTAAAGCGGCAAGGATACTGCCAATGAGTGTGGATGAACAACATATACCATTCCTAGAACTCCTGTTACAGGTGAGTAACCTGTATTTTCTTCCCACTAGTGGCCCACACAATGCACTAGGAATACCTTCACAATGTACACTTACCCCCAGGACTGGCTCTGTCGACTGGACTCTGGGGACCCCCTGTAAAACAAGATGATGCAGTGCAAAAACCACAGTACAATACTTTAACATAAACGAATACCTCAGCCAGTGTAACTTTGCTGGAACCAACAAATCTGATTTATTTAAGGAACTGTAACAAAGAATGGGGAAATCAGGTTAATTAGGTTAAACACATTAATAATTACAGTACTCTGCGCATATTCAGAGTCCCAAATTGTCACTTTCACTGGGTACCCAGGATGGGGGGCTAGCCAGGATCGGTGCAGCTGATTGGGGCCCTGTGATGGAAAAAACACTTGCACAATACCCAAATTGTACTACGGAGCCAGTTGGCTCAGTTCATGAATAAAGAAGGAAAAAGAAATCAGATGGAACACTGACAATTAAATGTAGAGATGGCAGGGAGCTACCCTGATTTGTACTCACAAATTTAATGCTGAAAGCTGGATGGGATGCAGATTGTCCTGGATTGCCAGGAGGAGCAGACCATGTGGACAAGGTCCTTGTGACTGGACCCAACTGCAGTTTAGAGCAAATAGAGGTAGTCTGGATTAAGCTGGGGTTTACTTCCAGCTTCATGCGCTCAATTTACTGTACAGGGGATTTGAAACGTGATTCCCCACAAGCACTACACACATTTACATGTAAAAGGAAAGTACTATACCAGGCAGGCTGCTTCTGAATCCCGACCGCAGTTACTGCACGATACCCAGGAGAACACACAGCAAATTCAGTTCCTGACAGACCGAGCGTGATTCAGCAATTTCTTCAGTCTTCTGCAGGGTGAGCCTGGTTCTACTCTTCAGATCTCCTTTATTCTCTTCACAGGGCAGATTCAGTCCGAACAGGTGCTTGCACAGGCTGCAGACCGAAAACTCAGGGCCTTACATGTGCTTCCCGTGTGAAACTATACTGCGCAGAAGCTCATAGCTCCTTCTCTCTTCACTGTCTCAACTCATCTCACTTTCCAGTAGACCGAGCCGGGCATTTCCTTTGATTTCCTCCCAGTTCAGTTGGGTGGTTTGGCCATACAGTACATAGGTGGCTGGCTCCACAATGAGAGTCCAAGTTCTGATTTGCCAGCAGCAGGCTCCATTTCAAAGCTGCCCCCACCATGATTGGTCCAGTTCAGCAGTTCATATCCAGAATGGAGGGCTAGGCAAACACAGTTCTGACTGCAAAGAAAAGCAAGTTAGACAAACTGTATTTTCGTTATTACTCTAAATGATTTCTGGCAAACAGTTACATCTTTGAAAAGTGCTTACTGAGCCCACTTAGTGACGGCAGAAATGGAGCGATTTGGCAGCAGCTCGAGTGGGAGTCAAGCAGGGAAACACACAGACCTCCATGCAAATTGATTGTGTCTGCAGGCAGACAGCTCTTAAAGAGACAGTACCTGAGGTTCTAAGAGCACTCACAGATAAACGGCTTAAACGCCAAACACTATTCAGGCTTGGAGTATTCAAGCAAGCTCCTGGAAGACTTTGGGAACCCCCATTTTCAGGGGAGTTACACTTATATTGTACTGTCTAACTGCAAATTATATATTGTGCAATTGTTATCAATCACCACTCCTCTTTGTTCAAATCCATTTTTTAACAATGAACATTTTGTTTAACTTTTTATACAATAATATTACATAATACCTCTGTAAGCCTGCAATTTCTCCTGAAGCTGCCTGGTAATTATTTTTTCCTGCAAGCTCTTTGTTGATGCTATTGCAGGTTTTTCTTAGACGCCTTGTACTGTCTCTTGCATTTCTTAGCTCTTTTACGTTCTGTAATCTCATATTCTCTGTCACCTGAAGTTTTTCTTTTTAAGACTTGCCATATCACGCTGCCTGGCCACTTTTTTGGTCATCTGATATGATTACCCAACAGGTCTGTTTCCTGTTTGTTGATAGTGGATACAGCACCACTCCTCTCCATTTTGTACTCTCATGTTCATAGGTTTCTGTGCCCTAAGTGCATGATTTTGCACTTTTTCACATTGAAACTTAGCTGCCATACTCTTGACCAATCACTTCCCCACCACCGAAGTGAGACTGACTGGCCTATAGTTTGCCAGCCTCCTTCCTGTTACCACTTTTGTGAAGTGGGACTACATCTGCCCTCCTCCCAATCCTCGTGGACCACTCTGGTCTCCAGTGAGTGGTTGAACAGGACTGTCTGAGGTGCAGCCATTACCTCCCTGAGCTCCCTCAGAATCATCCTTGGATGTACCCCCATCTGGTCACTAGTGCCGTGTCTACTTTCAGATTTTCTCTTTCTCTGTATGAACAGTGATCAAAAGTATTTGTTCAGAACATCTGATTTTCCTGGTCTGCCTCCACACATCCCTCCCATTTCATTCCTAGGCTTACATTCCCACCTCTAGTCTTCCTCTTTTCACTTGCTACCCATGTTGGAAAATCAGTCTCTTTGAGAAGATTGGTGCTGAGTCTTCATCGATGAGCTTTCCATCTTGCTCATCACGCCACCCCTGGGCCCTCCCGTGGAAGACCAGCTCTGCCTTTTCCTTTTCACCTGGTCCACTGTCGCCATGGGGCAGGTTGGTTCTTGAAGTGGTCAGTGAGGGACTGCCTCTGGAATTTGAGCAGTAATCCCCCTTGATGAGTCCATACCCCACAGGAGGAAATGACCAGTGGGTTGCTAGTCTATACCTGGTCTTGGGAAGGCAGGGAGGCAGATACCGTCCAAACCAGAGCTATTAAAGCTCCAAGAATACAGTAATCTAATAGACAGACCTGTGGCTGCTCTCCTCATGATATGTCATTTTCGGGACAGCTGAAGGTGGTTGTGGGCACACCGCTCAGGGAGTTACTTTATGAAATGTTGGTGGAGACAGAGGAAGGATCAACGAGATAAATTATGAAATAATTAAAACACCATTGAGGTAATATTTTTCCAATAGTGCTAATCGGGCCCTTCCTCACAGCGATGGGGGGGGGGTCTGTTATTGTCGTGGACGTTTCCCTTTAAATGTTATGGGTTTAAATTCTAAAACTATAGTCTGCCCAATTCACCACTGCTATCATCTTCATCCTCCATCCGTATAGATACATCAGTGCATTGCCCCCAACACGGTCTCCACGTCATCGCTTATTGCTGATGTGCTAATGCACATCTGTCCAACTGTATCTAGTGGTCGCCCACTCAGAAATTTGTCCACCTCAGTAAAAATTTATATTTTTTCTCCAGATGCACCACTTTTACCCCTCTTTTCATGTGACAGCTTATAGGTTTTTGTTTAAGAATTTCCACCTTGTAGGAAGCTGCTTAACCGAGCAGAGAAAACCTTTAGATGCCAACTCTGCTTTCATCATTTTGAAAATATCTGTATTCCTATGCGTTTTGCCATCACTTAGTCTCATGATATCTAATTCTAGGAAACAGTCCAAAAAACCCTGGTCTCCTCGTCACACCAATAATTACTGTTACCACTGACGTTACCATTACCTTCCATTTTTTTTCTTTTCAGTACTTTAAAAAAACTATCTGACAGAGCAAATAGACAATGAAAGATAATAAATCACCCTTATAAAGCTGCCCTTCCAATTTGTAGAGTGGTAATAAAATTTAATGAATTCATAAAAACAATTGATTTTTAATTTAAACAGTCCAGTCAATATTTAGCTATCTGTCTAACAGGGTAAACAGCTGTGGTCAGAGTAAATCATCTGTCGTTGACAACCTTCAGATGAGGGAGAGAAGCAGTTACTCCTCCCACTGACAGACGTAATGACATCATCATTGCGCGAACCAGGACAACATGTACTGGGAAAGGTAAGGTTGCCTGTATACATGTAGGGTGTTAGTGGCTACCACCAGAGTTATCCAAGGAACATTATCGGGTAAGAGTAAACCACGGGTTCCTAGTTTCTGCCAGTATACAGTACATGCAGGTGGTGTAAGCAAGTAACAATCCGAGCTCTCTGACAAAACACTAGTTACCCGCTTACACCACTTGCTTGTATACACACTGTATGGAATTATCTGACATGGATTTTTTGAGTTACTGCATCTGTAGGGGTGAGTTTTTGACTGAAAGCAGCCGTAGCTTTATGGAAAGAATGTAACAAACCAGCATATTTGAACAAACACAGTGGGACTGATCAAGTCACAGGACTAAATGAAAAATGAACAATTTTTGCAAGAAGCAAGCTAGAGTTAATCATATGTTCTTGATTTTTTTTCTGATTTATCATTTCTGCAATGGATGCAACCTATAAACAACAAACCTTGTCTGAGTTTTCCGGAGTTTCTGAATGGTACCCGTTTTAGACTTGCTGAAAATAACTCTTAGTCCAAGTGCAGCATGGTTAATAGTAATTGCGATTTGGGAGATTTCAATTAATCACTCAATATTTATTTATAGCGCGCTTTTCAAAAATCAAAGCGTGAATACATTATAGACAAAACAACAGGCATTCAATTAATAGAAACATATATATAAAAATAAAAAGGCAGCAGAAATAAACTAAGCATTGTCTCCAAAAGCCAGAGTAAATAAATATGTCTACATTTTATACATCTACACAAAATATTAATAATAAATAAGAGTAATATTTTTATAGTTCAAAACACAGAGATATTTGTGATAGTATTAGATAGTGTTTCTACCTCAGACTTATTTCTGTATGTGTATTTTACAGTAGATCTTTATATTTCTTATTGTTATGCTATAGAAATGTATAATGATTACCCTAGTCACAGTTATTGTTAACCACACTACCCTTAGAACTATTTTCATCTTCCACTGATGGGTGACCATCATGGAAAAATTAGATAAAATCAAACACTTTTGCTTTACTGCTGCATTGCAAAAATGTTACAAGAAATCAGGAAAACAGAGCGAGTGTGCTTGCTTGACTTGCAAATGGGAAAATTTTTCAGTTAGCCTGTGACTGCCAATCGCAGAGAAGCTTACCCGTCTGACCAGATCAGTCCCTCTGTGATCAAACCTGCTTGTCCCATTCCAGTCCAATAAAAATTTGGCAGTTTGCTCAGTTGAACCCTTACCCTGCAAAATCACACTACATGCCCCAGCTCACAACACTCCTGATCAGCTCAGAATGCTGTATGGTGGTAGCAGAGTTTGGAGTAGAAAACTGAGCTGCCTGTTTCACTGTACAGTATGTGTAGTAATAGTTTTAAAGGGTATGCTACAGGTCTGCCATTAGATTTGAGATGTCTTATGCCCTGTGTGCACTCCTAGTGTTATGAACTTATGTTGTGTCTGCTTGGCAGGGAACTGGTGAAGGATGATGCAAATGATGATCTGTTATAATTTGCTAAAGTGCAGTCGCTCTGTTCATTGAACGCATTGTCATACATGCTGTCAGTAACTCTCACATTGTGTGTCCGGTGAAGTGCATTTACTTGTGTACAACAACTATTTTAGATTCATCTCTCAACATGTGATTATGTTTTCAGATGGTAAAGAGGGTTTACACTTGATTTCACATCCCATCACAATTAATCTAAGTGCATTTTAACCTGTGGCTCCCAGACGTGCTCTGGAGCAGTTGTCATCTGAAAATTACACCTCAGAGAAAAAAGAGAATGCTTTGCCTGGGGCAAGTAATTTGTCTCAGTCTTGATTAGGGCGAATCTGGTCAGTGATGGAGTTCTTTAAGATGAGTCTCTGTAGCACTGTGCAGTGAGAGGTGCAGCTGATCTTGCCCTTTTACTGTGAACTTGTGGTGGCAGGCTGTAAATAATATTTTTTTAAATCTTGCATCCTGTTGTGAGCAATCTCACAAATGTCTAATCTTTTTTTGTGAGGAGGGGGTGTGACATTTGGTACAACTGTAATACCTCTATCCATAATATTACAATACTGTCTAGCTATCTGAATGATGCTGATGACCTAACAGATGGATTTGACCACTGGTGCTCAGTGTAGGTATCCTCAAATGAGCAGTAAATTACCTCAGTCCACCATTTGAGTCATTGCTCACCAGTTCCTTGCCAAGCAGACATAAGATAACTGCATAACACTAGGATTGTGCTCGGATCGTAAAACATCTACAATTCTATGACAGACAGATTGCAGAAGATTTATAACTTACAGATATATAGTGAAAAGAGCAACTCTGATTTTAACTCCCAACCCAATATCACCATAAACTATTAGGTGTTGAACTTAGTCTGTTTTCCTAATGGGTAAACCATTCTGGAATGAATTCCATTTACAGATGTGACCAACATACAAATAAAAAAGTCATACATTACATAGTAACGTTTAACATCTAAGATCAAATTTGTCAGTGTTAAACATATTTTAAAAAGATTAATTAAAACATACACATTCTGTTAAAGTGCTAAAGTACTCGGATGCTGTGTTTGAAAAAGCTCCAGCGGAAATTGCCTTTCTAATAATGAAAGGAATATTTTTCCAGTTGTTAGGGGCACAATACCCAAAAGTTTGTTGTTCAATTACTGTTTTCTTTAAAGGCATTTTCAAAGGCTTATTATCAGCCCTGTATGTAGTATGTAAGGCAGTGTCGTAAAACAACACATTTTGGGCCAAAGATTCAAAAGTACCTGAGCTAAGAATTCTAAACGTAAACTTGGCCGGCACATACCTAAAATTCTGCTGGACTGTCAACCATCCCATCCTCTTTAAGACCTCGTAATGATGTGTGGATTTGGGGTCGGAAAGTGCAAATTTACTAATTAATTGTAATAATGCAGATTTTCTTGCGACAGTACTAACAGAAGTATTGTCTGTAATGGCAGTGGCATAGTTAATAATGGATGAAACATTGCTTAGCAATCAAAATCTTTGAGTCATAAGTTAAGTAAGAGCGTAATTTGTATAACAGTGCCACCTTTGAGTGGATCTTATTAGTTAACTTAGTAAAATCTGATTCAGAACTTTATGTGGAATCCAACAATACTCCCAAATATTGGAAACTATCCACATTTTCAAAATACGTCCCATCAATAAATTTAACTAATAAATCCTGACACATCCCCTTAAGCCTTACATTAGCTCTCAACTCCGTTTGGAAATGCCCTGATGTAACCTAACCCAATACCTGCTACCTTGAGCTCTCAGAACGTTCTTTAACAATCACTGGATATGCAGAGTAATGCCCCCTACTTCTTCATGTACTTGACAACTAGTGACCTACCCTGTCTATCCCCTGGCCCCCTTACTTTGCTCCGCCCCACCACACCCCCCCATTAAACCTCTGCCATCCCCTGACCCACCTGACACCATACAGTTCCTCCACTCACTATAGAATGCCATCCCCTTCAGCACTTCCCATTCACATCTACCTCCTTCTCCCCTATTCCTCCTATCTCTTCCCCCCATTCCTTCCCCTCGCTATTTACCCTCGCCATCACTACCTAGGACAAAGCCCTCTAAGGCTGCCACTCAAGTCCAGTCTTATTTAACTATCTCTCTGATTGCTCTACCCTCCCTAGCACGGGATCCTGCTACCCCTCTGCCAACCAGTACACTCAGTCTCTGGTCAGACTTACCTGCAGGTTCTCTCAACCACTTCAGCAAGTGTCTATATATTTATTCTGACGATGAAATTTTGTTGAAAATTTCTAGACAACTGGTAAGTAGAGAGCAACCTGACAATTTAGCACAGCTGCTCATGGAGCCCATGTAATCTGAAATCTAGTTATCTCATGTACGTTACTGTTCTGCCTGCATATGTACTGTCTCTTGCTGTATTGTCTGTTCTACTATATGTGTTGACTTGGAATCGTTGTAAATGAGTCACTGCCTCAAAGTTGTTAATCACAAACTGAAATAGATAAATAAATAAATTTGTACCAAACATCATTGTCTTTGTTTTCACCCTATTTAACACTAACCTAATTGCTAATAGCCACCATTGCACGTTACTCATCTCTTTAGTTAATATCCGATTCAAATCAGAAACTGTAGCACTTTGACAATAAATCACTGCATCATCTACATAGAATGTGAGGAACGCATTCTCTAGGACTCCAGAAATGTTGTCAAAGGAAAGAGAAAATAGAAAGGGACCGATTATGGAGCCCTGCAGTACTCCATACCTTACAGAATCAATATTTGATACACCACCACCATATTTAATCGTTTGAAACCTACTACCTAAATAATTTCCAAACCAATTCAATGCAGATTGCCCTATAGCGAATGACTCAAGCCTTTTAATTAACAGAGCATGGTCTGCAAGATTGAATGCCTTTGTCAAGTCCACAACAGCATGATTAAGTACTTCACACACACCATTAGAAATTATGCATGAATCAGACGTTGAGAGGGCCATTTTTTTCCCCAATGGAATGGAGTGTAGAAAGTATTTTTTTCTCTAAAACCTTTTTAAATTGAGTTCTACAATGCTGAAATGTTGCCAGAAAATACATCCATTTACAGCAGATTTGATTTGTGCACTACTTTCAATTCAGACTTTTTGTAAAGTGTTGTTCATCACAGATATGTGGGGAATTATTCTATTTGTGGTAAGTAATTGTATTAGGCACCAAATAAAACTATAATGGCCCACATTTTTGAACTATTCAGTAGATGAAAAATGTTCACATTCTGATTGGTTGGTTACAAACAACATGTAAAAAAGGGTGATTTATGATATTACTTTGATAGCATACTTCGTTGTGACCCGTACAGTTAATTTATATTCTTTTTATATTATGTTTACTTGATTTTCTAAGTCAAATGATGAATCACGGATGAAATGCGAACTGCTGCTCGGAGATGGTAGTTGTGATATGTTATTGGTTCTAGGTGGATCCACAGCATCTGAATACAGCAATCAAAAGCAATAGAGCTCACAGTGCAAGCGATAAACACCGAGCTGTGTGCCCCTCCGATTCTCACACCCTCTGTCACAGAACTATGCAGCCCACTGCCCTCTGAGCACTGCATTTTTAAGTTTTGGTTCATTTCAGGTGGGTATTTTGACAGCTCATTTCAACAAGTAAGGGTAGTTCAGCTACCACATACTGACTGATTTGCAGTTCATCACTGTCAGTACACAGAATATGCTCGGTAAAGAGCAATTGCTTTGTGCAATAGTTAGTGACTCTCACAAACATGACTGCAGTTTATTTCATGCAGTTTATAGGAGTTCAGTTGAAAGTAAACTGCTGCGGACGAAAAGATTGTCTGCTCCATTATGCTAGTTACAGAGAATACAGAGTCGCTCCTGGTGTTACAACAGTGAACAAACAAAATATTAAAACACATGTTGATTTCACAAATGATGGCTACAAAAATCTTTGGACACAAGCATTACTGACAGAAGGGTGAGATAATAGGAGGAAAAAACTAATTTTGCTTTTCACAAATCTTGAGGCGAGCTATATCAAAAAACACTTGCATCCAACGACAAATCAATAACATCTAGTGCTTCATCAAAAATATTAGTTATCACCAGATCACATCTATACATATGTAAGATAAAAGTTATGTTTGTTGTATTTCTTTACTTATTTTAACAGTTGTAGTCGTACAAGGTCCCAAGGTTGGAATCCTTCCTCTGGTGGGTGGTAGGGGGTAGGATGTACATAGGATGAGGGTCAGTTAGGCTGTGGCTGTGATCTTAGTAACTAGCTCCCAGAATGTGGGGTCGGGACATTCCATAGCTAAGGTTTTACAAGGTCTCAAGATTGTAATCCTACCTTTGGTGGGTGGTAGGAAAGTGGGATGGTTATGGGAAATGGGTCAGTTGGGCTGTAGCTGTGACCTCAGAAACCAACACCCCAGATGTTGGGGGACATTTGTTTACTGAGGCCTGGAGCGGGGATGGACATGGGAAGGGGGTCAGTTTGTCTGTGACTGTGATCTCAGGAACTAGCACACTGGGATGTTGGGGGAGGCATTCATTGACTGAGGCTGGGAAGGGTCCTATGGTGGAATCCTACCTCTGGTGGGTGGCAGGGAGGCAGAACGGTTATGGGAAGGGGGTCAGTTGGGCTGTGATCTCAGTAACCAGCACCCGGTATGTTGGGTGGGGGTCATTCTTTGACTGAGGCCGTGCAGTCTCGAAAAATGTAAAAGTTAGACACGTAATATTCCATTCCCAGCTGAATATTATTATTCTTGGCTAGCCAATGGCTAAACTTAAAGTTATTTGTGATACTTCTTTCTGTTTGTAAGTGGTTGTTCTTTATTTAAGCAATTATGCACGACAGGGTGTGTGTTGTGTTGGGATAACGTCACGCCTGGGATGATTAGGCATGAGGCCGCAGGCCGAGTGCGACTAACCTCCCCCGAAGTGACGTTATCCCAGCACAACACACACCCTGGAGTGCATTATTGCTATTATACAATGGCTCTTTTTTTTAATAAGCAAATAAAAAAGGTAAAAAATAATATTTTTGACTTTCCCCCTCATTTCTTGAGTGTGGAGGTATATGTTTTAAAAAAAAAGTCCAATATATTTTTCAACCAATAGGTGGAGCTGGAATATGACTGATTAACTTATCATGGCTTTCAATTGTTGTCATCTGCTCATCCCCTCAGTTCGTTCATTAAAGTTTGTTTTTATTGAGACTGAGCTGCCGTTTGAGCGGGTTCCGTGAAATACCCGCTTACTGTCTGTGGGGGAGCCGTTCTGTGTCATTTGTATCCACGATTGAGAAATGGAGCTGGTGAGGCGATTGAACTGCAGGGACTCAGGCACTTCTATTAATAGAAACGATTGGTAAGAGCTGGTGAGGTTATTGAACTGCAGGGACTCAGCAACTTCTGTTAATAGACATGATTGGTAAGTCACTTGGTCCCACTGCTTAATTGGGGAGAAAGCCTGAAAAAATCCCGATGACTTGTTTATAGTTTAGCAGGGAAGTACAACGGTTGTGCACGTGGCAGCGTGGTCACTCCTTTGATGTCCACAGTATGCGAAGAGCTGCTCGTAAAGAGTAAAAACCAAAAAATTGCATGATTTTCTGTTCAAACTGTTCTGCAGTGAACAGTTGCAGGCAGGTGGCCAGGGCCGGGCCGGGGCTGGCGTGCAACAGGAAATGCTGGGGAAACTGATTCTGTTGTGCAGTGTGGAAGGTAGGTGAGCCAAAAACAGTTGTGGAGTAATTCTATTTTACATTTGGTGTGGTCTTTTTGTGTGCTGGGACTAGACCCGTGATGTTGTACTGGGATAACATCACGGGTCCAGTCCCAGACTGACCAATTAAAGGCAAGCATTTTTTCTTGCCATTGTATAATCTTCTCTTAATTTCTTCCTTAATGTCCTTCATTTTAACTATTTGACTATTAGGTATTAACTGTATCAGTCCATGTGATCTAGTTATCTCTTCTAATGCAGACATTCTTGGATACCTAAAACCCAAGTTATTGAAGTGTGTTGCTTCCTCTAAACACATTCTTGGGATTCTGTTACTAGGCATGTTATGTATTCTAAACCGATACGATGCCAATCTTTGTTCTATAATACATTTTAAAGTTAATTGACCTATCTCTAATCTTGTTAATACCGATGCAGCACATTGGGGTATCCCCAATAATTTATTGTAGAAAGCATTCCCTGAAGCTTCAAGTTTGTCAATACACACACTGCCCCATATTTCACATCCGTAAAGGACCTGGATTTTAATTTTAGCATTAAATGTCCGAAGAGAGCCCTTCACAGATTGATCCCCATATTTATAAGCAATCCTTTCCATCAATGGAGCCAATTTATTGATCTTCTGTTTCATATGATTAATATGATTTTGCCATTTTAAGTTATAAGTAAATTCTATTCCCAAATATGTAAAACTATTAACATATTCAAGGTTGTAATTATTATACATTAGTTTACAAATTGTATTTCCCCGTACTATCGTTTTATTAAAAATCATATGTTTAGTTTTCTGAAGGTTAATATCTAAATCTGCTCTTGTTGCCAAGTCACAAAATTTCTGTAAACTCTTTTTAATACCCAAGTGACTTGTTGACATAAGAACAATATCATCTGCGAATGCCAGGTAAGGGCATATCCTGTACCCCACCTTCGGCATGTGCAGCCCAGGGTCCCTCAGTTTTTCCAAGACTCTATTCAAGAATATGTTAAACAGTAATGGGGTAAAACACAGCCCTGTCTAAGTGCTATATTTGAGCTAAACTTAGATGTGACGTCACCTTCTCTATTATACCTTATCATGGTTATATTATTACTATATAGAGTTTTAATCATATTAAGTATTTCCAGATCAATTCCATAATATGTTAATTCTCCCCATAATTTTCCTCTAGTCTATCAAAAGCAGATTTTAAATCTATAAAAATACAAAATAATTTTTGCTTTTTAATATTGATATATTTATGTATTAAGTGTGTAAGTATGCAACACTGATCAATTGTAGAGTATTTTGGTTTAAAACCAGCCTGTTATTCACTAATAATCTTTTCTTTTTTAACCCAACACATTAATCTACTATGCAATATTCTTGTGAATAATTTTTGTGTAGAATCCAAGAGACTTATTGGTCTATAGTTACTAGGGTCCCCCTTATCTCATTTCTTATATATAGGCACAATAATGTTTTCCCTCTATGTATTTGGTATTTGTCCAGTTTCTAGTATTACATTAAATAATACCACAAGGGCTGGGACCCATACTTCTATATCATTTGCTATAATATCAACTGGAATACCATCAGGTCCAGGAGCCTTATGTCTTTTCACTAGTTTGATAGCCTTTAAGATATCAGTTGATGTCATTTATTCTTTAAAAGGTATCCATTTGGTATATTCAAGAGTGAGATCTTCTATTTTGGGATCCTGGAATACATTCTTATAAAAGATTTCCCATACATTTGGTTTTATGTAATTTTCTAAAGTATTTGGAATATTGTCTCACCCCCTTGTTACCATATGCCAGAATTCCCTATTAATTTTTCCCATTGGGTTTCCCTATACTGATTTTTCTTTATAACTAATAACTTTTTATAATATTTTCTTTTTTTATTTAATTTGTATTTATTAATCCTTGAAGGATGTTTTGGGGTAAATTTAGCAAATTTATTAATTTAAAGTTTTTGTTTTTTACATTCTACATCATACCACTTACTACCTTTCCTATCCCTACTAGTAAAAAGTCTTGAGTATTAGTGATGCAGTTTTTTAGCTATAGTTTCATACATATGAATACAATTATTTGCAGATTTCCCTTGATTTATTTTTATTAAGTCATGCCGGATTCCATGATATTGCATTATTTCTTTAACTTTTTGTCCTTCTTATAGTTGCCATTGAATAGCTTTTTTGGTTCTAACTAGTGATTGTATTTTATTATCTTTGATTTATTTATTGAGTACTAGGAATTAATACCTTTGAGCCAAGGCTCTTTTACAAAGGTTCTGCGTCAAATTAGGTACAAGCAATAAGGTTACAATGAATGACACAAGTAAAGTACATTGTGGAATACTATACACATAGACTGAACAAATATCAAAAAAGAGAAAAAAAAACATTAGTGCAAGGACAAGTAATTACGAGGTGAAACACATTAAATCAATAAGCAATCAAATGGGGGGGCAGGAAGTTAATGTGAAGAATAGGGCATATACAAGAAAGGAGGGAGGAGCCAACCACAGGTAGTGGAAAGAAATCATCTACCGGGCCTTTGTCAGGTAATGAGGGCAGGAGAGCAACAACTTAACTAGAGAGGAATTAGTCAAAGCAATCACAGGAGTTAGAGGTGGTAAGGTGAGAGAATAGGCTAGATTTAAATGCATCTAGAGAGGTAGAGGAGGTAATAGAGGTGCTAAGTACATTTAGCCACGAAGGGGCACGATGTAGGCAAATGATCTCTGGCCCTGGAAAGTCCGGCAACGGGGGACCTGAAAGGGCTGATTTTCAGATCTTCTGGTGGGTCGAACACTTGTGTTCTGGCATATCAGGTCTTGAATGCAGGGTGGAGTGAGGCCCAAGATGGATTTTTTTGGCCATAAGGCAGGTAAGGTACTTTAGGCAGTTTGAGAGTTGAAGCCATCCAGTTTCAGCATACAGTTCGCAGGTGTGAGTATGTTGATGAGCGCCAGTGAGCAACCGACAGGCTTTATTAAGGGAGGTTGTAATACGTTTAAGCGCACTTGTAGAGGCAGATCCATAGACAATTAGGCCATAGTCAACAATTGAGATGATTGAGGATTGAATAGCTAGCTTCAGTGCTGGTAAGGTGAGAAGCTGTCTGTTCCGGTACAATATCCCGAGCCGCTGATTAATAGTTTTGGCTGTGCTATCGATATGGGTTGCAAAGGTGAGTCCCTGATCGAAGGTAATTCCAAGATATTTGAAGGTAGCCACCTGTTCAAGAGTGGATCCCATGGATGTGTTGATGGTGAGTGGTGTTTGCCTTTTCTTGTTTTGTGGACTTGAGAAAAGCATGGATTTTGTTTTTTTGTGGTTTAGGACTAGCTTATGTGACACGAACCACTTTTCAACACCAGCAAAAGCATGCTGGAGGCTTAAGGCATAGAGGGATAGGATCTTTATGAGAGGATAGAATCACAGCATCATCAGCATAGAGAATAATTTGCTTGGAGCTGGATTTAGGGAGGGAGTTTAGGAAAAGGCTGAAGAGGAGAGGGCCTAGGATGGATCCCTGTGGAACTCCCGAGAGGACAGGCTTAGGTTCTGAGAGCACACCTGCTATTTTTACAACTTGGGAGCGCTGTGTGAGGTAATTTTTAATCCAGGCCCCTGCGCCCAGGGAGAGCCCAAGAGATTGCAGCTGATTGATGAGTAGGCCATGATGTACCGTGTCAAAAGCCTTTGTTAGATCAATGTACACAGCTCCAGTTAGGAGTCCCTTGTCCAAGGCCTTGTGGATGGCGCCTGAGAATTCAAGGAGGGCTGTCGATGTGCTATGTCCGAGTCTGAATCCATGTTGCTGGGCACAGAGGATGTTATATTTCTGCAGGTAGTCCGTAAGCTGGTCTGCCACAATACGTTCAAGAGCTTTTGAGAGGGGAGGTAATATTGAAATAGGTCTGTAGTTGCCAGGCAGGGACTTGTCACCATTTTTGTGCACAGGAGTGACAATTGCAGCTTTCCATAGACTGGGGAACTTACTGGAGCAGAGGGAGAGATTGAATAATCTGGTGAGGGGGAGTAGAACTTCATCCAAAGTAAGGGACAGTATTTTAAGGTCGATAGAGTCACTGCTTGTCCGAGATTTGGAGATTGCCTTCTTTATGTATTTATGGACTTTGTGTGCTTTAACTATTTTGAGATGGAAGGGCGGGATGGTTGGAGAGGCAGAAGGGGATATGGGGATAGGTGTGTCTGTGTTAGAGAAGTAGTCAGATGGGAGGACACCGCTGAGGTCAGTGAATGTCTCATTAAGGGTATTTGTGATGACCAGCGGGTCAAGGGTAGTAGTACCATCAACAGTAAGTATAGTAGGAGAGGACTTAGCTTGCTTTCCTGTGATATTTCTTAAGTTGTCCCAGAAGGATTTGCCATCCCCCCAGGAGTTGGAGAGGGCATTCTTGAAGTAAGAACTTTTCATCCAGCGAGTCTCTTTGGTGCAATGATTTCGAGCCTGTTTGTACTTTAAGATGTCAGACAGTGAGCCAGTGGCTCTTGCGATAGCCCAGAGGTGGTCCCTACCTTTGAGAAGTGACAGTAGCTTGGCAGTGAGCCAGGGATTCGAGAGCGCTTTCACTTTACGTTTTTACAGGTGCATAGGAGTCACAGGCAGCATTGAAATGTTGATAAAGTGATTAAGGGGCTACGTCAACATCTTGAGTGTTGTACATAGGAGACCAATCCTTCTGCCTAAGATTTTCCTTGAGTTGAGTAAGGTTGCAGAAGGTAGTACTCTACTAGAGATGGTTATAGGAGGAGGTTTTCTGAACTTATTTGACCAAGTACATTTTATGGGAGAGTGATCGCTGAGAGAGTCCGGGAGCACGGCAACATTGTTTATTCGAGTAGGGTGATTTGCAAAGATCCAGTCAATAAGGGTGCTGTTCCCAGATTTATAGTTTTTCCTAGTGGGTGAATTGATCAGCTGTGTGAGATTTGCAGCAAGGATAGCATCCTTAGTTGACCCTGAGTCAGGTGATAGCCAGTTAATATTGAAGTCACCAAGGAGTAGGAGCTCTGCCTCAGTAGGTTGAGATCGGACAAATTCAAGTACAGTCAGGAGACCGGCTCTAGGATCTTTTGGTGGAATATAAATAGCAGCCACTGTGAGGACTTTGTTGTGGGCACCAAGAAGTAGCTTGATTGGGAGGAGTTGAACAGTAGTATCAGTGGTAGAGAACGGGATAGGGAGGCATGTGAGATAATCCTTTATGTATACAGCACGACCACCACCGGTTTTTGAGGTCCTGTCCAGCCTGAATAGTTTGTAGCCTTGTAGCGATATGGCATGGTCGGGGTGTTAGGTGTCAGCCAAGTTTCAACAATGGCCAGGATGTCAGGGTTATGTTGGCTGGTAAAGGTTTGAAGGGAGGCCAGTTTAGGTAGGAGACTGCAGATGTTCAGAGTGATAATAGTGAGCCCCCCCCCCGCCTTGTTGGCTGGCTTTTTTGTGTTATAGAAGATAGGGCCAGGATTTGGATGTACACAGCCAGACATTAGGAGAAGGAGGAGCAGAATTTTGAGAGTCAAATGCTGCAGTTCATAGCAGATAGTAGTACGTCTCCGCTGATTATGTGAGTAAGACCAGTGCAAGCGTCTAGGAACCCAGTGAAAGGCATTGGTCAGAAATAGGTGCCAAGTCGGACCCAGGCCATCACCGTATTTATTCATTATTATACAATCCATTGCCAGATGGCACCATTTAGGGGAGATTGCAGTCATACTAGATGAAGGGTAGCTGGCCATGAGGACCAGAGTACAGTGTGGAGAGGGATAGGAAGAAGTTGGAAGATGGCACAGCGTAGGGAGCAAGGAAAGGGCAAGAAAGGGCAGAAGAATATAATTACAAGAAGACATGATAGATAGGTGAGAGAGGTAAAGGGTGTGAGGGATATAGGTTGTAACAGTGCAGGAGAGAGGAAATGGGAGAAAGAAGCCAGGGGGCTGAGGGTACACTTAGGTGTGAGACCAGCAAATCACCCAGTGAAATTAGCTATGAGAAATGAGAGTGCAGGAGGAGAGAGGAGGGGTTTAGCAAGTCAAACAGGATAGGATGAGAGGAGAGGGGGAGGGTAGTAGAGGGCAAGGGGCGGCGACAGGGAAGACTATTTAATAAAGGTCGGGGGCGGCGTAAATTTCGGCACTGAGCAGTGCAAGTCTATGGGCTCCGAGCCCAGCAAGCCCAAAAATCGCCCAGACCAATCAGGAAGCAGGGTCTGAGACCGGAGGCCAATCAGAGCTAGCACAATGCTCTGTAAGCCAATCGCAGCTGATCACTGCTTCCCCAGACAGAGGAATATCCTTACCCGGCTTTAGGGGTCGGGAGGCGGCAAAGAAGCATCGTAGGTGGCGTGAGGGAACCAGGTCCCATCGGCCGTGGCCACCTGGCACCCGGCTAGCCCTCTCTAGGCTATGAAATCCGGCTTTAGGGGTCAGGAGGCGGCAAAGAAGCGTCGTAGGTGGCGTGGGGGAACCAGGTCCCATCGGCCGTGCCCACCTGGCACCCGGCTAGCCCTCTCTAGGCTACGAAATCTGGCTTTAGGGGTCGGGAGGTGGCAAAGAAGCGTCGTAGGTGGCGTGGGGGAACCAGGTCCCATCGGCTGTGCCCACCTGGCACCCGGCTAGCCCTCCCTAGGCTACGAAATCCGGTTTTAGGGGTCGGGAGGCGGCAAAGAAGCGTCGTAGGTGGCATGGGGGAACGAGGTCCCATCGGCCGTGCCCACCTGGCATCCGGCTAGCCCTCTCTAGGCTACGAAATCTGGAGGGAGGAGAAGTCCAAAAAATAAACACAAGAACTCAGGGCTAAAAGTAGGCTACTGTTTAAGAAAAAAAATGCACTCATCTGCATCTTAATACACTCATCTCAAAATTGAATAACATTTCTAGTGGATAATGTTCACTATCAGCTCAGGTCCCTACTTTCATATCTAGTGTTGACCTGATTGTATTCAGTAATGCCCAGCAAGGATCTATTACTGATGCACCTCTTGGACCTAAACGTGCATATATCCCTTGGGAATCACCTTTTGTTCTTACATTCAATAAAATAAAATTATTGTTCTGCATTAGTTTTACCAATTCTCTCCCCCTATTACATTCATTTAGATCTTTTGTGTTCCTTCTCATGGCTATATTATCAAGACCCTGGGCTGCACATGCATCCGATATTTCTATAGAGGGGTCCAGGCTCTGCCCCACCCTGGCATTCAGATCACCCACAAGGATCATTTCTGCTTCAGGCTGTCTTGCTAAGCATTTTTGTAATGCAAGACTTGGTTTCCCAACTTCATTATCTACATATTTAGAACCCAATGGTGGGAAATAGACATTTATAATCACAATTTTCCTCTTTCTTATTGACATACACACCATAAGAATCTGTTCTGACTCACTCTCAATCGCCTCATATTCAACATTTCTTAATATTTTCCCCCATGTTGTCAAACCTTCTGAAGATCTCCCAAATTCTTTTTTACTCCTGGCCTTTTTATAAAATGTCTTCTAACCATTTATATTTATCTCCTCCTTTTTCCAAGTTTCCTGAATGCAAATTATGTTAAAGTGTGTTATATATAGAATAAAGTATGGGGTGGTGTGTGTAACAAGAAGTTTACACACACCCCACGGGTTAGATGCTCATAAGCCCCGAGAGTCCCAAGGGTGTGTGTAAACTTCGAGTTTACACACAACCCCATGTTTTATTTTATATATTGATGGTTATGATTTTTTTTTGCCACAACAATTAAATACAATAAAATATCCCTGTGCAGCTGCACCCTAATCCTGACTCGGTTCACGGTCAGAAGCAGCTGCTAAAGACACATCATTTTTTTTCTTAAACAGTAGCCTACGTTTAGCCCAGAGTTCTTGTGTTTATTTTTTGGACTTACTGCCCAGTCAGAGTTTACTGTGTGATCTATGGCGGTAAGCCACAGTCTCAGACTACCAGGAAGAGCAGAGCAGCACCAGGCACATGTGCAGTGGTAGGGAACCCCGGTGCGTGTTTGCCGTTATAAACGCTCCTTTATAATGGCAAATTATGCCACAGGTTTCCAAAGGAAAAAATCATAGCCATTAATTATATATATATAATAAATGAAGGGTCTGCCAATTTGTCACTTATACCTGTAACATTCCAAGATAATATATTGGTATCTAATGACCCCAAAACCTGTATTTTTTGATTATTGTCCTTCCTCATCTGTCAGTTACCATCATAGTCTTGTAACATGTGAAATCTGTTGCTCAACTTAATTAGCTTGATCCATTGATCTTCATTTTCCTCTTTCCATTCTTTGGTATTCTACGTCACTTTCTCCCTTTACATATATGTCTACATTATCAACTCTTGCTGAATTAGCCAGTAAAAATTTATAATCAGCTAGATTGTTCACTCAAATTGTTAATTTTTTTTAAATTTTTTAATTTAGTTGTTTAACCAGGTATAGCACACTAAGCTGAAAGCTTTTTTACAGGAGCAACCTGGGAGCACAAGGAGGTTAAGTGATTTGCTCAGGGTCACACAGTATGCAAGTGGAAGCTGTGGGATTCAAACCCAGGTCTGGTCTGCTGGATGTCACCAAATTTGCAGCTCAGAGCCTTAGACCACTGCGCTATACTGCCTCCCTAATTGACCATCAGTTTCTCATCTTTTGGTTTTATGATCCTCTTTTTGAGCTCTTTAACTCTTAAGTTCTGGAACAAATCAATTATCTTCATTCTGATGTTTCATTTTGATTCATTAACAAAACTCCCTAGTCCAAAGATTGAAATCATATAGCTATTATCCTTATTTCTAAATTTCTGTCTTAACTCATAGTATTCTTAAAAAAATTGTACTAATTCTGGTAACACTATCAATTTCAAATCCTAAATCCCTCATTTTCTCTTATTGATTTTCTAATGCTTTTAGTACATAATATTGGTCAGATAGCAATAAACCAATTCTTCGTCCGGTTATGGTCTTATTTCACTCATACTATTTATTAGTCTATCCATTCCTCGTTCTCCATCCCCTATTATTCTTAATAGGTGTTTCAGATAAGTATTTAGTTTCCTTTCTGTTTCATCCAGCATAATCTGTACTTTAAAGATTGGCAAGACATAATCCGTTTCCATAGTTCTTATCAAGAAATCTTTAAGTACACTTTTTGTAGTATTTTATTCCTTTTCTTTTTTGTTCAGTTTCATACTAAGATCTTTAGATTCCATACTTTCATACGTGTTGTTTCTTTCACGTTCTATTAAATTTTATTTTCCAATTTCTCCTCCTTTCTTTTACTTTTGTTGGTTTTTTTTTTGTTTATTATTTTTCCCTTTTCTTTTTAATTTATTTATTGGCTGGTTATTATCATTTTCCTTCCTTGTTTTTTTCCTGTTTTTTGTCTCTTTCACTTTACTCTTCATTGCTATTTCTTTTACTAATTCTGCTTCTTTTTCCACTGTTACGGCAGTCGGGTCTTTGGCTATTCTGTCATTCTTATAACTTTTGCTCTTTTTTTCTTTAACTTACCCTTTTTTTTCTAATGGAGTATTTTGATTTGTTTTATTCTTATTGTTGTTTCTTAATTCCTTTTCCTTTATTTTTTTTGTATTCCTTTCTCCCATATCTCGGGATTCCCAGCTTTAAGTTCTTCCAAAATAGAATTTGACTCTTCAGAATTGCTAGGCAACATTACCAACTCAGAATCCAGTTCTATTTCTGCTATTTCCCTGTCCTCATCTCCAATCACAGTAGAGTGTGCTATTCTAATTCTATTATTTCCTATCTCTTCCTTTCCATATTTAGAATCACTTGCTTCAATATTCAAGGTTTGTGTTTGCAAATCTCAACTAGTTCTTTCTTGTGCTTGTTTGAAAAAATCTTTCATACACAACTTTTCATAAATCCCATCTATCTTTCTTTTATTATCAATACAAATTCCTTTTATAAAGGATAAGTCTTGTTTTACTGCAGCTAGTTGTTCAAAAATCAACACGTTAGCTGTTCGAGGATCACTTAAAGTTCTGACACATTCTTTAGTTATCATCCCCATAGTCAAAGAGGTATCAGGCGCTGGGCTCATACATACGGTTTCATTATCTATATCCCAGGCTTCCTCATTCCTGGCTATTTCCTGGTCTAATTTTTTTATCAAATCGTCCATTTGCATATTTTTATCTGGATTATCCATGTCATAAGAATCTTTTAAGGTCTTGTTTTAATAGATTCAGTTCATACATTTTTTGTCCTACCATTTGATTAAATTGAATAGTTTCCCTAATACTTTCCACATTCCTTGTAACTTCAGTATTTACTGCTTCCATTAAGGCAATACTGTGGGTTACTGGAGTTTCCCCCCTATCCACTGTAATCGTTGCCTGTGGGCTATCACCTTCACTCTTTTTATTTTGATCTGTTTTTTTTTTTTCCATAGTTCTCTGATAGTTGGCTGCTTCATCTTCATTTCTAAGTTCACTTTCCACTCCTTCCCCCACTCCTTCCCACTACCCCCTTCCTTTTCTATCGCTATAAGTTTTAAATCAGGAGTCTTAATTATTTCCTCATTCCCCTTTCTAGTCATGATGTCTTTATCAGTAATTTTGATTGTATGTTTGGTTTTATTAACTTTCAGTTTCTTGATGTTATTCTTCAAACAAATTTTACCACTCCTCATCCTCATTGATACTATATAAATCTGAGTACTATAAAACGGTACTAATTAATTCACTATTTCACAGTTTCTCCAAATCTGATTCTATTTGTTGGCAACTATTAATTTACCAAGATAAAACAGGTATATAAATATAATTTCTGTCTTAACAAAATTTATCTATACAATTAAATCACAAATTGCAAGTACTCTGAGTGAATAAAGATAAAAAAGTTTGATTTTCATAATCGAAAAATCTCTCATTAAGGACCTTAATATGATCCTTAATATGGTCCTTATGGAGCTGCAGGTCCTGTAAATGGTCTCCGATAAGATTAGAGAAGATAGGTGGTTAGTCAATCCAATTTTTATTACTTGCAGTGGAAAAATATATATCTCTGTAGCACTCTCCGTTCTAATAGTTCTTTTGTTTTTCACACCTTCAGCATCGTCAGCATCTATCACTTTATTTGTATCACTGGTCCATTCTTCCGGGTCCAAATTCAGATTGTTCTTATTACAAATAGCCAAAAGAAGTTGTCTAGCTCCTAATGTTGTAACAACGATTCGCTCGTACACAATAATGCCTCCAAATGGATTTGCCAACTTCCAACCCCAGGACTTGACCTTGTAGATAAATCTACAAATTTAGTAAAAAGAAGAAAGAGCTGAATGGTGCTAATAAGTGCTGTCAGAGAAATTATCAATATTATCCAGTAATTTCTGAGCAGTTCAAAAATGTATACACTCCTTCAGTGTAACAATAATAAAACAACAACAATTTCTGTAAACGTAAAACACCCTCATAGACTAGATATCTAATCCTACTAATTCTATAAAAATGTAAAGCTTTTAAAACAGTTTTAAAACTTTTAAATGCTCACTAAATCCCACTAAATAATATTTAAAACTTTTAATATTTAACTAATTCAGTCCTCTATGTGATCATTAACTTAATTATGACATCTAAGTATTTAAAAGTAAAGCAGGCTATTACTTACAGAGTCTCCTTTTCCATAGTTTCTCTGTTCTCTATTCCTTGGGGGTTTATATTCTATAACCCGAATTGGTGCAACTGCTGTCTTCCACACCTGTTTTAGAGAACTCTTCACACAAATCCAGGCCAAAAAATGCAGCCTTCAGGAGTAACTCGTAGAATAACTACAAAAAGTAGTTAGTAGGCAACAGAAAGCAAACAATAAACATTGCTTCGCTATTATTTAATGAAATTTAGCATTGTTCAGCAGCAGTAGTTACCGAGCAAACTGATTCACTTTGCTTGTAAAACAGCTCTCCTAAACAACGGCCCTCGTATTGTTGTACTGGGAAGCTGCTTGGCTTTTATTTAGCAATATTTAACAGCTGCAATTGCAAAATAGAGACCAAGCAAATTAGTTTTGTTGTTTGTAAAATAAAGCGCTTACCTCTTAGTTACAATTGCCAAAAGCCGAGGAAACTAGCTCACTTCACTTAAAAAACAAACAACAGAGCTCCCCTAAGCAACGGCTCTTGTAATGTGGCTTTGCGAGGTTCTGATTCTAGCTCTAGTCTTTGCATTGTAAAAAGCACCTAACAATACTCAACTGTGGAGTGGTAATTATAGCTCAATAACCAATCAGAAGCCTCACAACTGCCTCAGTACTGTGGGCCAATAATCCAATCTACCAAGTAAATCAATAGTGGGACTTATCCCAATTAAAGTTCACGTGTGCACAAAAAGCACGGAAAGTTCCTTTTATTCAATTAAGGTTCAGAACAAATAAATGAATTAATTAAATATCAGGTACCAAAATTACAGCTTATACGAGTCTCTTGCAGTGTTTTTCTGCTTTTCTATTTATTCAAGTATATTTCTGAACTACTAAGTGCCCAGCATAGATCTTCCAAAGTCAATTAAATAATAATAGAATCATATTACTTTATTTAACTCTGGTTGTCTTACTAATAAATCTAATAACTCCCTACACTTTTTGAATGATAACATTTTTGAAGAGCTATTTGCTCTTGTTACTAACAGCTTGTAACTACACAAACTTTCCCCCAAGTGTTGTCTCCAGCCTCCTCCTCCTCTCTGATGTATACTGATGTATACTAGATGTACTAAATGTACTAAATATGGTCTGAATAAGCTCGGAAGTACAAACCCATTTCTCTCCAAAAGAACAGAGGTAGTGGAGAATGGCAAATGACAGAAAAAGACTGGAGCAGTTAGTTATAACTCCTAGTCAAAATCCCAAATGTAAGTAGTAATAAAAATGTATAAACTAATTGATACAGAGAAAATTAAAACACTATTAATAGATATATAATGTATGGTAAGTGCCTATTAACCACCATAATCAGCAGTCACACAGCTTTGTTATGCACTATTTAGAATTTTAAAAGTTGAAAACTACACTTCGGAACTTCCAAACAGTGGCATGACAAAAAAGAATGCACCAGAGTTCCATAATTCTCACACATAGAATGCAAACAGTGTTTTTTTTGACCATACACTATAAAAGATGATGGCTGGGGATCAGGTGACAACCACGCTGAAATCACCTCTCGTGGTTGCTAGGGCTACAGTAAACCTCTCGAGCTGCGCTCTTGAGGTTTACCATGTTGCCCTAACAACCACTCGAGGTGATTACAGTGTGGTTATCACCCGATCCCCAGCCATTATTCTCTATGTTTTCCACAGTGACCGGTAGTAATAACACTAGCGCTAACACTAGCAATCTATTGTAGGGAATATTCTCCTAAAACCTATACACCAAGGCTAAGTATTAATATTAATATTGTTTAATATTGAATATAACAACAATATTGGATAAGTATGCAACAGTTTGACCTTGACAGAAACTGTGCTTCTTGATGCTTTCTCAGAGTTTTTCTCCCTCGCTTCTTCTTTTTCTCAGATTAATTCAATTGTTCCTGCTTTGTAAGACTCAGATTTTAAATCCAGTTGCTTTCATCACTCCAGGCAATGCTTTCTTCTCTCAGACCCTCCGCAGGGCCTCCCTTGGTGCCCGGCACCTTGATTGGTGGTGGCTCCTCCACCGCAAGGACTCCTAACACCAACTATGGTGAAATAAATGAAAGAAAAAATGCCAGGAAACCAAGTACAAACTAAGTTGGTCTGGAAAGAGCAATTGAGCAACAAACTTTTTATGACAATGGTGGCATACCTTTCATAAAACAGAATAAGCTTCTTCCTACTCTTGCTTGTGAAGCTCCTCAGCATAAACAGTGTGCGGCCATCTTGGTCTCCTTTATCCAGCCTAAGCTCTCTATTGTGTGAGCATGTCAATGGCTGCTGCTGGCAGGTTGGTCGAGTGGGCTTGTTGGTCAGTGCCACCCATTGTCGATGGTCACTCGTCAAATAGTGATACATGTAATACATGTGTTATAGAATGATATGCATATAGTCAATGATGTTAGAAAAAGTTTAGAGGTGTAACCTGTCTGCCCAAGCACCCTATAATCCATCAAATCCTACAAACACAGACAATGATGGCAGTGAAAGACATGAGTTCCATCCAGTATGCCCAATGCTTCCTACAACAAGCCTCCCTCAGCCTCTGTCTCCCGCTGGTGTCTCCTGCCACTGGAGCAGCTTCTGCTTTGTAGCACACCCAAATACAGTGTCACAGTCTATCTGGGTAACCCTGGTAACCTCCCAGGAAACCGACGCTCTTTGTTGGAGTTAGAGGATGGGGTACAGCAAGGCTATTTTTCTAAAGTAATGTGCTGATGTGCTGCTGACTTACATACAGGTAATGTGTTTATGGCAGCAGCAGAAGTTTGCAGTACTGGCAGCATGCCGATATCTGGAGCAGCTTCAGCTTTACAGCAGCAACAGCCCGTCCCCTGCCACAGCATTACTGTCTGCCTGGGTAACCCTGTAAACCTCCCAGGAAACCAAAGCTCTTTGTTAAAGCTGGGGGACAATGCTCAGCAAGGCGGTTCTGCTGAAGTAAAGTGCTGATGTGCTGGCTGAGATAGGTGCAGATAGTGTCTTTTATAGGCACTAATAGTGGTGCATAGTGCTGGCAGCATCAACAGGGTTTGTGGCAACTTAGTAACACCCTTACAGCCTACCTATATCTCTTTTATAGTCAGGGGTCTTGGTAAAGGTTGTGACCAGTATTTTGGGATTCATGCTGCTTTGGAAATAGGACTGATGGCCATCTGCATGGTAACACACCTTCTCTTTTTGGTTGCAGTGGGCTTTGAGACTGCACACGGAAAGTTTGTGACCCCTGTTTTGCATGGCAGAATGGCTCACAAATCAAGAGGCTTTGTGAGCCAGACCAGTGCTAAAGAGGGCTAAAGCACTCTGTGCCTTACCTTTTCCAATGCCGGTGACCCGGGTTCAGGAATGAGCTCAGGTTGCTGGAGTTAGCCAGGATGAAGAGAATTGAGTGTCCGTGGAACAGTTCTCCTCTCTATGGGAGGGGTGGTTTGCCTTCTTGGCTCTTGGATACCCCCAGTTGGAAGCCTGGGGGAAGTGCCAACAGTTCTGAGTGACACGAAGGGAGAGGCCATGGTTCTGTATGGGGACTTTGGAGAGAAGAACAGAAAATGGATGGCATGGGCTAACTGAAGCCCTGCCTGCCTTATTTTATTCTGCAACATGGGCCGACCTCCGTCCCATCCAGATGTATGTCACCTGGTGGGGGGAGGATGGCTCTCCCCTTCCTGGACCCATCACAGGGGGAATACATGGGGGATTCGGGCATGGCGGATCTGTGCCACAGAGTGCCTGGCAAGAGGGGGCGGGGACAGTGCTGAGAACCTGCCTGCACCATCTGAGGACAGAAAAGGTTCTATGGCAGAACAAATCAAGAGGGTTTGTCACTAAGTGGCCTTTGCAGTCACCTAGGGACAGTCTCCTGGGACTGTGTTTGGGGCTCTTGTCTCTTATTTATGATGCAAGTGTTTGGGTTCCTGTAAGGATTCCTGCTTCCTAATCTCCGATGCAACAAATGAGCTTCATTCTGTAGCTGTCTAACATCAAGGGCATGTTGCTATAGTTTAACTGGCATATCACTCACCAACAAAGCAAACAATGTGGAGTTTTCATCTTGATACTAGCTTTTACTTAAAAGCTGCCAATAAAACTGAATGTCCCATGAGAAGGACATTTCATGATATCTTTATTATCAAATCAGGGTTATGTAATATAGTTGAAATATTTTTTATGAGATATCACTGCTTTTATAACAAACAAAATATTTTGTTACCACAGAGTTAGAAGTATACACTGGATAGAAAAATAATATTTCAACTGAACTTACATATTAGATATGGATTTTGAATTTGGGTTTTATTCCTAGAAACACAGAACGTCTCAGCAGGAAAGGCCCAGTAGACCCATCTAGTCTGCCCTATTGTCTTTGTCTAACACTGTCTAACACTACAACCTGGGCTCTGTTTGGTCACAGGTGTACCTTTCTAACTCCCTTACTTCTGTTTGTTACACCCCATGCCTATCCCTTGCATGCTTGAAGCTCCCTACTGTCTCTGCCCCCATCTCCTCTGGCAGGCTGTTCAAGGTATCCACCACCCTTTCTGTGAAGAAGTATTTCCTCGCATCCCTCTTAAATCCCCCACCAAGCTTCATGGTATGCCCATGTGTTCTGGTGCACCCTCGTATTTAACAGATTCTACGCCTGCACTTTGTTTAGCCCCATGAGGTACTTATACATACGAACATATGAAAATGCCAGCAGAAACAGGCCACATGGTCTATCAAGTCTGCCCAAATGTGCAGTCAGCACCCTTAATTTGCAGCTGCCTCACCTCCCCTCCCCCTCATATTTACCCCCCTCACCCTGTCCCATCCCCTTTTGAAGCTACCCACTGTCTTACAGGATATCACATCCTCTGGCAGAGTGTTCCATTTCACCACAGCCCTTTCCATGAAAAAGTGCCTCCTTATTTCCCTCTCATATCTTTCTCCTCCAATCTAAGACCGTGACCTCTCGTGTCCCTCCCCCTTTTTAACTTTCATATTAAGTAAACTGTATTGATTTTTCTGTTATCCTCTTTAGACATTCATAGCAGTTTCAGTTACAGAGAGGAGAGTTAACAGTGAAAAGCTATATAATAGATATAGATACAAGAGTTACAATTATTGTTTACATCTAGTATCCTGAGCATTCCACCCAATGTTCACCATTTTCTAGTATAATAAAATAAAATAAAACCAGGAAAAAATATCAAGAAAGACCCATTTAGCACTGATACTTCATATTGTAACTGAACTGTCCCTTTCCAACCCTCCTCCCATCCCCTCCCTTCCCTCCCTATAACTCCCCTCCCGGGTACACTTCAACTGCTCGAATTAATGTGGAGAGTGTCATCTTCTCTTTCAATTGTCCATATTGTAAAATAATTTATATTGTTAACAAAGTATGCAGAGGGGCCCAAACTTCATTATAATAATGCAGTCTATCCAACAGCTGGGCTATCATTTTTTCAGCCTGTAGAGCAAATAGAATCTCTTTAATCCATTCAGACCTGGAAGGTACTGCTTGATCTAGCTAATGTCGTAAAATAATTTTTTTTGCACGTAGAGATATCATAGCTATATGTTTACACTGCTTCCCAAGTAATACTGATCCATAGTTACCTAAAATACAAATTTCAGCTGTGAATGCTTCAGAAAGTCCCAGCAGGGGATCCAAATTATTTTTAATATTTGCCCAAAAAGGTACCACTTTGTTACATTCCTATAATATATGTAAAAGATTACCGGGCACTTCCCCACATCTGGAGCATAAATTTGAAGAAAGTAGCACCATTTTACATAATTTCACCGGGGTATAATATAAATCATGTATAACAAAAAATTGTAGTAATCTGTATCGATCCCACTTCACATCTCGGTATAAATGTTGCCAGATCTTATCCCAAGGCCTTTTTTTGGGAGTAGAGATAGGCAGTACCTGATCCCACACATATTGTGGGCAGTAGTTATGGAATTCGAGATGATCTCTCAAACTATGGTAAAAATAAGAGACAAACTTTGATGCAGGCAGTGATGAGAATGATTGTAGCACCGGTCCGCTAAATACTGGTCCCAGAGGCCCACCCCAAAATGTGAATACAACATATGGGACAACTGCAAATACTTAAAAACAAATTCTGTCGGTATTTGATACTTGTTTTTAACCTCCTGAAATGTCAATAAGTGATGGTCCCTTACTAAATCAACCACTTTAACTATATTATTAAAAGGCCAGAATTTCTCATTTAAAGATTTACCACCAATCTTTAAATTGGGATTTCTGAGAACTGATTGTGAGATGTCCTTCTCCACAGAAATCTGAAGCTTAGCATTTATCCTATTATAAACTCGCAGAGTAATCCCAATTGTAGTGTCATATAAAGCTCTAGGAATATTCTTAAGAGATACATAACTGAGTGTACTTATATCTATCCCCTGGGAGGCACACAATAGTCTTGCAATTTGGAGCCATTGTGGAATATAATTGTGATGATCTTCTATCCACATCCCTCGGCTCCATCTAAGTATTGTCGAACATGTAATTGCATAATAATAAAGAAGAAAGTCCGGCAACTGCAAACCACGACTTGCCATGCTACACTGGAGTTTTGCTATATCCCTTCTCAGTTTCTTTTTAGCCCAAATTCGCTATTATACGATTCACCTGTGAGAACCAAAATTTGGGGAGGAACAAAGTAGTCATATGTAGGGATATAATACCCGGGGAAGTACATTCATTTTTATTATAGTAATCTTTCCCCACAAGGAGAGAGGAAGTGTACTCCAACGATTAAGATCTTTACTAATTTGGGCAAGAGTTTTATCTAAATTGTTATGTTTCATTCGTAAACAGCCTGTAGAAATATATATCCCTAAATATTGCATATTGTCTTTAACCCATCTTAAACCAAATTGGGAAATCTCAGCTGAGTAATTATATTTATTTAGAGGCGTCACTTCTGTTTTGGCTATATTAAGCTTATAATTTGAAAATTTTCCAAATTGTTCAATAACCGCTAAAGTCGATTTTATTGAAGAATAGGGATGTAGAATATGAAGAAGGATGTTGCCCGCATACACTGATAGTTTATATTGGTGAGGTCCAACCTTGATACCTTGTATTGAAGGGGAAAGATTAATGTAACAAATAAGTGGTTCTAAATAGAAATTAAATAAAAAAGGGGATAAGGGGCATCCCTGTCTAGTGCCCCGTCTTAACTCCACAGCTTTAGAGAGCATTCCCTTACAGAGAACACGAGTTGTCGGTCGGGTATACAAGACCTTCACCCATTGTGTAAATTGATGAGGAATGTTGTATTTGGGCATAAGATAGAACAAGTAGTCCCACGATACCCGATCAAAAGCTTTTTCTGCATCCAGGGACACCAGAGCAGCAGGTACTGAAGAATCCCTGGATGCAGAAATAAGATGGCTTAACTTCTGCATATGATCCGCAGAGTGCCCATTGGCCACAAATTGTACCTGTTCTGGGCTTATTAAACCTTGCCACACTTTCACCAATCTGTTGGCTAAAATCTTTGCCAGTATTTTTAGATCAACATTTATCAAAGAAACAAGTCTGTAATTAGTTTCCAATAGAGGATCTTTTACTGGTTTCGGGAGTACTACCACTGTGGTCTCTCTAAGGGAGTAATCTGTAACACCATGTTCATAAATATAAGTTTCTAAAAGAATAGGGGCTAACTGACTTTAATAGGTTTTATAACATTCTGCGGTATATCCATCCAAACGCAGAGTTTTATTCAGTGGTAATGCATCAATAGCTGAGCATATTTCTGACACTAGGATAGGGGGTTTTAGATATTCCGCTTGTTGATTATCTAAAGAGGGAAGTGTTATTCTTTGCAAAAAATGCTCTACATCTGTGGAATCAAACAGGGCGCCCGACCGGGAGTACAGATCAAAATCATATTGCTGAAAACAACAAAGAATATCCTGTGGTGAAGTAACCAAGGAGCCGGCGGCATTGTATATAGAAGGGATTATTCTATCTGCCACTTGTGCTGTTAAACGGAGAGCAAGTAATTTGCCCGCTTTATCTCCTTGGTCGAAGTATCGAATCTTGGATCTCTGTAAAAGATACTCTGCTTTATCTGTCTATAAGGAATTGTATCGATCCCTGAGGATTTCCAAATTAGTAAGGGAGATTTGATCTGGGGAAGAAGGAATTGATAATTCCACAGCTCTTATTTCCTGGAGAAGACGAGACGTTACCTGTACATTTATATTTTTTTAATAGTAGCTAGTCGAATTATCTCCCCCTAAGAGTACACTTTAGTACTCCCCACAGAATACCTAATTTGGACATAGATGATCTATTGTTTTTGATAAACGTTAAAAAGAAATTTTGGAGATGAGAATAAATCTTTTTAGATTTTAACAGCTGGTGATTAAACCTCCATACTTTATCATGGACTGTATTAAGACCTGGGTCCCAGTGTATCAAAACAGAGTGGTGGCCTGAGATAACCATAGCCAGATATAGACAAGATGAAACCAAAGAGAGGTGCTCAATATCCACCAAAACGTAGTCTATCCTAGAAAATGAATTACGTGGTATTGAGTGAAAAGAGTATTCTCTCTTGGAGGGAAAAAGAGCCCTCCAAGGATCAATTAATCCCAGAGCATCCATCATTTCCCGAATGGCTATTTGTGCCTGTGAAAGGGTGGGACTACCAATCCTGGACCTGTCTAGTATATTGCAAAAAGCCAGGATCCAGTCACCTCCAAGCAGCACTGGGTATTTTGCCTACAGTACCAGACTTTGCATAAGAGTAGTAAAAAAAACATGATCTTCCATTGTCGGCCCATAAACTGAACCCATTACCACTTCGGAGTGACCTAATATACAGTAGCTTTGATTATAATAAATCTATGATGCCCATCTATTATTGTATCAAGTAGATGGAATGGTAGACGACGTGATATAAGAATAGCCACCCTGCCGCTACAAGAATTAGGTGCTGTTCCGAAAACTTGTCCCACCCAATTTCTCCTAAAAAGGAGCACCTGGGAGGGAGGTAGATGGGTCTCGAAGAAACACTATGTCCGTTTCTAATTTTTGTAAGTGCAAAAGTATTTTTGCTCTCTTTGTTGGAGCTTGGGCACCCCTCACATTCCAAGAACATATTTTATATACTACCATATACACTCATCCATTTGAGAAGTCCTCCATAAATAAGTAACACTATTATCACTTTTTCTTCCCCTTTTAAACCAAAATGTGTGTACTCTTATCTCACCTTATCCTCGTTCCTATGACCCCTCCCTCCTCCCGCATGTAAACTCCACCGATGTTTAAGATCTTGAATATGAAAAACCCCATAGTTCACTCCATCTATCCCCCCATCCCCTATCTTCCTCTCCCCTTTTTTAGCCATAGCCAAATAGTAGAAATCCCCTTTCAGTGGCAATAGAAGTCCACCAACCCTCGAGATTTGCCATATAAAATTAAACCCGTCGCAATTTGAAAATAAAAAAATATATGAGTGTTTCAGCTATATATTTGGCCATAACCAAATAATGAGAACCTTCTTTCGATTGCACTAGCCTTTTATAAACCATCGGGGTTGGTCCTCTTAGAAAGAACACAATAAAATTCAAAGTCCAGTAGTTTATATAGAAACTAGCTGTGGTGACCCTTCACCCTCTTATATAGCATGTAATGCTTTGCAGCCCTTCAACAACTACCAATCGGCTCCCGCTCCAGGAACCAGCCTAATTTAAACAAGTTTAAACCATTAACACCAAGAAAACTAAACAGTAGCACATTTCTTGGCTCCGAGAAAAAATGAGCCATTCCCCTTCCTCGTCCATAATAATAACCTCTTCTTAACCTCCATTTGGCCAGTATACACTAGAACCCTTTTACATTCCCGCGCTAGTGCAGACCCGAGTGGTATGTTTTGTTTTCGATCCAGCCAAATTCAATAAAAATAACAAAATAGAATTATAACTGAAGAGACTGGAACCGTGCAGTCACTCTTTAACATTATGCTGTCCTCTGGTGGTCATGGTGTAGTTCCACTTCGTTTCTTCTATTTAAACTTTTAAAGTTTGCCAACTTTAGTAATACCCCCTTTCCTGTCCCTGTAATCTTCACCGAGAGGGAAAAAGATCTGGGAGTAGAGATTGCAGCGCTGGTATAGCCTGTTGTGCAGGCTCGTAATTATGCCAAACTCCAGAGATCAATACTGCTAATTTTGATGGATACTGCACTTTATATTTTATGCTTGCAGCTATAAGTTTAGATACCAAAGGGTGGTATTCCGTCCTACACTGCCGGACTGTAGCAGGCAGATCCTGTGCAAAACTAAGCTGCTGATCTTCCCAAAGCACTTGTTGCATATCTCTAGTTTTCCCCAAAATATGAACCTTATCTAGATAATTCAGGAACTTTATTATTAACGGTCAAGCTGGTTGTTCAGGGGCCGGTTTTGGCCTCAATAAATGGTGTGCCCTCTCGATAATATAGATGGTATTATTAGGAGAAGGGCCCGCAATCTTGGTAAACATCTTTTGCAAGAACAGAATAGGTGCTGATCCCTTTGCTTCCTCCGGTAGCCCAAAGATAATGATATTGTTCCTTTGACTTTGACCTTCTAAGTCTTCTAGCTTCCCTTCTATTTTATGGACTTGTTGCCTTAGCAAGGTAACTTCTGGTTCCATCATGGCTTTCCAGCCTTCCAGTGATGATACTCTAGCTGCTGTGTCTGCAATAGTTCTATTGGTGTCTGCCAGCTCCCCACATATATTTTTTAATTCTGCAGTAATTTCCTACAATGCTGCTTTAAAGGGATGTAATTCCTCCATAAATTTTTTTTCTGTAAGAGGTGGTGAGATAGATGCTGAAGTCGATGCAGCCTGCGTTTTGGCTACTGCCCTGGTCTGGCTTTTTGGCCTTTTCAGCCCTTTCTCTGGCGATTTCGGGGGAGTATGAGAGTGCGGCGCCTGGCGCATCTGCTTCCATCGGGAAGGTAGGCCTTGTAGATCGCTTCGTAAGGTTTGTAGCTTCTGTACTCAAGATTTGTGCTTCCAGTCGTTTCAGCACTAGACTGATCACTAAATCAAGCGCTTTTCAGTGGAGTAGTGCTTTAAAAAAGATAGCGTTTTCTCCCGAAACGGCCACTTTCCGAGCAGGAGCCGACTTAGGTGCTGCTAACCAGCCATGCACATCACGTGATCTGCCCCCCCCCTTTTTAACTTGAATATCCCTTCAGCACCTTTTCTTTTTTTTTTTATTCTTTTTCTCACCTCTGATACCTGAACTCTCTCGGACTACCCCAGTTTACCTGGCTATGATCACTTCTACCATCCACCGTGGTCCTGCTCCTCAGAGGGTACCTGCCCTCTTCTGAGCCTGATCCAAACAATCCCCCTAGCTCTGAGTCCCCTGAGGTAGGGCCACCTCCACACTGGCACTCTATCTAGAATCTAGAGTGTCGGTTAGGTCAGCGGAGTGGCAGAGGAGGCAGAGACAGTGGCCCGGGTGTTGGACGTGTGGCATTGTGGTACTGTGGGGAGCCATCACCTATCAGGCAAGGAGGTTGTTTTTTTTTTTTCTTGTGGTGATGATCCTAGGAGTTCGGATGTGCAATTATGTCTAGCCAGCAAGTCATCAACGTCTGCCTTACTCCTTCCCTTGATGGCTCCCATGCAGGCTGTACCACCAGTCTTCACTGGGTATCTCTGCTGCAGATGGTCCCTGGATCCCCCCCACAGGGAGAAGAGAGCAGTCCCTCGGAAGCTTAATCTTCTCCCTCCCATGCCGACCCCCAGCGCCTGGGCTTGTTCCCGAACCCATGTTGCAGGCATGGCGCGAGGTGTGGTGTAGAGTGCCTCAACCCTCAGTGCCACCGGGCCGGCTTTAGTACCTGTCTTGTTTATCCTCTTTAATTACTTAATGGTCTCATTCGTATCTCCCTGATTCCTCCTCTCCTCCAAAGAGTACAGATTCAACTCACTCAGCACCTCCTCGCATGGTTTGTCCTCCAATCCCTGGATCAACTTTGTTGCTCTGCGCTGTACCCCTTCCAATAATCTGACATTCGTCTTTAGATATGGGAGCCAGTACTGCACGCAGTACTTCAGGTGTGGTCAGACCAGTGACCTGTAGAGAGGCATTATCACCTACCTGCTCCTTGAGGAGATTCCTCTTGCAATACATCCCAACATCCTGTTGGCCTTTGCAGCTGCCATCCTGTACTGCTCTGTGCTGTTTATTTTCCCGTTATAATCACCCTCAGATCTTTTTCCTCTTCGGTGGTACCTAGCTGCACTCCTCCCAGCGGGTAACCCCTCCCTGGGTTCTTTGCTCCGAAGTGCAGTACCTTGTTTTTTTTTTTAGCATTAAACCCCAACTGCCACTTTTCTGACCACTCCTCCAGTCTGGTCAGGTCATTCTGCAGCCCTTGCCACCCTGCTGTATTGTCCGCTGCCCCCAACTTGGTGTCATCAGCGAACAGACTGATCTTATTCCTGACATTGTGTGAGATATCCGCTATGAATATCCCAAGCAGCACCAGCCTCAGTACTAATTCCTGTGGCACCACACTAGTCACAGCCCCTGGAGATGATAGAATCCCCCCACCACCACCCTCTGCTGTTTCTCCTGCAACCAGTTTGCTCCTGCAACCAGTTCTCGATCCAGTTTATCATCTTATTCCCAGCCCCTATGTATCTCAACTCCCCCCCAACCTCCCTTGTGACACTGAATCACAGACCTTGCTGAAGTCCAACTAAATGACATCCACAGCATGGCCTTTGTTCAGTTTCCTCGTTACCCATTCGTAATATTCTACTAGGTTACTTATAGGTCTCAGTCATGTTCCCTCTCACTCTCTTCTCCTCTGAGTATATGTTGAGTTTCCACAGCCTCTTCTGGTATGGTTTCTTGTGTAAACCCCCACACCATTCTAGTAGACCTCCCCTGGACGGCTTCCACCCTGTCGATGTCCTTGCAGAGGTGTGGCCTCCAGAACTGGACACAGTTCTCTAGTTGTGGCCTCACAAGTGAGTGACGGAGGGGTAACACCATCTTCCTTCTCCTGCTATAGAATCCTCTCCCCATCCAACCTAGCAACCTGCTTGCCTTGCTTGATGTGCTTTCACACCGACCTGCCACTATGAGATCCTCAGTTATGATCACCTCATGGTCCCTTTCTTGCTTGGTAACTGCAAGTACCTCCCCCTCATCTTATACACAGCCGCCAGGTTTCCTGGCCTTAGATGCATGACTTCTCACTTTTTGGCATTGAAACCCAGCTACCACTCCCTAGAACAATCCTCTAATTTCCCCAGATTTTTTTTCATTCTCTTACCCCCTCCTGTGTGTCCACCTTGTTGCAGATTTTTCTGTCATCTGCAAAGAGGCACACCTGCCCCCTCCAGTTCCTTCGCAGTATCACTTATGAAGACGTAGAAGAGGATAGGGCCCAGTACTGTTCCCTGTGGTACTATGCTGGTTACTCTTCCATCCTCCAAGTGACTACCATTTATCACAGTCCTCTGCCTCCTATCATTCAACCAGTTTGATACTCAGCAAACCACCTTCTCCCCCACCTCTAGGCAACTAAGTTTCTTACTCAGCTTCCTGTGTGGAACAGTGTTAAAGGCCTTAATGAAGTCCAGCCTCCCCTGATCCACCTCTCTCATTACCCAGTCAAAAACATATATGAGATTTGTTTGACATGTGCTCCCCCTTGTGAAGCCATGCATGCTGCCAGTGGTCCTGCAAACCATGTGTCTCCATATCAGTCTATCCTTCAGCACGCCCCCTGAGGAAGGGTTTAGACACCCAAAGTGCAGCGGCAAGTTGCAGGCGTCTGCAGTCTGTCACAGTATTTCTGTGTCTTTAAATGGGCATTAAAGCACTTATTATTTAAATAGCAGCAGTACTTTGTGTGATTTTTGACTGGCGTGCAAGGACATTGTGGGATTGTGATACTTGCTTTTTAGGCTTGCCGGCCCTTTTCTTTCACTACACTACCTCTAGATTTGTAGTCAGTACAGGCTGGATTTGTTCTCCTCAGCACTGACTTCATTGACTTCCCCACCACTGATGTAAGACTGGCTGATCTATAATTACTGGCCTGCCCCCTGTTGCTGCTTTTGTGCAGAGGGGTCACATTGGGCCTCTTCTATTCCTCTGGAACCACCATGATAAGCAGAGATACAACTAGGCCAGTAAGTGGTGGCTAAACATGTTGCTTTTCAAGAGGAACTCATAGCAACTTAAGACCTATAGAAGGTTTAGGGAGAGTGATTATGTGTGTGTTCATCTATGAGGGTGTGTATGTTTGTATGCCCCTTGCACCAAGTGATGTGCTGGGAGTAATTCTGAAAGGCAGCCTGCATCAACTGCAGGCTACCTGCCCCAGATTGGGCATGTGCCAACCCTGTGCCCAGGAATGGGCAGCAACAAGGCACTAGGGGGATGTGGCAGACGCAAGCTGCCACGGCCCGTGTGAGGGGGGAAAAAAAAACGGTTGCCACAATCTCTCTCTCCCAGCTTGCCCGCTCACTCTCTGTCCTGATGAACTGACAACTAGCCAGCTGCTCACTCCTTCCTTCCCTTACACTGTCAGTTTTTCTATTTCTAACACAACTCTGGGAAAGCACTTTTCAGTTAGAGAGAAATCAAAAAAGTGAGAGTCTAAGGGAGGGAAGTAGCGAGTGGCTGGCTAGTCGGTAGTTGATCAGGATGGAGAGCAAGCGGGTAGGCTGGGAGAGAAATTGTGGCAGCCATTTTTTTTTAATTATGTGCTGCATCCACAAAGGGAAGAAAGTCTTTTGTGATATATATTTGAGAAGTGGGCTGAGGTGTAAGTGACATGGTGTTTTCTGGGGGAAGCATTTTGGTATTTTGCAGTTTTGGCTACTGTCACTATATGGCTACGACTGAAAAAAAATGGCTGCCGTTTGAAGTCTGAAATTTCTCAGGGGGCAGTCTCACTTGTATCAATGCCCAGGTGGACAGTGCTGGACTCGTTCCTGTGCATTCGACACTTTATCTCACAGGTACTAGCCAATCAGATTGCTTATATTTGGGGCCCCATTTCATAATTTACTATAAAAAAGGCTAGGGAAACATGGCGCATAGAAATATAGAAATTGTCAGTGGGTAATAACCGCTAGGCCTATCAAGTCTGCCCATAAGCCCTATACTTGGTAGCAGCCTCTGATCTGGTCAGTGTCTTTTCATCACTTTATCCCACCTCAATGTACCCTTGTGCCTGTCCCAGGCATGTTTCACCACCTCTTGTGGCAGATTTTTCCATGTGTCCACCACCCTCTCTGTGAAGAAAAACTTCCTCATGTTTCCCCTTAACCTACCCCCTTCCAATTTCATATCATGCCCCCTTGTTCTTTTACTCCTTCTACATTGGAAGATGTCTCATCCCTGCAACTTGTTTATGCCCTTGAGGTACCTGAATGTTTCTATCATGTCCCCACACTCCCTCCTTTCCTCCAGTAAGTACATAATGAGGTCCTTGAATCTCTACTTATATGTTCTGAGGGGCAAGACCTGTACCATCTTGATCGACCTTCTCTGGACTGCCTCCAGCCTTTTGATGTCCTTGCGAAAATGTGGCCTCCAGAATTGCACACAAGACTCTAGGTGAGGCCTCACCACTGTTTTATACAATGGCATCACCACCTTTCACCTTCTGCTAGTGATACCTCTACCTATGCATCCCAGCATGCAACTGGCCCTCCCTTCCACCTTTGTACTCTGTATAGGCACCTTTAGGTTATCTGAAATGATAACCACCATGTCCCTTTCTTTCCAGGTGACCGTCAGCACCTTTCCCCATCCTGCATCTTTCTCCAGGGTTCCCTCTTCCCAGGTATATTGTTTTCCACTTATTTTGCATTTAACCTCATATGCCACAACTCAGACCGTTTTTTCAGTTTCCCCAGGTCCCTCTTCATTTTCTGCACACCATCTGGAGCATCCACTCTGTTACAGATCTTGGTGTCATCTGCAAACAGGCAGACCTTTCCCTCCAGCCCTTCTGCAATGTCAGTAAGGGACACATTGAACAGGACTGGCCCAAGGACGTATCCCTGAGGTACCCCACTGGTCACCCCCCCTCTCTCCAGAATGGATCCCATTTACCATCACCCTCTGCCTCCTGTCCATTAGCCAGTTTTTAACCCAGTCTGCCACCTTGTACCCCATGCCCAGACTACTCATCTTGTTTAGCATCCTTTTATGTGGGACAGTGTCAAAGGCTTTGCTGAAATCGAGGTAGACGACATCCACTGCCCTCCTTGATTACCTTCCTTCATCAACCATTCAAAAAAATGCATAATATTCGTTTGACACAACCTTCCTGCTGTGAATCCATGTTGTCTTGGATCCTGGGCATTGTTTTCTTCTAGGCATGCCACTATTCTTTCTTTGAGCAGTGCCTCCATTATCTTTCCCCCCACTCAGGTGAGGCTGACAGGCCTGTAGTTCCCTGCCTACTCCCTACTGTCATTTTTCTGTGTAGAGGGATTACATGTGCCCTCTTCCAGTTCTATGGACCCTCTCCTGTGTTGAGTGATTCTGTGAGCATGACTGTCAGGGGCACTGCTAGTTCCCTTAATATTCTTGGTTATATGCCATCTAGCCCCATAGCTTTGTCCACCTTCAGTTTTGTGAGCTCTTCAAGGACTTTGTCCACTGTGAACGGACTGACATTCTTCTCTCTTCCCCTTTCCATATGTTGTCCAGCTGTGGTTCCTGACCTTCCCCCCTTCAGTGAATACTGTACAGAAGTGTTTATTCAGTATTTCTGCCTTCTCTAAGTCTCCCTCCTTACACCTCCCTTCATTCCAGTTGAGTCTTACTATTCCTCCCTTGGTTTTTCTTCTTTCCCTGATGTATCTTTAGAATGTCTTGTCCCTTTTTTTCACTGTCTGCACTAATCCAGCCTCAGTCCATGCCTTCACACTCTTATCAGCCTTCCCTACTTCCCTTAGACACTCACGGTACGCCTCTCTGTATTCCTCCCTTTGGGTCCCCCTATACTCCATGAAACTAACCCCTTTAGCCCTTACTTTGTTGGCTACCTCTTTCGAGAACCATAGTGACTTCCTCCTTCTTTTCCCTTTGGACAACAACCTGGTGCATTGGTTGGTCACTTTCACAATGGCATCCTTTAGGTGCCCTCAGTGTTCCTCAATCCCTTCCACCATACCTCCCCCTTCACCAGGGCTACTGTGATACATCTACCCATTTCAGTGAAGTCCGCTCTCATAAAATCTAATATCTTTACGTTTGTGTGACTAGCTTGGGTCTCTGTTCCCATGCTGAACCACACTATGTGGTGGTCGCTGGATCCCAGCTGACCTTCCTCCTGGATGTCTCTGACTCTGACCCCATTGTTCAGTACAAGGTCCAGAATTCCACTATCCCTGATGGGATCTCTTACTATCTGTCTGATGCCTGCACCCTGTAGGGAATGTAGGATGTCACATCTCCCAGATAAAGAAGCTACTGGGATTGTCCAGTCCGCATCTGGGATATTGAAATCACCCAGCAGTACTAATTCACCCTTTGTTGCCATCTCATGAATCTGATCCACTAGATCCCTATCCCCTTCCTCTCCCTGTGCTGGAGGTCTATAGATCACCCCTGTGCAGATTGCTGTACTATTGCCTGGGTCAAGGGAGCCCTACAGTACCTCGGCCTCGCCCGTGTATCCTGTACCTCCGCTGCCTTTATACCTTTAGTTATGTAGAGGACCCCCCTTTTTACTCCCCCCTATATCTCCTAAATAAGGCATACGCGGGAACATTTGTGTCCCAGTCCTGATTAACGGTCTACCAGGCCTCTGTTATCACTACTATGTCCAGGTCTGCCTCTACTAACAATGCCTCTAGGTCTGGCATGCCCAAGAGTGGTGTTGGTGTGGCAGCTGGTGATGGTAGCAAGCTATGAGAAATTCTCGGATGTGCTGCCAGTCCACAGCATGGGTGAACAGGAGCATCTCTGTATCAAAAGCTACAACTTGTGTTTCAATGGTTGGTGCAGCGATAAGGGGTATATCCTCATTTGGGGAATGGGAATCCAACTGGAACAATGCTGCCCTGTAAAAGTGTCGGGCTACATCTGTCAAGGGGTGGAAAAGTAGTCAAGCAAGAAAAGTTTGCTTACTTTTTTATGAAACGTTTTAACTAGCCAAGTGGGAAGGGTTGGAGCAAATGGTGCATTGAGACTTTGACTTCCAGTCTTTCTGCAATCCTCTCCTTCCTTGAACTTCCCTGACTCCTCACAGACCATCCACTAACTGACACCGTAGTGCCATTAGGCGCTTGAATTCCAGCGCATGATGCCCATTATCCACCCCTTGGCAGACTTGACATCACTCATGCCTGTTCCCGATGCCAACATGTCATCACTAGTAATATCCCAAATTAGCCCGTGGATACACATAACCTGTAGATAATCACTTCCATTAACTAAAACCGTCTGTGGTCTTTGCCACTCCATTGAAGTGAAGGGGGCTTGTTAATAAAGTGACTGAATCCTATAATGGCAAGAAAGAATTCTGGTCTGTGATTGGTCACTCTAGGACTGAACCCATAATGTTATCCCAGTACAACATCATGGGTTTAGTACTAGCACACAGAAGACCACATCAACTGTTATCAAAATCATTCCACACTGCTTGCCTTGATTTCTGCTCAGTAACCCTGCTTCACTGATCCCTGCTTGATAAGCCTGCTTTACTGATCCCTGCTCGATGACCCCGCTTTACTGATCCCTGCTTGATAACCCCGCTTCACTGATCCCTGCTCAATAACCCCACTTCACTGATCCCTGCTCAATAATCCCGCTTCACTGATCCCTGCTTGATAACCCCGCTTCACTGATCCCTGCTTGCAAAGTTTCAGTGTTGCTTCCCAGCTCCTTTACAATAGAAACCAAAACCCAGCAATAGTTTAAACCTCCCTCTCTCACACTCATTACTCCCAAGTCTAATCTTTCCTGAAACTGAACCCAGCGACTTCAGTGAACCGTGGAATCCATAACTGCCAGTCACGCAGTTCACTGACACTGCTCCGTCACTCATGGCACATATTTAAAACACCCACTCCCACCCTGTCACTGTGGCAGAAAGTATTTTTTTTTTTTGCATCAAAGGTTTTTATTTTTTAAGAAAAGCAGATAAAAAACAAAGGCATATCACATACAATTACAATATAGCACATTACAAGTAAAATAACCAATCCACATCTAGACAGGATTTGAGGTATATAGACTTGTTAGAATAAAAGCATTCCTATATATTTAACTGTAAAAAAAATATATACTAGTAAATATGATAAAACCTTTTGAAAACCTTACAAAGCACATTACAATATAACATTAATCATGTGATTCAATACTTTGAATGCCACTAATTTTGATGAAACAACTTATTATTTAGCTAATAGTCTATTTCTCAAGAGAGAAAGGAAAGGGGACCAGACTCTCTCAAAAGAATCCAACTTGTTATTCGCTATTGCAGCCATTCTTTCGTTATTAGCTAATAATACCACACTATTTAACCCTTCATTAATTGAGGAGGGAGTGGTAGACTTCCAGTGAAAGAGAAGTAATCTTTTCAGTGCAAGGGCAACAACAAATACCCAGTACCTCTGTGGCTTACTTAAAAGTAGTATCTCTGAGTCGGTGCCTAAAATAAAAAGTTTACTTGAGAAAGGTAGATTACCATTGGTTACCTCCTCTCATACTTCATGAACAATTCTCCAAACTTTCTTAATCACTGGGTAAGTCTGGAACATGTGCATGAGGTCTGCATGTTTTGTCTGGCATCTCCAACAACGACCCTCCTGTAAGTAGTTCATTTCTTCTAAACGCTTGGGGGAATAATAATAATAGTGAGGAATTTTAAATTGAATTGTCCTACCTTATATACTAGGATTTATACTAGGAAATATAGACATACAGGAAGGCCAAGGCCCATATAAGTATGTCTCCAGCCAAGCTGGTATTTACCATAATTATTGTGTTAATAGTGTGTCTAATTTATGCTTGAAATCAACATGGTCATTGTTTTCTACTAATGAACTTGGTAGTGAATTCCACATCGAAATTATTCTTTGTGTATAATAGAATCGTCTTTTATTAGTTTTTGGATATGTAAGAGAGAGCTGATATTTAGGGCTTCTTAAATTACAGCTGTGTTTATCGTAGAGCATATTTAATTGTGTTAGTAGCTCTACATCCTTGTGTATTTTATACATACAAAGTGCATCTCCTCTTTTTCTTCTTTCCTCCAGCAAATACATTTCCAGTTTTTTCAGTCTTCTGTTATAACTCATACTGGATATATTATTCACCAATTTTGTAACTCTCCTCTGGACCCCCTCCATCCTATTTATATCTTTTCTCAATTATGGTTCCAAAGAGGAGAACAGTAGTCCAAATGTGGCCTTACATAGGCCCTATATAATGGCCTAATGTATTTTTTATCTCTAGAGGCAAAGCTTCTTTTAAGACAACCTATTAACCTATTTGTTTTATTTATGATGTTATTATAATGTGCTTGGAATGTAAAATTAGAGTCTATTGTTACACCGAGATCTTTTTGCTGTGTTACAGATTTTATTATTTGCCCATTTAAAGTATATTTATACTGCAAATTATTTCTCCCAAAATGCATAACAACACACAGTACTGAATGTCATTTGTTTTTTTCCCGCCCATGTTTCAATTTCTTTTAAATCATTTACAAGTTTTTGATAATCTGTCGGAGTATCAACATGAGTTGTTAGTTTGGTGTCATCGGCAAATTTTATAGAGAAAGGGCTTGATATTCAAACTGCGTCCAAAAAGTGCGCAATAGCAGGAGCAAGCACAAGTCCATTGCGCCCATGCGCAATAGACGCGATATTCAAAAAAGGAGCAAGCCAAATTACGCCAACATCTAACGTCTGAATATCGCACAACCTGCGCCATAGCACAACTAGGGAGGGGAAGCTGAGCAGATACGATGCGCTGTGGCGCAACAAGGGATGTCCAGCTGAGCAGCCCAGAGGCACCATAGCGCAAGCAGGGAGCCCCCCAGCAGCAGAGCAATGTAACTGCACAACCAGGGAGGTAGGAGCCCACCACCCATGCCACAGATGGGCACAGGAACACACAGCAGAACTGACAATGCGCCCCCACACCCCAAGCACAGCACAACTGGGGAAGGGCTGGAATATCCACCGGCCCATGTGGACAAGCAAACAATGCACAGCTGGGCCATGGTGCCCCAGCACACCCACCGGCAAGCTGAGACTGCCACACAAGGAGGGCGGACCACACCGTGCCACACCAGCCCTCCCAGTGCATAGCACACCCTGCACCGTGACCCCCAGACACCCCCCATGAGCAGTGACCACCACTTCAGGAAACCCCATGCATACCACCACCCCCACTGTCACACTGCAACCTCGTGTACCACAGAACCGTACAAGCCAGCCCCATCATGAGCACCCAGCAGTGGGTGGCAGCAGACGGCAATGCAACAACGGCAGACACAGTGCCAACGCGCACAATCCCCCTGAGGCACAGCTGAGAGATCGACCATGTGTCGGCACAAGAGGTACCCCACTTGGGAAAGGGTGTGCCCCTGACACCACCACCATTGATACAGCACCCTGCACAGTAGACAAGTGACACATCCCGACCCACCACTAGCCACAGCAGCCAGCACAGACACCCACAGTGGTGCGTGGAAGCATGCATCACACTGGATGCAACACAGTGCAGGGGCAAACACACCCCCATACCCAAGGGTACAATAACACAGGGACGCAGTAGTGTGGCAACCGAGCCCCCAGTGTGGGCTCATGAAAACTGAGCACACACAGCCTGAAGTCCTCCATTGCACAGGATTGACACCCACTCTGTGCAGGCACTGTGGTCCCGTACACCACCATCATATGCCTGGAGCACAAGTCACAGACAGTGGTGCACAGCCCCTGCAACACACACAAGCCACAGCATGGAGGTGGGACAGCAACTGCGGAGGCCACAGTGTATCCTGATGCAAACATGCACCACACCAGTGACAGGAGGCAACCCAGCATTGTGACGGTTACAGTGGATGACCTGCATGGACAGCCACCACTGACATGGCAGCAAACCTTGCAGGCCACAGACATGCAAGGGTGTCAGCTGCACAGGCCAAGGACGGGTTGACAGGGGCACAATGGACACAGAGCATGCACCATGGACCACTGCACACAGTAATGCAATGCACGGGGAACAATACACACACCACAGACACCGACTGATAGCTACTCCCACACCATAGACACTTCCCCACGCACATACACACATACCCATGACTGCACCACCCCAGATGCCATGCCTACCACTGCAGCTGAGCACCTATAGCCAGCTGCAAATCAGAGACCACTACAGTATTCATATCAAAATATTTATATTGCAACATATAAAACAAAACTATATACAGAACTATGTACATATGGGGGGGAGGGACAGAAACAAGGTGGGGGTGGGTAAGGGGCAGGGGTGAACATATGGGAGAGGGAAGGAGTGTGAGGGTTGGTCAAAGGGGGGAAGGTGTTAGTAGGTGCATGGGGACATCAGTGGCCGGCCTGGTCCTCCGCCGCTTGGCGCTGTCGTCTGGCCCTTCTCCTCCTCCTCCTGACCCCATGCCGGTGGATGTCCCTCAGGATCTGCAGGGACTCCCTTGCCACCTGCAGCAGCTCTTGCACAGCCTGCTGTATCTGCAGGAGTCACCGTTCACCTAGGACAAGGGATCAGAGTCAAGAGGTGTGACTGTCCATCCCCCTGCAGCCCACCCATTGTGCATGGCATACAGCCATGTGCCACGCTCCTGTGATGGTGTGTGCCCACCCACAGTGACCGTGTCCACAAGACATGCCCAACCAGGCAGCAACAGCCATGTGTACCACTGCACACACCCACCGCCCATGTCCTGCACAGCACCACCAAGGCCGTACAGTGACGTGGCTATGCGGTGTCAGGCAGTGCCATAGCCATGTGCCCAGTGCACGCATGGACCACCATTGATGCACTCCCAGACATGCAGTGCCATTGGACAGTGCTGACTGTCACAAGTCGTGTGCATGGCAGTGGTGTCCATGGATGGTGGCCATGCCCTGCTTCCCACCCTGTCACACAGCATGCAATAGTAATCATGGTGTCATGGCACTCACCCTCATCGGGTTGGTGATGTCGGTGGTGCTGGTCCCCAACTCTCCTGTGCGCTGTGTCCTCCTCTCTCCGCTGCTGCTCCCCAATCTGCCGCCGCTCGTCCACGCCTGTGGGGGAAACACGGAGAGAAAAACATCAGTATAATCCCAAAGCAAAGTCCCCCTGCCCCAATGTGTGTCCCACCCACCCAGCCAGACCCACCCACCCCATACCCTGTAAACACCGCCACAGCCAACCGTAGACTATCCCTCCCTATGTGCTGGACACATAAGACAGTGTTACCCATATGGACAATACAAGTGTAGACGATCACCCACCTGGATGAGGCACCATGCCCTCCTGGCACACGACCGCAGACGGGCAAGTAGCTCTGGCTCCCACCTCCTGAGGTCCCCATAACGGTGCCTGCACTGCTCTGAGGTTCTCCTGCGTCCAGTGGCCGCCTCCAGGTCAGTGGCCACCTTCTGCCAGACCTGGGTCCTGGCCCTGTCCAGTGCCTCATCACCGAACAGTGGGCCATAGTGTGGCTCTACAATGGCCACAAGGTTGGCCAGCTCAATGGCACTCCATTGTGGGGCTCTCCTGCGTGCCATCTCATCCGCTATAGTAGGCAATATGGCGCTCCGCAGCACGGTACCCATGTGGAAATGCTGTGCGGTACAGCGCCACCATTCCCTATCGCGCTGTTACCGAACAGTGCGAAAGAGGTGCAGCCATGCCGGACGTATGGCGCCAAGGGGGCAAAGGTCGGGCACAGGGTCATGGGTCTCTGGTGCAAGGCCACGCACAGCGCCATCGGACGACTATGCGTCTAGCGCAATTGGTTGCCTGTGTGCCAGCGCCACAGCGAACTATTGCGCAGTTGTGCCACAGCGCCATGTAGTGACCCTTGCTATAGCGCCACTGGCACAATTGTGGCCGTGCACTGCATTGCCTACCGCGCACAGCATGTCATCAGTGTGGCAGACGCCTGCGTAAGCTACCTGGGCATGCGCAGTGAGGTGTACTACACATGCCACACAATTGTGCCATTGGCTCAGCAAGTTCAACACAATTGCGCAAAGCGCAACGGCGCAATATTCAGCCGTCATGTGCTAATCATCAGATCAGCCATTCAATGGTGCAGCAGCGCGATTTGCATCTAATTAAAGTTGCTCCTCACCTAATTTGCATGGATTGCGCTATATAGGTGCGACACTGTTCTGCAGTGGCCATATTCGGTTACTGCAGTTTATTGGTGAGTTGCATGCTGTGTGGGGGGGTCTGGACTTGCTTTGTACTGCACAGTCACAGGTAACCACTGTCATCTTTACAGGCTGAATAATGACCGAGCGAGGTCTGGGTGAGGAGGACTACGATGGTGGGCAGAAAAGGAGGTCCAATTTCACAAAGGCTGAGACGGAGGCACTCTTCGAGGCCTACCTTGATCAGGAGCCACTGCTCAGTGGACGGCAGGGCACCCCTCAAGCCCGTGCTGCTGCATGGGAAGAAGTGGCACATGCCGTCAACCTACACGGCAGCCACCAGCGCTCCATGCAGGAGTGTAAGAAGAAGATGGGTACTGACAGGAGGAGGGTGAAGGAGAAGGTGGCTGCCATCAGGGGGGCATGTGCTGCAACAGGCGGGGGCCAGCCGGAGGTGGTGCAGCTCACACCAGCAGAGGACAGGCTTGCTGCAAGCATGCAGTGCAGTGCCATAGAGGGAGTTCCAGGAGGTGGCTTCTAGACGGGTGGTAGCCCATCACTGCATGGTAAGTCATGGTCTGGGGGGGCAGGGTAGGTCACACGCAGTAACGTGACTTTACTTTCTGTTACAGATCCTGTGCATCTGCAGGGGTCAGCGGTAGAGGGTCTGTCCACTGCGGACAGTCATCTGGAGTTGGAGGAGGGACCATCCACCTCCACATGTATACGTCGAGCATTGCAACAGTGGGGCCACCTGGCTGTCCACACTGATGTTGCTGGGACAGGTGTGGAGGATGCCCTTCCTGTGTCTCAGCGTTCTGGCATCCAAGGATGCCAGCACGCTGTGGCTGAGGCAGAGACCTGCACCAATGATGAAGACACGACCGTCATGGGCAGTGACATGTGTGTGCCATGGAATGGACACATAGCAGGCCAGTTCACGCCCATGGACCTGGCTGGTGCTGACGTGTGGGCCAGTGTGTCAGCACAGTCCCAGGCTGTGCCTGTCAGCACCAGTGGGGCAGCACCAGTGGCTGGTCAGGACAGTGGGACTGTTGCAGCCACAGCGGAGACATGACAGATCCCTTGGGCACAGCAGGCGGTGGGGCAGCAGCAGCAGTCGCCCACCGGGACTGGGGGTTCAGGGTTCAGCGGTGGCGTCCGTGCACCGCCTGTGGACTTGCCCATACCTGGTCCTGGTGAGCAGTGCCCACCCTCAAGGGGTGCTGAACATCAGGCCCTTGCATACCCTGAGGGAACGGATGCCGAGGTGGCAGTCGACCTCTTTGACTAGCACACCTGCCTACTGCAGGCATTGGTACAGCAACAGATGCGGCTTGCAACGTCCATGGAGGCACTGTGTGTGGCTCTGGAGCGGTCCAAGGAGCGATGCAGCAGGGACACCAATAGGATCGTGTCACGGATTGACCATTTGCGGAAGGATGTGACCGCTGCCATTGACAGGCTTGCACAGCCGTTAATTGCTGTCATGGCCACAGTGGGCATACAGTCAGGTGCCCATGCGTAGCTCACACCACGCAGTGCACTGTCCACTCCCCATTCCTGGCGTCGTGCGACACCCACCCTGTCGACGCCAGGTTCAGCTGTGGGCATCCCGAGCACTCCTGGTGCAGGAATGTTTGGTGTGCTGCAGACCCTGCAAAGGGCACGGTCGGTTCACAGCAGTGGAACCCTCAGGACCATCGGGTGCCACCCCATGAGGCCCGTGGTCAGCCTGCCAGTGCTGCTGGGTCTCGGCGGGCCATCCATGCATCCGAGGCAGGCGTGGCACTGTGCCGCAAGACTGACCTGTCTCCAGCGTAGGCACTGTCTGGTGCTGCCCTGTGTGCATTGTGTGTTTCGGTGGGCAGTGCGGGTGGGTGCCTGGCCCTGCATGCAGACATAGTCCACCTGCACCCTCCCAGCTGCTGTCCCACAGAATGCGTGTGCATGATGATGCCTGCATTGCGCTGTACACCAAAGTGCGATGGTGCCCAGCATCTGACACACGCTCATGGACAGTCAGTGGACGTGGTGGCCTGTGGACATGTGTGTTGCTAGTGTTTGCGTTCCGGCTCAGTTTTGCACCTGACCCCTGTGCACTTTGTGCCTATTGTGTGTGCGTGTGTGTCCGTCCATGTGGCGTGTTACTGTTCACCCCTTCCTGGTTGTATGTGTGTGCTTCTGTGCCCTGCCACATCCCTTGCCAGCATGCACCCCTGGTGTGTTTCCATGCGTGTATGTGGGTTGTGCCCTAGCCACTGGTGGTTGCACATGGCACCATGACTTACCTGTGTTTGCTTAGTGCTCCTCTGTGATGGTGTCCCGGTGCAGCTGTGCCAGCCGGATCAGTCGGGGGTCCCGTTGGCCAAGGGGGGGGCTGCCCATCCCCATCGTCACCGGTGTCACCGTCGTCCCCATCACTGTCCCCCTCTTCGACCTGTACAGCTATCCCACAGTCTTTGGCCATGTAGTGCAGGATGCAACAGGCCAGGAATATTGCACAGGCCTTTGAGGGGCTAATCTGTAGGGCACCGCCAGAGGTGTTCAGGCAACGGAAACGCGCCTTCAGCATCCCGAACACCCACTCAATGACATTGCGTGTGGTGGCATGTGCCTCATTGAAGCGTTGCTACGATGGGGTCGTGGGCCGCCGGTAGGGTGTAAGCAGCCAGGGACGGAGTGGGTATCCACTGTCACCAGTGTGAAGATAGTGGAGGTTAGTGTCTTGTTCAGCTTCAGACTGCCCCAAGCCCTGTGGGCCACACCCATAGCACCTCCGGCCATACCCCCGCTTGCCCATGATATGTCAGTTCTACGTACATACTCACCCACTAGATGACCTGTGGGGATGTCCCCACTCTCAAATCGGTGGCACAGTGCTGACTGGTGTGAGATGAAGGAATCGTGCTCCCCCAGGGTGCATGGCATTGACATTGATGATGCGCCCACTTGCATCACACACCACCTGGCTGTTGACACTGGTATATCACTACGGTTCATGGGGTGGCAGCCTAGGGTGGAGTGTGGCGGTGCCGCGTGTGGCCATGGAGTTGATCTATCGCCCTATGCCGCCAGGCATACGTGCTACCTGTGGAACTCCTGTATGTTGCTGTGCGCTCTGTCGCAGTGGTGGGGAAATGGATGTACTCCGCAGCATGTGGCAGCAGTGCGCTGAGGAACTGGGTGAGGATGCATGACGTGGCCGACTGTGTTATGCCTGTGGTGTCCCGTGTTGGTCTCTGGAAGGTATCCGTGGCGAACAAGCACATGCAGGCTGTTACCTTTGTCTCCACTGACAGAGCATGACTCCGTCATGTGGGTGCCTGCATCACATCACTGCACAGCTCACAGAGCCGCCTCAGTATTGCTCTGTTCAGGCAGTACCGGCCCACAATCTCGATATCTGTGTACAGCTCAAAGCTGGTGCGGGCTTTGTACTGCCTGTTGGGGGCATACCACTGACGGGCCCTTCCACAGCCACGTCCCCCTGCCGCATACCTTCTCACCCCCCTCATTATGGCATCCATGTGGAAGGTGGCACTGGCCATGTCCCTGGCTTGCGTTCCCCCCCAGTAGCTGTTGCTTTGTTCCCCCCCGCTGTCCTGACTGCTACCTCCTGCACCGGGTACACCTACTGGCCTCTGCTTTGTGTGGCCCCACACACCCTTCCTTGCCACCTTGTGTGGTGTGGCTCCTGGCCTGCCCTCTTGTGCTGCTTTCCTGTGCCTGTCTCTCTCCCTGCCTCATGTGGCTTCCCTGCTTAGCATTCTTGCGCCTCTTCCTTTCTCCTTTTATTTTGGCTCATTTCGCTGTCAGCAACTTCCGCCTGCTCCATTGTTGCGCATTGCAGAATCATTTCGAACATCGTGACTGTGTATGGTTCCTCCTCCTTCGGTTGCGCATGCCTTCATTATCATTGCACTGTTGCTCAGCATGTTTTCAGTGGTGCAACTGCCTCCTGCTGAATATCACAGAATGGCGCATTTTCTGACTTGCGCTGGCGCAACCCTATTGCGCATTGCGCAACCCTTTTGAATATCCAGCCCAAGCTGTTTAAGTTTAGTGTCATGTCTGATATGAATATATCGAATAGTACTGGTCCAAGAACCGATCCCTGAGGGATCCCACTCATCATGTCCCTGGTACCTGATGTATGTCCTCTTATGCGAACGCATTGGCTACGATTTTCCAACCACTCTTTCACCCAATTTATAACTGGATTTTTGATTCCAAACTTTCTCATTTTCTCTGTCATGAGTCCATGTGGCACTTTGTCAAAAGCTTTACAAAGATCAAGAAATAACACATCCAGGCTTTTATTGTTTTCAAGACTATTACTTCTATATTAGTAGAATACCATATTACCTGTTAAACAGGACCTATTTTTACAGAAGCCATGTTACGATTTGTCTTTTAGTCCTTTTTCTCGTAAATCACTTTCTATCCTTCTTTTTAGCATTGATTCAAAGATTTTACCAACTATACTTGTAAGACTAATTGGTCTGTAGTTTTGAATATGTGATCTGTTTCCCTTTTTAAAAATAGGTGTTACAATTGCTGTCTTCCAATCACTTGGGACCTCTCCAGTGTTTATTGACATATTAAAAAGTTTATACAGAGGATTTACTAGCCAATCTTTGATTTCTTTCAATAACCTAGCATGCAATCCATCTGGTCCAGGTGATTTGTTTATATTTAGTTTGTTTAAATTAGCCAATATTTCCTCTTTAGTTATCTCAATTTGTGTATACTTTTTTATTGTTGTAACTTGTTGATTTAAATCTTTTAACTTAGTATTAAAAACTGAACAAAAATAATTATTCAGTTCTTCTGTACTCTCTTGAATCGTTAATTGTTTATCTATGATTAGTGGACCTATATTTCTCGAATTGTTTTTTTATTATATTTATATAGGCGTAGAAACTTTTTCCACTGTCTTTCATATATGCTATTTTTGTTTCGAACCTTTTTTTCCCAATTTTAATTTTGGTTTTACATTTTTTTAACAAGTCTTTTATTTCCAAGTATTGTAATCACTTCCATCTTTTTCATGGCTTTATAAAATCTCTGTTTTTGTCTAATTAGTTTTGTGATGACTGGTGTTATACATGGTGGAATTTTACCTCTTTTATTATACATTATTCGATTTGGGATATATTTGTTTTCTAATCCTAAAATGTTATTTTTAATTCTAATCCATAAGGTGTTACATGATGTGGTTTTATTATACCGTTTCCAGTTTAATAAATCACGCTTTAGTTTTACAAAGTTAGCTTTACTGTAATTTTTGACAATTGTTTTGCCTAATACTGGTTTTAGATATATGGAAACACTAAAAAGTAACTATCATATGATCACTATGTATTAGTGGTGGTTTGATCACTATGTTATTTATTTTATAAGTTATACTTATTTTATCAGGACAATCTGATAATACCAAATCCAATATGTTATTATTTCGAGTAGGTTTATCTATTATTTGATATAGTCCAGCTGTTATACATGTATCCAAGAACAAATTTTCATTATTATTGCTACCTATATTTTCTTTCCAATTTATCCCTACCTTGGACCTCTCTGCAACTCATGTATGCATTACTCCACATTCTGCCCATTTCTCCTCTGTCAAAGTCTCACCCAGTTCAGTTTCACACTTCAGCTTGGATGCTTGTGAAGATGAAATAGTATTTTCAGCATTAGTTATCATTTTATAGTACACACTTGCTCCCCTTTTCAATTATGACAGCCTCACTATCTGTGCCCACTCTTTATGTTTGGGCTTGGTAAGGTCTGATGTTAGAACAGAATCATGTAATGCCTTTCTAATCTGTAAATAATTTGCAAACTGATACTTTTGTAGTTTGAATTTATTTCTCACGTCAGCAAACGAAAGAAACGTTTTGCTTTCTTCCTCTTCTAGGTCTCCTACTTTTGATAAGCCAGCCCTTACCCAATCAGCCTCGATCAAAGTCCTATCCCCATATTTCAGATCTGCGTTATTCCAAATTGTGATAAGATTAGTTGGGAAGCTCATAAAACCCAATAAGTTCTTAACTTCAACAATTGTGCGAACTAAGGAAATTATGCAGGGTTGTCGTTGCCTTGCTTTAGAGTCTTAATGAACAGCAAGTCAGAAGGTTTAAATAGGGAGATAATGGCTTTCTGTACTGCCAACCACAGCGGGGTGTCAGTTCCACATTCATTAGAGATGTATTTGACCGCTTGTTTGAATAAGGAGATATGATACTTTTTCCAATTTGGTAGACCAAACCCCACTTCTGACCATGGACTTCTTAATTTCCTAATAGAAAGTCTAGGTGGCTTTGTCCCCCATAAAAATTTTCTCACTAGACTTTCTATTTGTTTAAATATCTTATTGTATATTCTAAGAGGGATACTTTGAAAGAGGTAAAATATTCTTGATGCAGCCATCATTTTAATGGCATTAACTTTACCCCATAGGGACAAGTGTAAATCTTCCCATTTTAGAAGATCACATTCTAGGTTTTTTATCAGTGGCAATATGTTGAGATCCAGTATTTTGCTTATGTCTTCCACTATTACCAGTCCAAGATATGTAATGTGATTCTTAAATTGTTCACTTGGATCAGACCCCCCCCCAATCCCACCATCTTCGAGGGTCTCTGACTTATGGCCAGAATTTACGTCTTATTCCAATTTAAATACAACCCAGAGAACTGTAAAAATTCATCCAGTAGTTTGCATTATTTTTAGTTGAAATGATCAAGTCATCAGCGTATGCAAAAACCTTATTATGTATATTACCTGTTTTAATTCCATTTATACTTTTATACTCCGGAATTTTCCTAATCAGGGGTTCTATAGCCAATGTGAACAGATATGGGGACAAAGGGCAACCCTGCCTGTTTCCTCTGAAAAGGTTAAGGGGTTCTGAAACTAGACCATTTGTTATTACTCTAGCTGATGGACAGCTATATAAAGTTGTGACCCAGGAGATCGTGCTATCTCCCAAATTCAAGTGTTGTAGAACAGAAAATATATATTTCCATTTCAATGAATCAAAAGCCTTGCAGAAATCCAGAGCCACAATAGCAGTTGGAATGTTAGACTTAGAGGCCTCCCAAATTACATTAAGCAATCTCCGAACATTATCTGCCCCCGACCTACCTGGAACAAAACCCACTTGCTCTTTGCCTAACAATTTAACAACATACATTTTAATTCTAGAAGCCAGCACTATCGAAAGAATTTTGTAATCTACATTTAAAAGTGAGATAGGTCTATAACTGTCGCATATCAACAAATCTTTGCCTTGTTTCAATATGAGGGTGATGTAAGTCTCCCTCATTGAATCAGGCAGCACATTTCTGATTGGTATCTCTTTAAACATTGATAAAAGATTACCACGTGTCTGATCATTCAGAGACTTATAAAATTCTGCTGCCAAACCATCTGGACCTGGAGCTTTATTTGATGGTAAGTCTTTGAGCTATTTCCATCATACCTATAGGTCTGTTTAGTTCTTCTCTCTCATCATTTGTTAAAACTGGCATTTTAACTGACTTAAAATAATCCTCTACAATATTATCTGGGGCATCCCCAGAACGTTGGTATAACTTTAGATAAAAGTCTCTGAATTCGATATTTATTTCCTTATTAGTAACAGCAACAGAATGTTGACTATTTCTGATGCCCGCTATTACATTCTGGCTCTATCTAGCCTTAAGCCTATGCACCAGCAGTTTACCTGCTTTCTCCCCCATTTCCCAGTATGTCTGTCTTGTTCTAAACAGTGCATACTCTGCTTTAGCTGTATAGATCTTATTAATCTCATATTTCAAACATGTAATTCTGCATAGTAATTGTGCATCTGAGTTATTTTGTTTTTTGAAGTCCTGTTCAAGTAAGTGCAGATTTTTTTTCCATTTCTGTTAATTCCTTTTGTGTTTCTTTTTTCTTATGAGATGAATAACGTATTATTCTTCTTCTAATGAAAGTCTTAAGTGCATGCCATAGGCATGCGTTGGAAACCTCGCCATTGTCATTAACAAGAAAATAATCGTCAATCTCTTTACCCATCCAAAGTGTAAAATCAGTTTTACAGTATTTAAAAGAGAATTGTTCATTCTCCATCTTCTATTTTTTTCCTGCCCTCCCCCAATATCAACTGATAGTTTTATCAAACAGGGCATGATCTGAGATTGTAATGTCATTTAGGCAGGCACTGTGTACAGCCTCTATCAGGTTTTTAGAAAGCAGGAGGTAATCAATCCTGCTGTAAGAGTTGTGTCTGGCTGAGTAAAAGGAATAGTCTCTTTCTGTAGGGTGAGTTAGTCTCCAAGTGTCTACTAAATTTAAATCCTCAGCCATCTTATGAAGGGAGATTTGGGATTTAGTCTTTTCGACAGAGGTGTATACTCTGCTTCTATCCAATATGGCGTCCAATACCTCGTTAAAGTCCCCTCCCAAAATGATTTCATGATCCTTAATAGAACCAAATCTGGTTGAAATGTGGTCAAAAAAAGAGTGTCGCTGTGTATTGGGGGCATATAAGTTTCCAATAATCACTTTGCGGACATTAATAGATCCTGACAGCATCTGAAACCTACCTTCTACGTCTGCCAAGTGATTAGACTTAAGAAAGTTTACCCCTTTCTTTATCAATGTTGCAGTGCCTCTATGTTTTGAGTTAAACACGCTATACTCTACTGATGCAACCAATTTCTAGCTAACTTTGCAGCCTCTGCAGATAGCAAGTGCATTTCCTGAAGCAATGCAATATCAATATTATTCTTAGCTAAATATGATAATATCTTTTTTCGCTTAATGGGGACCCTAGTCCCTTCGTGTTCCAGGAGCATATGTGTAAAGCTGTGGAAGTCATCTGTATAAACTGTGAATCAAATGTAGCACTGATAATATTCTGGTAAAAGAAAAAAATATATTATTAATTAACCTTCTTATCAACCACTTGAGTAATAAAATAGAAAATATGTAAAGTATAATGCACACTATAAAATTCTGTAGTATTTATAAAATCTACTTATGTAAGGAACAAAATTAGTTACTATGAAACTCTAAAGTTCCAAAAAAAAAAAACGACTACTAACAGTAGGTTGTAATCTACTGTATCGCCCAAATCCACCAAACTTCTCTAAGTTCAAGATGGTAGAGGTGGCAACAAAACCAGAAACAGTGACATCTGCATCTAGGACGTCTTCATCCCACATAAATGAACCAAAGTGGGCTTTTAAAAAGTAACAGTCAGAACCAGTAGGCATTACCAGTTGCAACAGGCAAAAATAGTAGGTCACTAAAATACTGTGTCTGAACTCCATGGACAGAAGTGAGGGGTAAAAAGGTTTAAAAGACAGGATAGGGAGAAGAAGAGAAAGAAGGTGGAAAAAGTGCATCATTTCCACATATTTAGCTGCATTCAATCAGGCAATCTGTGTAATGTAAAATGTTACAGCACTAGATACTTCTGACTAATAAAAGCATGTAAGGAGCATCCAGTTTAGGATTATCTGCTCCTACTTGAAATTGAAAGCAATAGTTTCTTAATGCAAGCTTCAGCCAGGTAGATAAAATCATGGCCAATTTTTTCACAATTAGCATTTTTATTATTTCTAATTATCTAGCACCTTTAGTTGTATGGAAATCTACTGGTATCAACTGTTTTTTTCCAAATCTGATGTACTAAACCAGATATTATATGCAAGCATAAGCAAAAAAAACCTGACTACAGTGTATACATACAGCTCTGAAAGCCATATAAGACGAAGGGGGCGGAGGGGGACATCAAATCCAACTGGCTCACAACACAGTAATAGTAAGTAAACCATCTATCCATAGACCTTCTGAAACCTACTAGTGACTGCTGCAAGAGTAGCAAAATAAATAAATAAATATAAACTGTATGCTGCGCTTGCAAAGTCATAAAAAAACTGCTATCAAACACACAGCAAAAGATCCAACATGTGAGATGTAGTCGTAACACATCAGCCTGCTTAAATTACTTTCATCTTTTGTCCAAACTTAGCTGTCTTATTTATTCCACCCTTCAGGAAATAAAACTGCATTTAACCTTTAACTTTTGATAAGTGTCGTACTTCACACTTAATTAGTACTATACGAGCATTGAAAAGTCATCATACTGGAAGTGCATTGCTTGGTATGAACTGTGTTGCAGCAGGAAGTGGCACCTTGGAAACCTGCATCTCCTGTATCTGCGACCCTTGTTGCGAAATGCTTCCTGAGGGCGGTAAAGGACTGTAGTACTCCTTGCTAGCTGACCCATTAACTTTTTCCAGTTCTGGTGCAGCTCCCGATGAAGAGGAGTGCATGCTGTCTCTGCTCCTGTTGCATTTGCTCAGATTGATAGCCAAAGGTCTGGGTATGCTGGATGGACGAGCGGAGGACTTTGTCTTCCTACTGATACCAGGTGATTGGGAATAAGGGCTTTTGTCTCTCAAAACAGATGAGTATAAATATGGAGTAGATGTTTTTGGGCTCTGAGAAACATTTACTTTGCTTTATTTTCCTGCCGATTGACCTGAGTGTTTTTTTGCTCTAGAACTGAGGTCACGTGCTGAGGAATCCAAATGTTGCTCTTCAGGTGCTGTTTGAATTAAAATGACAGTTTAACTGAGGGGCAGTAGAATCTAAGTTTATAGCTTGCCAGGCATCTTGCACAGAATTTCATTCAATATAAGACCCTTTTTCCTCACGGATGATCAATGTAGCTGGGCATTTAAAGTGATACAAAATCCCCCTTTGTTGGAGCTGCTGCTTCACTTCGAAAAATGATCTCCTCTTTTCAATAACTTCTGAGGAAAAGTCTTGATAAATTGAAATCCTCTCCAGCTCCCTCCAGTTTAACACTTTTTTAATCCTAGCCAGTCTCAGGATTTCTTTTTTACTGGAAAATCTAAGGAAATAAGACACGATAACCCGGGTCTTCCATTAGCAGGTTTGGGACCCAGAGACTTGTGAGCACGCTCAATTTCAAGTGGCCGGGCCACTGATGCCCCAGCATATCTGGAATAAAATGTAGAAAATTAACCATTTCCCCCTTCAATGCCTTCAGGCAATCCCACCAGCCTCAAATTGTTGCGTCATCCCCTGTTTTCTAGATCATCTACCTTTTGCAAAAGGTATGCAGTCTGACTACTCTGTCTCTGCGTGACTTGCTGTAAATAATCCACCGTATTTGTAAGGTCACATAATCTAGCAGCATTTGTTTCTATTTTTGTTGATATGTCCTCGCTGTGTTTATTTAGAGCTGCTGTTATATCTAATTATAAATCCGCAAGCATCATTTTTAACTGGTGTATGTCCTTTTTACTAGCATTGGTATTTTCAAGACTGACCTCTCTGCAGACAGGAGTGTTTCTTACATCGGGAGTTTTAAGGGTACCGGCTGACATCTCAGAATGAAGTGGAGGCCCGTAGTTGCAAAATGCTATTTTAAAAAGTATAGACTTCAGTACAGCACAAAATTGTAATATCTTTAGGCAACTGCCAAGTTCCGACAAAGGAAAATGAACGATTTACCCAAAATTGGCAAGAATAAAATCTTAAAATATAATAAAATTGTGGGTGAAGCGTCAGCGTGAATTATTCAGCTCTCCATCTCTCCTGTGGCAGAAAGTATAAAAAAATTTTTAGCATCATCCTGATGGCTTCATCATGGTCTGCATCACAGCAGGCTAAACTGCAGCAGAGCTCAAACAGCATATGCACTTTCACAAAAAAAAAAATGTAAGCCCTATTAGCGATCACCTTCACAGCCACAGAACTAGAGTCTTTCTCATTTCTTTTTTTTTATATTATTATTTTTTTGTGGCCGGGCATCCTCTAGCTCCATGATCAGGCTCGCCAGGCTCCAGAACTGTCCCCCTCATACTCAGGGCTGGGACCCCCCCGATTGGGGCTGCCAGCAGCGGAATTAGGTAGCCAGAGGGGGCAGTGCCGGAGCCAGCTCATTAGCAAGGAGCCGGCATTTTTGGTGCAGAGATTCTCTCGGAGCGGGAACATGCAATGATGGCCCTCATCCACCCTGCCCCATATGCGCTTGTTCCATTCACTGTGGTACCCCTGGCGTCTGCTAGGGGTCCGCATTGCATCAGACACTCAACCCCACTTCCCCCCAGAATAGGAGAACAGTCCAATGGATGCTCTATACTACTTCCCCCAGCCATCCCTCTGACTCCCAGATCCGTTCCTGAACCCAGGTCGTTGGTGTCGCAGACGGCAGCCATGCCTCTGCGCCGGCAGGCAGGCACCATCTTTGTTGTTTCTTGTGGTTGTGAAGCCGCTCGCTCTGATGTATTTTAGTAACGGTATTTTTTTCATGATATACTCCCCTGCTTATTCACAGTACACGTGGCTTTACAACATACATCCTCTCCTCCAGATGACTGTGACTGCAGCTCCACCTGTTCCGCTCCCAAACACAACTGCAGCTCCTCATAATAAATTGTGAAAAAACATACAAAAGAAAAAACAGAGAAAAAAAATATTCACAAAAATATAACTTTTATTTACTGACCTACACAGCCAGTGTAGTGTTATGCTTGTGCAACTGTGTTAGTTTGGTTTTGGCTGTTCACACTCTCTATTCCAGAGTAATTACCACCCTGTAGGGGTACGATGGCAAGGAAATCTCGGAGAGGGTTCCACCCCTAGAGGTGCCACAGGACGTTTCCTGTAGCTTAGGGTACCTTAGGAATCCCCCTAAGGAGAGAGTGCTGCCACTGGAGGAGTAGGGGAGGATGGTGGGGTAAGGAAAAAATGTTTCACAAAGAGGCTAAGAGGAACTGCTGCTTATATAGCTCAGGAAGTGGGTGTGGCTGGCTGCTTGGCCACTGAACTTTAGGCATAGCCTTACATTTCACTGACCTGCGCAGCCAATATAGTGTTATGCTTGTGCAACTGTGTTAGTTTGGTTTTGGCCGTTCGCACTCTCTATTCCAGAGGAATTACCACCCTGTAGGGGTACGATGGTAAGGAACTCTTGGAGAGGGTTCCACCCCTAGAGGTGCCATGGTATGTTTCCCGTGGCTAAAGGTACCTCAGGAATTCCCCCCAAAAAAGTAGTATCAATCCCAAAAAGGAGGAAACACGAAGCATAATGCAAGCAGTAACAGTGACGTGGAAGCAGTAACTGTAACGTAATAGTAGAGAAGCATAGGCAGTTTGATAATTCAATGATATGCTCAGTTGCTGTAGTAACAGTGCAGGTTTGCATAGCATGATACTGATGGCTTGCATTGAGAGAAGGGGATTCCCTAAGGAGAGAGGGAACGGCAGGACATCCTCCACCTCCATCCAACAACGGAACCTGCCTAAAGAGACTAGGGAAAACAACTATGCTAACTAAAAGTTATGACCAGAGGCAACGGAGGAGAGAAAAAAAACCCTATAAGGAGGAAATCTCGGGGGATCCAAGGCCTAGGTCGCCTTCCCCTCCAGGCTTGGGAAATTTATTTAGTGACGGCTCTGCAGCTGCAATTTGGAAAACCCAATTAAAGGGAGGTGGGAATTATTCCAATTTGGAGGTAGGCTCTCACTCAAGCCCTCTAGCGGGAACGTCGTGGAAGGTTGCGAGAAAACTCTGCAACAGTACGTGCATCCAAGGTGCAGGAGGAGAGCAACAACTGCTGAGGCACTCACCTGGCCTGTCCGCCCTAAATGAAACAGGTGAATCAGAAGTAGTCATGGGGAGAATGCGGTGAAGGTGCCTTGCTAGGGAAACCACTAAAGTCAATGGCCAACCATTATAGTGGAACACTAGAGCCAAAGGAGATCGTTGTAACCACCCTTCACTGCTAGTCTTAAATTCTACACCTGTCGCGTAGCAGGCAGCTAAAGCCAAGCCCGAGGCGAAGACATTCCCAGCTAGGTGCCAGGTGAGAAGGATCCCGTCCCAAGTTGGACATGCTCGATGATGCGGACTAAATGCAGAGCGAGACCGTCAGCTGCAAGAACCCTGTGCCAGATTAGAATGGCTGGCATGCCCTAGAATTGATTGAGAGCTGTAAAGCTGGTGAGCTGAATGAGCACGGTGTGCTGAGATCACAATGAGCATTGAGTGCTGAGACCTTGCAAGGTCGAATGCAGCAGAATCCAAGGCCGAAGCCGAAGGGATGGCAGTATGCATGAAGTAATAGATTGCATAAGTAAGGAGTAACAGCTGCGTAAGCAAGTGTTGAGCTGCGCATAGGTCAGTAAGCAGTAGTCATGGTAGGTAAACCAGCATATCGAACTTGTATAGCAATTAGACAACTGAATTGGGAGCAAGCCAGCCTGTCAGTACAAAGCCAAATCAAGGTGACAGACTCTGAGGATTTTCGGCAGTGAAGACAGAATCTTAATATCAAGCTATATTAACAGCCTCAGCAGGAGCTTAGTTAGCTGACCTCAGAGTTATGAGTGTAATAAAACAGGGAGACAATGCTTGAAAGCAGGTGTAGCCAGGCAGTGCAGCAAAGCTGTAAGTAAAATGAGAAGCACAGGTAATGTCAGAGTAAGCTGTGTCAGGTGAAAAGAATTGAGTATGCAACATGAAGCAGCTATAGCTGGGCTTGAAACACACAGGTAATGAATGCAGTTGCATTGCAGTAGTTTGAGCGTGGTGAGCACAGTGTTAAAACACAGGCACTGGGTACAATAGTAATTAAGGTAACTGAATGCAGTAGCATGAGCTCTGAGTAGGTTCGCAGTAGTAGTGCCAGTAATTTAAGAGTTGCAAATGAAGGCCAGCAGTATGAGCTCTGTAGTAGCAGTATGCTAGGAGTTTAGAAAATAAAAGCCCCCCAAAAAGATTAAACCAAGACACAGCAAAACCGAACAGGGAAAGGCCCCCCAAAAAGAAACAAAACACACAGGGAAGCACACAGCCAGAGGAATACAAACCAGAAGCAAGAAAACAAACACCGAAGTCCAGCAGACACACACAAACAGTAGGCTGGGGGGTAGGCCCCAGCCAGCTCAGAGGACAAACCAACATAGCCTCCAGCTAAAAAAGAAAAAATACTTCACAGAGAGGCTTAGAGGAACTGCTGCTTATATAGCTCAGGAAGTGGGAGTGGCTGGCTGCTTAGCCACTGAACTTTAGGCATAGCTTTACATATGTTTTTTCTTTGGTTTTTTATTCTCGAGCCATTGTATAATAGCAACAATGCACTCCGGGGTGTGTGTTGTGCTGGGATAATGTCACACCTTGCTTAATTGTTTGCATCTACAGTTATTTCACAGTGCATGTGTCATTGTTTATGTAAAAGTTACTTTTGATTCCCACCCATCTTGCCATCTCCTGCCAACGAACAGATCAGCCCCCCTTTCATCTAGACCCACTTAAAAATCATTTGTATTGACGTGAGCTGGTTGGCTGAATGAAAGTGCGCGCGCTAGCAGAAGCATGCGTTCATCCATTGTCCTAGTCAGCCAGATCATGGTCAGTCCAAGTCCAAGATGTTTTACAGTGGGCATAGAGGGGAGAGGGGCTCATATGGATGCCAGCAGTTGAGGGCGGGATGGGTGGGAGTGTCGTGTCACCAGACAGGGGTCCACAATGCCATTCCCGCCCATCCTGTCATCCCCAGCCAGTGACTGGATCAGCTCCCCTCCCCTCAAGGCCCACTGATAAACTGTTCGCACTGACTGTGAGCTTTTAGACTGAATGAATGAGTGCGTGCTAGCACAAGCATGCGTTCATCTGTTGTCATGGTCAGTACACGTTCAAGACGTTTTTCAGTTTGCATAGAGGAAGCGTTAACTATCTGATTGCCAGCAGTTCAGGGCGAATGGGTGGGAATGGCACCATGTCCAGACAGGTCTCCACAACACCATTCCCACCCATCCTGCCATCTCCTGCCACCAACCAGATCAGTCCCCTTCCCCTCTAGACCCACTGAAAAAACATTTGTACTGGCTGTGAACTGGTTGACTGAATGAATGAGCGCGTGCCAGCACAAACACGCGTTCATTCATTGTCAGTCAGCCAGCTCATGGTCAGTACAAGTCCAAGATGTTTTTCAGTGGGCGTAGAGGGAGGGGAGACTGATACGGTTGCTAGCGGTTGAGGGTGGGATGGGTGGGAATTGCGCTAGTCACCAGACCGTGTCCACAGTGTCATTTTTGCCCATCCTGCCATCTCTTGTCAGCGACCAGATCATCCCCATTCCCTTTAGGCCCACTTGAAAAGCATTTGTACTGACCGTGAACTAACTGACTGAATGAATTAGCGCATGCTAGCACAAGCAGCGTTCATGCATTGTCATAGCTAGCTCTTGGTCAATACAAGTCCAAGATGTTTTTCAGTGGGCGAAGAGGGAAGGGGGGGACTGATACGGTTGCTAGCAGTTGAGGGTGGGATGGGTCGGGAATGGTGTTGTGTCGCCAGACCGGTGTCCACAATGCTATTCCCACCCATCCTGCCATCTCCTGCCAGTAACCGGATCAGCCCCCCTCCCCTTTAGTCCCACTGAAAAACATTTGTACTGTGAGCTGGTTGATTGAATGAATGAGCACATGCTAGCACAAGCACGCATTTATCCATTGTCATAGTCAGCCAGCTCATGGTCAGTACAAGTCCAAGATGTTTTTCAGTGGGCGTAGAGGGGAGGGGTGGCTGATACGGATGCTGGCAGTTGAGAGTGGGATTCGTGGGGAATGGTCTTTTGTCACCAGACAGGTGTCCACAGTGCCATTCCTGCCCATCCAGCCGTCCTGCTCACAGCAACCAGATCAGCCCCCCCTCCCCTCTAGGCCCACTGAAAAAGTGTTTGTACTGACTGTGAGCTGGTTGACTGAATTGAATGAGCATGCGTTAGAACAAGCACGCGTTCATTCATTGTCATAGTCAGTCAGCTTTTGGTCAATACAAGTCCAAGACTTTTTTAAGTAGGTGTAGAGGGGAGGTGAGGTGCTGATATGGTTGCTGGCAGTTGAGGTCGGGATGGGTGGGGAATGATGTTGTGTGACCAGACAGGTGTCCACAGCAACATTCCCATCCATCCTGCCAACCCCTGCCAGTGACCGGATCAGCCCCCCCTCCCCTCTAGGCCTACTGAAAGATGGCCTGGACTGATTGCGAGCTGGATGACTGAATGAATTAGCGTTTGCTGCTGCCCATGAGGGGAAACATTTTTTCTAGGGACATGGATATGTTGTTCATCCACACTGTCTGGCAGGTTCCTTGCCGCTTTAAATCTTGCTGGAAGGTCTTCAAGCTGGCTCCTCCCTCCCACCCGGGTGGTAAAACTCTCAGCTCCAACCCATGACGCCAGATCTTCCTTACCGCTTGGAAGCTCAGGTTCCCTCCTTAACGCTCTGCGTGTAGACTGGATCCTAATTCTTCGGTTCGCCCGAAACTTATTTTAAAATTTTCAAGACTTCGGTCAAGTTTCTCCCTCACGGCTGCGATGGACAAATTGACTCCCGGATTTTGGCGGTGCTGTTGTGGGCAGAAGATGTCCAGGACGGATCCGCACTCCACGTGCGTCTACTGCTTCGGCCTAGAACATGACCCGCAGGCCTGCGAGTTATGCCGTTCGTTTTCGGCCAACGTCCTGGAAGACCACGCTGCCCAGTTACAACTTGGGCACCCCGAGAAGCGCTACCCGCCGGTTAAGTCGAAGGAGGCCCATTGGGCAGTTACCGCAGTGGCTGGCTCGGCTGAACAATTCGAGCAGATGATCGCCCTCGAGAAGGAGGCGGAACAGGCCGCATCATCCTCTTCCTCGGTCGCGGCATTTATCCCGCTCTCACTGGGTACCTCGTATTCAGCTTCTTTCAAGGAGCTTTGGCAATCCCTTTCCATGAAGGGAGAGGGGCCATCGGGACATTCCCCTCAGTCCAAAAAGAAGGACTCAAAGGGTAAGTGCCATCGTCGGCATTCGTGGGAGCGGGAGAGGTCCCCTTCCCTGGACAGTCAATACTCGACTTCGGTCGAGGTTGTGGTTAAGGCTGCTGGCTTCACGGCATCCCTGTCAGGCCAGCTGGCCGAGACACCTGTTGACGCGGTCAAGATTTTTCTCGACCCGTTGGACAGGCTGTCGACTGGTGAAGCCAACAACCCTTCTTCACCGGTTCCCCCGGTGGAGACCGAGGACTTGCCTGCACCTCCGGTGCCGCAGTCCCCGGTTAAGGCTTCCGAGCCGAGGGAAGAGCGGATGTCCCCCGCCCGTTCCCAGACCCGTCCTCGGAAATGCCAAGGATCTCGGTCTTGGACTTTGTCTCGGTCCAGCCGATCCTGCCGACATCGGCGATCTTGGTCTCGGCACCGAAGAAAGCGGCACCGCCGCTTGTCCTCGTCTTCCTCCTCAGAAGAGGAGAGGCTTCGGCGCAAATTGCGTCAACGCTACGAGGACCTGATGTGGCACCAGTTACTTCTGTCCGGGAACAAGCTGATGCCATCGCCTTCCCCGGCCATCAAGTGGCTGTCACCCGAACGGCCGAAACAACCCCTCGCTGTAGCCGAGGTGCCCAAGCCTGGGCTGGTTGTTCAGCCAAAACCAGCTGCCCCACCGATTGTGGTGGAACCTCCGCCTCCACAACCGAAATCGGGGGTGCCGACCAAGGACTCCTGGTTGGGTCAGGGCCTGCCCCACAGGTTGTCGGTCACCATCACTCCTGACCGTCCTCGGCAGGTGGAGGGTGGCTCAGGCCCCAGGCAGCTCTTCGCAGACTCCTCGGAGTCTGACAACGACTCCTCCCTGTTCTCCAGGCCAATTGACCTGGAGTCCTCTGGGGGCCAGTCGATGGACGAAAGCCCATCGTCCTTCATGGGTTTGCTTCGGCTCATTTCGAGTCCACCGATGGCAGTCGAGCCCATATCCAGGGCAAGCATCCCCTGATGGAGATACTGGACCGAGGGATCACCCACGGAGGCTTTCCGTGGCTGAAGCCATTGTTGGCCCAGCTTTGGAGCTCGGCAGTGGCTTTGCTTCTCGTCCTGCGCCTTCGGCCAGGAAGTATGTTGGTCCCTACCGCACTTCTGTCGACTCTTTAGAACACCCCTCTGCCGAGGGGTTGGTTACTGACAGCTGCTCGCGCCCAGGAATGCTAGGGATGTGGACAAGCCCCCACAAGGAGTCCAAAAGCTGGACTTTGCCGGGCGCAAGGTGTACGCGCCCTCCCTCAGCCTCCGCCCAGGCCAGCTCAGCTGTGCTGATGGCTACATTTCCTCCCACGCCCATGGGCTCCCTGGATGAGGTGATCCTCTTCCTGGCCGACCTGCAGACCACTGGTCTGGCAGGTACGGGACCAGGTAGGGCAGTGGCTAAGCAGCTCCAAACGGCTCTGACATCGGAGACTCCTGTGCCAGACCAGTTGTGGTCATGTGGCATGCACCGTAGAGATGGCTGAGGATATCCACCTTCACGGGCGGATACCCAGCACAAACTGGTGGATGTCCCCTTCTTGGGGACCGACCTCTTCAGCCCTGGAGTGGAAGGTCACCTCCAGCGGATCGATAAGTCTAATGCCACTCTGGACTCGGTCACCTCTGCCCAGAAGGACAAAGTCCACCGGCAGCAGCAGCACAAGTCCTTTCGTCCTTCTGCACCTGCGTCACGTCCTGCTCAACAGCACCAAAACCAGGGCCAGCAGGCTTGTGCTTGGCATCCCAAACCCAAGCCCGCGGCTTCCTCCAACAGGAAGCAGGGAGGTAAAGGCCCAGGAGGTCCCTTGGCCGGTCCCTCCTCTAAGCTTGCCCAGTGACGGGTTGAGGGGTGTCACCCCCAGCCTCGTCACTCCCCCCAGGGTTCCCCCCATTGGGGGACGGCTCCACCACTTCCTTTCTGCTTGGTCTGTTATCACCACGGACCATTGGGTTTTGAGGTGGGTGGAAAGGGCCTGCTCCTGGAGTTCGAGGCAGGCCCTGCTCTTCCGAGCCATCGCCTCGGGGCCGGGAAGTCCGTGCAGAGTTCTTTGCTCTGCTCACTGAGCCGATATTGCCCTGCTCCTTGAAAAAGAGGCGATCAGGAAGGTGGCGGATCCTCCTCCAGACCTGGGCTTTGTGTCCAGGTACTTCCTGGTCCCGAAACGGATGGGGGCCTGGCACCCCATTCTCGACCTGCATGACCTGAGCAGGTTCCTAAGGTCTCGGACCTTCAGGATGGTCACTCTGGCTCAGATAATCCCATCCTTGGAATGAGGCGTGTGATTCTGTTCTCTGGACCTTCAGGACGTGTTCTTTCACGTCCAAATCCGTCCGTCCCACCAGCGATTCGTCCACTTCAGAGCAGAGGGATCCCTTCATGTTCTGGGGCCATGCCCTTCGGCCTTCCCTAGCTCCTTGGTCTTCACCAAATGCATGGCAGTGGTGACAGCATTCCTGTGGCTAGGCGGTCCGGTACCCTACCTGGATGACTGGCTGATTGCATCCTCTCCAAGAGCGGAGGTGGAGGGTCCAGGGATCTGGCCCTCCAGGTTTGCTCTCAGGTTGGCCTCCTCATCAACGGGGCCAAGTCGGAACTCGTGCCAAAGCAGGCGATACAATTCATCGGGGCAGAGCTCGACTCTCTACTAGCCAGAGCACGGCTCCCAGCGGACAGGGCCGACTTTCTTTCCTCCTTTGCCCAATCATTTCATGTTGGGCAATTGCGCCCTGCCCGGGACTTCCTGCTCCTCATGGCGGCCTGCACCAGCGTGGTTCGTTGGGCCCGCTGGTACATGCGTCCCTTTCAATGGGGGCTGGCCAGCCAATGGTCACAGCACTTCGATCCACTGGATCAGCTAGTGACAGTGACCCAGGGAATGTGGAATGCTCTCCAGTGGTGGACCGTTCCAGCACATCTGCAGGAGGGCATCCCGTTTGTCCGCCCCGAGCCGACGGTCTCTCTATGGACCAATGCCTGTCTGATGGGTTGGGGTGCCCATCTGGGGCAGCACAGAGCGCATGGACTCTGGTCCCCTCGGGAGTCCCAATGCCATATCAACATGCTGGAGCTTCGAGCGGTTCATCTAGCCCTCACCACCTTCGCTCCATTTCTACGGGGTCAAGTGGTTCAGGTCCAGACAAACAATACCACGGCCATGTACTACATAAACCGCCATGGCGGGACGCGCTCCATGCCTCTGTACAGGGAAGCTCTCTGCATTTGGTCACTCGTGCGCAGCCTGGAGGCGGATCTCCTCGCCATTCATGTGGCAGGAGCCTTCAACATTCTGGCCGATGCCCTAAGCCGGATAGGGGCTGCGTCTCACGAGTGGTCTCTCCTGCCGGAGGTAGTACAAGATCTCTTCTCCTGCTGGGGCACGCCTCAGGCTGACCTGTTTGCCTCCAGGGAGAATGCAAAACTGAGACTGTTTCATGCCCACCCCCCTCAGCAGGGCTTGCTGCAGGGGGATGCCTTCTCGAGGCCGTGGACCCTGGGTCTCTTCTATGCCTTTCCCTTGATCCACAAGCTGCTTCTTAAGGTGAAAAGGGACAAGGCGCAGGTGATTCTGGTAGCCCAGACTGGCCCCACCAGTTCTGGTATCCAGATCTCCTCAGTCTCAGCTCCAGGCTCCCGAGGCGGCTTCCAGCCTGCCCGGACCTGATCTCAGTCAATCAGGGGAAGGTATTCCATCTGGACCTTCAATCCCTGCACCTGACGGCCTGGTTCCTGAGCGGCTAGAGTTCCAGGCCTTGGGTCTTTCTGACGAGGTCCTCAACGTAGTTGAGGCGTCCCGTAAGGAGTCTACCAAAATGCGCCTTCAAATGGAAGAGGTTTTCCATTTGGTGTCAGGGCAAGGGCCTGGACCCTTCTTCGTGTACCTTGGCAAGCATTTTGGACTATTTATGGTCCCTTTCTCAGCAAGGGCTTAGGTCGACGACCCTAAGGGTGCACCTGACAGCCATGTCTGCTTACCGGGCGCGGGCCGGGAAGCAGTCGGTGGCGCAGGAGAAGGTGGTCGGGCGCTTTTCAAAGGCCCTGATCACATTTCTCCGTGCGGGGAACCCTCTACCTGTGGATCTACTGCTGGTACTGGCAAAGCTTGGGGCGTTTATTCGAACCAATGCACAGGTGTGATCTCTTCACCTGTCGTGAAGACCGCTTCTTGGTGGCTATCACGTCAGCCAGAAGGATGGGAGAGCTCCAGGTGCTTTCCATCGGAGTCTCCTCACGTGGTCTTCCACAGGGACAAAGTCTGCTCCCCACCCAAATTCCTTCCGAAGGTGGTGTCGGAGTTCCACCTTAATCAGATGTTGACTCTGCCGGTGTTCTACCCCAATCACACCTCGGAGGCCGAATACAGGCTCCATACTTTGGACCCTAGAAGGGTGCTCGCTTATTATAAGGAGCGCACGGCTGAAATTCGGGGAGAGGTTCGCCAGCTGTTTGTCACCTACGCTGAAGCCACATCTGGCAGACCTGCAGCTAAGCGGACGATAAGCAGGTGGGTCACCTTCTGTATAGATCTCTGCTATAAGTTGGTGGCATGGAGCCCCAGAGGATAACAGCTCATTCTACCGCCATACTGCTGCATCGGTGGCTGCTTCCAGGGCGTCCCTATCCAGGAAATCTGCAGGCTGCTACCTGGAAGTCAGCACACCTTCATCACCCATTACCACATCGACTCCTGAGTCACTCCGGATGCTGGTTTTGTGGCCTCTGTCCCCGTCCTTATTTCCCAAGTAAGTATTGAGGGTAAAGGCTCTTGCCTCCCTCCTCCCGGAGAACTGCTAGAGTCTGCCAGACAGTGTGGATGAACAACATATCCATGTCCCTAGAAATACAGGTTACCCACCTGTAACAGGAGTTCTAGGAATGGTATATGTTGTTCATCCACACGACTCCACTCGACTCCCCCGGCCGGGATGCAAACCTGAGCTTCCAGTGGGCCAGATCTGACGCTATGGGGCGGAGCTAAGAGTTTTACCACCTGGGTGGGTGGGAGGAGCCAGCTTGAAGACCTTTCAGCATGATTTAAAGCGGCAAGGATACTTCCGCTATTGCGGATGAATACATATATATTCCTAGGTTCCTACAGGTGAGTAACTGTATTTACTCACCTGTTACAGAGTTTCAGGAATGGTATATGTTGTTCATCCACGTGACCCACCCGACCTCCCTGGCTTCGACGCACAACCTGGCTTCCAGCGGGCTAGATCTGGTGTCATGGGGTGGAGCAGAGAGTTTTGCCACCCGGGTGGGTGGGAGGAGCCAGCTTGAAGACCTTCCAGCAAGATTTAAAGCGGCAAGAAACCTGCCAGACAGTGTGGATGAACAACATATACCATTTCTAGAACTCCTGTTACAGGTGAATAACCTGTATTTTTTACATTTCCTCCCCCCCATACACACACACTTCACGAATAATGAATACTACACAGATAGTGTGCTGTTCAGTATTTTTTTTATTTATTTAGTTTTTGTTTACCGGGTTGGTGCACTAGCCAGAAAGACTATTTTCAGGCACAACCCGAAAGTACAGAGACAAACTTACGAGAAATACATATAAGAGAACAATGATACATAGTGCAAGTACAGGAACAACATGATACATTGTGCAATTACAATCAACAGCAATGTGACAAAGATTTGGGGTCAAGAAGTAAGCATTTATAGCATTTTTAGTTAATGTGAGACAGGATACAATTGGGTCAAATAGAGATTGAGGTAAGAAGACAAGGCAGAATTAATATTTACGCAAGATAATACATTAAGGTAACTTTTGCGACTAGGAAACTGTGCAGGTAAGTAAGGAGATGGAGGAGCAATAGCTACCAGGCAAAAGTTGAGAAGGAGAGTTACATTGAACAGGGGTAGGCCCTAGGCTCCTTAAATTACAACAAGTGGAGGGTAGGATTTGAGGGTGTGGGCTAGGGTGGTTTGAAGCAGGAGCATGTGTAGGAGGAGAGGAGATAATGTTGAAGCTCTTTCTTAAAGGAGTTGTGAGATACAGATTGGCGTAGGGTTACAGGAAGTGAGTTCCAGAAATTTGGAGCATGGCAGGCAAAGGCACGACCAACTTTATTTGTGCGATGTCTTGGGACGATGACGGGATATTTACAGGAGCGCAATGCATAGTTTGTTTTCTGTAGGAAGGAGACAGGCAAGTGAGTTTGGGATACGAGATCGATAATGTTATCGGTAATGGTCCCAAGCGCGTTGGACCTTTGCTTCCGTGGTGGAAGCCATCCTAGATCCGAGTATAGGAAACAGTGATGTTTGAGCCGGGGGAGCTAGATGCAAAGCGGCAGATGTTATTGTAAATAGCATCCTACTTTCGGAGACTCGAATTGCTGGCAGAGGCATATGTAGCAACCCAGTAAGTGAGAGAGGGAAGTAGTATTCCACAGCCTATAGCAAGTCTAGCAGAAGGTGTGAGCACATAGCTTGTTCGGTAAGCAATCCCTAGTTTGGAGTGAACCTGCTTACAAATCGTATGAATGTGGTGGTCAAAACTCAGGGATGGGTCAAGGGTGACACCAAGATACTTGAAAGAGTTTACCACTCCGACAGAGGAGCCGTCAAGGGAGGAAACATTAAAGTGTATTTGGGAGTGTTTCAGCTTGAGGCAGGAGCCAAATAACATGGCTTGGGTCTTGGCTGTGTTTAGTACTTGTTTGTGTTTTACAAGCCATTGTTGTAAGAGCTGATAATCACTGGAGAGTTTAGTGTTTATGTCCTTAATGTTATTTGAACTGCAGTACAGGACAATGTCATCAGCATGTAGTAGGGAGGAGGTGCTGAGGAGATTTGTGGTAATACTATTTAAGAAGATAGTAAAAAGCAGGGGGCCCTAAGTTGGACCCTTGAGGAACACCAGTGCTGATTGTAGTCTTGTCGGAGAGGGTGGAGTTGAATTTCATGTATTGAGACCTATCGGATAGGTAGCTATCAAACCAGCTTACAAAATTTAGCGAGAAACCTAGGGAGTTTAGAGTAGCAATGAGGATGGGGTGGTCGGCAAGGTCAAAAGCCTTTGTCATGTCAATAAAAATGGCCCCCGTGAGCCTGCCAGAGTCAATAGCCCCTAAGGTGTCAGATGTGAGTTTGAGTAATGCGGTGGTGGTACTATGACTCTTGCGGAAGCCATGTTGTGCTCCAGTTAGGAGGTCGTGTTTCAGTAGGAAGTCAGTGGTCTGGGTAGCAACTATTTTCTCAAGTATTTTACTGAGAACAGATAGAATGGCAATGGGGCAATAATTCATCGGGTCAAGTGGGTAACCTTTTTTGAAAACGGGGGTAATTCTTGCTAAGTTCCAAATATCCGGGACAGAACTTTGACATAGAGAGAGAGAGGGTAAAGATTTTATCAAGGGGAGCTGCTATGTGGGTCGCAGCCATTTTTAGGAGTTTCGGTTCCAAGTTATCAGATCCAACAGCTGTATGCTCTGAGATGTTTCTAGGTGCCGGAGAACCACACTAGTTGAGACGGACTTGAAGTGGAAAGTTGCGCATGGAGTTTGTCGGTGAGGTGGGTAAGATGATAGGGAAAGTGGAGGTATATTTGGTAAAGTCAGCAAATTGCCTGTTAAAGAAGTTAGCAATAGTAAGGGGATTGTTGCAGTGGATGCCATTTAGGGTCATATCATTTGGAGTGGATGACTGGTTTGTTCCCATGAAAAACTTAATATGGGACCAGAATTTTTTGGGTCCCCCTGGGAGTCTATTAACAGGTTATTACAGTATGTACATTTTGCTTGTTTGATGTCTTTCTTACAAGCATTTCTTAATGCTCTGTATGTATTAAAGTCTGCAGGAAGACCTGTTTTCTTGTAGTGAAGTCAGATTTTGTCCTCTGTCTTAGTTTAGTTAATAGGTCAGATTTAGCCATCGTGTTTCGACTGTTTCTAATCTGCCGTAACGAGTTTACAATGGATTTTTGTAGTTCTAAGAATTTTTCCAGAAAGATGTTTAGCGCTGTCTGGACATCTGATGAGCAGAAGAGGTGACCAGTCAATGCAAGCTACATCTAATAAGCAAGCTTGGGAGTTGAAGTTTGCAAAATTACGGAAAGTAATGAAACGTGTTTTCATAGGTTCAGGTCTACTTTTGCCCCATACACAGAAAGTGGGGAGAGTGATCTGTGATGGCATCAGATAGAATGCCTATGTCTAAGATATTCTCAGGTCGGTTTGTCATGACCCAGTCAAGCAGGGTGCTAGTGTTGGTGTGAGGAGTAGTTCTGGTAGGCGAGGCGATAAGTTGATGTAGGTTAAAACTCTGAAGTCTAGTCAGGACTGTTGTGTGTATGTTACCCAACCAGTTTAGATTGATATCACCTAGTATAAGGACTTTGTTGTTATCGGAGAGGATGGCGGTTTGGTCAAGAAGCTCATCCAGTCCTTTTAGGCCATGTGTAGGCGGATTGTATTTTTTGCACCAAGGATGAGGAGGGCATGAAGTGCCTTGCAGTGGTTTATGGGGCCCAAGCTGATTTTAGAGAGCTGTAAGTTTGTTTTGTAATAGATAGCTGTACCTCCCCCTGTCTTTGGGGTTGATCTGTCACTTCTCACCAGATTATAAGATGGTAGAGTGTACCGTGAGTTTGGGGTGGATGGTTTCAGCCAAGTTTCAGTGAGGCATAGTATATCAGGCTGATAAAGAGCTGTCCAAGCTTCAAGTTCCATAAAATTCATATTATGATGTGTTATCAGTAGACCAGCAGCATTAGAGATAGGGGCTGCTGACGATGTTTGGGGGACAGGGTTTGGCTGTATATCCCCAGAGAGTAGAATGGCCAGTATGAGGAGGTACCACAGTTTTCGATGCAAGAAAGGAGAAAGGGAACAGATTTGCTATGACCTAGATTTAAGGGCAAAGGCAACTAGGCCAATCCAAGTCTTGCTTGGTAGTAATGGTGTGGGATCATAGTAAACCTCATGTGAAACCAGTAGATTTGAGAAAGTAAAATCTTGGTGTCGATTTTAATGGGGAACAGTTTCGTCCGGGGGTATGGCGCAGATAGATAGGTGTAAAATAAGTGGGGTAGCTATGACTAGAATTAGAAGTATCTGTTTATTCATTTTCGGCTCTGGCACTAGGATAGGGATTCAGTAGAAAAGGAGGAGGGAATGTACAAACAGGTGGATCTTTAAGGAGTAGGTGTAGTTTGTAACAGCTGGTCTGTTTACAACGGGTCAAGACTAAAATTTAAGCTGAAAGAGAGCAGGGGTGATGGGGATGGTGAAGGCAAGGAGAGATTGGGGCAGGACTTTGGAAGGGGGAGAGGGCCAGGAAACAGCAAGTGATCAGGTAATACAGGAGAAAGAGATGGGATAGAGCAAGGGAATCAATCAGTAGGGGAAGCAGAGAAAACTAATTCTTGGAAAAGGGGCAGTGCACAGGAAATAGCATATAAGGACTGAAAGTGGGCTGGGGTCAGAGAGAGAAAAATAGAGGGAGAGCTATTTCAGGCAGACTCAGTGGTTTCTGAAAGATGTTAGAGGAGAGGGCAAGGGTGGAAATGTCATGGAACAGTGAGAAGCAGCTTTTAGTAGCAAATGGATTTCTCAGGGCAGTAGGGAGTGGCTAAGAAGGACTGAGAGAGCGAGTAGGATTGGGCAAGTCGTAGGGGGTGGACACATATAAAGCATTTAAAGGAGGCCTGGGAGGGGGTGGGAACCCCCCCCCCGCAGCTTCTGCATGAAGGGGTTAGCCAGTAGCAGGGAGAATGCAGTTTTTCAGAGCCGGATTGCAGGCGTGCCAATCAGGAGCTTCAGTATAGCTGGACTGACCAATCTGGGGCACGGAGCAAAAAGGCGCACCAATCAGAAAGCCGCCATAAGCGGGCGGCTCTTGTGGAAAGAGCAGCTGTACCTGAGAGTTCTTGTCCGGGGATCTGGACCACAGAGGCGGCAGGGAGATGGCTTGGGTCCCTATGCATAGCGACGTCGGAGGAGAAATGGCCGGAGGCACCACTCTTACCACGAGCGCTGCTTGGAGCAATTCAGGGGCTTCCTAGGGGGGAAAAAGAGAGAGAGAGAGCTGTGATTTATAGTCAACAGAGACAGAAAGGCGGGAAAGCTGGTGGCAGACCGTCAGCGGGGGGTGGGGTTGCTTAAGTGTGGAGACAAAAGACAAGCCAATTAGAAATGCAGAGCAGGGTAGGGAGGGGTCACAGGGGGAGCAAGGTGAGGATGTGAGCAGCACAGTTTAGAGTTTCGGCTCGGGGCGGGGGTAGCGGATGGGAGATGAGAAATACAGGCTGCAAGGAGGGTTTGGAAAACGGACAGTGGAGGAAAGAGAGCAGAAAGTAGTCAGGGATAGGTATTCAGATGGAGGATGAGATCGAGAGGTTTTAGAAAGAGGGTAGATAGTTAAAGCAGTTTTTGGAGAGGTCTTAAGGATAATGCAGGGGCAGTTTCACAAAGCAGTTTGTACCTTGGCAATTTCAAGCAAACAGTCAGTACTTAGGCAATTTCTAGCAACATACGTTTTTTGCTTCAAAATCACTTCTCTTGCAAAGCCGTAAGGGCCAGCTACAACAGCGTTTTGACTGCACTTCTATGGAAAGCATTAGCAAATTGACATTTTCGGTAAAAGCGCTAACAATCACTTAACGTGCAGAAACATAGTCATTTTCAAGCAGGTTTTCAGAAAGGGAAAAAAAACCCTGCAGCTTCTGCACGAAGAGGTTAGCTAGTAGCAGGGAGAATGCAGTTTTTCAGAGCCGGATTGGAGGCGCGCCAATCAGGAGCCTCAGTATAGCTGGACTGACCAATCTGGGGCACGGAGCAAAAAGGCATACTAACTGGGAAAGTCAGAAGCCGGGCGGCTCTTGTGTGGAAAGAGCGGCTGTACCTGAGAGTTCCTGTTGGGGATCTGGACAACAGAGCTGGCAGGAGGCAGCTTGGGTCCTCGGCGATGGCGGCGGAGAAACATCCGGGCCTTGCCGTTCCAGCAGTGCTGCTGGGCAACTCGGGGCTTCCTAGGTCCCGAATATCTGAATGGCCAACTATTTGTTGTATTCAGAAAATAATATTCGCCTCTTGCTCTAACCTATTACATAGCACTATGTTTACATGATATATACAATACTTTGATTTACATTTTTTACATTATTTACATTTACTGTGTTGTGATACAGAGTTGCATCATATTTAAATGCTATTTACAAAGTGCTATTTTGCTTCCTACACATTCTGTTGGTTTTATGTGTACAGCAATGATGTTAGTTACTGTCTGATGAAAGGATCTCATCGTCTTTTTCATAATGCACTAATGTGTGATATTGTGAGAAACACGGTGCTGTGCACAGTGGAGTGCCACACTGTATGCACCAGTAAATTGAGTCCACGCGCAGGCCAGGGGGAAAGCACACCTTGCACTTTCTAACTAGATGTTTCTTCTTCTCAGTTCTGGGGTTGAAAGATGGGAAATGTCTCTCACTCAACCTTTTCAGCTTTTCATTCACTGGTGTGCGTCTTCCTGTAACAGTAGATGGGGTGAAGCACATACTGAGCCCAGGTCAGTAACTCTTTAACTAGTTCCATCCGGACTGGTATTGTGACAGTTTTTTCTGGGCATATTTCCTGTAAAAGATATAGCCATTCACTACCATGGCATTCAGCAAATGAAAGAAGAGCTTCTTCCATGCCTTCATGACCTTCCTTGCCAGGTAGTAGTACTTGCTTATTTGGTAATTTCGATTCACTCCTCCCATGTACCTGTTATAATCGAGGACACAATGTGGCTTTTCTGTATCCACCGTGGTGTGGCTGTCCACCTTTCCTGTAGGAAGCACGCAGTTTGTATGCATGGTGGTCAGGATATAGATGTCGTACTTCTCGTGCCACTTGATGCAGCTTGGTGAACCTGTGGAGTAGGAGACCGTTTCCCCTCTTTTTACTTTCTCCCCTAAAATAGCACGTGGCATTTCATTCCTGTTGGTCATCACAATGCCACATGCATTGATTTTTTTTTTTTCTCATGCAACTCAGTAAATGGAATAGGTCCCCTACAGTACATATCTGTATACACATGGTAGCCTTTGTCCTGGAATCTTTGGCTAAGCAGCTCATTCCCTACTTTGAATGTCACACCCTGTTCTGGTACTTCCGATGTTTTGCCGGTATAGATGTCACACTCTGAGATAAATCCGCTGTCTGCCTCACATAAGGTGCAAGTTTTAACCACAAACTTGAATGGCTTGTTTGGGTTGTACATCCTGTAGGACAAATTGCCCTTCCACAGCATAGTGCCCTCATCCAGTGATAGATGCTAGTCAGGCACATATAATGGGTGGTTACCATGTCATCAGAGGCCGTGAGAGTTAATCTGGGTGAATACTTTTTATATTCGCCGTGCGCATATGTGCAGCGAACATCTTGCTATGACTGCCTTTTGAAGGGTGTGACTGTCTATCCAATATAGAGTGGTCTACCAGGGGCTTGTCAGTGTCACAGCAGTCATCAGTCAGGCTAATTGTGATGCTGTTTTTTGTTTGCTAGGTGGAAACTTTGTCTTCTTGTGAAAAAAACAGCCAAACCAATCATATGGTGACGTTTCCCTTTGATGTGCGACATGGACATCACCCAGCAAACAACTCATCAGTTCCTGATCAGCCAGATCTAGAACAGTCTTCTGGGGGCACAAGCGGTTTTATCTAATCCCACCTTTCACCAAATCTCACTCCCTTTTCACTGTTTCTGTTCTTTTATGCTTTCTTCCTACTAACCTATTTTCCTTTTACTTCTATAGGTCTGATAGGACGAGGGCTCCTGTCTTATCAGATAAGTATACTTTTATATCTATTCTGTTCTGTACCTAGAGGCAGTATGATGTAGTGGTTAGGGGGCACAGCGCTGCAAACCTGAAGACCTGGGTTTGAATCACATCAGCCCCCACTTGCATACTGTGTGACCCTGAACAAGTCACTTAACTTCCTTGTGCTCCCAGGTCGCACCTGGAAACAAGCTCCGGCTTAGTGTACCTTTCATGGCTAAACAATTTTCCCTTTCCCTGTCCTTCTGCCCTATTGAACCCAACTTAGAGCTGCAGATTGTGACCCGTTTTCATAATATATTTTACGGCTGTAATGTACGTCACTACTTCAGACACCTTCCTTTGGCTCTCTAGGGCAGTTAAGTCTCTATCTTTTACAATATTTTGATGGGTTGAGTGTAAGCGGGCAACCATGCCCATAACAGTTGAGCTGAGCCAAGCCAATGTGGAGTAGGACCTTGGTTGGGGTCCAGATGTGCTTGTTGGATTCAGAATCCTGATGACTGTAATCAGTGCTGGTAGTACATAAAGAAACTCTGCATGTACAACAGCAATACCAATGGCGAACTTTCAGCATTGATTAACCCTTGTTGTTTATGGTATGGTAACCATGAGCTGCAAGAAGAGCATGGTTTTGTGTTGAACGTAATCTGAATTATTCTATAGAGTGTATGTTGTATACCTTCAGAAATTGTTTACTTTTTAGTGCACCCAACAGCCTTACTTACCGTCTAATGCCAGCTAGTAAACACCTTCCCCCCATTGTTTGAATGTGTATGTGATACTATAATCGCAGGAGGCCCTATCAACAGCCTTGATGGTAAGAATAACATTGCGACACACATACAGTACTAATGCATGGCATAAAGTCATGATAGTGTATAGTGGAGAATTTTTCTATGTAGAACGCCATCCTTTGCAAAATGCTGTTGTACCACAGTTCAAAGGACATGGAATTTGATTATACCCTTCTATGGTATAACAGCATTCTAGAACATCCAGAGACTGCACAGGTCAGTTTCATTGTGAAGCAGAAAAAAATACACAAAGCACACATTTCACATAATACAATGTACTGCAAAAAATATAGGATGGCCAACTTCACGCATGACCAGTGAGTTCTGCCACTTCAGGGTGCTGATTCTCTCAGACATCTCAAGCTTTGCTCTTGAGGTCAGAGGGAATCAGAACCCCTCTGTGCCGGAACACATTGGTTATGCATACTGTAGTTGCCCATCCAGTATTCTCTATATGCATTAGTATCTATGTACCTGCTTCAGCGGACACAGTGTAGGAATCTCCATACACAATCACATTCCGCTGTACACTATACCATCTATCATAATTTCATACTGGTAACATAAATTAGTTAGTAATCTATGAGTAGTCTTACTGGGGGCATAGATGTACGCATGATACTTACTACTGGTCGTAGCACCGGCATCATCAGATAAGCTGGATCTTTCGCTGCTACCATAAGAAGGAGCATCCAATTCTTCTCCAGATGAACCACTTTCATTCTCTGATTCCCTTGCTCCAAAACCGGAGTTGTCATTCATGAATACCTCAGCCAGTACCTCCACGTCTTTCAGCCTTCTAGTCTGTCTTGACGTCATGACTGCAAAAACTGGAAGGAAACAATTTCATTAACAATAAAACAATAATTTAAATTAAGGGGGAGAAAAGTATTATGAGCCCTATGCCATGGCTGTTTTCCCTGGACATGCACAGCTCTACCCACACATTCCCGGCCCTCTAGCTCTATGTCCTATCAGTAAACCTTGCTGTCATCACGAAATGAAATCGGAATATTAGTAGCCCAATGACACCCCATGTACTGTATGCCCAGGCTGTGTCCCCTAGACACGTAGGGCCCGGCTCGCACATTGCCGAACCTGTAACATTATGGTTCCACTTGCAAACCTTGTTGTGTGCATCAAGGGAATATACCTATTACTAGCCTAGTTTCACCACTTGGTTAGGTGACAGTTTCAGAAAATAAAAGAATGGAGCAGCCAGATTCATCTATTAAAGAGAAATGCAGACCACTTGGGAGAAAAAAGTACTTACCTGATATCAACCAACACAGACGCCGCAGTATTCACTAGGGTTGCCACCTGTCAGGTTTTTTTTACCTGGTGATCAGGTTTTCAGGGTCCCTATCAGGTAATCCGGTTTTCCTCTGTGCTGGTCAGGTTTTTGAGCCATTTTGAGTGCTCACATACTTTTGAAATGGATTTTGTTGTATCATGCATTGTTTCAGCTGCATGTCCAGGTTACAGACAAGTTCTGTTTCAGTATAGCCCTTTGTTTGTGAAAGCAGTCAACCTGGGAGGTGTAAAGTATGGCCGTTAACACCATTAGCAATTATTTAACCTAATCATTTCCACTGCATCTTAAAGTGGCATAGCAGCAAAGCTGCCCCCACCTTTTGTAACAGTAACAGAGACAGTTGTCTTCCACTTTCATTTGCTGGTAAGCATTTTCATATCTGTAAATGAGTTTTCTTTTATCTCTGTTTGTATATCTGTTAAACCAATGTCAATAAATAAATACATAAGTAAATAAATAACTAGGAAGAATCTAGTTAAGTGACTTTAACAGGCATAGTACATTATTTGAACATTTGTGTTGAACTGTTGCTTTGAGCCTTGTCTTTTATTGATGTAACAAATGACTTTCTAAGAGGAACAATGCATGATGAGGCATGAAAAGGGGTGGGGCTAGAGGCGGAGCTTAGGATCTGGTTTTTGCTTCATTCAAAGGTGGCAACCCTATTCACCAACAAAGTACTTGGTATAAACCAGTTAGGGCAATCACCTAAAAAGAAAAAGGTAAAATTATAACCAGAAAGGCAGAATAATTTCAAAACACCCCCCCCAAAAAGAAAGATGTTACCTAGGCCGGCAGCAGTCCCACATCCATCCGCCACTGTACACTATGCCCATGCTTTGTCCCCTACATGCACATGGCCCTTCTCACACGTTCCCGGCCCTCTAACGCTATGGTCCCATTCGTGAACCTTGTTGATGACATGAAAGGAAATAGACCTATTAGTGACACAGTGACACCACATGGTGAGGTGACAGTCTGGGACAGAGCAAATTGAGCAGCAGGTCAAACTAACAATGATCACCAAAGTATTTCTCACAAAATGACTTTGTTTTGTACCTGTCAGGCCAATAGCCTAAAGGAAAAAGATAAAATTACAATCAGAAAAGCAGCATGAATTCAAAACAAACCCCCATCTTCTAAAGAAAGAGAGGTTACCTAAGCTGGCAGCAGTCCCATGTCCACCCGACCATGTACTTTTCACCTCTGCTGTGTCCCTCAGAGCTTGTGAGTAAACCATCATATAGACCTCATCCCTGGGAGGTGGGGATATGGGTCAGAAGGGAAAAGGGATGTCATGAGTAAACAATTTCAGGCACAGATTTTGGCTGTTAGTGGACACTATGATGGGGGGTAAATGACTATGATGGAGGGCTATACGACTTTCTATAAACCAACAATGCGCTGGTTCGCTGAACACACGGTCCTTCCGCCAGCCCGATCCCCCCAACATTTTCATCCCCTACAGAAGCTGGTCCATCTACATCAAAAGAAATAGACCTAGATGTGGGCCCATATCGTGTCCTGGCAAGGAGACCGTTTTGAGTAAATAGAAATGGAGTAGCTAAAAACAACCAGAAGAGGAGAAAAAAGCTACAAAAGAATGTACTTACTTAGTCAACCAACTAAGAGACACGAGTATTGATATTTGATAGATACTTGATATTGGCCTGTCGGGTAAATTAGCTGAAAAAAAAAAAAAACTAAAGTTAAAAAAAAAGAAAACCAGCATAAAAATAGACAACCAAGACAGATATCTTAACAAAAATGTTTACATTATTAATTACTGCAAGGATAAGAGATTATTCCTCACATACTTTCTATGAATTTCTCCAGAAAAATCCTACAAAAAAACTGCATAGATCTCTATGTAAAATATCCAGTATTCATAGTTATCACTACAATAAAATCGATAATATAATGAAGCAAATACATTTTTTCCACATAAAATGTCACTTGCTGTGTCTGTAGAGAGCAGTCTCAGTCCAGCTCACACAACAGCTTGATTACGGATTATTTGTTTGTTAATAAGGTTTTATTTTTTCAGTAAAATGTACAGACAAAATTACAAAAATATGAATTAACCAATTGATGAACATACATAAGGATAATAGGCCTAACCAATTTGAAACACTTGTATTAAAACATTGGCTACCCTGGTCCATGCTTTTGTCACCAACCACCTTGATAATTGTAATGCCCTCTACTTCGGGCTTCCTGGGGTTGATATTTGTTGCTTGCAGCTAGTGCAGAACGCTGTGGCCAGGCTTTTGACTGGCACATCTGGGGCAAGTCATATTATGCCTGTGCCACGCGAACTGCACTGTCTGCCTATTCAGTTGCGAATCACTTTTAAGGTTGGCTTGCTAACCTTTAAAGCCCTACATGGGCTGGGACCCAGCTACCTGAAAGATCTTCTAACACCCTACTGGCCTTTCCATCCTCTCCGATCTGCCAATGAGGGATTGTTAGAGATTCCCAGGGTGCGTTTGAAAACATCTGGCACCTGAGCCTTTTCTTATGCGGCCACCAACCCTGTGGAATTCTCTACCTTGTCAGTTAAGAGAATGCCTGACCGTCGAAAGGTTTAAATCTGAAATAAAGACCTCTCTTTTCCAACAAGCCTTTGCTGCTTATTTTTAGTTGATTTTTGCAGATGCGTGATGATTTATTATGTGAATTTAACTTGAATTTATGTCTATTTTATTCATCTATTTATTATGTGGTTTTATTGTTGTATTGTACAGCACATTGGTACTTGAAAAGCACTTTATAAATAAAAATTACTTACTTAGAAAGAAAAACAAAACTTATTCTATAACATATTTAACAATATGCACAGATAATAAACATGTAATTGTACTCATTACCCTGTATCCAGGTCAAACAGTTCCCTGAAAGAAAATAATCAAGGAGTTTATTATTTATGAGAAAATTGAAAGAAAAAATATCCTAGAAGTAAGAAGAGGAAATGGAAAAGAGATAGTTGATTAGTTCAATAGATAAATAAATCAACAATACCATACAGTATACAATGAAGAGAAAAGGAACAATGGAGTGGAGTGAGGAAGACATGACAGTCCCGTCAAGTGAAGACTCTGAGATTTTACAAAGTGGTGAGCTTAATTAAAGAATCCCAATAATTCCTGACAATTGTTCCCCCAGATCTCAAACCTCTGGCAAGTTTTTCATATGTTATGTTTTCAGTGAAAATGTTCTTCCATTCTACTATAGAAGGGGCTTTGGTTTTATCCATTTTTTTAGCTTTAGTCACAACAGAGATCAAGAAGATCATATATTTAAGTTCTGTTGTTGTAGATGAATTGTCATCAAACTGACCAATTATATGTTTTAATATTCATGTGCTGAGTTAGCCGAGGTTTGTGGTACAGGCATTGTTTTACCTGTTGCCAGAAGTGTAGTATATGGGGACATTCCCAAAACATGTGGATCTCCATTGCATTCAGGCTATTACATTTGGGGGCATTTATCATAGTTGCTAAGTTTCATCTTGAACATTCTGTCTTGGGAATAAAATAGGTTGTGTTCACATTTATATTGAGTTATCCAGTTATTGACAAGGGAGAATGCTTTAAAGGGAAAATGTCAGGTCTGTTTCCAATTCGATTGGGTGACATCTTCTCCCAGTGTGTTAGACCATTTAGATACTGTTTCTTCTGCTTTATTTATAATTCTAGGGACATGGATATGTTGTTCATCCACACTCATTGGCAGTATCCTTGCCGCTTTAAATCTTGCCGGAAGGTCTTCAAGCTTGCTCCTCCCACCCACCCGGGTGGTATAACTCTCGGCTCCGCCCCATGACGCCAGATCTTCCTTACCGCTTGGAAGCTCAGGTTCCCTCCTTAACGCTCTGCGTTTGCGACTGGTTCCTATTTCTCCGTTTGCGGATTTAAAAATAAAATTTTGCAAAAAGACTTCAGTCTTCTATCCCTCGCGGCTGCGATGGACAAATCGACTCCCGGATTTCGGAGATGCCCATGCGGGCAGAAGATGTCTCGGACGGATCCTCACTCCACGTGTGTATACTGCTTAGGCCTTGAGCACGACCCGCAGGCTTGCGACCTGTGCTCATCTTTCGCCCACGCCCCCGAAGACCGTGGCGCTCATTGCAACTGGGCCGCCCGGAAGCGCTTCTCCGTGAAGTCCGCGAGGCCCGGTTACGTGTGTCCGCGGCGGCGGGCTCATGGATCAGCTCGAGCGGATGGTCGCCTCAAGAGGAGGCGGCACGGGCAGATCTTCCTCGGCCGCGCATTTATCCCGCCTCTGGGTTCTTCCTACACGCTTCTTTAAGGAGCTTTGTCTGTCCCTCTCCACTAAAGGAGAAGGGCTCATGCCTGCAGGACCTTATCGTCCAAAAGAGGACAGGGGTAAGTCCTCCCTCGACGCTCTTGGGAGCGGGAAGGTCCCTCCCGGCGGTCGACCGTCCGGCTTCGGTCGACGCTGACGCTCGCCACTGGCCTCACGGTGTCCCCTGCGCCAGGTCAGTTGACCGAGACTCACCGATGAAGTCGAGATTTTCCGACCCATTGGACGGCTGTCGCCTTTAGCAGCCGAGATCTCTCTCGGTTCCCCTGGAGGAGTTGAGGATCCCGTGGGCTCAGCCTGTCCCGGTTCCGGAGCCCTCGGATGGACCTTCCAGCCGAAGGGAGTGCGGTTCCGCCGACACCTCCTCGCACCGACCCCGGAAATTCCGGGACTTCGGTCTCGGTCTGACCTCTTCTGTCCAGCCTGCTCCAACCGTCATAGGCGGTCTCGGTCTCGCATCAGCGTAAGCGGCGTTGCTGGTCCTCGTCCTCCTCCTCGGATGAGGGAGGCCGTCGAAATTACGCCGACGGTACGAGGACCTTATGTTGCAACAGCCCTCCTGGCCGGGAATAAGCGGCACCGCGCCTTCCGCCATTAAGTAGTTGTCACCGAACGCCGACACAACCCCCGACTTGTCCGAGGAGCCTATACCCAGGCCGGTTGTTCGCCAAACCAGTTGCCCACCCCGATCGTGGAACCTCCGCCCACAGCCACCATTGGGGCTCCGACCAAGGATTCTCGGTCGGCTAAGGGTTTACCCATCGGCTGTCAGTTACCCTCACTCCCGACCGACCTCGGCAGGTGAAGGGTGGCTCAGGCCAGAGGCAGCTCTTCGAGGACTCTTCCAAGTCCGAAGATGATTTCCTTCTTCTCCAGCGACTGGACTTGGAGTCTTCAGGAGGTCAGTCAATGGACGATAGCCGTCGTCCTTCCTAGGACTGCTTCGCTCATCTCGGAGTCTCACGGATGGAGCTCGAACCCGCTTCCAAACGGGCCAGGTATCCCATCACGGAGATTCTGGACCGAGGGGATTCTCCGACGGAGGCCTTTCCGGTGGCCGAGGCCTTAGTGGGTCGGCACTGGAACTTTGGCAGCGCCTCTGCTTCCTGCCCCGCCTCGGCCAGGATGGTCAGGAAGTATGGGTCCCTACCGTTCCTTGTCGGTTTTTGAACACCCTCTGCTGAGGGGTTGGTTACCGACAGCGTTTTCGTCGCGCCGCGCAACGCCAGGGATGTGGACAAACCTCCTGACAAGGAGTCCAAGAAATTGGACTATGTCGGGCGAAAGCTCGCTAGGGTCCTCTCTCGGCTGCCAGGCCAGTTCGGCCGTCCTCATGGCACATTTTCTCATGCCCTGTTGGGCTCCCTGGATGAGGTCATCCTCATCTTCCGCCGATCTGCAGACTACGGTTAAGCAGGTGCGACCAGGGCAGGGCAGTGGCCAAACAGCAGCTCCAGACTGCTTTGGATATAGGGACTCATGTGCCAGATCAGTGGCGGCCGCAGGGCTATCCGTCAAGCGGGCTTGGCTGAGGATATCCACCTTTACTGGATACCCAGCACAAGTTGGCGATGTTCCCTTTTGGGGACTGACCTCTTCGGCCCTGGGGTGGAAGGTCACCTGCAGAGGATCGAGAAGTCCAATGCCACCTTGGACTCGGTCTCTTCCGCTCAGAAGGACAAAGGCCACAAACCACAGCCTAAGCCCTTTCGTCCTTCTGTGCCCCTGGCGTGCCCGGCCCAGCAACGTCAGGGCCAGCAGGCTCGGCCTTGGCATCCCAAACCCAAGCCGCCGGCTTCCTCTAACAGGAGGCAGGGAGGAAGGGCCCAGGAGGTCCCTCGGCCGGTCCCTCCTCCAAGCCTGCCCAGTGACGGGCTGAGGGGTGTCGCCCACCCCGTCACCTACTCCTGGGTCCCCGTGGGGACGGCTCCGCACTTCCGCTTCTGCCTGGTCCGCCTACCACGGACAGGTGGGTCTTGGAGGTGGTGGAAGAGGCCTGCCTCTGGAATTCGAGCAGGCACCACCTTCAGAGCCGTCAGCCTCGGGGGCTTCGGGATCCCCAGCCTCACTGGCGGCTCCGCCGAGCCGAGACGCTCCTCCTCCAGAAGGAGGTGGTAAGAGAGGTGGTGGACCCTCCTTCAGACCCAGGGTTTGTGTCCAGGTACTTCCTGGTTCCGAAACGGACGGGGGGCTGGCGCCCCATTCTCGACCTACACGACCTAAACAAGTTCCTAAGGTCTCGAACCTTCAGGATGGTCACTCTGGCTCAGATAATACCATCCTTGGAACGCGGCGTGTGGTTCTGCTCTCTGGACTTGCAGGACGCGTTTTTTCACGTCCCTATCCGTCCGTCTCACCAGAGATTCCTTCGCTTCCGAGCGGAGGGATCCCTCTTCGAGTTCCAAGCCATGCCCTTCGGCTTGTCTCCAGCTCCCAGGGTCTTCACCAAATGCATGGCAGTGGTGACAGCATTCCTGCGGCGCCGAGGGGTCCGGGTGTACCCTTACCTGGACGACTGGCTGATAGCAGCTCCCTCCAGGGAGGAGGCGGAGTGGTCCAGAGATCTGGCCCTCCAGGTCTGCTCTCAACTGGGCCTCCTTATCAACGAGGCCAAGTCGGAACTCGAGCCGAAGCAGGTGATTCTATTCATCGGGGCGCAGCTCGACTCTCTTCGAGCCAGAGCGCGGCTCCCGTCGGACAGGGCCGAGGTTCTTTCCTCCTTTGCCCGATCATTTCTGGTTGGGCAATCGCGCCCTGCCCGGGACTTCCTGCGCCTCCTGGGTCTCATGGCGGCCTGCACCAGCGTGGTCCGTTGGGCCCGCTGGAACATGCGTCCCCTTCAGTGGGGACTGGCCAGCCAGTGGTCACAACGCTGCGATCCCTTGGACCAGCTTGTGTCGGTGACACAGGGGATGTGGAACGCTCTCCAGTGGTGGACCGTTCCAGTTCATTTGCAGGAGGGCATCCCGTTCGTCCGCCCCGAGCCGATGGTCTCTCTATCGACCGATGCCTCTCTGATGGGTTGGGGTGCCCATCTGGGGGAACACCGGGCTCATGGCCTCTGGTCCCCGCGGGAGTCCCGATGCCACATCAACCTGCTGGAGCTCCGAGCGGTCCGCCTAGCTCTCACCGCCTTTGCTCCGTTCCTCCGGGGTCAAGTGGTCCGAGTCCAGACGGACAATACCACGACCATGTACTATCTGAACCGCCAGGGCGGGACGCGCTCCATGCTTCTATGCAAGGAAGCTCTCCGCATTTGGTCACTCGTGCGCAGCCTGGAGGCGGATCTCCTAGCCATTCACGTGGCAGGAGCCTCCAACACCCTGGCCGATGCCCTGAGCCGGATAGGGGCTGCATCCCACGAGTGGTCTCTCCTGCCGGAGGTAGTACAGTATCTGTTCTCCCTTTGGGGCACACCTCAGGTGGACCTGTTTGCCTCCATGGAGAACGCGAAGCTGAGTCTGTTCCATGCCCGCCCCCCTCAGCAGGGCTCGCTGCAGGGGGATGCCTTCTCGAGGCAATGGACCCCGGGCCTCTTTTACGCCTTTCCCCCATTTCCCTTGATCCACAAGGTGCTTCTCAAGGCGAGGAGGGACAAGGCGCAGGTGATTCTGATAGCCCCAGACTGGCCTCGCCAGTTCTGGTACCAGATCTCCTCAGTCTCAGCTCCAGGACTCATGCAGCTTCCAGCTCGCCCGGACCTGCTCTCAGTCAATCAGGGAAGGTGTTCCATCCGGACCTTCAATCCCTGCACCTGACGGCCTGGTTCCTGGAGCTGCTAGAGTTCCAGGCCTTGGGTCTTTCCGACGAGGTCCTCAATGTAGTTGAGGCGTCCGTAAGGAGTCGACCAGAAAATGCTATGCCTTCAAATGGAAAAGGTTTTCCATTTGGTGTCAGGGCAAGGGCTTGGACCCTTCCTCCTGTTCCTTGGCAAGCATCTTGGACTATTTATGGTCCCTTTCTAGTCAAGGGCTTAGGTCGACGACCCTAAGGGTGCACCTGGCAGCCATCTCTGCTTACCGGGCGCGGGCCCGGAAGCAGTCGGTGGCGCAGGAGAAGGTGGTCTGGCGCTTTTTCAAAGGCCTTGATCACATTTCCCCTCCAGTGCGGGAACCTCCCACCTCCGTGGGATCTACTGCTGGTACTGGCAAAGCTCATGGGCAAGCCATTCGAACCTATGCACAGGTGTGCTCTCTCACCTGTCGTGGAAGACCGCCTTCTTGGTGGCTATCACGTCAGCCAGAAGGATGGGAGAGCTCCAGGCGCTTTCCATCGAGTCTCCTTACCTGGTCTTCCAGAGGACAAGGTTGTCCTGCGCCCCCACCGAAATTCCTTCCAAGGTGGTGTCGGAGTTTCACCTTAACCAGGTGTTGACTCTGCCGGTGTTCTACCCCAATCACACTCGGAGGCGAATATAGGCTCCATACTCTGGACCCTAGAAGGCGCCGCTTATTATAAGGAGCGCGGGCTGAAATTGGGAGAGGTTCGCCAGCTGTTTGTCACCTACGTTGAAGCCGCAGATCTCAGACCTGCAGCCAAGCGGACGATAAGCAGGTGGGTAACCTCCTGCATAGATCTCTGCTATAAGTTGGCGGGCATGGAGCCTCCCAGAGGGATAAGAGCTCATTCTACCCGCCATACTGCTGCAACGGTGGCTGCTTCCAGGGACGTCCCTATCCAGGAAATCTGCAGGGCTGCTACCTGGAAGTCAGCAACACCTTCATTACCCACTACCACATCGACCTTGAGTCACGCCGGGATGCTGGTTTTGGGGCCTCGGTTCTCCAGTCTCTCTTCCCAAGTAAGTATATGGGGTGTGCGTCTTGCCTCCTCCTCCCGGAGAACTGCTAGGAGTCTGCCAATGAGTGTGGATGAACAACATATCCATGTCCCTAGAAATACAGGTTACTCACCTGTAACAGGAGTTCTAGGAATGGTATATGTTGTTCATCCACACGACCCACCCGACCTCCCCGGCTTCGACGCACAACCTGAGCTTCCAGCGGGCCAGATCTGGCGTCATGGGGCGGAGCCGAGAGTTATACCACCCGGGTGGGTGGGAGGAGCAAGCTTGAAGACCTTCCGGCAAGATTTAAAGCGGCAAGGATACTGCCAATGAGTGTGGATGAACAACATATACCATTCCTAGATCTCCTGTTACAGGTGAGTAACCTGTATTTACTGAACTTTAACAAAACTTGATATTAAGGTGCATGTGGGTTTTAATCAGATGACTTCTAGGAAGTTACCTGTGTTTTCATTCACCTGAGGTTTTATAATGCCCCTAAGCATATGATAGTCTGCAATATCCAGTGTTTTTTTTTTTTTTGCAATTGTTTAACCAGGAGTGGCACACTAAGCTGAAAGTTTGTTTACAGGTGCGACCTGGGAGCACAGGGAAGTTAAATGACTTGCTCAGGATCACACAGCATGCAAGTGGGGGCTGTGGGATTCAAACCCAGGTCTCCAGATTTGCAGCTCAGAGCCTTAAACCACTGCTCTATACTGCCTCCCTGCTCACAGTGTGAGCTGTGAACTTTTTGTTGAGTTTTCCGGCAATATAAAATCTTGTTTGATTGTGGATATATCTTTAAAACTGTTACAGTTGGAGCCACTTATTACTATCGCGGATAAAACGGGCAGCCGCTTTTTTCGGGCACAATTCAAAATCCATTTGCTGCTACCATTCACTGCAGTATAATTCCTTCTGTTTCATACGGACATTATACACTGCCAGTTTCAGGCAAATTTTTTCTAATTATGTGTCCAAAATTAGCTGATTTTGCTGACACGTACAATAGGATCAATCAGACCAGCTGATTTCAGTTCATGTTACAAAAGCCAGTACAAAACCCGCTGTGCTGTCGTTACGGTGCTGCATTTCTGGGTGGGTGCTTAAGGTGCTAAAAGCCAAAAGATGTCAAAACGTAAGGCAATGACTTTGTCTGAGAAAGTGGAGCTCCTGCATAAAATCGACGAGCTCCCTCGAATGAGCCAGAGAGAACTATCACAGCACCTTTCTGTCCCTAAGTCCACCATTGCAGACTTGCTGTGGCTGAGGGAGCAGATTATGTCTGACTGGCAAAAAAACTCCAATCCTTCCCACAAATGAAAACGCGAAGGGAAGGATAGTGAGGTGGAGGAAGGGCTCCTTCGATGGTTTGAGAACGCACATGGTTGCGATGCACTAATAAGTGGCCCCCTACTCTGTAAAAAAGCTGAACAGCTCGCTGAAACACCCAGGAGGTCTGAATTTACTGCCACAGATGGCTGGCTTAGCTGTTGAAAATCATGGCACAACATAGGCTTTCGCCATATCTACAGTGAAAAGCTAAGTGCTGATGCTTCCAGTGCTGAAGTGTGGATCCGAGATGTGCTGCCTGGACTTCTAAATGGTTACAAGCCCCAGAATGTTTTTAATGCAGACAAGACAGGCATATTTTTTCGCTGTGTCAGCTATGGCACCCTAGCCTTTTAAAGTGAAACTGTCCCAGGACAGAAAAAGGCTAAGGAGTGAGTTTCACTGCTTGCATTCACTAATATGGATGGGACAGAAAAAAACACTTCTGGTCATTGGAAAGTCTTTAATGCCTAGATGCTTTGGAAGGGTGCAGCAGCTCCCTGTCATTTATAAAGGTAACCGTACTGCATGGATGACAGGGGAGATTCTCTGTGAATGGGTTCGTAACTGGGGTCGTTCACTCAGACAAAGAAAAATTGTGTTGCTTTTAGATAACTTCTCTGGTCACCCAGCTATCTCTGGTCTAAGAAACATTAAACTCGTGTTTGTACCATCAAACACAACTTGTATAATTCAACCAATGGACCAGGGAATAATTTTTCTAGGGACATGAATATGTTGTTCATCCACACTTTCTGGCAGGTTCCTTACCACTTTAAATCTTGCCAGAAGGTCTTCAAGCTGGCTCCTCCCACCCACCCGGGTGGTAAAACTCTTGGCTCCGCCCCATGATGCCAGGTCTTCCTTACCGCTTGGAAGCTTAGGTTCCCTCCTTAGCGCTCTGCGTTTTAGACTGGATCCTAACTCTTCGGTTCGTCCGAAACTAGTTTTGAAGTTTTCTAAACTTCGGTCTTCATTATCCCTCACGGCTGCGATGGACAAATCGATCCCCGGCTTTCGGAGGTGCCCTTGCGTGCAGAAGATGTCCAGGACAGATCCGCTCTCCACGTGTGTCTACTGCCTCAGCCTAGACCACGACCTGCAAGCCTACGAGTTGTGCGGCTCTTTTTCGGCCACCGTCCTGGAGGATCGTGCTGCTCGACTGAAGCTCGGGCGCCCGCTGGTAAAATCCAAAGAGGCTCATTGGGCGGTGTCCACGGCGGCTGGCTCAGCTGAGCAGCTCGAGCATATGATCGCCCTCGAGGAGGAGGCGGCCCAGGCCGCATCTTCCTCCTCCTCGGCCGCAGCATTTATCCCGCTTTCTCTGAGTTCCTCGTACTCGGCTTCATTCAAGGAGCTTTGCCAGTCCCTTTTCACGAAGGGAGAGGGGCCATTGGGACATTCCTCTCAGCCCAAGAAGAGGGAGTTGAAGGGTAAGTCCCACTGTCAGCGTTCGTGGGAGTGGGAGAGGTCTCCTTACCCAGACAGCCGACCGTCGACTTCGGTCGAGGTTATGGCTCAGGCCGCTGGCTTCACGGCGTCCCTGTCAGGCCAGCCTGCCGAGACAACCGTCGACGCAGTCAAGATATTCCTTGACCCGTCAGACGGGTTGTCGACTAGTGAAGCTGATAACCCATCTTCGCCGGTTCCCCCGGTGAAGACTGAGGATCTGCCTGTGCCTTCGGGGCGGCAGTCCCTGGTTAAAGTGTCCGAGCTGAGGGAAGAGCGGGTGTCCCCGGCCCCTTCCCAGGCCCACCCTCGGTTACACCAAGGGTCTCGGTCTCGGACTTCATCTCAGTCAAGCCGTCCCTGCCGACATCGGTGGTCTCAGTCTCAGCACCGAAGTAAGCGGCGACACCATTCCTCCTCCTCGTCTTCCTCAGATGAAGAGAGGCTTTGACACAAATTGCGTCGGCGTTATGAGGAGCTTATGTGGCAGCAGTTACTATTGTCCAAGGGTAAATCGACTCCGATTTATCCCCCGGCCATCAAGTGGCTGTCGCCCGAACGGCCGAAGCAACCACTCGCCGCAGTCGAGGTGCCCATTTCTGGGCCAGTTGTTCAGCTGAAACTAACTGCCCCATCGATTATGGTGGAACCTCCGCCTCCATAACCGAAGTCTGGGGCACCGACCAAAGATTCTCGGTCGGGTCACAGCCTGCCCCACAGGTTGTCGGTCACCCTCAGTCCTGACCATCCTCGGCAGGTGGAGGGTGGCTCAGGCCCGAGGCAGCTCTTTGTAGACTCTTCAGAGTCCGATGATGACTCCTCCCAGTTCTCCAGGCAGGTTGACCTGGAGTCCTCCGTGGGCCAGTCATTGGACGATAGCCCATCGTCCTTCATGGGCCTTCTTCGGCCCATCTCGGAGTCTACCGGTATGCAGCTCGAGCCCGTGTCCAAACGGGCCAAGTATCCCCTGACGGATGGACTGAGGGGATTCACCCGTGGAGGCCTTCCCTGTGGCTGAGGCCATTGTCGGCCCAGCCTTGGAGCTTTGGCAGAGGCCTGCTTCCTGTCCTGTGCCCTCGGCCAGGAAGTGTGTGGTCCCTACCGGCTCTTTGCCCGGTTTCTCGGAGCACCCCTCTGCCGAGGGGATAGTCACCGATAGCGTCTTCCGGCGTTCCGGAAACACTCGGGACGTGGATAAGCCCCCCGACAAAGAGTCCAAGAAGCTGGACTATGCCGGGCGCAAGGTGTGCGCTGCGTCCTCCTTTGGCCTCTGACAGGGCAGCTCGGCCCTGCTGATGGCACACTTCTCCCATGCACTCATGGGCTCACTGGAAGAGGTCATCCCTCATCTCCCGGCCGACCTGCTGACCATGGTCCATCAGGTGCGGGACCAGGGTAGTGTGGTGACGAAGCAGCAGCTTCAGACTGCTCTGGACATAGGTGATTCCTGTGCCAGGTCAGTAGCGGCTGCGGTGGCCATGCACCGTAGAGCATGGCTGAGGATATCCACCTTCACGGCGGATACCCAGCACAAGTTGGCGGACGTCCCCTTCTTGGGGCCTGACCTCTTCGGCCCTGGAGTGGAGGGACACCTCCACTGGATCGAAAAGTCCAACGCCGCTTTGGACTCGGTCACCTTCACCCAGAGGGACAAAGGCCGCCATCAGCAGCAGCATAAGTCTTTTCGTCCTTCGGCCCCTGCAGCGCGACCGGCCTAACTGCAGCAGCAACAGGGCCAGCAGGCTCGCGCTTAGCGTCCCAAACCCAAGCCAGCGACTTCCTCCAACAGGAAGCAAGGAGGTAAAGGCCCAGGAGGTCCCTCGGCCGGTCTCTCCTCCAAGCCTGCCTAGTGACGGGTTGAGGGGTGTCGCCCCAATCTTGTTACCCTTCCCTGGGTTCCCCTCGTGGGGGAACGGCTCTGCCATTTCCTTTCTGCCTGGTCCACTATCACCACGGACCGTTGGGTGTTGGAGGTGGTAGGGAAGGGCCTGCCTCTGGAATTCAAGCAGACCCCTCCCTTTTGTGCCGTTGCCCCCCGGGGGGCCACGGGGTCCGAAGCCTCACTGTCGGCCCGCTGAGCCGATATTGCCCTGCTCCTCGAGAAAGAGGTGATCAGGAAGGTGGCGAATCCTCCTCCAGACCGGGGTTTGTGTCCAGGTATTTCCTGGTCCCAAAACGGACAGGGGGCTGGTGCCCCATCCTCGACTTGCACGACCTGAACAGGTTCCTAAAGTCTCAGACCTTCAGGATGGTCACTCTGGCTCAGATAATCCCATCCTTGGAACGAGGCATGTGGTTCTGTTCCCTGGACCTCCAGGACGCGCTCTTTCATGTCCCGATCCGTCCGTCTCATCAGAGATTCCTCCACTTCAGAGCGGAGGGATCCCTTTACAAGTTCCAGGCCATGCCCTTCGGCTCCCAGGGTCTTCACCAAATGCATGGCAGTGGTGACAGCATTTCTTCGGCGCCAAAGGGCCCGGGTGTACCCCTACCTGGACGACTGGCTGATTGCAGCCCCCTCCAGAGCGGAGGTGGAGCAGTCCATAGATCTGGCCCTCCAGGTTTGCTCTCAGATTGGCCTCCTCATCAACGAGGCGAAGTCGGAACTCGTGCCGAAGCAGGTGATACACTTCATCGGGGCAGAGCTCGACTCTCTTCGAGCCAGAGCTCGGCTCCCGGCGGACAGGGCCGAGGTTCTTTCCTCCTCTGCCCTGTCATTTCTGGTTGGGCAATCACGCCCTGCCCGGGACTTCCTGCGCCTCCTAGGCCTCATGGTAGCCTGCACCAGTGTGGTCCTTTGGGCCTGTTGGTACATGCGTCCCCTTCAATTGGGACTGGCCAGCCAGTGGTCACAACTCTACGATCCGTTGGATCAGTTGGTGACAGTGACCCAGGAAATGTGGAACACTCTCCAGTGGTGGACCGTTCTGGCACATCTGCAGGGCATCCTGTTCATCCGTCCTGAGCCGATGGTCTCTCTATCGACCGACGCATCTCTGATGGGTTGGGGTGCCCATCTGGGGGAGCACAGAGCACACGGCCTCTGGTCCCCTCGGGACTTCCGATGCCATATCAACCTGCTGGAGCTCGGAGCGGTCCACCTAGCTCTCACCACCTTCGCTCCGTTTCTACGGGGTCAAGTGGTTCAGGTCCAGATGGACAATACCACGACCATGTACTACCTAAACCGCCAGGGCGGGACGCGCTTGCATGCTGTTATGCAAGGAAGCTCTCCGCATATGGTCTCTTCTGCGCAGCCTGGAGGTGGATCTCCTAGCCATTCACGTGGCAGGAGCCTCCAACACCCTGGCCGCTGCCCTAAGCCAGATAGGGGCTGCGTCTCATGAGTGGTCTCTCCTGCCAGAGGTAATACAAGATCTCTTCTCCCATTGGGGCACTCCTCAGGTGGACCTGTTTACCTCCAGGGAGAATGCGAAGCTGAGACTGTTCCATGCCCGCCTTCAGCAGGGCTTGCTGCAGGATGCCTTCTCAGGCCGTGGACCTCGGACCTCTTACGCCTTTCCCATTTCCCTTGATCCACAAGGTGCTTCTCAAGGTGAGGAGGGACAAGGTGCAGGTGATTCTATGCCCCAGACTGGCCCTCAGTTCTGGTATCCAGATCTCCTCAGTCTCAGCTCCGGCTCTCTAGGTGGCTTCCAGCCATCCGGACCTGATCTCAGTCAATCAGGGAAGGTATTCCATCCGGACCTTCAATCCCTGCACCTGACAGCCTGGTTCCTGAGCGGCTAGAGTTCCAGGCCTTGGGTCTTTCCGACGAGGTCCTCAACGTCATTGAGGCGTCCCGTAAGGAGTTGACCAGAAAATGCTATGCCTTCAAATGGAAGAGATTCTCCATTTGGTGTCAGGGGAAGGGCCTGGACCTTTCCTCCTGTTCCTTGGCTAGCATTCTGGACTACCTGTGGTCCCTTTCTCAACAAGGGCTTCGGTCGACGACCCTTAAGGTGCACCTGGCAGCCATCTCTGCTTACCGGGCGCGGGCCGGGAAGCAGTCGGTGACGCAGGAGAAGGTGGTCTGGTGCTTTTCAAAGGCATTGATCACATTTTCCCTCCGGTGCGAGAACATCCACCTCCGTGGGATCTACTGGTATTGGCCAAGCTCATGGGCAAGCCATTCGAACCAATGCACAGGTGCGATGTCTCCCACCTGTCGTGGAAGTCCACCTTCTTAGTGGCTATCACGTCAGCCAGAAGGCTGGGAGAGCTCCAGGCGCTTTCCATCGAGTCTCCTTATCTGGTCTTCCACAGGGATGAGGTTGTCCTGCGCCCCCACCTGATGTTCCTTCCGAAGGTGGTGTCAGAGTTTCACCTTAACCATGTTTTGACTCTCCTGGTGTTCTACCCCAATCACACCTCGGAGGCTGAATATAGGCTCCATACTTTGGACCCTAGAAGAGTGCTTGCTTATTATAAGGAGCGGTCGGCTGAAGTTCGGGGAGAGGTTCGGTAGCTGTTTTTCACCTACGCTGAAGCCGCACCTGGCAGACCTGCAGCCAAGCGGACGATAAGCAGGTGGGTCACCTCCTGCATAGATCTCTTCTATAGGTTGGCGGGCATGGAGTCTTCCAGAGGGATAAGAGCTCATTCTACCCGCCATACCGCTGCATCGGTGGCTGCTTCCAGGGATGTCCCTATCCAGGATATCTGCAGGGCTGCTACCTGGAAGTCGGCACATACCTTCATTACCCACTACCACATTGACCTTGAGTCACGCTGGGATGCTGGTTTTGGGGCCTCGGTTCTCCAGTCCTTATTTCCCAAGTATTTATCGGGGGTGTGCGCCTTGCCTCCCTCCTCCCGGAGAACTGCTAGCATTCTGCCAGAAAGTGTGGATGAACAACATATCCATGTCCCTAGAAATACAGGTTACTCACCTGTAACAGGAGTTCTAGGAATGGCATATGTTGTTCATCCACACGATCCACCCGACCTCCCCGGCTTCGACGCACAACCTGGCTTCCAGCGGGCTAGATCTGGCATCATGGGGCGGAGCCGAGAGTTTTACCACCTGGGTGGGTTGGTGGGAGGAGCCAGCTTGAAGACCTTCTGGCAAGATTTAAAGCGGCAAGGAACCTGCCAATAAGTGTGGATGAACAACATATACCATTCCTAGAACTCCTGTTACAGGTGAGTAACCTGTATATTCTCTGAAGCAGCACTGTGTAAGATCCATGAGGCAGAAGGTTTTGGATGCCTTAGATTCATCACAAGATATGACCAGGGCCCCGATTTTTCTGCGGCACATCGGAGCAAAGTTCTGCGGCAGGGTTCCCATCTGCCGCAAAAGTTCTGCGGCACTCTTCACCAATTTATGCGGCACACTTTTATCCTTAATTTCACCCTTGTTTTGGCTTTTCGCCATATCTGACATTTTCTTAGTAGTAAAAATATGTACAGAAATAAAAATAATTAAAAAATATATACAGAACTAAAAATAGGGAAATACTAACATACTAAAATGCCAGCAGAATAGGCCTAACGGTCTTTCGTGTCTGCTCGTTTGGTCAGTCCTCAGCCTGGGTGCTGACCTTGCTGTCCCTCTCGCCTTCTCTGGCTTCTCCCTTCCCAGTTCCGGATATTCTTGCTGCATTGGATTTTGCTTCCAGAACCCTTCCCCTGTACCTGTCCCACCCCCTCTTGAACCCCTCCACTGTCTCTGCCTCCACTAGCCCCCTAGGCAGTGCATTCCATGGCTCCACCACCCTCTCAGTGAAGTAGCAGCTCCTCCTTTCTCCCCTGAATCTTCCCCCCTCCAGCTTCCATCCATGCGCTCTAGTGGCCCCTTCCTCCTTCCTTCGAAGCACCCCGACTGTTCCTCCCCTATTTATCCTCTTCATGTACCTAAAGACCTCTATCATGTCCCCTCGGTCCCTTCTCTCTTCCAATGTGTACATATTTAGCTCTTCGAGCCTCTCCTCATAGGTCCTGTCCCCAATCCCCAAATCATTTTGGTTGCCCTCCTCTGGACCCTCTCCAGGAGGTTAATGTCCTGCTTTAAGTGTGGCTCCAAAACTGCACGCAGTACTGAAGGTGCGGCCTCACCAAGCAGTTATATACAGAGGATATCACTTCCTATTTCTGGAGGTGATCCCTAGAGATGCATCCCAGCATCCTGTTGGCCTTGGCTGCTGCCTCCTACAAGTCTCAGAGTTGTTCATCTTGACATCCACCACCACCCCAGGTCCCTATCGCCATCGAGACTTGTAGCATTTCCCCTGGTGTACACTTGGCCTGGGTTTCTGGCCCCCAGGTGAAGTACCTTGCATTTCCCTGCATTGAACCTCAGCTTCCACTTTCTAGACCATCTTTCCAGAGCCTCCAGGTCCCCCTGTAGGGTCCACCCTCCCCTCCTCCCCTTCCTCCACCGTCCCCAGTTTCGAGTCATCTGCAAAGAGACTCATCTCACTCCTGATTCCTGTCCTTATGTCAGATCGTGGCGTTGAACAGAAGGGGCCCAAGGACTGATCCTGTGGGACCCCACTAATGACCCTCCTTGGGATGAGACTATCCCACCAACTCGACCCTCTGGGTCCGGTCCTGGAGCCAATGCCTATCCATCTGATCATCTGGTTCCCACCCCATTTCTCCCAGCTTATCCAACAGACCCACATGAGGAACAGAGTCAAATGCCTTGCTGAAGTCTAGAAAGAGGACATCCACTGGTCTACCCAGGTCCAAGGCACTTGTCACCCAGTCATAGAACTCCACCAGGTTTGTCTGACCCGATTTCCGGATGAATCCATGCTGTCTATCGTCCAGGCACCCTGACTTATCCAGGTCCCCCCCTAGCCTCTCCTTGACAATGCCCTCCATCACCTTGCCCACCACCGATGTTAGGCTGACAGGCCTGTAGTTCCCTGCCACCTCCCTTGATCCCCCCTTGTGGATAGGCACTATATGCGCCACCTTCCAGACTTGGGGCACCCACCCTGTCCTCAGAGAGATGGTGAAAAGCTCTGCCAGGGGTTTTGCCAGGACATCTGCAAGTTCCTTCAGCACTCTGGGATGTAATTTATCCGCCCCCGGTGCTTTCTCCGTCTTAAGGGAGCTGAGGGCTTCCTCACTCTCTCTGCTGTGATTTCCACTTCCGCAACCCCTTCTCCTGCTTAGCCCTCCCCCACCTGCCAGTGATGCCTCCCCTCTCCCCAGACCTGCCCGATCGGTAAGGGTACCCTCCTCAGTATCTCTGTCTCCTCCCATGTATGATGCAGCACCCCCATTTTCCTGGTGAAACTGAGTGAAGTACTCATTTAGTACCTCAGCCTGCTCCCCGGGTCTTGTGCCCATCTCTCCCTGATTTAATCCTGCTAATCTGCCCTTCACCCTTCGTTTTTCCCTCAATGTATCTAAAGAACCCTTGTTCCTCTCCTAATTTCCTGGCAGGTTCTGCTCCTTCCTTGCCTTAGTCGCCCTCACCACTCTAGTGGTCCTTCTAGCCATCAGCTCTGCACTCCCCGATCCCTTTCACTCCTTGAGCACTTGAATTGCTTATAGGCTGCTTTCTTTCCCGCACCACCTCCTGGACCTCCCTGGTCCACCAACAGGGTTTTGGGCCCCACCGATTTCGTCTTACTCTTGCACAGGTGCTGGTAGCATCCTGCACCCCTCTCCTGATGATTTCCACCTACTATCAGCGTCCATGTCGGACCCAATCCCATCCAAATGCTCCTTAGGATCCTTCCCATTTCCTTAAAATCCGTCCCCTGAAGTCGGTTACTTCCGTCTTTGTGCAGCCTTCACCCCTCCTAGGTCCAGGCAGAACCAGACCGTGGCATGGTCACTCCCCGCCAATGGGTTCCTTACCTCCAGGCCCCCAATCTGGTCACTGTCTGCCAGGACCACATCCAGTACCCGTGCCTCCCTGGTCGGTTCCCTCACCTGCTGAGTTAGGAACGCGTCTTGAAAGACATCCAACAACCTCTGTTCCCTGGTCACAGAGGATGTCATAGTCTCCCAGTCTGTTCCTGGCATGTTTAAGTCCCCCAACACCACCACCGTTCCTCTGCCCAGTCTGCAGTTTCTCCCAATATCTGCCTCCAGCTCCTCCGCCAGGGCAGGGGGTCTATACACCACTCCTATTTTTACTCTCTTGCCCCCTGTTGTTATCAAGGTGACCCAAATTGCCTCCACGGTTCCTCCGCCTCTACTCCCCTATGCCAATGCAGTTTTTGATCATTGCTACCCTCCTCCTTCCCTCCCCTGTCCTTCCTGAACATAGTGTATCCCTCCAGGTTCAGGTCCCAGTCATGTCTTGCAGTGGCCCAAGTCTCAGTGACCCGCTGCCACATCCACTGCCCCTCAGTTAGCATCACCTGGAGCTCAGGCATTTTATTGCCCAAGCTCCTGGCATTTAGCAGGACTCACCTTCCACCCTTTCCTCATAGTTCCATTTCCCTGCTCGTGTTCCCATGGGGATTCTGTTTTCCCTGGTCTGCACTTTGCCAGTTAGCTTTTCCTGCAATCCTCCTGGTCCCCAGGGGTGGAGACAGAGTCCCTCTTTATCTGCACCCCTTGACAGCCTTTTTCTCCCATCCCACCCCCTTCGCAAGTTTAAACCCCACTTTTCACCCAATGAACCCTCTATTTTCAACTTAAGGATTCCTCCCTCCAAATTGAGATGTAGTCTATCTCAGCATACTGCTCCTTATCCTCCCAGGTCTCCCCAATCCCCATCAACCCATACCCTCTGGCCTCACACCACCCCCTGAGCCACTGGTTTATCTCCCTAATTTTCCTTTTGTGGTCCCCACTAGCCCTTGGCACTGGCAGGATTTCTGAGAAGGAACTGTGCATCCTATGTCATGACAGACCCTGGCAGCTCCTGAATCTTGCCTGTATCTCTAGCTCCTATTTCCTCAATGTCATTTGTACCCAGGTGGACCAGTATGTCTGGGGAACCCCCACAATCCTTTGCCAGCTGATATACCTGGTGCTTAGCCCTGTGCACCGTTAGTCCAGGGAAGCATCTTGTTCTAACTGACCAGGCTTCTCCCTCCCTCTCTATCCCATTTGATACCCCTGATCATAGAATCCCCCAGCAGGAGCACTCTGACTACTCCTTTTCCTCCATTCCTTCCCCTTCCATGTCCCTCATCCTTTCTACAGGCCCCTCCACCCAGCTGGCTCCGTGTTCCTCCCCCTTTCTGGGTGCCACATGCCACCCCTCCTTATTTACCATGGCCACCCCTCCCTCCAATCCTATGCCTCTCTCCTCCTGAGTATCCTTCTGTTCCTTGCCACCCCCCTCACTGCTCACAACTGGTCCTTCTCCCCATCTGCTAAACTAGCTTGGCTCATCCTCCCTTCCTTCCTGTCTCCATTTAGTTCCTCCTTGCTAGTCGTGCTCCCTGGCCTAAACCCTCAGCTCCCTTTACTGAATCCTCCTTGTACTTCTGGTCCTTCTCCTTTACCTTTCCTCCCAACTGGTCCTTCTCCTTGCGCTTTCCTCCCTCTTCCCCTGCCCTCCTGCTCTGATTCACTGCTCCCCATTCTCCTGCATTCCAGGTCCCCCTGTTCTTCCTGCTATCTGGCCCTGCCTTCTGCCTCCGACTCACTCCCTTTCCACCTCTAACTACCCCTGTCGTGGCTACATCATCCTCTATCCTTGAGCAGAAGAAGAGAATTGAAGCGTTACTGAGTGTAAGGTCTGATCCACCTCCCGCCTTGCTTCCTTCTGTCCAGCCCCTGCCTACTTCCCTGAGAATGTTGTCCTCCGTCCCCCTTGTGAGGGCCCCAGTTACCTGCCTGCTTCCTTGGTAGTGTCCTTTGTACCCCTCTGCCAGGTTCCTCTGGACCCCTGAGTATTCTCCTGCACTCCTTTCCCTATGCCCCACCCCCAGTGCTTGGTGCAACCCTGTGGGAGATTCCCAGCCCCTTCCCCAACCATACCACCCCCTTCCCAGCTTTGTCCTAATCCCGCAACCTCCTCCCTAAGCTGTGCTAGCTGGTAGCACACTGGGCAACCACCGAACTTCCAAGCCCAGTCCAGTATCATGGCTGCTCCACACCCTGTGCACCCCACCACCCTCCCAAAGATGCCGCCCTAATGATGTGTGGTTCCATCCCCTTCCAAATAGGTTTTCTTGGTGAGCCACCAGGTTCCCCCAGTCCAAGATACCCTACTGCCTAATCAGGTCACCCGCTAATCTTGAGACAGTCCCACTGTACACCAGTAACCCTGTTACTAGGTGCAGTACAACACATTAAACTTATAAGGAAATGAACAACTCCCAAAGCTCCTCTCCCAGCCTTTAAATCCTACCCCAGTGGCTAGAACTCACATGAGCTGCACCTGCAGTCTTTTCCTCCAATTGCAGGGCAGGTGTTCCCCTATAAATCCGCAGACTTCTGGGGAGGAAGGGGTGGGGGAGGGCGGGTCTTGGGCAGACATCTGACTCGAGAGAGAGAATGTATCAGCCCTGTGTCTCCCCTCCAAGCCCAGCAGCCAAAGAACCAGGCCCAAGCAAATCCCACCAAATAGGGTTCATCTTCTCAGAAGAAGCCAGAAGGTGAAGGAAGGAAACATATTCAATTCAGTGCTTCAGAGTAACTGGTAACTGGTATTTTTCTTTTAAACTTAGATTGTAGGCTTGTAGTGACACTATACTTTCTTTCTGTGTTGTCTTTACTTATAATTGTTTTTGGGCTGTTGAAAATTTAAAAAATAGTGGTGGTGTAATTCTGTGCTGTCTTTAATTGCGCAAATTTTATCTTGGCTTGTCTGACTGTCCTGTAGCTGGGTGAAGGGTGTTAATTGTCTGGCCTCTGACCTCAGCTACGTGATAACTGAAGGTGGGGCTTAGTCACAGTTAAAGCAGCAAACAGAAGTTCATCTTCTCAGAAGAAGCCAGAAGGTGAAGGAAGGAAACATATTCAATTCAGTGCTTCAGAGTAACTGGTAACTGGTATTTTTCTTTTAAACTTAGATTGTAGGTTTGTAGTGACACTATACTTTCTTTCTGTGTTGTCTTTACTTATAATTGTTTTTGGGCTGTTGAAAATTTAAAAATAGTGGTGGTGTAATTCTGTGCTGTCTTTAATTGCTGCCACCCCTTCCCCCAACTCTTAATTATATGCCCTGATAAATCTGATTGACAGCAGCTAAACACAGGGTATAGTAAGAGGTGTGAAGTAGGAGGGGCATAAGGGGGAAGAAGACCACCTCAGCACGACAAGTGTTTTGACTCATTTATTTATTTATTGGTTTCTTTTTTCTTAAAAAATATATATCTGAGGATCAGTTACAGGATTTTAATACTCTAAATAAATAAAAGAGAACTAAGAAGAGCTTCAGTAGCAGATAAGTAGTGGAATTGCAGTATAATGTGGGAGTGGTGCAATCATGAATGGCTGTAAGCACCATATTCAGGCAGACCTTCTGGACACTGAGGTGCTGCCCATCTGCATGCATCTCTCGGGACTGAGGGATGAGGTAGCCAGACTCAGAGCGGAAGTAAACTGGGTCAGGAGTACCATCACCCCTGTCCAGGAACCACCCAGTCCAATGCAGCTGCCTCAAGGATGCCGAGAAGAGGAGCACTTGGATGACAGTGGGCTCAGGGAGGTTAGAGCAGTCAGGCAGAGGCACATCCCAGATCCTATTCCTTCCAAGAACTCATATGCCACACTGGCAAATGAGGACAACCAAATAGAGGTACCCAGGGAAGTGGAAGGAAAGGATGTGGAGGTTAGGCAAGGAGGTGACCTCAGTGGGGAAAGCAGTGGACCCCAGAGGAGGAGGAAGGAATCCTGGTGGGGACTCCATCATAAGAGGGATCCAGCTAGGAACACAGGAGGGGAGGACAGGGAGGTGAGGTGCCTACCAGGTGCCACGGCATGGAGGGATGGAAGGAAGATACTGGGATCACTGGGAAGGCAAGACAGGAGGGTGAGCTGGATGTCATTATCCACCTAGGTACTAATGACTTGGCAAATGGGGAGCCAAAGGAAGTTCAGGAAGAGTTTAGGAAACTGGGGAAGGGTCTCAAGCAAGTAGCTACTTCTGTCACTTTCTCAGAAGTACTACCTGTGAGAGGCAAGGGAGAGCATAGGAGTGCATGCACCAGGAACTTTAACTCATGGTTGAAGAACTGGTGCTGTGAGGAAGGGTTTGGATTCATTGGTGACTGGGGACCCATCTGGAGGGATGGAGGTTTGTTCAAGCCTGACGGCCTGCATCCATCCTGGAGGGGAATCCAAGCACTCAATGATAAGTTTAAATGCTACATTGACAAGCATTTAAACTAGCAAAGGGGGGTGGCAGGCCAGCAAGGATGGTACCTACTTGCTCACCCCCCACAGCTAGTAATGGAACCAGTGAACCAGAGGAGTGGCTATCTCTGCAAAGCAGTGTGCAAAAGTTGGAGATTAGTGTCCAAAAGGTGGATAAGCAGAAAAGGCAAAATTCAGCAGAAGGGCAGACAGCAAGGAGAACCAGGGATAAATGACAACCAAGGAAGGGGCTGGGTAGAACAGTGAAGCAGTCTAGGAGGTCAAATCATGGAAAGCCATGTGTGCAAATGCCAGGAGCCTTAGCAACAAGATGGAAGATCTGGAGGCTGTCATGGTACAGTCAGACCTGACATTGTGGCCATCACTGAAACCTGGTGTAATGATAACCATGACTGGGAGATGGCCATACCTGGCTACAACATATTCAGAAGAGACAGAGCAGGCAGGAAGGGAGGAGGAGTGGCACTGTATGTGAAAAATGACATAAGGGCCACACAGATCCAGGAGGAACAAAATGGGGGAGAGATACTGTGGGTTAAGCTGGAAAGGAAAATGGGGCCAGCCATCCGCACAGGTGTGGTCTATAGACCACCAGCCCAGGAGGAAGAAACAGATAGGGAGCTGATGCTAGCCATCCAAAGGATGGCTGACAAGGGTGAGGTAGTACTGGTTGGAGACTTCAATATACCAGATGTGGACTGGAGCATCCCAGCAGCAGCATCAACTAGGAGCAGATTTATCCTGGACTCCCTTCAGGGTGCCTTCCTCAAGCAACTGGTCATGGAACCAACTCGGCAGAAGGCAATACTGGACCTTGTGCTCACAAACAGGGACAGTGTGATGGGGTAACAGTGGGGAGCACCTGGGTAACAGTGACCACCAGTCATTGTGGTTTGAAATCACAGAAAGAGCAGAACCAAACCACACAAAAACACGATCCTGGATTTTAGGGGGCAGACTTTGGGAAAATGGGAGATGCTTGAAAGAGGCATTAAGGGAATGGGACAGGAATCAGGGATTGAGGAACAGTGGGCAGTATTTAAAATGGGGATTATAAGAACAACAGAATTATGCATTAAGCAGGTTAGCAAGAGGAAAAGAAAGAGGAGACCATTATGGTTTTCCAAAGAGGTAGCAAAGAAAGTGAAAGCCAAAAGACTGCATTCAGGCAATACAAAAAGACACAGGCAGAAGGGGATAGGGAGAAGTACCAGGAGAAGCAAAGGAGGCAGGGAAGTCAGTAAGAAGCCAAAGCTCAGACAGAAGAACACATTGCAAAATCAGTGGTTAAAGGGGACAAAACCTTTTACAGGTACATAAGAAAAAAGAAGGACAAAGGAGGGATAGTTAGACTGAAGGGGAGGATGGGAGCAGCGTGGAGGATGACAACAGTAAAGCTGACATATTGAACAGGTATTTCTGCTCAGTCTTTACTAAGGAAGAGGGGGTAATGGGTCTGAAGGGAGTACAAGGTGAGAATGGTGCAGAAATGGACACAAGTCCCTTTACACGAGAAAGGGTCCTGAAGGAACTGGAAGTAATAAGAGTTGACAAAGCAATGGGGCCAGATGGGGTGCACCCCAGGGTCCTTAAAGAACTAAGAGAGGTGGTGGCTGAACCTCTGGCTATCCTGTTCAGCCAATCACTGGAAACAGGGGAGGTACCCAAAGACTGGAGGACAGCAGATGTAGTCCCCTTATACAAAAGTGGGAACAAAGAGGAAGCAGGGAACTACAGACCAGTCAGCCTCACCTCGGTAGTGGGAAAGATCATGGAAGCACTACTGAAGGAGAGATTGGTGGAACGTCTGGTTGTCAATGGACTACAGGACCCAAGGCAGCATGGTTTCACCAGGGGGAGGTCATGTCAGACCAACCTCATTGAATTTTTTGACTGGGTGACTAGGGAGGTGGATCAGGGGAGGGCAGTGGACATGGCCTATCTGGACTTCAGCAAGGCCTTTGACACTGTGCCACATAGAAGACTATTACACAAACTGGGGAATATGGGTGTGGGCAGGACAGTAGTGTGGTGGGTAGGTAACTGGCTGGGTGGCAGGACACAGAGGGTGGTGGTAAATGGCTGTCACTCCACAGAGGGAAGAGTGACCAGTGGGGTACCACAGGGATCAGTGCTGGGACCGTCCTATTCAACATCTTCATCAGTGACATTGCACAGGATATAGAAGGCAGAATTTCACTGTTCGCTGATGACACAAAGCTCTGTAACAGAGTAGACACACCAGAGGTGTAGACAGAATGAGAAGGGACCTGCAGAAACTTGAAGAATGGTCAAGGGTTTGGCAGTTGAAATTCAATGCAAAGAAGTGCAAGATAATGCATATGGGGCACAAAAACCCTGGCACAATATATCAGTTGGGGTGAGGATATAGCATGCACCAAGCAGGAAAGGGATCTTGGGGTTGTCATCTCTGATGACCTCAAGGTAGGGAAACATGTGACAAGGCATCAGGTAAAGCAAATAGGATGCTGGGATGTATAGGCAGGGGCATCACCAGCAGGAAAAGGAGGTCATAATTCCACTATACAAGACACTAGTGAGGCCCCACCTGGAGTACAGTGTACAGTTCTGGAGACCATACCTACGTAAGGACATAGACAGGGTAGAGAAGGTTCAGAGGAGGGCAACAAAGATGGTGCATGGGTTGCATCACAAATCCTATGAAGACAGGTTGAAGGAACTGAACATGTACTCCTGGAGGAGAGGAGGAGAGAGGGATATGATAGAGACATACAAGTATCTTACAGGGAGGAACAGGTGCAGGAAAACACTATTTTAAGCGAAAAAGATGTTTCAGGACTAGAGGGCATGGGATGAAGTTGGAGGAGGACGATTCAGAGGAAACATGAGAAAGAATTTCTTCACAGAACGGGTGGTGGACAAGTGAACACCCTGCCAGAGGAAGTGGTGGGGCTGAAACAATCACGGGATTTAAGAATGCATGGGATAGACATAAAGGAATTCTAGAGGTCAGGGGTAAGGGGAAATAGACTTCTAGGAAAACAAACTGAACTTACAAGCTCAAATGGGCAGACTAGGTGGGCCATAGGCCCTTATCTGCCGACACTGTCTATGTATCTATGTAAATCAGAAGAAATAGGCCTCTACCAGCGCAGCCTGTTACACAGTGAAACATCCACAAAATGAGCCCCACCTACAGCCATCAAATCAGTTTACAAACATCCAGCATCACCCAAAACACTACCCTGCTAGCCCCTTAGAAGTAAGAAAGAAAATAACTAACCTACCAAATAAAATCCACAAGAACCCTGTGAAAACAACAGCAGCAGCTACTGTCCTGGAACACAACTGATCCTGTCCCCTTCCATAAAACTGAGAAAATGGCTGTAATCCCCTCTGTAGTCTCTGGCTCTAGGTGGGATACCACACAGAATTTCAAATATTAACTGAATCTGCCTTTTCTGCTGGGACTTGGTGGGGGTGGGGTTAATGTGTCTCCCTAGCTTGCAACTTCAATGGTAGGGAGAACAACATTTACAGTGAGACATTGCATATATACTCCATCATGGCAGTTTTTTTTTTTTTTACCAGTTAGAAGGAAAACAAATATAATGAACAAAATCAATTAAACTAAATCCTGGAGGAATTCCTGTACACATGATTAGGTACCTGAGCCCCTCCATGGTTTTCTGATGCTCCTGCCAGATATTGGGTGATTTCTGCTGGCCACATATTATTTGCAAAAACAGCAGTAAATACACTTAAATAAGTTCTCTGCAATTATCCTTAAATAATTTAGAAACATTCAAATCAATATTAGAACTGGTGATTCAATCAAAAGTTCATTTAAAATCATCATAAACAAGCAATAATGAAATCCCATAAATGTTATGCAATCCAATATCATGTTTTAAATTAGTAATAGGGCCTTCAAGTGCTTACAGTGCAAGCAGAATCTCAAGTTCCCTCTCACCGGGAAATTGAATCCTTAGACAGATACAGCTCTGATTCCATTTCAGCTCTTGCTCTCTAAACCTCCAGATATCCATCTCAAACTAGAAAGTTGCTTTAAAAGTCTTTAGAAGTGTCAAATTGTAACACGGTGGCCATCTCAAAAAGCTCAAGACTTTTAAAATACTTGAACGCTCTGAACTACACCGGCGGGTGGCTGACTGGACCGTTGAGGGACAAAACTCAGTTTATGGCTTTTCAAACTGCAAATACAACTTTTGTCCCAAGGCTATAAATTAAAATAGTACAAGTTTCATTCATCAGGACTTGATTAAACATTTTTACTGATTGTTCAGCAGGGCAAGAGCTAGGTAGAGAAAGAGCAACAGGGCCGTCCATTTCAAACAACAATCATGCCTCAATGAATTGTACACAAACAAAAAAACAAAACTTTTACGAGATGGGGAGTCAACCCTCTGGCAAGCATTGATAATTTGCACACCAGTAGACTACCAGAAGCACATTGGCGCCACAAGCACTTCAGATAACACTGAACGCCATTTCAAGTACGGCAGTAATGGTCTTCAGATGCTACTGCAACTACATCTCAGTCTGTATAACAGTGCACAGCTATTTTAAAATTAATATTGCATTGCATGAGAGCTCTGCGAATTGAAAAATAATGAACAGTACAGAAATATACTAGGTATGAATACTTTCAGCTATTTAGGAGTCCAGCAATTCATACCTTCAATTTCTGTGGCAAACAGTAGATTCAAATAGTGGTGTGGCACAGTGTTCCGTCTGGGTAACTGTTATGTACAGCCTAATCTGCACCCTGTCCCAGAGCCAGCTGATGACGGGCAGATACCTGGTAAAGTAAATGAGACAGTGGGGTGGGGGGGGACCGATTTTCGGGAGATACTGCTGTACTTGGTTTTATAGCGCCGCTGTTATACGGAGGGGTACCCACCGCTAGGCTCACTGTCACATTGGGAGTTGTTTTACATTCTCAAGACAACTCGTTTGTCCCCAAGCTACTAAAACAAAGTGTAGACTGTTATAATAATTTGCTTGGGGGGGGTGCTTGCTACACCAGGGGTATACGCCACAGCCCGTTGCCTGCCTCACCACCCACACCACTCTGCAAAGCATCTGCCCTTAGACTCTCAGTGCAGCAGTAGTGCACGCCACGGCCGCCCGCCACCATCCACACATGCCAGTAGCGTATGGAATTTAGATCATTTGGGCTTGTTTTGATTAATGGGGTAAAGGGCAGCCGAGTCATTCCGTTATTTATGATAACCATGTGTGTACTGACATCGGGCATCTTTTTCAGGCACTGCGGTACAGTCAGAATGAGCAGTACTAGAAATAAGACATTGCCGTCACCCATCACAGGAGAGGCTTAGCGGTGACTGATTTAGCACATTTAATATGGCAGAGACTCGTCATTTAAAGGGGCAGAATCTGATTTTAGCTCTCAGAAAAAAAAAATCCAAGGTTGGGTTTCGTTCAAACCTGACGAACCCCTCCTGGCAACGGCCTTGAGCAGCATTCATCCATTGGCTCCTACTAACCTCGGTAGCATTCATCATGGGCTCCAGCAAAGACCTGGGTGTGAAACATTACAGTGATGGAGTCAACAGAGTCCTAGACTGAGACTGGAACAAGTCACCAAGGTGAGCGTGAAGAAGCTCCTTCAGGATGGTGAATGCTGTCTGGCACAATGATTTTGTTATTTTTTTTTTTTTACAAGAGAGTCACACTACTAATGAGGGCAGACCTTTGTAAATAGACACTGTAATTAGTGTCATTCGCACCTACTGGCATTTACAACTGCTGCAAATACCACAATTAAAGCAGTGTTACACTGCTGTACTTTGGTGAATCCGCCCTAAATATGTATTATAGGATTCAGAAAAAAACTGCACCATTAAAGAAATGGTACTCTGGGGCTTGTTCAGCTGTATCTTCTGCGGTCTGCTGCCACAAATTCTGTGGTGAGACGTAAAATTCCATGGATGGCCATAATTTCATGGTGGCATAATTTACAAGCACCCCCACGGTCAGCCGTGGAATCGCGGACAACTCGGTGTCTTGGATATGACGGCAAGTCATTGTGTAAAACGAATCACACTGCTAGATGCCGTCCGGTTGGTAAAAAATTCATGGGATCTTGTCACTGACACAACGATAAAGTGTTGCTTTAAAAAAAACTGGATTCTGGCTAAATAACTCACCTGACATTACAGCCAATGATAGCCTAGAATCAGACCTGGAACCACCACCTCCTCCCGGACTGACATCAAAGGAGTTCTCTGACCTATGACACCTCGGAGATTTTAATGAGATTGCAGGAAGTACCGAAGGGGGTGACATCACAGATATCATGGCAGTAGTGCGGCATGAGGATGCGCAAGAACTCGAGGAGGAAACGTGGTGACCAGGAGGAAATTCGAGTGAGCACTAAGGATGTTCGTGATGCCCTGTTGACTCTGAGGTGCGCCATGGAACAAAGCAAGGACATTTTACCTGACTGGGAAGTGATGGCAAAAATTGACCGTATGTGGAGTCCATATTGCAGAACAGACACCGTGTAGTGCAAGATTACAGACTTTTTCGAATAGGACACGTATGATAGATTACAGTATCTTTTATTGCTTTTATTTGCTGCTTACACTACAGTACAGTACCTTGCTACATACAGTATTTGCACAGTTGGTTGTTGTTTTTAATTTTTTCGCTAAGTTCTATATTAAAAGATGTATCACAGTTTCTGATGCTCTTTATCTGACTGTCATTAATCTTCTGACATTATGCCGACCGCTCTGTATTGCGGGTAGAGTGGCAAATCACAGAAGCGCCCTGTATAAGTTGCTTTGACTGTATTCCCATATAAATCTGTAACTCTAACAATACCCACTTCTTTCAATACATCTACCTATTTCACAAATGTTTCTAATCGCAGATTTGAGTTCCTCCAGAGTGGCTGCTGTAGGGAAGATGCCAACTCCAAATTTAATAGTTGGGGTACCTACGTTATTACTCTGCCCGAATCCATTATTATAGGGTTATTTGCTATTGTATTTTAGCAAGGAAAGAAAGTGAATGTATACTAATGTTTTTACGACTTAGGATTTCTTCCTCAATCTGCAACCACTGTGGTGAATACATATAATCTGATCTGTTTTTAAGCCAGTGGATCATTTGTATTAATCTGGGTACTGCATAATTATAATAAGATCTGGCACCCTTAAACTGCCATGTTCCTTATGTCTGGTCAGTTTAAGTTATGCTTATTTGGGTCTTTTGTATGGCCACAGGAATTTTTTAATTCATGAAGTGGGTATTACCCTGGGTAATCTTGAGAATAAGTGTAACGCTCTCGGCAATAGGACCATTTTTATTGAATCTATCCTACCCCATATACCTAATGGGAATGTGCTCCTCCTCTCAAGGTCTCCTTCAGCTTTTATTCTGAAATTAGTTAGGTTAGTTGAAATGGTTAACTTTATTGTGTTATATATTTTAATACTCAAATAATGTATTCTGGTGCCCAGGAAATACCAAATTCTTTCACTTCAGTGGAAGGAATGCCCCCATTTAATGAGAGCAACTGAGTTTTTCTCTTATTCAACGTGTATCCTGAAGCAGAACCAAAAATAGTAATCAGATTTAGCAGAGCTTTGGTAGAGGTAATGGGGTCCAAAAGTGTCCAAAGTATGTCCTCCGTATAAAGAAAACATTCAAATGAGTTGTTACCTATCCCAGCACCTTTTATTTGGGGAGATGTGCTGATTTGAAGAGTTAAAAGGGTTGAGTGCTATGCTGAATAAAAGGGGTGAGAGCAGACAGCCTTGTTTAGTACCTCATTCTACTTTAAAAGAATTTGAGATTTTCTCATTAACTATTACCTCCGAGGAAGGGTTATCATAAAGAAGTTTCACCCATGTTATGAACTCTTCAGTGATATTGTGATCCTCCATATATTTAAATAAAATCTCCACCCTACATAGTCGAAAGCTTTTTTGACATCCAGCACTACCAAGGCAGTGGGAGTCTTGTTTCTATCTGCCAAGGATATTATGTATAAAATCTTCCTAGCATTGTCTGAAGGAAGTCTTTTTTTTAATGAAACCAGTTTCTTGAGGACCTATAATTTCATCCATGACCAACATGTAACAAAGTAGTGGTACAACATTTGGAGTGCAGTGAGATATTTGCAAGCTGTACAACAGTTAGCAATCTGAGCCAGTAATTTTAACTGAACACTAAACTGTGTCATTTTATTGAGCTCTGCCTCCTAGTAACAGGAAACAGAAAGAGAGCAGGGTAGTTTTTAAGGAGGGGATCGCTCCTGAACTACAAAAACTACAAAACTGCTATTTTATTTTTAATCAGTGTCTGCTTGTGCTCTTGTGCTTAGGTCTTGTAAGAGTGACAAATGCACAGGCTGATTTAAACTACAAATTAACTTGCAACTTGTTGCAATCGTCCGTGACCACCCACAGTACATCTGGGTGAGTTAACTGGCATTTAAATTGTCCCAGCTGCGAGCAGGGCGCACGGAGACTCATGCAGAGACTCATGCGTCTGTGCGTGTCTGCTGTGTCAGCTGTGACATTTGGGATGCGGGCCAAGCAAAATATTTCAACATACAACGTAAGGTAATTACCTAAAATGAAACTCTGTGTAAAATGTAGAATGTATGCAGAAGGGGAGGAAATAAATGGGTTTGAATGTGACAAATGGGTCCTATTAGAGACAATACACGCTGAAATTGCAGTACTACAACACAGGGTCCAGGTCCAATTTGATATAAGCATATTGGAAAACTTTATAGACAATGTAGCAGAGTAAACCATTGAAACTGAACAAAGGTGTGAGTCTTTAATTGATGAGCAGTTGAAGACTGGAGATGGGTAACTAGAACTAAAACCAAAAAAGGTTGAAGAAATATAGGGGGGTCATCTAATGTCTTAATCCCTAACAAATATAGTACCTTAAACCCTGATGAAAATCTAAGTGATGTAAATGGACAGATAGTACAGGCGGTGCCACTACCGCACACAAATAATCATGTAAATGAGCCCAGCTATGCCCCAGACAGCCCAAGCAGTAATGAAAATCAGAAGCCACCATCTAAGGCTGCTATCGAACCCGAGACATCCTAGTTGTAGGGGACTCAATTGTGCACTATACAGACCATATAATGTGCAGGCACAGAAACTACAACACTACAGTTAGTGTGCTACTGGAGCGCGGTATCAAAGATATAAAACAACTTCTTCCTGGTCTACAAGAGCATACTATAAAACCCTTAGCTTTAATCCATGCAGATGTTAATGACGTGGGGAAACGTTGTCTCACTGATATACAAAGGGACTTTGAGCAAGTAGGGAGGGAACTGACAGCCAGTGGCAGTGATAGTATTGTATCTGGATTACTCCCAGTACCTAGAGAAACTTATGCTAAATCTAGAGATACAAAAATGTTGAATGGCTGGTTAGAAAGATGGTGTCACAGGGACGGTCACACATACGTTGAGCATTGAGCTACATTCAGGACCCAGAGGTTATTTGCACGGGATGGACTGCACTTGAACAGGCAGGGCAAGCGTATTTTTTGTGCAAAACTTGCGTCAAGCTATTGGAATTGGTTTAAACTACAGGCAAGGGGGGATGAGGGAACTCTTAGATCAGAGCCTAATAGCAACATACGTACTGCTCCATTAACATGGACTTTCATGGTGATTAATGCTAAGAATCTGAATAATAAAACAGACAAACTTCTTTATACCTTACACAAAACACTCACATCTGTGCTGTTACAGAAACTTGGTGGAGGGGGGCATGACCCATGGGACAAGAACATGCCAGGATATACCATGTACCATAAGGACAGGAAACAGACCAAAGGGGGGAGTGGCCCTTTATATTATAGACAGTATTATTTCCGAATCTATAGACACCACATACTGGGATTGCACAGAGATCATTTGGGTTTTAATTTCCCCACCACATTCAAATATCAATCTTGGGCTAGTATACACCCCCACATCCATCTCACAGCAGGATGATACGCAACTGTTACATTTTATAAACAAAATAAATGCTACTGAAAACTGCTTATTAGTGGGAGATTATAACCTTCCGGGGTTAAACTGGGACACACTTCAAGCAGGCAATACAGTGGAAGCACGCTTCTTAGAAACTGTTATTTTGGCTAGTATAACTCGGTTTGTTACCACAAACACCAGGGGAGAACACATTCTGGATCTAGTTTTAAGTAACCTTACTGATAATATCCATGATTGTAAAGTCCTACCCCCTTTAGGGTCTAGCGATCATGCTATGGTATGCTTTAGTTACAAGGGAAGGCTGGGCAATGGTCATAGGAGTACTCAAGCATACAAATATCATAAGGCAGACCTTGTCAGTATGAGAAAGGTCCTGGCCTCTTGGAATTGGGAAAAGGATTTTGAAGGGCAAACACTAGAGCACATGTGGGAACTTGTGATAAACAGAATTGTTTCCCTCACACAAGTGTATACTCCAGTGGTTCATCAATATGAAGGGGCTCACAAATCATGCCCTCAATGCATGACAGCGAGTGTGAGGATATCAATCAAAAAGAAAAATAAGGCATATAGTAGAGCCAAGAAAAGTGGCAGTAAGAAATGCTGGGAAAACTATAAGAAGCTCTTAAAGAAATCTAAATTTAACATCAAACATGCTAAGCAAAAGCATGAGCTCAGACTTGCCCAAAGGGTGCAGGACAATTATAAATCCTTCTACACCTATATAAACAATAGAAGGGGTGGAAGTAAAACTGTTGGACCCCTTAAAAGCACGGATGGTAATATGGTTACAGACTGTCTAAAAATGGCTGAGCAGTACAACTTTTTTGTTTCTGTTTTTAACAAAAAGATATTTCCCAGATCAAACCATAATGACCAACCCTCCACTACTGCTCCCCTCATTACAAAAGAGGATGTCCTTAAAAGACTCCTGAGCCTAGACCAGAACAAATCACAAGGCCCAGATGGACTACATGCCAGAATAATAAAAGAACTGGCAGAAATACTAGTTGACCTGATCACGACCATTTATCGAAAGTCACTAGATGAGGGTCTGGTCTTAGAGGCCTGGCAACAGATGTTAGTGGTGCCAATCTACAAAATGGGCACCAAACAATATATTGAGTTACAATAGTGAATTTCAACGAGCTACTATGAACCTTGTCTAAATAAAGCTCTGATTAACCTATGCTACCTATGATCAATCCGGAGGCCAAATCTTAGCGAGGATTTTGACATCTGTGATAATGAGACTGATAGACCTATAATGTGATGATACTTTGTTGTATGGATGTTGGTAAATAACCAATATCTTTTGCTTCGTGGTATACTTTTAATAATAATGAAGTGATAATATCAAAGGATGTTTTATAGAAATTCTACGGAAAACTATGTATACCTGAGGTTTTATTTGGTTTTAATTATACAATGGGCTCTCACATTCCAGAACTCTCGTTGGCTAACTGGCACATTCCTAGCGTTGTAAAATTTAACATTACCAACGTAAAAGGTGCCAGCCAACTGCATCACCAGTCCCAACTGTGAAATAAATTCGATCCGCCACCTTGACTTCCTGCTAAACTGTGCCACTGCAGCCAGAGATTCCAAACAACAGACTACTTTTAAAGTCACAGACCCCAACAGTCCCGCAACCCATTTTATACCTACCCAAAACAAGCACAACAATAACCTATGACATGGTTCAGAACTCTCCCTATCCACTGACTCACTCTCTTTCCCTGGACATGCCGCTCTGCTCTCTGCATAGCTACTTGTCAGTTTACAGTTAAAACTAATTACTAACTGAAAAATGTACCTGCTTTACCGAGAAGACCAACAGCTTAAGTTTTCAAATTCACTGTGTCGGTTACTCCTCGGCATATCACACCATCTCGTATTCCAACTCCGGCTACAAAAGCAAACTGAAAAAGACAAGCACATAATTTCATTCTAAAAAAAAAAAAGCCTAGGATCGAGACTTCAATAAACAGAATTCCTGCATAAAATCCCTGACGTAAAGCAGGCGTTAACACTTAACAATTTTGACCTTTGCTGTTCTGAGCCCTCTGACCTTACACCTTCTCCACTGTTCTAAGAGCTGATGCAGACGGCATAAAAAAACAAAACACCTATTTTCTGGCAGTTTTGACAGACCACATACATAAACACTACACAACAATCCAGTACTATTTTTTGTCGTGGAAGAATAAACTAAATAAAAATGATTTATAATACAAAAAACAATATCTTTTTCTTTTATTTTTTTAACCTAATATAAAGTGGACCATTTGTTATCGCAATAAACCACTCCAGGGTTTTGGTGATGCTGGGATTTACCCACACCTGCATGGTTTAGTCACTCGGCCTGTGTCCTCGTGACTGAACCACGGCAGGCGTGGGTAAATCCAACATCACCAACACCCTGTCGTGGTTTATTGCAGTGGAGAGTTGTGGGATATTAATGTTGTTTCAGAAGTCATCTATGTCTTTGTCTGAATTATTGGTTGTATTACGTTTCCATATGTTAGCATAATGACCACAGAAGGGATTATTAATATGTTGGAGCTCTGTAACTATTGCAACTATATCCTCATTTTTAAGGCTACGCTGTTTTTTATTACTATTTTGTTTAAGGCACATAACTAATAGTTTTTGGGATTTATGACCTGATGTTCCATCATTTATTTTATTTTTTTTATTTGAATGTCTGCCTCTCCCCGTAGTATTTCCTTATATTCTAATTTGTGTTTAGCCAATTTCTGCCATAAGACCTCTGAATTAGTAATAGCTAACTTTTTTTGTAATTGTTTCAGCATGTCCAATTGTTCCTGAATTTTTAAATTGTTTTGTTTCTTAACTCTAGATGCCAAACTAATAAACCTTCCTCTTGTAAAATATTAAAATGCCTCCCAGGTTGCTTCTCATAATGTATCCTCTGGTATATTAAACAATAAGAATTCCAGGAAGTCATCCCTAAGTAAATTCACATGCTGTGGGTTTTCTTTTCCTTTTTGTATTGTTTCTTTTTACCACCGTCACGCTGCTATGGTAGCCACTCCTTCAGGCATGCCAAGGACACTTCTCAATCCATCCTGTCCCCTGAGCCACTGTTGTCAGATGGCAGCCACCCCAGGGTGACCCGGTGTAACCCTTAGCCGGGCGGGTCCCTCTCCTCCGAAGGGAAAGGCACCAGCCTAGGCAGGACAGATCAGCACAAGATCTTGACCCTGAGGTACTGCTGAGGCGGATGGCTGCAGAGGTGTTGATGGCCTCGGGGAGCCGGGCGACCGTCATCCGGTGTAACATGGAGCATTTTCTGGTTTTCTGGTATGCTTCCCTCCTACGCTGTTGTGCAGTGCTCCTGGTCTCCCCCAGAGGCCGCTGTCAACTGACATCAGCCCATAAGCCACCCCAGGAGAGGAGAGACGTCCTCCGGATGCTCGACCCTCTCCTTCCCCTGCCAGCCTCCGGCATCCAGAGTCTGTTCCCGAACCCGGGTCACCAGCGTGGGTCGAGGTAAGGCAGCAGTGCCGGCGTGTTGTGGGTTTTCAAGCAAAAAATTATTCATCATCCATCTTCCTTGATTACTTCTTAAAATCCCCCATCTTAAAGTATTCGTCACTGGGGAGTGATCTGAGAACACAATCAGATGAATTTGGGTTTCCATCATGTCATGGGCACAAGATTGGGGTATGAAAAAATAGTAATTTCCTGACCCTGTATATGCAGTGGGAGAAAAGGTGTATTCTCTGGATGTGGGATTAAACATCTTCCAAGAGTCTTCTATTACGTCTGCTAAATCCCTATCAGATTTTGCAACATATATGTTTTGTTGGATCTATCCAATAATGGGTAAATTATACAATTTGAATCCCTACCCAAAAAGATAGCACTTTTTTGTGAAAGTCGTCACCCTGTCTCTACACTCTGGAAAGATTTTATATGATCCATTAGAAGGAACATAGATATTAATTAAAGTCACTTCAACAGCATTTGACGTTCAATTCACAATAATAATTATTGACTACAAATTAGGGTGTTTCACTTTCCAGGGTTGAATCTCTTACATCACTTCCAAACTGCTCATGCCTGAGCACCCCTGAGATAAGCTTCCATTTGACAGCTTGTGCGTCTAAGCAGCCAATCTCATTGAAGGTAAACACATAGAGGCGTAAGGGCTAACAGAGACAGTAATGAAAGCAGCAGAATTACTACAGACTAGGAGATGGATTTATTGGAGTATTGATTTGTTTTGTTTTTTATTCAGGTAGGAATCAAATGCTACTGCATGTAGTTGTTTTCATGCCACTTAGCATAAGTCTCAAAAACATGTCACCATAAACAAATGAGGTTCTGTGACGTGGGAGGAGGGAGAGAAATGGAGCTTTCCATTCGAACTTGCAAAGAGTCGCCACTGGTAAACGGAAGCTTTTAGTTACAGTGGCACACTGAAGCAGAAGGAAAGTGTGCATTTCAGTGGTATTTATGAGGGATATCCACAGTCGTTCAGGGAAGTCTCAGATGAAGTAGCTGACTGTAGAATCAAATCAAACAGTAGCTGCCATGTGATTATATTATGCTGGTTCTGAGGGGAAAAATACTACATTTCTGAGAAGCTGCTTTTTTCTTTTTATATATGGCAATAGTCCATCAACCTATCCCTTCCCTCCTACTGCCCACTATTCCCTTAACCTATATTATCTTACCCCCTTGTGTCATCCTTCAATCCATTTCTCCCCACAGGCCCTTCATTCCCTTAACGTATTATACTTTAACCCACTCCCCTCCTTTCTGAGGCAGTTTTTCGCTCCTTCTGCTTACCTCCTTTGGTGTCTAGTTTTCCATCCCTTCCATCTCCCTTTACTTCCCTTCTCTTGGTATTCCCATGCTGCTGAATCAGTTAACCCGTGTTTTGATTTGTATCTTAGTCCTTATATTCCTGTATTTTAGAGTAGCAGTTTTAGTTTATTATTGTGTATCTCTACCACTGTTATTATCCTTGTACTCTGCTTTTTTTAGACTACAGTTGTTTATTTATTTCCTTGTATTCCGTTCGCGTATCATTGTACATTCTTAAAGTTATATATGTGTATGTGTGTGTCCTTCCAATACATCCTTGTAAATGAGCCATTTGAATGGTGTTATCATGGTAAAATAAAGTTGAACTGAATAGTGATTGTAACTAAAGCTGTACCCTGAAAACACCATTTGTATATGAGTAGAGTGCAAAACGGTCTAAAAATCATGTCATCAGAGTGAACATGTAATTTGTAATCCTGCAGGGTGAAGTGGAAAAATGTATGCTTTGCAAACCAGGTATACCCTTCGGCAGCCGCACAGTACTGCTGAAGGATGAGTATACCCATCGATGGCCACCTAAGGGTTAAAGACCAAGAAGTGCCACCAGTAACAACTGTAACGCAGACATTGTCGAAGGGAACATAATTGAGAAAAACAAAAGTTTTCTGACTCTTGTGCCTACTAAAGGAAGGTTACTGTTGCTATGGAGTGAATGAACGGAGACAGGAGAACTGTTGAAATTGCCCTGAGCCTTGTGCTACCATATGCTTGTGTAATGACACTAAAAAAAAAAGTTGGTTTGTGGCTTCAAACTACAGTTGGAGTTCCTGTTTGAGGGAAACTATTGTGGTGACTTGCCCAGACTGTGAAGGGATGATGAGGAGATGCTGAATGAAATGGGAACAGCTGTGAGTAAAAAAAAAAGTTAAAAAGAAAATGTTGAATGGTGCAGTTATGCTGTCGCTATGAAATCATAGTGGGTCTTGTAATTGAGATAAGATGTATTATCGATGTTGAAAACACAAAGAACTTAATAGTTAAAAGAAATAAAATTGCTGGCCTGGTGGCGCTGAAGATTGAAGCGCTGAGTGCAACACCTTGTTCCTCACCCATGACCCAGGTTTGGGAACGGACTCAGGTCGTCGGGGTTCAGCAGAGGAGGAGAGGCTTGAGTGTCCTGAGGATTGCCCTTCTCGCCTGTGGAGTGTTGGGATATGTGCCCCCTGTACCAGTGATCCCAGTGGAGTCTGGAGGAGCAGTACTCATGGGGGCACCTGGCAATGAGAGTGGGTGGCTGTGGGCATCCTGTGGGCGAGGACAGGAGCTTAGTGTGCACTGGACATCATTGCATATCCACGGGGCACCTGGCAATGAGAGTGGGTGGCTGTGGGCATCCTGTGGGCGAGGACAGGAGCTTAGTGTGCACTGGACATCATTGCATATCCACGACCTAAGGGATCCCGAAAGGAAAAACCCTCATGATGAGCAGCATGGCTCCACCAATGAACAATCATCCACAAGGCCAAATAAATCCCATTGTATGTCAGGGTGGGGGTCAAGGGTGAAGCTGTCATTTCCCCCAGTTCACCTCCTTCTGAGGGGGCGCTCTGTGGGGGTAAGCTATGGTCCTTCGGCAGTGGCTGAGGCTGGCTAAGAGAATCATTGAGCATTTGCAGAACTGGCAGAGAAGGGGTTAAGTTCTCCCCAGCCATCTGTGTGAGAGCAAAAATAGAATGTACAAAAAAAGAATAATAAAACTACTGAACGAATTCATCTTACCATTAAATTGACACAGATTAACAGATAATTACTAAGCACGAGAAATAGAGACCCGAGTGCAGCAGGTATTTTGACTGAATGGTAGACATAATTCCAATTATTTTACATTGTCGGCAGGGGCAGGTGCTAGTACTGTAGACTTTATTTGCGTTTTTCCATGGCAATTAGTTAATTGTAAAGAAATGAATGTTGTCTTGAGACCAGAGAGCTATCATTATCCTATCCGGCTTCTCTAACAGTAAATAAAGATATCAAAATACAAGGTGTAGCAAGATAAGGATTTATTTGTTTGCCTAATATTGAAGTACGCAACCAAAAATGAATAACAATATCCAGTAAGATAGAATATGAAATAAGTAAACATATTATACATTGGGGAAACTCAATTAAGCCTATATATGTTCTCTCAACAGCATCAAGCTAGCGCAATAATTAATTTAATTTATGAGATAGGTCAACAGATAATTCCAATAATCGATACTCCACACAGAAACATTTCTCCAGAAACATGGTTCGACAAAGAATGCAAAAATTTAAAATCACATTTATATAAAATAATAAGGAAAGTAAGGAACAACCCAACTACAGAAGGCCATAAATACATTAATAAAATCAGAAAAGAATATAAACATTTATTAAAAATAAACAATACATGTACAAAATGAAGAACTGGGAAAAGCTGTTGGATGTACTTAGATCAAAAAATGACAAAACATTCTGGCTGTGTGTTGCAAAAGAAGTAGGTGGTTAAAGTCCAAATATTGATGTGTATGTATCTCCCTTAATTGGATTGAATATTATCAAAACATTTTCTTTAGTGAGGATTCAGAAAACTCGAGATTCTCCCTACCAGAATAATATTTTTTTCTTCCTATAAATATAACGCTATCAGAAATTGAAAAAGCAATTAAAAGTATGAAATCCAATAAGGCGCCTGGTCCAGATGTGATTCCTGCAGGAATATACAAGGTTGAAATCACTTGGTGGAGTAACTTGGTTATTTTGTTTAACAAACTGATTATGGAAAACTATGTCCTGGAAAGTTAGAAAGGCAATATTATTATCCAAATACATTAAAAAGGTAGCTTAAAATTCCCAGATAATTATGATATGCCAATGCTACCATGACTTTTCGACAGTACAGCAACAACGGCACCAGGTCGCTGTAAAACATTTGGTCCTGTGACTCCCTTCATGCCGACCACAAATGTGGTCGACATAAGGGAGTTGCTGTAACACCAGTCGAAAAATAATTTGTCGATTGACTATCATGGATTTGAAACTTTTTGGCCAATAAGCCTAACAAATTGTATGAGCAACATTTTCACTAAAACTATATTACATGGGTTGGATAAATGGGTGAAAGATACAAATTTATTAAACAGATTTCAAGCTGGTTTCAGAAGAAGTTTCTCAACCATTGACCAGATATTTGTTTTACATCATATCTTTGAGAAATATTACATTAATAAAAAGATCCCTATTTATATCGCCTTTATCGATTTTAAAGGTTTTTTTGATCAAATCAATAGAAACCTGTTGTGGAAAAATTATGTAAGTAACATATCGATCCAACAATGTTAAGAATTATAATGAATGTATATACTGATAATTGCACTAAAATTATATATAATTTGCAAGGGAACTTAACCAAGCCTTTTATTTCTAACTTGTGAGGTAAGCAAGACTGTATCCTAGCACCATTTTTATTTAATTTGTTTATAAATGATTTATATAAAAATTAATACACACTCCCCAACAGTTAATGGTGTGTCTGTCCCATTACTACTTTACGCAGATGACTTAGCTCTAATTTAATTTTGCCTATCGGTTTAAAAATATATCTGCAGGTGTTGCAAAAATATTCTATAAGTAATCAAATGGTAATTAATATCTGAAATAAAAATTATGACTATTGGTAAACGAACAAACAACACAATTTAGAAAAAGATATTTTTTTTTATCTAAGTGTCAGATTACATATACATTTGGGATAAGAGCTCTTTTACAAAGGTTCCACATCAGTAGAAAGGACAACAGATTAAACATACTAACATACATACTAAAATGCCAGCAGAATTGGCCTAACGGTCTTTCGTGTCTGCTCGTTTGGTCAGCCCCCACCCTGGGTGCTGACCTTGCTGTCCCCCTCGCCTTCTCTGGCTTCTCCCTTCCCAGTTCCGGATATTCTTGCTGCATTGGATTTTGCTTCCAGAACCCTTCCCCTGTACCTGTCCCACCCCCTCTTGAACCCCTCCACTGTCTCTGCCTCCACCAGCCCCCTAGGTAGTGCATTCCATGGCTCCACCACCCTCTCAGTGAAGTAGCACCTCCTCCTTTCTCCCCTGAATCTTCCCCCCTCCAGCTTCCACCCATGCCCTCTAGTGGCCCCTTCCTCCTTCCTTCAAAGCACCCTGACTGTTCCTCCCCCATTTACCCTCTTCATGTACCTGAAGACCTCTATCATGTCCCCCCGGTCCCTTCTCTCTCTCTAAGCAGGACAGTAAAGTATGGTACAATAAAGTGTAAATAGGAGGTACAAAAATTATAATGGACACAAAATCATAATGGACAGTCAACGTAAAACAACAGAGACACATTATGCTAATCAGATTCAGGCACATGAAAATGCATTCATTACATTGATATCGATCAGCAGGCTTTGCCAAGACAAACAGGGTATAGGAAGGAGTGTGGGAGGGTGGGCTTGGAAGAGTAAGAGACGGGGGTGGGAGTGGAAAATGTGCAGAGAGATGGGACAAGGTGAGGGGAGGAAGGGGAAGGGGAGGTGGGGATGCAGGGGAAGGGGTAAGAGGTAAGAGTGCTAGGTTAATATGAAAGACGTTGAGTGCCAAGGTTGAGGTTTGGGAAAACATGGTTAAGGGAGACAGACACAAGTGCTAGCTGTAGAGAGTAGTGACCGAAGTTTAGATTTGAATTGGCAAAGCTTAGTTTTGGAGGAGGTGTCACTGTTGAAAGCATTCATCCAGAGCGAGGCCCTGTAGGGGAACAATCTTTGCCCCTGGGTAGTTCAGCAATGAGGGAACTGTAGGAGCTGAGATTCAGAACCTCGGGTGCGGCATGGATTATGAGGGTCTCTGAGAAAATTTTGTACTCCAGGTGGCAAGAGGCCTGAGGTTATTTTATTGGCCATCAGGCACATTTGGTATTTGATGCAATTTTTAAGCTATATCCAACTGGTTAGGGAGTAGAGGCCACACGTGTGGGTGAGATGGTGGGCTCCTGAGTCAGTATGACATGCCTTGTTAAGAGCAGTGGAGATATGCCGGACGACAGTTGCAGTCGCAGAGCCATAGATGATTAGTCCATGGTGAATTATAGAAATAACAGAGCTCTGTGCAGCTATTCTTAAGGCTTCAGGGGTCAGAGATCACTTGTGTCTGTAGAGTAGACCAATACGAATATTTACAGCTTTAGCAATGTTATCTATATGCACCTCATATGATACGTTGCTGTCTTTGGGGACTCCAAGATACTTAAAGAATTGTACCTGTTTGAGGGCAGTACCAATGCAGTTAGTAATAGTCAGAGGATGTTGCCTATGCTTGTTATGGGAGCTGCTGAAGAGCATAAGCTTAGTTTTTTTTATTGTTTAGTATCAACTTGTGATGACTAAACCATTTCTGTACCAAGGCAAATCCAAATTGTAGCTGGATCTCAAGGGATATAGGCTCCGGGTGAGTTGTGTACATTTCGGCATCATCTGCATAGAGTAGGATTTGTTCAGGGCAGGAGCTTGGGAGACTGTTTAGAAAGAGACTAAACAGGAGTAGGCCCAGAACGGAGCCTTGAAGAACCCCAGAATGAACAGATCTTGAGTCAGAGAGGACAACGCCAATTTTGACTTGTTGAGTGCGGTTGTCCAGATAACTTTTAAACCAGGTAGTGGAGTCAGAGAGCCCTGCATTAAGTAATTGTGTGTGTATAGAACCGGTGAATTCCACAAAGGCCAAGGTGGTGCTATGCCCTTTTTTGAACCCATGTTGTTAGGCACGTTGGATCTTATATTTGTCAAGATATTTAGTAAGTGGTCAGCTACAATGCATTCAAGAGCCTTAGAGAGAGGTGGTATACTGTTGCATAATTATTGAATAATAATAGAATTGAAGTAATAACGACATTCTACTATTTAGGATATCATTTTTCATATAGTATTAAAAGTAATACTCTTTTAATGTACAGTATATTGAAAAAAAAATTAAACAATCAAAAAATGCCCTACTGAGGTTCAACTCCCAGTATGGCAGGTATTCTCTATTTCCCATGTTGAGAGCTACTGAAGCAAAAATTGCGTGATGACTAAACCATTTCTCTACTGAGGCAAATCCGAGTTGTAGCTGGTTCTCAAAGGAACTAGGCTCTGGGTGAGTTGTGTAAATTATGGCATCATCTGCATAGAGTGGGATTTGTTCAAGGCAGAAGCTTGGGAGACTGTTTAGAAAGAGACTAAATAGGAGTTGGCGCAGAATGGACCCTTGAGGAACCCCCAGAGTGAGCAGATCTTGAGTCAGAGAGGACATCACCAATTTTGACTTGTTGAGTGTGGTTGTCCAGACAACTTTTAAATCAGGCAGTGGAGTCAGTGGAGAGCCCTGCATTAAGTAGCTGTTTCAATAGTAGAGGATGATGGACAGTGTTGAATGCTTTTGTCAAGTCGATGAAGGAGCACCAACTAATTGACCATGGTCCAGGGCTGTGTATTGAACGGTGAATTCCATATGGGCCAAGGTGGTACTATGCCCTTTTCTGAACCCAGGTTGTTGGGCACATTGGATCTTATTTTTTTTATTTCTTTTATGGAAACATTTTTCCACATAAGTACTCAATGGATGTTACAGAGATTGTGTTAATAATTTTCAAAGGCAAAATATATTTCATGACATTTCAGATGTGCATTTTCTAATTCTTGATAAGCAGTTGATTGAATATGTTTGCTGGTAGGTAAAGCTTCTAGACAATGACAAGTCAGGTTTAGTACAACCTTATAGATACTTTTTTTTAATTTGGGTAGTTTTTATATACTCAGATCTAGCTGTTCTGAAGCTATATATTGGATCCACACCTTCTATTTCAGCGTCCGTGATGTGGATCTTCCCCGCTGTTCAGCCTTAAAGGTCTCGATTTTATAAATTTCAGACATTTTTCTTCTCCATTCTGGACAGTCGGGATCAGGGTTTTCATCCAACATCTAGTAATTGCCTTCTTGGCCGCTAAGAAACAATGTGGAAGCAAGGATGTCTCCCACAGGGGAGCATGGTCGTGATGTATCCCCATTATAAACTGTTTAGCAGTAAGTTCCACTGGTTCATTAAAAATAATGGTTAGTTCGTTTTGAAAGGTTAACCAAAAGGGCATGGGGTATGGACTGGACCAGAAAACATGCTCCCAGCGTGGCTCGGCAGCATCCACATTTCCTACAACATTTCCCGTACTCAATGGGGAGGTATTTCATTAGTGTTGGCAGAGCTCTGAAGTATCTTAAATGGCATTTCCATGCAAACTCCATCCAGTAGGGATGAGGTGGATTTATCTCAGTTAAAGAGGATCTTGACCAAGATTTGGGGGGGAATTTCTGTTTGGAGGTCTTTATTCCAGGAGGCTAATATAGATGTTGTGGAAATAAAGAGCCCATTCCAAAGCTCTTTATGCATAAGGCTTATCAAGTAGGATCCCAAATTTCCTTTATTCTCTTCAATAAAGAGTTTAAATAATTCAGGAGTTGGAACAGGTAATTTGGAGGGAATTATAGTATTTTGGAGGATATGATTTCGAATCTGAAAATATCTAAATTGGTTGGTGTTTTTGAGGGAAAATGAGGATTGAAGTCTATCAAATGGAATAATTCCATCTGTGGAAAAGAACCGATAGAAATGTGATAAACCCATATCACGCCATCTAGTGAAGGCGTGATCCATATATATTGGGGTAAATTTTTCATCTTGTGATATTAGCTTACAGTATTCATATATTTTTTGAGTGGGTCCTCCTTTTCTGATCTATTTCCAGAGTTTATATGTCTGAGCCGTTATTTCTGTTAGTGCTGAAAGGTTAAGAGATCTATTGTTGGAAGAAAATAGAATCTTTTTTATGTCGTATAAATCATTGATTTGAAATTCTATAGTTTTCCATGGAGAATTATAAGACTCAGTCAGTCATAATATTAGAGTTCTAAAAAATGCTGCTTGGGCATATAAATAAAAATCTGGAAAGTTTAAGCCTCCCTGGAGTAAAAATAGTTTTAGAATGGGTAACCTGATAATGGGGTGTTTTTTTTCCCCCATATAAAGTTCTGTAGGATTTTATTCCAGGAGGGAAGGTAAAACTTAGAGGAGAAATAGGGGATGGTCTGAAGGAGATAAAGCATTCTGGAAAGGTTATTGATACGAATTATTGATATTCTTTGATGCAGGGGGATGCAAATTGGGGACTACCTATCTAGATCTGCCTGTATCTGGAGTGTAAGAGGTTCATAGTTAGATAATGCTAGGACCCCTGGATCAGAAGGGAGGTGAAAGCCTAAATATTTTATTTTGGTTGTTTGCCATTTAAATGGAAAGGATTTTCTTAGCTGGGGGGGAGGGGGAGAAATTAAAAGACAATATTTCAGTTTTGTTTATATTAAGTTTAAAATCTGACAGATTTTCAAAGTGCTATAGGATGTTCCAAGTGGATGGAAATAGTTGTGTGGGAGATAATAGGGTTAACATAATGTCATCTGCAAATAATCCTATTTTATATTCTTTTTGGCCTAACGGGATTCCTTCTACTGTGGGAGTGTTACAAAGTAGAGCTGCTAGGGGCTCTATGAATAAAGCAAAAAGGTAAGGGGAGAGAGGACAGCCCTGTCTGGTCCCTCTACCCAATGAAATGGGCTGACACAATGAACCATTAACATGTATACATGCTTTAGGGAGTTGTATATTGTTTTAAACAGGTTATAAATTGGGGAAGTGAAACATTTTATGTGTTTCCTTAAAAGGGCCAAGACACAGATCGAACACCTTTTCTGCATCTAAACTAATGAATACCAATGGAATTTGTCTGGTTTGTACAAATTCTTGTAGTAAAAGAGCTCTTCGTATATTATCAGATGTATTCCGACTTTTGATAAAACCAGATTGGGCAGGGTGTATTATGTGAGGGATTATATTTTCAAGTCTAGCTGAGAGAATAGCCATATAGATTTTAAAGTCAACGTTTAATATTGAGATTAGGTGATATGATCTGGGGTCTGTAGGATCTTTGTTAGGTTTTATTATTGGTGCAATAGTTGCATAGTCCCATGAGGACGAGGGGACCGCTTCGGAGACCTCATTGAAGAGAGCGAAGAGTTTTGGAGTTAAATCCTTTTTAAGTTTTTTGTACTACTCCGATGTGTATCCATCTGGTCCTGGGCATTTTCTTGATTTTATTTTTTTATTGTTTCCTCTATTTCCAATGTTGAAAGTGGAGCTTTTAGGGAGTTAATTTGAAGAGGGGTGAGAGTTGGTAGATCTGCTTGTTTCAGGAATTGTATAATTTCAGCTTGGTTGGGTGTGTTATTAGTGGAATATAATTTAGTAAAATAGTTTGTGAAGGCTTTTTGGATGTGGGACATGGAGTGATGTGTCTGTCCTGAAGTATGGTTTTTAAGTCGGAGTAATTGTTGAAGTAGCCTTGTTCGCTCTTAATGTACGAGCCTGGTTTTTGATGCTCCTGGGCCCTCCCTCGTGAATAGCCTGGCGTGAATAGTACAAAAAATGTAAATTACGTACCTACCGTAATTCTAGATCTTCTTGGACGAGTCTCCACCACTCATTCACACTAGTGGGATCTGCGCCGGAGGCACTAGGACCCATCGGGAGCAAACTTTTTGCTGGAGGGTCGGCGCGAGTGATGGCGCCGTGAGCGGTGGCTCGCGCAGTAATGACTATCTCGGTGACGACCCTCCAACCGCCTCAGTACCTTTTTTTACCAAGGAGGTGCAGCGCAACTAACGTAAAGAGTAAACCTAACCTTAGAAAACGGACATAAGATAGCTAGGACGACCCGTGTAAGAAGGGTCAGCAAAGAAGTCTTCATGGCCTAAAGATTTGAGGGAGTGAAGACCAACACAGCGGTGAGCTCGGGGGATGGAGGGTGGGCGTGTGAATGAGTGGTGGAGACTCGTCCAAGAAGATCAAGAATTACGGTAGGTACATAATTTACATATCTTCCTGGACATAAGTCTCCACCAGTCATTCACACTAGTGGGAGAGTACCAAGCTGATAATCCCCCAGAAGGGCGGCAGGGGAGCCAGAGCGCACACGCCTAGGGACAGAAGTCCATTAAGGATAGTTCTGCAAGGCGGAATGCGCCTGGCATGAACATCCAGTGCATAATGCTTAATGAAGGTATGCACTGAGCTCCAGGTGGCAGCGCTGCAGATATCTGCACTGGAACATTGCGATTCCGCTAGGGATGCCGCAACCGCCCTAGTAGAGTGAGCGTAAACTCTACCTTCTAATTTAACCTGTGCCATGGAATAGCAATGTCGAAGACATGCCACTAACCATGATGAGATGCATCTGATAGCGACAGGCTGACCCAGCCGGGTCTCGCTGAAGGAAACAATTGCTGAGTCTTGCGAAAATTCTTGGTTCTATCTAAGTAGAACCGCAAGGCTCTCTTAACATCCAAGGAATGAAGAGACCGTTCTCCTTCATTTTGGAAGTTCGCGAAGGAAGAGGGAAACACCAGAGGTTTGTTTAGATGGAATTCTGACACAACCTTGGGAAGAAATTTAGGATGAGTACGAAGAACTACTTTTTCCTTCTGGAACACAGTATACGGAGGATCCGTGAACCAGGGCATGTATCGCAGAGACCATGGGCTGAGGTAATGGCCACTAGGAAGGCTGTCTGCCAGGTAAGAAATTTCAGCTCACAGGTAGCTAGGGGTTCAAAGGCTTCCCGAGAGCATGTCTAGCACAAGGTTAATGTCCCAGGCTGCGACGGACGCCTAACAGGGGGTCTGGTATGCAGAATTCCCTTAAGAAATCTCTTCACCATAGGTAACTGAGCCAGAGACAAGGAAGAAACCGGCTCATGGTACGCTGAAATGGCACTAAGGTGAACTTTAACTGTGGCGTACTGGAGACCTGAGTTTGATAGGTCCAAAAGGTACTCCAGAACCTTGTCTGGAGGACAGGAAAAGGGATTCCAAGAGGACTTTGCACACCAGAGAGAAAAACGTTTCCACTTAGAAGCGTAAGTTTTTCGGGTAGCTGGCTTCCTGGCAGCCAGAAGGATGTCTGAGACTCTACAAGAGACGTTGAACCGGTTCACTTCTACCTCTTCAGGAGCCAAGCATGAAGGTGAAGTGACCTCAGGTTGGGCTGGACCAACGAACCCTGGGTCAAAAGATTGATTTGCAAGGGAAGTGGTCTCGGAGAGGCTGCCGACATACTGTTGAGTAGAGGAAACCATAGTTGCCGAGGCCAGGAGGGAGCAATGAGAATCATCTTGGTCCCCTGAGACTCAAATTTGAGGAGTACTCTGAATTAGAGAAGCGGTGGAAAGGCGTGAAGAAAGCGCTTTGTCCACCGCAGCCTGAACGCATCCTGACAGAAAATGCCAGGCCCTGATTTCTGGAGCAGAAGAGAGGCAGTTTGCGTTGAGTGGGATGCAATAAGGTCTGGGTCTGAGTCCCCACTCTTCGAACAGTGACCTAGCTACGGCTGGATCAAGAGACCACTCGTGAGGGTCTGCCTCCGTTCTGCTGAGGTGATCTGCTAAGTCGTTTTGTACACCTGGCAGATATATCGCTTGAATTAGAGACTTGTGCTCCAAGCACCACTCCCACACTCTCATTGCTTCCCTGCAAAGGGGATAAGAATGAGCACCGCCTTGCTTGTTGATGTAATACATCACAGCTTTGTTGTCTGTTTGAAGGAGAATGTTCTTGTGACAAAGAATATACTTCAACGCTCGGATTGCATAGAGGACTGCTCTCATCTCCAGGACATTTATGTGGAGCTGAGCTTCGAGCTGAGTCCATACACCTTGAGTGTGGAGAGAGCGACAGTGAGCTCCCCATCCCATTAGCGATGCATCTGTGGTGATGGAGATCTGATGATCCAGAGGAGCAAAGGGGAATCCTTCCAGGAGATTGCTCTCTTGATACCACCAGGTGAGAGACCTTCGTAGGGGCTCCATCACCTTGATGGGATAAGACTGGGGGTGAGAGGTCGGTGACCACTGAGCGGAGAGCATCCATTGGGTGGTCCTCATGTGTAATCGAGCTAGGGGTACAGTGAACACTGAGGACGCCATGAGACCCAACATACGTTGCATCGAGAGAGCTGTGACCGATCCGTTCTCCCCGATGTAACGGGCCATCTGAAGGATGTCGAGTCTTCTGTCCTCTGGAAGGAAAGCATTCGCGGAAGAGGTGTCCAAAGAGTCACTATGAAAAGGAGCCTCTGAGAGGGCTGCAGTTGTGACTTCTTCAGATTCAGCAGAACTCCCATGGATGTAAGAAGGCGAGAGGCAGTTTGAACGGCTTCCAGAGTCCTTTGGCTGGAAGGGCTTGCTAGGAGCCAATCGTCCAGGTAGGGAAACACTCAGAGTCCGAGCTTCCTGAGATGCGCTACGAGAACTGCACAACACTTTGTAAAAACTCGCGGCTTCGAGGATAGCCTAAAAGGCAGGACTCTGAACTGATAATGCTGACCCAGAACCACAAACCTCAGGAATTTGCGATGGGTCGGGTGGATGGGGATATGTTGGTAAGCGTCCTGCATATCCAGGGAGGCCAGCCAGTCGTGCTGATGTAGCAAAGGTAACAGGGTACCTAGGGAAATCATTTTGAATTTTCCCTGGGGAGGAATTTGTTTAACTTTCTGAGGTCTAGAATGAGGCGCATCCCCCCAGATTTCTTTGGAACCAGAAAGTAATGGGAGTAGAACCCTGTGTTTCGCTGATGCGGGGGCACCAGTTCTACTGCCCTGTTGTTTAGAAGGCCCTGGATCTTGGCGGTGAGGAGGTCTGACTGAGAAGTCGACAACCTGGGTTGTCGTTTGGGAGGACAATTCAGGGGCGTTTCCAAAAAATTGAGAGAATAACCCTCGCGAATTATCTGAAGGACCCATTTGTCCGAGGTTATGGACTTCCACTGGTTGTAGAAGTATATCAGATGATCTCCCACCGGAGGAGAAAGTTCCACCTCGGGCAGTGTGGATGGAACTGGGGCCGGCAATTCATAAGATAGCGCTGGGGGCTTTAGGCCCCGCGCTTGCTGCCAAGGCTTCTTTTGAGGTTGGGCAGGTTGGCTTTTATGGAAGCTTCCTCACCTCTGCTTCGAAGGACTGACTTACTCATGAAACTGACGCTATCTTACATGCCCCCGAGAGGGGGCAGGTGAGGTCTAGCCAATTCTAATGGTTTAACGGTCTTCTGAGTGGCCTCTAGGGCTTGCTCTACCTGAGGACCCAAAAGATACAGCCATCAAAGGGCAACGCCATTACCTGCTGCTGAGCATCATTCGTAGTTGGAAGAGCAGCCAGGAATGGCGCCGAGTACAAATACCCGCGGCTGCTGAACGAGAAGCAGTGTCAAAGCGTCCATGGCGGCTTTGACCTGTTGGTTATTGACTCAATACTCTGGTAACGGTTAGAAGAAGCTCTGACTTGGAGTCGGAATCTGGAAGAGCTTCAACCATTTCGTTTCATAGAGTGCCACAGGATATACTCATACTGAGAAAATAGCCTTGATAGCTGGCAATCACCCTACTTAAAGTGGAGGCAGCAAAGACTCTCTTACCTAATGTATCAATTTTACGAGACTCTTTGTTAATAGGTCGAGCTGTAGTAGCTTGAGGAAGAACGAACTTGTCATTCTCTGCCAGGACTACAATAGGATCCGCAAAGGCTTGGAATGCCAAAATGGGACGATCCTTGGGAGCTGAATATTTCTTATCAATGGATGAGCCACTGAGGGAATAAGAGCAGGATTATTCCATACCATTTGAGACAGCGTCTCGAAGGAAGGTTGAATCGGAGGAGTCAAATCCGTAGGGATCTCCGAAGCATGAAGATACTGGAGTCTTAATATTTCCCAGGATCGATGTCTGTAGTCTGAGAGAAAGAGTGGATCTCAGGTTCTGCAACAGAGACTTAAAGACAGGTCCTCGACCACAGGCTCTGTAGCAGTGAAAGATCCTGTTTCACTCCACTTCATCACCCATCAAGGTCTGGGTCAGCTCAACATCATCTCCTGATAGTCCAGGAAGGACTGTTTGGACAGGAAAGAAGGAGTGAAAAATAGGAGAGGAGGAAAGAACAGATAGAAAGGGAGAGTCCCAAGGGCCCCCGCACCGAGGAGGCTAAGGGTGGCGCCGTGGGCACCACCCCGGCACTGAAGAAGCACACGGCACGCGTGCGCCTCCAGTGCCAGCGAACCTGGCCCGGTAAGGACCATGACCTTGGCTAACGATTACCCCTTAAGACCCATGAGCGCCGGACAACACCCAAGGCCCATGAGCGCAAAAGCAGCGCCGACAAGTGCACAGACCCCACCGGAGCGTAGAGGACACCCTGGAACCTGGAAAGCAAGATAGGGAAAACACAGGAGATAAGGGCATCGGTGCTGGCCCCCGCAGCCATGTGAGGGAACACCTAAGCGTGGTCGCTGGCACCGGAAGGAGGCGCCCAGCGACTAGGAAGGTCAACGCCTACCTGATCGCCCGATGAGCCAGAGGCTCCGGGGCAACGAGACCAGGCAGAAGAACCAACCTCGAGCCCATCGCTCCATAAGAGCGGCCACTGATGAAACTGCCATCTGGAGCCCTACCTATAGCGGGTGGGGCTCCGATGTCGAAAGATGCGAGAAAGGAAGGTGGCGACTCGAAGAAGAGACCGGCAACTAGCTACGATAACCGACCATCGGCGCGAGCGTATCAGAGGCGACCTCGAGTGATACCTTCTCTTTTGACCTGTGGGCCAAAGAAGGACTTTCGAGGCGAACAGGTGCCAAGAATGCGACCGTTTATTTTATGCCAGCGGGACGCCCATCCCGGGCATCGGACTGACCGTTGTCGGAACCCCTGAGGAGAAGGGGCTGACGGACCCAGCCCGACTGACTGAACAGCTTTCATACGAAGTCCCTACCGTCACCTGACCTGCTCATGGTGACTCCATCCAGTAGGCCGAGACTTCTTTAGTATAAGTTAAATTTTAAAATATAACGGAAATATAATGAAATAGAATAAAATTAAGCGATACTACTATCGAGATAATATTACAAAAAAATAAACTGAAAACTATGCACTAGTTTGAAGTTTGACTCCCGACAGGCGAGCGACTTTGTCACTGAAGCGCACTCGACGGCGGGAAAAAAGGAACTGAGGCGGTTGGAGGGTCGTCGCCGAGATAGTCATTACCGGCGAGCCAGCTCGCGGCATGCCACCATGCTCTGGCGCCATCTCTGGCGCCAACCCTCCAGCAAAAAGTTTGCTCCCGATGGGTCCTAGTGCCTCCGGCGCAGATCCCACTAGTGTGAATGAGTGGTGGAGACTTATGTCCAGGAAGATTTGCTGTACTTCATTATCAGGTATCTTCTGGAGGTCCGCTTTCGTGCTTCTTATCAAGAGCTGAAGGTCTGCATCTCCTTCCCTATATAGCATCTGTTAGTTTTTCTAATTGATTGGACAATCTGTGGTATTCAAAATTCCTTTCTCTGTTTTTCCTAGAGGCATATAGTATCAATTCTCCCTGTATTGTGGCTTTCATTGCATCCCATTGTATGGCTTGGAATATATCTGGGTCTGAATTTTCAGAGAAGAATCAGGAAATCTTGGAGGAAAGGCCTTCGATCAATTCGTGATCTGATAGTATTACGGGATTAAGTCTCCAGAGCGTTCTCTTTCCCTCTCGCCCTAAATCCAAAGAGATGATCAGTTGGTGATGGTCTGATATCAGTTTGGGGCTTATAGTAATATCTTGAATTATTGATAGGTGTTCACAGGTTGTGAGGATATAATCTAGTCTAGAATGCATTTTAAATCTAGGGGAGTAATAAGTAAAACCTGGGGCAGAAGGGAATATCCGGCGCCAGACATCGATCAATCCTAAGTGTTCTATAGTTGATTTGAATTGTCTGGCCGTCTTGTTGTTTCTATAATTTTGGGGTTTTGAACAGTCTAGTTGGGGGATTAGGGTTAAATTCAGATCTCCTCCCATGACTAATTGTCCTTGCATTAGGTCAAGTAGAGTGGATATGAATCCTCTATATGCTGGAAAAGTGGATTGGGGGGGAATACACACTGGCTAAGGCTATTTGTTTACCATATAGTAGACCTTGGATTATTACGTAGCGGCCATTGGCATCTACATGTGTTTGGTGGATTTCTAGGGGTGCACTCCTAGGTATTAGGATCGCTGCACCTCTTTTCCTCCCTCTGGGGTGGGATGAGGCGACCACCCTATATCCTCCGTCCCAACTCAGCTTAAGGTGTTCTGTGTCAGAAAGATGGGTTTCTTGTAAAAAAAATTAGGTCTGCAGTCTGCTTGGATAAATGCTGCATCAGCCTTGCTCGTTTGATTGAGTCATGTATCCCATTTATGTTATGGGATAATATCTTAACTGGATTCAGCATGTCCATTTGTTGACAGCATGATTAGTGAATTTGTATTTCTTTTTCCCCCCCAGGAAGTAGATGGGAAAATTAGTCCGGACCATGCTACCGCCCCTCCTAGGCAACTCAATAGCTTCACCATCAAGCACTTATCATTATCATAGTCCTGTTTCAATAAAACATATTTATGCAGTACTAATCCATTGTGTATGTGATTTTTTCGTCTCCCCATTTGGCATCTCTTAGAGTGCCATAACAAATAGTTAAACAAGTGACCATAAACTAGGTTTAAACACAGTAACAGAAATAACCAACTAGTATTCCTAGAAACATTTAAAAGGGGAATGAAGTTGAGCTGGTTTAGGATGTGTTTAATATGCTAGTTTGTCTCAAGGAATAAACCTATGTACACTTTGACCTCCAATTGGGAGGCGCTCATCTGGAGCTTCTCCTGGGTTCTCCTATCCAAGGAACCAACTGGACCCCGGGTGGAGAAAGGGGTTCTTGACATGATCTTGGATAAAATAACATTCAGGGTCAGGAATAGAGCCCCTAAGGGAGTGATATCTAGATCACTCCGGAAGTGGTCCGGTATCTTCATTTTGATAGATTTCAAGTATTGTATTAGTGAGACTCACTACCTTCGTCTGATTTGGCAAGTTGTGTAAAGCTTAGTAGGTAGGAGGTTTGGGGGGGCATGGATTAGTAACTAGATAGGCAGTATAGATCTTGAATGTTGTCAGCCCCCTGTTTGATTTTAAAGAGCACCAATTTAAAAGTTGTGGTTTGCGGTGGGTCGGGGGGGCTCACCTGGTATACCCCATCACTGAACCGATGCTCTTGGTGATCTGAAAGTGATTTGGGACACCCGCATCCCAGCTACAAGATCCGTTGGGATTTGAATGAGGGCAAGGCATGAATTGGAGGAGCAGGAGTCGGCGGAGGCCCCACATGAAGCAGGATGGGAGTCCCTTGCACAGCTGGGTCACTCTAAAGGAGCCCCCACTCACCCCTGTCCGGTCCCGGAACTGTTTGTAGTAATTGGATCGGCAGGTAACAGTTACTGGAAGCTTTCACTCCCAGACCCTGTCTGATGATGGGATATCTGTTTTCCAGGAGCCCTGTCGTCGTGGGATGGTGGTTATGGGTTGGGTGGAGGGGGAGACCCCTCCACGGTCACCCAAAGCTGAAGGGCGTCACTCAGGAGAATCGGGTGTCTAATTGAAGGGGTAGGGGATGAGTTATTCCATGTCTATCTGGAAAAGGGAACGCCGTCAGAGTACTTGGTCAAGCATATCTTGGCCATGCATGGCGTCGTCGCTCCTCATCCATCAAGTCCGGGCACCCTCTAAAAAGGCAACAGCACTGGGTAGTCAGACCGTGGGCCTGGGGAGGCATCTCCAAAGGTGCATGTGAGGTGACCAGGAGGGCCACACTTCAATAGGATGATGCGGGAACCCCCAATACAGCCGTCACACAAACTAAAGCTGGCAGGATGTCAAGTGACAGGTATCTGGGGACGGCATCAATCCTCCCTCACCCGCCCCAAACTCGGCTTCTATGAAGTCTGTAGCATGTCAGCTGTAAGGCACTCTGTCTCTGTTGGGCATTCACCAAGGATCCCCCATATCACCCCACCCACCCCTCCAAGTCGAGGCCAACAAAATCAAAAAGGGAAAAAGGCCAGGCGACTTTGCCCTGGACATGATTACTCTGCCCTCAGGGGAGGGCTCCATCTGAGCCGCTGGGAACCAGTGAGTCATTGGAGAGCACTGGGGAGAGAGGCTTCCACCTCCTTTAACCTTCCCCAACCCCAAGGCAACACAGCATGCCGGGAGGTGGCAAGATGGGGAGGGAGGGAGGAGGAGGAGGGGAAGGGCCCTGGGCACCAAAGGATCAGTCAGATGGAGGGCTTGGGCAGAATGGCTCAAATCTCATTTTCAACTCTCTAGTGAATCCACGCACCCTGCCCGCTCCCCAGTGCCTGTTACGCCATCGGAAGTGCCCAGGGAAAGTGCGTCTCTGATACAGACTAGGACGGGGTGCACAAGATGCACAGTAGAAGGGCCTATAAAACCCTGGCGGGGGAAGAAAACCTGTCAAAACCTCATCGTCATACCCAATATCTGAACAATGTAGGGGTCTTCTAATAAAGGTCACAACCCCTGAGAGCTGAGAGTTTGGCTAAAGCTCTCCCTGATTCAGAGGCCCATGTGGGAAACAGTGCCAGAATCCCACTAGGATCGAACCATACGAAATGATGGAAGTGTTTCGAATAAAGATGGCCCGATGTCGGGGGAGGGGAAGTGAACAGAAAGTGCATGAAGTCAGCTCAGGACAAACAGTCCACAGTGCAAGAACAAACATATCATGGTTAGGGGGATCCTCCAGTAAGGAGGAGCTCCTCATGTCTCATTAGCGGGCTAACCTAGATTCGAGGCTGTGGGGTGTATGAATAGTTACTGGAGCGATGGTTGTTCAAGCAACCTCATGGTGAGGCATCTCAGGAGGAGGTTCTTTCACCACGTCTCACACCCCTTCTTGCAGATGGCAACCGCCCCAGGCCATCTGCCCCTCCAAGCCAATCCCAAGCCCCTCGTACAGGCAGCAAACCAATTAACATTTTATCGTTGATAAAGCCATCAGGAATCAAGATTTAGTAAAGTCAGGTGCTGCTTGTATAAGTGCATTTCATTACGCCCCCGCCCACCTCCTCCGGCCCAGCAGTGACTTCAAGAAAGTCACGAATCAAAGGCCTGCCCATGCAGATCACTGGAAAACAAGGATTAAGCCTTAAAATTGTTAATGATGAAGTCATCAGCATGCTTCAGTAGCTTTAAATGCAGGTTCCAAATTTGACATCAGGGTGGTGTGGGAGGAATCCGGAGAGACTCTGCAGGATCAGAGGTGTGGGTGGGGGAGCACAACTCTGCCACCCCCTGAGAAGCAATTGCTGGAAGCTACAGTGTTCCCTAATTAGGGAAGGTCCCCACAATCAAGGAAACCGCTATGAGTTTATCAGGCTAGACCAGATTAAACTTTAGCTGGCGCTGGTAGCATGGTCGCGCTGACTCACTTTTGCAATTCTCTATTAAGGCGCAGCAGTCACGCGCCTCCCCCTCAAACCCCAGCAGCTCCCCAGCCCAACGAGCACTCTCTAGACCACTCCATTTACCCACACTTGGTTCGTCTCTTCTTTGCAGACTCAGACACGGGTAGCAGGATTTCGATATTGCTGGAGTAACTGTATAAGTTCAGTGATTGACTGAGTAGGCTGGGTCACTTGCTGGTTTTGTTGTCTGGGAGTGTGTTTCAAATGCTGGGATATCATCTCCTTGATTTATTCTGTGATAATTCCTCTTGATTGTAGGTCCGCTGCTGCCCCTCGAGCTGATGAGTAAACTTGAGTTTCCCTAGTGAGATGGACCACCAATTTGGCAGGGTAGGGGGTCTTGAAGTGAATTTGTTTTGACCTCAGGATTGAAAGTGAGGACCGTATTCTCTACACTTACTTTGGGTTAGAGGGGCATAGTCGTTGTCGAATAAGAGACGAGCCTGGCCCCACATTACCTTTCCCTTTTGCCACACTTTTATTAGAAGTGCCTCTTTTGTTTGGAAGCTGAGGAAGCGAATGAGAAAGGAGAGTGGTCTGGCATCTAGGCACGTTGGTTTGGGGCCTAGAGCACGATGGGCCCTTTCAATATCAAGCTGGTATTTAGGGTCAAGGGATAACGCAGGTGTAGGAGGTAGTCTGAAACTGCTCGTGGGTCATTCCCCTCCTCACCCTCAGAGATTCCAAAAACTCTGATGTTACAACGCCTAACTCCTGTTCTCTGCATCCTCCTGATGGGCAGAGATAGCTAGCTGTTCGGAAAGTATGCAATGGGCTGTCTCGTCGAGGTCCTCTATACGCGTGGCGTTTCGAGAGATTTGGAGATCTGCTTCCGATATTCTATTTTCCAGGTGGGTGATAGCCTGTCTCAATTTGTTTAATGACTCTCTTACTTCTCCTCTAAAATCTGATATGGCCTGCAAGATTGTGTCTGTTGAGGTCTCTGTATTCTTCTTGGTCGGCTTCTGCCTTGGGTGTTTTTTCTCTGGGCCGGGTGTACTTAGAGCAGGCCTCTCCTTTGTCAGATTGTAGGTCATCTGCTTCTGCATTTTCCACGATCGGTAAGAACCGATTACAAGATGCTTTTGCCATTGTTCACTTTCCATCTAGCAATTATAGCAGGTTCAAGATTTTTTAAGGATTTATGCGATTTTGCTTGTTTTATTTAATGTTGACGGTAGGAGCTCACCCAAACCGTGGCTTCACAGAGGCATACCAGAACCGGAAGTCCGGCACATTGGGTCTTATGTTTGTCAAGATATTCAGTAAGTGGTCAGCTACAATGCATTCAGGAGCCTTGGAGAGAGGTGGTATACTGTTGTATAATTATTGAATTATAATACAATTGAAGCAGTAAAGACATTTTGCTATTTAGGATATTATTTTTCGTATAATATTAAAAGTCATGCTTATTTAATTTATGTTGAAAAAAAAATTAATCAAAAAATGCCCTACTGAGGTTCAACTCCCAGTATGGCAGGTCTTCTGTATTACCTATGTTAAGAGCTATTGAAGCAAAAATTGCATTATATGATAGTGAAGTCTGATATACTAACAATTTTGAATCTCTTGAGAGACATCTGTTATATTTACATAGAACTATATTACAAGTTCCAAAAATTATATCGCCTAGCATCATTAGAACAGAATTGGGAATAATCTAAATAGATTATCTTGTGAAGGCAGCTAAAGTCACGTATTGGGTTAAATTACTAGGCAAACTGATTTAAAATGGACAACTGCGATCTTAAAAGAAAAAACAGTGGTATAATAAGGGATACATTTCATCTTGACTTGTTGATCGTCTAGATGTCTTGAATTAAACTAATACTATGCATCTTTGGACTGACTCATTAAGAGGTATTAAAATCTCACAAGATTATGCAAAAGTAGTGACAAATAAAATTAAGCTTCTGTTAATTACAGATGACTTGGCTGCAATAAAAAAATCAAAACTACATAAATGGTTCTCAAAAAATAAAATAAATCATGTATTAGAATCCTATTTAACACTTATTAATGATAATAAAGAAAGACACATTTTTATGAAGTTTTGGTTGGAGTTATATCCCTTCTAAATACTTGAATTTTATTATTTCAAAGAATAAAGATCAAACGAATGATCTCTGTTGTGATTGTGATTCAGGAGATTATGAGACATTATGAAAAGGGTCTGAGAAATAGAGCTTTCTGATTGGTTGTAAACATTCTATTAGCCCTATGTTAATCTTTGATTATCATACATGTATAGCCTAATCATATGCTGAACAAGGTTTAACATTATTTAAAAAACATTTTTTATTATAATAGCAATAAGGCACTCCCAGGGTTATGTTAATGGTCCATTAATCACCCTCTAGGGGCATATAGCACTTGGCTACACCTCGTGCCACATTACACCCCTAGAGGGTGATTAACAGACCATTAACATAATCCCTGGTCATGCCTTATTACTTTATTAGTGCCTATTGTTGTATTGCCCTAAGCTTAGGGGCTGGGAAACAAAAACCAAGGGGAAGATTACACAATGGGGGGTAGTAACAACAACAAAAATGGAAAGGGACCTGGGGTAATCATATCAGATGACCTTAAGGTTAGCAAGCAATGTGAGAAAGCAGTAGGGAGGGCTGGGGGGATACTGGGATGTATAGGGAGAGGCATCACCAGCAGAAAACAGGAAGTTGTTATCCCTCTGTACAGACAGTTGGTGAGACCCCATTTGGAGTACTTTGTCCAGTTCTGGAGACCCCATCTCTGCAAGGACATAGACAGGATAGAGGCAGTCCAGAGGAGGGCAACTAATATGGTGCAGGGTCTGCAAGAGAAGCCATATGAGGAGAGACTAAAGGAGCTTAATATGTATACCTTTGAGGAAAGGAGGGAGAGGGGGGCATAATAGAAACGTTTAAGTACATCAGTGGACTCAACAAAGTCCAAGAGGATAGCATCTTTCAGAAAAAGAGATGTGCAAGAACAAGAGGACACAATTTGTAGATGCCGGGAGTTCAGAGGCAATGTGAGGAAGTATTTTTTTCACAGACAGGGTGGTGGACACATGGAACAGCTTTCCTGAGGAGGTTGTGGGGTCTAAAACTGTGGGAGAATTCAAGAACACATGGGACAGACATAAGACAATTTTTGTGGGGGGTAGGAAGAAATAGGCTGTTGGTTAACTAGGATCTGCAGCTTATCCTGTAGGTAGGGAAATGGGCAGACTAGGTGGGCCAAGTGGTCTTTATCTGCCATCAAAGTCTATGTTTCTATGGCTTCTCGAACCAGACAATGTCCCAATTTATATTACCTGAAGACTTTACGAGAGAAGAACTTTTGAGACTTCTAATGCATCCTCAAAGTCAAGATATTGTTAGGGGAATGATGCTGCAATTAAAAAGGATATGTGATATACTTCTTAAACAAAATAATATGGCTAAGTAATTGATTCAATCTCCTTCTTCTGATGAGTTTAATAGGTTGTACTGATGTAGGGCATCCTTATCCTTCTTTATCAGAATGATTTAAGACTGTATGAATTGTGCAATATTGTTCTAACTATGACATGTGAAAAATCAATATATACTACGTGACTTTGACTTTTTGTACTTGACACCTTTAATGTGTATTCTCTTGACACCTCTATTGTGTACACTTGTTTGTCAATTATTTTATATACATTTTTAGATTTTGTAAAGGCCTAATAAGCTGAATAATAAAAAATTTACTGAATTGAACTGAAGGGTAGACAGGCTGAAAACACTGTAGGAGGCGAACTGTGAGGGAGCAATGCAAAACTGTCCCATAAAAACATAAAGGGAGAAAAGAAGTAATCTGTAGCTTTGTTTCATTAATAACAAATGTATACCAGAAGCAGAAGTACTGAATCCCCATTCAATGAAGACTTAGACTGTAGTCCAGAAAGACGACATAACAGAATAAGTAAAGTTAAATCTGCAAAACCACACAAAACAACTAAAAATAAGCAGAGTCTGGAAAAAACAAAAACAACGGTCCCTACAACAGTACCAGATAAATCAAAGATACCATTCTTTTTTCTTCGTGCCCTTGTCAATTTACTGACACCAATTTCACCCATTACCACACCTTCAAAGGTAACTAATAAAGCAATAAATTTACAGAAAGAGGGGGTAAAGGAAAAAACATTCACTGATACAATATGAAAACTTCATCAGGACAGCTCTCAAGGAGCAACGTCGCAGGAAAATACCAATATTAATACTTACCAAACACAATAACAAGAGCCTCCATCATGGGCAGAAACTATTTTGAAAGAAATAACCAAAGTAAAAGAGAAGATGGTATCCCTGGAAAACCTGGTGTCAGATGTGGATACCATTAAAACAACACTAAAAAGTATGGAGACAGAAATGAAACAATCTGGGATTAAAATACATGAAGCAGAAAAACGCATTGCGAATACAGAGGACAAAATAACACTTTTCAAATGTCATTCCACACATCAGGATCAGCTAATTAAACAAATGCTGGAAAAGATTATAGAAGCTGAGACCAGTGCTAGAAGGAAAAATGCAGTAGTACTGGGGTAAAACGTGGGACCAGCACACACCACTGTCACAGACAACAGATAAAGTAATTGCTAACTTTTTGGAAATACCGAAGAAAGCACTGAAGGTAGAATATGCTAGGATACACGGAGCTTTACATCAGAGGCCTGAAGATGACCAACAATCTAGGGTGTTAATAGTGAAGCTTATGAAATGAGAGGACTGAAGAAAACTGATGTCAGCAGTATTGAGAAGGAATAAAATCATCATGAAAGAAGCATACCATAAACATCTTTCAAAAGTTACCCAATAAAGTGATAGCAGAAAGGAAAACCTATGCTTTTGAAAGAACATTAATCTGGAAAAAAGGTTATAAAGTCCGCATTTTATCTACCTAATAAACTTGAATGTATTTATCAGTGACAATCAGTTGTCATATAATTCATCTTAAGAAGCAGAAAAAGATTTAAAAATGCGCTACTCAGAAATGTTTAAGGATTAAGATGACTACAGAAAAGCAACCAGATCCAAACTGTCTTAAGCAGCTATAATGAAGAAATGACTGTGAAATTAAAGTTTTCAGTGACGAAGAGTGTGGTGGACTTTTTTTCTTGTTCTTTTACAGGTGACACAGAGCAAACAGTACCCAAGACATGGAAGAGTTTATGGGCCAGATATTCAAAACTTTGCACTGAGTGCAAACCGTTTGAGCAGGTTTAGCGCGGGATTAGCGCAGGTTTGCTATATTCAAAAGCCCAAATAGCACACGCAAACTGAATTAGCACCAGGCAAACTCATAATGTATGCAACGGGCAAACTGAGGGGGCATGTACATGAATACTGGTGCAATGCTATATTCAGCGACTAGAGCCACGCAAAGTGGTTTTGCACGACTTAGTGCGACACTTAACGCGGTGCTACGCCAGGAAAAGATAGTCTTAACCTGGGCAGTCAGCTTTGTGTGACATTTTGGCTTTGCACGATGTTTGCGTGGCTTTTGCGCAGCTTGCGTGACCCTAACAAATAAATATGACACATTGACAAAGCCTTACGATGGCATCACAATGATGCCATCATCTGCAACTAATCCCAGCCATGCCAGTCAGTAAGTGGTGTCCCTGCCATCCAGTGGACAGCATGGCACTGTGGCCATACAGCACACACCTGCGGACCACTCTTCTGTGGACACCAACAAATGCCAGCACACACATGCAGCACTGTAGGCATGGAGGATGTTGAGGGAAGAGTGTACGGGTGGCCAGGCTGTGCCACAGATCAGGTGTGGCCACAAGGCTGGGGACGCATCATGCAGTACACATGGGCCAGTATTGGGAATACCCCAACACCAGTGTACCTTTCTGATAATATATGCCCCCCCAGCCACATACTGCACAGCTCTGCAACTGCCACAGCACACAAAGCTGGACATGCGTATGTCACTGTGAGCATCCCTTGCCAGAGGTGCAGCATCTGTGGGTCACACAACAGTGTAACAGTAATGTCCACTGTTAGTAAACACCTGCAGGTTGGGCCTGTCACTGCGTATAGTACAGTTATTATCATTGCCCTACACACCATAGGCAGTGCTATGTCCACACACTACTGGCCCCCTTGCTACTGTAGTGTCTGCTGTGCGCTGTAGCATCACCTACAGTGTGACAGTTGCATGCAGCGCCACCACCATCTGTGTCTATGCTGTGTTGTCATCTGGGGTACAGTATTACATAGATACATAGACAGTGTCAGCAGATAAGGGCCTATGGCCCACCCAGTCTGCCCATTTAAGTTTGTAAGTTCAGTTTATGTTTTCCAAGAAGTCTGTTGCCCCTTACCTCTGACCTCCAGAATTCCTTTATGTCTATCCCATGCATTCTTAAATCCTGTGATTGTTTCAGCCCCCACCACTTCCTCTGGCTGGGTGTTCCACTTGTCCACCACCCGCTCTGTGAAGAAATTCTTCCTCACGTTTCCTCTGAATCGTCTCCTCCAACTTCATCCCATGCCTCTAGTCCTGGAACATCTTTTTGCTTAAAAATAGTGCATTCCTGCACCTGTTCCTCCCTGTAAGATACTTGTATGTCTCTATATATCCTCTCTCCCTCCTCTCCTCCAGGGAGTACATGTTCAGTGCCTTCAACCTGTCCTCATAGGACTTGTGATGCAATCCATGCACCATCTTTGTTGCCCTCCTCTGAACCTTCTCTACCCTGTCTATGTCCTACGTAGGTAAGGTCTCCAGAACTGCACAGTGTCCTCCAGTGCGGCCTCACTAGTGTCTTGTATAGTGGAATTATGACCTCCTTTCCTGCTGGTGATGCCCCTGCTATGCATCCCAGCATCCTATTTGCTTTACCTGCTGCCTTGTCACACTGTTTCCCTGCCTTGAGGTCATCAGAGATGATAACCCCAAGATCCCTTTCCTGCTTGGTGCATGCTATATCCTCACCCCCAACTGATATATTGTACCAGGGTTTTTGTGCCCCATATGCATTATCTTGCACTTTCTTGCATTGAATTTCAACTGCCAAACCCCTGACCATTCTTCAAGTTTCTGCAGGTCCCTTCTCATTCTGTCTATACCCTCTGTGTGTCTACTCTGTTACAGAGCTTTGTGTCATCAGCGAACAGTGAAATTCTGCCTTCTAGGTCCTGCGCAATGTCACTGATGAAGATATTGAATAGTACCGGTCCCAGCACTGATCCATGTGGTACCCACTGGTCACTCTTCCCACTGTGGAGTGACAGCCATTTACCACCACCCTCTGTGTCCTGCTGCCCAGCCAGTTACCTACCCACTGCACTACTGTCCTGCCCACACCCATATTCCCCAGTTTGTGCAATAGTCTTCTATGTGGCACAGTGTCAAAGGCCTTGCTGAAGTCCAATAGGCCATGTCCACTGCCCTCCCTGATCCACCTCCCTAGTCACCCAGTCAAAAATTCAATGAGGTTGGTCTGACATGATCTTCCCTGGTGAAACCTGCTGCCTTGGGTCCTGTAGTCCATTGACAACCAGATGTTCCACCAATCTCTCTCCTTCAGTAGTGCTTCCATGATCTTCCCCACTACCGAGGTGAGGCTGACTGGTCTGTAGTTCCCGCTTCCTCTTTGTTCCCACTTTTGTATAAGGGACTACATCTGCTATCCTCCAGTCTTTGGGTACCTCCCTGTTTCTAGTGATCGCTAAACAGGATAGCAAGAGGTTCAGCCACCACCTCTCTTAGTTCTTTAAGGACCCTGGGTTCCATCTGGCCCCATTGCTTTATCAACTCTTATTACTTCCAGTTCCTTCAGGACCCTTTCTCGTGTAAAGGGACTTGTGTCCATTTCTGCACCATTCTCACCCTTGTACTCCATTCAGACCCATTACCTCCTCTTCCTCAGTAAAGACTGAGCAGAAATACTGTTCAATATGTCAGCTTTACTGTTGTCATCCTCACACAGCCCCATCCTCCCCTTCAGTCTCACTATCCCTCCCTTTGCCTTTCTTTTTCACTTATGTACCTGTAAAGGTTTTGTCCCTCTACCCACTGATTTTGCAATGTGTTCTTCTGTCTGAGCTTTGGCTTCCCTTACTGACCTCCCTGCCTCCTTTGCTTCTCCTGGTACTTCTCCCTATCCCTTCTGCCTGTGTCTTTTGTATTGCCTGAATGCAATCTTTTGCTTTCACTTTCTTTGCTACCTCTTTGAAAACCATAATGGTCTCTCTTCCTTTCCTCTTGCTAACCTGCTTAATACATAATTCTGTTGCTCTTGTAATCCATTTTAAATACTTCCCACTGTTCCTCAACCCCTGATTCTGCCCCATTCCTTAATGCCTCTTTCAAGTATCTCCCATTTCCCAAAGTTTGCCCCCTAAAATCCAGGATACGTTTTTTGTGGTTTGGTTCTGCTCTTTCTGTGATTTCAAACCACAGTGACTGGTGGTCACTATTCCCCAGGTGCTCCCCACTCTTACCCCCATCACACTGTCCCTGTTTGTGAGCACAAGGTCCAGTATTGCCTTCTGCGAGTTGGTTCCATGACCAGTTGCTTGAGGAAGGCACCCTGAAGGGAGTCCAGGATAAATCTGCTGCTAGTTGATGCTGCTGCTGGGATGCTCCAGTCCACGTCTGGAATATTGAAGTCTCCAACTAGTACTACCTCACCCTTGTCTGCCATCCTCTGGATGGCTAGCATCAGCTCCCTATCTGTTTCTTTCTCCTGGGCTGGTGGTCTATAGACCACACCTGTGCGGATGGCTGGCCACATTTTCCTTTCCAGCTTAACCCACAGTATCTCTCCCCCATTTTGTTCCTCCTGGATCTCTGTGGCCCTTATGTCATTTTTCACATACAGTGCCACTCCTCCTCCCTTTCTCCCTGTCCTGTCTCTTCTGAATATGTTGTAGCCAGGTATGGCCAAGTCCCAGTCGTGGTTATCATTGCACCAGGTTTCAGTGATGGCCACAATGTCCAGGTCTGATTGCACCATGACAGCCTCCAGATCTTCCATCTTGTTGCTAAGGCTCCTCGCATTTGCACACATGGCTTTCCATGATTTGACCTCCCTAGACTGTTTCGCTGTTCTGCTCCAGCCCCTTCCTTGGTTGTCCTTTTATCCCTGGTTCACCTTGCTGTCTGCCCTTCTGCTGAATTTTGCCCCTATTCTGCCTGTCCTATGTTCTTTGTAGTATTCTATGTTACGCTGTACTGTTTACATGTAGCCTACAGCTATCATCATGCACTGCCAAACTGACCTACAGATGGAGCTGCGGTTGGACCTGGCCGGCCCTTGTACTTCCAGACTGACCTACAGATGTAGCTGTGGGTCCCTGCAGTATCGCTGGGCAAACTGCATGCAAATCGGGGCATAATGAGATGCTAATCTGGATGTTTGCCCAGAGACTACCTAAGTAGGCTCATTTGCATGTCACTTTTGAATATGGCAAAGTTTAGCACCAGGCAAATGATTTAGCTCCATGCTAAACCCACACAAACAAGTTAGCGCTGCACAAACAGTTTGGGGAATATTAGACAGTTTTAAACACTGTACTTTCACATGCGTTACTGCCTGCATCTGTACTGGGTCCACATATCTGCTGGCACACACATTGGCCACATAGATCACCTCTACCTACCTTCATGTCGCTGTGCACTGTGTTGCTGTTGTGATTTGCACTTCCTGGTTGCTATATTCAGAACTGTCTTATTCCAGGGCTAAGTTTGCCCTGCACTCCCAGCCCAGTTTTCCCAGCCTCATTCCCATGCTTTATTCAGAAACTGTTTGCCCCGGGCTATTCCTTTTGAATGTAGCTTGCTTTTTGCTCTGGGCTAAGTTTGCCCGCTGGGCAGTGTTAATTTAGCCCCGGGGCAAAGTTTTGAATATCTGGCCCTTTGCATGCTAAACAATATACAATATGAGAATAACATGGCAGTATTTAAACAATATTTAAGAAAAAGCAGAAATAAAAACAACTCAGCTTTTTCATTGAACATTTTTTCAAAATCAGATTTAATAGAAACTATACTTTCAATGAAACATAATTCAACCCCTAGCGCAGACGGCTTTCAGAACAGAGTTAATACAGTGGATGTTTGCCATGACTGAGGAGATGGTGAGGGGGTTACAATACTAGAATCTTTCTGTTTTTTGAAACAAAAGTTTTTATTTTGAAAACAAAAAGTAAAATAGCATACAGAAATAAGACCTTAGGTGTTACATCAATTAATTAACAGTCAATCTAAAATCATATGGTAACACAGTTATGCTAACTTCCCATAATACTAACATTCCTATAGCGTATCTATTAATGAACTACCTTATTCTCAACATTGCAATAAATACTCTTACATTTCCTGCTATATAATATACATTAAAACAGGATCATTGCAGATTTATTGTCTATGTTACTACATTTTTCTGGCCTAAATCGTTAAGATGCTTGGTGTCTGTTTCTCAGGAGTGAAAGGAAGGGGGACCAAACCTTTTCAAAACTATCTAACTTATTACATGCTATTGCAGGAACTCTTTCATTATTAGCTACCATGCCTACACTTTTAAACCATTCATTAGCTGTGGAAAGAGTAGGAGATTTCCAGTTAGACAGCAATAGTCTTTTCAAGGCAAGGGAAACTGCTAACATCCAAAGTTTCTGTGAACTGTCTAGGAGAGGTATCCCTGAATCTATACCCAAAATAAACAGTTTACTTGAAAAAGGTGATCTAGCATTGGTTGCCTTCTCACATACTTTGTGCACCTTACCCCAAACATTTGTAAAGATTGAACTTCTCCATAACAAATGCATGAGATCCGCATGCTTTGCATGACATCGCTAGCAGATCCCACCCTGCAAATAGTTCATTTCTTCTAAGCATTTAGGGGAATAATAATAGTAATGAAGAATTTTAAATTGAATTGTCCTACCTTGGACTTCTCTGCAACTCAAATTTGCATTTTTCCTGGTTTTCACCTACTCCTCATCTGTCAGAGATTCTTCCAGTTGTGTTTCCCACTTCAGCTTGGATGCTTGTGAAGATAAAATTGTATGCTCAGTATCGGTAATTAGTTTATAACACATACCCACACCTTTTCTTAACGACTTTAGCCTTATTATCTGTGCCCACTCTCATTTCTGGGTAATGTATAATCCGGCGTCAACATGGAATGCTGCATTGTCTTTCTAATCTGCAGAAACCTTGCAAATTGGAATTTTTGCAGTTTAAACTTATTTCTTATCTCCGTAAATGAAAGCAACGTTTGCTCTCCCTCTCTTTTTAGATCCCTTATATTAGTTATTCCTCCCCTCAACCAGTCCTCCTCATATAAGGGCTTACCACCAATCACTATATTTACATTGTTCCAAATTGTCGTGAGTTTAGTGGGAACATTTGTAAACCCAAGGACAGTTTTAACTTCTTCAGTCGTGCAAATTGAAGAGATTATACAATGGTTACCTTTGATTTGTTTAGGGACTTTAATAAATAACATATCAGAGGGCTTAAAAGGGAAAACTAGTGCTTTCTCTACTTCTACATTGGGTTGTCAGTGTCGTTTTTGTCAGCTATGTATTTAACCGCTTGCTTGAATAGAAAGGAATCATGGTATTTTTCAATTTGATAGAGCAAAGCTCCATTTATCCATGGACGTCTTAGTTTTTTAAAGATATTCAGGAGGTTTATTCTCCATAAAAATAACGTTACCAATCTGTATCATCTGCACTATATTATTAATCCTAAGAGGAATACTTTGAAAGAGGTGAAAAAGTTTTGGAGCTATCATCATTTTAATGCCATTTACTTTGCCCCATAAAGATAAATGCAGATCTTGTCATTTCAAGAGGTCACATTCCAGCTCTTATAGGAAGGGCAAAATGTTCAAATCCAGCACTTTACCTACCTCATTGTCTATGGTGAGACCAAGATACGTAATCTGACTCTTAAATTGTTTTTTGGGATCTGACCCTTCCACCCCGATTAGTTCAACAGGCTGATTGCCAATTGATAGAATTTGTGTTTTATTCTGACGTGTCCCGGTGCAATATTCAAACCGGAAAGTGCACGCACAATCCCGATGCGCGGGTGCATCAGTAATGTATGCGGTGCAAGTAGTGGGAGTGCCATGCATACCACACATCTCGATATTCAGCCTGGGATGTGCTGAGCATAGCAGGCGACAATCTTACGTCGCCACACACAGTTGTGCCAGAAAAAAAAGGAGCAACAGCTGGCCACCCACAGGTGAGCTGCCGAATTGCAGGGCACAACACGGCAGCTGCCAGCTGTGGGTGGCCACCGTTCATCGCGGTCACTCCCCCCATGCCCGATCGCAGGCCTTAAAACAACTGACAACCCTGGTGATCCAGTGAACCCCATCCCCAGCCCGATCGTGTGCTGTAATATGAATTAATATCCCTGGTGGTCCAGTGGTTCCGATCCCTCAGCCCGATCACAGGCGCTCAGTAGTTTAAAACTCCTGGTGGTCCAGCGGTACCCCTCCCAACCCGCCCACTCAGTCCATCCTTCCTCCCCAGGTTGTTATATTCCTGTTGTCTTTCCACCTTAAACATGAAGTAAGGCGAGGACAACAATATTGGCAGTATCCCACCACACAGTCACCAGAATGAATGTGAATCCCAAAGTTCTACTGTCTTGTGTCCAGAAAACTCCCAGTGCTGATGAAGTGAAATCAGAGTGTAACAAGAAATGCAAGGTCTCCCAGAATTAATGGTGCACTCAGTCATGCATGCAGTGGTTAAGTTACACACAGAGTCACCAGAATTAATGTGCATCCCCAAAATGCTACTGTCTTGTATCCAGAAAATTCCCAGTGCTGAAGTGAAATGAGAGCATAACAAGAAATGCAGTCCCCAGAATTAATGGTGCCATGCAAAGGCACATACAGATTAAGATTGCGCTGCACACTCAAGGGACGCTACACAAAGGCCCAACAACCCCTAACCAGTGCTCACAAGTCACAAATCCCAATCTGAAAGGAATACAATTTGCCATTTGGGGGATTAGTGCAGGCAGGAACAATCCACTACCAGTAAAGATACCACATAGCAGTATCAAATTCATGCAGGTGCGGTGGATAGCAGGTTCACACTGCTGCAGTTTTGCTGTAACACAATAAAAGGTGTCTGATTTAATGGCACGCCTCACACATCGCATGCACACTCAAGTAATGCTAGCAAATTGAAAACCTTTAGTAATATAACCAAATGTTTTAAACAGAAAATTGTACACTTCTGCACCATAACAATCAGCACAAAAATGTCAAGAATTATTGAAAATATTACTGTGTGTACATTAACACAGTTATACAAGAAAAATATAACCAAAACAGAAAGACTGCCTTCTTCTCTCAGTTACTCTACCTACACTACAAATATGCCCCGCCCCCAAAGCACACTTCACAGTTCACAGACTGAATGTTGTATGTTAACATTCAAAATCCACTCACAAACAATAAACGCTCGATGATATGAGCACAGGAAAGTTTCCTATAATCGATGAACTAAAGTTTCAGTAAAAAAAGTGATTCAAAAAGACTTTTTTAACAGCTTTTAGTTTTGAATTACAGAGAGCTCTCAAAGCAGATGGTCTCCTATAGCTTCCTATACACACTACCCCTAACTGAGGCTGTGCAGAACAATCTAGAGCCCATGTGACCTGAAATCCCATGAATCACTGCAAAATTCGCCTTTGGAGCTTAAAAACAAGGCGAAGTGAGGCGAAGTACATTGTTTTCAATGTACTACATCTTAAGAGTTGGTGGAGCAGTGTTTGGAAAGGCGGATTAATGCGAAGTCATTGTTTTCAATGGACTTTGCGTTATCCATTATAATCCGAAGTACTCCATTTCGCGTTGTGGAGCCCTCCTCGAATTCGTCTCCAGTCCACAAATCACTTCTTGGAGCGAATTGGGGCCACTTTGCTCACTCTATCATAACCCCACTTCACTGATCCCTGCTCAAGAACCCCACTTCACTGATCCCTGCTCGATAACACCGCTTCACTGATCCCTGCTTGCAAAGCTTCAGTGTTGCTTCCCAGCTCCTTTACCATAGAAACCAAAAGCCAGCAATAGTTTAAACCTCCCTCTTTCACACTCATTACTCCCCCATCTAATCTTTCCTGAAATTGAACCCAGCAGCTCTGTGAACCGTGGAGACCGTAACTGGTGGTCACGCAGTTCACTGACACTGCTCTGTCACTCATGGCATATATTTAAAACCCCCCACTCCCACCCTGTCACTGTGGTAGAAAGTATAAAAAATAATTTTAGCATCATCCTGATGGCTTCATCATAGGCTACATCACAGCAGGGCTAAACTGCAGCAGAGCTCAAACATCACGTGCACCTTTCACACACACAAAAAAAATGTAAGCCCTAGTAGCGATCACCTTCACAGCCACAGAACTAGAGTCTTTCTCATTTTTTTTATATTATTATTTTTTTGTCGCCGGGCATCCCGTAGCTTCGTGATCGCGCTCGCCAGGCTCTGGCAACTGCTCCCCTCATACTCAAGCTGGGACCCCCGGAGTGCTGTTATGGCAGCGAAGTAGGTAGCCAGAGAGGCAGTGCCAAACCGCTCATTAATGGGAGCCGCATTTTGATCAGATTCCCTTGGGGCGTGGATGTGCAGTGATGGCCTGTGTCTCACTCTCTAGACGCACTGCGCTGATCACTGCAGTACCCCAGGCTTCCACTAGAGGTCTGCATTGCATCGGACCCTCACTAACTTCCTCCCAGAGTAGGAGAACAGTCAATGGATGCTCTTTACCGCTTCCCCGGCCATCCCTCAACTCCCAACTCCGTTCCCAAACCCAGGTCGTTGGCGCGCGATGAGCAGCTATGCCTCTGGGCCAGTGACCAGTACCATCTTTAGCGTTTCTTGTGGTTGTGAAGCCACTTTCGCTGTGATGTATTTTAGTAATGGTATTTTTTTTTTCAATGACATACTCCCTGCTTGTTACTTGTACACGTGGCGTCTAGCGTACATCCTCTTCTCAGATGACACGTGACTGCAGCTCGCCTGTTCACTCTAAGCACAACTGCAGCTCCCTCATAACAACTGTGAAAAACACGCTAAAACTGACAAAATAAATCATTCAGAAAAATGTAACTTTTAGTGTTTTTCTTTTTGTTCTTTATTCTCGAACCATTGTATAATAGTAATAATGCACTCCAGTGTGTGTTGTGCTGGGATAATGTCACACCTTGCTTAACTGTTTGCATCTACAGTTATTTCACAGTGGATGTGCTATTGTTTAGTAAAAGTTACTTTTGATTCCCACCCATCTTGCCATACCCTGTCAGTGAACAGATCAGCCGCCCTCTCATCTAGACCCACTGAAAAATCATTTGTACTGATTGTGAACTGGTTGACTGAATGAAAGAGCGCATGCTAGCAGAAGCAAGTGTTCCTCTATTGTCCTAGTTAGCCCGCTCATGGTCAGTACAAGTCCAGGATGTTTTACAGTGTGCGTGGGGGGGACTCATATGGATGCAAGCAATTTAGGGTGGGATGGATGGGGAGTGTCGTGTATTTATTTATTTTTTTATTTATTTCAGTTTGGGATTAAATACCTTTGAGCCATAGGCTCGTTTACAAAGGTTCCAGGTCAGACATCGTACAAAATAGATAAGACAGACAACAGGAGTAGTACAGTGGTAATACAGAATTAAGTAAGAGACAACAGTAATGAAATTCTAGCACATATAGAAGCGATTTGTTACTTCATAGGTAATAATCAGTATGAGGAAGCTAAAATTATAGGTTCCCAGATACTGTAGCTTAGAATTCTTCAAGGAGATTTCAGTGTTGTTACATCTAAAATGGGTTAGGGCATGCCCACTGGCTGTAGAAGGCAGCAGCAGTGTTGTGCAAGCAGACAGAGGGTGGTTAACATGCCCAAGCAATGATGTGGGAGGGGCAGCCAGCGCGGGGGTTGGAGTGAAAATAGCAGCTGGGGTAGGCATTGTCAGGGAATGCAGGGGAAAGAGAAGGGGAAGGGGGTTAGGAGGGAATGAAAGGGAAGATAGCTAAGGGAGCAAGGAGCTGGAAAGCGGGGGAGAGGAGAAAGGGGTGGAGCGTGGGTGTGGGGTGGAGGGAGTGAAAAGGAAGGGGGTAGGGTAGTAAGTTGCGAGTTAGCTTGGGCAAGAGAGGGAAAGAGGGAGAAAGAAAGACAATGAAAACACAAGGGGATGGGAAGGGGGCAGGGCTAGTCGATTATGGGTGGGTCAGATAAGAGGAGTAGCCAAGATGCAGGTCAGAGCTTTCAGGAGCAGAAGAGTGTTGAGAACGGGTCAGGGTGCTCAGGGCACTGACATGTACTTGGAGGGGTAAGATGGGCACGAAGACTTGCTTTGAATTTTCCGATCTTGTTGCATCCGAGGAGATTGGGGCTGTGGTAGAGTCTGGAGTAAGCCCAAGGATGGCTTTCATTGCCACAAGGCAGCTTTGGTACTGGGCTCTGAGGTAGAGGGATAGCCAAACAGTTGCTTCATAGAGGTCACAAGTGTGGGTCAGGTGATCTGCACCCAGGACTAGCCTACACGCTTTGTTGAGGAAGGTTCTTACCCTATTCAGGATGGTGTCAGTAGCTGCGCTGTACATTGCAAGGCTGTAGTCAATGGCGGATTCCAGAGAACTGTAAGTGACAAGCTTTAGTTCCTCAGGTGGCATGTATTGACAGTGTTTGTACAGAACACCTAGTTTTGTTTTGGCAGATTTGACTAACTGATCAACCTGTGTTGAGAAAGAAAGGGAGCTGTCCAGATGAATGCCAAGATATTTGAAGGCATCAGCCTGCTCCAGATAGCTCACTTTGGAGCTCAGTATCTGAAATTTTCCAAGGGGGTTCTTCCTCTGTGGCAGAGAGAAGAGCATGCTCTTGGTTTTCTTGTAGTTGAGCAACAGTTTGTTGTCACTGAACCATTCCTCAAGTCTGTGGAAGTTTGCTTCGAGTTCAAGGGAGATTGCGGGTATGTTTCACCCATTTAGAGAGATGACCGCATTATCTGCATAAAGCACAATATGTGCTTGGCAGGCTGCAGGCAGTTGGTTAATGAATATGCTGAACAGGAGCGGTCCCAGGATAGACCCTTGTGGGACTCCCAAGAGTCACGTCCAGGGGTTCTGATAGTATGCCACTAACTTTGACTTGCTGTGTCCTGCCAGATAAGTTGCCCTTGAACCAGGTGACTGTGTCTGAGGACATGCCCATTAAATGAAGGCTATGTAGGAGGAGTTGATGGTTGACTGTGTCGAACGCCTTGGTGAGGTCAATGAAGATTGATCCCACTGCTAAGCCATCATCAAATGACTCATACATTTGTGAGGTGTAGTCAATCAGGGCAGTTATGGTTGAGTGATGTTTCCGGAACCCATATTGTTGCCTACAGAGTAGACTGTACTTCGTTAGGTAGTCAGTAAGTTTGTCCGAGACCACTTGTTCCAGTGCCTTGGACAGAGGGGGGAGAATTGAGATGGGCCTATAGTTGGTTAGGTTTGTGGCATCGCCTGCTTTGTGAACGGTGGTGACAACGCCTTCTTCCACTTATCGGGTAATACACCTGACCTTAATGAGGCACTGAAGAATTTGGTAAGGGGATCCGACAGCTAATTTATGGTGAGTGCCACCAGTTTCATGTCTACAAGGTCACTCTCTTGTCTGGTCTTTTTTAGAACAGCTTGAACATATTTAATGGGCATCCTGTCGGTTCAACTGTTTGAAGTAGAGTGGGGGCCATTGAACTGGGGTACGGGTGACGGGGCATTCTGGTGGGGTGAGTTGAGGGTAGTGTGGGATAGGTATTCCTTGGGAAGAACAGAACTTAGGTCAGAGAAGGCTCGGTTGAAGGCGTTAGCAATGTCTACAGGCTCCAGGAGTGTCCCCTCAGTTGTGACTATTAACTCTGTGGTTTGGAAGCTTTGCCGGTGAGGATTTTTATCAAGTCCCAGAATTCCTTACCCCTACCCCAGCTCTTTTTCAGTAGGTCATGGTAGTAGCTTGCCTTAGCTTGTCGGATGATCCTGGTTCAGTAGTTTTTTTCAGACCTATATTTGATATATTCAGTTTCCTTACCAGTAGTAGTACATTCCCAGAAATCTGAAAACTGCCACAGTGACCCATCCACAAAAATGGGGATAAGACCAGCCACGCAAACTATCGCCCGATCTCCATACTGCCACCACTCTGAAGGCCTTGAGCGTATCATTGCAGACCAGCTCACCGACTACTTGGGCAAATACAACATACTCTGCCTCAGCAGCATGGTTTTAGAAAAGGGCATAGTACCACCACTGCTCTATTTGAATTTACTGGCAAAGTGCACTGCCCCCTTGATTAAGGATTTCTCACAGGGGCTGTCTTCATCGACCTATCGAAGGCATTCAATATGGTCCATCATCAGCTACTGTTTGACCAGCTACTCATTACCGGCCTTGCACCTGACTCAGCCCTCTGGTTCAGAAGCTACCTTGAAAACCGCTCTCAAAGAGTAAAAATTGTCAATGCTCTGTCACATTCCTTGCCTGTACACTCTGGAGTCCCCCAGGGGTCCATACTGGGCCCTCTCCTTTTCAGCCTGTTTCTAAACTCCCTACCTCAATCTAGCTCGGAACAAATCATCCTGTACGTGGATGATGCTGTGGTTTTTGCCACGCATCAGGACCCTGTTCCTCTCCAACTCAGCCTACAGCTTGATTCAATGCCATTGAAACTTGGTTCTCCAATCATAAACTGGTCCTAATTGACAAGAAAACCAAGTTCTTGCTATTCTGTAGTTCTCATAACTGTCTCAGGCATCACCCCTCGCCATCTCCACCAAACAGGGATCTGTCCTCAAACAAGTATCCTCCATCAAATATCTAAGTATTTTGCTCGACCCCAAGCTCTCCTACTCTGCTCACATTGACAGCATGTCCAAAGCTGGCAATAAACGCCTTGGACTGCTCTTCAAGCACAGACAACATCTTACTCCAGAGGCCCTGAAGATGGCCGTTCAGAGCTTGGTGGTGTCAATCATTGTGTATGGCCTCATTATCTATGGCTCTGCCTCGACATCCACCCTCCGTCGTATAACAATTGCCCTAAACAAAGCAAGCCGACTCACAACTGGTGCCCACCGCCTCACCCACTCCTGTTCCCTCGATGCACAGACTGGTTGGCTACAACTTCCCAATAGGATAAAGTATGTCAACTGTGCCATGGCGAAAAAATCAACCTTGGCTTGACTCCTGGTGTTTCTGCCTTATTACAAGAAAACACTAGCCAACGGAACACCAGGAGTTCAATAACCCAGAATCTACAAGTCCCTCGCTGTCATACTAGTCAGGGCCAATGCTCCTTCGCCTACAGGGCTCCTCTACGGCTGAATGATCTCAGTGACACCATCACCTCAACCACTACTTTAGGTCTGTTTAAATCTAGGCTCTGGGCTCATCTCGCTGCCTCTATCTCCTGTGACTGCCTTACCTAGCTCATGACCTATTATAGCTGTAGTCTACTGCTAAGCCCTCTGGCTCCCTACCAGTCCCCCCCCTCGACTTCTGAGGTGACAACATAAAAACCCGGGCCTTCTTACCCCCTTTTTAGTCTCTCCATGCCCCTATTGCCGTACTTATTCCTCCCCCTCACCCTTTCACCTCTTCTCCTCCATCTATCCTTCCAACTTTACTCGACAATTGCCTCTGGCTGCATCTCCCCTGTCTCCATCTCTCTCTCCTCTCTTCAGACAGACAATAGCACTACAGAACACAAATTGCTTTACTGTTAACTCAATGTTGTTTCCTTGTTGTTCGTTTATCCCCGATGTGGAACCTTTGTAAAAGAGCCTTGGCTCAAAGGTACTGGTAATCCTAGATTAAATAAATTAAAAAAAAAAGGTTTGGCCCTATGCCACAAGTTGTCCCTATTCCTCATACACTGTAATATGGGGCCTGTAAGCCATGTGTTGGTAGTTCCTCTTATTTCTTTGGTTCTGTGGGGGGCAAAGATGTCACAAGCCTTGGTAAAGATGGTGATAAAGAAGTTGAGGGCTTGGTTCCTGTCCATGGCCCTGTCCAGTGGTGACCAGTCAATCAAACTCAAGTAATTCCTGAGAGAGTCGTGCTGCCCAGATGTCAGACAGTGTCACCAGATAGGGGTCCACAATGCCATTCCCGCCCATCCTGCCATCCCCAGCCAGTGACTGGATCAGCTCCCCTGCCCTCAAGGCCCACTGATAAACTGTTTGTACTGACTGTGAGCTTTTTGACTGAATGAATGAGTGCGTGCTAGCACAAGCATGCGTTCATCCATTGCCATGGTCAGTACAAGTCCAAGACGTTTTTCAGTGGGCATAGAGTGGAGGGGAACTGATATGGTTGCCAGCAGTTCAGGGCGGAATGGGTGGGGAATGGCATTGTGTCACCAGACAGGTATCCACAACACCATTCCCACCCATCCTGCCATTTTCTGCCACCAACTGGATCAGTCTCCCTCCACTCTAGGCCCACTGAAAAACATTTGTACTGACTGTGAGCTGGTTGACTGAATGAGTGGAGCGTGCTAGCATAAGCACGTTCATCCATTGTCATAGCCAGCTCTTGTTCAGAATAAGTCTAAGATGTTTTCAGTGGTGCGTGAGGTGAGGGGGGACTGATACGGTTGCTAGCAGTTGAGGGTGGGATGGGTGAGGAATTGCATTGTGTCACCAGACCGGTGTCCACAGTGCCATTTCCACCCATGCTGCCATCTTTTGCCAGTGACCAGATCAGCCTCCCTTCCCTCTAGGCCCACTTGAAAAGCATTTGTACTGACCATGAACTGACTGACTGAATGAATTAGCACATGCTAGCACAAGCACGCGTCATGCATTGTCATAGCTAGCTCTTGGTCAGTACAAGTCCAAGACATTTTCAGTGGGCAGAGGGAGGTGGGACTGATGCGGTTTGCTAGCAGTTGAGGGTGGGATGGGTCGGGAATGGCGTTGTGGCACCAAACTGGTGTCCACAATGCCATTCCAGCCCATGCTACCACCGACTGGATCACCCCCCCCTTTAGTTCCACTGAAAAACATTTGTACCGTGAGCTGGTTGATTGAATGAATGAGCACATGCTAGCACAAGCACGCATTTATCCATTGTCATAGTCAGCCAGCTCATGGTCAGTACAAGTCCAAGATGGTTTTCAGTGGGCGTAGAGGGGAGGGGGGCTGATACAGATGCGGCAGTTGAGAGTGGGATGGGTGGGGAATGGTGTTGTGTCACCAGACAGGTGTCCACAGTGCCATTCCTGCCCATCCAGCCATCCTCTGCCAGTGACCAGATCAGCCTCTCCTCCCCACTAGACCCACTGAAAAAGTGCTTGTACTGACCGTGAGCTGGTTGACTGAATTGAATGAGTGTGCATTGGCACAAGCATGCGTTCATCCTTTGTCATAGTCAGCCAGCTCTTGGTCAATACAGGTCCAAGACTTTTTCAGTAGGTGTAGAGAAAGGTAGGGCTGATATGGTTGCTGGCAGTTGAGGCGGGATGGGTGGGGTATGGTGTTGTGTGACCAGACAGGTGTCCACAACACCATTCCCACCCATCCTGCCAGACCCTGCCAGTGACACCGGATCAGCGCCCTTCCCCTCTAGGCCTTCTGAAAGATGGCCTGGACTGATTGCAAGCTGGATGACTGAATGAATTAGCACTTGCTGTTACCCATGAGGGGAAAAGTTTTTTTTACATTTCCAAGCCCACCTTCCCTCCCACACACACTTCACTAATAATGAATACCACACAAATAGTGTGCTATTCAGTATTTGGTCCCAAATATCTGATTGGCCAACTATTTGTGGTATTCAGAAAATAAGATTTGCCCCTTACTCTGACCTATTACACTGCACTATGTTTACAAGATATATACAATACTTTGATTTACATTTACTGCATTATGATACAGAGGTGCATCGTATTTACATGATATTTACAAAGTGTTATTTTGCTTCCTACAAATTCTGTTGGTTTTATGTGTACAGCTGTGATGTTAGTTACTGTCTGATGATAGCACCTCATAGTTTTTTTCATAATGCACCAATGTGTGATATTGTGAGAAACACAGTGCTGTGCACAGTGGAGTGCCACACTATGCACCAGTAAATTGATTCTAGGCTCAGGCCACGGAAAAGCACACCTTGCACTTTCTACCTAGAAACATAGAATCTGACGGCAGACAAGGACCGCATGGCCCACCTAGTCTGCCCATTTCCCTACCTAACTGATAAGCTGCAGATCCTAGTTAACCAACAGCCTACTTCCTCCTACCCCCCACTTGAACTGCCTTATGTCTGTCCCATGCATTCTTGAATTTCCCCACTATTTTTGATTCTATGACCTCCTCAGGGTGGCTTTTCCATGCACCTACCACCCTCTCTGTGAAGAAATACTTCCTCACATTACCTCTGAGCCATCCCCCCTCTATCTTCAAATTGTGCCCCCTTGTTCTTGCACATCTTTTTCTGAAAGATGCTACCCTCTTGGACTTTGTTGATTCCCTTGAGGTATTTGAAAGTTTCCATCATGTCCCCCCTCTCCCTCCTTTCCTTGAGGCTATACATCTTAAGCTCTTTTAGTCTTTTTTCATATGTCTTCTGGTGCAGACCCTGCACCATTTTGGTTGCCATCCTCTGGACAGCCTCCACCCTGTCTATGTCTTTGTGGAGATGGGGTCTCCAGAACTGTACACAGTACTCCAGATGTGGTCTTACCAACTGTCTGTACAGAGGGCTAACAACTTCCTGTTTTCTACTGGTGATGCCTCTCCCTATGCATCCCTGTATCCCCCCAGCCCTCCTTACTGCCATCTCACCTTGTTGGCCCACCTTTAGGTCGTCTGATATGACTACCCCCAGGTCCCTTTCCATTTTTGTTGTTGTCAGTATCTCACCCCCCCATTGTGTACTCTTCCCTTGGGTTTTTGTTTCCCAGCTGCATTACTTTGCACTTCTTTGTGTTGAAATTAAGCTGCCATACATTTGACCATTCTTCCAACCTTGCCAGTCCCTTTTTATCCTTTCCACCCCATCTTGCGTATCAGCCCTTTTGCAGATCTTTGTGTCATCTGCAAAGAGACATACTTTCCCTTCTAGTCCCTCTGTAATGTCACTTATAAAGACATTAAAAAGGACTGTCCCCAGTACTGAGCCCTGTGGTACCCCACTAGTAACCCTCCTTTCTTTGCTGTGGACTCAATTTACTATTACCCACTGTGTCCTGTTGTCCAGCCAGTGTTTTACCAAGGCTACCTCCCTGGGACTCACTCCCAGGCTGGCTAATTTGTTTATTAATCTTTTGTGCAGGACTGTGTCAAATGCCTTGCTAAAGTCTAGGTAGGCCATGTCCACTGCCCCTCATTGGTCTACTACTTTGGTCACCCAGTCAAAGAAATCAATTAGATTTGTCTGACATGACCTTCCTGCTGTGAATCCATGCTGCCTTGGGTCCTGTGCCACTGGCCTCTAGGTACTCAACAGTTCTTTCCTTCAGCAGTGATTCCATCATTTTCCCTACCACTGAGGTCAAACTGACAGGTCTGTAGTTTCCTGCCTCTGTCTTGCTCCCACTTTTGTGAAGGGGAATCACATCCACCCTCCTACAGTCCTCAGGTACCACACCATCCTCCCATGATTTATTAAAAAGGGTAGTCAGTGGTGTTACTAGTTCTTCCATTAGTTCTTTTAGAATTCTGGGGTGAATCCCATCAGGCCCAATTGCTTTATCCACCTTCAGTTTTAAGAGTTCTTTCAGAACCCTTTCTTCTGTGAAAGGACGGATATCAACCCCCCTATCCAGAGTGCTTCTCCTGACTGGATTAGGTACCTCCCCCTGCTTTTCCATTGTGAATACTGAACAGAAGTATTTGTTCAGTATCCCTGCTTTTTCACCGTCACTCTCTGCCCAACCTCCTTTCTCTTTATTCAGCCTCAGCATTCCTGTCTTAGTCTTTCTTTGCGCCCTAATATACCTATAAAAGGTTTTATCCCCCTTCTTAAAAGAGTTGGCTATCTTTTCCTCGGTTTGGGCCTTTGTTATTCTGACTGCCTTCCCTGCTTCCTTCTGCTTTAACTGGTACAGTTCTCTGTCTTGCTCCTTCTTTGTTTCCTTGTACTTCCTGAATGCTATCTCTTTCTCCCTTATCTTCCCCGCTACTTCTTTTGAGAACCATAGAGGTTTCTTCTTTCATTTTGGTTTGTTTATTTGCTTCACACAAAGGCTTGTTGCCTCTGTGATGGCAGTTTTAATGTTTCCCCATTGTTGCTCCACCCCACCTTCTTGCCTGTTTGCTAGTGCTTTTCTGAGGCACTCTCCCATTTTGACAAAATCAGCCCTCCTGGAGTCCAGTACCTTCACTTTTGTGTGGCTTGAGTCTACAGTTGAGTTTATCGTGAACCACACTGTTTGGTGGTCACTTGTTCCCAGATGGCTACCCAGTTCAAGATCAGAGATCCTCTCTCTGTCCCCATTTGAGAGTACCATATCTAAGATTGCTCCCTCCCTAGTGGGTTGAAAAACTAGCTGTCTGAGGCATGCCCTCTGTAGGGAATCGAGAATGGCCCTGCTCTTGGATGTGGCTGCAGTAAAGGTGCTCCAGTAAACATCTGGCATATTCAGGTCCCCCATCAGCAATACCTCCCTTTCTCTGTCATCCCAAGGATGCCTTCTGTCATTTTCTTGTTTATTTCTCCCCTGTATACAACCCTGTGTGGATTGTGGAGCCATTTCCAGTCTCCAGGGTACCTAGATGTTTCTTGTTCTCAGTTCTGGGGTTGAAAGAGGAAATGTCTCTCAACTTTTCAGATTTTCGTTTGCTGATGTGAGCCTTTGCTGGGACAGTAGAGAGGGTGAAGCAAATTCAAGCCCAGGTCAGTAACTCCTTAACCAGTTCCATCCAGACTGGTATTGTGACAGTTTTTTCTGGGCACATTTCCTGTAAAAGATATAGCCATTCACTACCATGGCATTCAGCAAATGAAAGAAGAGCTTCTTCCATGCCTTCGTGACCTTCCTTGCCAGGTAGTAGTACTTGCTTGTTTGGTCATTTAGATTCACTCCTCCCATGTGCCTGTTACAGTCGAGGACACAATGAGGCTTTTCTATATCCACCGTGGTGTGGCTGTCCGCCTTTCCTGTAGGAAGCACGCAGTTCGTATGCATGGTGGTCAGGATATAGATGTTGTGCTTCTCATGCCACTTGATGCAGCTTGGTGGACCTGTGGAGTAGGAGACCGTTTTCCCTCTTTTTACTTTCTCCCCTAAAATAGCATGTGGCATTTCATTCCTGTTGGTCATTACTGTGCCACATGCACTGATTTTTTATTATGCAACTCAGTAAATGGAATAGGCCCCTATAGTACCTATCTTTATAAACATAGTAGCCTCTGTCCTGGAATCTTTGGCTAAGCAGCTCATTCACTACTTTGAATGTCACACCCTGATCAGGTACTTCCGATGTTTTGCCAGTATAGGTGTCACACTCTGAGATAAACCCGCTGTCTGCACAACATAAGGTGCAAGTTTTAACCTCAAACTTGGATGGCTTATATGAGTTGTACATCCTGTAGGACAGATTGCCCCTCCACAGCATAGTGCCCTCATCCAGTGATAGATGCTACTCGGTACATATAGGGGTGGTTATCATGTCATTAAAGGCCTTGAGAGTTAATCTGAGTGAATACTTTTATATTCGCCGTGCGTGTATGTGCAGCAAACGTCTTGCTATGACTGCCTTCAGAAGGGTGTGACACTGTCTATCAATATAGAGTGGTCTACCAGGGCTTGCCAGTGTCACAGCAGTCATCAGTCAGGCTAATTGTGATGCTGTGTTTTGTTTGCTAGGTGGACACTTTGTCTTCTTGTGAAGAGACAGCCAAACCAATCATATGGTGACTTTTCCATTTGATGTGCGGCATGGACATCACCCAGCAAGCAGCTCATCAGTGCCCGATCAGCCAGCTATAAAACAATCTTCTGGAGGCACAAGCGGTATTATCTGATCCCACCTTTCACCAAATCTCACTCCCTTTCCTTTTCTTTTTTCTTTAAATTCAATTTAATGTTATATCACCAGGGACAATGGTTTACCGCATATGCGGTGACGGGCAGGAATGCGGAACTACGATTGGGCCACGGAAAACGGCGCCAAAAACGGAACTAGCGTTTGTTCTCGTTGACTGTGAGAACAGAGCGCTATAAATTGCGGGTGCAGCGTGTTTGCATTTTTACCCTGCACTCCGCTTTCATTTGTTTTCCTGCTTGCTGTCTTCCTGCCCCAACAATCTGTGCTCGACGGTATCCATCCCATCGTTCTGTACTTTGGTGTTTCGGTCTTTCCCGGTAAGTTTGCTGCAGCCTGTGTTGTGGGGGTATTAAGCCTTGTTCTAACTTATGTTTTTTTTTTTTTTCACTTTGTGGAGACCCACCCATGCTTCAGTTTATTTTATTTATGCTTATCTATGCTGTTGCTCCACTGCACTGAACGTTGAATCCCATCCAGAAAAAACTCACTACCCATACTGCTGCCCCCAGGAGTGTCACATCCAGAGTGGCTGTGCTGGTCTGTTGGGGTGGGCAGAGTGGGGAGAGTGGCCGGGCAGGTCTGTTGGGGTGGGCAGAGTGGTTGGGCTGATGCATCGGGATGGGGAGAGTGGCTGTGCTGGTGAAGTGAGGTGGGGAGAGTGTCCGACCAGGTCAATGGGGGTGGGCAGAGTGGCTGTGCTGGTGCATTTGGGGTGGGCAGAGTGGCCGGGCTGATGCATCAGGGTGGGGAGAGTGGCCAGGCTGATGCATCAGGGTGGGGAGAGTGGCTGGGATGGTGCACTGGGGTCTGGAGAGTGTCCGTGTAGTTCAGTGGGGGTGGGCAGAGTGGTTGTGCTAGTGCATCAGGGTGGGCAGAGTGGCTGTGCAAGTCGGTTGGGGTGGGCTGAGTGTCCGTGCAGGCCTATGTGGGTGGGCAGAGTGGCTGGACCGGTGCACTGGGGTGGGGTGAGTGGCTGTGCTGGTGCATCGGGGTGGGCAGAGTGGCCAGGCAGGTCTGTTGGGGGTGGGCGGACTGTCCATGCAGGTCCTTGGGGGGGTGGGCAGAGTAGCTGTGCTGGTGGGGAGACTGGCTGGGCAGGTCTGTTGGGTTGGGGAAGAGTGTCTGTGCAGGTCAGTGATCCCTTTCAGAAGAGCCCTTATTGCAGATTGGAGCTTCTACATGTTGTACTCTATGAAGGGTGGTGTCTGCCAGAAATTCTCACAGGTTGGGAGGGGGATCTTTAGGATTGGTAGGGGTTCAAATAGAAAAGCCTTGTTGACGCCTTTGAGTTTGTCACCTACCCTGAAGGAAGCTTGATGCTGCTAATGTGGTCTCTGATGGTCGGCTGAGGGACGGGCTGGGCGGACTGGTTCACATACTGGCAAAAATGGTTCTGGCCTCTGAGGGAGGGGCGGGCAGGCAGAGTGTCAGCAGAACCATTTTTCCAGCATGTATGTCAGTCGGCCAGGTCTGTGCCACGCTCTGGTGCTCTTTGTTGATGGTTAGCTGAGGGACAGGCTGGGCAGACTGGTTCACATACTGGCAAAAATGGTTCTGGCCTCTGAGGGAGGCGGAGGCGGGCAGAGGGGCAGAACCATTTTTCCAGCATGTATGTCAGTCGGCCAGGTCCGTGCCACGCTCTGTGCTATTTTGTTGATGGTCTGCTGAGGACGGGCTGGGCGGACTGGTTCACATACTGGCAAAAATGGTTCTGGCCTCTGAGGGGGAGGCGGGCGGGCAGGTGGCGCAGAACCATTTATTCCAGCATGCATGCCAGTCGGCCAGGTCCGTGCCACCTCTGGTGCTCTTTTGTTGATGGTTAGCTGAGGGACGGGCTGGGCGGACTGGTTCACATACTGGCAAAAAATGGTTCTGGCCTCTGAGGGAGGGGCGGGCAGGCAGAGTGGCGCAGAACCATTTTTTCCAGCATGTATGCCAGTCGGCCAGGTCCGTGCCACGCTCTGGTGCTCTTTTGTTGATGGTTGGCTAGATGGATACCCAAGTGGGCACTGGCTGCATGACAGGCCTGGGTCCCAGGCTTGTCATGCAGCTGTTTCACATATCTGCCCCCCCCCACCCCGGGTTGGGGGAAGGTGCGTTGTTTGGTTTTAGTAGTGATTTGTTGGGCATGTGTCTTTACTAAAATGCATATTTTTCATTTGTAAAGTATTGTTGTTGGGTGGTGTGCATATCTGTGTAGAATAATAGGCACAGCGTTCGAGACAAAAATCTTTATTAAACATAATCAAACAGAATCAACCTCCATGTTTCATCGGAACCCAGAGGGCATCTGTGCAGTTGGAAATGTGGATTGTTCTTCTCGGTTCCTTCATCAATTTTGGAGGACACAGACATTGGATTACCTAGGGATAAATAGACAAGTTAAACTGTCGAAATGCATGTTAACAATTTTACCACTTTTATTAAAAATACATTTCTATGTTGAAGCTTTTGCCAGAATTTCTAATGGAATATGTTGGAGGCCTGTTGGTGGCCTGTCTTGATTTGTGCTTATAAAATTGAAATGTTCTGAATAAAGATGTTGTTGCTGGGGGGGGGGGTCTTTGCAGCAACCTGGGTTACCACCCTGCCAGCAGAACTACTTTCTTGAGTTTGAGCTCTGACATGAAAACTAAGAGGCTCCATTTTCATCAAGATAGCCAGAAAGTTCACAATTTACTATTTTTGTGATTCTGGATTGGTTTATTCTTTTGCAGAGATTGTTTGTGTATCTCTCATTAGCGTCCTCATTAATCACTTGAAGTTTTAAGCTGGATGCACTTTGTTTACAAATAAACCAAATCAGACGCATCTATATATTAGATAGGGACTGAACCGAGCGAGTCCACCTTGGCGTCTGGTGGTTGACTTACTTCACGTCTGAGCTTGGACAGATTTGTACATGGCATCGGGCTATAGTGCCGCATGCTCCGTCACCACACGGGTGGGGGCTGCAGTGCACTGCTGCCGTCACACACGGGCTGGGGCTGCAGTGCCCGCACATGCTGCCGTCACACGGGACGGGTGGGGGCTGCAGTGCTGCACATGCTGCCGTCACACTGGATGGGTGGGGGCTGCAGTGCCGCACATGCTGCCGTCACACGGGACGGGTGGGGGCTGCAGTGCCGCACATGCTGCCGTCACATGGGATGGTTGGGGGCTGCAGTGCCGCACATGCTGCCGTCACAAGGGACGGGTGGGGGCTGCAGTGCCGCACATGCTGCCATCACACCGGACGGGTGGGGGCTGCAGTGCCGCACATGCTGCCGTCACACTGGACGGGTGGGGGCTGCAGTGCCGCACATGCTGCCGTCACACGGGACGGGTGGGGGCTGAAGTGCCGCACATGCGGCCGTCACACAGGATGGGTGGGGGCTGCTGTGCCGCACATGCTGCCGTCACAAGGGACGGGTGGGGGCTGCAGTGCCGCACATGCTGCCGTCACACGGGACGGTTGGGGGCTGCATATAAATATTGAGTAAAGGCTGCGGTTTCCATTTTGCCTGTAGATGGAAGTTAAAGTGACTTCTCGGTGCTTTCAAGGCTGTGCTCTGCTACAGACTGTACTGCTGTTCAGCTCACACCCAACCCTAGCCTGTTGACTGATGTGGATGCCTGAACTCCAGACTGCTAACAGCAACATGTCCTGTCCGCTGAAAAGTAAGTTTATTTTGGATGTCTCATCGTTCACTTTTTTGTTGAAGACTTGTTCACTTTTTGTTATGGGGGCAACAGTAGCTATTAGAGGTAGTTTATTTTCAGGTGGTTAGTGACAGAATGGTTTGGAGTGTTGGTGGCAAGTTGGCCTGCCATGTAAAGTCCCCACCATCAACCACAATTAAAATAATTGAAAATGACTTGCAGAGATACTGACACCAACCTTGTTTGGACACTTTTTTCAGTGATGGCCTTTGTGCCAGTCATTGAGTACCACAACCAGTGAGTGAGAGTTGCCCATGATGAGTGACTTGAATGAATGGAGGTGTCTGCATCAACATCCTCCTTGGAAGTGGGTTTGTTACTACAACCCATAGATGTTGACCCAGAGCCCTTGTCCCCAAATGCAGACATTTGGGGATATCCTGCTTACGTTTTATATACCCTGGATGGTTTGCACAAAGGTGTTTCCTGTGGATGGTGGTAGCTAGGGACTGGGCAGTGTGGTGGCAAGCTGAATCATTGCAATAAGACCACTAGCTATAAGCCTGCTTGGCATTCAGGATAGGTGGCTGCAACCATGGCTATGTTGGTAACACTATAGTCCTGGTGGCTCACAGCCGGAGTTTTAGGTTCTGTCTCCCAGCAGAGGAGGCAGATGGCATGTCTAACTAGATGTCATTTACTTGTGTGTGTGTGTGTGTGTGTGTGTGTGTCCTTTGTTTACATAATAATTGTTATTTATTTTTTTCAAATTTTAGGCTTCAACATTCCTGCTTGGTGTGAATTTCTGCTGGAAATAATCATCATCTCTAAAAGGTATGGCGTGATCTTCAGATTCATGTGTTTTTCCAAGTCTTAGTTTGTTTGAGCCGGGGAGACCGATAAGGTCTTGGTGCAATGGAGGCAGCAAGCCCGGGATCCTGTATGTCAGGATTTCTCATCAGCTGTGGCCAGGGCTATATTTGGATGTCAATATTGTACTTTTGTATTATATAGTCAAGCCTGTGACAGCTTCTGAGGACAACTTGATTTCTGTAGCTGCTCGACCGACTGCCATCCATGGATTGAGCATGGTCCATTGGATTAGCAGTGAGATTATGATTCTGGTATTGTTTTGTATGGATTGTGAGCAGCTGAGATCTGCATGTTTTCTGTTGCTGTTCTCCAGACTCTCATCCATGGGGAGGATTATGTGATAATTAAATCCTTAATGTCATTGTTGTGAAGCTTTAAGTAGTTCTAAAGCCTGTTTTTAATATCTCTCCAACTTGTGTTCCACTTTTTAGTTCTTTGGAGTCATCTGTTCTACGCATCGTGATGGCAACACCAAGCAAAATGGCAAAACTTTACAGTGTCACTGCTAAGGACCGTGCATTGCAATTTAAGTTGGAAGGCATGTATGAGGATGGAGGAAAATGTTTTGTCGCTTTGTGATCACCCATTGACTATGTGAGGAAGGACACAGTGGTGGATCACTGCAAAAGTAAAAAATATGAAGAATGCAAGCCAGAAAAATAGCAACAGACACGTGAGCTTCACTCCAGCTTTAATACCACAACTTCTGCAGCTGCAACACGGAGAATACTGTATTGGGTGTATTAAGGGCTTGGTGTGGTGCAAATATACCCATCGAAAAGTTGGATCAACCGTGCATAAGAGACTGGATGGGGACAACGTTAAAGGTGGTGCTCTCCAAAGGTATCCACCTTAAGGCAGAACTACTTGCCCAAATTGAGAAAAATGGAGGACGAATTTCACAGCTTGTGAAAGGAAGACATTCTCTGTAATGTGCGATGAGGCGACAGGCGCAGATGCTCGCTGTATACTCAACATAATTTTTGGTATGCAGGGCGGACAATCTATCATTGCAGAAACAACAGAGTTGACAGCAGTAAATCACACCACTGTCGCACAATGTGTTATAAAGACATTGCAGAAATATGATGTGGAGATGGACCAAGTAGTCGCCTTCATCAGTGACAATGCACGGTACATGGTGAAGTGCTTCAAAGAGGTTTTATATGGCCTTATTGGTGCCCATGTGATCCATGTTGGTTGCTGGGCACATGTGTTATCCTTGGTGGGAGACACATGGATTGACCATTTGAACTGGTCAATAAACTTAGCACTTGTGAAATACTAATTCCAGCAGTCGCCCAACGTAAGAGAGAGTACTGGCATTCCTGGAGAGATGTAGATGAGAAAAATTGCCTCTGTTCCTGTCTTAACCCGTTGGAACACTTGGTTTGAAACCGTTAAGTACCATTAGCTATCTTCAGCATTAAGAGGCTTCTTCCAGGAGGAAGCAAGTGATTGCAATTCCATGAATTCATTGAGAAAACTTTTCCAAGACTGGTTTACAGAGCTACAGATTCACACAACCTTCATCTCTGAAAACTGCAATGATCTCATCAGCACAATAGAACTTCTACAAAGGAAAGACAAACCCGTGGCTGTTTCTGTATTCGATACTACATGGAATAAAACAGAGGTTTCAGATTGGTGTATCAAAACTGAAGCATTTGGGGAAAGAACAGATGAATACTTAGCTACTCTTAGGCTCACGGGTTATGCAGGAGCAGATTGCAATTTTCCAAAAAGCATTTGGAGTAGCCCTAAACAAAATGGCAAAACACATGGAAACAAACCCCGCCATAGGGTTCTTTAAAGCCTGCCATATTTTGAACCCCTTCAACCTTCCTAAATTGAGTAGGGACTTCACACACTACGCCAGTGACATTGGTGTATTTGAACTGCACAACCAAATTGCACTACAAAAGGACTGGGAGATGTATGTTGGGCAGGACATAGGAGAGCTTCCAGACATAATGGACTTTAATGTTGGCCAGTACTGGATTTCAGTGCAGTCACAATTACCAGTACTGGCCAAAGCTGCTCTGCAAGCCATTTGGATACCTGTGTCGAAGTGCCGATGTGAGAGATCTTTCTTGGTCTACGGACAGATCCACACAGACCAAAGCATGTACCTGCTAGTAGACAATATGAGATTACTATCCCAGCTTATGTACAATAAATGAGAGGATTAGATTGGTGGACATTTTCTACAGGCATTTTGCACATTTTTAGTTATAGGGTGTAAACACTTTCAATAACATTGTTTTTCCCATATTCCTTGTCGTGTGTGTATTTATATTTTGTTAGTTCATTTTTCACTGTATATTTTGTCATACTGTATTGCACATTTTGCACATTTTCATTTAGGTTTTGTTTATGCACAGTTTTCCAGTTATTGTACCTTTGCACGTTTGACACTTTGAGTATTTGTATTTAGGTTTTAGTTCACTTGTGTTTCAATATATATTTTCACTTTTCTACATTCTGCACATTTTCAATTAGATTTTGTTTTTGTTCACATTTTTCAACTGTTGTATATTGTTTTTGATTTGCAATATTTGCACTCTTTATAAACTACCTTTCTTGAAATTGTATACTTGCTTTTATTGACAACATTTCTTGGGATGAGAACTTACGAGAAGGTCATGTGGCGTGTAACTAGTCTGCATTGTGTGGTGATGGGTGGCAGTCTCTAATGGCTAGTTCCTTTTAATTTATCCAAGTGTCCTGCAATCTAATATTCTGTATTGTCACACCTGAGGGTTGTGGGCTGCAGAGCTTACCACCATGTTACTGACAACACACGGAAGGATGGAGGCCAAAGTGCTGCTGCCATTGCACAGGAGGGAGGAGGGCGCAGTGCTGCTCCTGCCATCACACCTTAGGATAGGGGCTGCAGGGCTGCTGCCAATCAGACCACAGGAGGGGTCCACAGTACTGCTGTCCCCATTAAGTCAGAAGGATAGGGGCCATTAGTGGTCTATCATTATACAGGAGGGATAGCCGGGGGATGTAGTGCGCCTGCTGCCTTGACAAAGTGTAGCTTCTAAAATAACTTGATAGCTACAAGTGCAGATATGCAACAGCAGATGTAGAAATGTGAAAATGTATGCTAACAGAGTGAAAAAATGGTTAAATACAGGTTACAAAGCCAACACCGGTAAAAACCGATTTTGGACTTGCAGACACCGGTGACAATACCGGTTTTGTCAATCTGCAAAATGGAATTTGCCTTTTCTCAATCACGGTAAACCACTGTCCCTGTATATCACCATTACAGAGCAAGTTGTACAATAAACAGAAACAGCGGAAGACAAAGGTACAGATTGATGAATACAACTTACTCTACTCCACCCTCCACCTCCCTACCCCAATCCCACCCATCTTGCATACTATTGGTCACAAAAGTTCAAAAGGAGGCACCTGTTGACAGTATACTCAGTAATATCCAACTAGGTTGAGCACAGTACCCAGTTCCTCGAACTGTACCATCAAGAATATGAATCAGAGGCTTGAGATAAATACAAAGTGTGAAAAGTATCCCATGTTTTGGAGTAACTAGGCATGGAGCTACAGGAAGTTGTTATCCCTCTGTACAGGCAGTTGGTGAGACCCCATTTGGAGTACTGTGTCCAGTTCTGGAGACCCCATCTCCGCAAGGACATAGACAGGATAGAGGCAGTCCAGAGGAGGGCAACTAAAATGGTGCAGGGTCTGCAAGAGAAGCCGTATGAGGAGAGACTAAAGGAGCTTAATATGTATACCCTTGAGGTAAGAAGAGAGAGTGGGGACATGATAGAAACTTTTAAGTACCTTAGTGGAATCAACAAAGTCCAAGAGGGTAGCAACTTTCAGAAAAGAGATGTGCAAGAACAAGGGGACACAATTTAAAGATAGAGGGGCAGTTCAGGGGCAATGTGAGGAAGTATTATTTCAGAGAGGCGGTAGTGGATGCATGGAACAGCCTTCCTGAGGAGGTTGTGGGGTCTAAAACTGTGGGAGAATTCAAGAATGCATGGGACAGACATAAAGCAGTTCTTGTGGGGTTTAGGAAGAAATAGGCTGTTGGTTAACTAGGATCTGCGGCCTATCCCGTAGGTAGGGAAATGGGCAGATTAGATGGGCCAAGCAGTCCTTTTCTGAAAGTCTATGTTTCTATGAGCTATTAGTACTGACTCCCATTTTCTCCATGCTCAGATTGAATAACAGCTCCCGGAGCCACTCCAGGTAGGTTAAGGGGATGTCATCAAGCCAGTGCCTTAATACTACCTTTTTGAGTGAAGAAGAAATGGCAGCCATATAATATCTCCTGACCTTCACAGCTATCCTATTGTAGTCCCCAATTAAACAAATTTGCGGTGTAAAATACTCCTCCAGACCAAGCAAAGGATCCACTTTGGTTTTAATCTTATGCCATAGGGTCTTCACTGAGGGGCAATCCCAAAACATATGGAGGAGGGTTCCTTCTGCCAGGTGACATCTGTTACAAAGAGGACTGAAATTCTCCTATTCAATGAAGTTTGACCCGGGTCCAAAATAAGTTATTCAGAAACTGAAATTGCATCAGCCTGAGGCGGTCCTGGGAAATGTATCTATAAGTATTCTGCCAGATGGTGCGCCAGTCAAGCAGTCGATCCGGGACTTGATCCTCCCAGTATTTAGGAGTCCCTAACCGATGTCTATATGCTTGCTTGTATAAGTGTGAATGCAGTCTGGATACTGGTTGTGGATCCCACACTGTTTTGGAGAAGAGTTCGAAGAATTCCTCTGGAAATGGTCCAGTTTTAGGCTCTGCTAGTTTTCGAATCAATAGGTGTCTTAACTGATAGATCTTAAACACTTGGTTAGGTCCCACCCTATATTGTGTTAGGATAGACTGCACTGAGCTACACCCTCCATCTTGTATTAGCTCCCTGACTCTCACCCCAGTCTACGGGGGAATCCATGTATCCTTGATCATTTTACCCCCGATTTTAAGATTCGGGTTACCACAAAGAGGTTGATTGTGGTCATTATAGTGGGAATATTTAAGGAAAGAACATATTTGGGCATGAATTTTCAGGGAAGTGACTATTGGAGTGAGTGACAGTTTCTTAGGGAGGTTTTTCTGGCTACAATATAAACACGCAACTGGATCAAGACCTGCCTCCTTCAACATCCAATTTCAGTTTTACTCAAGAGGAGCGTAGAGTAGAGTATTCTCTTTGTCTGGTGTCAGTAACCAGTTAATGTATTTACTGGCGTTGCTAGGCCAGTAATACATACCAAAATATGGTAATCGTAACCTCCCATACTTTTGGGGTAGCTAGTTTATGATAGGCCCATTGGGGTGATTTATCTTGCCAAATGAAGTCTGAAATGATCGAGTGAATCCTGGAGAACTATTTTAGTGGAAGCCAGTAATTGAGCATGTTAATGGAGTAAAATACCCTAGAGAGGACGTTCATTTTAACTTAATATATACGACCCCAGAGAGACATGGGAAGTGTCCGCCATCTATTTAAGTCATGTTTTATGTCATGTATAACAGAGTCCAAGTTAAGTTGAATCATTTTGGATTCACTTCTTGCTAGCGTAATCCCTAAATATTTTAATTTCTGCTGACTCCATTGAAGGCCCAATTCAGAAATGTCATTTTTCTGCAGTTTCCCATTTAATGGAAAGACTGTGGTTTTCCCAATATTTATTTTATAATTGGATACTTTACTATATTCTTCTATGGTTTCCAAAGCCACCGGGAAGGACTCCCGTGGGTGTCTGAGATGTAAGGAAATATCATCTGCTTATGTGAAGATTTTCAAATCAAGCTCACCAATCCGGACACGTAGTATTCTAGGGTTGGTTCTGAACCTGCAAAGTAGGGGTTCTAGATATATATTAAACAGTAGAGGGGACAAGGGGCATCCTTGTCTGGTACCTGAGAACAATGGGAAGGTAGCGGAAAAGAGTCCATTACAATAGATCCGGGCAGTTGGATGATTGTATAGGGATGAGATCCATTTGATGTACGTAGGAGGGAACTCTAACCTAAGCATAACCTCAAACAAAAATTGCCAGTTCACCCTATCGAATGCCTTCTCCGCGTCCAGGGACAACAGATCATATGGAGAGTCCGAGTCCCTGGACACGGAGAAGATATAAGACAGCATACGAAGATGATCTGAAGACATTCTCCCTCTCACAAACCCCACTTGATCCGGATGGATAATATGAGGCATAACTTTGTTTAGTCTATTAGCTAAAATTTTAACATCACAGTTAATTAAAGAGATTGGGCGGTAGCTACTAACTCTGTCTGGGTCTTTTCCAGGTTTGGGAATGACAATTATAAGGGCTTTTAGTAAATGGCTATTAATCATATTGCCCTTGAGTAAGCACGGGAATAATCTTTTCAGCCCAGGGACCAGCTGTGTGGCAAAACATTTAAAAAAATTGGTAGAGAAGCCATCCGGGCCTGGAGCCTTGTCTAGAGGCAGAGAATGGATGGTCTCTAGAATTTCGGTCTCCGAAATTGGGGAAGTCAGACCCACTTTTAAATCATTAGAAAGTACGGGCATCGGTGTGGCGCGTAAATATTCCTTGACAACAGATGACTGGGGCAGGGGTCCATTGGACTGTATAGTTCTCTATAGTAGGATTCAAACTCCTGCACTATTTCTTTGGGGTGCAGTTTTGACTGAATTGTCACTTTGGGATCTAATACTCTTTATGATTCTAGATGCCTCTATTGGCTTGAGTCTCATGGCCAGAAGTCAGCCCGGTTTCTCTCCCTGGACTAAATACTTTGCTTTTGTTTTAAAGATGGCATACTCCGCTTTATCCCTAAGTATGTCATTATACTGACTTGTGAGGCAAGTTAGTCTTACCCTAGTTTCCTCTGGGGTATTAGGAGTGAGATTTGTTTCTATATTCCTAATTTGGTGCAATAAATCCAGGGCCTTTCTATCTCTCTCCCTTTTCCTTGCCGCTGCAATTTTGATGAATTCCCCTCTTATTACGCATTTGAGGGCCCCCATTCCATATCATCCTTCCCTGTAGAATTAAAGTTGTCCTAAAAAACTCTATTTTTTGCTTAATGTCCTCTATGATCTGAGAGGATCTGAGTACCTGGTTATTTAATTTCCAGATGGATTGTTTGGGAAGATTGTGACTAAACCCTAAAAAACATTTAACAACTGAGTGGTCAGATCAAACCTTAGAGTCTATCACACAATCCAGTAAGGAAGAAAGTAAAGAGTTACTCAGTAGGAAATAGTGGATTCATGATCTGGAGTTGTGCACCGGAGAGGAAAAGGTGAACTGTTTGAGAGTAGGATGTAACACTCTCCATGGATCACATAGACCTGTTCGGTCTATCATGTCACGAATCGCTCGCTGAGCTGGAGAGAGGCCTTTAGGTCTTTTCCCATCCTCATCCAGGATGGAAGAGAAGTGGAGGTTCCAATCACCTCCTAAGATGATGGGGAGATCTAGAAAAGGAGACAAAACATCCAACAAATGCAAAAAGAAATCTGGAGTCATGGTTAGGGCCGTATACCCTCCCCAGTAAAATTTTTGTTCTATCTAAGAGTCCACTTACTAGGATGTAGTGCCCCATGGGGTCACACAGAAAAGGGGTGGTCCTGGAAACTAATATTGTTTCCCCTCTACTTGCTGAGCTATTCCCAGCCATAAATACCTACCCTATAAACTGTCTTCTAAAAGATTGGCTTCTGATTCCAACATATGTGTTTCTTGAAGATGTATCACATTTCCCTGAAGCAAATGTAGATGTTTAATAAGCTTATATGTTTTAGTTTTATTTCTGGATCCCTTTACATTCCATGGAATCCATACATAGTTACCTCCCATGAAGATCCAATTGCTTACTGTAATTATGTCGATCTGAACATAACACAGCCTCTGTAACCCTGCAACTGGCTTATTAACCCTCTTATGTATCCTCCATTGCATTTTTGTAAAGAATGCAAGACCCCTTTCCCCCTCTCGACCATATCCCCACCATTCCATTCCCTTCCAAGCAAAACAGACCCTATCCTTAGCAAACAACACCCCATACCAATTTCTACCCCCGTCCCTGTCTAAGAGATAATAAAGTGAAGAACTGGAGAATACAAAATATAGCAAGAAAGCCCTCCTCCTTCCCACCCAACAAAATTCTTTTACTGCTCGTGATCCCAGGTCAGGAACTGCCCGCCCACCCTGCTCCAAGTCCCACCCCAACCCTTGCTTCCACTGTGCGACAGGCTTAGGCTTGATTGCAAGCGAACATATGAGCCCAACTGGTTAACCACACTCAGCCAGAATAATTACTGACGTCTCGCATGTAGTTTTTATTTAGAGGGGGCCATCCCCCGTCCTTGCAGCATTAAGTGGGATAATTGTTCTGTGACACATTTGTCAGCAAGTGTGTGTAACTTATTCTAAAGGCGCTTCACATCTGACCATTACCCCCCTTAGATCATACTATAAAGTGGTGAATACAAATGCATTCCTTGATGCCTTACTAGGGCAACCTAGAGATAAGTGTAGACTCTCGAGACTTGTATCTCCCTTCTGTGAGATAACAGGCATTGCAGCAAACTAGGTCGTCAAGATCCCAGCGTGCCTGGATTACCCAAATTAAATAGCCACCCAAAATGTAACTAAATAAATACTTACTGAACCAACGTGGTGCAGTACAGCCAAAACACTACCCAAGTATAAGCCAACATTATGGAGCACCTTTAACCCCTTGTGGATTAGGTATCCCTGCTCCTGCAAACTCTGATCAGCACTGAAAACAACGATGGTAACATAAAACATATATGTGGGAATTAAAAAATAATGGTGAATGTCTATGCACATAATAGAACCCTGCAAACAGCACTTATTAATCTGCATGTAACAGAACTTGAACTAATGAGTGCAGCAGGGCTTATGAATAAACCAGGACCAACTCGGAAGGAAAGTGTCAAAAGCTTCATGACTCTTGTTTCAGAATCCGAACTACGCGCTCTGAAAAGTCAAAATCCAAACCGAAATAAAAAACTGGTGCCGCTGTCATTGTATTACCGGGAAAGTCATGTTGCTTTGGTGCCCTCTAGTGGGAAATAATCGGCAAGACTACAGCACAGTAACAAAAGTATTCATTGCCAAAACATGAAACATCCACCGGACTTTGGGGCAAATACCTTCGGCGGCAAACTGCAATCCAGTAGACCCGATCCTCTTCACTGCAAGAAACCGCGATTCACTATTAGCAGAAGCTGGTATTGTGAGATCGGAGAAGTAGGAAAGCTGAGATTTCACAGCCCTCCTATTTGAATTCCAGGAGATCAAACCTCCAGTAGTGTTGCACAGAGGAGCCCAGAAATCTCACCTGAAGATACACTTAATCAGCGCTCCTTAAACAAATCAGGGAGAGCGACTTTTAACCCTTCAGCTGCGGCGCTGGCATCATGAAAGCTTTTTCAGGCGCCTGATAAGAGCACTTGAAGATGAGCTGGATACCCCATAGGAACCGGGTGCCAGAGGCAATCAGTTTTTGCACCAAGGGGTGATAGGTAGCCCTCCTTTGACGCACCAACAGTGGAAGGTCCTGCACTATATATATAGTGGCCCCTTCCCAATTTACTTCGAGGATCTCTTTAAGGTTGTTGAAGAGGTGCTTTTTGTCGATAGTTTAAAAAACAGAAGATGCAGGGCCTGGGTGGGGCACCAGGTGGAAGGATGGCCCTTAATGCCCTATGAGCCCTTTCAATCATGTAGCTCATGCCAAAGGAAGAGGTGCCAGCCAGTTTGGTGATTAACTTCTGTGCAAACAGTATAGGATTATCCCCTTCCTCCCTCTCCAGCAATCCGATGATGACTGCGGTGTTCCTTCTGCTCCTCCCTTCAAGGCTCTCAATCTTGTATTCCATTTTATTTAGTTTTTGCTTTAGGAATATGCTCTCCGGGTCTTATTTATCTACCCTGTCCTCCAGAGAAGTAATACGAGCTTCCAAATCACTGGTTCTTCTTGAGAGATCATCTAGTGAGGAAGTCACATCCTTAATTCATCTGTGATAGTACGAGGTCCTCTCGGAAGGGCTTTAAGTCTGCCAATTCCAAGCTAGAGTTATGGTTCATGCTCCGAGTCAGATCCATTTTAGGGCTTGAGTTGGAGGATGAGGGCTTAGATTTTTTTGCGGCCTTGACTGGTGAAGATGGCGGTGTATGTTTCGGTGGAATTTTCTTCATCTGCACATCCATTGAATGGAAATTCCAGTTGAATGGCTACGCGGTCTATTTTGTCAGCAGGTAGTGTCAACTTCAAGTTGCAACTATCGCTAAACCTCGTATTTTTGTAGCTTAAATGAGGTGGAAGACTGGAGGAGGAGAAACAAGCTGGAGGCAGTATGGTGTAGTGGCTAGGGGGCACTGCGCTGCAAACCTGAAGACCTGGGTTTGAATCACATCAGCTCCCAGTTGCATACTGTGTGGCCCTGAGCAAGTCACTTAAAGAGGGACTCTGGCCAAAAGTGCTACATTGCATATTTAGAATAAGCATAACCCCAATAAATCTCATGCCAAACATTAAGTTTCTGTGTTACTTCATTTTAAAGTTATGAGCTATTTTGTAACCCTGATTTCACTACCTGTTCAAAAAAAGCCAGTTTCAATGAAGCGGTGCTGATGATGTCATCTCCTGAATTCACAGTCTAGCCCTCCCTGTCAGCAAGCTTATAGGACCTATTTCTCGAAAGTTAAAAAGTCATTCTGCAATGGTTTATGCAAGTAAAACAGGCAGCATCATTCTGAAAACAGTGCTACAGAATCTATGTGTTTCAGGTTTTGTAACAAAGGTGACAAATGTGTCTTTTAATGCCATTTCGGGAATGGTTCATTTTCCAGAGTTGCAAGATGCTGAGTTAGCATTCTTCCAGACTGCTGATACCGTGTGAAGTGCTACTGTGCAGTGCCTGTTTGGAAGTTGTATTGCTACAAGTGTTGCAATGCTGGTAACTTCATTGCTGTTTGTCAGTGTCTGCTTTACAACAAGTTTTCACAGGGGCCTTATATGTGTGAATTCCTACTCCTACTAGGGGTGGAAGTTTTAGCCCTGGTAAAACAATCATTGTAATGTGGAGTGCAACGCAGATGAGCCTGGATATAGGGATATAGCTCAAGTAACAGCCTGTCAATGAGAACAGAAAATTAGCTCTGCTCAACTGAGTATCCCTTTCATTCATACTTCCATGATGAATCAAATATTGATTGATTGAGTGAGTCAGTGAGTGAGTGAGTGATTAAGCATTGCTCTGGCTACTGCATAGAAACTCTTAGCAAGGTTTCAAAACAGCACTACCTCTCCCATCCCCATTTACTGGGTGATGGAATAATTGATTTAAAGTGCCATCCTGCAAAATCACCTCAATTGAATGATAGGTGTGAATGATCACAGCCTTTCACCACATCAGACATATCCAGTCTGCAAATCTTAGTGTCCTGTGACTTAGCATCCAGCAACCCAGAAGAAAAGGACCACAACAACAATACACCAAAACGAAAATATGAATTTGCCAACTTTGTTACAAATAGAATCTTTCTTTTTTGAAACAAAAGTTTTTTTTTGAAAACAAAAAGTAAAATAGCATACAGACATAAGACCTTAGGTTTTACATCAATTAATTTACAGTCAATCTAAAATCATATGGTAACACAGTTATGCTAACTTCCCATAATACTAACATTCCTATAGCGTATCTATTAATAAACTACCTTATTCTCAACATTGCAATAAATACTCTTACATTTCCTGCTATATAATATACATTAAAACAGGATCATTGCAGATTTATTGTCTCTATGTTACTACATTTTTCTGGCCTAAATCGTTAAGATGCTTGGTGTCTGTTTCTCAGGAGTGAAAGGAAGGGGGACCAAACCTTTTCAAAACTATCTAACTTATTACATGCTATTGCAGGAATTCTTTCATTATTAGCTACCATGCCTACACTGTTAAACCATTCATTAGCTGTGGGAAGAGTAGGAGATTTCCAGTTAGACAGCAATTGTCTTTTCAAGGCAAGGGAAACTGCTAACATCCAAAGTTTCTGTGAACTATCTAGGAGAGGTATCCCTGAATCTATACCCAAAATAAACAGTTTACTTGAAAAAGGTAATCTAGCATTGGTTGCCTTCTCACTCACATACTTTGTGCACCTTACCCCAAACATTTGTAAAGATTGAACAGCTCCATAACATATGCATGAGATCCGCATGCTTTGCATGACATCGCTAGCAGATCCCATCCTGCAAATAGTTCATTTCTTCTAAGCGTTTAGGGGAATAATAATAGTAATGAAGAATTTTAAATTGAATTGTCCTATCTTGGACTTCTCTGCAACTCAAATTTGCATTTTTCCTGGTTTTCTCCTACTCCTCATCTGTCAGAGATTCTTCCAGTTGTGTTTCCCACTTCAGCTTGGATGCTTGTGAAGATAAAATTGTATGCTCAGTATCGGTAATTAGTTTATAACACATACCCACACCTTTTCTTAACGACTTTAGCCTTATTATCTGTGCCCACTCTCATTTCTGGGTAATGTATAATCCGGCGTCAACATGGAATGCTGCATTGTCTTTCTAATCTGCAGAAACCATGCAAATTGGAATTTTTGGAGTTTAAACTTATTTCTTATCTCCGTAAATGAAAGCAACATTTGATCTCCCTCTCTTATTAGATCCCCTATATTAGTTATTCCTCCCCTCAACCAGTCCTCCTCATAGAAGGGCTTACCTCCAATCACTATATTTACATTGTTCCAAATTGTCGTGAGTTTAGTGGGAACATTTGTAAACCCAAGAACAGTTTTAACTTCTTCAGTCGTGCAAATTGAAGAGATTATACAATGGTTACCTTTGATTTGTTTAGGGACTTTAATAAATAACATATCAGAGGGCTTAAAAGGGAAAACTAGTGCTTTCTCTACTTCTATCCACATTGGGTTGTCAGTGTCGTTTTTGTCAGCTATGTATTTAACCGCTTGCTTGAATAGAAAGGAATTATGGTATTTTTTCCAATTTGATAGAGCAAAGCCTCCATTTATCCATGGACTTCTTAGTTTTTTTAAAGATATTCAGGACGGTTTATTCCCCATAAAAATAACGTTACCAATCTGTCTATCTGTTTAAACACTCTATTATTAATCCTAAGAGGAATACTTTGAAAGAGGTGAAAAAGTTTTGGAGCTATCATCATTTTAATGCCATTTACTTTGCCCCATAAAGATAAATGCAGATCTTGTCATTTCAAGAGGTCACATTCCAGCTCTTATAGGAAGGGCAAAATGTTCAAATCCAGCACTTTACCTACCTCATTGTCTATGGTGAGACCAAGATACGTAATCTGACTCTTAAATTGTTTTTTTTGGATCTGACCCTTCCACCCCGATTAGTTCAACAGGCTGATTGCCAATTGATAGAATTTGTGTTTTATTCTGATGCGCCCCGGCGCTATTCAAACGGGAAAAGTGCGCGGCACAAGTCCCGATGCGCCGGGGTGCATCAGTAATGTATGCGATGCAAGTAGTGGGGGAGTGCCCATGCATACTCCACACATCTCGATATTCAGCCTGGGATGTGCTGAGTATAGGCAGGCACAACCTCTACGTGCGCCACACACAGTTGTGCCAGAAAAAAAAGGAGCAACAGCTGGCCACCCACAGGTGAGCTGCCGTAATGCATATGGGTGGCCACCGTCCATCGCGGTCACTCCCCCCATGCCCGATCGCAGGCCTTAAAACAACTGACATCCCTGGTGATCCAGTGAACCCCATCCCCAGCCCGATCGTGGGCTGTAATATGAATTAATATCCCTGGTGGTCCAGTGGTTCCGATCCTCAGCCCGATCACAGGCGCTCAGTAGTTTAAAACTCCTGGTGGTCCAGCGGTACCCTCCCAACCCGCCCTACTCAGTCCCGCCCACCCTGCCCCCGGTTGTTATTATTACTTCGCGTTGTCTTTCCACCTTAAACGTGAAGTAAGGCGGAGTGACAACAATATTGGCAGTATCCCACCCACACAGTCACCAGAATGAATGTGAATCCCCAAAGTTCTACTGTCTTGTGTCCAGAAAACTCCCCAGTGCTGATGAAGTGAAATCAGAGTGTAACAAGAAATGCAAGGTCTCCCAGAATTAATGGTGCACTCAGTCATGCATGCAGTGGTTAAGTTACACACAGAGTCACCAGAATTAATGTGCATCCCCAAAATGCTACTGTCTTGTATCCAGAAAATTCCCCAGTGCTGACGAAGTGAAATGAGAGCATAACAAGAAATGCAGTCCCCCAGAATTAATGGTGCCATGCAAAGGCACATACAGATTAAGATTGCGCTGCACACTCAAGGGACGCTTACAAAAAGGCCCAACAACCCCTAACCAGTGCTCACAAGTCACAAATCCCAATCTGGAAAGGAATACAGTTTGCCATTTGGGGGATTAGTGCATGGCAGGAACAATCCACTACCAGTAAAGATACCACATAGCAGTATGCGAAATTCATGCAGGTGCGGTGGATAGCAGGTTCACACTGCTGCAGTTTTGCTGTAACACAATAAAAGGTGTCTGATTTAATGGCACGCATCGCACACACACTCGCATGCACACTCAAGTAATGCGTAGCAAATTGAAAACGTTTAGTAATATATCCAAATGTTTTAAACAGAAAATTGTACACTTCTGCACCATAACAATCAGCACAAAAATGTCAAGAATTATTGAAAATATTACTGTGTGTACATTAACACAGTTATACAAGAAAAATATAACCAAAACAGAAAGACTGCCTTCTTCTCCCAGTTAATCTACCTACACTACAAATATGCCCTGCCCCCAAAGCACAGTTCACAGTTCACAGACTGAATGTTGTATGTTAACATTCAAAATCCACTCACAAACAATAAATGCTCAATGATATGAGCACAGGAAGGTTTCCTATAATCGATGAACTAAAGTTTCAGCAAAAAAAGTGATTCAAAAAGGCTTTTTTAACAGCTTTTAGGTTTGAATTACGGAGAGCTCTCAAAGCAGATGGTCTCCTACAGCTTCCTATACACACTACCCCTAACTGAGGCTGTGCAGAACAATCTAGAGCCCATGTGACCTGAATTCCCATGAATCACTGCAAAATTCGCCTTTGGAGCTTAAAAACAAGGCGAAGTGAGGCGAAGTACATTGTTTTCAATGTACTGCATCTTAAGAGTTGGTGGAGCAGTGGTTTGGAAAGGCGGAGTAATGCGAAGTCATTGTTTTCAATGGACTTTGCGTTATCCATTATAACGCGAAGTACTCCATTTCATGCTAGGAGCCCTCCGCGACTCTCCAGTCCAATCACTTCTCAGTCCATTGGAGCCACCAGCCACTCTATCGATAACCCCACTTCACTGATCCCTGCTCAAGAACCCCACTTCACTGATCCCTGCTCGATAACACCGCTTCACTGATCCCTGCTTGCAAAGCTTCAGTGTTGCTTCCCAGCTCCTTTACCATAGAAACCAAAAGCCAGCAATAGTTTAAACCTCCCTCTTTCACACTCATTACTCCCCCATCTAATCTTTCCTGAAATTGAACCCAGCAGCTCTGTGAACCGTGGAGACCGTAACTGGTGGTCACACAGTTCACTGATACTGCTCTGTCACTCATGGCATATATTTAAAACCCCCCACTGCCACCCTGTCACTGTGGTAGAAAGTATAAAAAATAATTTTAGCATCATCCTGATGGCTTCATCATAGGCTACATCACAGCAGGGCTAAACTGCAGCAGAGCTCAAACATCACGTGCACCTTTCACACACACAAAAAAAATGTAAGCCCTAGTAGCGATCACCTTCACAGCCACAGAACTAGAGTCTTTCTCATTTTTTTTTTAATATTATTTTTTTTTTGTCGCTGGGCATCCCGTAGCTCCATGATCGCGCTCGCCAGGCTCTGGCAACTGCTCCCCTCATACTCAGAGCTGGGACCCCCCTGAGTGCGGTTGCGAGCAGCGGAATGAGGTAGCCAGAGGGGGCAGTGCCAAAGCCGGCTTATTAATGGGGAGCCGGCATTTTTGGTGCCGAGATTCCCTTGGGGGCGGGGATGTGCAGTGATGGCCTGTGTCCACCTCGCCCCCGTAGTCGGCTGCACTGATCACTGCAGTACCCCTGGCCTCCACTAGAGGTCTGCATTGCATCGGACCCTCAACCCAACTTCCTCCCAGAGTAGGAGCACAGTCCAATGGATGCTCTTTACCGCTTCCCCCGGCCGTCCCTCCAACTCCCGACTCCATTCCCAAACCCAGGTCGTTGGCGTTGCAGATGGCAGCTATGCCTCTGGGCCAGCGAGCCAGTACCATCTTTGTCGTTTCTTGTGGTTGTGAAGCCACTCGCTGTGATGTATTTTAGTAATGGTATTTTTTTTTCATGACATACTCTCCCCTGCTTGTTCGCAGTACACGTGGCTTTACAATGTACATCCTGTTCTCCAGATGACCGTGACTGCAGCTCCGCCTGTTCCACTCCCAAACACAACTGCAGCTCCTCATAATCAACTGTGAAAAAACACGCTCACAAAAGAAAAAAACTGATAAAATAAATCATTCACAAAAATATAACTTTCAGTGTTTTTTTCTTTTGTTCTTTATTCTCGAGCCATTGTATAATAGTAATCGTGCACTCCAGGGTGCGTGTTGTGCTGGGATAATGTCACACCTTGCTTAACTGTTTGCATCCACAGTTATTTCACAGTGCATGTGCTATTGTTTAGTAAAAGTTACTTTTGATTCCCACCCATCTTGCCATACCCTGTCAGTGAACAGATCAGCCGCCCTCTCATCTAGACCCACTGAAAAATCATTTGTACTGATTGTGAACTGGTTGACTGAATGAAAGAGCGCATCCTAGCAGAAGCAAGTGTTCCTCTATTGTCCTAGTTAGCCCGCTCATGGTCAGTACAAGTCCAGGATGTTTTACAGTGTGCATGGGGGGGACTCATATGGATGCAAGCAATTTAGGGGGATGGATGGGGAGGTCGTATTTATTTATTTTTATTTATTTCAGTTTGGGATTAATACCTTTGAGCCATAGGCTCGTTTACAAAGGTTCCAGGTCAGACATCGTACAAAATAGATAAGACAGACAACAGGAGTAGTACAGTGGTAATACAGAATTAAGTAAGAGACAACAGTAATGAAATTCTAGCACATATAGAAGCATTTGTTACTTCATAGGTAATAATCAGTATGAGGAAGCTAAAATTATAGGTTCCCAGATACTGTAGCTTAGAATTCTTCAAGGAGATTTCAGTGTTGTTACATCTAAAATGGGGTTAGGGCATGCCCACTGGCTGTAGAAGGCAGCAGCAGTGTTGTGCAAGCAGACAGAGGGTGGTTAATATGCCCAAGCAATGATGTGGGAGGGCAGCCAGCGCGGGGTTGGAGTGAAATAGCAGCTGGGGTAGGCATTGTCAGGGAATGCAGGGAAAGAGAAGGAGGGGGTTAGGAGGGAATGAAAGGAAGATAGCTTAGGAGCAAGGAGCTGGAAAGCGGGGGAGAGGAGAAAGGGGTGGAGCGTGGGTGTGGGGTGGAGGGAGTGAAAAGGGAGGGGGTAGGGTAGTAAGTTGCGAGTTAGCTTGGGCAAGAGAGGGAAAGAGGGAGAAAGAAAGACAATGAAAACACAAGGGGATGGGAAGAGGGGCAGGGCTAGTCGATTATGGGTGGGTCAGATAAGAGGAGTAGCCAAGATGCAGGTCAGAGCTTTCAGGAGCAGAAGAGTGTTGAGAACGGGTCAGGGTGCTCGTGGCACTGACATGTACTTGGAGGGGTAAGATGGGCACGAAGACTTGCTTTGAATTTTCCGATCTTGTTGCATCCGAGGAGATTGGGGCTGTGGTAGAGTCTGGAGTAAGCCCAAGGATGGCTTTCATTGCCACAAGGCAGCTTTGGTACTGGGCTCTGAGGCAGAGGGATAGCCAAACAGTTGCTTCATAGAGGTTACAAGTGTGGGTCAGGCGATCTGCACCCAGGACTAGCCTACACGCTTTGTTGAGGAAGGTTCTTACCCTATTCAGGATGGTGTCAGTAGCTGTGCTGTACATTGCAAGGCTGTAGTCAATGGCGGATTCCAGAGAACTGTAAGTGACAAGCTTTAGTTCCTCAGGTGGCATGTATTGACAGTGTTTGTACAGAACACCTAGTTTTGTTTTGGCAGATTTGACTAACTGATCAACCTGTGTTGAGAAAGAAAGGGAGCTGTCCAGATGAATGCCAAGATATTTGAAGGCATCAGCCTGCTCCAGATAGCTCACTTTGGAGCTCAGTATCTGAAATTTTCCAAGGGGTTCTTCCTCTGTGGCAGAGAGAAGAGCATGCTTTGGTTTTCTTGTAGTTGAGCAACAGTTTGTTGTCACTGAACCATTCCTCAAGTCTGTGGAAGTTTGCTTCGAGTTCAAGGGAGATTGCGGGTATGTTTCACCCACTTAGAGAGATGACCGCATTATCTGCATAAAGCACAATATGTGCTTGGCAGGCTGCAGGCAGTTGGTTAATGAATATGCTGAACAGGAGCGGTCCCAGGATAGACCCTTGTGGGACTCCCAAGAGTCACGTCCAGGGGTTCTGATAGTATGCCACTAACTTTGACTTGCTGTGTCCTGCCAGATAAGTTGCTCTTGAACCAGGTGACTGTGTCTGAGGACATGCCCATTAAATGAAGGCTATGTAGGAGGAGTTGATGGTTGACTGTGTCGAACGCCTTGGTGAGGTCAATGAAGATTGATCCCACTGCTAAGCCATCATCAAATGACTCATACATTTGTGAGGTGTAGTCAATCAGGGCAGTTATGGTTGAGTGATGTTTCTGGAACCCATATTGTTGCCTACAGAGTAGACTGTACTTCGTTAGGTAGTCAGTAAGTTTGTCCGAGACCACTTGTTCCAGTGCCTTGGACAGAGGGGGGAGAATTGAGATGGGCCTATAGTTGGTTAGGTTTGTGGCATCGCCTGCTTTGTGAACGGTGGTGACAACCGCCTTCTTCCACTTATCGGGTAATACACCTGACCTTAATGAGGCACTGAAGAATTTGGTAAGGGGATCCGACAGCTAATTTATGGTGAGTGCCACCAGTTTCATGTCTACAAGGTCACTCTCTTGTCTGGTCTTTTTTAGAACAGCTTGAACATATTTAATGGGTATCCTGTCGGTTCAACTGTTTGAAGTAGAGTGGGGCCATTGAACTGGGGTACGGGTGACGGGGCATTCTGGTGGGGTGAGTTGAGGGTAGTGTGGATAGGTATTCCTTGGGAAGAACAGAACTTAGGTCAGAGAAGGCTCGGTTGAAGGCGTTAGCAATGTCTACAGGCTCCAGGAGTGTCCCCTCAGTTGTGACTATTAACTCTGTGGTTTGGAAGCTTTGCCGGTGAGGATTTTTATCAAGTCCCAGAATTCCTTACCCTACCCCAGCTCTTTTTCAGTAGGTCATGGTAGTAGCTTGCCTTAGCTTGTCGGATGATCCTGGTTCAGTAGTTTTTTTCAGACCTATATTTGATATATTCAGTTTCCTTACCAGTAGTAGTACATTCCCAGAAATCTGAAAACTGCCACAGTGACCCATCCACAAAAATGGGGATAAGACCAGCCACGCAAACTATCGCCTGATCTCCATACTGCCACCACTCTCGAAGGCCCTTGAGCGTATCATTGCAGACCAGCTCACCGACTACTTGGGCAAATACAACATACTCTGCCCTCAGCAGCATGGTTTTAGAAAAGGGCATAGTACCACCACTGCTCTATTTGAATTTACTGGCAAAGTGCACTGCTCCCTTGATTAAGGATTTCTCACAGGGGCTGTCTTCATCGACCTATCGAAGGCATTCAATATGGTCCATCATCAGCTACTGTTTGACCAGCTACTCATTACCGCCTTGCACCTGACTCAGCCCTCTGGTTCAGAAGCTACCTTGAAAACCGCTCTCAAAGAGTAAAAATTGTCAATGCTCTGTCACATTCCTTGCCTGTACACTCTGGAGTCCCCAAGGGGTCCATACTGGGCCCTCTCCTTTTCAGCCTGTTTCTAAACTCCCTACCTCAATCTAGCTCGGAACAAATCATCCTGTACGTGGATGATGCTGTTGTTTTTGCCACGCATCAGGACCCTGTTCCTCTCCAACTCAGCCTACAGCTTGGATTCAATGCCATTGAAACTTGGTTCTCCAATCATAAACTGGTCCTAATTGACAAGAAAACCAAGTTCTTGCTATTCTGTAGTTCTCATAACCGTCTCAGGCATCATCCCCTCGCCATCTCCACCAAACAGGGATCTGTCCTCAAACAAGTATCCTCCATCAAATATCTAGGTATTTTGCTCGACCCCAAGCTCTCCTACTCTGCTCACATTGACAGCATGTCCAAAGCTGGCACATCGCCTTGGACTGCTCTTCAAGCACAGACAACATCTTACTCCAGAGGCCCCTGAAGATGGCTGCTCAGAGCTTGGTGGTGTCAATCATTGTGTATGGCCTCATTATCTATGGCTCTGCCTCGACATCCACCCTCCGTCGTATAACAATTGCCCTAAACAAAGCAAGCCGACTCACAACTGGTGCCCACCGCCTCACCCACTCCTGTTCCCTCGATGCACAGACTGGTTGGCTACAACTTCCCAATAGGATAAAGTATGTCAACTGTGCCATGGCGAAAAAATCAACCTTGGCTTGACTCCTGGTGTTTCTGCCTTATTACAAGAAAACACTAGCCAACGGAACACCAGGAGTTCAATAACCCAGAATCTACAAGTCCCTCGCTGTCGTACTAGTCAGGGCCAATGCTCCTTCCCTACAGGGCTCCTCTACGGCTGAATGATCTCAGTGACACCATCACCTCAACCACTACTTTAGGTCTGTTTAAATCTAGGCTCTGGGCTCATCTCGCTGCCTCTATCTCCTGTGACTGCCTTACCTAGCTCATGACCTATATAGCTGTAGTCTACTGCTAAGCCCTCTGGCTCCCTACCAGTCCCCCCCCTCGACTTCTGAGGTGACAACATAAAAACCCGGGCCTTCTTACCCCCTTTTTAGTCTCTCCATGCCCCTACTGCCGTACTTATTCCTCCCCCTCACCCTTCCCCTCTTCTCCTCCATCTATCCTTCCAACTTTACTCGACAAATGCCTCTGGCTGCATCTCCCCTCTCCTCTCTCTCCTCTCTTCAGACAGACAATAGCACTACAGAACACAAATTGCTTTACTGTTAACTCAATGTTGTTTCCTTGTTGTTCGTTTATCCCCGACATGGAACCTTTGTAAAAGAGCCTTGGCTCAAAGGTACTGGTAATCCTAGATTAAATAAATTAAAAAAAAAAAGGTTTGGCCCTATGCCACAAGTTGTCCCTATTCCTCATACACTGTAATATGGGTCCTGTAAGCCATGTGTTGGTAGTTCCTCTTATTTCTTTGGTTCTGTGGGGGGCAAAGATGTCACAAGCCTTGGTAAAGATGGTGATAAAGAAGTTGAGGGCTTGGTTCCTGTCCATGGCCCTGTCCAGTGGTGACCAGTCAATCAAACTCAAGTAATTCCTGAGAGAGTCGTGCTGCCCAGATGTCAGACAGTGTCACCAGATAGGGGTCCACAATGCCATTCCCGCCCATCCTGCCATCCCCAGCCAGTGACTGGATCAGCTCCCCTGCCCTCAAGGCCCACTGATAAACTGTTTGTACTGACTGTGAGCTTTTTGACTGAATGAATGAGTGCGTGCTAGCACAAGCATGCGTTCATCCATTGCCATGGTCAGTACAAGTCCAAGACGTTTTTCAGTGGGCATAGAGTGGAGGGGAACTGATATGGTTGCCAGCAGTTCAGGGCGGAATGGGTGGGGAATGGCATTGTGTCACCAGACAGGTATCCACAACACCATTCCCACCCATCCTGCCATTTTCTGCCACCAACTGGATCAGTCTCCCTCCACTCTAGGCCCACTGAAAAAACATTTGTACTGACTGTGAGCTGGTTGACTGAATGAGTGAGCGCGTGCTAGCATAAGCACGCGTTCATCAATTGTCATAGCCAGCTCTTGTTCAGAATAAGTCTAAGATGTTTTTCAGTGGGCGTAGAGGTGAGGGGACTGATACGGTTGCAAGCAGTTGAGGGTGGGATGGGTGGGGAATTGCGTTGTGTCACCAGACCGGTGTGCACAGTGTCATTTCCACCCATGCTGCCATCTTTTGCCAGTGACCAGATCAGCCTCTCTTCCCTCTAGTCCCACTTGAAAAGCATTTGTACTGACCGTGAACTGACTGACTGAATGAATTAGCACATGCTAGCACAAGCACGCGTTCATGCATTGTCATAGCTAGCTCTTGGTCAGTACAAGTCCGAGACATTTTTCAATGGGCATAGAGGGAAGGGGGGACTGATGCGGTTGCTAGCAGTTGAGGGTGGATGGGTCGGAATGGCGTAGGCACCAAACTGGTGTCCACAATGCCATTCCCCCCATGCTACCACCGACTGGATCACCCCCCCCCTTTAGTCCCACTGAAAAACATTTGTACCGTGAGCTGGTTGATTGAATGAATGAGCACATGCTAGCACAAGCACGCATTTATCCATTGTCATAGTCAGCCAGCTCATGGTCAGTACAAGTCCAAGATGGTTTTCAGTGGGCGTAGAGGGGAGGGGGGCTGATACAGGATGCGGCAGTTGAGAGTGGGATGGGTGGGGAATGGTGTTGTGTCACCAGACAGGTGTCCACAGTGCCATTCCTGCCCATCCAGCCATCCTCTGCCAGTGACCAGATCAGCCTCTCCTCCCCGCTAGACCCACTGAAAAAGTGCTTGTACTGACCGTGAGCTGGTTGACTGAATTGAATGAGTGTGCATTGGCACAAGCATGCGTTCATCCTTTGTCATAGTCAGCCAGCTCTTGGTCAATACAGGTCCAAGACTTTTTTCAGTAGGTGTAGAGGAAAGGTAGGGGGCTGATATGGTTGCTGGCAGTTGAGGGCGGGATGGGTGGGGTATGGTGTTGTGTGACCAGACAGGTGTCCACAACACCATTCCCACCCATCCTGCCAGACCCTGCCAGTGACACCGGATCAGCACCCCTCCCCTCTAGGCCTTCTGAAAGATGGCCTGGACTGATTGCAAGCTGGATGACTGAATGAATTAGCACTTGCTGTTACCCATGAGGGGAAAAGTTTTTTTTTACATTTCCAAGCCCACCTTCCCTCCCACACACACTTCACTAATAATGAATACCACACAAATAGTGTGCTATTCAGTATTTGGTCCCAAATATCTGATTGGCCAACTATTTGTGGTATTCAGAAAATAAGATTGGCCCCTTGCTCTGACCTATTACACTGCACTATGTTTACAAGATATATACAATACTTTGATTTACATTATTTACATTTACTGCATTATGATACAGAGTTGCATCATATTACAAAGTGCTATTTTGCTTCCTACAAATTCTGTTGGTTTTATGTGTACAGCTGTGATGTTAGTTACTGTCTGATGATAGCACCTCATAGTTTTTTTCATAATGCACCAATGTGTGATATTGTGAGAAACACAGTGCTGTGCACAGTGGAGTGCCACACTGTATGCACCAGTAAATTGATTCCAGGCGCAGGTCACGGGAAAAGCACACCTTGCACTTTCTACCTAGAAACATGAAACATAGAATCTGAGGCAGACAAGGACCGCATGGCCCACCTAGTCTGCCCATTTCCCTACCTAACTGATAAGCTGCAGATCCTAGTTAACCAACAGCCTACTTCCTCCTACCCCCCACTTGAACTGCCTTATGTCTGTCCCATGCATTCTTGAATTTCCCCACTATTTTTGATTCTATGACCTCCTCAGGGTGGCTTTTCCATGCACCTACCACCCTCTCTGTGAAGAAATACTTCCTCACATTACCTCTGAGCCATCCCCCCTCTATCTTCAAATTGTGCCCCCTTGTTCTTGCACATCTTTTTCTGAAAGATGCTACCCTCTTGGACTTTGTTGATTCCCTTGAGGTATTTGAAAGTTTCCATCATGTCCCCCCTCTCCCTCCTTTCCTTGAGGCTATACATCTTAAGCTCTTTTAGTCTTTTTCATATGTCTTCTGGTGCAGACCCTGCACCATTTTGGTTGCCATCCTCTGGACAGCCTCCACCCTGTCTATGTCTTTGCGGAGATGGGGTCTCCAGAACTGTACACAGTACTCCAGATGTGGTCTTACCAACTGTCTGTACAGAGGGCCAACAACTTCCTGTTTTCTACTGGTGATGCCTCTCCCTATGCATCCCTGTATCCCCCCCAGCCCTCCTTACTGCCATCTCACATTGTTGGCCCACCTTTAGGTCGTCTGATATGACTACCCCCAGGTCCCTTTCCATTTTTGTTGTTGTCAGTATCTCACCCCCCATTGTGTACTCTTCCCTTGGGTTTTTGTTTCCCAGCTGCATTACTTTGCACTCCTTTGTGTTGAAATTAAGCTGCCATACATTTGACCATTCTTCCAACCTTGCCAGTCCCTTTTATCCTTTCCACCCCATCTTGTGTATCAGCCCTTTTGCAGATCTTTGTGTCATCTGCAAAGAGACATACTTTCCTTCTAGTCCCTCTGTAATGTCACTTATAAAGACATTAAAAGGACTGTCCCAGTACTGAGCCCTGTGGTACCCTACTAGTAACCCTCCTTTCTTTGCTGTGGACTCAATTTACTATTACCCACTGTGTCCTGTTGTCCAGCCAGTGTTTTACTATACTTACCACCCTGGGACTCACTCCCAGGCTGGCTAATTTGTTTATTAATCTTTTGTGCAGGACTGTGTCAAATGCCTTGCTAAAGTCTAGGTAGGCCATGTCCACTGCCCCTCATTGGTCTACTACTTTGGTCACCCAGTCAAAGAAATCAATTAGATTTGTCTGACATGACCTTCCTGCTGTGAATCCATGCTGCCTTGGGTCCTGTGCGCCACTGGCCTCTAGGTACTCAACAGTTCTTTCCTTCAGCAGTGATTCCATCATTTTCCCTACCACTGAGGTCAAACTGACAGGTCTGTAGTTTCCTGCCTCTGTCTTGCTCCCACTTTTGTGAAGGGGAATCACATCCACCCTCCTACAGTCCTCAGGTACCACACCATCCTCCCATGATTTATTAAAAAGGGTAGTCAGTGGTGTTACTAGTTCTTCCATTAGTTCTTTTAGAATTCTGGGGTGAATCCCATCAGGCCCAATTGCTTTATCCACCTTCAGTTTTAAGAGTTCTTTCAGAACCCTTTCTTCTGTGAAAGGACGGATATCAACCCCCCTATCCAGAGTGCTTCTCCTGACTGGATTAGGTACCTCCCCCTGCTTTTCCATTGTGAATACTGAACAGAAGTATTTGTTCAGTATCCCTGCTTTTTCACCGTCACTCTCTGCCCAACCTCCTTTCTCTTTATTCAGCCTCAGCATTCCTGTCTTAGTCTTTCTTTGCGCCCTAATATACCTATAAAAGGTTTTATCCCCCTTCTTAAAAGAGTTGGCTATCTTTTCCTCGGTTTGGGCCTTTGTTATTCTGACTGCCTTCCCTGCTTCCTTCTGCTTTAACTGGTACAGTTCTCTGTCTTGCTCCTTCTTTGTTTCCTTGTACTTCCTGAATGCTATCTCTTTCTCCCTTATCTTCCCCGCTACTTCTTTTGAGAACCATAGAGGTTTTTTCTTTCATTTTGGTTTGTTTATTTGCTTCACACAAAGGCTTGTTGCCTCTGTGATGGCAGTTTTAATGTTTCCCCATTGTTGCTCCACCCCACCTTCTTGCCTGTTTGCTAGTGCTTTTCTGAGGCACTCTCCCATTTTGACAAAATCAGCCCTCCTGAAGTCCAGTACCTTCACTTTTGTGTGGCTTGAGTCTACAGTTGAGTTTATCGTGAACCACACTGTTTGGTGGTCACTTGTTCCCAGATGGCTACCCAGTTCAAGATCAGAGATCCTCTCTCTGTCCCCATTTGAGAGTACCATATCTAAGATTGCTCCCTCCCTAGTGGGTTGAAAAACTAGCTGTCTGAGGCATGCCCTCTGTAGGGAATCGAGAATGGCCCTGCTCTTGGATGTGGCTGCAGTAAAGGTGCTCCAGTAAACATCTGGCATATTCAGGTCCCCCATCAGCAATACCTCCCTTTCTCTGTCATCCCAAGGATGCCTTCTGTCATTTTCTTGTTTATTTCCTCCCCCTGTATACAACCCTGTGTGGATTGTGGAGCCATTTCCAGTCTCCAGGGTACCTAGATGTTTCTTGTTCTCAGTTCTGGGGTTGAAAGAGGGGAAATGTCTCTCAACTTTTTCAGATTTTCGTTTGCTGATGTGAGCCTTTGCTGGGACAGTAGAGAGGGGTGAAGCAAATTCCGAGCCCAGGTCAGTAACTCCTTAACCAGTTCCATCCAGACTGGTATTGTGACAGTTTTTTCTGGGCACATTTCCTGTAAAAGATATAGCCATTCACTACCATGGCATTCAGCAAATGAAAGAAGAGCTTCTTCCATGCCTTCGTGACCTTCCTTGCCAGGTAGTAGTACTTGCTTGTTTGGTCATTTCGATTCACTCCTCCCATGTGCCTGTTACAGTCGAGGACACAATGAGGCTTTTCTATATCCACCGTGGTGTGGCTGTCCGCCTTTCCTGTAGGAAGCACGCAGTTCGTATGCATGGTGGTCAGGATATAGATGTTGTGCTTCTCATGCCACTTGATGCAGCTTGGTGGACCTGTGGAGTAGGAGACCGTTTTCCCTCTTTTTACTTTCTCCCCTAAAATAGCATGTGGCATTTCATTCCTGTTGGTCATTACTGTGCCACATGCACTGATTTTTTTTTTATTATGCAACTCAGTAAATGGAATAAGCCCCTATAGTACCTATCTTTATAAACATAGTAGCCTCTGTCCTGGAATCTTTGGCTAAGCAGCTCATTCACTACTTTGAATGTCACACCCTGATCAGGTACTTCCGATGTTTTGCCAGTATAGGTGTCACACTCTGAGATAAACCCGCTGTCTGCACAACATAAGGTGCAAGTTTTAACCTCAAACTTGGATGGCTTATTTGAGTTGTACATCCTGTAGGACAGATTGCCCCTCCACAGCATAGTGCCCTCATCCAGTGATAGATGCTACTCGGGTACATATAGTGGGTGGTTATCATGTCATTAAAGGCCTTGAGAGTTAATCTGAGTGAATACTTTTTATATTCGCCGTGCGTGTATGTGCAGCAAACGTCTTGCTATGACTGCCTTTCGAAGGGTGTGACACTGTCTATCCAATATAGAGTGGTCTACCAGGGGCTTGCCAGTGTCACAGCAGTCATCAGTCAGGCTAATTGTGATGCTGTGTTTTGTTTGCTAGGTGGACACTTTGTCTTCTTGTGAAGAGACAGCCAAACCAATCATATGGTGACTTTTCCATTTGATGTGCGGCATGGACATCACCCAGCAAGCAGCTCATCAGTGCCCGATCAGCCAGCTATAAAACAATCTTCTGGAGGCACAAGCGGTATTATCTGATCCCACCTTTCACCAAATCTCACTCCCTTTCCTTTTCTTTTTTCTTTTAAATTCAATTTAATGTTATATCACCAGGGACAATGGTTTACCGCATATGCGGTGACGCGGACGGGAATGCGGAACTACGATTGGGCCACGGAAAACGGCACCAAAAACAGAACTAGCGTTTGTTCTCGTTGACTGTGAGAACAGAGCGCTATAAATTGCGGGTGCAGCGTGTTTGCATTTTTACTCTGCACTCCGCTTTCGTTTGTTTTCCTGCTTGCTGTCTTCCTGCCACAACAATCTGTGCTCGACGGGTATCCATCCCATCGTTCTGTACTTTGGTCTTTCGGTCTTTCCTGGTAAGTTTGCTGCAGCCTGTGTTGTGGGGGTATTTTTTTGTCACTTTGTGGGATCGGGGGGAGATACCGTCAATTCCGAGGAGAGGAGAGCGAGAGAGACAGGAATCGGAGCGATGCCGATTCCCCGCGCCACAGTCGATTTTAATTTTGTTCTGCGGGGTCTCAAAGGGCTCTCCGGTTAGTTGTTTTATTTGCCCTGTTAACCATGGTTTTGTTTGAGCATTCCTTCCATTCCAGGTGGAAAAGGAGAGCATCTATAGCTAGCGGGGTAGGTGGGCGGGTGGAGAAGAGAGTTGTTCTGCTGCCTGTGTTGTGGGGGTATTAAGCCTTGTCCTAACTTATGTTTTTTTTTTTTCACTTTGTGGGGACCCCCCATGCCACAGTTTATTTTATTTATGCTTATCAATGCTGTTGCTCCACTGCACTGAAAGTTGAATCCCATCCAGAAAAAAATCACTACCCATACTGCTGCCCCCAGGAGTGTCACATCCAGAGTGGCTGTGCTCTTCTGTTTGGGTGGGCAGAGTGGGGAGAGTGGCCGGGCAGGTCTGTTGGGTGGGCAGAGTGGTTGGGCTGATGCATCGGGATGGGGAGAGTGGCTGTGCTGGTGAACTGAGGTGGGGAGAGTGTCTGACCAGGTCAATGGCGGTGGGCAACGTGGATGTGCTGGTGCATTTGGGGTGGGCAGAGTGGCCGGGCTGATGCATCAGATTGGGGAGAGTGGCCAGGCTGATGCATCAGGGTGGGAGAGTGGCTGATGGTGCACTGGGGTGGGGAGAGTGTCCGTGTTGTTCAGTGGGGGTGGGCAGAGTGGCTGTGCTAGTGCATCAGAGTGGGCAGAGTGGCTGTGCAAGTCGGTTGGGGTGGGCTGAGTGTCCGTGCTGGCCTATGTGGGTGGGCAGTGGCTGGGCCGGTGCACTGGGGTGGGGAGAGTGGCTGTGCTGGTGCATCGGGGTGGGCAGAGTGGCCAGGCAGATCTGTTGGGGGTGGGCGGACTGTCCATGCCGGTCCTGGGGGGGGTGGGCAGAGTAGCTGTGCTGGTGGGGAGACTGGCCGGGCAGGTCTGTTGGGTTGGGGCATAGTGTCTGTGCAGGTCAGTGATCCCTTTCAGAAGAGCCCTTATTGCAGATTGGAGCTTCACATACTTGTACTCTATGAATCGTGTGTGTGCCAGAAATTCTCACAGGTTGGGAGGGGATCTTTAGATTGGTAGGGGTTCCATAGAAAAGCCTTGTTGCACTTTGAGTTTGTCACCTACCCTGAAGGAAGCTTGATGCTGCTAATGTGGTCTCTGATGGTCGGCTGAGGGATGGGCTGGGCGGACTGGTTCTACATACTGGCAAAAAATGGTTCTGGCCTCTGAGGGAGGGGCGGGCAGAGTGGCGCAGAACCATTTTTTCCAGCATGTATGTCAGTCGGCCAGGTCCGTGCCACGCTCTGGTGCTCTTTTGTTGATGGTCGGCTGAGGGACGGCTGGGCGGACTGGTTCACTGACTGGCAAAAATGGTTCTGGCCTCTGAGGGAGGGGCGGCAGAGGGCAGGAACCATTTTTTCCAGCATGTATGCCAATCGGCCAGCTCCGCGCCACTTCTGGTTCTCTTTGTTGATGGTCGGCTGAGGGACGGCTGGGCGGACTGTTTCACGCACTGACAAAAAATGGTTCTGGCTCTGAGGGGGGCGGGCAGGCAGAGTGGCGCAGAACCATTTTTACAGCATGTATGCCATTCAAGCGAGGTCCGTGCCAACGCCTGGTGCTCTTTTGTTGATGGTCGGCCAGGGTGGATACCAAGTGGGCACTGGCTGCATGACAGGCCTGGGTCCTAGGCTTGTGATGCAGCTGTTTCTACATATCTGCCCCCCACCCCAGGTTGGGGGAAGGTCGCTGTTTGGTTTGGTAGTGATTTGTTGGGCATGTGTCTTACTAAAATGCATATTTTTCATTTGTAAAGCATTGTTGTTGGGTGGTGTGCATATCTGTGTAGAATAATAGGCACACGTTCAGACAAAAATCTTTATTAAACATAATCAAACTGAATCAACCTCCATGTTTCATCGGAACCGAGAGGACATCTGTGCAGTTGGAAATGTGGATTGTTCTTCTCGGTTCCCTTCATCAATTTGGGAGGACGCAGACATTGGATTACCTGGGGGATAAATAGACAAGTTAAACTGTTGAAATGCATGTTAACAATTTTACCACTTTTATTAAAAATACATTTTCTATGTTGAAGCTTTTGCCGGAATTTCTAATGGAATATGTTGGAGGCCTGTTGGTGGCCTGTCTTAATTTGTGCTTATAAAATTGAAATGTTCTGAATAAAGAAGGTTGCTGGGGGGCCTTTGCAGCAACCTGGGTTACCATCCTGCCAGCAGAACTACTTTCTTGAGTTTGAGCTCTGACATGAAAACTAAGAGGCTCCATTTTCATCAAGATAGCCAGAAAGTTCACAATTTACTATTTTGTGATTCTGGATTGGTTTATTCTTTGGCAGAGATTGTTTGTGTATCTCTCCATTAAGCGTCCTCATTAATCACTTGAAGTTTTAAGCTGGATGCACTTTGTTTACAAATAAAACCAAATCAGGCACGATCTATATAATGAATAGAGTACTGAACAAATGAGTCCATAGCGTCTGGTAGATTTAGCTTTGCTTCCACCTCTGAGCTTGAACAGATTTGTACATGGTGGGCGCAGTACCGCACATGCTGCCGTCATAGTGTGTGTGTGTCCTTTGTTTACATAATAATTGTTATTTATTTTTTTCAAATTTTAGGCTTCAACATTCCTGCTTGGTGTGAATTTCTGCTGGAAATAATCATCATCTCTAAAAGGTATGGCGTGATCTTCAGATTCATGTGTTTTCCAAGTCTTAGTTTGTTTGAGCCGGGAGACCGATAAGGTCTTGGTGCAAGGGGCAGCAAGCCCGGATCTGTATGTCAGGATTTCTCATCAGCTGTGGCCAGGGCTATATTTGGATGTCAATATTGTACTTTGTATTATATAGTCAAGCCTATGACAGCTTCTGAGGACAGCTTGATTTCTGTAGCAGCTCGACCGACTGCCATCCATGGATTGAGCATGGTCCACATGGATTAGCAGTGAGATTATGATTCTGGTATTGTTTTTGTATGGATTGTGAGCAGCTGAGATCTGCATGTTTTCTGTTGCTGTTCTCCAGACTCTCATCCATGGGCAGAAGTTATGTGATAATTAAATCCTTAATGTCATTGTTGTGAAGCTTTAAGTAGTTCTAAAGCCTGTTTTTAATATCTCTCCAACTTGTGTTCCACTTTTTAGTTCTTTGGAGTCATCTGTTCTACACATCGTGATGGCAACACCAAGCAAAATGGCAAAACTTTACAGTGTCACTGCTAAGGACCGTGCATTGCAATTTAAGTTGGAAGGCATGTATGAGGACGGAGGGAAAATGTTTTGTCGCTTTGTGATCACCCATTGACTATGTGAGGAAGGACACAGTGGTGGATCACTGCAAAAGTAAAAAACATATGAAGAATGCAAGCCAGAAAAATAGCAACAGACACGTGCGCTTCACACCAGCTTTAATACCACAACTTCTGCAGCTGCAGCGAGGAGAATACTGTATTGGTGTATTAAGGGCTTGGTGTGGTGCAAATATACCCATCGAAAAGTTGGATCAACCGTGCATAAGAGACTGGATGGGGGACAACGTTAAAAGAATTGGTGCTCTCCCAAAGGTATCCACCTTAAGGCAGAACTACTTGCCCAAATTGAGAAAAATGGAGGGACGAATTTCACAGCTTGTGAAAGGAAGACATTCTCTGTAATGTGCGATGAGGCGACAGGCGCAGATGCTCGCTGTATACTCAACATAATTTTTGGAGTGCAGGGCGGACAATCTATCATTGCAGAAACAACAGAGTTGACAGCAGTAAATCACACCACTGTCGCACAATGTGTTATAAAGACATTGCAGAAATATGATGTGGAGATGGACCAAGTAGTCGCCTTCATCAGTGACAATGCACGGTACATGGTGAAGTGCTTCAAAGAGGTTTTATATGGCCTTATTGGTGCCCATGTGATCCATGTTGGTTGCTGGGCACATTTGTTATCCTTGGTGGGAGACACATGGATTGACCATTTGAACTGGTCAATAAACTTTAGCACTTGTGAAATACTAATTCCAGCAGTCCCCAAACGTAGAGAGAGTACTTGGCATTCCTGGAGGGCGAGATGTAGAAAAGAAAAATTGCCTCCTGTTCCTGTCTTAACCCGTTGGAACACTTGGTTTGAAACCGTTAAGTACCATTAACTTATCTTCAGCACTTAAGAGACTTCTTCCAGGAGGAAGCAAGTGATTGCAATTCCATGAATTCATTGAGAAAACTTTTCCAAGACTGGTTTACAGAGCTACAGATTCACACAACCTTCATCTCTGAAAACTGCAATGATCTCATCAGCACAATAGAACTTCTACAAAGGAAAGACAAACCCTTGGCTGTTTCTGTATTCGATGCACTACATGGAATAAAACAGAGGTTTCAGATTGGTGTATCAAAAACTGAAGCATTTGGAGAAAGAACAGATGAATACTTAGCTACTCTTAGGCCACGGGTTAAGCAGGAGCAGATTGCAATTTTCCAAAAAGCATTTGGAGTAGCCCTAAACAAAATGGCAAAACACATGGAAACAAACCCCGCCATAGGGTTCTTTAAAGCCTGCCATATTTTGAACCCCTACAACCTTCCTAAATTGAGTAGGGACTTCACACACTACGCCAGTGACATTGGTGTATTTGAACTGCACAACCAAATTGCACTACAAAAGGACTGGGAGATGTATGTTGGGCAGGACATAGGAGAGCTTCAGACATAATGGATTCTTAATGTTGGCCAGTACTGGATTTCAGTGCAGTCACAATTACCAGTACTGGCCAAAGCTGCTCTGCAAGCCATTTGGATACCTGTGTCGAAATGCCGATGTGAGAGATCTTTCTTGGTCTACGGACAGATCCACACAGACCAAAGACGTAACCTGCTAGTAGACAATATGAGATTACTATCCCAGCTTATGTACAATAAATAGAGGATTAGATTGGTGGACATTTTCTACAGGCATTTTGCACATTTTTAGTTATAGGTGTAAACACTTTCAATAACATTGTTTTTCCCATATTCCTTGTCGTGTGTGTGTATTTATATTTTGTTAGTTCATTTTTCACTGTATATTTTGTCATACTGTATTGCACATTTTGCACATTTTCATTTAGGTTTTGTTTATGCACAGTTTCCACAGTTATTGTACCTTTGCACATTTGACACTTTGAGTATTTGTATTTAGGTTTTAGTTCACTTGTGTTTCAATATATATTTTCACTTTTCTACATTCTGCACATTTTCAATTAGATTTTGTTTTTGTTCACATTTTTCAACTGTTGTATATTGTTTTTGATTTGCAATATTTGCACTCTTTATAAACTACCTTTCTTGAAATTGTATACTTGCTTTTATTGACTTAACATTTCTTGGGATGAGAACTTACGAGAAAGGTCATGTAGGCGGTAACTTAGTCTGCATTGTGTGGTGATGGGTGGCAGTCTCTAATGGCTAGTTCCTTTTAATTTATCCAAGTGTCCTGCAATCTAATATTCTGTATTGTCACACCTGAGGGTTGTGGGCTGCAGAGCTTACCACCATGTTACTGACAACACACGGAAGGATGGAGGCCAAAGTGCTGCTGCCATTGCACAGGAGGGAGGAGGGCCACAGTGCTGCTCCTGCCATCACACCTTAGGGATAGGGGCTGCAGGGCTGCTGCCAATCAGACCACAGGAGGGGTCCACAGTACTGCTGTCCCCATTGCGTCCAGAAGGATAGGGGCCATTAGTGGTCCTATCATTATACAGGAGGGATAGCCGGGGATGTAATAGGCCTCGCCTTGACAAAGTGTAGCTTCTAAAATAACATGATAGCTACAAGTGCAGATATGCAACAACAGATGTAGAAATGTGAAAATGCATGCTAACAGAGTGAAAAAATGGTTAAATACTGGTTACAAAGCCAACACCAGTAAAAACCGATTTTGGACTTGCAGACACCGGTGACAATACCGGTTTTGTCAATCTGCAAAATGGAATTTGCCTTTTCTCAATCACGGTAAACCACTGTCCCTGTATATCACCATTACAGAGCAAGTTGTACAATAAACAGAAACAGCGGAAGACAAAGGTACAGATTGATGAATACAACTTACTCTACTCCACCCTCCACCTCCCTACCCCAATCCCACCCATCTTGCATACTATTGGTCACAAAAGTTCAAAAGGAGGCACCTGTTGACAGTATACTCAGTAATATCCAACTAGGTTGAGCACAGTACCCAGTTCCTCGAACTGTACCATCAAGAATATGAATCAGAGGCTTGAGATAAATACAAAGTGTGAAAAGTATCCCATGTTTTGGAGTAACTAGGCATGGAGCTACAGGAAGTTGTTATCCCTCTGTGCAGACAGTTGGTGAGACCCCTTTGAGTACTGTGTCCAGTTCTGGAGACCCCATCTCCGCAAGGACATAGACAGGATAGAGGCAGTCCAGAGGAGGGCAACTAAAATGGTGCAGGGTCTGCAAGAGAAGCCGTATGAGGAGAGACTAAAGGAGTTTAATATGTATACCCTTGAGGTAAGAAGAGAGAGTGGGGACATGATAGAAACTTTTAAGTACCTTAGTGGAATCAACAAAGTCCAAGAGGGTAGCAACTTTCAGAAAAAGAGATGTGCAAGAACAAGGGATCACAATTTAAAGATAGAGGGGGCAGTTCAGGGGCAATGTGAGGAAGTATTATTTCAGAGAGAGGGTAGTGGATGCATGGAACAGCCTTCCTGAGGAGGTTGTGGGGTCTAAAACTGTGGGAGAATTCAAGAATGCATGGGACAGACATAAAGCAATTCTTGTGGGGTTTAGGAAGAAATAGGCTGTTGGTTAACTAGGATCTGCGGCCTATCCCGTAGGAAGGGAAATGGGCAGATTAGATGGGCCAAGCAGTCCTTTTCTGAAAGTCTATGTTTCTATGAGCTATTAGTACTGACTCCCATTTTCTCCATGCTCAGATTGAATAACAGCTCCCGGAGCCACTCCAGGCAGGTTAAGGGGATGTCATCAAGCCAGTGCCTTAATACTACCTTTTTGAGTGAAGAAGAAATGGCAGCCATATAATATCTCCTGACCTTCACAGATATCCTATTGTAGTCCCCAATTAAACAAATTTGCGGTGTAAAATACTCCTCCAGACCAAGCAAAGGATCCACTTTGGTTTTAATCTTATGCCATAGGGTCTTCACTGAGGGGCAATCCCAAAACATATGGAGGAGGGTTCCTTCTGCCAGGTGACATCTGTTACAAAGAGGACTGGGAATTCTCCCTATTCAATGAAGTTTGACCCGGGTCCAAAATAAGTTATTCAGAAACTGAAATTGCATCAGCCTGAGGCGGTCCTGGGAAATGTATCTATAAATATTCTGCCAGATGGTGCACCAGTCAAGCAGTCGATCCGGGACTTGATCCTCCCAGTATTTAGGAGTCCCTAACCGATGTCTATATGCTTGCTTGTATAAGTGTGAATGCAGTCTGGATACTGGTTGTGGATCCACACTGTTTTGGGAAGAGTTCGAAGAATTCCTCTGGAAATGGTCCAGTTTTAGGCTCTGCTAGTTTTCGAATCAATAGGTGTCTTAACTGATAGATCTTAAACACTTGGTTAGGTCCCACCCTATATTGTGTTAGGATAGACTGCACTGAGCTACACCCTCCATCTTGTATTAGCTCCCTGACTCTCACCCCAGTCTACGGGGGAATCCATGTATCCTTGATCATTTTACCCCCGATTTTAAGATTCGGGTTACCACAAAGAGGTTGATTGTGGTCATTTTTGTGGGAATATTTAAGGAAAGAACATATTTGGGCATGAATTTTCAGGGAAGTGACTATTGGAGTGAGTGACAGTTTCTTGGGAGGTTTTTCTGGCTACAATATAAACACGCAACTGGATCAAGACCTGCCTCCTTCAACATCCCAATTTCCAGTTTTACTCAAGAGGGAACGTAGAGTAGAGTATTCTCTTTGTCTGGTGTCAGTAACCAGTTAATGTATTTACTGGCGTTGCTAGGCCAGTAATACATACCAAAATGTGGTAATCGTAACCCTCCCATACTTTTAGGGGTAGCTAGTTTATGATAGGCCCATTGGGGTGATTTATCTTGCCAAATGAAGTCTGAAATGATCGAGTGAATCCTGGAGAACTATTTTAGTGGAAGCCAGTAATTGAGCATGTTAATGGAGTAAAATACCCTAGAGAGGACGTTCATTTTAACTTAATATATACGACCCCAGAGAGACATGGGAAGTGTCCGCCATCTATTTAAGTCATGTTTTATGTCATGTATAACAGAGTCCAAGTTAAGTTGAATCATTTTGGATTCACTTCTTGCTAGCGTAATCCCTAAATATTTTAATTTCTGCTGACTCCATTGAAGGCCCAATTCGGAAATGTCATTTTTCTGCAGTTTCCCATTTAACGGAAAGACTGTGGTTTTCCCAATATTTATTTTATAAATGGATACTTTACTATATTCTTCTATGGTTTCCAAAGCCACCGGGAAGGACTCCCGTGGGTGTCTGAGATGTAAGGAAATATCATCTGCTTATGTGAAGATTTTCAAATCAAGCTCACCAATCCATACACGTAGTATTCTAGGGTTGGTTCTGAACCTGCAAAGTAGGGGTTCTAGATATATATTAAACAGTAGAGGGGACAAGGGGCATCCTTGTCTGGTACCTGAGAATAATGGGAAGGTAGCGGAAAAGAGTCCATTACAATAGATCCGGGCAGTTGGATGATTGTATAGGGATGAGATCCATTTGATGTACGTAGGAGGGAACTCTAACCTAAGCATAACCTCAAACAAAAATTGCCAGTTCACCCTATGAATATCTTCTCACGTCCAGGGACAACAGATCATATGGAGAGTCCGAGTCCCTGGACACGGAGAAGATATAAGACAGCATACGAAGATGATCTGAAGACATTCTCCCTCTCACAAACCCCACTTGATCCGGATGGATAATATGAGGCATAACTTTGTTTAGTCTATTAGCTAAAATTTTAACATCACAGTTAATTAAAGAGATTGGGCGGTAGCTACTAACTCTGTCTGGGTCTTTTCCAGGTTTGGGAATGACAATTATAAGGGCTTCTAGTAAATGGCTATTGATCATATTGCCCTTGAGTAAGCACGGGAATAATCTTTTCAGCCCAGGGACCAGCTGTGTGGCAAAACATTTAAAAAAATTGGTAGAGAAGCCATCCGGGCCTGGAGCCTTGTCTAGAGGCAGAGAATGGATGGTCTCTAGAATTTCGGTCTCCGAAATTGGGGAAGTCAGACCCACTTTTAAATCATTAGAAAGTACGGGCATCGGTGTGGCGCGTAAATATTCCTTGACAACAGATGACTGGGGCAGGGGTCCATTGGACTGTATAGTTCTCTATAGTAGGATTCAAACTCCTGCACTATTTCTTTGGGGTGCAGTTTTGACTGAATTGTCACTTTGGGATCTAATACTCTTTATGATTCTAGATGCCTCTATTGGCTTGAGTCTCATGGCCAGAAGTCAGCCCGGTTTCTCTCCCTGGACTAAATACTTTGCTTTTGTTTTAAAGATGGCATACTCCGCTTTATCCCTAAGTATGTCATTTTACTGACTTGTGAGGCAAGTTAGTCTTACCCTAGTTTCCTCTGGGGTATTAGGAGTGAGATTTGTTTCTATATTCCTAATTTGGTGCAATAGATCCAGGGCCTTTCTATCTCTCTCCCTTTTCCTTGCCGCTGCAATTTTGATGAATTCCCCTCTTATTACGCATTTGAGGGCCCCCATTCCATATCATCCTTCCCTGTAGAATTAAAGTTGTCCTTAAAAAAAAAAACTCTATTTTTTGCTTAATGTCCTCTATGATCTGAGAGGATCTGAGTACCTGGTTATTTAATTTCCAGATGGATTGTTTGGGAAGATTGTGACTAAACCCTAAAAAACATTTAACAACTGAGTGGTCAGATCAAACCTTAGAGTCTATCACACAATCCAGTAAGGAAGAAAGTAAAGAGTTACTCAGTAGGAAATAGTGGATTCATGATCTGAGTTGTGCACCGGAGAGGAAAAGGTGAACTGTTTGAGAGTAGGATGTAACACCTCCATGGATCACATAGACCTGTTCGGTCTATCATGTCACGAATCGCTCGCTGAGCTGGAGAGAGGCCTTTGAGGTCTTTTCCCATCCTCATCCAGGATGGAAGAGAGAGTGGAGGTTCAATCTCCCTAAGATGATGGGGAGATCTAGAAAAGGAGACAAAACATCCAACAAATGCAAAAAGAAATCTGGAGTCATGGTTAGGGCCGTATACCCTCCCCAGTAAAATTTTTGTTCTATCTAAGAGTCCACTTACTAGGATGTAGTGCCCCATGGGGTCACACAGAAAAGGGGTGGTCCTGGAAACTAATATTGTTTCCCCTCTACTTGCTGAGCTATTCCCAGCCATAAATACCTACCCTATAAACTGTCTTCTAAAAAGATTGGCTTCTGATTCCAACATATGTGTTTCTTGAAGATGTATCACATTTCCTTGAAGCAAATGTAGATGTTTAATAAGCTTATATGTTTTAGTTTTATTTCTGGATCCCTTTACATTCCATGGAATCCATACATAGTTACCTCCCATGAAGATCCAATTGCTTACTGTAATTATGTCGATCTGAACATAACACAGCCTCTGTAACCCTGCAACTGGCTTATTAACCCTCTTATGTATCCTCCATTGCATTTTTGTAAAGAATGCAAGACCCCGTTCCCTCTCGACCATATCCCCACCATTCCATTCCCTTCCAAGCAAAAACAGACCCTATCCTTAGCAAACAACACCCCCATACCAATTTCTACCCCCCGTCCCTGTCTAAGAGATAATAAAGTGAAGAACTGGAGAATACAAAATATAGCAAGAAAGCCCTCCCCCTTCCCACCCAACAAAATTCTTTTACTGCTCGTGATCCCAGGTCAGGAACTGCCCGCCCACCCTGCTCCAAGTCCCACCCCTACCCTTGCTTCCACTGTGCGACAGGCTTAGGCTTGATTGCAAGCGAACATATGAGCCCAACTGGTTAACCACACTCAGCCAGAATAATTACTGACGTCTCGCATGTAGTTTTATTTAGAGGGCCATCCCCGTCCTTGCAGCATTAAGTGGGGATAATTGTTCTGTGACACATTTGTCAGCAAGCGTGTGTAACTTATTCTAAAGGCGCTTCACATCTGACCATTACCCCCTTAGATCATACTATAAAGGGGTGAATACAAATGCATTCCTTGATGCCTTACTAGGGCAACCTAGAGATAAGTGTAGACTCTCGAGACTTGTATCTCCCTTCCGTGAGATAACAGGCATTGCAGCAAACTAGGTAGTCAAGATCCCAGCGTGCCTGGATTACCCAAATTAAATAGCCACCCAAAATGTAACTAAATAAATACTTACTGAACCGAAGCGGTGCAGTACAGCCAAAACACTACCCAAGTATAAGCCAACATTATGGAGCACCTTTAACCCCTTGTGGATTAGGTATCCCTGCTCCTGCAAACTCTGATCAGCACTGAAAACAACGATGGTAACATAAAACATATATGTGGGAATTAAAAAATAATGGTGAATGTCTATGCACATAATAGAACCCTGCAAACAGCACTTATTAATCTACATGTAACAGAACTTGAACTAATGAGTGCAGCAGGGCTTATGAATAAACCAGGACCAACTCGGGAGGAAAGTGTCAAAAGCTTCATGACTCTTGTTTCAGAATCCGAACTACGCGCTCTGAAAAGTCAAAATCCAAACCGAAATAAAAAACTGGTGCCGCTGTCATTGTATTACCAGGAAAGTCATGTTGCTTTGGTGCCCTCTAGTGGGAAATAATCGCAAGACTACAGCACAGTAACAAAAGTATTCATTGCCAAAACATGAAACGTCCACCGGACTTTGGGGCAAATACCTTCGGCGGCAAACTGCAATCCAGTAGACCTGATCCTCTTCACTGCAAGAAACCGCGATTCACTATTAGCAGAAGCTGGTATTGTGAGATCGGAGAAGTAGGAAAGCTGAGATTTCACAGCCCTCCTATTTGAATTCCAGCAGATCAAACCTCCAGTAGTGTTGCACAGAGGACCTCAGAAATCTCACCTGAAGATACACTTAATCAACTCCTTAAACAAATCAGGAGAGCGACTTTTAACCCTTCAGCTGCGGCGCTGGCATCATGAAAGCTTTTTCAGGAGCCTGATAAGAGCACTGAAGATGAGCTGGATACCCCATAGGAACCGGGTGCCAGAGGCAATCAATTTTTGCACCAAGGGGTGATAGGTAGCCCTCCTTTGACGCACCAACAGTGGAAGGTCCTGCACTATATGTATAGTGGCCCCTTCCCAATTTACTTCGAGGATCTCTTTAAGCTTGTTGAAGAGGTGCTTTTTGTCAAGATAGTTTAAAAAAACAGAAGATGCAGGGCCTGGGTGGGGCACCAGGTGGAAGGATGGCCCTTAATGCCCTATGAGCCCTTTCAATCATGTAGCTCATGCCAAAGGGAGAGGTGCCAGCCAGTTTGGTGATTAACTTCTGTGCAAACAGTATAGGATTATCCCCTTCCTCCCTCTCCAGCAATCCGATGATGACTGCGGTGTTCCTTCTGCTCCTCCCTTCAAGGCTCTCAATCTTGTATTCCATTTTATTTAGTTTTTGCTTAAGGAATATGCTCTCCGGGTCTTATTTATCTACCCTGTCCTCCAGAGAAGTAATACGAGCTTCCAAATCACTGGTTCTTCTTGAGAGATCATCTAGTGAGGAAGTCACATCCTTTAATTCATCTGTGATAGTACGGAGGTCCTCTCGGAAGGGCTTTAAGTCTGCCAATTCCAAGCTAGAGTTATCGGTTCATGCTCCGGAGTCAGATCCATTTTAGGGCTTGAGTTGGAGGATGAGGGCTTAGATTTTTTTGCGGCCTTGACTGGTGAAGATGGCGGTGTATGTTTCGGTGGAATTTTCTTCATCTGCACATCCATTGAATGGAAATTCCAGTTGAATGGCTACGCGGTCTATTTTGTCGGCAGGTAGTGTCAACTTCAAGTTGCAACTATCGCTAAACCTCGTATTTTTGTAGCTTAAATGAGGTGGAAGACTGGAGGAGGAGAAACAAGCTGCTACTCTGTTCCCTGCATCATGTGACTCCTCCTCAATCACTTTTCACTGTTTCTGTTCTTTTATGCTTTATTCCATCTAACCTATTTTACTTTTATTTCTATAGGTCTGATAGGACGAGGGCTCCTACCTTATCAGATAAGTATACTTTTATATCTATTCTGTTCTGTACCTGGAGGCAGTATGGTGTAGTGGCTAGGGGCACTGCGCTGCAAACCTGAAGACCTGGGTTTGAATCACATCAGCCCCCAGTTGCATACTGTGTGGCCCTGAGCAAGTCACTTAAAGAGGGACTCTGGCCAAAAGTGCTACATTGCATATTTAGAATAAGCATAACCCCAATAAATCTCATGCCAAACATTAAGTTTCTGTGTTACTTCATTTTAAAGTTATGAGCTATTTTGTAACCCTGATTTCACTACCTGTTCAAAAAAAGCCAGTTTCAATGAAGCGGTGCTGATGATGTCATCTCCTGAATTCACAGTCTAGCCCTCCCTGTCAGCAAGCTTATAGGACCTATTTCTCAAAGTTAAAAGTCATTCTGCAATGGTTTATGCAAGTAAAACAGGCAGCATCATTCTGAAAACAGTGCTACAGAATCTATGTGTTTCAGGTTTTGTAACAAAGGTGACAAATGTGTCTTTAATGCCATTTCGAATGGTTCATTTTCCAGAGTTGCAAGATGCTGAGTTAGCATTCTTCCAGACTGCTGATACCGTGTGAAGTGCTACTGTGCAGTGCCTGTTTGGAAGTTGTATTGCTACAAGTGTTGCAATGCTGGTAACTTCATTGCTGTTTGTCAGTGTCTGCTTTACAACAAGTTTTCACAGTGGCCTTATATGTGTGAATTCCTACTCCTACTAGGGGTGGAAGTTTTAGCCCTGGTAAAACAATCATTGTAATGTGGAGTGCAACGCAGATGAGCCTGGATATAGGGATATAGCTCAAGTAACAGCCTGTCAATGAGAACAGAAAATTAGCTCTGCTCAACTGAGTATCCCTTTCATTCATACTTTCATGATGAATCAAATATTGATTGATTGATTGATTGAGTGAGTGAGTGATTAAGCATTGCTCTGGCTACTGCATAGAAACTCTTAGCAAGGTTTCAAAACAGCACTACCTCTCCCATCCCCATTTACTGGGTGATGGAATAATTGATTTAAAGTGCCATCCTGCAAAATCACCTCAATTGAATGATAGGTGTGAATGATCACAGCCTTTCACCACATCAGACATATCCAGTCTGCAAATCTCACATTAGTGTCCTGTGACTTAGCATCCAGCAACCCAGAAGAAAAGGACCACAACAACAATACACCAAAAACGAAAATATGAATTTGCCAACTTTGTTACAAAACCTGAAACACAGATAGGTTTTAAAGCAGTGTTTATTGAATGGTGCTGCTTGTTTTCCTGGAGAAAACCATTTGCACATAGTTTTTAAACATTGAAGAAGCAAATCCTGTAAACTTGCTGACAGGGAGGGCTAGACTGTGAGTTCAGGAGATGACATCATCAGCACCTCTTCACTGAAACTGGCTTTTTTTGAACAGGCAGAGAATTTAGGTCTGTAAAATGATTTGTAACATTTCAACAAAGTAACCTAGGGATCTCAGTTTTGACTTGAGGATGATTTGGGATATGTTGATGCATATTCTGAATTTATTGCTGCCAGTAATTTGTAACCATAGTCCCTCTTTAACTTCCTTGTTCTCCCAGGTCGCATCTGGAAAGAAGCTCCAGCTTAGTGTGCCTTTCAAGGTTAAACAATTTCCTGTTTCCCCTTCTCCCTTTCCTTCTGCCCTATTGAACCCCACTTAGAGCTGCCGATTGTGACCCATTTTCGTATTATATTTTGCAGCTGCAATGTACGTCACTACTTCAGACACCTTCCTTTGGCTCTCTATGGCAAACAAGTCTCTGTCTTTAACAAGAGTTTGATGGGTTGAGTGTAAGCGGGCGAATGTGCCCAAAACAGTTGAACTGAGCCAAGACATTGTGGAGTAGGACCTTGGTTGGAGTCCAAACGTGGTTGTTGGATTCAGAATCCTGATGGCTGTAATCAGTGCTGGTAGTTCATAAAGAAACACAGCATGTACAACAGCAATACCAACGGTGAACTTTCATCATTGATTAACCCTTGTTTATGGTATGGTAACCATGAGCTGCAAGAAGAGCATGGTTTTGTGTTGAGTATAATCTGAATTATTCTATAGAGTGTATGTTGTACACCTTCAGAAATTGTTTACTTTTTTGTGCTCCCAGCAGCCTTACTTCCTGTCTAATGCCAGCTAGTAAACCCCTTCCCCCTTCCCCCCATGGTCTGAACGTGTATGTGATACTATAACCGTAGGAGGCCCTGTAAACAGCCTTGATGGTGAGAATAACATTGAGACACACATACTAACGCATGGTATAAAGTCATTATAGTGTATAGTGGAGAATTCGTCTATGTAGAACTCCATCCTTTTCAAAATGCTGTTGTACCACAGTTCAAAGGATATGGAATTTGGTGATATCCTTCTATGGTATAACAGCATTCTAGAACATCCAGAGACTGCACAGGTCAGTTTCATTGTGAAGTAGAAAAAAATACACAAAGCACATATTTCACATAATACAATACACTGCAAGAAATACAGGATGGCCAACTTCATGCATGACCAGTGAGTTCTGCCACTTAAGGGTGCTGATTCTCTCAGACATCTCGAGCTTTGCTCTTGAGGTCAGAGGGAATCAGAACCCATCTGGGCCGCATACTGTAGTTGCCCATCCAGTATTCTCTATATGCATTACTATCTATGTACCTGCTTCAGCGGACACGGTGTAGGAATCTCCATACACAATCACATTCCACTGTACACTATACCATCTATCATAATTTCATACTGGTAACATAAATTAGTTAGTAATCTATGAGTAATCTTACTGGGGCATAGATGTATGCATGACATGCACAGCCCTGCCCACACATTCCCGGCACTCTAACTCTATGTCCTATCAGCAAACCTTGCTGTCATCATGAAATGAAATAGGAATATTAGTGGCCCAATGACACCCCATGTACTCTATTCCCAGGCTGTGTCCCCTAGATACGTATGGCCCAGCTCGCACATTCCCGAACCTGTAACATTATGGTTCCACTTGCAAACCTTGTTGTGTGCATCAAGGAATATACCGATTACTGGCCTAGTTTCACCACTTGGTTAGGTGACAGTTTCAGAAAATAAAAGAATGGAGCAGCCAGATTCATCTATTAGGGAGAAATGCAGACCACTTGAGGGGGAAAAAAAAGTACTTACGTGATATCAACCAACACAGATACCGCAGTATTCACCAACAAAGTAAGGTATAAACCAGTTAGGGCAATCACCTAAAAAGAAAAAGGTGAAATTATAACCAGAAAGGCAGCATTATTTCAAAACAACACCCCCAACCTACCCAGAAAACAGAGACATTAACTAAGCAGGCAGCTGTCCAACATCCATCCGCCCATGTAGAATATGGTGAGGCTGTTTCCCTTAGATGTGCACGGCCCAGCTCGTATATTACTGACCCTGTAACATTATGGGCCCACTTGCAAACCTTGTTGTGTGCATCAGGGGAATATACCTATTACTGGCCTAGTTTCAGAGCATGGTTAGGTGACAGTTTGTGAAAATAACAAATGGAGCAGCCAGATTCACCCAAAAGAGAGAAACACAGACCACTTGAGGGAAAAAAAAGTACTTACCTGGTCAATCAACACAGACACCGCAGTATTCTTCAGCAAAGTACTTGGTATAACTCAGGGCAATCACCTAAAAGAAAATGATAAAATTACAACTAGAAAAGCAGCATGAATTCAAAACAACCCCCCACCAAAAAAGGAAGATATTACCTCAGCCGGCAGCAGTCCCACATCCATCCGCCACTGTACTCTATGTCCATGCTGTGTCCCCTAGATGCGCATGGCCCTTCTCACACGTTCACGGCCCTCTAACGCTATGGTCCCATTCGTGAACCTTGTTGAGGGCATGAAAGGAAATAGACCTATTAGTGGCACAGTGACACCACATGGTGAGGTGACAGTCTGGGACAGAGCAAATTGAGCAGCAGGTCAAACTAGCAATGATCACCAAAGTACTTCTCACAAAATGACTTTGTTTTGTACCTGTCAGGCCAATAGCCTAAAGGAAAAAGATAAAGTTACAACCAGAAAAGCAGCATGAATTCAAAACAAACCCCCATCTTCTAAAAAAAGGAGAGGTTACCTAAGCTGGCAGCAGTCCCACATCCATCCGACCATGTAATTTTCACCTCTGCTGTGTCCCTCAGAGCTTGTGAGTAAACCATCATATAGACCTCATCCCTGGGAGGAGGGGATTTGAGTCAGAAGGGAAAGGGATGTTGTAAGTAAACAATTTCAGGCACAGATTTTGGCTCTTAGTGGACACTATGGTGGGGGGAGTAAATGACTATGATGGAGGGCTATACGACCTTCTATAAACCAACAATGCGCTGGTTCGCTGAACACACGGTCCTTCCACCATCCCGGCCCCCCAACATTTTCATCCCCTACAGAAGCCTGTCCATCTACATCAAAAGAAATAGACCTAGAAGTGGGCCCATACCGTATCCTGACGAGGAGACAGTTTTGAGTAAATAGAAATGGAGTAGCTAAAAACAACCATAAGAGGAGAAAAAAGCTACAAAAGAATGTACTTAACTAGTCAACCAACTAGAAGACACGACAGTATTGATATCTGTTAGATACTTGATATTGGCCTGTCAGGGAAATTAGATGCAAAAAAAAACTAAAGTTAAAAAAAATTGAAAAAGAAAACCAGCATAAAAATAGACAACCAAGACGGATATCTGGAAAAAAAATGTTTACATTATTAAATACTGCAAGGATAAGAGATTATTCCTTACATACTTTCTATGAATTTCTCAGGAAAAATCCTACAAAAAAACTGCAAAGATCTCTATGTAAAAATGCAGTATTCATGCTACAATAAAATCGATAATATAATGAAGCAAATACATTTTTCCACATAGAATGTCACTTACTGTGTCTGTAGAGGGCCGTCTCAGTCCAGCTCACACAACACCTTGATTACGGATTATTTGTTTGTTAATAAGATTTTATTTTTTCAATAAAATGTACAGACAGAATTACAAAAATATGAATTAACCAATTGATGAACATACATAAGGCTAATACGCCTAACCAATTTAAAACACATGTATTAAAACATTGGTACCCTGGTCCATGCTTTTGTCACCAACCGCCTTGATTATTGTAATACCCTCTACCTCGGGCTTCCTGGGGTTGATATTTGCCGCTTGCAGCTAGTACAGAACGCTGTGGCCAGGCTTTTCACTGGCACATCTGGGGCCAGTCATATTATGCCTGTGCTGCGCGAACTGCACTGTCTGCCTATTCAGTTGTGAATCACTTTTTAGGTTGGCGTGCTAACCTTTAAAGTCCTACTCGGGCTGGGACCCGGCTACCTGAAAGATCTTCTAACACTCTACTGCCCCCTTCATCCTCTCCGATCTGCCGATGAGGGATTGGTAGAGATTCCCAGGGTGCGTTTGAAAACATCTGGCACCTGAGCCTTTTCTTATGCGGCGCCAACCCTATGGAATTGTCTACCTTGTCAGTTAAGAGAATGCCTGACCGTTGAAAGGTTTAAATCTGAAATAAAGACCTGTCTTTCCCAGCAAGCCTTTGCTGTTCAGTTTTAGTTGATTTTTGCAGATGTGTGATGAGTTATTATGTGCATTTAACTTGTATTTATGTCTATTTTATTCATCTATTTATTATGTGGTTTTATTGTTGTACTGTACAGTGCCTTGGTACTTGAAAAGCACTTTTTTAAATTAAAATGACTTACTTAGAAAGAAAAACAAAACTTATTCTATAACATATTTAACAATAGTCACAGATAATAAGCATGTAATTGTACTCATTACCCTGTATCCAGGTCAAACAGTTTCCCTGAAAGAAAATAATCAAGGAGTTTATTATTTATGAGAGAATTGAAAAAGAAAATATCCTAGAAGTAAGAAGAGGAAATGGAAAAGAGATAGTTGATTAGCCCAATAGATAAATAAATCAACAATACTATACAGTATACATTGAAGAGAAAAGGAAAGATGGAGTGGAGTGAGGAAGACATGACAGTCCCATCAAGTGAAGACTCTGAGATTGTACAAAGTGATGAGCTTAATTAAAGAATCCCAATAATTCCTGACAATTGTTCCCCCAGATCTCAAACCTCTGGCAAGTTTTTCATATGTTATGTTTTCAATGAAAATGTTCTTCCATTCTGCTATAGAAGGGGCTTTTGGTTCTATCCATTTTTTTTAGCTTTTAGTCACAACAGAGATCGAGAATATCATTAATTTAAGTTCTGTTGTTGTAGATGAATTGTCATCAAACTGACCAATTATATGTTTTAATGTTCATGTGCTGAGTTAGCCGAGGTTTGTGGTACAGGCATTGTTTTACCTGTTGCCAGAAGTGTAGTATATGGGGACATTCCCAAAACATGTGGCTCTCCGTTGCATTCCGGCTATTACATTTGGGGCATTTATCATTGTTGCTAAGTTTCATCTTGAACATTCTGTTTTGGGAATAAAATAGGTTGTGTAAACATTTGCATTGAGTTATACAGTTATTGACAAGGGAGAATGCTTTAAAGGGAAAACCTCAGGTCTGTTTCCAATTCGATTGGGTGACATCTTCTCCCAATGTGTTAGACCATTTAGATACTGTTTCTTCTGCTTTATTTATAATTACTGAACTTAAATAAAGCTTGATATTAAGGTGCAAATGGGTTTTAATCTGATGACTTCTAGGAAGTTACATGTGTTTTCATTCACCTGAGGTTTTATAATACCCCTCAGCCTATGATAGTCCTCAGTATCCAGTGTTTTTTTTTTTTGTAATTGTTTAACCAGGAGTGGCACACTAAGCTGAAAGCTTGTTTACAGGTGTGACCTGGGAACACAGGGAAGTTAAGTGACTTGCTCAGGGTCACACAGTATGCAAGTGGGGGCTGTGGGATTCAAACCCAGGTGTCCAAATTTGCAGCTCAGAGCCTTAAACCACTGCGCTATACTGCCTCTCTGCTCACAGTGTGAGCTGTGAACTTTTTGTTGAGTTTTCAGGCAATATAAAATCTTGTTTGGTTGAGGATATATCTTTAAAACTGTTACAGTCTGAACCACTTATTACGATCGTGGATAAAACGGGCAGCCGCTTTTTTCGGGCACAATTCAAAATCCATTTGTCGCTATGATTCACTGCAGTATAATTCCTTCTGTTTAATACGGACGTTATACGCTGCCTGTTTCGGGCACATTTTTTCCAATTATGTGTCCAAAATCAGCTGATTTTGCTGACGCATAATATAGGGTCAATCGGATCAGCTGATTTCCGTTCATGTTACAAAAGCCGGTGCAAATCCCACTGTACTGTCAATACGGTGCTACATTTCTGGGGGGTGCTTGAGGTGCTAAAAGCCAAAAAATGTCAAAACGCAAGGCAATGACTCTATCTGAGAAAGTGGAGCTCCTGCATAAAATCGACAAGCTCCCTCGAATGAGCCAGAGGGACCTATCACAGCAGCTTTCTGTCCCTAAGTCCACCATTGCAGACTTGCTGTGGCTGAGGGAGCAGATTATGTCTGACTGGCACAAAAACTCTAATCCTTCCAGCAAATGAAAACGCGAAGGGAAGGCTAGTTAGGTGGAAGAAGGGCTCCTTCGATGGTTTGAGAACGCACATGGTTGCGATGCACTAATAAGTGGCCCCCTACTCTGTAAAAAAAGCTGAACAGCTCGCTGAAGCACTCAGGAGGTCTGAATTTACCACCACAGATGGCTGGCTTGGCTGTTGAAAATCATGGCACAATATAGGCTTTCGTCGTACCCTCGGTGAAATGCTAAGTGCTGATGCTTTCAGTGCTGAACTGTGGATCCGAGATATGCTGCCTGACATCTAAATGGTTACAAGCCCCAGAATGTTTTTAATGCAGACAAGACAGGCATATTTTTTTGCTGTGTCAGCTATGGTAACCTAGCCTTTTAAAGTGAAACTGTCCCAGGACAGAAAAAGGCTAAGGAGTGAGTCTCGCTGCTTGCATTCGCTAATATGGATGGGACAGAAAAAAACCCACTTCTGGTCATTGGAAAGTCTTTAATGCCTAGATGCTTTGGAAGGGTGCAGCAGCTCCCTGTTGTTTATAAAGCTAACCTTACTGCATGGATGACAGGGGAGATTTTCTGTGAATGGATTCGTAACTGGCATCGTTCACCCGGACAAAGAAAAATTGTGTTGATTTTAGATAACTTCTCTGGTCACCCAGCTATCTCTGGTCTAAGAAACATTAAACTCGTGTTTTTACCACCAAACACAACTTGTATAATTCAACCAATGGACCAGGGAACAATGTATTATCTGAAGCAGCACTATGTAAGATCCATGAAGCAGAAGGTTTTGGATGCCTTAGATTCATCAGAAGATATGACAGCAAGTCATTGTGTAAAATGAATCGCACTGCTAGATGCTGTCCAGTTGCTAAAAAATTCCTGGGATCTTGTCACTGACACAGTGCTAAAGCTTTGCTTTAAAAAAGCTGGATTCTGGCTAAATAACTCACCTGACATTACAGCCAATGATAACCTAGAATCAGACCTAGAACCTCTTCCTCCCGGACTGACATCAAAGGAGTTCTCTGACCTATGCCACCTCGGAGATTTTAATGAGATTGCAGGATGTACTGAAGGGGGTAACATCACAGATATCGTGGCAGCAGTGCAGCATGATGATGCGCAAGAACACGAGGAAACGTGTAGGGACCAGGAAGAAATTCGAGTGAACACTAAGGATGTTCGTGATGCCCTGTTGACTCTGCGGCACGCCATGGAACAAAGCAAGGACATTTTACCTGACTGGGAAGCGATGGAAAACTGACCGTATGTGGAGTCCATATTGCGGAACAGACACCGTGCAGTGCAAGATTACGGACTTTTTCGAATAGGACACGTATGATACATTACAGTATCTTTTATTGCTTTTATTTGCTGCTTACACTACAGTACAGTAACTTGCTACATACAGTATTTGCACAGTTGGTTGTTGTTTTTTCTTTTTTCGCTAAGTTCTATATTAAAAAATGTATCACAGTTTCTGATGCTCTTTATCTGACTGTCATTAATCTTCTGACGTTATGCCGACTGCTCTGTATTGCAGGCAGAGTGGTAAATCACAGAAGCGCCCTCTATAAGCAGCTTTGACTGTATTCCCATATAAATCTGTAACTCTAACAATATCCACTTCTTTCAATACATCTCCCTATTTCACAAATGTTTGTAATCGCAGATTTGAGTTCCTCCAGAGTGGCTGCTGTAAGGAAGATGCCAACTCCAAATTTAGTATTTAGGGTACCTATGTTATTACTCTGCCCGAATCCATTATTATAGGGTTATTTGCTATTGTATTTTGGGAAGGAAAGAATGTGAATGTGTTCTAATGTTTTTACTACTTGGGATTTCTTCCTTAATCTGTAGCCACTCTGGTGAATACAAATAATTTGTTCTGTTTTTAAGCCAGTGGGTCATTTGTATTAATCTGGATGCTACATAATTTAACTTAAGATCTGGCACCCTTAAACTGCCATGTTCCTTATGTCTGGTCAGTTTAAGGTATGCTTGTTTGGGTCTTTTGTATGGCCACAGGAATTTATTAATTCATGAAGTTGGTATTGCCCTGGGAAATGTTGAGAATAAGTGTAATGCTCTGGCAAATAGGACCATTTTTATTGAATCTATCCTACCCAATATACCTAATGGGAATTTGTTCCGCCTCTCAAGGTCTCCTTCAGCTTTTATTCTGAAATTAGTTAGGTTATTTGAAATGGTTAACTTTACTGTGTTATATATTTTAATACTCAAATAATCAATGTATTCTGGTGCCCAGGAAATACCAAATTCTTTCACTTCAGTGGAAAGAATTCCCCCTTTTAATGAGAGGAACTGAGTTTTTCTCTTATTCAACGTGTATCCTGAAGCAGAACCAAAAATAGTAATCAGATTTAGCAGAGCTTTGGGAGAGCAGTGGGGTCCAAAAGTGTCAGAAGTATGTCCTCGGTATAAAGAGAACATTCGAATGAGTTGTTACCTATCCCAACACCTTTTATTTGGGGAGATGCGTTGATTTGAAGAGTTAAAGGGTTGAGTGCTATGCTGAATAAAAGGGGTGCGCGCAGACAGCCTTGTTTAGTACCTCATTCTACTTTAAGAGAATTTGAGATTTTCCCATTAACTATTACCACTGAGCAGGGGTTATCATAAAGAAGTTTCACCCATGTTATGAACTCTTCAGTGATATTGTGAGCCTCCATATATTTAAATAAAAATCTCCACCCTACATAGTCGAAAGCTTTTTCGACATCCAGCACTACCAAGGCAGTGGAAGTCTTGTTTCTATCTGCCAAGGACATTATGTGGGAAATCTTCCTAGCATTGTCTGAAGGAAGACTTTTTTTTTTAATGAAACCAGTTTGTTCAGGACCTATAATTTCATCCATGACCAACATGTAACAAAGTAGTGGTACAGCATTTGGGGTGCAGTGAGATATTTGCAAGCTGTACAACAGTTAGCAACCTGAGCCAGTAATTTTAACTGAACACTAAACTGTGTCATTTTATTGAGCCCTGCCTCCTAGTAACAGGAAACAGGAAGAGAGTGGGGTAGTTTTTAAGTGGATCTCTCCTGAACTACAAGAACTACAAAACTGCTATTTTATTTTATTTTTAATCAGTGTCTGCTTGTGCTCCTGTGCTTAGGTCATGTAAGAGTGACAAACGCACAGTGAGCTGATTTAAACTGCAAATTTAACTCGCAACTCATTGTGATCGTCCATGACCCCCCACAGTACATCTGGGCTAGTTAACTGGCATTTAACTCACTCCTGCTGCGAGCAGGGTGTGTGGAGACGCATGCAGAGACTCGTGCATCTACGCGTGTCCCCTGTGTCGGCTGTGACACCTGGGACGTGGGCCAAAGAAAATATTTCAGCATACAACGTAAGGTAATTACCGAAAATGAAACTCTGTGTAAAATTTTATTTTATTTTATTTATTTATTTATTTAGCTTTTGTTGACCGGGTACATGCACTAGACAAATCCTGCCTATTTTCAGGCACGACCCGGGGGAAGGGGATACAGATGAATGCCAACTGACCTTGAACCAGATTAAGCTGTTGGTGGTATTTTTAGTGAATGAGGGAAATTTGGCCAGGACACCTGGGAAATTCCCCTACTCTTTTCGATAAGTGCCATGGGATCTTTAACATCCACCTGAACTACCACCAATCCAGGCAGATGGGACCTTAGTTTAACGTCTCATCTGAAAGACGGATGCAGAATGCATGAAAATGTAGAATGTATGCAGAAGGGGAAGAAATAAATGGGTTTAAATGTGACAAATGTGTCCTATTAGAGACAATACAAGCTGAAATTGCAGTTCTACAACACAGGGTCCAGGTCTAATTTGATATAAGCAGATTGGAAAACTTTATAGACAATGTGGCAGAGAAAACCATTGAAACTGAAGAAAGGTGTGAATCTTTAATTGGTGAGCAGTTGAAGACTGGAGCAGGGTAACTAGAACTAAAAACAAAAAAGTTCGAAGAAATATAGGGTGGTCATCTAATGTCTTTACCACTAACAGATACAGTACCTTAAACCCTGATGAAAATTTAAGTGATGTAAATGGACAGATAGTGCAAGGGGTGCCACTACCTCACACAAACAGTCATGTAAATGAGCCCAACCATGCCCCAGACTGCCCAACCGGTAATGAAAATCAGAAGCCACCATCTGAAGGCGGTATCAAACCCCAAGACGTCCTAGTTGTAGGGGACTCAATGCTGCACTATACAGACCATATAATATGCAGGCACAGAAACTACAACACTACAGTTAGTGTGCTACCAGGGGCGGGTATCAAAGATATAAAACAACTTCTTCCTGATCTACAAGAGCATACTATACAACCCTTAGCTTTAATCCGTGCAGGTGTTAATGACGTGGGGAAACGTTGTCTCACTGATATACAAAGGGACTTTGAGCAAGTAGGGAGGGAACTGACAGCCAATGGCAGTGATATTATTGTATCTGGATTACTCCCAGTACCTAGAGCAACTTACGCTAAATCTAGGGATATAAAATGTTGAATGGCTGGTTAAAAAGATGGTGTCACAGGGACGGTCACACATACCTTGAGCATTGAGCTACATTCAGGAACCAGAGGTTATTTGCACGGGATGGACTGCACTTGAACAGGCAGGGCAAGCGTATTTTTGTGCAAAAAGTGCGCCAAGCTATTGAAATTGGTTTAAACTACAGGCAAGGGGGGATGAGGGAACTCCTAGATCAGAGCCTAATAGCAACATACATACTGCTCTTCTAACATGGAATTTCCTGGTGATTAATGCTAGGAATCTGAATAATAAAACAGACAAACTTCTTTATACCTTACACAAAACACTCACATCTGTGCCATTACAGAATGTTGGTGGAGGGATGACCCGGGACAAGAATATGCCAGGATATACCATGTTCCATAAGGACAGGAAACAGACCGTGGGGGGGAAGTGGCCCTTGATATTATAGACAATATTATCTCCGAATCTATAGATACCACATAATGGGTTGCATAGAGATCCTTTGGGTTTCAGTTTCCCCACCACATTCTGCAAATATCAATCTCGGGCTAGTATTCAGACCCCCATCCATCTCACAGCAGGATGATGTACAACTGTTACATTTTATAAACAAAGTAACTGCTACTGAAAACTGCTTATTAGTTAGAGATTATTACCTTCTAGGGATAAATTGGGACACACTTCAAGCAGGCAATAAAGTGGAAGCACGCTTCTTAGAAACTGTTATTTTGGCTGGTATAACTCAGTTTGTTACCACAAACACCAGGGTAGAACACATTCTGGATCTAGTTTTAAGTAACCTTACTGATAATATCCATGATTGTAAAGTCCTACCCCCTTTAGGGTCTAGCGATCATATTATGGTATGCTTTAGTTACAAGAGAAGGCTGGGCAATGGTCATAGGAGTACTCAAGTATACAAATATCATAAGGCAGACTTTGTCAGTATGAGAAAGGTCCTGGCCTCTTGGAATTGGGAAAAGGATTTTGAAGGCCAAACACTAGAGCACATGTGGCAACTTGTGATAAACATAATTGTTTCCCTCGTACAAGTATATACTCCGGTGGTTCATAAATATGGAGGGGCTCACAAATCATGGCCTCAATGGATGACACTGAGTGTGAGGATATCAATCAAAAAGAAAAATAAGGCATATAGTAGAGCCAAGAAAAGTGGCAGTAAGAAATGCTGGGAAAACTATAAGAAGCTCTTAAAGAAATCTAAATTTAACATCAAACATGCTAAGCAAAAGCATGAGCTCAGGCTTGCCCAAAGGGTGCAGGACAATTATAAATCCTTCTACACCTACATAAACAATAGAAAGGGTGAAAGTAAAACCGTTGAACCCCTTAAAAGCACGGATGGTAATATGGTTACAGACAATCTAGAAATGGCTGAGCAGTACAACTTCTTTGTTTCTGTTTTTAACAAAAAGACATTTCCCAGATCAAATGATAATGACCAACTCACCACTACAGCTCCCCTCATTACAAGAGAGGATGTCCTTAAAAGACTCCTGAGCCTAGACCAGAACAAATCACAAGGCCCAGATGGACTACATGCCAGAATAATAAAAGAACTGGCAGAAATACTAGTTGACCAAATCACAACCACTAATTGAAAGTCACTAGACAAGGGTTTGGTCTTAGAGGCCTGGTGACAGACGTTAGTGGTGCCAATTTACAAAATGGGCACCTATCAATATATTGGGTTACAATGGTTAATTTCAGCGAGCTACTATGAACCTTGTCTAAATAAAGCTCTGATTAACCTATGATACCTATGATCAATCCGGAGGCCAAAATCTTAGTGAGGATTTTGACATCTGTGTTAATGAGACTGATGGACCTATAATTTTATGGTAAAACTCATCCTTACCCAGTTTAGGAATTAATTTGATGATACTTTTTTGTATGGATATTGGTTAATAACCAGTATCTTTTGCTTCATGGTATACTTTTAATAATAATGGAGTGATAATATCCAAGAATGTTTTATAGAAATTCAATGGAAAACTATGTATACCTGAGGTTTTGTTTTGTTTTAATTATACAATGGGGTCCCATATTCCAGAACTCTCATTGGCTAACTGGCACCTTCCAAGCGTTGTAAATTTAACATTACCAACGTAAAAGGTGCCAGTCAACTGCATCACCAGTCCCAACTGTGACTTAAATTCGACCCGCCATCTTGACTCCCTGCTAACCTGTGCCACTGCAGCCAGAGATTTCAAACAACAGTCTACTTTTAAACTCAGAGACCCCAACATTCCCACAAACTGTTTTATACCCGCTCGAAACAAGCACAACAAAAACCTATGACAAGGCTCAAAACTCTCCCTATCCACTGACTCACTCTCTTTCCCTGCACATGCCAATCTGATCTCCGCATAGCTACTTGTCCGTTTACAATTAAAACTAATTACTAACTGAAAAATGTACCTGCTTTACCGAGAAGACCAACAGCTTAAGCTTTCAAAGGTGCTGTGTCAGTTACTGCTTGGCATATCACGCCATCTCCTATTCCAACTCCAGCTACAAAAGCAAACTGAAAAAAACAAGCACATACTTTCGTTCTAAAAAAATGCCTAGAATCGAGACTTCAGTAAACAGAATTCCGGCATAAAATCCCTGACGTAAAGCAGGCGTTAACACTTAACAGTTTTGACCTTTGGTGTTCTGAGCCCTCTGTCGTTACACCTTCTCCACTGTTGTAAGAGCTGACGCGACGACATAAAAAAACAAAACACCTATTTTCCGGTGGTTTGGGCAGACCACATACATAAACACTACACAACAATCCAGTACTATTTTTTGTCGTGCAAGAATAAACTAAATAAAAATGATTTTAAAATACAAAAAACAATATCATTTTCTTTTATTTTTTTAACCTAATATAAAGTGGACCATTTGTTTAATCGCAATAAACCACTCCAGGGTGTTGGTGATGCTGGGATTAACCCACGCCTGGATGGTTTGGTCACTCGGCCTGCGGCCTTGTGACCGAACCACGGCAGGCGTGGGTAAATCCAGCATCACCAACACCCTGTCATGGTTTATTGCTTTAATCTTTAATGGCTTGCTGAATATCTTCGATTCTTATTTGTTGATTAAATATGCCTTTTTTTCAGTGGAGAGTTGTGGGATATTAGTGTCGTTTCAGAAGTCATCTATGTCTTTGTCTGAATTATTGGTTGTATTACGTTTCTATATGTTAGCATAATGACCACAAAAGGGATTATTAATTTTTTGGAGCTCTGTAACTATTACAACCGTTTCCTCATTTGTAAGGCTACGCTATGTTTTTTATTACTATTTTGTTTAAGGCACATAACTAATAGTTTTTGGATTTATGACCTGATGTTCCATAATTTATTTTAGTTTTCCTTATTTGAAAGTCTGCCTCTCCCCGTAGTATTTCCTCGTATTCTAATTTGTGTTTAGCCAATTTCTGCCATAAGACCTCTGAATTAGTAATAGCTAACTGATTTTGTAATTTTTTTACTATGTCCAATTGTTCCAAAATGTTTAATTTGTTTTGTTTCTTAACTCTAGATGCCAAACTAATAAACCTTCCTCTTGCAAAATATTTAAATGCCTCCCAGGTTGTTTTTCATGATGTATCCTCTGGTTTATTAAACAATAAGAATTCCAAGAAGTCATCCCTAAATAAATTCACATGTTGTGGGTTTTCTTTTTCTTTTTATATTATTTCTTTATTCCACCATCACGCTACCATGTTAGCCACTCCTTCGGGCTTGCCAAGGACACTTCTCGACCCGTCCTGTCCCCTGAGCCACTGCTCTCCGATGGCAGCCACCCCAGGGTAACCCGGTGTAACCCTTGCGGGTGGGTCCCTCTCCTCCGAGGGGGAAGGCACCAGAATGGGCAGGACAGACCAGTGCAAGATCTTGGCCCCGAGGTGCTGCTGAGGGGGATGGCTACAGGGGCATTGATGGCCTCGGGGAGCCGGGAAGCCGTCATCCGGTGTAATGTGGAGCATTTTCCACTTTTCTGGTGTGCTTCCCTCCTACGCTGTCGTGCAGTGCTCCTGGTCTCCACCAGAGGCCGCTGTCAACTGACATCAGCCCATAAGCCGCCCCAGGAGAGGAGAGCAGTCCTCCAGCACTCAACCCTCTCCTTCCCCAGCCAGCCTTCGGAGTACAGAGTCCGTTCCCGAACCCGGGTCACCGGTGTGGGTTGAGGTAAGGCACCGGTACAGGCGTGTTGTGGGTTTTCAAGCAAAAAATTATTCATGATCCATCTTCCTTGAGTACTTCTTAAAATCCCCCATCTTAAAGTATTTGTCACTGGGGAGTGATCTGAGACCACAATCAGGTGAATTTTGGTTTGGATTATGTCTTGGACGCAAGACTGAGGGATGAAAAATAGTCAATTCTCGACCCTGTATATGCAGTGGGGAAAAAGCTGTATTCTCTGGAAGTGGGATTAAACATCTTCCAAGAGTCTTCTATTACGTCTGCTAAATCCCTATAAGATTTTGACAATTGTATGTTTTGTTGGATCTATCCAATAATGGGTTAAAGAAACAATTTAAATCCCCACCCAAAAAGTTAGCTCTTTTTTGTGAAAGTCATCACCGTATTCTCTACACTCTAGAAAGATTATATGTGATCCATTATATGGAACATAGATATAAATTAAAGTTACTTCAGCAGCATTCGACGTTCAAGGCACAATAATAATAATTGACTACCGATTAGTGTGTTTCACTTTCCTGGGTTGAATCTCTTACATCACTTCCAAACTGCTCATGCCTGAGCACCCATGAGATAAGCTTCCATTTGACAGCTTGTGCGTCTAAACAGCCAATCTCGTTGAAGGTAAACACATAGAGACATGAGGGCAAACAGAGACAGTAATGAAAGCAGCAGAATTACTACAGGCAAGCAAATGGATTTATTGGAGTGTTCGTTTGTTTTGTTTTTTCATTCAGGTAGGAATCAAATGCTACTGCATGTAGTTGTTTTCATGCTACTTAGCGTAAGTCTCAAAAACATGTCACCATAAACAAATGAGCTTCTGTGATGTGGGAGGAGGGAGAGAAGTGGAGCTTTCCATTCGAACTTGCAAAGAGACGCCACTGGCAAATGGAAGCTTTTAGTTACAGTGGCACACTGAAGCAGAAGGAAAGTGTGCATTTCAGTGGTATTTATGAGGGATATCCACAGTCATTCAGGGAAGTCTCAGATGAAGTAGCTAACTGTAGTATCAAATCAAACAGTAGCTGCCATGTGATTATGTTATTCTGGTTCTGAGGGGAAAAGGTTACATTTCTGAGAAGCTGCTTTTTCCTTTTTATATATGAGAATAGTCCATCAACCTATCCCCTCCCTCCTACTGCCCACCATTCCCTTAACCTATATTATCTTACCCCCTTGTGTCATCCTTCAATCCATTTCTCCCCACAGGCCCTTCATTCCCTTAACATATTTGACTTTAACCCACTCCCCTCCTTTCTGAGGCACTTTTCACTCCTTCTGCTTACCTCCTTTGGTGTCTACTTTTCCATCCCTTCCATCTCCTTTTACTTCCCTTCTCTTGGCATTCCCCTGCTGCTGAATCAGTTAACCCGTGTTTTGATGTGTATCCTAGTCCTTATATTCCTGTATTTTAGACTAGCAATTTTAGTTTATTATTGTTTATCCCTACCACTGTTATTGTCCTTGTTTTCTGCTTTTTTTAGACTACAGTTGTTTATTTCTTCCCTTGTATTCCGGTCGGGTATCATTGTACATTCTTAAAGTTAAATATGTATATGTGTATGTCCTTCCAGGACATCCTTGTTAATGAGCCGTTTGAATGGTGTTATCATGGTAAAATAAAATTGAATTGAATAGTGATTATAACTAAAGCTGTACCCTGAAAACACCATTTGTATATGAGTAGAGTGAAAAATGGTCTAAAAATCATGTCATAAGAGTGAACATGTACTTTGTAATCCTGCAGGGTGAAGTGGAAAAATGTATGCTTTGCCGCTCATTACTGCTGAAGGATGAGTATACCTATCGATGGCCACCTAAGGGTTAAAGACCAAGAAGTGCCACTAGTATTGACTGTAGCGCAGACATTGTCGAAGGGAACATAATTGAGAAAAACAAAAGTTTTCTGACTCTTATGCCTACTAAAGGAAGGTTATTGTTGCTATGGAGTGAATGAACTGAGACAGGAGAACTGTTGAAAGTGCCCTGAGCCTTGTGCTACCATATGCTTGTGTAATGACACTAAAAAAAAAAGATAATTTGTCACTTCAAACTACAGAAGCAGCTTCTGTTTGAGGGAAACTATTGTGGTGACTTGCCCAGACTGTGACGGGATGAAGAGATGCTGAATGAAATGGGAACAGCTGTGAGTCAAAAAAGTTAAAAAGAAAATAAATGGTGCAGTTATGCTGTCGCTATGAAATCATAGTGGGTCTTGTAATTGAGATAAGTTGTATTATCGATGTTGAAAACACAAAGAACTTAATAGTTAAAAGAAATAAAATTGCTGGCCTGGTGGCGCTGAGGATTGAAGCACTGAGTGCAGCAGCTTGCTCCACACCGGCGACCCAGGTTTGGGAACGGACTCAGGTCGTCAGGGTTCTGCAGAGGAGGAGAGGCTTGAGTGTCCTGAGGATTGCCCTTCTCGCCTGTGGAGTGTTGGGGTATGTGCCCCGTGTACCAGCGATCCCAGTGGAGTCTGGAGGAGCAGTACGGATGGGGGCACCTGGCAATGAGAGTGGGTGGCTGTGGACATCCTGTGGGCGAGGACAGGAGCATAGTTTGCACTGGACATCATTGCATATCCACGACCTAAGGGATCCCAAAAGGAAAACCCTCATGATGAGCAGCATGGCTCCGCCAATGGATAATCATCCACAAGGCCAAATAAATCCCATTGTATGTCAGGGTGGGGGTCAAGGGTGAAGCTGTCATTCCCCAGTTCACCTCCTTCCGGGGGGCCATCTGTGGGGGTAAGCTATGGTCCTCCCGTCCTTCGGCAATGGCTGAGGCTGGCTAAGAGAATCATTGAGCATTTGCAGAACTAGCAGAGAAGGGGTTAAGTTCTCCCAGCCATCTGTGTGAGAGCAAAAATAGAATGTACAAAAAAAGAATAATAAAACTACTGAACGAATTCATCTTACCAGTACATTGGCACAGGTTAACAGATAATTACTAAGCACGAGAAATAGAGACCCTAGTGCAGCAGGTATTTTGACTGAATGGTAGACATAATTCCAATTATTTTACATTGATGGCAGGGGTAGGTGCTTGTACTGTAGACTTTATTTGCGTTTTCCATGGCAATTAGTTAATTGTAAAGAAATGATTGTTATCTTGAGACCAGAGAGCTATCATTATCCTCTCCGGCTTCTCTTACAGTAAATAAAGATATCAAAATACAAGGTGTAGCAAGATAAGGATTTATTTGTTTGCCTAATATTGAAGTACGCAACCAAAAATGAATAACAATATCCAGTAAGATAGAATATGAAATAAGTAAACATATTATACATTGGGGAAACTCAATTAAGCCTATATATGTTCTCTGAACAGCATCAAGCTAGCACAGTAATTAATTTAATTTATGAGATAGGTCAACAGATAATTCCAATAATCGATACTCCACACAGAAACATTTCTCCAGAAACATGGTTCGACAAAGAATGCAAAAATTTAAAATCACATTTATATAAGGAAAGTAAGAAACAACCCAACTACAGAAGGCCATAAATAGATTAATAAAATCAGAAAAGAATATAAACATTTATAAAAAATAAACAATACATGTAGAAAATGAAGAACTGGGAAAAGCTGTTGGATGTAATTAGATCAAAAAATGACAAAAAATTCTGGCAGTGTATTGCAAAAGGAATAGGTAGTTAAAGTCCAAATATTGATGTGTATGTATCTCCCTTAATTGGATTGAATATTATCAAAACATTTTCTTTAGTGAGGATTCAGAAAACTTGAGATTCTCCCTACCAGAAAAATATTTTTTCTTCCTATAAATATAACGCTGTCAGAAATGGAAAAGCAATTAAAAGTATGAAATCCAATAAGGCGCCTGGTCCAGATGTGATTCCTGCAGGAATATACAAGGTTGAAATCACTTGGTGGAGTAACTTGGTTATTTTCTTTAACAAATTGATTATGGAAAACTATGTCCTGGAAAGTTGGAAAGGCAATATTATTATCCAAATACATTAAAAAGGTAGCTTAAAATTCCTAGATAATTATGATATGCCAACGCTACCATGACTTTTCGACAGTACAGCAACAATGGTGCCAGGTCACTGTAAAACATTTGGTCCTGTGACTCCCTTCATGCCGCCAGGACTGTATTAATTTCCAGAGCTTTGCAGCCACATAGAAAAGTTAGACCAGATTTGTTAATTACTGTCTATGTCCTTGCACTAGATTTCCTGCATTTTTTACCCTGTTACATGAAATGGGACTGTGTTCCTCCACTTAATTTAAGTTAAGCTGATTTAGATGGGATTTGCATGTGTTTAGCCACCTGGTTGCCCACTGTTTTTTTTGTAGTGTCCCTGGGTTCTTACTAAAATCCCAAACAGTCCAGGTACTCGGCAGGTTGCCCAGAAGCTGATATTCAGCCCCACGCCCTGTCTAACTACAGTGCTCCGAGTTCAGCCCTCCACCCTATCCTAGCTCATATTGGGTCTGCATTGTTCGTCCTCTCTCCCCCGCCCCTTACCTATGTTAATCCTTGCCTCTTCTCCTTTCCTTCCAGAAACAGTAGCACGAGGCGGAGGTCCGAGGCTTCTCAGCCCTCCCACATCGCTTGAAGCGGTCAGCACCCCTGCCCAGGTAATTGGCCCTGCTCCAGGCGTGAGGAAAAGCCAGCGTCTGCCTGCATTGCGGCTACGAAACTGCGTGTTGGCGCCTTTTTTTAGTTCAAATTTAAAACATCTCTCACACCAGGACTGTATTCATTTCCAGAGCTTTGCAGCCACACTAGCCCCACGAGCGCTGTGGCGCTCCCCACCCACCACCACCCTTGCTGGCTCTCCAATTTATAGGAAGTGTGGTCAGGTGATTTAGCTGAAATATCCTATCAGCCAACTTTACCAGCAACAGGTTATACAAGCTGCACACTGAGTAGCCGCTGCGGCACCTATCCCTCTCTCCGTGGTTGCTATGAACACTTTGCTTCTTGCTATCCTCCTTCTTGCCTGGTCCCCACAGCTTACCCACTACCCCCCCTAGTGGCACCTAACCCTCCCATTATAACTGTTGTGCCATCCCTCAGCCATCAAGGTACACACAGATTCTAGCAACCATGAGCCTCCTTACCAGACAAACTGAACCCGTGGCCATTATTTTTCCATGCTAAACTTAACCCACACTCGCACTAGCAGGTATACACTGCACCTCAAGTCTCCCCGTCCCCGCCCCCCGCCACCCTCCCTATCCTCCACAATGCCCCTCTCTCCCCCTAAGCTACTTTCCATGTAGTACCCCTAGCCTTCCCATCACCACCTCCAAAACAAAGCGTCTCTCAGCCTACCAGTCACAGTGTCTCTCATCAAAACTCTGTTTGCTGGCCCTCTCTGACACACCCTCCCTACTCCCTCACTTGTATCTGAACACGCCCACCCCAACCCTGGCCCGCAGCAAGATTACCCCCTAAAAGCCTGGAGGGGCGGCTGCAGCTAGCTACTAATATGCAGCCTTCCCAGAAAACACACACCCTCAAGGCTGGATAGCTCAGCATACCCATGACATACTTACTCTCCGAGACCTGGCTCACAGACAAAATACACAATGATCACGGTCTCCCCCTAATTATGCTCTTTTCCGGGCAGATGGAGGCCCAGCAAGAGAAGGCGGGGGCTGTGCAATTTATGTCAAATCCTCTCTCAATGCCACTGAAGTCCATACACCAGCATCTGTCACGGTGCCCAGGTACTCACAATAAAACTCTGCCTGGGTTCCAAAACACTCCACATCGTCTCAGGGCTACATCCCCCAGAAATCAAAACTCACGCATTAGACTCCATTCTCCAAATCATCTCCCATCCTGCCCAACACTAAGCGAAGTCATTCGTTATGGGGGCGTCAATATAAACTGGTTATCCCTGGCCTCTTCCAGCTACAAAGATGCCACCTGAGGCCTTTGATCTCACCCAACTAGTCGCCTCCCCACCAGAAGGGACTTCAGATCAGGGCCTCCACCCTCCTGGACCTCATCTTCACCAACCGGCGGGAAATCTCTCGAAGTACAGTACTCCCTGATGCTATCAGCGACCACTCGCCAGTTACCTGCTGGTGAGTCGTGCAAGTGCCCAGCACCCCCTAAAATCTCCTGGCAACGTGAGACTCAAACAGGGTGGTTTAAGAACCTTAAAAGCCCACCTAACCACCAGCAACTGGCTCCCATTTATACTGCCAGTCAGTTGACTCAGCTCTGGATCACTTTATATACACCTTCAACAAAGCCCTGTGATTTGATCAGCCCCTTTTCTAAACTAGTTGTGAAATCCAGATCCACCCCTGGATCACACCCCCTACTAAACCTGCTCCAGCATAGAGATAACCTCTGGCACAAAGCGTAGACTCCCAAAGCATCCAGGATAGACAACTCTACAGGGAGGCCCGCAACAAATGCACATGGGCTTTGACGGCAGCCACTACTACCAACACACCTAACCTCTACCTGGGGTGATGAGGAAAAATTTTGGGATAACATAAAGAGACTTAGTGGCAAGCCCGCTCCCCCCATCCCCACGCAACTCACTATTAATGGCGAGGTCACCCAAGATCATACCACTATCGCGAAGCCCTTAACTCGGCCTTCTCGGATCTATCCACATCCCCTCTCTAACTTCCCCCAACATGAGCCCTACCAATACCCCCCTTCCGGCTCGGTCATCACCCTCCACGAGGCCTAGCCGCTATATTTCAGAGACCATCTCTCAACCTGCGCTTCTGTAATAGACTCCTTGATCTTAAACTCTTGAGGCTCTCCTTGTGACCTCTACCACACCTCACTAAATTCTTAACCTCTCGCTCTGCCTGAGCCAGTTCCCTCTACCTGGAAGAGGCTATAATCACGCCCACCCTGAAGGGTGGAGACCCCACCAACACCAGCAACTACAGCCCCATCTCAATACTCCACCTCTCTCCAAAGCCCTTGAAAGAATAATCTCTGACCAGTTAACCGAACACCTATCAAGCATAGCTCCTTAGCCTGGAGCAGCATGGTTTCCGCTCAGGTCATAGTACCATCACCGCTCTCCACAGAGCTCACCTCATTCTACATGAAGCCCTCGACCATGGCTCAATTGCGGGGCCATATATGTGGACCTAACTAAGGCCAACGACACGGTCAGTCCACGAGCTCCTGCTTCAAGTCCTCCCTAAACTAAATATGGTCCCGGAGACCTTGTCCTGGTTCCAGGATTACCTCACAGGCCGCTCGCAACAAGTCAGGATATGCTCCACCCTCTCACCCCTAAAACAGTTGCCTCGGGGGTCAATCCTGGGCCACTGCTGTTCACCCTCTTCCTAAACTCCCTCCCCAAGGCTTGCAGTGTTCACCTGCTCCTCTATACTGATGATGCGGTTCTGTTCTCGAAACACCCCACCCTACGCCCTCCAGCAGGCCCTTCAAAGGCACTTCCGGGAACTTGAGACCTGGTTCTCTGAGACACCGCCTAATCATCAACTACAATAAAACTAAATCCATGATTTTTGCCCAACGCCAAAATCCTCATAGTCAATCTGCTCTCCTCATCAAGAACAGCTCAAGGTGCCCCTCTCGAACAAGTATCAATTTCAAATACCTAGGTGTCACCTAGACACCTCCCTCTCGTACCAGAGGCACACCCAAATTCTCTCCACCTCTATCAGCTCAAGGGTAGGCATCCTGTATCGAGCAGCACTGCCTACCCCACCGAGGCAATGCGACTAGCTAGTCACCTCCTCCATCCTCTCCCTGGTGGACCTACAGGATCACTATATACGGCTCTGCTGGAACCCACCTCCTGAACAGATAAACATTCTCCTGAACAAAGCCTGCCCGCCTAGTCACTGGTTGTGATCAGCTAACCCACCTCTGATCTCTCTGCCCGTTATCTGGTTGGTTAAACTTCCAACAACGATTACAGTTCCACACCTGCATCCTTGCCAAAAATACACCTTTCACCTAGCCCCGTCGGACTTTTCCCTAATCAGTTCTACCCCACACGTGCAATACAAGACTTACATAAAGCTCCCCTTCCTTGTACCTCAATGTAGAACTTCCTTGGTCAAAAGATCCTTCAGATACTGGGCCCTCTCTGGCTCAATGCGTTACCACGCTCCCTCTCACAGACCCACAGCATCTTTCAACTTAAAACAGGCCTCAAAGCTCACCTCCTTGAGAGAGCCATATGTAGCTGCGGCTAACTCTGCTCACCGGTTAATCTGCCCCCCACTCTCAACTCAAGGGCCACACAAGTCCCCACGTATCTCACCAATAATCCCCGCCTGGGTATCCCAAGATTGCTGCCTAACTTCCTCAACAGTCACTAAGTTTGACTGGACTGCTCCTTTGATTTTTTTTTATGTATATTCTGCCTGTTACATGTATGTTCTCTACTGTATTTGTCTACCCTCCACCCTTGTAACCGACGTGGAGCCTTTGCAAAAGAGTCTGTGACTCAAAGGGTTGTAATTCTGATTGTTTCCAAATAAACAAACAAATAAATGTGGTTGACATAAGGGAGTTGCTGTAACACCGATCGAAAAATAATTTGTCGATCGACTATCAGAGACTTGCAAGAACAAGGGGACACAATTTAAAGATAGAAGGAGGGCAGTTCAGGGGCAATGTGAGGAAGTATTATTTCACAGAGAGGGTAGTGGATGCATGGAACAGCCTTCCTGAGGAGGTTGTGGGGTCTAAAACTGTGGGAGAATTCAAGAATGCATGGGACAGACATAAGGCAATTCTTGTGGGGGGTAGGAAGAAATAGGCTGTTGGTTAACTAGGATCTGCGGCCTATCCTGTAGGTAGGGAAATGGGCAGACTAGATGGGCCTAGCGGTCCTTATCTGCCATCAAAGTCTATGTTTCTATGTTTCTATCATGGATCTGAAACTTATAGGCCAATAAGCCTAACAGATTGTATAAGCAACATTTTCACTAAAACTATATTACATAGGTTGGATAAATGGGTGAAAGATACAAATTTATTAAACAGATTTCAAGCTGGTTTCAGATGAAGTTTCTCAACCATTGACCAGATATTTGTTTTACATCATATCTTTGAGAAATATTACATTAATAAAAAGATCCCTATTTATATCGCCTTTATCGATTTTAAAGGGTTTTTTGATCAAATTGATAGAAACCTGTTGTGGGAAAATTATATAAGTTACATATCGATCCAACAGTGTTAAGAATTATAATGAATGTATATACTGATAATTGCACTAATATTATATATAATTTGCAAGGGAACTTAACCAAGCCTTTTATTTTTAACTTGTGAGTTAAGCAAGGCTGTATCCTAGCACCATTTTTATTTAATTTGTTTATAAATGATTTATCGGATCAATTTATAAAAAATTAATACACATTCCCCAACAGTTAATGGTGTGTCTGTACCCTTACTACTTTATGCAGATGATTTAGCTCTAATTTCAATTTTGCCTATCAGCTTAAAAATATATCTGCAGGTGTTGCAAAAATATTCTATAAGGAATCAAATGGTAATTAATATCTGAAACAAAAATTATGACTATTGGTAAACGAACAAACAAGACAACTTAGAAAATAGATTTTTTTTATTTAAGTGTCAGACAAACAGGGTATAGGAAGGGGTGTGGGAGGGTTGGCTTAGAAGAGTAAGAGACGAGGTGGGAGTGGAGGATGTGCAGAGAGGTTGGACAAGGTGAGGGGGAGGAAGGGTGAGGGGAGGTGGGGATGCAGGGGGAGGGGTAAGAGGTAAGAGTGCTAGGTTAATATGAAAGACGTTAAATGCTAAGGTTGAGGTTTGGGAAAACATGGTTAAGGGAGACAGACACAAGTGCTAGCTGTAGAGAGTAGTGACCAAAGTTTAGATTTGAATAGGCAAAGCTTAGTTTTGGAGGAGGTGTCTCTGTTGAAAGCATTCATCCAGAGCAAGGCCCTGTAGGCGAACGATCTTTGCCCCTGGGTAGTTCAGCAATAAGGGACCTGTAGGAGCTGAGATTCAGAACCTCGGGTGCGGCATGGATTATGAGGGGGGCTGAGAAAATCTTGTACTCCAGGTGGCAAGAGGCCTGAGGTTATTTTCTTGGCTATCAGGCATATTTGGTATTTGATACGATTTTTAAGCTGTATCCAACTGGTTAGGGAATAGAGGTCACACGTGTGGGTGAGATGGTGGGCTCCTGAGTCAGTATGACATGCCTTGTTAAGAGCAGTGGAGATATGCCGGAGGATGGTTTCAGTCGCAGAGCCATAGATGATCAGTCCATGGTCAATTATAGAAATAACAGAGCTCTGTGCAGCTATTCTTAAGGCTTCAGGGGTCAGAGATCACTTGTGTCTGTAGAGTAGACCAATACGAATATTTACAGCTTTAGCAATGTTATCTATATGCACCTCATATGATACGTTGCTGTCTGTGGGGACTCCAGGATACTTAAAGAATTGTGCCTGTTTGAGGGCAGTACCAATGTGGTTAGTAATAGTCAGAGGATGTTGACTGTGCTTGTTATGGGAGCTGCTGAAGAGCATAAGCTTAGTTTTTTTTTTATCGTTTAGTATCAACTTGTGATGACTAAACCATTTCTGTACCGAGGCAAATCCGAATTGTAGCTGGATCTCAAGGGATATAGGCTCCGGGTGAGTTGTGTAGATTTCGGCATCATCTGCATAGAGTAGGATTTGTTCAGTTTGTTCAGGGCAGGAGCTTGGGAGACTGTTAAGAAAGAGACTAAACAGGAGTAGGCTCAGAACGGACCCTTGAGGAACCCCAGAATGAACAGTTCTTGAGTCAGAGAGGGCAACGCCTATTTTGACTTGTTGAGTGCGGTTGTCCAGATAACTTTTAAACCAGGCAGTGTAGTCAGAGAGCCCTGCATTAAGTAGTTGTTTCAATAGTAGAGGGTGATGGACTGTGTCGAATGCTTTTGTCGTCGAGGAAGGGAGCACCAACTAATTGACCATGGTCCAGGGAGCTGTGTACAGAACCGGTGAATTCCATAAAGGCCAAGGTGGTGCTATGCCCTTTTCTGAACCCATGTTGTTAGGCACATTGGATCTTATATTTGTCAAGATATTTAGTAAGTGGTCAGCTACAGTGCATTCAAGAGCCTTAGAGAGAAGTAGTATACTGTTGCATAATTATTGAATAATAATACAATTGAAGTAGTAAAGACATTCTGCTATTTAGGATGTCATTTTTCATATAATATTAAAAGTAATACTCTTTTAATGTATGTTGAAAAAAAAATTAAACAATCAAAAAATGTCCTACTGACGTTCAACTCCCAGTATGGCAGGTATTCTGTATTACCCATGTTAAGAGCTACTGAAGCAAAAATTGCGTGATGACTAAACCATTTCTGTACTGAGGCAAATCCGAGTTGTAGCTGGTTCTCAAAGGATCTAGGCTCTGGGTGAGTTGTGTAAATTATGGCATCATCTGCATAGAGTAGGATTTGTTCAATTTGTTCAAGGCAGGAGCTTGGGAGACTGTTTAGAAAGAGATTAAATAGGAGTTGGCGCAGAATGGACCCTTGAGGAACCCCAGAGTGAGCAGATCTTGAGTCGGAGAGGACATCACCAATTTTGACTTGTTGAGTGTGGTTGTCCAGACAACTTTTAAATCAGGCAGTGGAGTCAGTGGAGAGCCCTGCATTAAGTAGTTGTTTCAATAGTAGAGGATGATGGACAGTGTTGAATGCTTTTGTCAAGTCGATGAAGGGAGCACCAACTAATTGACCATGGTCCAGGGAGCTGTGTATTGAACCGGTGAATTCCATATGGGCCAAGGTGGTACTATGCCCTTTTCTGAACCCAGGTTGTTGGGCACATTGGATCTTATTTTTTTTTATTTCTTTTTATGGAAACATTTTTTCCACATAAGTACTCAATGGATGTTACAGAGATTGTGTTAATAATTTTCCAAAGGCAAAATATATTTCATGACATTTCAGATATGCATTTTCTAATTCTTAATAAGCAGTTGATTGAATATGTTTGCTGGTAGGTAAAGCTTCTAGACAATGACAAGTCAGGTTTAGTACAACCTTATAGATACTTTTTTTTAATTTGGGTAGTTTTTATATACTCAGATCTAGCTGTTCTGAAGCTATATATTGGATCCACACCTTCCATTTCAGCGTACGTGATGTGGATCTTCCCAGCTGTTCAGCCTTAAAGGTCTCGATTTTATAATTTCAGAATTTTTTTTCTCCATTCTGGACAGTCGGGATCAGGGTTTTCATCCAACATCTAGTAATTGCCTTCTTGGCCGCTAAGAAACAATCTGGAAGCAAGGATGTCTCCCACGGGGGAGCATGATCCTGATGAATCCCCATTATAAACTGTTTAGCAGTAAGTTCCACTGGTTCATTAAAAATAATGGTTAGTTCGTTTTGAAAGGTTAACCAAAAGGGCATGGGGTATGGACTGGACCAGAAAACATGCCCCAGCGTGGCTCGACGGCATCCGCATTTCCTACAACATTTCCCGTACTCAATGGGGGAGGTATTTCATTAGTGTTGACGGAGCTCTGAAGTATCTTAAATGGCATTTCCATGCAAACTCCATCCAGTAGGGGGATGAGGTGGATTTTATCTCAGTTAAAGAGGATCTTGACCAAGATTTGGGGGGGAATTTCTGTTTGGAGGTCTTTATTCCAGGAGGCTAATATAGATGTTGTGGAAATAAAGAGCCCATTCCAAAGCTCTTTATGCATAAGGCTTATCAAGTAGGATCCCAAATTTCCTTTATTCTCTTCAATAAAGAGTTTAAATAATTCAGGAGTTGGAACAGGTAATTTGGAGGGAATTATAGTATTTTGGAGGATATGATTTGAATCTGAAAATATCTAAATTGGTTGGTGTTTTTGAGGGAAAATGAGGATTGAAGTCTATCAAATGGAATAATTCCATCTGTGGAAAAGAACCGATAGAAATGTGATAAACCCATATCACGCCATCTAGTGAAGGCGTGATCCATATACATTGGGGTAAATTTTTCATCTTGTGATATTAGCTTACAGTATTCATATATTTTTTGAGTGGGTCCTCCTTTTCTGATCTATTTCCAGAGTTTATATGTCTGAGCCGTTATTTCTGTTAGAGCTGAAGGGTTAAGAGATCTGTTGTCGGAAGAAAATAGAATCTTTTTTATGTCGTATAAATCATTGATTTGAAATTCTATAGTTTTCCATGGAGAATTATAAGACTCAGTCAGTCATAATATTAGAGTTCTAAGAAATGCTGCTTGGGCATATAAATAAAAGTCTGGAAGGTTTAAGCCTCCCTGGAGTAAAAATAGTTTTAGAATGGGTAACCTGATAATGGGGTGTTTTTTTCCCCCATATAAAGTTCTGTAGGATTTTATTCCAGGAGGCAAGGTAAAACTTAGAGGAGAAATAGGGGATGGTCTGAAGGAGATAAAGCATTCTGGGAAGGATATTGATACGAATTATTGATATTCTTTGATGCAGGGGGATGCAAATTGGGGACCACCTATCTAGATCTGCCTGTATCTGGAGTGTAAGAGGTTCATAGTTAGATAATGCTAGGACCCCTGAGTCAGAAGGGAGGTGAAAGCCTAAATATTTTATTTTGGTTGTTCGCCATTTAAATGGAAAGGATTTTCTTAGCTGGGGGAAGGGGGAGAAATTAAAAGACAATATTTCAGTTTTGTTTATATTAAGTTTAAAATCTGACAGATTTTCAAAGTGGGATAGGATGTTCCAAGTGGATGGAATAGATTGTGTGGGAGATAATAGGGTTAACATAATGTCGTCTGCAAATAATCCTATTTTATATTCTTTTTGGCCTAATGGGATTCCTTCTACTATGGGAGTGTTACAAAGTAGAGCTGCTAGGGGTTCTATGAATAAAGCAAAAAGGTAAGGGGAGAGAGGACAGCCCTGTCTGATCCCTCTACCCAATGAAATGGGCTGACACAATGAACCATTAACACGTATACATGCTTTAGGGGAGTTGTATATTGTTTTTAAACAGGTTATAAATTGCGGGGGGAAGTGAAACATTTTATGTGTTTCCTTAAAAGGGCCAAGACACACGATCGAACACCTTTTCTGCATCTAAACTAATGAATACCAATGGAATTTGTCTGGTTTGTACAAATTCTTGTAGTAAAAGAGCTCTTCGTATATTATCAGATGTATTCCGACTTTTGATAAAACCAGATTGGGCAGGGTGTATTATGTGAGGGATTATATTTTCAAGTCTAGCTGAGAGAATAGCCATATAGATTTTATAATCAACGTTTAATATTGAGATTAGGTGATATGATCTGGGGTCTGTAGGATCTTTGTTAGGTTTTATTATTGGTGCAATAGTTGCATAGTCCCATGAGGGACGAGGGGGACCGCCTCGGGAGACCTCATTGAAGAGAGCGAGGAGTTTTGGAGTTAAATCCTTTTTAAGTTTTTTGTACCACTCCGATGTGTATCCATCTGGTCCTGGGCATTTTCTTGATTTTATTTTTTTTTATTGTTTCCTCTATTTCCAATGTTGAAAGTGGAGCTTTTAGGGAGTTAATTTGAAGAGGGGTGAGAGTTGGTAGATCTGCTTGTTTCAGGAATTGTATAATTTCAGCTTGGTTGGGTGTGTTATTAGGGGAATATAATTTAGTAAAATAGTCTGTGAAGGCTTTTTGGATGTGGGACATGGAGTGATGTGTCTGTCCTGAAGTAGGGTTTTTAAGTCGGAGTATTGTTGAAGTAGCCTTGTTCGCTTCTAATCTACGAGCCAGGTTTTTGATGCTCCTGGGCCCTCCCTTGTGAATAGTCTAGCGTGAATAGTACAAAAATTGCTGTACTTCATTATCAAGTATCTTCTGGAGGTCCGCTTTCGTGCTTCTTATCAAGAGCTGAAGGTCTGCATCTCCTTCCCTATATAGCATCTGGTAGTTTTTTAATTGATTGGACAATCTGTGGTATTCTAAATTCCTTTCTCTGTTTTTCCTAGAGGCATATAGTATCAATTCTCCCTGGATTGTGGCTTTCATTGCATCCCATTGTATGGCTTGGGATATATCTGGGTCTGAATTTTCAGAGAAGAATCAGGAAATCTTGGAGGAAAGGCCTTCGATAAATTCGATCTGATAGTATTGCGGGATTAAGTCTCCAGAGCGTTCTCTTTCCCTCTCGCCCTAAATCCAAAGAGATGATCAGTGGGTGATGGTCTGATATCAGTTTTGGGCTTATAGTAATATCTTGAATTAATGATAGGTGTTCACAGGTTGTGAGGATATAATCTAGTCTAGAATGCATTTTAAATCTAGGGGAGTAATAAGTAAAACCTGGGGCAGAAGGGAATATCCGGCGCCAGACATCGATCAATCCTAAGTGTTCTATAGTTGATTTGAATTGTCTGGCCGCCTTGTTGTTTCTATAATTTTGGGGTTTTGAACAGTCTAGTTGGGGATTAGGTTAAATTCAGATCTCCTCCCATGACTAATTGTCCTTGCATTAGGTCAAGTAGAGTGGATATGAATCTTCATATGCTGGAAAAGTGGATTGGGGAATACACACTGGCTAAGGTTATTTGTTTACCATATAGTAGACCTTGGATTATTACATAGTGGCCATTGGCATCTACATGTGTTTGGTGGATTTCTAGGGGTGCACTCCTAGGTATTAGGATCGCTGCACCTCTCTTCCTCCCTCTGGGGTGGGATGAGGCGACCACCCTATATCCTCCGTCCCAACTCAGCTTAAGGTGTTCTGTGTCAGAAAGATGGGTTTCTTGTAAAAAAAATTAGGTCTGCAGTCTGCTTGGATAAATACTGCATCGGCCTTGCTCATTTGATTGGGTCATGTATCCCATTTATGTTATAGGATAATATCTTAACTGGATTCAGCATGTCCATTTGTTGAGAGCATGATTAGTGAATTTGTATTTCTTCCCCCTTCCCCCCAGGAAGTAGATGGGAAAATTAGTCCGGACCATGCTACCCCCCCTCCTAGGCAACTCAATAGCTTCACCATCAAGCACTTATCATTATCATAGTCCTGTTTCAATAAAACATATTTATGCAGTACTAATCCATTGTGTATGTGATTTTTTCGTCTTCCCCCCATTTGGCATCTCTTAGAGTGCCATAACAAATAGTTAAACAAGTGACCATAAACTAGGTTTAAACACAGTAACAGAAATAACCAACTAGTATTCCTAGAAACATTTAAAAGGGGAATGAAGTTGAGCTGGTTTAGGATGTGTTTAATATGCTAGTTTGTCTCAAGGAATAAACCTATGTACACTTTGACCTCCAATTGGGAGGCGCTCATCTGGAGCTTCTCCTGGGTTCTCCTATCCAAGGAACCAACTGGACCCCGGGTGGAGAAAGGGGTTCTTGACATGATCTTGAATAAAATAGCATTCAGGATCAGGAATAGAGCCCCTAAGGGAGTGATATCTAGATCACTCCGGAAGTGGTCCGGTATCTTCATTTTGATGGATTTCAGGTATAGTATTAGAGAGACTCACTACCTTAGTCTGATTTGGCAAGTTGTGTAAAGCTTAGTAGGTAGGAGGTTTGGGGGGGCATGGATTAGTAACTAGATAGGCAGTATAGATCTTGAATGTTGTCAGCCCCCTGTTTGATTTTAAAGAGCACCAATTTAAAAAGTTGTGGTTTGCAGTGGGTCGGGGGGGCACACCTGGTATACCCCATCACTGAACCGATGCTCTTGGTGATCTGAAAGTGATTTGGGACACCCCGGCATCCCAGCTACAAGATCCGTTGGGATTTGAATGAGGGGCAAGGCATGAATTCGGAGGAGCAGGAGTCGGGCGGAGGCCGCCACATGAAGCAGGATGGGAGTCCCCTTGCACAGCTGGGTCACTCTAAAGGAGACCCCCACTCACCCCTGTCCAGTCCCGGAACTGTTTGTAGTAATTGGATCGGCAGGTAACAGTTACTGGAAGCTTCCACTCCCAGACCCTGTCTGATGATGGGATATCTGTTTTCCAGGAGCCCTGTCATCGTGGGATGGTGGTTATGGGTTGGGTGGAGGGGGAGACCCCTCCACGGTCACCCAAAGCTGAAGGGCGTCACTCAGAGAATCGGGTGTCTAATTGAAGGGGTAGGGATGAGTTCTTCCATGTCTATCTGGAAAGGAACGCTGCCAGAGTACTTGGTCAAGTATATCTTGGCCATGCATGGCTGCGCTCCCCATCCATCAAGTCCGGGCACCCTCTAAAAAGGCAACAGCACTGGGTAGTTGGACCGTGGGCCTGGGGAGGCATCCTCAAAGGTGCATGTGAGGTGACCAGGAGGGCCACACTTCAATAGGATGATGCGGGAACCCCCAGTACAGCCATCACACTAGCTAAAGCTGGCAGGATGTCAAGTGACAGGTATCTGGGGACGGCATCAATCCTCCCTCACCCGCCCCAAACTCGGCTTCTATGAAGTCTGTAGCATGTCAGCTGTAAGGCATTCTGTCTCTGTTGGGCATTCACCAAAGGATCCCCCCATATCACCCCCACCCACCCCCCTCCAAGTCGAGGCCGACAAAACCAAAAAAGGGAAAAAGGCCAGGCGACTTTGCCCTGGACATGATTACTCTGCCCTCAGGGGGAGGGCTCCATCTGAGCTGCTGGGAACCAGTGAGTCATTGGAGAGCACTGGGGAGAGAGGAGGACTTCCACCTCCTTTAACCTTCCCCAACCCCAAGGCAACACAGCATGCCGGGAGGTGGCAAGATGGGGAGGGAGGGAGAAGGAGGAGGAAGGGCCCTGGGCACCACAGGATCAGTCAGATGGAGGGCTTGGGCAGAACTGCTCAAATCTCATTTTCAACTCCCTAGTGAATCCACGCACCCTACCCGCTCCCCAGTGCCTGTTACGCCATCGGAAGTGCCCAGGGAAAGTGCGTCTCTGATACAGACTAGGACGGGGTGCACAAGATGCACAGTAGAAGGGCCTATAAAACCCTGGCGGGGGGAAGAAAACCTGTCAAAACCTCATCGTCATACCCAATATCTGAACAATGTAGGGGACTTCTAATAAAGGTCACAACCCCTGAGAGCTGAGAGTTTGGCTAAAGCTCTCCCTGATTCAGAGGCCCATGTGGGAAACAGTGCCAGAATCCCACTAGGATCGAACCATACGAAATGATGGAAGTGTTTCGAATAAAGATGGCCCGATGTCGGGGGAGGGGAAGTGAACAGAAAGTGCATGAAGTCAGCTCAGGACAAACAGTCCACAGTGCAAGAACAAACATATCATGGTTAGGGGGATCCTCCAGTAAGGAGGAGCTCCTCATGTCTCATTAGCGGGCTATCCTAGATTCGAGGCTGTGGGGTGTATGAATAGTTACTGGAGCGATGGTTGTTCAAGCAACCTCATGGTGAGGCATCTCAGGAGGAGGTTCTTTCACCACGTCTCACACCCCTTCTTGCAGATGGCAACCGCCCCAGGCCATCTGCCCCTCCAAGCCAATCCCAAGCCCCTCGTACAGGCAGCAAACCAATTAACATTTTATCGTTGATAAAGCCATCAGGAATCAAGATTTAGTAAAGTCAGGTGCTGCTTGTATAAGTGCATTTCAGTACGCCCCCGCCCAGCAGCGACTTCAAGAAAGTCACGAATCAAATGCCTGCCCATGCAGATCACTGGAAAACAAGGATTAAGCCTTAAAATTGTTAATGATGAAGTCATCAGCATGCTTCAGTAGCTTTAAATGCAGGTTCCAAATTTGACATCAGGGTGGTGTGGGAGGAATCCGGAGAGACGGTGCACGAGCATCAGAGGTGTGGGTGGGGGGGAAGCACAACTCTGCCACCCCCTGAGAAGCAATTGCTGGAAGCTACAGTGTTCCCTAATTAGGGAAGGTCCCCACAATCAAGGAAACCGCTATGAGTTTATCAGGCTAGACCAGATTAAACTTTAGCTGGCGCTGGTAGCATGGTCGCTCTGACTCACTTTTGCAATTCTCTATTAAGGCGCAGCAGTCACGCCTCCCCCTCAAACCCCAGCAGCTCCCCAGCCCAACGAGCACTCTCTAGACCACTCCATTTACCCACACCTGGTTCGTCTCTTCTTTGCAGACTCAGACAGGGGTAGCAGGATTTCGATATTGCTGGAGTAACTGTATAAGTTCAGTGATTGACTGAGTAGGCTGGGTCACTTGCTGGTTTTGTTGTCTGGGAGTGTGTTTCAAATGCTGGGATATCATCTCCTTGACTTTTTCTGTGATAATTCCTCTTGATTGTAGGTCCGCTGCTGCCCCTCGAGCTGATGAGTAAACCTGAGTTCCCCTAGTGAGATGGACCACCAATTTGGCAGGGTAGGGGGTCTTGAAGCGAATTTGTTTTGACCTCAGGATTGGAAAGAGAGGACCATATTCTCTACACTTACTTTGGGTTAGAGGGGCATAGTCGTTGTCGAATAAGAGACGAGCCTGGCCCCACATTACCTTTCCCTTTTGCCACACTTTTATTAGAAGTGCCTCTTTTGTTTGGAAGCTGAGGAAGCGAATGAGAAAGGAGTGTGGTCTGGCATCTAGGCATGTTGGTTTGGGGCCTAGAGCACGATGGGCCCTTTCAATATCGAAGCTGGTATTTAGGGTCAAGGGATAACGCAGGCGTAGGAGGTAGTCTGAAACTGCTCGTAGGTCATTCCCCTCCTCACCCTCAGGGATTCCAAAAACTCTGATGTTACAACGCCTACTCCTGTTCTCGGCATCCTCCTGATGGGCAGAGATAGCTAGCTGTTTGGAAAGTATGCAATGGGCTGTCTCGTCGAGGTCCTCTATATGCGTGACGTTTCGAGAGATTTGGAGATCTGCTTCCGATATTCTATTTTCCAGGTGGGTGATAGCCTGTCTCAATTTGTTTAATGACTCCTCTTTCCTCTAAAATCTGATATGGCCTGCAAGATTGTGTCTGTTGAGGTCTCTGTATTCTTCTTGGTCGGCTTCTGCCTTGGGTGTTTTTTCTCTGGGCCCGGGTGTACTTAGAGCAGGCCTCTCCTTTGTCAGATTGTAGGTCATCTGCTTCTGCATTTTCCACGATCGGTAAGAACCGATTACAAGATGCTTTTGCCATTGTTCACTTTCCGTCTAGCGATTATAGCAGGTTCAAGATTTTTTAAGGATTTATGCAATTTTGCTTGTTTTATTTAATGTTGACGGTAGGAGCTCACCCAAACCGTGGCTTCACGGAGGCATACCAGAACCGGAAGTCCGGCACATTGGATCTTATGTTTGTCAAGATATTCAGTAAGTGGTCAGCTACAATGCATTCAAGAGCCTTAGAGAGAGGTGGTATACTGTTGTATAATTATTGAATTATAATACAATTGAAGTAGTAAAGACATTCTGCTATTTAGGATATTATTTTTCGTATAATATTAAAAGTCATGCTTATTTAATGTATGTTGAAAAAAAATTAAACAATCAAAAAATGCCCTACTGAGGTTCAACTCCCAGTATGGCAGGTCTTCTGTATTACCTATGTTAAGAGCTATTGAAGCAAAAATTGCATTATATGATAGTGAAGTCTGATATACTAACAATTTTGAAACTCTTGAGAGACATCTGTTATATTTATATAGAACTATATTACAAGTTCCAAAAATTATATCTCCTAGTATCATTAGAACAGAATTGGGAAGAATCTAAATAGATTATCTTGTGAAGGCAGCTAAAGTCACGTATTGGGTTAAATTACTAGGCAAACTGATTTAAAATTGACAACTGCGATCTTAAAAGAAAAAACAGTGGTATAATAAGGGATACATTTCATCTTGACTTGATCTTCTAGATGTCTTGAATAAAACTAATACTATGCATCTTTGGACTGACTCATTAAGAGGTATTAAAATCTCACAAGATTATGCAAAAGTAGTGACAAATAAAATTAAGCTTCTGTTAATTACAGATGACTTGGCTGCAATAAAAAAATCAAAACTACATAAATGGTTCTCAAAAAATAAAATAAATCATGTATTAGAATCCTATTTAACACTTATTAATGATAATAAAGAAAGACACATTTTTATGAAGTTTTGGTTGGAGTTATATCCCTTCTAAATACTTGAATTTTATTATTTCAAAGAATAAAGATCAAACGAATGATCTCTGTTGTGATTGTGATTCAGGAGATTATGAGACATTATGAAAAGGGTCTGAGAAATAGAGCTTTCTGATTGGTTGTAAACATTCTATTAGCCCTATGTTAATCTTTGATTAACATACATGTACAGCCTAATCATATGCTGAACAAGGTTTAACACTATTTAAAAAACATTTTTTATTATAATATCAATAAGGCACTCCCAGGGGTTATGTTAATGGTCCATTAATCACCCTCTAGGGGCATATAGCACTTGGCTACACCTCGTGCCACATTACACCCCTAGAGGGTGATTAACAGACCATTAACATAACCCCTGGTCATGCCTTATTACTTAATTAGTGCCTATTGTTGTATTGCCCTAAGCTTAGGGGCTGGGAAACAAAAACCCAGGGGAAGATTACACAATGGGGGGTAGTAACAACAACAAAAATGGAAAGGGACCTGGGGTAATCATATCAGATGACCTTAAGGTTAGCAAGCAATGTGAGAAAGCAGTAGGGAGGGCTGGGGGGATACTGGGATGTATAGGGAGAGGCATCACCAGCAGAAAACAGGAAGTTGTTATCCCACTGTACAGACAGTTGGTGAGACCCCATTTAGAGTACTGCGTCCAGTTCTGGAGACCCCATCTCTGCAAGGACATAGACAGGATAGAGGCAGTCCAGAGGAGGGCAACTAAAATGGTGCAGGGTCTGCAAGAGAAGCCATATGAGGAGAGACTAAAGGAGCTTAATATGTATACCTTTGAGGAAAGGAGGGAGAGGGGGGCATAATAGAAATGTTTAAGTACATCAGTGGACTCAACAAAGTCCAAGAGGGTAGCATCTTTCAGAAAAAGAGATGTGCAAGAACAAGAGGACACAATTTGTAGATGCCGGGAGTTCAGAGGCAAATGAGGAAGTATTTTTTTCACAGACAGGGTGGTGGACACATGGAACAGCTTTCCTGAGGAGGTTGTGGGGTCTAAAACTGTGGGAGAATTCAAGAACACATGGGACAGACATAAGACAATTTTTGTGGGGGGTAGGAAGAAATAGGCTGTTGGTTAACTAGGATCTGCAGCTTATCCTGTAGGTAGGGAAATGGGCAGACTAGGTGGGCCAAGTGGTCTTTATCTGCCATCAAAGTCTATGTTTCTATGGCTTCTCGAACCAGACAATGTCCCAATTTATATTACCTGAAGACTTTACGAGAGAAGAACTTTTGAGACTTCTAATGCATCCTCAAAGTGAAGATATTGCTAGGGGAATGATGCTGCAATTAAAAAGGATATGTAATATACTTCTTAAACAAAATAGTATGGCTAAGTAATTGATTCAGTCTCCTTCTTCTGATGAGTTTAATAGGTTGTACTGATGTAGGGCATCGTTATCCTTCTTTATCAGAGTGATTTAAGACTGTATGAATTGTGCAACATTGTTCTAACTATGACATATGTGAGAAAATAATATATACTACGTGACTTTTTGTACTTGACACCTTTAATGTGTATTCTCTTGACACCTCTATTGTGTACACTTGTTTGTCAATTATTTTATATACATTTTTAGATTTTGTAAAGGCCTAATAAGCTGAACAATAAAACATTTGCTGAATTGAACTGAAGGGTAGACAGGCTGAAAACACTGTAGGAGGCGAACTGTGAGGGAGCAATGCAAAACTGTCCCATAAAAACATAAAGGGAGAAAAGAAGTAATCTGTAGCTTTGTTTCATTAATAACAAATGTATACCAGAAGCAGAAGTACTGAATCCCCATTCAATGAAGACTTAGACTGTAGTCCAGAAAGACGACATAACAGAATAAGTAAAGTTAAATCTGCAAAACCACACAAAACAACTAAAAATAAGCAGAGTCTGGAAAAAACAAAAACAACGGTCCCTACAACAGTACCAGATAAATCAAAGATACCATTCTTTTTTCTCGTGCCCTTGTCAATTTGCTGACACTAATTTCACCTATTACCACACCTTCAAAGGTAACTAATAAAGCAATAAATTTACAGAAAGAGGGGGTAAAGGAAAAAACATTCACTGATACAATATGAAAACTTCATCAGGACAGCTCTCAAGGAGCAACGTCGCAGGAAAATACCAATATAAATACTTACCAAACACAACAACAAGAGCCTCTATCATGTGCAGAAACTATTTTGAAAGAAATAACCAAAGTAAAAGAGAAGATGGTATCCCTGGAAAACCTGGTGTCAGATGTGGATACCATTAAAACAACACTAAAAAGTATGGAGACAGAAATGAAACAATCTGGGATTAAAATACATTAAGCAGAAAAACGCATTGCGAATACAGAGGACAAAATAACACTTTTCAAATGTCAATCCACACATCAGGATCAGCTAATTAAACAAATGCTGGAAAAGATTATAGAAGCTGAGACCAGTGCTAGAAGGAAAAATGCAGTAGTACTGGGGTAAAACGTGGGACCAGCACACACCACTGTCACAGACAACAGATAAAGTAATTGCTAACTTTTGGAAATACCGAAGGAAGCAGTGAAGGTGGAATATGTTAGGATACACAGAGCTCTACATCAGAGGCCTGAAGATGACCAACCATCTAGGGTGTTAATAGTGAAGCTTATGAAATGAGAGGACTGAAGAAAACTGATGTCAGCAGTATTGAGAAGGAATAAAATCATCATGAAAGAAGCATTCCATAAACATTTTTCAAAAGTTACCCAATAAAGTGATAGCAGAAAGGAAAACCTATGCTTTTGAAAGAACATTAATCTGGAAAAAAGGTTATACAGTAAATCCGCATTTTATCTACCTAATAAACTTGAATGTATTTATCAGTGACAATCAGTTGTCATATAATTCATCTTAAGAAGCAGAAAAAGATTTAAAAATGCGCTACTCCGAAATGTTTAAGGATTAAGATGACTACAGAAAAGCAACCAGATCCAAACTGTCTTAAGCAGCTATAATGAAGAAATGACTGTGAAATTAAAGTTTTCAGTGACGAAGAGTGTTGTGGACTTTTTTTCTTGTTCTTTTACAGGTGACACAGAGCAAACAGTACCCAAGACATGGAAGAGTTTATGGGCCAGATATTCAAAACTTTGCATTGAGCGCAAACCGTTTTCGCAGGTTTAGCGCGGGATTAGCGCAGGTTTGCTATATTCAAAAGGCCAAATAGCACACGCAAACTGCATTAGCGCCAGGCAAACTCATAATGTATGCAATGGGCAAACTGAGGGGGCATGTACATGAATACTGGCGCAATGCTATATTCAGCGACTAGAGCCACGCAAAGTGGTTTTGCACGACTTAGTGCGACACTTAACGCAGTGCACATTACCGCCAGGAAAAGATAGTCTTAACCCTGGGCAGTCAGCTTTGTGTGACATTTTGGCTTTGCACGATGTTTGCGTGGCTTTTGCGCAGCTTTGCGTGACCCTAACAAATAAATATGACACATTGACAAAGCCTTACTGATGGCATCACAATGATGCCATCATCTGCCACTAATCCCAGCCATGCCAGGCAGTAAGTGGTGACCCTGCCGCCAGTGGACAGCATGGCACTGTGGCCATACAGCACACACCTGCGGACCACTCTTCTGTGGACACCAACAAATGCCAGCACACACATGCAGCACTGTAGGCATGGAGGATGTTGAGGGAAGAGTGTACGGTGGCCAGGCTGTGCCACAGATCAGGTGTGGCCACAAGGCTGGGACGCATCATGCAGTACACATGGGCCAGTATTGGGAATACCCCAACACCAGTGTACCTTTCTGATAATATATGCCCCCCCAGCCACATACTGCACAGCTCTGCAACTGCCACAGCACACAAAGCCGGACATGCGTATGTCACTGTGAGCATCCCATGCCAGAGGTGCAGCATCTGTGGGTCACACAACAGTGTAACAGTAATGTCCACTGTCAGTAAACACCTGCAGGTTGGGCCTGTCACTGTGTATAGTACAGTTATTATCACTGCCCTACACACCATAGGCAGTGCTGTGTCCACACACTACTGGCCCCCTTGCTACTGTAGTGTCTGCTGTGCGCTGTAGCATCACCTACAGTGTAACAGTTGCATGCAGTACCACCACCATCTGTGTCTATGCTGTGTTGTCCTCTGGGGTACAGTATTACATAGATACATAGACAGTGTCAGCAGATAAGGGCCTATGGCCCACCCAGTCTGCCCATTTAAGTTTGTAAGTTCAGTTTATGTTTTCCAAGAAGTCTGTTGCCCCTTACCTCTGACCTCCAGAATTCCTTTATGTCTATCCCATGCATTCTTAAATCCCGTGATTGTTTCAGCCCCCACCACTTCCTCTGGCAGGGTGTTCCACTTGTCCACCACCTGCTCTGTGAAGAAATTCTTCCTCACGTTTCCTCTGAATCGTCCCTCCTCCAACTTCATCCCATGCCCTAGTCCTGGAACATCTTTTTCGCTTAAAAATAGTGCATTCCTGCACCTGTTCCTCCCTGTAAGATACTTGTATGTCTCTATCATATCCCTCTCCCTCCTCTCCTCCAGGGGTACATGTTCAGTGCCTTCAACCTGTCCTCATAGGACTTGTGATGCAATCCATGCACCATCTTTGTTGCCCTCCTCTGAACCTTCTCTACCCTGTCTATGTCCTTACGTAGGTAAGGTCTCCAGAACTGCACAGTGTACCCAGGTGCGGCCTCACTAGTGTCTTGTATAGTGGAATTATGACCTCCTTTTCCTGCTGGTGATGCCCCTGCCTATGCATCCCAGCATCCTATTTGCTTTACCTGCTGCCTTGTCCACTGTTTCCTGCCTTGAGGTCATCAGAGATGATAACCCCAAGATCCCTTTCCTGCTTGGTGCATGCTATATCCTCACCCCCAACTGATATATTGTGCCAGGGTTTTTGTGCCCCATATGCATTATCTTGCACTTCCTTGCATTGAATTTCAACTGCCAAACCCTGACCATTCTTCAAGTTTCTGCAGGTCCCTTCTCATTCTGTCTACACCCTCTGGTGTGTCTACTCTGTTACAGAGCTTTGTGTCATCAGCGAACAGTGAAATTCTGCCTTCTAGGTCCTGCGCAATGTCACTGATGAAGATATTGAATTGTACCGTCCCAGCACTGATCCCTGTGGTATCCCACTGGTCACTCTTCCCACTGTGGAGTGACAGCCATTTACCACCACCCTCTGTGTCCTGCTGCCCAGCCAGTTACCTACCCACTGCACTACTGTCCTGCCCACACCCATATTCCCCAGTTTGTGCAATAGTCTTCTATGTGGCACAGTGTCAAAGGCCTTGCTGAAGTCCAGATAGGCCATGTCCACTGCCCTCCCTGATCCACCTCCCTAGTCACCCAGTCAAAAAATTCAATGAGGTTGGTCTGACATGATCTTCCCTGGTGAAACCTGCTGCCTTGGGTCCTGTAGTCCATTGACAACCAGATGTTCCACCAATCTCTCCTTCAGTAGTGCTTCCATGATCTTCCCACTACCGAGGTGAGGCTGACTGGTCTGTAGTTCCCCTTTCATGTATTTAAAGGTTTCAATCATGTCACCCTTGTCTCTTCTCTCCTCCAGAGTACATGTTCAACTCCTTCAACCTCCTCTCGTGATGATAGTCCCCAGCCCCTTGATCATCTTTGTTGCTGCGCTGCACCCTCCAGTAACAATGTCCTCTTTGAAATGGACGCCAGTACTGCACGCAGTACTCAGGTGTAGTCTAGTAATGACTTATACAATGGCAGAATCACCTCCTCCTTCCTGGGATATACCCTTGCAATACAACCCAGCATTTTGTTGGCCTTTGCAGCTGCCTTCCTACATTGTGCCGAGTTGTTTATTGACCCTGTAATGAGCACACCCAGAGCCTTCTCCTCCTCTGTCTGGGCTAGCTGCACTCCCCAGCTGGTAAACCTCCTTGGGTTCTTCATCCCAAAATGCAGCACCTTGCACTTTTGGCATTAAACCCCAGTTGTTGGGTGTCTGACCAAGTTTCAAGCTTTGCCAGATCATCCTGCAACCTGCCATCCCCTAGATCATCCACCACCACGCCAACCTTGGTATCATCAGCCATCAGACTGATCTTGATCTTGATGTCCCATGAATGTCTGCAATGATATCCCAAATAACACTGGTCCCAACACGAGCCCTGTGGACATCGCTTGTCACAGCCCTGGAGTGTGAGCTCACCCACCACCACCCTCTGTTGCCTTCCCTGCAGCTGGTTTCCTACCCATCTCACCAGCTTTGCACCGCTCCTGTGCCTACTAACTTCCTTCCCCACCTTCCAGCTTGGCACCAGGTCGAATGCCCTGCTGAAGTCAGATACAGGACATCCACTGCATGGCCCTTGTCCAGTTGCCTAGTTACCCAGTCATAGAACTCAACCAGGTTGGTTTGGCAGGATCTGCCACGTATGAAGCCATGCTGTCTGCTGTCCTGTAGTCCTTTGGCCTCCAAGGAGGGCCACCAGCCTCTCCTTCAGGATAATCTCCATTAGCTTACCCACGATGGATGTGAGGCTCACTGGTCAGTAGTTGCCGGTTCATCCTTGGGGCCACTCTTGTGGAGGGCACCACATGAGCCATCCTCCAGTCCTGAGGTATGCACCCTGAATGTAGTGAGGCATTAAATAGGTCTGCCAAAGGTCCAGCAAGGACCTCTGCCAGCTCCTTCAGTACTCTGGGGTGGATGCCATCTGGGCCTGGGCGTTGTCCACCCTCAGTGCCTTCAAACCCTCTTGAACTCTGCCCTCCATGATTTCCCCATCTGTCACCACTTCCCCTTGCTTCTGCCATTTCTCCCACAATGGGTGTCACCCCCTCTTCTCTTTAGTAAATACTGAGCAGAAATACTCATTTAGTGCTTCCGTCTTATTGTACCCTGCTTCCACCCAACCCCCTCCTTCCTAATCCTTACTATGTGGTCCTTACAGCTCCTTTTCTCCTGATGTACTTAAAAGTCCTTCTCCCCCTTCTTAATGCCTTGTGCCAGCCTGAGTTCCGTAGATGCTTTGGCTCCCTTACTGCCCTTGTCATCTCCTTTGATTCTGTCAAGTACTCCTCTCTGTCTTCCCCCTCCCTGTTTTCTTGTACTTCCTAAAGGCGCTCTTTTCCTCCTTACCTTTTCCATTACCTACTTGCTCAACCAGCTCGGTTTCTTAGCCCTAGCCTTCTTGCTCTGGGCTTTGCAGCAGGTTTTGGTTGCCTCCACTATCCCCAGCTTTGTGAGCTCCCACCTCTGGTTAGGTGTCCATACTAGATCAATTCTGGCCAGGTACCCTTATGTTCCTGGTTGTTGGGGTGCTCAGTCCACTCCTGGCATGTTGAAGTCCCCACAATCACCACACAACCCTTCTCTGAGGTCCTCCTGATCTGTCCCGCTAGTTCCCTGTCTAACTCCTCCTTCTGAGATGGTGGCCTTTACACCACTCTCATTCTAAGAATCTATTCTTGGAATCCTGGATTTGCATCAAAGTGACTCCATTACCACCCTCCTCCCTTCCTCCCTTAACACTTCAGTCCTTCCTTCACATATAGTGCCACCCCTCCTCCTTTCCCAATCATCCTGTCCCACGAAATAACCTGTACCCTGGTACAGACAGGTCCCAGTCATTGTATTGGGTGGCCCATGTTTCGTGATGGCTACAATGTCCCACCTCTCCTCTGCCATGAGAACTTGCAACTCACCAGTTTTCCTCCCAAGGCTCCTAGCATTAAGGGTAGCCACCTTCCACCTTTCCCCCTCCTCCCATCCTGCCCTCCTTTCCTAGCATCACCAACAGTACTTGCATTTGTCCTTTGTCACTGTTATGGGGGTAGCTCATATGGTTTCCCAACCTGTGGTCTCTGCATATCTCTTCCCCAATTGCCACCCACCACTCTAGTTTAAATTCCCAACTTCCTCTATGTGCTCCTCCATCCTCTGTTTCAACACTTTCTTCCCTCCTCACTCTCAAGTGTAGTCTGTCCTTGGCATAGAGACTACTGTCCTCCCAGGTCCCTCCCACCCCCAACAGCCCATACCCTTTAGCACAACACCAGGTTCTTAGCCATCAGTTAAATTCCTCTGTTCTCAGCTTTCTTGTTGTGCTTGCCTTTGGCACGGAGTATCTCTGAAAAAGTTACTGATCTTCCTGCCCCTCACATAGTTGTGCTAGTTCCTCAAACCTCCTCTGGACTGTATCTACTGTCTTGTCAGCGAATCGTTTGTCCCAAGATGTATAATTAAATGAGGCTTGTCCCTACCCTTCTAGCATATTTCAGAACAGACTGTCCCACCCTTTCCGCTGCCATTCTTGGCATGGCCTCCACCAAATACACTATCCTCTCCTTGTTACCCCCAACTCCTCTTAGTATTGGGTCCCCAGCACTAAGATTCCACCCCTCTTACTCCTGCTTGCTTCCATTCATTTCCTCTCTCATTTCCAGCTCCTCTTCTTCCTCCTGCACATTATTTCCCCTTTTACCTCTGTTGCAATTCTCCCAGCAGAACTTCCCCCGCTCCAGTTTGGTCCAGGCATTTATCAATTACTCCTATAATTTCATCATTTCCCTCCTCCACCTTCTTCCTCTCTAGCAGTGCACAACTATTTTCTGAAGGCCCTTCACAAATGCCCCTCCCTCTCTCTTCATAGTAACCTATTCTCTCCTTTCCACTCCGACTTTTGCCACTTCTTGCCTCCCTCACAAGTCCCTATCTCCTCCCTTCCATTTGTCTTTTGTCTCCTGACCTGGTTTCCCCGGCAATTGTTCTTCCTGGCCTGGGCCCCTTCTCTGCTTTCCTTCTTCTGACCCTCCTCCTCCACCACTGTTGCCTTAATCGCCTCCTCATCTCCTTCTTCCTCCCTCCAGTATTGGGCTAAACCCACCCCATCTGCCTTGCCTGTCTTAGTTCCTCCTGCAGACCCTCGATCTCCTTTCTAAGTTTTCTATGTGGTTGCACACTAAACATCCTCCCACACTCCAGGCAATTTTTAGAAAGATTGGTGCACTGCAGCTGTTGCAGCCTACCACCCTACTCATTGCTGTCGTTGCCCACCAGCGACCCTCCACCCTTTCAGATGCAGCATACCACACACTCCCAAGTCTCCCTCTCCCTCCTCTATCAGTGCAAAACATTTTCTTTATTTCCCTTACCTTCTTTGTTGCACATTTAGATATATTGAGCAACTGCTTTTTATATTACTATCCTTCCTATCCACACTCAAAAACAGACTTTAAGTAGCCATTGCACAACCTTCTTCAAATTCCTACTCCTCCTTTACCCAATGCAATATCAATGCGGAGTAATAATGAGCTCCTAGATTTGCATTTACTTCCCTTCCACAGAGAGCAGTCACCTCTTCACTTGTGCTGTTCCTTTCCAGGTATGCCCTCCTGCTCCACACCTCTTACTATACCCAGTGTTTAGCTCCTGTCAATCAGATTTAACAGGGCATACAATCAAGAGTTGAGGGCAAATTTGCAGCAACCAAAGACAGCAAAGAATACACCACCACGTTTTAAATCCTCAACATCCAAAAACAATTCTAAGTAAAGACAACAAAGAAAGTACAGTGTCACCAAAAGCCCACAATCCAAGTCTAAAAGAAAACAGTAATTACCAGTTACTGTAAAGCACTGAATTGAATATGCTTCCTTCCCTTCTGGCTTCTATAACATTCAAAAATATATACATTTCTATCTCAGCTCTTTACCCTTACCATCAAAAGTAACTACAATCACAATAATCTACCTTCTACTCAGGCTGTCAGGCTCAGTTTTGAGTTCCTATACCAGCATTGCAGCCATGTTGGGTAGTACAGGCTGCAGCCTGTAACAGGAGCTACCATATCCTTGGCTTCTCACCCCCAGATAAGGACTCCAGGAAGACAGATTCCATGGCTAATAAGCAGTACCTGGCATCTTCGCTGGGACTCAGGCAGGCTAACTATATGGCCTATGCAGCTAGATACCAAAAGTCCAGCTGGGAGTCTGTTTTGGATCTGGCTAATCAGGCTTCCCCAGCTAGCCAAGGAGTTGGAGGAGGTGGCTGCTGATGGGATAGAGGCATCTAAGGTTCATTTCATGCTGCTGTGGACTCCAATGATGTTTCATCACAAGTCATGGCTACATCTGTGTCTCTTGGAGGATGGCTTGGCTCAGATGTACTAGCCTCTTGCAGAATACCCAGGCTAAGGCAATGGATTTTCCTGTTGTAGCTAATTCTCTGTTTGGGGAGCAGACAGAGAACTACATGAAAAGATGGATGAGTACAGGACCACCTACAGGGTGCTCAGGCCAAGGAGGGCAGGCAATTCCTCAGAAGCAGCAGGTTAGGGGCAGGGCAGACCTTTTCACAGCCCTTTCGACCAGGCACAGGCCTCTCTCCTTTTTCCCAGAGGGGGTTCCTTAGAGGGAGAGGTAGAAGGGGATGAGCAGGGCTGCATCTACCTTTCAGCCTAAGGCTCCTGCCAAGCAGACACCCTGAGGTGTCAGCACAGGTCGACTTCCCAATCCCTGTAGGAGGCAGGCTGGCTTACTACTTCCAGGCCTGAAAGTCTTTAACCTCAGACAAATGGGTCCTGGAGGTAGTAAGCCAGGGACTGGCCTTCAGCTTCAAAAATTTCCAAAGCTGAGGTCAGGTCTTTTCCACCTACCAACATCTCGAAACCATTTGTAATGCCCCAAAGTTGGTCCTTCAGAAAAATTAAATAAATAAATAAATAAATGCAGAGTACACAGGTGCTCAGGGTACCTGCTGCAGGTATAGGCAGCAGGATACTGTACTAAGGGCTCCTAGACATAAAGATTCAACCTCCTGGAACAAGGGAAACACTGTAAATAATAGAAAAGTGCTCTGTGCACTTACAGCTGGTCAAAGATAGATTTTTAAAAGCAGTATAGGTCATAATGGTCTGGATGGAATGTTGTGCAGAGTGGCTCATGCACAGCATTCCAATCCAGCCAATCTAGAACCCAGGCAGCTTTAACTTTAAAAATAATTCCACAGTTAGTCAGTTGCTGGGGACTGTGGAGTAGAGAGGATCACAGGAGTGCAACAGGGACTTGTAGGCTTACCTGGTGGTTGTGAAACCAGTCCTGTTGACTCCCTGATGGGTCCCTCCTCCAGTCCACTGAGAGACGCCTGTGCTACAGTGTTGCGGTGCGTCGGTGGTGCCATTGGGGAACACGAAGAAGTAACGCAGTTTCCCCACATTTTAAGGGCTTTTAAGCCCTCCGTTTTATTTTAAGCCCCAAGGTATTTTTAAGAGTAAATCTGGTCCCACGTTGGCAGCAAGCCAGCCACATCGTGCCCGCATCTTTTTCCGGACATCGGTGGCCCCTGAGTCATCTCTCTCGCTGCCTGATACTCCCTCCCACTGCCAGCTCACCTCCCACCTCCCTGTGACTGCAGCAACCTCCTCCCAGATCACAGAGCAGTGAGTCAGTGGCAGCACATGCAGTGCTGACCGCCAGTTTGTGAAGGTGACTGTATTTGTGTGAAAAACTGCATTAGGTGCTTACAAGAGGTGGATGAGTGCGCAGAGGGCATCGGTCGTTAGGACCCTTGATTTTAATATTATTAATTGTGGAGGCGAGGCTAGCGACAGCCGCAGGGAGGGGTCAGTGCATTAAGGCCAGTTCAAAGGCCTATGAATATTTAAAAGGGGCAGAACTCAGGGGCGGTTTGTCAAGATAGTGACAGCAGGCTCAAGTAGCCTGCAAGACTTAAAGGGCAACCTATTTAAAAGGGCAATTCAGGCCCAGATATAAAATAGGGCATTAGGCCCAGAGTAAAATGTAAGACCAGGCCCAAAGTTTAGAGCGCTTAAGCCCATTATAAATTGGGGCACCAGGCCCAGTATTTGTGGGGCACCAGGCTGAAAGCAATGTGGGGCACCAGACCCAGTACAAAGTGAAGCCAGGCCCAATGCAACGAGGGACACTAGGCCCATTGTGAAGTGGGGCACCAGGCCCAATCTAAGGTGGGGCACCAGGCCCAAGCTAATGTAGGGCATCAGGCCCGAGGTAAAGGTAGGGCATTAGGCCCGAGGTAAAGCCTGGTCTAAAGGGAGGCCCCGCCTAGCGGAATAGGGCAAGCCAGCCTAGTGGTACTATAGGGAGGCTCCAGCCTAGAATAGGGCAAGCAGCCTAGTGGTACTAAAGGGAGGCCCCCTGCCAGGGTGACTAGGCAAGCCAGCCTAGTGGTACTAAAGGATCCCATAGCCATAACCTACAGAAAGGGATCCTATTCCAGAATACCCTACCTATAGAAACGGGTTCATTTGAGAGTGTTCAATTTGCCTATACTGTGAAACTACTGTGATTACTGTACTGCTTATACTGAACTATTGCCCTAAGTACTCTGAACTATTGCCCTAAGTACCTGAGCTATTGTCCTAAGTACTTGAACTATTGGTCCAAGTACCTGAACTATTGCTCTAAGCACCTGGACATTGGCCCTTATCAGTGCAATAATTACCTTCTGAAGTATAATTTGCCCTTCTTTGGCAAATTATTGTATCATTCCACAGTTCTTTGGGCATTCTTCAGTTATATGTTTACTATCAGTAGGAAGACTCTCTCAATCTTCTACCACACTACAGTCTCATAGTGTGGTCTGTAAACACACGACGCAGAATAAGTCTCTACTCAGAAGACGATGTCCTTCCAGCATTCTTCACTCCTGGGAGATCATCCATCAGCCTATCCTGTCAGTTTGTGTTGTCCCCGAGTTTGAGTCCATCGTCAATCGTATCAGTCGCACTGGCCGCTTTCTTGTTTTCACAGCTTGAACGCACGTCCGCTGAAATGCATCACAACAGCTGTGCCAGTGTCGCCTCATATGGTTCCTGTTCCAGATGTCCCAAAGTTGTACGCCTCTACAGAAGAGTGAGCTCATCCTGAGAACTTGTTCTGTGCCTCACCTGGTCGTCACGAAAGTCGAGTCCTGCCGATGACCAGTCCGGGATAGCGCCCACCTTTTTGTTTTGTATTAGTTCCTGATCATAGGATTGCAGAGTCAACCATCATCTTTTCAGATTCTTATGGTTCCTGGTCCTGTCAGAGTTCCTTCCAAGTTCAGCTGGCGCTTGAGGGCCGCAACATCAGTCAGGTCGCTGAAGTCCTCCATTGGATTCATTGCCATGCAAATCTTGATCTTTCTTCATCCTGGCTACCCTGGAAGTGGGTTTTGGCCGAGGAACCTTTGTTTCAGTGTGTTATTTCAGGAACCAGTTGCTTTGGTTCTACATTCTGGCAGCCTTGGAGAGAGTGGACTTTTGCTGAAGATATATGGTCTGTTTACTAAACCTCTCACCACCCCAGTGGCCTTAACCAGGTCTTTGCTGGGAATTGTGATTAAGGTTCTATAGTTCTGTTTTACTTCCTTGTAGCTACTAACGAATAGAACGACGGGTACACGAAGACACCGGATTCTGACTCTTGTTATATCTGGACTTTATGGAAATGTGTGATGCTGATCACCCTAATGCAGTGCTGAGTAGCCTATGTAACCTGTTTCTCATTTATAGTATAGAAGTACAGTATAGACTATTGTCAGAATAAGAGTGGCAGTAGGCCTAGAGTTTATTCTGTGGTAATAACCTTAAAAGTGGTAGATAAAAAGTATTTCCTGTTCCATTGCCCTATTGTTCTCAGGCAACCTCCCTTCTTGTGACTGTGTCTGTTTACTTTGGTACCCTTGCTTTGTGGTGCAAAGCAAGGGAACCGAGGGTCAGGATTATGACACCCTAGTAGAACCTTACCCAATGAACAAGGAAGAGCTAATAAGAGTGGCTAAGTGTAGCTACAGTGATTGTGAAGTAGGATACCCATCCGAGTGCTAAATTACGGATCTATGGATGTACAGCTGTACCGAACCAACTGAAGCTTGCTCAGATCCACACAGTATGTTTAATGAGACATTGTAGTAGCTTAGGAAGAAATGGAAAAGTGCCTGAAGATAGGATGGAAAGCGCCAGGGACCAGAAACTGACCAAGAGATTTGCTCTGTACATACGAAGACCAGAAATGGAAGCAAAAGAGCCGATGTTTTGAAGGTGGTTTTACACCTAAAAGAAGCTTTCAGCCAACACTCTTGGATTTGGGTTAACTCGTGGGGTACAACATCACATCAGTGATTGCTGCCCTATTTGCAGACAACCTTCTGCCCTGAGGAGGAATTTGCCATCATCAGGCCACACTGGACAGGGTGTAAGGAACCTTCCCCAGGCCAGAGTGGATGGTAGTGGAAGGGAACCTCCCTATCCAGGAGCACCTGTAGCCACCACCACTACCTCAGAGGGCTGCAAAAGAAAGCACAGCAAAGTTAGACCCACAGGGCTCAGGGAGGGGAGAGGATGGTCAACAGAGGCACCACACCCAGTCAGTTGTTCCACTGCACAATCCATAACACCATTTGTGAGCACAGCCCCTCTATGTGATGCACCCACAGAGGAGATTACATGAGGCTGAGGACCTGTCACAAGGGAGGCCCACAGGAAGGAGGCAGAGGGCACCCAAGAGAGAAGGAAGCAGCTCCTGTGTGGGGACTCCAATTATTAGAGTGGATAGGAATTGGGGAGTAAAACTGAAGGGGCGGTGCCTGCCTGGTGCCATGGTTTGAGGGAGAGGAAGCGTGATCCTCAGGATCATTTAGAACAGCTGCATGGGAGTTCGAGCTGGATGTTGTCCACCTAGGGACAAAATGACTTGGCTCAACATGAGATTAGAGCAGTGTATGGACTCTTGTAGAATTGGAGAGGGGCCCAGACAAGTAGCACACATAACATCCTTCTGGAGGTGCTGTCTGATCATATACATGAGTGAGGCTGTGGGTATTTGCACTGTGAGTTTAATGACTGGTTAAAAAAGGTGGAAGTACAGGGTTTGTTTTGTTGGGACTGGGGTTCCACCTGGAGGACACCATTCATACTTTGGCAGGATGGTCTTTGCATTCGTCCAGGAAGGAATGTTTTGAGCAACTGGTTTAAATGCTCATTGACAAGTTTTTAACCAATCAAGGGGAGGCATTGATAAGCAGCAGGAAAATCTCAGCCTCCCTACAAAACAGGGTACTAAATGAGAAAAGACCGAGGTAGAAAGGACAGTGGGGAATGCTGCAACAGAAGGTAAAGCCATCAAAAAATGGAAAGCAATGGAGCACCAATGTTCGTAGTCTGAGTAACAAGCTTTTGAATTAGTGGACCCTTCATGGAGGAGGAACATCTGGATATCGTGTAGTCAAAGAAACATGGTTCACACTAAAACCATGACTGGATGTGATAAATGACCTAGGATACACCATCTACAGGAGGGACAGAGATGGCAAGAGAGGAGGAGTAGCTCTTTACATATGTGGAAGGAATCAAAGCAACAGAAATAAAAAGGAAAAACAGGGAAGGAGAAGAAGCACTGTGGTAACTTGAGACTGCAACGGCACCACAATCCATGAGGGTTAGAGGAGTGACTTCTTCTCAGGGGAGGAAATGGACAAGGAAATGATAGAAAATATACTTAGTATGGCAGAAAGTGGAGATATTGCTGATGGTGATCTGAATATGCCAGATGTTAACTGGGGGTAGGCTGCAGTCACTTCGTGTGGAGTGGTTATTCTAGATGGCCTCAGGAGGCATGCCTTAGGACAACTAGTATTGGGCTCACCAAGAGGGACACCTAGACCTGGTTCTCTGGAACTGGAGATGAAGAGAGGATCACAGAAGTAGAAGTGGATAGCCATCTGGGGAACTAGCTGACCATCAAACAGTAAGGGTTCACAATTAACACAGCAATAGAGTTGCCATTACAAAGCAAAGTTACTGGACTTTAGGAGGGCTGACTTTGCTAAATGGTGAGTGCCTCAAGGAATGCGTTCAGCAAATGGGCAGGAAGGAGGGGTGGAAGAACAATGAGGAATAATAAAACTGCCATCACAGAGGCTTCTGGTGAAGGCAATAACCAAAACTAAACGATGCAAGAAACCACTATCGCTTTCAAAGTAGTGGGCAGTGAAGGATCAAGAGAAAAGAAAGCTTTAAGGAAGCACAAGAATCACAGAAGGAGCAGGACAGAGAACTGTATCAAAGTTAAAGCAAAAGCGTAGTTGGCAGGCAGTCAAACAGCAAAGGCCCAACCGAGGAAAAGATAGCTAACTCAGTTAAGACGGGGATAAACCTTTATAGGTACATCAGGAGCCAAGGAACATTCATGGAGGATAGTGAGGCTTAATAAAGGCGGGCAGAGGGTGACTGTAAAAAGGCAGAGATACTAAACAAATATTTTTGCTCTTTAGTATTGTTCAAAGGAAGAGGGGGATACCAAAACAAAACAGTAGAAACACCTGACACAGGTAGTTGATCACCACCCATTTCTACAGAAGAAAGTGTTCTAAAAGAACCTTAAACTGGAAGGTGGACAAAGCATCAGCCTGATGGGATCTATCCTATAATTCCCAAAAGAACTATGTAGAATGAAGAGACACCACTGACATTCCTGTTTAACAAATCATGGGAGGATGGGGTGGTATCCGAGGACTGGAGGAGGGCAGATGATGCTCCTCTTCAGACAGTGGAGCAAGGCAGAAGCAGGAAACCACAGATCTGTTAGTTTAACCTCTTGTAGGGAACATGATGGAATCACTTGAAGGAAAGAATTGTCGATATGTAGAGGCCAGATAGCAGCTGATATTCCAAGGCAGCATGGATTACAGTAGGTAAGGTCGCCAGACAAATCTGATAGACTTTGATTGAGTGACCAAAGTAGCAGATCAGGGAGGAGCTGTGGACATGGCCTACCTAGACGTTAGCGTGGCATTTGACAGTCCCACACAAAAGATTAGTATACAAGTTAGCTAGCCTGGGAGTGGTCCTAGATGACAGCTTGTAAATCAATTGGCTGGGAATAGGACACAGAGAGTCAGGTAATGGAGTCCACCTGAAGAAAGTGAGTTACTAGTGGGTACCACAGGTTCAGTATTAGACTGGTCTTCTTCAATGTCTGTGTTTAGCTATATTGCAGAGGGACTGAAGGAAAAGTATGTCTCTTTGCAGATGACACAAAGATCCGGCAACAGAGTTGATGCACAAGGTATATGGAAAGGATAAAAGGGACTTGATAAGGTTAGAGGATTGACAAATGTATGGCAGCTTAGATCCAATGCTAAGCTGTGGCAATGCACCTGGAAACAAACCCAGGGAAGAGTACAATGGGGAGGGGGTGAGATACTAACAACAACAAAATGGAAAGAGACCAGGGGGTAGTCATATCAGACCACCTAAAGGGTGGTGGCAATGTGAGAGGGCAAAAGTAAGTGGTTGGGGGATTGTGTGATGCATAGGGAGAGGCATCACCAGTAGAAAACAGGAGTTATTATCCCTCTGTACGAGACAGCCTAGCTGTGACCTCATCTGAGCACTGCGTGTAGTTCTGAGACTCCAGTCTCTCTCAAAGACATAGACAGGATGAAAGCCGTCCAGAGGAGGGCTATCTAAAATGGCAGGGTCTGTACCTGGAGACATATGAAGAGAGACTTAAGGAACTTAATATGTATAGCCCTCGAGGAAAGTAGGAGAGGGGACAGGATAGAAACTAGCTACCTCTTAGAATCAACAAAGTCCAAGAGGGTAGCATCTTTCAGAAAAGAGGTGCAGAAATCAGCAAGCAATTTGAAGACAGAGGGGGAATGCCCAGAAATAATTTAAGTAAGTATTTTTCAGAGAGGTCGAGATGCTGAACGCCTTCCTGAGAGGTTTTGGTCAAAAAGGGTGGAGTTCTATGCATGCATGTAGCATAAGGCAATTCAAAGGTGGGGAGAAGAAGTAGGCTGTGGTTAACCAGGATCTGTTTATCCAGTAGGCAGGAAATGGACTGGGTGGGCCAAGTGTCCTTATCTGCCATCAAATTCTATGTTTCTATGTTAGTAGCACCTATGGACATCCGGCTCATCAGAGAGAGATTTAGCCGATTCCACCAGCCATGTAATTAGCAGGTCAAAGAATGATTAAGGAGTGAAAGAGGCTAATGTGATTGGGAGAAAGTTCATGACCTCATAGCGCCAATTGTTCTAGCCAAGAAGAAGGATGGTAAGAGCCATTCTTGTGGATTATCGCAAACTAAATTACCATCTCTATAAAGATGCATATCTCTTGTTTAGATCGAGACTTTACAGTTTCTTCATCTAGCCATCGATTTCCTACACTAGATTTGATCAGCGGATACTTGCAGTTCCCATGGTTTGGTGATCAGGAGAAAACAGCTTTTATTGCCCCCATGGGTTTATTTGAATTCACTGGATGCCTTTTGGTTTGTGTAATGCATCGACCTCTCAAAGGCTAGTGGAATAACAGGTCGTTTCTAAATTTCATACTCCTGTTGTTGTAATTTAGATGATATTGTTACCATATTCAAACGCATGAAGATCATCTGTGAGCACTGGACAAAGTGTTCCAAAATTGATCCACACGTCTGGTGTCAACAACCAAATGTCACCCACACACTAAAGTAAGTTATCTGGGGACATCAGTCTCCGAGAGATGGAGTGACGCTAGACCCAGAGAAGATCGGGCAGTAAAGAACTGGCATTTTACCACTATTAGAGAGGTTTCGGAAATTTGGGATTTGTTGATATTACATCAAGATTTATTAAGAATTTCTCAAAATTGCTGTGCCTTTACACAAACTCTTGAGAGGATCAGCAGAAGGTAGAGTCCCAAAGAATCGCTCTGTTACATGGGGTACTGAGCAACAAGAGGCCTCTTGACAAATTGAAAAGATACTTACTGAGCTCCTATATTGGTGTATCCAGACTATAAGTGAACCTTTCTGTATAATCATGCCAGCAACAAAGGATTGGGAGCAGTACTTTTGACAACAACAGAATGGTGTGGATGCGGTAATAGCCTACTTGGCAGAGGATTAAGAGGCCCGAGCGAATGACTCTGCTTATAGTTTTTTTAACTGAATTTTTACGTAGTCTGTGCTATCACCGTATATTTCGGTTAATATTGTAGCTGCCACTTCTTTTCACGGTCTTCATAGACACAATCCTTTAGCATTATTTGGAATACTGTAAAGCTGTAGTTTCGCAGAGTTGGGCCTCTCACCATGAATTACCATTTTCCATGAAGTATCGCCTATAAACCATGCGTAATGCTGATACCTTGTACCCCGGATGCCCGAACATGGAGAATCAGTAAGTTAGATGATACTCCCTACTGAAACTGGTAGAAATGCCACCTTTCCTGCAGGTGCCAGCTGAGATTGTACAGGCATGCTGTCAACTTGTTCCTAGTTTGAAGTGAAGATCAACCGGAAGTGGATGACATGATTGCAAATCAAAAAGAATCTATGGGTAAACTACAAAAGCCAAGACCCTATAGTTCGCCAAGTGAGATAAGGTAGTCCAAATAGCCGCATGCCCAGAAAAGAAAGAGAAGGAATTGACCACAGAAATGATGAAACTTTGAGGCACACAACCTGCTTGACCATAGAAGATTATCTGTGTTAAGAAATAGAGATCCTCACACACACAGAAGTAACTCAAATCGAGTTCCAAAGACCAGTGCCCGAGGCTGAGGCATACTAAGACAACTTCATGACATTCGTCATGAGAAACTGAAGCTATCATCAGAAGGAGACTTATTGGGTAGGAATGTGAAATGACATAGTAAAATGGTGAGGAATGTCCATATAAAATTCTAAATGCAAGGAAAAGGTGATTCAGAGCTCCCTCCATCCAATAGTCAGTAACGCACCACTGGAACTATAGTTGCCTGGATCATTTGGTTGGACCCAGTCAAATGGACACGCTATATCTCTTACTATGGTGGATCACTTTCCAAGTTCGTGGGGTTGTAGCAGTAAAAGATCTATCTGCTCGAACTACTGCAAAAACCTTTATGAGATGTTTTGCACACTTAATTACTTGATATCCCCAACCATCGTATACAGAGATCAAGGAACGTCGGTTCAATCTCAACCTCTCATGAACTTTTGCTTCATATGGGAACCCTAAGTTAAAGACTCCTTACCACCCAAAGGAAATGGACTCATGTAAAGAACAAACTAGATTATCCTAGAAATGTTGTGGCTTACCAGAATATAAACGTCCTTCTAAGCTAGCTTCTTACTTGTGAGTTCATGTATAATAATACTATTCATTGCTCCAATGGGTTAGTACCTCTCATTATTTAATGTTTGACGATACAGAAGACTCTTCGTGGATGATAGTGCTGAAGTGCCACAAGAAGAAATTAAAGGAAAGTAATAGTGATAAACTGGGGTTCAAGAACATAATGAACGTTTACAGGAAGCTGGAAAATTGTGGAGATACATGGAACACTTGATTGAAGAAGCAGAAAGCAAATTATGATATCAAGTACCAAAGCTACACCTTTACTTATTGGAGAAAAGAGTAATGTTGAAGAAGACCCCAAAACGCAGTAAACTATCTTCAAAGGGAATCAGAACTCTTATTATATTAGTCAGATACCTTATCCTGAACTGCCAGTATACAAGATCCAACAGGAATTTGGACATGGTAGCAAATTGTCCATCGTCAACCTCTCTAAGCTTTCAGCACTAGAGACACTGTACAAGCTAAAGAACATCAGGACAGTCCCGCGCCTAAAGAGAGAGTAGATCCACCAAAGATAAAATGTGGAAAAAGAATCACTAGCCAATTGGTGTACAGAACCTTGGACCTGTTTCAGATATGCCTTCCTTGACCGTTCAACTGTGTACCAGTATTAGCTCCGTAAATACCGGATTTCTGAAGGAGAAACGATTGTTCACTTAACCTATTGATTTCAACTCTAGATCTCAAAGATCAAACGCAGGTATCCCTCCTAGAAGGTATATCATAGAAGCTTCTCAACCTCGTACTTTAGTACAACAGGTAGATCTAATTTGCTATTTCCCAGACACAGTCACTTGAGGGTAAATTTTAAATAAAAAATTTACAGTATATTAGATATTTTACAGTATTTAGAGAGGCTTAAGAGTGTTTTATTAACGTAAGACTTCATAGAGAGTTAGGTAAGATTTTAGAGGTTGTTAAGACTGATAAATTTTATAGTGTAAAGGAATACATGTGGACATGTATTTTTAGAGGGTTTCGAATCTGTATGCCCCAAAGTTGATCATTCCAGAAAAACATAAAATAAATAAATAAACGAGAGTACATAGGTGCTCAGGGTACCTTGCTGCAAGTACAGGCAGCAGGGTACTGTACTAAGGGGCCTAGACATAAAGATTCAACCTCCTGGAACAAGGGAAACACTGTAAATAATAGAAAGTGCCTGTGCACTTTACAACTGGTCAAAAGATAGATTTTTAAAGCAATATAGGTCATAATGGTCTGGAAGGAATGTGCTGAGTGGCACATGCACAGTATCTAATCCAGCCAATCTAGAACCCAGGCAGGTTTAACTTTAAAAATAATTCCACAGTTAGTCGGAGTTGCTGGGGACTGTGGAGTGAGAGGGATCACAGGAGTGCAACAGGGACTCTGTGGCTTACCTGGTGATTGTGAAGCCGGTCCTGTTGACTCCCTGGTGAGTCCCCTCCTCCAGTCCACTGAAGAAGCCTGTGCTGCAGTGTTGCTGAATGTCGGTGGTGCCATCGGGACCATGAAGAAGCAACGCTGTTTCTCCCGCTTTTAAGGGCCTTTAAGCCCCTCTGTTTATTATTTTAAGCCCCAAGGTATTTTTAAGAGTAAATCTGGTCCCAAGTCGGCAGCTTAAGCCAGCCGTGTCGATCGCGCCATCTTTGCTTCTCTGCTGGCTGCCCCCTCCCTGAGTCATCTCCTCCTGGCCAGCCTGATACTCCCTTCCACTGCCAGCCCACCTCCCTACCTCCTCCCTGTGACTGCAGCGACCTCCTCCCAGACGCAGAGCAGTGAGTCACGGCATCAATGCAGTGCTGACTGCCAGTTTTGTGAAAAGGGACTGTATTTGTGTGAAAAAAGCGCGTTAGCAACTTCACAAGGCGGCCAGTAGTCGTCAGGGCATCGGGGTTGTTAGGACCCTTGATTTTAATATTAATTGTGGAGGTGGATGAAGGGACGCCCACGGAGGGGCTAGTGCATTAAGGCCAGTTCAGAGGCCTCAGAATATTTAAAAGGGTGGAACTCTTATGCGGGTTTGTTAAGATAAGTGACAGCAGCCTCAGGGAGCCTTGAAAGACTTAAAGAGGACAACCTATTTAAAAGGGCACTTCAGGACCAGATATAAAGCAGGGCATTGCCCCATTATAAATTGGGCACCAGTGTATTTGCTGGGGCACCAGGTCCAAAGCAACGGGGGCACCAGGCCCAGTACAAGTGGGGCACCAGGCCCACTGTAACGAGGGCACTAGGCCCATTGTGAAGTGGAGCACCAGTGCCCAATCTGGGTGGGGCACCAGGCCTAAGCTAACGAGGGGCGTCAGGCCCGAGGTAAAGCCTGGTCTAAAAGGGAGGCCCTGACCCCAGTGGAATAGGGCGTATGCCAGCCTAGTGGCATATAGGGAGGCCCCGTGCTCAGTGGAATAGGGCAAGCCAGCCTAGTGGTACTATAGGAGGCCCCAGCCTAGCGGAATAGGCAAGCAAATAGTGGTACTAAAGGAGGCCCCACTAGTGGAAAAGGGCAAGCCAGCATAGTGGTACTAAAGGATTCTATAGCCACAACGCATAGGAAAGGATCTCTATCTCCAGAATACTGGCACTTATAGAAACAGGGTTCATTTGAGAGTGCTCACTTTGTCTATACTGTGAAACTACCGTGATTACTGTACTGCTTATGCTGAACTACGCTCTAAGTACCTGAACTATTGCCCAAGTACTGAACTATTGTCCTAAGTACCTGAACTATTGGTCTAAGTGCCTGAACTATTGCTCTAAGCACCTGGACATTGGCCCTTATCAGTAACAATTACCCTGAAGTTATAATTTGCCCTTCTTCAGCAAATTATTGTATCATTCCACAGTTCTTTGAGCATTCTTCTGGTTATATGTTTTACTACTGGACGAAGACAGTTTCAGTCTTCTACCACACTACAGTCTCATAGTGTGGTCTGTAACACCATGTATGCAGAGTCAGTCTCTACTGTAGAAGAAGACGCTCTTCCAATATTCTTCACCCTGGAGATCATCCATCAGTCAATCCTGTTTCATTTGTGCCGCCCAATCGAGGTTTAGTCCGTCATCAGTCGAATCTGCCGCTTTGTTTCACAGCTTGAACGACGTCCTTACCGAACGACGTCACGACAGCCACGCCCAATGTCGCTTCATATGGTTCCTGTTCCAGATGTCCCAAAGTTGAAGCCTCTGCAGAGAGTGGCTCATCCTGGAGAACCTATTCTGTGCCCCACCTGGTTGTTCTTCGAAAATCAAGTCCGCTTGAAGCCCAGTCCGGGACGCTGCGCCCATCGTTTCTTTGTTTTGTGTTAGTTACTGATCCTAGGATTGCAGAGTCAATTATCATCTCTTCAGATTCTTATGGTTCCTGGTCCTGTCGAGTTCCTTCCGAGGTTCAGCTGGCCCTGAAGGCCGCAGCATCAGTCAGGCCATGGTAGTCTTCCACTGGATTAATTGACTAATAAATCTTGATCTTTCTTCATCCTTTGGCTACCCTGAAGTGGGTTTTGGCTGGTGAACCTTTGTTTCAGAGTGTTATTTCAAGAACCAGTTGCTTTGGTTCCATATCTGGCAGTCTTGAGAGGGCTTTTGTCAATATATATATGGTCTGTTATCAAACCTGTCACCACCACAGTGGCCTTAACTAGATCCTGTTGGAATTCAGATTAGGTTCTACAGTTCTGTTTTACTTCCTTGTAGCTACCAACGTAATGGACAGTGTACAATGTAAGACACCGATTCTGACTCTGTTATATCTGGACTCTTATGGAAATGTGTGATGCTGATCACCCTAATGCAGTGCTGAGTAGCCTATGTAACCTGATTCTCATTTGCACTATAGAAGTACAGTATAGACTATTGTGTCAGAATAAGAGTGGCATAAGCCTAGAATTTATTCTGTAGTAATAACTGTGGAAAGTGGTAGATAAAAAGTATTTCCTGTTCCATTGCCCTATTTTTCTCTGGCAACCTCCTCCTTCTTGTGACTGTGTCTGTTCACCCTGGTATTGTGCCAAATGCCCTGGCGGGCATCGGAATACTAAGTTGACTCCTGCCTCTCCTTGTCCGGAGATAGCAGTTATCCTATCCACAATTCGGAAATTGGTGCCTCACTTTCATCTCTTTCACTACCTTTAGAGTAGAGCACTTTCTCCTGTAACAGAGCACCTCCTGCTCATCACATCTCAAGTAACACAAATAAATTGGCGTAGTCGGTAGGATAGAGATAATTTATCCAAGGAGTTCAAAGTTGAGTGGCTTAGTAGGAAGCACAAATGAGCCAGGGTGTAGTAGTGAATTGTCTGGAGGAGACTGAGATGGATTTAGAGGAATATCCACACCTCCTCTGCATGCCATACTACTTTGGATGAATGGCTTCCAGTTTTGCTGAGAGAAAGATGGGATGGAACCAGCAACCTGGGAGACCATCTGAAGATGCAGGCCATGTTCCAGCTTATATCAACCCTGAGCAACAGAAAGTTGGAAATTTTAATCGGCAATTAAAGGGAGCTGCCCACCAAGAAGTCCAATCATGGCGAGTGAAGCAAAAGCCACAGCGTACCAGATACTCCAGAGGCTACAGCAGATTTGATGCTAGGACCATGTTTGACTTCAAAATAAAGTTCTTTTATGTACTCCAGAAGTCTCAAGAGACCCGGAGAGAGTTTGCACTGAGTCTACAGGAGGTGTTAGCGATAGAGAGAGTAGACGCAGTAGAGTAACTAGATGCAGATAGAATCTAGTCTAACATTTGTTGAAGAAGTGCAAAGAGAGGCCCTGAAAAGAGAACCATCGTATGCTGCATTTACAGAACCCTGAAGTTGACTTTCTGGATTTGAAGAGAAATCCATCTGAATATTTGTTCCATATTCTAGAGAGGAAGTTGCATATTCCCAAATCTCTATGGGAACCTTCAATGGCTGAACTACACTACCAAGGGGATGGAAAGAAGACCATTCTTTGGCAATTAGGACTCCAGCCAGAGGAAGTGTCCTTGAAGACGAGAACTGGAAGAGAAGCTGTTGTTCCTACCGAGCCGGTCATTCAGAACATGAAGCAGATACCTGACTCAAGGGTACAGACACCGATATGTTCTGTACAGATGAAGCTCAACAACATTAGACTGACTGAGCAGATTACTTCGTGACCAACCAGATGGCAGAAATGTATAAAGAGATGCAGAGTTGGAAAGCTGTGTGGAAAATTTAGAAAAGCTTTGTTCCATCAGGGGAAGAGAGGAAGCGATGACAAATGAACCACTCAAGAAGAGTGAAGGGAGATGCTCCACAGATCAATTTGATAGCCAAAGAAGGCCCTATATGTCGCCCATGCGTGTGAGTGGCCATATAGAAAGGAGATGTGGTCAACCAGTCAATAGCACCTTAAATTTAAACAGGAATTCTTCAGGGATGAGGACGACCCTGAAGAGCAGCCGATCAGGTCCAGCAGTCCCCAGTAGAGCAGTCGTGTTTTGTTGGTAAAAGCCCTATGATTCTAGTCAAGGTCACGGCATCGAGCTTATGGCGCTATTGGACACTCGGATTGCAAGTCACAACCTTGCAAGGGAAGAGTTCGAAGGTACTGTCAGCCCAATGATCTGAAGCCACCTCCTCAGTCTTGGGTAAAGTAAATCTCAAACAACTGTGATGAAGTACCATATTTAGGCTACCCAAGCCAATGTACAGCCATGAACCTAACGCCCAATGTAACATAGGCATCATTGTGGAGCGATATTGAGAGGATCAGCCGCCACCACTCATTCCGGATGAACGCTCTACAGAATTGCTTTTTGGAATTAGTGAGTATCCTCCAGCAGCAAGCCAAACACGTACTCAAGTGGAGAAACATGCCCTGCAACAGACTATCTACAACTTGCAATGCCATCAACAATTCGCTAATGCCGAGGGTGAAATGGTAAAGTAAGGGGTGCAGATGCTAGACCAGTAACCCTGAAGCCGGGCACTAAACCACTTTGTGGTGCAAAGCAAAAGGTGGGCCCGAGGGGTCAAGATTATGACGCTGCATAGGAAAACTTACCCAATGAACAAGGAAGAGCCATTAATAGTGGTTAGAAGTGTAGCCACGGTGATCAGAGGGAAGGATACCCGTCCGGATAGCTAAATTACGGGACTCATGACGTACAGCTGTACCGGAACCAGCCGGTTGCTCAGATCCACATGGTATGTTTACACAACATTGTCAACGCTGGGGAAGAAATGGAGAAAGTGCCTGAAGATGGGATGAAGCGTCTAGAGACCAGAATGAACCAAGGAGATTAAAGTCAGCAATACGAAGACCAGCATGAAGCAGAGAGCCAATGTTTTGAAGGTGGTTTTACACGAAAAGAGCTTTGTCCAACACCCCTTGGATTTTTGGGTTAGCTCATGGGGTACAACATCACATCAGTACCCATGGACATCCGCTTATCAGAGAGAGATTTAGCCGATTCCACCAGCCATGTACCAGCAGGTCAAAGAAATGATTAAGGAGATGAAAGAGGCTAATATGATAAGAGAAAGTCACAGCCTTTGGCAGCGCCAATTGTTCTAGTCAAGAAGAAGGATGGTAAGATCCAATTCTGTGTGGATGACCGCAAACTAAATGCCATCACTCATAAAGATGTGTATCCTTTGCCTAGGATAGAGGATTCTCACGTTACTTCAATCAGCAGTCATATTCTCCACACTAGATTTGACCAGAGGATACTGGCAGGTTCCTATGGCTCCAGGATCAGAGAAAGCAACTTTATTGCCCCCTGGGTTTATTTGAATTCCAGGATGCCTTTTGGTTTGTGTAATGCACGAACTTTCAAAGGCTAGTGGAACATTGTCTTGGGAGCCAAATTTCATATCCTGTTGTTATACTTAGATGATGTTACTATATATTCAAAACGCATAAGATCATCTGGATCAACTGGATGAAGTGTTCCAAAAGTTGATCCAAACTGTCTGAAAATAAAACCATCCAAATGTCACCTGTTGCAGAACAAACAAAGTGTTATCTGGGACATATAGTCTCCAAGAGATGGAGGACGCCTAGACCCAGAGAAGATCAAGCAGTAAAGAAATGGCCTGTTCCTACCATCATTGAGAGAGGTTTGGAAATTCTTGGGATTTGTTGGATACTACTAAGATTTAATAAGAATTTCTCAAAATTGCTGTGCCTTTACACGAACTCTTGAGAGGATCAGTGGAAGGTAGAGTCCCAAAGAATCTCCTGGTTACATGGGTACTGAGCAACAAGAGGCTTTCGATAAATTGAAAAAGATACTTACTGAAGCTCCTATATTGGCGTATCCAGACTATACGAAACCTTTTCTGTTGTATACCGACGCCAGTAACAAAGATTGGACGTGGTACTGACCAAGAACAGAGTCGGTGTGGAAAGGGTACAGCCCACACAAGCAGCGGATTAAGAGGCTCCGAAGAACGACACCGCTACAGCTCTTTAAACTGGAATTTTAGCGCTAGTCTGGGCTATCACCGAAAAATTTTGACAATATTTAGCTGCCACCCTTTCACAGTCTTTCAGACAATAATCCTTTAGTACACTTGAATACTGCAAAGCTAGAAGCCCTCTGAGCAAGGTGGGCTCTCGACTTGCAATTACCAATTTTCCATCGAGTATCTCTCTGGTAAAACTAATGCGAATGCTGATGCCTTGTCCCGGTGCCTGAACACGGAGAATCAGAAATAGATGATAACCCACTGAAATATAGAAATCCCACCTTTTCTACAGGTACCAGCTGAGATTGTACAGGGCATGCTGTCAACTTGCTCCCAAGTTTAAAGTGGAAGATCAACCAGAAGTGGATGACATGATTGCAAATCAAAGGAATCTATGGGTAAAACTACAAAGCCAAGACCCTATAGCTCACCAAGTTAAAGATATAGTTGCGCAACAGAAGGTGCATGCCAGAAAAGAAAGAAGGAAGTTGACACAGAAATGATGAAATTTGGAAACACACAACCTGCTTGACCATAGAAGATTATCGTCTGGTTAAGAAAAGTAGAGATCCTACCACACACACAGAGGTAACTCAAATCGTAGTTCCAAAGACCAGTGCTCGTAGTGTTGGAGGCATACCATGACAACTCAGGACATTTCGTCACAAGAAAACTGAAGCTATCATCAGGAGAGATTTTATTGGTAGGAAATGCGAAATGATATAGTAAATGGTGTGAGGAATGTCCAGCATGTAACAAAAGCGAATGAAAAGGTGAAACAGAGAGCTCCTCCATCCAATAGTCAGTAAGCACCATTGGAACTAGTTGCTCTTGATCATTTGAAGTTGGACCCTAGCTCAAATGAACACGTTTATATCCTCACTATGGTGGATCACTTTTCCAAGTTCGTGTTGCTAGAGCAGTAAAAGATCTATCTGCTCGAACTACTGCAAAACCTTTATGAGATGTTTTGCACGACCTTATGGATACCCTCACAAAAACCTAACAGATCCAGGAACGCCTTTCAAATCTCAACTCTTTCATGAACTTTGCGCTCTATATGGAACCCATACGTTAAAGACTACTGCTTACCACCCCAAGGAAATGGACTGTGTAAGAACAAACTAGATTATCCTAGAAATGTTACGAGCTCTACCAGAATATAAACGCATCTTCTGGCCAGCCTTACTTCCTGAGCTCATGTATCAGTATAATATTACAATTTATTGCTCCACGGTTATACCTCATTATTTAATGTTTGACGTACGGAAGACTTCTGATGGACTTAGTGCTGAAGTGCCACAAGAAGAAATTAAAGGAAAGAAACCAGTGACAAATTGGGTCCAAGAACATAATGAACGTTACAGGAAGCTGGAAAAATTGTGGTAGACACATGGAACAAGCACGGCAGAAGCAGAAAGCAAACTATGATATTAAGACCAAAGCTACACCTTTACTTATTGGAGAAAGAGTAATGTTGAAGAAGACCCAAAATGCAGTAAACTGTCTTCAAACTGGGAATAAGAACCTTATTATATTATCGAGATACCTTATCCTGAACTGCTGGTATAAAGATTCAACAGGAATTTGGACATGGTACCAAATTGTCCATCGCAACCTACTAAAAGCTTGCACTTTCAGAGACACTGTGCTCATTAAAGAACAGGACAGTCCTATGCCAAATGAGAGGCAGGAGTCCACCAAAGACAAAATGTGGAAACTGGAATCACCAACCAATTGGTGTACAGAACCTTGACCCATACTTGATATGCCTTCCCTTGACCGTTCGAACTGTGTACCAGTAATAGCTCCAGAAATACTGGATTTCCTGGAAGGAGAATCGTATTGTTCACTAACCAGTTGATTTCAACCCCGCAGATCTCAAAGATCAAATGCAGGTATCCCTCCTAGAAGGTATATCACAGAAGCTTCTCAACTCGTACCTTAGTACAACAGGTAGATCTAATTCAAGTAATTTCCCAGACACAGTCACTTGAGGGTAAATCTTTAAAAAAAATTTACAGTATAGTAGATGTTTTAAGAATATTTTAGAGATATTAAGAGTCGTTTATTAACGTAAGCCTTCATAGAATGTTAAGTAAGATTTTAGAGGTTGTTAAGACGATAGATTTTATAAAGTGTAAAGGAATACATGGGGACACGTATTTATAGGGTTCTAATCTGTAATGCCCAAGTTGGTCATTCCAGAAAAAATAAAATAAATAAATAAAACACAGAGTACATAGGTGCTAGGGTACCTGCTGCAGGTATAGGCAGCAGGGTACTGTACTAAGGGACCCCTAGACATAAAGATTCAACCTCCTGGAACAAGGGAAAACTGTAAATGATAGAAAAGTGCCCTGTGCACTTACAGTTGGTCAGAAGATAGATTTTAAAAGCAGTATAGGTCATAATGGTCTGGATGGAATGTTGTGCTGAGTGGCTCATGCACAGCATTCCAATCCAGCCAATCTAGAACCCAGGCAGGTTTAACTTTAAAAATAATTCCACAGTTAGTCAGTTGCTGGGGAACTGTGGAGTAGAGGATCACAGGAGTGCAACAGGGACTGTGGCTTACCTGGCGGTTGTGAAGCCAGTCCTGTTGACTCCGTGAGTCCCTCCTCCAGTCCACTGAAGAAGCCTGTGCTGCAGTGTTGCTGTCGTCAGTGGTGCCATCAGGGCACCCAGAGAAAAACAAGCCGTTTCCCATGTTTTAAGGGCTTTTAAGCCCTCCGTTTATTTATTTTAGCCCCAAGGTATTTTTAAGAGTAAATCACGGTCCAACGTCAAGGCAAGCCAGCCGCAGTGCGCGCCCAGAATCTATTCCAGCCGTCTGAAGGCCCCCTGAGTACCATCCTCTCCTGCCTGATACTCCCTCCACTGCCAGCTCACCTCCCACCTCCTGTGACTAGCAGCAACCTCCCCAAGACCGCAGCGGGTGAGTCGGTGAGCAGCACACGAGTGCTGACTGCCAGCTAGAAAGGGACTGTATTTAGTGAAAAGCTTATTAGGGCGCTACAAGAGGCGGTTGAGCACTGCAGTAGGGCATCGGGTTGTTAGGACCCTTTATTTTAATATTAATTGTGGAGGCGGGCTAGCGACACCCACGGGAGGCCAGTGCATTAAGGCCACTTCAAAGGCCTATGAATATTTAAAAGGGGGCGGAACTCAGGCGGGTTTGTCAAGATAAGTGACAGCAGCTCAGGAAGCCTGAAAGACTTAAAAGCAAACCATTTAAAAGGGCAATTCCAGGCCCAGCTATAAAGTAGGGCATTAAGCTCAGTATAAAGTGGGGCACCAGGCTCAAAGTTTAGAGGTGCATTAAGCCAATTATAAATTGAGGCACCAGGCCCAGTACAAAGTGGGGCACCAGGCCCAATGCAACAAGAGGCACTAGGCCCAATCTAGGTGGGGCACCAGGCCAGGCTAGAGGGCATCAGGCCCGGGTAAAGGTAGGGCATTAGGCCCGAGGTAAGCCTGGTCTAAAGGGAGGCCCTGCCCAGCAGAATAGGGCAAGCCAGCCTAGTGGTACTATAGGAGGCCCGGCCTAGCGGAATAGGGCAAGCCAGCCTAGTGGTACTAAAGGGAGGCCCCGCCTAGCGGAATATAGAAAACCAGCCTAGTGGTACTAAAGGATTCCATAGCCACAACGTACAGAAAGGAATCCTATTCCAGAATACCCTACCTATAGAAATAGGGGTTCATTTGAGAGTGTTCAATTTGCCTATACTGTGAAACTACTGTGATTACTGTACTGCTTATGCTGAACTATTGCCCTAAGAACCTGAACTATTGTCCTAAGTACCTGAACTATTGTCCTAAGTACCTGAACTATTGCCCTGAGTACCTGAACTTCTGTCCTAAGTACATGAACTATTGGCTAAGTACCTGAACTATTGTTCTAAGCACCTGGACATTGGCCCTTATCGGTAACAATTATCCCTGAAGTTATAATTTGCCCTTCTTCGCTAAAATTATTGTATCATTCCACAGTTCTTTGGGCATTCTTAGTTATATGTTTACTACTGTACAAGACAGTCTCAATCTTCTACCACACTACAGTCTCATAGAGTGGTCTCGTAACACCACGTATGCAGAATCGGTCTCTACTCAGAAGAAGACGTTCTTCCAACATTCTTCACTCCTGGGAGATCATCCATCAGCTCATCCCGTCCTGCTTGTGTTGTCCGCGAGGTCGAGTCCATCGTCAGTCATACTCGTTTCTTGTTTTCACAACTTGAACGTACATCCGAAAATGCATCACGACAGCCGCGCAGTGTCGCTCCGTATGGTTCCTGTTCCAGATGTCCCGGGTTAGACGCCCTCTACAGAAGAGTGAGCTCATCCTGGAGAACCTGTTCTGCGCCCTACCTGGTCGTTCGCCAAAAGTCGAGTCCGTCGAGCTCCAGTCCGGGACGCGCCCATCGCTTTCTTTGTTTTGTGTTAGTTCCAAATCCTAGGATTGCAGAGTCAACCATCATCTCTTCAGATTCTTATGGTTCCTGGTCCTGTCAGAGTTCCTTCATGAGTTCAGCCGGCCCTTGGAGGCTGCAGCATCAGTCAGGTCATGGTAGTCCTCCACTGGATTCTACCGCCACACAAATCTTGATCTTCTTCATCCTTGGCGACCCTGAAAGTGGGTTTTGGCTGAGGAACCTTTGTTTCAGTGTGTTATGTCAGGAACCAGTTGCTTTGGTTCTACATTCCGGAAGCCTTGGAGAGTAGGCTTTTGCCGAAGATATACGGTCTGTTTATCAAACCTCTCACCACCCCAGTGGCCTTAACTAGGTCCTTGCTGGGAATTGAGATTAGGGTTCTACAGTTCTGTTTTACTTCCTTTGTAGCTACCAATTAAGAACGACGTGCATGATTTACTGCCTGATCTCTGAACTCTTGTTATATCTGTACTCTTATGGAAATGTATGATGCTGATCACCCTAATGCAGTGCTGCGTAGCCTATGTAACCTGATTCTCACAGTATAGAAGTACAGTATAGACTAGTGCCAGAATAAGAGTGGCAGTAGGCCCAGAGTTTATTCTTTGTAATAACCGTAAAAGTGGTAGATAAAAGTATTTCCCTGTTCCATTGCCCTATTGTTCTTGGGCAACCCTCCTCCTTCTTGTGACTGTGTCTGTCTACCCTTGGTACCAAATAAACGCCCTAGTGGCATCAAAATACTAAGTTGACTCCTGCCTCTCCTTGTCCGGATAGCAGTTATCCTATCCACATAATTGGACCTTGGTGCCTCGCCTCATCTCTTTTCACCACCTTTAGAGGAGAGCACTCTTCTCTCCTAACAGAGCACCTCCTGCTCATCACATCTCGAGGAAGACACATTGCTCTAGCGGCAGAGGTTTCCTCTTCTTAGCTTTCAGAGCTATAGAGAGAGTTCCTACATCCTCGGGCAAAGGTCTGTATTCCAGGTACTTCCTTACCCCAAAAGACAGGGGAGTGGTGGCCCATCCTAGACCTAAGATACTTAAACAAGCATTTGTTGAAGCCAAAGTTCAATATGGTGACTCTGGGAATAATTTCCTCCCTCTAAGGCCAGGGGACCGTTAGCTTCCCTAGACCTCAAGGATGCCTACTTTCCCATTCCCATCAGGTGCTCCAGAAAATATCTCAGATTGAACTGCCCTCAGGCCATTACAAATTCAGGGCAAAGCCTTTGGGCTAACATCAGCACCAAGAGTCTTTACAAAATGCCTAGTAGTAGTAGTAGCTTTTTAAGGAGACAGAATATCTCTATTTTCCCATACCTAGACTACTGGCTCATCGTGGGGCAGTCTCCAGACCAAGTCAAGTCAAATCTACATGTGATCCAGGAAGTGCTCACTTCCTTGGGATTCCTCCTCAACCTTCCAAAGTCAGTTCTCGAACCAGTGCAGCTCCTCACCTTCATAGGGGTGGAGTTGGACACTGTCCAGGCAGAGGCCTTTCCTCCCTTGTCAAGGGTAAAGGCCCTTACAGACCTAGCTTCCTCTTTCATCTTCTGATCTCTTGTCCAGCAAGACATTTCCTTCAGCTACTGGGCCACATGGCAGCTGCCACTGCAGTGGTTCCAGGTACCAGATGAGGGATATCCAGTTTCACCTGAGGGCTTTTGGTCCCAGAAAAGACCCTCTCACCAAACTGATTCCAGTGACTCAGACCTTGATCCATGCTCTCGAGTGGTGGCTGGATCAGGACAACCTCAGACAAGGGGTCCCATTTGTCTCTCAGACTCATTCAGAGGTTCTGGCCACAAATCCTTCTCTTCTGGGGTGGTGGGCTCATTTGGGAGCCCTCACAGCACAAGGAAGTGTGGTCCCCTCAAAAGTCACTCTTCATATCAACCTTCTGGAACTCAGGGCAGTATACTTGATGCTACAAGCTTTTGCAAAGGCAGTAGAAAACAAGGTGGTTAAGTTGAGAACAGACAACACCACCACCATGTGGTCACGCCAACAAGCAGGAGGCACTCAGTCAATGGCCTTGTGCAGAGAAGCCATGAAAGTCTGGTCTCTGGCCTATTCTTTACAGACATCCCTGGTAGCAGTCCACCTTCCAGGAAAGGACAATGTGTTAGCAGATGCCTTCAGCAGAGTTTCTCAGGGCCACCACGAATGGTCCCTGGATCCTCTAGTGCTAAAAGTTAGATTTCAGAGATGGGGCACTCCTTAGATAGACCTTTGCAGCCCCAGGCAATCATCAACTTCCTCTTTTTGTCGCAGACCCCAGTATTGGGTTCAGTCCACCTGGATGCTCCACTGTTGGATTGGTCGGGAAATTTCTGCATGCCTTTCCCTTCCTCTGTTGTTCAGAGTTCTGGTGAAGATAAGGTCACAAACTTGCAAGGTGATCCTGATTGCACCAGACTGGGCCAGGCAGCTTTGGTATCCTCTTGCTGTCTCTGGCAGTCCATCTTCCATTGGTTCTCCCCAAATAACACAATCTGTTAATTTCCTCTCAGGGAAAATTTGGTATCCCAATCTTCAGTCTCTCAATCTCAAAGCATGGCTCTTGAAGAGCTAGAATACGAAGTATGAATCTGTCTCAGGGGTTCTGGACATTCTCAAGGCTTCTTGTAAACCTGCCACTAAAAAACCTAGAACTCCAAATGGAAAAGATTTGGTATTTGGTGTTCTAGTAAACACATATCACCAGTCTCTGCTGACTTGTCTATAGTTCTGGACTATACGGTTCATCTCAATAGTTTAGGCCTCAGACCAGCTACCCTCAAGGTGCATCTATCAGCTGTTTCTGCATTTTTATCAGTGGAGAAGCCTTCTTCTCTAGCTTCTCACCCTGTGTTCTGTAAGTTTTTTAATGGATTACTTCATACTAATCCTCCTTTAAAGGATCCTACCCGTTGGGATCTTAATCTTTGCATTGCTCAGCACAAGCAACCACCCTTTGAGCCTTTGGCTTCAGCAGAACTTAAGTACTTGACTTGGAAAACTGTGTTCCTGAGAAGCATTACTTCTGCCAGGCATATCAGTGAATTGTAAGCTCTGTCAGTGGAGCCTTGATTTTATTTATTTTCATAGAGATAAGGTGGTCCTAGAACCAACAGGAGGTTTTAATCAAAGTGGTTTCAGATTTTCATCTGAACCAGTCCATGTCCTTCCTGTGTTTTTCACTTATCATTCTTTTTCACAAGAGAAGACTACACAGTTTGGAAGTTAAGAGGTCTCTTAACTACTACACTGAGCGCATTAAGGCACTTAGGTATGACAGTTCTCAGTTGTTTTTCACTTATGGTGAAGTGGGAAAGGTAAACCTGCTACTAAGAGAACTATTGCCAGGTGGATTGTCTTTGTATACAATTCTGCCATGAAAAGCTGGGCAAGGTACCCCATCAGGCCAGAGGGCTCATTCGACTAGAGGTACAGCTGCTTCTCTGGCTGGAGCCAGAGATATTCCACTTTAGAGATCTGTAAAGCACCCACCTGAAAACAGTTCATATTTTCACCAAGCATCACTCTCTGGACATACAGGCTAGGAGTGATGCTAGGTTTGGTACAGCAGTGCTGCAGAGCCTATTTCCTAAGTAGGTTCTGTACCTCCTCCTGGGAGGTACTGCTTGTAGTTCGCATATTGTCAGAATACAACAAGACTTCATGTTGTTTGAAGAAAAATTACTCACCTTAGTAATTATGTTTCTTCTAATGGAGTCTTGCTGTATTCTGACCTCCCCTCCTCTCAGAACCTGTTTTTTGAATTGGACTGGCAGGTACAGTGCTGCACCCCAGAGGTGTATTATTGGCTCTTTTTCTCTCTCTCTCTCTCTCTCTCTTCCCTTTGCAGGCGCTGGAGCATAGTGGAATCTTCATTGTTGATTAATATAAGGTTATGTTAAGTTCACTACCTGAGTTTTTGTTTTTGGGGTTCTGGCTTGAGTCTTTTGGGACTCCAAACTTTTGGTTGCCCTTATGGTTAGTGTTTTTCACAATTTCACACTATAGGTGTACTTAGTTAGTCTTGGTTCATAAGAATCTGACGGTTACGCTTGAAATTGCAGCAGACAGAGGTTTGAACCGAGCACAAGATCAACGTTCTATGCTTTCAGCATAGAGTTAACTCTTTCATCTCCACAGCAGTTCAAGTGATGGGGCTAATTGCATATTGTCAGAATACAGCAAGACTCCATTAGAATAAACATAATTACTAAGGTGAGTATATTTTTTCTCCTGTGTCTATCAGCAAACAAAAAAGAGAGTTATAAAGGTCAGGCTACAGGTTCCCGCAGCCCTTAAAAGAGATTCAACGCTGATTCAGCGAAACGACCACAAAGTAAAACTCCAAGTGCGATAAAGATCTTCAACTGACCTAAAATTCTAAAACAAATAAGACTTGATGGTTTGGTGTGATGCAACAAAAAACTTTTAAACATTTTACAGTTGAACTACATGTATTAAAAGACTGTCAACTGCAAACAATGAAAACAAAACAATTTCACACAGAATGGGGTAGGTGAAGAAAATGACACTACAGGATAAAAACGTTGGCATGCATAATAAGATGCTATCGATAAATAAAATCCATAAAATCAATTTTAACATTGCCAAACACGCTGTCACTCACTCAGACTTATAACTTATATGAGCAGACACATGATAGGGATTGCTAGAAGCTTGTGTCATTTTATCACCAGAGCACTTGAAAAACATCAAACGGAGCACGATAAACAAAACAGCACTCAGTATTATGGGATTTACCAGGTGCATCATGGAAAGCAGTTTCTCTCTCGCAAGGATACTATGATGTATCTGGTTTAAAGATGGCATTCCTGGTGAGGGAATGTGAGCATCAGGGAGAACTTAGAAGCCTTACAATACCATCAGACGACATCTACTAACAAAAGGCAGACAAGTCTTACTAAAATGTGACTTATATTTATATCTCAGAATCCCATTTTAAATTTGTTGCACTGCTGCTTTAAATACCGCCTTTGGTTTTGGTATAATGCTTTTATAGCAATTTTTATTAATTGTGGGAAATTGTAGGCCTCAGAACTGCAAAATACAGATTACTCACCGTAACAGGAGTTCTAGGAATGGTATATGTTGTTCATCCACACTGTCTGGCAGGTTCCTTGCTGCTTTAAATCTTGCCGGATGGTCTTCAAGCTGGCTCCTCCTACCACCCACCCACCCGGTGGTAAAACTCTCGGCTCTCCCCCATGGCGCCAGATCTAGCCCGCTGGAAGCCAGGCCAGGCGCGGGCCGGGAGGTCAGGGGAGTTAGGTGGATGAACAACATATACCATTCCAAGAACTTCTGTTACAGGTGAGTAACCTGTATTTCTAGGGACATAGATATGTTGTTCATCCACACTGTCCGGCAGACTGCTAGTAGTTCACCAGGAGGAGGAAGGCAAGGCAGCACACCCACAACTTGGGAAATAAAGACTGGAGAACCGAGGCCCCAAAACCAGCATCCTGGTGTGACTCAAGATCTATGTGGTAGTGGGTGATGAAGGTGTGCTGACTTCAGGTAGCAGCCCTGCAGATTTCCTGGATAGGGACATCCCTGGAAGCAGCCACTGATGCAGCGGTATGGTGGGTAGAATAAGCTCTTACCCTCTGGGAGGCTCCATGCCTGCCAACCTATAGCATAGATCTATGCAGGAGGTGATCCACCTGCCTATCGTCCCCTTGGCTGCAGGTCTGCCAGGTGCGGCTTCAGCATAGGTGACAAACAGCTGGCGAACCTCTCCCGAACTTCAGCCGTCCGCTCCTTATAGTAAGTGAGCGCCTTCTAGGGTCCAAAGTATGGAGCCTATATTTGGCCTCTGAGGTGTGATTGGGGTAGAACACCGGCAGAGTCAACACCTGGTTAAGGTGAAACTCCAACACCACCTTTGGAAGGAATTTCGGTGGGGTGCAGAACAACCTTGTCCCTGTGGAAGACCAGATAGGGAGACTCGATGGAAAGCACCTGGAGCTCTCCCATCTTTCTGGCTGACGTGATAGCCACCAAGAAGGTGGTCTTCCACGACAGATGAGAGATATCACACCTGTGCATCGGTTCGAATGGCTTGCCCATGAGCTTAGCCAATACCAGCAGTAGATCCCATGGAGGTGGAGGTTCTCGAACCAGAAGGATATGTGATCAAGGCCTTTGAAAAGTGCCTGACCACCTTCTCCTGCACCACCGACTGCTTGCCAGCCCCTGCCTGGTAAGCAGAGATGGCTGTCAGGAGCACCTTAAGGGTCATCGACTGAAGCCCTGCTGAGAAAGGGACCACAGGTAGTCCAGAATGCTTGCCAAGGAACAGGAGGAAGGGTCCAGGCCCTTGCTCTGACACCAAATGGAGAATCTCTTCCATTTGAAGGCGTAGCATTTTCTGGTCGACTTCTACGGACGCCCAACGACGCTGAGGACCTCGCCGGAAAGACCCAAGGCCTGGAACTCTAGCCACTCAGGAACCAGGCTGACAGGTGCAGGGATTGAAGGTCCAGACGGAATACCTTCCCTGATTGACTGAGATCAGGTCCGGCAGGCTGGAAGCTGCCTCGGGAGCCAGGAGCTGAGACTGAGGAGATCTGGATACCAGAACTAGCGGGCCAGTCTGGGGCTACCAGAATCACCTGCGCCTTGTGAAGCACCTTGTGGATTAAGGAAATTGGGGAAAGGCGAGAAGAGGCCCAGGCTCCACGGCCTCGAGAAGGCATCCCCTGCAGCAAGCCCTGCTGAGGGGGTAGGCATGAAACAGTCTCAGCTTCAGATTCTCCCAGGAGGCAAAGAGGTCCACCTGAGGCGTGCCCCAGTGGGAGAACAGATCTTGCACTACCTCCGGCAAGAGAGACCACTTGTGGGACGCAGCCCTATCTAGCTTAGGACGCATCGCCAGAATGTTGGAGGCTCCTGCCACATGGATGACAAGGAGAACCGCCTCCAGGCTGTGCATGAGGGACCAAATGCGAGAGCTTCCTGCACAGAGGCATGGACCAGCGTCGCCCTGGTGGTTTAAGTAGTATATGGTTGTGGTACTGCCCATCTGGACCTGAACCACTTGACCCCGTAGAAATGGAGAGAAGGCGGTGAGGGCTAGACGAACCACTCAAGCTCCAGCAGGTTGATGTGTCATCGGGACTCCTGAGAGGACCAGATGCCATGCGCCTGTGCTCACCCAGGTGGGCACCCCAACCCATCAGAGAGGCATCGGTCAACAGTGAGACCGCCGGCTCAGGGCGGACGGACAAGATGCCCTCCTGCAGATGTCCTGGAATGATCTACCACTGAGAGCCGTCCACATCCCCTTGGTCACTGTCACTAGCTGGTCCAGTGGATCGAGTGCTGTGACCACTGGCTAGCCAGTCTCCATTAAAGGGGACGATGTACCAGCGGGCCCAATGGACCACGCTGGTGCAGGCCGCTATGAGGCGGTTTAAGTAGTACATGGTCGTGGTATTGCCCATCTGGACCTGAATCCACTTGACTCATAGAAATGGAGTGAAGGCGTGAGGCTGACAAACCACTTGAAGCTCACAGGTTGGATGTGTCATTGGGACTCCGAGGGGACCAGATGCCGTGGCGCCTGTGCTCACCCAGGTGGGCACCCAACCCATCAGAGAGGCATCGGTCGATAGTGAGACCGTCGCCGGGCAAACGAACGGGATGCCCTCCTGCAGATGTCCTGGAACGATCTACCACTGAGAGCTGCTCCACATCCCCTGGGTCACTGTCACTAGCTGATCCAGCGGATCGAAGTGCTGTGACCATTGGCTGGCCAGTCCCCATTAAAGGGGACATGTACCAGTGGGCCCAATGGACCACGCTGGTGCAGGCTGCCATGAGGCCCAGGAGGTGCAGGAAGTCCCAGGCAGGGCACAACTGCCTAACCTGGAAATGATTGGGCAAGGAGGAAAGAACCTCGGCCCTGTCCACCGGAGCCGTGCTTTGGCTCATAGAGAGTCGAGCTCTGCCCTGATGAATTGTATCACCTGCTTTGACACGAGTTCCACCTTGGTCTCATTGATGAGGAGGCCAACCTGAGAGCAAACCTGGAGGGCCAGATCTCTGACTCGCCTCCACCTCCATTCTGGAGGTGGCTGCAATCAGCCAATCGCCCAGGTAGGGGTACACAAGGACCCTTCAAGCCACGCAGGAATGCTGTCATTACTGCCGCATTGGTGAAGACCCTGGGAGCTAGGGAAAGGCCGAAGAGCATGGCCTGAACTCATAGAGGATCCCTCTGCCCTGAAGCGAAGGAATCTCTGGTGAGACGGACGGATTGGGACATGAAAGAACGATCGTGGAGGTCCAGAGAACAGAACCACATGCCTCATTCCCAGGATGGGATTATCTGAGCCAGAGTGACCATCCTGAAGGTCCGAGACCTTAGGAACCTGTTCAGGTCGTGCAGATCGAGAATGGGGCACCAGCCCCCTGTCTGCTTTTGTGACCAGGAAGTACCTGGACACAAACCCCGAGTCTGGAGGAGGGTTCACCACCTTCCTGATCACCTCTTTTCAAGGAGCAGGCGATATCGTCTCGGCGAGCAGACAGAGAGGCTGCGGACCCTCGAGACCCCAGGGGCAACGGCTCGGAAGGGCGGGGCCTGCTCGAACTCCCGGGCAGGCCCTTCCCACCACCTCCAACACCCAGCGGTCCGTGGTGATAGCATGGACCAGGCGGAAAGGAATGGCGGAGCCGCCCCCACAGAGGGAATCCGGGAGTGACGAGGCTGGGCGGCACCCTCAACCCGCCATTGGGCAGGCTTGGAGGAGGAACTGGCTGAGGGACCTCCTGGCTTTTTCCTCCCTGCTTCCTATTAGAGGAAGCTGCAGGCTTGGCTTTGGGGTGCTGCTACAGTCTGCTGGCCCTGCTGTTGGTGCTGTTGGGCGACATGCCGCAGGCGAGAAGGGCAAAGGATTTATGTTGTTGTCGACGGCCCTTGTCCTTCTGGGCGGAGGTGACCGAGTCCAGAGTGGCATTGACTTTGATCCGCTAGAGGTGACCTTCCACCCAGGGCTGAAGAGGTTGATCCCAGGAAGGGACATCCGCTAGTTTACGCTGGGTATCCGCCGTGAAGATGGATATCCCCAGCCATGCTCTGCGGCGCAGGCCACTGTGGCCACAACTTATCTGGGACAGGAGTCTCCAATGTCCAGAGCTCGTTGGAGCTGTTGTTTCACCACCACCCTTCCTGGTCCCGTACCTGCTTGACCATGGTCTGCAGGTAGGCCAGGAGATGAGGATCACCTCATCCAGGGAGCCCAAGAGGGCGTGGGAGAAGTGTGCCATCAGCACGGCCGAGCTGGCCTGGTGGAGGCCAAAGGAGGACGAAGCGCACACCTTGTACCCCGCATAGTCCAGTGTTTTGGACTCCTTGTCGGGGCTTATCCACATCCCTAGAGTTCCCAGAATGCTGGAAAACGCTATCAATGACCAACCCCTCGGTGGAGGGATGTTCCAAAAACTGGACAAAGAGCGTAGGACCGTGATATTCCTGACCATCCTGGCTGAAGGCACAGGACAATGAAGCAGGCCACTGCCAGAGCTCCAAGGTTGGGCCAACAATGGCTTCAGCCACCAGAAAGGCCTCCGTAGGTGGATCCTCGGTCCAGTATCTCCGTTAGGGATACTTGGCCTGCTTGATACGGGTTTCGAGCTGCATCTTGGTAGACTCCAAGATGAGCCGAAGCAGACCCATGAAGGACGATGGACTTTCGTCCATCGACTGGCCCCAGAAGACTCCAGGTCAATGGGCCGGAAAACAGGAGGAGTTATCATTGGACCCGAGGAGTCCGGGAAGAGCTGCCTGGGGCCTGAGCCGCCCTACCTGCCGAGGACGGTCAGGAGTGATGGTGACCGACAACCTGTGGGACAGGCCTTGACTTGACCGAGAGTCCTGGTCAGTGCCCCGATTTCGGTTGTGGAGGCGAAGTTCCATCACAATCAGTTGGGCAGCTGGTTTCGCCAAACAACTGGCCCAGTCTTGGGCACCCTCGACTACAGCAAGGGGTTGTTTCAGCCGCTGGTGACAGCCACTTCATGGCCAGGGAAGGCGACGCTGCTGGCTTGCTCCCCGGACAGAAGTAACTGCTGCCACATCAGGTCCTCATAGTGTTGATGCAATTTGAGCCAAAGGCTTTTCTTCCGAGGAGGAAGATGAGGATGAGCAGCGACGCCGCTTACTGAGTGCCAAGACCAAGACCGCTGATGTCGGCGGATTGGCTAGAACCAGACGATGTCCGAGACCGAGATCCTCAGCTGCTTTCCAAGGATGGTTCGAAAGGATGGGACACCGCCTGCTTGAAGTCTTGACTGGGACTCAGCACCGGAGGCGCAGGCAAGTCCTCGTCTCCACCAGGGGAACCGTGAAGAAGGGTTGTCGGCTTCACCAGTTGACAGCCCATCCGACGGGTCGAGAAAATCTTGACCGTGTCGACAGGTGTCTCGCCGCTGACCTCTGAACACCATGCAGCCAGTGGGCCTTAGCCGCAACCTCGACTGAAGTCGAGTGTCAACTCGTCCGGGAAGGGGACCCTCCTGCTCCCACGTAACTCCGGGAGGTGGGACATACTTTCCAGTCCTCCTTTTTGACTGAGAAGAATGTCCCGATGGCCCTCTCCCTTCGTGGAAAGGGATTAGCAAAGCTCCATTAAAGAAGCTGAGTAGGAGGTACCCAGAGCGAGCGGATACATGCCGCATCAAGGAAGAGGATGATGCAGCCTGTGCCGCCTCCTGAGGATGCATCACTTGCTGGAGTTGCTCAGCCATGCCAGCCACCGTGGTAACCACCCACCGGCCTCCTCCGACTTGACCGGCGGTAGCACTTCTCGGGCACCCAAGCTGTAACCGGGCAGCGTGGACTTCAGGGCGTTAGCCAAAACGAACACGCATAACTCGCAGGCATACGGTCAGTTCAGGCCAAGGCAGTAGACGCACATGGAGTGCAGGATTCGGCCCTGGACATTTTCTGCCCACATGGCACCGCCGAACCGGGAGTCAATTTGTCCATTGCAGCTGCGAGGAGTAATTTGACCAAAGTCTTGAAAATCTGAGAATAAGTTTCAGGCGTAACCAAGAATTAGGATCCAGTCTACATGCAGAGCGTTAAGAGGAACCTGAGCTTCCAAGCGGTAAGGAAGATCTGGTGCCATGGGGCAGAGCCGAGTTGTACCACCTGGGTGGGTGGGAGGAGCCAGCTTGAAGACCTTCCAGCAAGATTTAAAACGTCAAGGAACCTGTCAGACAGTGTGGATGAACAACATATCCATGTCCCTAGAAATATATTTCAGTTTAATAAATCAAATGCCTGGGTGACTCTGCTGGCAGCAGCAAGGCATTTGCCTGTGGTGCCAGCATCCTGGGTTCATGGACAGACTCGAGTCAGAGAGCTGGCCAGGGGAGAAGGATTCAGTGTCCCAGGGACTGCTTCCTTCAGGAAGAGGGAAGTGTCTGGCACTATGCAGACATCTGGTGGAGGTCTGGGTACCGCTTGGCTGGCGCCACGTTAGGTGTGAGATAGATGCTGGCATCATTGCACACTGCTGCCCCAAGAAAATCAGTCAAAAACACTGCCAGCTGCTAATGACAGCCCTCAGCCTCTGCTCCCACTACAGACAAAAAGGTCAGTTTGAGGGGCCCTCTCCTGTTACCAGGCCCTAGGGGGCAAGCCAGCATTGTGAGACCATGTTTTCTGAGGTGGAAGCACCACCAGCAGCTCTACCCAGGGGTTAAGTCCAGGGATGGGGAAGTGGCGAGAGGAGCGAGGCACCAAAACCTCCAGTTGGGGGCATAGCCAACATAAAAAATAAATACATAAAATGCCTTGGTCGCATCAAGAGCAATAGCTATCATTTCTGTGTCGGTCCGACCCACTGAGCAGATGGCGCGATGGACATCTGCCAATCCTTCAAATATATTTTAGTTTTCATAAACCCATTTTGATCAAGGTGAATTATTTCAGATATGAGGTCTTGGCGGATGTTCAGACTACGCCAGGCTGTGGCGCAAGCCTGGGTGCAGCACAACTGGGATGCACCAGGGTGTTGACAGGGTGATAGTCAATGGTGCTGCACCATGGCTCAGCATCGCTGAATATCACACACGTGGCCACCCGCATGACCAGAGAAGCGTGAGCAGCACCGCGCCAGCTAGTGCAGTTGGCGCTAGGCAGCAACCGCGATATTCAGCAGTGGACATGCAAATGGAACAATAATGCATGCAGGCTCATATGGGGCCATTTGCATGTCATTATGGCCCCATTTGCATGCAGGTGTGCCGACACCCTGCCCCTCACCGGCAGCGCACCCCAGCCCAATCGCAGACAGTAATATGCATTAATATCCCGGTGGTCCATGGATCCATTTACCTATCGGGACTGTGGTAGTAAGTACGGTCTGCCGCCCATTGGCCCACACTGTGGACCAATGGGCGACAGCTGTACTGTATGCTGTCAGTCGGGGGCAGCCGAGAGGTTGCAGGGCGGGTGCTACCACCCGCTGGCAACCGGGAGGAGGCAGGACTGAGTGGGTGGGTTGCGAGGGGGCACCGCTGGAACACCACAGAGTTTTAAACTACTGAATGCCCGCGATCAGGCTGAGGGATCAGGTCCGCTGGACCACCAGGGATATTAATTCATATTACAGCCTGTGATTGGCTGGGGATGGGGTCCACTGGACCACCAGAGTTGTCGCTGTTTTAAGACCTGTGATGGGGCATGGAGGGTGACGCGGATGGACGGTGGCCACCCACAGCTGGCAGCTGACGTGTTGCACCCTTCAATATGGCAGCTCACCTGTGGATAGACAGCTGTTGCTCTTTTTTCTGGCAAAACTGTGTGCAGCGCATGTAAGGGTTGCACTTGCTATGCTCAGCACATCCGGCTGAATATCAGGATGTGCGAGTATGCATGAGCAATACCTCCCCACTTGCACCGCGATATACATTACTGATGCGCCTCGCGCATCGGGATTTGTGCTGCACACTTTCCCATTTGAATAATCGCCAGAGCGCATCAGTGGGATGCGCATGGCGCACTTTGTTCTGCCATGTACAACTTTTTAAATATCCCAGCCCTAGCATTTAAGGGCTATTAATAACAGTGTTTAGAAGTCAAATTGGTTGAACAATCACAGTTTGTTAAATCTTTATTTTATTTTGGTATTAATGTTACATCTGTTACATAGAAAGATTCTAGTAACTGTGAACTTGAGGGCTCCTTCAGTGTTCTGAGCAAGTTACTGGAGAATTTCTCAAGCCTCAGGAGTAAGACTAAATTGGAATAAAACACAAATTCTATCAATTGGCCCTCAGCTTGTTAAACTAATGGGGTGGAGGGTCTGATCCAAAAGAACAATTTAAGAGTCAGATTACATATCTTGGTCTCACCATAAACAAGGATGTAGGTAAAGTGTTGGATTTGAACATTTTGCCTTTGCTAAAAGAGCTGGAATGTGACCTCTTGAAATGGCAAGATCTGCATTTATCTTTATAGGGCAAGGTAAATGGCATTAAAATGATGATAGCTCCAAAACTTTTCACCTTTTTAAAGTATTCTCTTAGAATTAATAATACAGTGTTTAAACAGATTTACAGATTGGTAAGTTATTTTGTGGGGAATAAACCTCCCAGAATATCTTTTAAAAACTAAGACATCCATGGATAAAAGGAGGCTTTGCTCTACCAAATTAGAAAAAATACCATGTTTCCTTTCTATTCAAGCAAGGGTTAAATACATAGCTGGCAAAAATGACACTGACAACCCAATGTGGCTAGAAGTAGAGAAAGCACCAGTTTTCCTTTTAAGCTCTCTGATATGTTATTTATTAAAGTTCCTAAAGAAATCAGAGGTAACCCTTGTATAATCTCTTCAATTCGACGACTGAAGAAGTTAAAATGGTCCTTGGTTTACAAATTTTCCCACTAAACTCACAACAATTTGGAACAATGTAAATATAGTGAATGGAGATAAGTCCTTATATGAAGAGGACTGGTTGAGGACAGGAAAACTAATATAGGGATCTAATAACAGAGGGAGATCAAATGTTGCTTTCATTTACCGAGATAAGAAATTAGCTTAAATTGCAAAATTCCAATTTGCAAGGTTTCTGCAGATTAGAAAGACACTGCAGGAGTCCATATTGGTGCCGGATTATACATTACCCAGAAATGATGAGTAGATATAATATGGCTATAATAAGCTATTATGTTAAAAGGGTATGTGTTATAAACTAATTACCGATACTGAGCATACTATTTCACCTTCACAAGCATCCAAGCTGAAGTGGAAACAGAACTGGGAGAATCTCTGACAGATGAGGAGTGGGTGAAAACCTGGAGAAATGCAAATTTGAGTTGCAGAGAATTCCAAGGTAGGACAATCCAATTTAAAATTCTTCATTACTATTATTATTCCCCTAAACGCTTAGAAGAAATGAACTATTTGCAGGATGGGATCTGCTGGCGATGTCATGCAAAGCATGTGATCTCATGCATATGATATGGAGCTGTACAATCATTACAAATGTTTGGGGTAAGGTGCACAAATATGTGAGAAGGCAACCAATACTACTGTAGATCACCTTTTCGTATACTCTTTATTTTGGGTATAGATTCAGGGATACCTCTCCTAGATAGTTCACAGAAACTTTGAATAATAGCAGTAATCCTTGCCTTGAAAAGACTATTGCTGTCTAACTGGAAATCTCCTACTCCTCCACAGCTAATGAATGGTTTAACAGTGTAGGCATGGTAGCTAATAATGAAAGAGTTCCTGCAATAGCATGTAATAAGTTAGATAGTTTTGAAAAGGTTTGGTCCCCTTCCTTTTACTCCTGAGAAACGGACACCAAGCATCTTAATGATTTAGGCCAGAAAACGTAGTAACATAGAGACAATAAATCGCCAATGATCCTGTTTTAATGTATATTATATAGCAGGAAATGTAAGAGTATTTATTGCAATGTTGAGAACAAGGTAGTTTATTAATAGATACGCTTATAGGAATGTTAGTAATATGGGAAGTTAGCATAACTGTGTTACCATATGATTTTAGATTGACTGTTCATTAATTTATGTAAAACCTAAGGTCTTATTTCTGTATGCTATTTCACTTTTTGTTTTAAAAATAAAAACTTTTGATTGAAAAAATAGATTCTATTATTGTAACCCCTCGCCATCTCCTCAGGCATGGCAAACATCCACTGTATTAACTCTGTTCTGAAAGCCTTATAAAACTCTGAGGTATATTCATCTGCACTAGGGTTGAATTATGTTTCATTGAAAGTATAGTTTGTATTAAATCTGATTTTGAAATATGTTCAATGAAAACGCTGATTTTTTTTATTTCTGCTTTTTTAAATATTGTTTAAATACTACATATTATTCTCATATTGTCTATTGTTTACCAAGCATTGGGCCAGATATTCAAAACTTTGCCCCAGGGCTAAATTAACACTGAACAGTGGGCAAACTTAGCCCAGAGCAAAAGCAAGCTACATTCAAAAGGAATAGCACAGGGCAAACAGCTTCTGAATATAGCATGGAATGAGGCTGGGCAAACTGGTTGGAAGTGCAGGGCAAACTTAGCCCTGAATAAGACAGCTCTGAACATAGCAACCTGAAGTGCAAACTACAACAGCAACACAGTGACGTGAAGGTAGGTAGAGGTGATCTATGTGGCCAATGTGTGTGCCAGAAAATATGTGGACCAAGTACAGATGCAGGCAGTAGCGCATGTGAAAGTACAGTGTTTAAAACTGTATAATATTCCCCAAACTGTTTGTGCAGCGCTAACATGGTTGTGTGGGTTTAGCGTGGGGCTAAATCGTTTGCCAGTGCTAAACTTTGCCATATTCAAAAGTGACATGCAAATGAGACTACTTAGGCAGTCTCTGGGCAAACATCCAGATTAGCATCTCATTATGCCCCGATTTGCATGCAGTTTGCCCAGCATTACTGCAGGGTCCCACAGCTCCATCTGTAGGTCACTCTGAAGTACAGGGGCTGGCCAGGTCTGACCGCAGCTCCATCTGTAGGTCAGTTTGGCAGTGCATGATGATAGCTGTTGGCTACATGTAAACAGTACAGCATAACATAGAATATTGTACCCCAGAGTACAACACAGCATAGACACAGATGGTGGTGGTGCTGCATGCAACTGTTACACTGTAGGTCATGCTACAGCACAGCAGACACTACAGTAGCAAAGGGGGCAGTAGTGTGTGGACACAGCACTGCCTATGGTGTCTAGGGCAGTGATAATAACTGCACTATACACAGTGACAGGCCCAACATAGAAACATAGAATTTGATGGCAGATAAGGACCGTTTGGCCCACCTAGTCTGCCCATTTTCCTACCTAACAGATAAGCTGCAAATCCTAGTTAACCAACAGCTTACTTCCTCCTACCCCCACTAGGACTGCCTTATGCCTGTCCCATGCATTCTTGAGTCCCCACTGTTCTTGACTCCACAACCTCCTCAGGAGGCTGTTCCATGCATCCACAACCCTCTCAGTGAAAAATACTTCCTCACATTACCTCTGAGCCATCCCCCTCTATCTTCAAATTGTGCCCCCGTGTTATTGCACATCTCTTTTCTGGAAGATGCTACCCTCTTGGACTTTGTTAATTCCTTGAGGTACTTGAAAGTTTCTATCATGTCCCCTCTCTCCCTCCTTTCCTCTAGGGTATACATATTAAGCTCCTTTAGTCTTTCTTGTATGTCTTCTGGTGCAGACCCTGCACCATTTAGTGCCCTCCTCTGGACAGCTTCCACTCTGTCTATATTATTGCGGAGATGGGGTCTCCAGAACTGCACACAGTACTCAGATGGGGTCTCACCAACTGTCTGTACAGAGGGATAACAACTTCCTGTTTTCTACTATTGATGCCTCTTCCTATGCATCCCAGTATCCCCCTGCCTTCCTTACTGCCTTCTCACATTGCTTGCCCACCTTTAGGTCATCTGATATAATTACCCCCAGGTCCCTTTCTATTTTACTGTTGTCAGTATATCACCCCATTGTGTACACTTCCCTGGGTTTTTTTTCCCATGTGCATTACCTTGCACTTCTTTGCATTGAATCTGAGCTGCCATACATTTGACCATTCCTCCAACCTTGCCAAGTCCCTTCTCATCCTTTCCACTCCATCTTGTGTACCAACCCTGTTGCAGATCTTTGTGTCATCTGCAAAGAGACATACTTTACCTTCAGTTCCTCTGCAATGTCACTTATAAAGACATTAAAAAGGACAGGTCCCAGTACTGAACCCTGCGGTACCCCACTAGTAACCTTTCCTTTCTTCACTGTGTATTCCATTTACTACTACCCTTTGCGTCCTGTTGTCTAGCCAATTTTTTATCTAGGTTACCACCTTGGGACCCACTCCAAGGCTGGCTATCTTGTGAATTAATCTTTTGTGTGGGACTATATCAAATGCCTTGCTGAAATCTAGGTAGGCCATGTCCACAGACCCTCCCTGGTCTACTACTTTGGTCACCAGTCAAAGAAATCTATTAGATTAGTCTGACACGACCTTCCCATCGTGAATCCATGCTACCTTGGGTCCTGTGCCCACTGGCCTCTAGGTACTCAACAATTCTTTACTTCAGAAATGATTCCATCATTTTCCCTACCACTGAGGTCAAACTAACTGGTCTGTATTTTCCTGCCTCTGTCCTGCTCCCACTTTTATGAAGAGGAATCACATCTGCCCTTCTCCAGTCCTCGGTACCATCCCATCCTCCCATGATTTGTTAAAGAGAGTAGTCAGCGGTGTCACTAGTTCTACCCTTAGTTCTTTTAGAATTCTTGGGTGAATCCCATCAGGCCCCATTGCTTTGTCCACCTTCAATTTTATCAGTTCTTTCAGAACCCTTTCTTCTGTAAATGGACTGTTATCGAGGCCCGTCTTGGTGTTTCTCTTGTTTGGTTTAGGTAACTCCCCTCCTCTTCCTTTGTGAATACTGAGCAGAAATATTCATTCAGCATCCCTGCTTTTTCACTGTAACCTCTACCCACATTCCCTCCCCTTTATTAAGCTTCAGTATTCCCTCCTTTGGTCTTTCTTCGCTCCCTAATGTACCTATAAAGGTCTTATCCCCTTCTTAACTGAGTTGGCTATCCTTTCCTCGATTTGGGCTTTGCCATTCTGACTGCCTTCCCAGCCTCTTTCTGCTTTAACTGATAAAGTTCTCTGTCCTGCTCCTTCTGTGTTTCCTTATAGTTCCTGAATGCTGTCCTTTTCTCCTTAACCTTCCTGCCACCTCTTTTGAGAACCATAGCAGTTTTTCCTTCATTGTGTTTTATTGATTTGCTTTACACAAAGGCTTGTTGCCTCTGTGATGGCTGTTTTGATCACTCCCATTGTTCCTCCACCCCTCCTTCTTGCCTGTTTGCTAGTGCTTTTCTGAGGCACTTCTCATTTTCCCAAAGTCGGACATTACTGTTACACTGTTGTGTGACCCACAGATGCTGCACCTCTGGCATGGGATGCTCCACGGTGACTTACGCATGTCCGGCTTTGTGTGCTGTGGCAGTTGCAGAGCTGTGCAGTATGTGGCTGGGGGCATATATTATCAGAAAGACACACTGGTGTTGGGGTATTCCCAATACTGGCCCGTGCACTGCATGATGCGTCCCAGCCTTGGGCAACACCTGGTCTGTGGCACAGCCTGGCCACCCGTATACACTTCCCTCAACATCCTCCATGCCTACAGTGCTGCATGTGTGTGCTGGCATTGCTGGTGTCCACAGAAGAGTGGTCTGCAGGTGTGTGCTGTATGGCCACAGTGCCATGCTGTTCACTGGCGGCAGGGTCACCACTTACTGCCTGGCATGGCTGGGATTGGTGGTAGATGATGGCATCATTGTGATGCCATCAGTAAAACTTTGTCAATGTGTCATATTTATTTGTTAGGGCCACACAAAGCTGCGCAAAGCCATCTACAAACACCGTGCAAGCCAAAATGTCATGCAAAGCTGACTGCCCAGGGTTAAGACTACCTTTTTCAGGCCGGTAATGTGCATCCCGCTAAGTGTAGCACACTAAGTCACGCAAAACCACTTTGCGTGGCTCTAGTCGCTGAATATAGCATGCGCCAGTATTCATATACACACCCCTCAGTTTGCCCCTTGCATACAGTACATTATGAGTTTGCCTACGCTAATGCAGTTTGCGTGTGCTATTTGGCCTTTGAATATAGCAAACCCACGCTAATCCCATGCTAAACCTGTGCAAACCGTTTGCACTCAGTACAAAGTTTTGAATATCTAGCCCATAAACTCTTCCATGTCTTGGGTACAGTTTGCTGTGTCACCTGTAAAGAACAAGAAAAAACCACCACACTCTTCCTCACTGAAAACTTTAATGTCACGGTGATTTCTTCATTATAGTTGATTAAGACAGTTTGGATCTGGTTGCTTTTCTGTAGTCATCTTAATCCTTAAACATTTCTGAGTAGCGCATTTTAAATCTTTTCTGATTCTTCAGATGAATTATATGACAACTGATTGTCATTGATAAATACTCAAGTTTATTAGTTAGATAAAATGCGGTTTATAACCTTTTCCAGATTAATGTTCTTTCAAAGCACAGGTTTTCCTTTCTGCTATCACTTCATGGGGTAAATCTTGAAAGATGTTTATGGAATGCTCCTTTCATGACTATTTTATTCCTTCTCAATACTACTGACATCAGTTTTCTTTAGCACTGATTTCATAAGCTTCACTATTAACACGCTAGAGGGTTGGTAATCTTCAGGCCTCTAACGTGAGCTCCGTGTATCCTAGCACATTCCACCTTCACTGCTTCCTTCGGTATTTCCAAAAGTTAGCAATTACTTTATCTGTTGTCTGTGATGTGTGCTGGTCCCACATTTTAGGTATCCCCAGTACTCTTGTATTTTTCCTTCTGGCACTGGGCTCAGCTTCTATAATCTTTTCTGGCATTTGTTTAATTATCTGATCCTAATGGACTCTGCCCAGCAGTGGAGACTGAATTCAGGGATTGCCAGAGCCTGTAAGAGAGTAAAGTGTCCTGCACTACAGCCTGACTGTTGTGAGGCACCACCCGGATCGGCACTTCATTTATTGTTGCTGGCAGGTCACGTGTCACATCACATGACCTACCATCCTTTAAGTGTCCACTTTCCCATTTTACCTTATAGACACCAACCACTAGGAGTCACTGCACTCTCCCTCCTCTTTCAACTCTCTACCCCTCCTTGCTACTGTTTTGGCTGACCCACTAGAAGTCACTGCAGTTCCCTTTGAATCCTTCTACTGCCTACTTTCCTCACTCCTCCCATCAGCCTACCACTAAGCACCTGCCAGCATCAAACCTGGTACCCTTTGTCCAAAGTCTACTGACTAACCACTAAACCAATGAACCAGGCCAACATCTTCTTCTACTTTCAAACTCTTAACCCTTCCTCCCTCCTTTTCTGAATTAAAATAAACCCTTCTACACTCTGTCCCAGAGCTGTGCTCAAACCCAGTACCCTTGCAGTCAGAGTCAGCAGTGCTACCTCTGGACCACATTGCCTACCTATTTTATGACTACTTTCTAAGCGTTTTAGTCTCTTACCCCCCACCTGCCAAAATATAAGTTTACCACTTCTCTCTTGCTGCCTTTGAACCCTGCACCTCACTTTCCAAAGTCAGCAGTTCCACTCCTCAGCTAGCACACCTGTCTATTATTACTGCAGGATTTCAAAACTCTAAAACGCACTAACCCTCTGACACTGATAAAGTGTTATCTGAGTGCTTCTGCAGACCTTGAACCCAACTCTCTGCTGCTACAGCCACTGGCTGGGCTCCTTCCTGCTACCCTGGTCAAGGCTTGAACCTAGTATCCTGTACACCTCAGGCACCAGCCCTGCCACTACACCATAGCAGCAACTAGGCACAGGTGACCTCTCGCTACTATCTCCCTCTATCATCCTAGTACCCCATTCTTTCTTCACTTCAGCTCCCCACCCTTACCAACTATGCATGTGCACCCCCTGCTCACCAGCCTCTCTTCTCCTCCTCCTTCCTTTGCCTTCCACCAATCCTAGTGTCCCTATTAACCCTCAGCCTCACTACTCCAGTGTTCCTACCTACCCTCCTGTCTTCCCTCCTCCTTTACCACTGCTCCTCCCCTCCTCCTCCTCCTCCACACACCCCATATGCTCCTCTCCACCTCACCCCCATCAAGACATTACCTTTCCTCCCCCAGCTCCCTTGCGCTTCTGATCACGAAGCCTCTGCCTGTGCTGCCCTACCCACCCTGTGCAACAAAACCCTTCCTCATCCTATCGCTCCCAGCGAACTCTCCATCTGCCACCCTCTGACCAGAGCACTTCTCCTCCTTCTACTCCTAACAGGGAACATACATCCCAACCCAGGCCCTGCCCCTCCCACCCACCCACCCAGCCCACTGGTCTTCAAGTAGCCTCCATGAACATATGCAGCCTGCTGAAGAAATTTGGCGCCCTACAGTGCTGGGCCTTGGCTCATCAACCAGACATCATAGCCCTGGTTGAAACCTGGCTTCCAAATCCACCCCTAACACATCTGTTTCCCTCCCAGGCTATACCTTATACCGGGAGGACAGGTAAACAAATGAGGGAGGCTGTGCAATCTACACTAGGGACACAATACTTGGACACGCCTCCCCACCCCTGCCCTTGTAAATGGGGCCCAGGCTTTTACCCTCAAACTCACCCGGACCCCTCTAGAAGCCCTCTCTATCTCACCACAGCCTACATTCCCCCAAAGAACCAGCACCCGGCCCTGGTATCTTTAACGGACTACCTGCCACCCTCCACCATAAGGCAGAACAAATCCTAGTTGGGGACCTTAATGTAAATTGGCTCAGCACCTCCTCATCCGCAATCAGAGACTCATTTGGCGCCCAAGATCTGGCGCAGCTCGTCACTCAGCCCACGAGAATAAACCCTAAGAGAGCTACCAGCACCCTTCTGGATGTTATTAACTAACCCGACCCATAAAATCCAAAACATCCAGGTCCTCCCAGACTACCTAAGTGACCACTCCCTATCCTATTTCATTGGGCAGTCCCCAATCCCAAACCCAAAGCCCAGACCACCCTCTGCAGGCGCCTCCGCCCTGGTGGGTTGAAAAAAACTAAAAGTATTCCTCACCCAGATAAACTAGTCCCCATTCAGCGTGCAACCGACATTGACACTGCCCTCGCCTTCTTCACTCACACCTTCAACATGGCCTGTGATCTCTTTGCCCTTCACCAAAATCCGGTCCAAAAACAAGAGCGCACCCTGGGTTAGCCGGCCTTCTACAATTACTAAGAAATCAGGATAACCTCTGGCACTGCCACTGAAGCAGATGCGTCTGTCTGATGAGCGAAGCTTACAATGCAGCCCGGAATAAGTGCTCATGGGCCATCAGGAAAGCCAAGGCAGACCATTACCAGGCCTCCCTTACCTCCTCCTGGGGCTCGGCCCGGACTTTCTGGGATAATATTAAGCAACTTAATGGAAAAACTCACTCCCCTGCCCCATCCCAGCTCACTAGAAACATGCACTACCCACTGGCCTGCCACCATAGCTAACTGGTTCAACACCGCTTCACTGACCTTAGCTCAGTCCTCCTAGTAATTTCTTTGACCCTCCCCCAACCAACCTCCCCTGTCCTCCAGCACCCCAGCTTCCACCTGCGCAAGATTTCCACCGGGAAGCCAGACCCATCTAATCAAAGCTTTGAATGGCAACAGTCCCGGCAGTGACTCACTGGACCCCAGCATCCTCAGGCTGGTGTCTAGATGAAGTCCTTGCCCACTCACCAACCTAATTAACCAGTCACTCTGCCTGGGACAATTTCCCACAGCTTGGAAAACAGGCATTATCACACCAATTCATAAAGGGCGACAGGTCATCGGCCAACAACTACCGGCCAATCTCCATCCTCCCCAAAGCCCTGGAGAAAGTGGTGGCCATTCAAATCACTGATTATCTGGCTAAGCATAACATCTTATGCCCAGAGCAACATGGCTTCCGTGCTGGTCACAGTACCAGCACTGCCCTTATTAATTCTCCAACTTCTACACTCCTCCTTGGATACCAGCTCCTAGCTGGTGCAGTGTTCATCGACCTCTCAAAGGCTTTCGACACCGTCTCCCATCCACTTCTGCTGAATGCACTCTGCCACACTGGTCTCTTGGCTGCCCCTAGCATGGTGCACAAGCTATCTTGACACTCGATCTCAGTGTGTAAAATTAATGCACACTCTCCGATACCCGTCCCATTCACTCTAGGGGTCCCCAAAGGCTCCATCCTGGGCCCCCTTCTCTTCTCGCTCTATCTGAACACCCTGCCCAGTGCATGCCCTGGCAAATTCTACTGTATGCAGATGGCGCTGTCCTTTTTGCCACCCACGCAATCCCATCTCCCTCAGGGCTCCCTACAGCAGTCTTTCAACAGTGCGAAGCTTGGTTTAAGGGCGCAGACTCGTCATCAATCTTAAAAACCAAAGCTATGCTCTTTTCCCACCCCAAAACAAAGCTAGCAACCACCACTCTATATCCTTCAAGTACCAATCAGCCACTGGAACAAGTCTGCTCCTACAAATACCTTGGGGTTACCTTCGACTCAGCCCTCACATTTCACAACCACATCGATGCCCTAACATCCGTCACTAACACACGGCTTGGCATCCTCTTCCGCCATAGAACCTGCCTTCCCCAAATGCTCTCGACTCGCTGTTACATCATCAGTTCTGTCCCTTAGACTACTGGTCTACCAGTCTATGGTGCTGCCGACACCACTGCCGCAAAAAAATTCACTTAACCCTGATAAAAGCCTGCAGATTGATTACTGGTGCCCCAGGCTCACACACACCTATTAGCTGTATGTCGAGGCTAAACTGCTTACCCTGGATGAACGGCTCCGATACAAACCTGTCTCCTCACAAAAAAACCCTACTCGGGCTCTCCCCTGGGAAACGGCATCCATCCACCAGAGCCCTCCCATTATTGCAACACGGTCTTCCAACAAGACCACTCTACTGGTCCCAGATCAAGAACCAGCCGTTGCCAGAGGTCCTTCTGCTATAGAGCCCCAACCTGGTTTAACTCTCTCCCTGCCCCCATCACCAATGCCACCACCATCTCCAAGTTCAAAACCACCCTTGAACCACATCATCAGCACTCGTAACTGCTCCTGTCTCTGAAAGTAGCCTCCACCTCTACTTCTCTTGACAACGCCCTCCAGTCGGCTCTCCACCTAGCCATCCCACCACCACTTCCCTGTACACCGTGCCTATGTTTAACCTGGCCAGTGCCAGCTGTTTCAGTGTTTACCTATTAGATTGCTCACTATTGATACCAACTTGTGTAACACCTGTTCTCAATTACATGTACCCTGTAACCTAAATGTATTTGTCTGACCACAGTGTGGCGTGGCGCCTCTGTTGAGCGCCTATTGTTTTGCAAACCTATGCTATGTAACCAAAACACTATGTATGTCTTTATGTGACGATACCTTTGGAAACGAGCCTCTGGCTCAAAGGTTGTAAACTGATTTTACAAATAAATAAATAAATAATGTGTGGATTGGCATTTGAAAAGTGTTATTTTGTCCTCTGTATTACAAGGCGTTTTCTGCTTCCTGTATTTTAATCCCAGATTGTTTCATTTCTGTCTCCATACTTTTTAGTGTTGTTTTAACGGTATCCGTATCTGACACCAGTTCTTCCATGGATACCATCTTCTCTTTTATGTTGGTTATTTCTTTTAAAATAATTTCTGCCCATGATGGAGGCTCTTGTTATTGTGTTATATTGGTATTTTCCTCGGCGTTTCTCCTCGAGACTGTCCTGATGAAGTTTTCATATTGTATCAGTGAATGTTTTTCCTTTCCTCTTTCTGTAAATGTATTGCTTTATTAGTTACCTTTGAAGGTGTGGTAATGGGTGAAATTGGTGTCAGCAATTTGACAAGGCACGAAAAAAAGAATGATATCTTTGAATGATCTGGCACTGTTGTAGGGACCGTTGTTTTGTTTTTCCAGACTCTGCTTATTTTTAGTCTTTTATGTGGTTTTGCAGATTTAATTATACTTATTCTGTTATGTTGTCTTTCTGGACTAGAGTCTGAGTCTTCATTGAATGGGGATTCAGTACTTCTGCTTCTGGTATACATTTGTTACTAATGAAACAAAGCAACAGATTAGTTTTATCTCCTTTTATGTTTTTTATGGGACAGTTTGCATTGCTCCCTCACAGTTCGCCTCCTACAGTGTTTTCAGCCTGTCTACCCTTCACTTCAATTCAGTAATTTTGTTATAGTTCAGCTTATTAGGCCTTTACAAAATCTAAAGTGTATATAAAATAATTGACAACAAAGTCTACACAATAGAGGTGTCAAGAGAATACACATTAAAGGTGTCAAGTACAAAACGTTAAGTAGAATATATTATTTTCTCACATATTTCATAGTTAGGACAATGTTGCACAATTCATACAGTCCCAAATCACCCCAATAAAAGAAGGATAAGGATGCTCTACATCAGTACAACCTGTTAAACTCATCAAGAAGACTGAATCAATTACGTACCCATATTATTTTGTTTAAGAAGTACATTAAATATCATTTTTAATTGCAGCATCATTCCCCTAACAATATCTTGACTTTGAGGATGCATTAGAAGTCTCAAAAGTTCTTCTCTCGTAAAGTCTTCAGGTAATATAAATTGGGACATTGTCTGGTTCGAAGCCATAGAAACATAGACTTTGATGGGAGATTAGGGCCGCTTGGCCCACCTAGTCTGCCCATTTCACTACCTACAGGATAAGCTGCAAATCCTAGTTAACCAACAGCCTATTTCTTCCTACCCCCCAAAAAATTGCCATATGTCTGTCAGATGTATTCTTGAATTCTCCCAGTTTTACACCCCACAACCTCCTCAGGAAAGCTGTTCCATGTGTCCACCACCCTCTCTGTGAAACAATTCTTCCTCACATTGCCCCTGAACTGCCACCCATCTTCAAATTGTGTCCCCTTGTTCTTGCACATCTCTTTTCTGAAAGATGCAACCTTCTTGGACTTTGTTAAGTCCACTCAGGTAGTTAAACATTTCTACCATGCCCCCTCTCCTCCTTTCCTCAAGGATTTACATATTAAGCTCCTGCAGTCTCTCCTCGTATGGCTTCTCTTGCAGACCCTGCACCATTTTAGTTGCCTTCCTCTGGATTGCTACTATCCTATCTATGTCCTTGCAGAGATGGGGTCTCCAGAACTGGACAAAGTACTCCAAATGGCGTCTCACCAACTGTCTGTACAGAGGATAACAATTTCCTGTTTTCTGCTGGTGATGCCTCTCCCTATACAACCCAGTATAACCCCAGCCCTCCCTAGTGCCTTCTCACATTTGCTTGTAACCTTAGGGTAATCTGATATGATTACCCCCAGGTCCCCTTTCCATTTTTGTTGTTGTTACTAGCCCCCATTGTGTAATCTTCCCTGGGTTTTGTTTCCAGCCCTAAGCATAGGGCAACACAACAATAGGCACTAATGTCTCATGATCTCTGAATCACAATCACAACAGAGATCATTCATGTAATATTTATTCTTTGAAATAATAAAATTCAAGTATTTAGAAGGATATAACTCAACCAAAATTTCATAAAAATGTGTTTTTATTTATTATCATTAATAAGTGTTAAATAGGTTCTAATACATGATTTATTTTATTTCTTGAGAACCATTTAAGTAGTTTTGATTTTTTATTGCAGTCAAGTCATCTGTAATTACTAGAAGCTTAATTTTATTTTCACTACTTTTGCATTATCTTTTGAGATTTTAATGCCTCTTAATGAGTCAGTCAAAGATGCATAAGATTAGTTTTATTCAAGACATCTAGAAGATCAACAAGCCAAAATGAAATGTATCCCTTATTATAACACTGTTTTTCTTTTTAAGATCATAGCTGTCAATTTTAAAGCAGTTTGCCTAGTAATTTAATCAATGCGTGACTTTAGCTGCCTTCACAAGATAATCTATTTAGATTCTTCCCAATTCTGATCTAATGATGCTAGGCGATATATTTTTGGAATCTGTAATATAGTTCTACATAAATATAACAGATGTCTCTCAAGAGTTTCAAAATTGTTAGTATATCAGACTTCACTATCATATAATGCAATTTTGCTTCAATCACACTTAACATAGGTAATACAGAAGACCTGCCATACTGGGAGTTGAACTTCTGTAGGGCATTTTTGTTTAATTTTTGTTCAACATACATTAAATAAGTATGACTTTTAATATTATATAAAAATAATATCCTAAATAGCAGAATGTCTTTACTACTTCAATTGTATTATTATGCTATAATTATACAACACTATACCACCTCTCTCTAAGGCTCTTGAATGCATTGTAGCTGACCACTTACTGAATATCTTGACAAACATAAGATCCAATGGGCCCAACAACCTGGGTTCAGAAAAGGGCATAGCACCACCTTGGCCCTTATGCAATTCACTGGTTCTATACACAGCTCCCTGGACCATGGTCAATTAGTTGGTGCTCCTTCATCGACTTGACAAAAGCATTCGACACAGTCCATTATCCTCAACCATTGAAACAACTACTCAATGCAGGGCTCTCCTCTGACTCCACTGCCTGGTTTAAAAGTTATCTGGACAACCACACTCAACAAGTCAAAATTGGTGATGTCCTCTCCGACTCAAGATCTGCTCACTCTGGGGTTCCTCAAGGGTCCATTCTGCGCCAACTCCTATTTAGTCTCTTTCTAAACAGTCTCCCAAGCTCTTGCCATGAACAAATTGAACAAATCATCATCATCATCATCAAATCTTTATTTATTCAATGAACATCATTGAGCAAGGCTCATTTACAAGATGGACCTGATAAGGTCAAGGTTCAATAGTTGATACACAACAGATACATCATACACTTATATAAGACAATTATACATACAGGGAAAATAACGTTTATAAACACAGTGATGTACAGTAAATTCAAATGATAAAAAACAGTTACAGGAAAGTTAAGCTAATATTTACAGTATGTACAGTATATACATATCCCAGTTGGGGGGCATGGCAGACACTCAACATAATGTAATACTAGGATGGTGAAGGTATTATTGGGTGCCATAAGATGGGGTGTCTGTCTGGAAGGAATATGCCATATATGGTTTGGATGGGAGATTTGTGAGATGACAATGCTAGCTCTAGTGGTAGCAATTGCATTTCTCTTTGAAGAAGACTGTACAGTGCTGTTTAAAGGATGCAAACGGAATGACATTGGACAGTTTTAGGGGATTTTGTAGGGTGTTCCATGCTATAGCTAGAGAATAGCTGATTGCTGCCCTCCCTAGCCTGGTGTTGAATTTGGGCAATTTGAGCAGGATGATGTTGTTGCTTCTTAGGGCATAGGAGCTAGGAGAGGTCTGGGTGAAGCAGTCCAGGATATAGTTTGAAAGTTTTTGACAACGCTCTGTAAATCCATAGTGCTGCATTTCTGTTCCTTCTGAGGTGAAGGAAACCCACCCAATTGCAGCATAAAGAGAGCAATGATGAGTATTAGATGGCAGATCTGTAATGAACCTTATTGCTCTATGATATAAGGTATCCAACTTGTGATGGTAGGAGATGGGGCAGTGACTATAAAGGAAGTCTGCATAGTCAACAACTGATAGAAAAATGGCCTGGACTAACCTCATCTTTGTGTCTCTGTTTAGGAAGGGTTTTAATCTATAGAGAGGCCAAGCCTTTGGAAAGCTTTTAACAGTTCTTCTAAATGATGAGTGAAGTCAAGTCTGTTGTCAATCCACACACCTAGGTATCTGAAGTTTTCTACATACTCCAGATTTTCTCCAAGTATAGTGCATAGCTGGGGAGAATGATTGGAGAGGATGTGCTGGTGAGCTTTGATTTGTGAACATCATTGCTTTAGTTTTCTTTGCATTTAACAGAAGCTTTTCTCGAGTAACTGATATTGTAGCAAGAAGAATTCTGTTTGTAGGAGTTCACAAGCAGCTGCAGGCGAAGGGTTGCTAACATACAGAACAGTGTCATCAGCAAAGAGGTGTACAGAGGAATTGGTAAGGGTTGAATCAATGTTATTTATATAAATGGCAAAAGGATAGGACCAGAATAGAACCTTGGGGACTCCTCTTGACAGTGGTTTTAATGGGGATAGGTCACCTTCAGCTTTTACCTGCTGTGACCTACTGGTGAGATAGCATCTGAACCACTTAAGGAGGATGGATCTAGGCCAATGGAGTACAGAGATGAAAGTAGTAGCTCGTGGTCCACAGTATCGATGCTTTGCTCAGGTCCAGGAATACTGCACAGACATTATTCTTTTATCTAATTCGGATTGCCAGTCATTTGTGACCTTGGCTAGTGCAGTGATATTGCTATGCTTGGCCCTGAATCCAGATTGAGCTGGGTTTAGGAGGTTAGCATTGTCAAGATACTCCTTAACTGATTACTCACTAATTTCTCCAGCATCTTGGATAGCACTGGTAGAATGGAAATGGTCATGTAATTATTAAGATCCATAGGGTCCCCTGATTTTAGAAGGAACCACTTGAGCTGTCTTCCACAGTGTGGGAATAGAGCCAGAGTTTAGGGATAGGTTAAAGAGGTGTGTTAGGGGACTGCAAGTACATGGCATGCAATCTTTAGAAAGTAGGGGTCAGAGAGTCTGCCCTGCGCTTTTTGGTATCCAGTTGCCATAATAGATCCTCTACTTGTTTCAACAGTATAGATTTGAAGCTGAAGGAAGAGTCAACTCTCTGATCACCAGTGTAATGGGAGCTTAATTGTTCCCTCAGCAGGTTAGCTGGAGAGGTGTCAAAGGCAAGGCCAGCCATTGTGAAGTGGTTATTGAAGGCGTCCAGAATTTCCATTTTGCCAGTGATAGGGCCATAACTGTTGTGTAATTGAGTTGGAAGGGGGTGTTAGCATCCTGCCCACCATACCCTTGATGGTGCCCCAAAACCTAGCAGGATTATGGTAGGAAGAGTCAAGTTCGGCCAAGTAGAAGGCAGCCTTTGCATCCCTAACTTTCTTGGTGCATTTATTCCTGGCTTTCCTAAAGATCATCCAGTCATTTGCATTCTTGGTTTTCTTGCCATTTTCCAGAGTTTGTCTCTCTTCAGCAGTGCAGCTTTGAGGTCAGCTGTAAACCAACGACAGGATTTGTTTTTATTCGAATACTAGAGATTGGGGCATGGGTGTTAAGGGCATTTATTATAATATTATTTAGCACCTGCTGAGCTTTTTCAACAGAATGGGCAAGATAAAACTCTTGCCAGTGTGGAGAGTAAGCTAGATCATGCAAATATCCTTCAATATTCATGTTTTCTTGGATCTCCTCATGAGGAATTTTGCAGGGCTTGTTGTTATGCTGGTGGATCTTACCCTGTGATGGGGCAGTGATCACTTATATCACAGAAAGCACTCAAGCGTGTGTGAATAGATGTGGTTTATTCACTAACATGATATCAAGTAGTGTGCTGTTATTACTATTCCTTGCATTAATTCTTGTTGGTTCATTAATTAGCTGTGTGAACCCATATGTATCACAGAATGATACCAGAGGTGCAGCTTCCTGAGTAAGCCAGTTGAAATTCAGGTCACCTAGAATAATGACTTCTTCAGCGCTGGGTTTGAGCAGGTTCCCCAGATGGGATAAGAGCTTGTGTTCAGCAGAGGGGTCTGTAGCAACCAAATAGCTGAAAAGCTGCTGTATTGGGGAGAGAGACTACTCTACTCTCTCCTACTCTATACAGATGATGCCGTAATTTACACAACTCACCCAGACCCTATATCCCTTGAGAACCAGCTACAACTCAGATTTGCCTCAGTAGAGAAATGGTTTAGTCATCACGCAATTTTTGCTTCAGTAGCTCTTAACATAGGTAATACAGAAGACCTGCCATACTGGGAGTTGAACCTCAGTAGGGCATTTTTGATTGTTTAATTTTTTTCAACATACATTAAATGAATATTACTTTTAAAGGAGAAGACTCCTGTATATGTATGATTTGGATATATCTGATGTATTTATTATACATTACATCAAGTACTGTATACATGTCAATAAGAGATCAGCCATTTCTTCTGTTGCAACACATATCTAGAGTTTGAGGCTCTGACACAAGGTAGTAATATGTCAAGCAAGCCTCCATTTACATGCAAATGAGTCACTTATAATACAGCCCTCCATCCCTTGATGTCTCTGCAGCAACAGTGCAGAACAAAACATAAAGGGTATCAATGCTGTCTAGCCTGATTTTAGTTTAAGTTTGCAATGGCTTAAGACAGTTCTGTCATGCAACTCACACAGGGAGTGGTACTGTAGCATAATACTGCAAATGTAGAGCAAATAATACATCTAAGTTTATTTCATTCACATGAAACTAAAGCTGTTTCTCTGTACAGCTTATTTCTCTGTCAGACAGTTGTAACATGTTGTAGAAAGCAGTAAACTGAATCAGTCAATCAACCAATCGAGCAGTCAATCAGTCACTCTGTATTGAATAATGTGAGCACCCTTAAGAAGATTTGTTACAAGATGAGCCTGGGCAGTTTACCAAAGGATCACACAATACTGACTTACATATTCCCTTTCAGCAGCCTGAAAATGGAAAGCTAGATCATTTACTTTATAAAGTGTATTCTTTTACATTTCAAATGCTCCTTAAATCTGAGTTTCTGACTGGAAATACCAAGACAGAATGCATATGATATGGAAGGGTGAGCTAAGCAAATACAGAGCACTACAAACAGAGACTGATTAGTTTCTTTGCCTACAACAGCTGAGGTGTAGCATCTGATTAGTGAGGGACATCCTACTTCAAATGCTGGCATTACAAAGCTGGGGCTGCCACAGCTTATCCTTAGTACCTTGAAAGTGAAGTGCTGTAGCTCTCACATCACTGCTAATGATTTATAATGGGAATTGGGGCACTTTTAAAGTCATGGACCTGTGGGGCCATCACAGTTTCTAAGGAGGTTAGGGGAACTTCTTAAGGGTTAGAGAGTAAGGGACTGTAGTAGGATTTGAACCACAGTCCCCAGTGCTTGTGACATGCTTTCCTGGTAACCTAATCCTTGCCATAGCTGAATTCTTTATTGCCTTACAGCAGCCATCCAAATACTGACTGCCTAGTTAAAAGGAAAGGGGCCTGTTTGCAAGATTGTTTCTCACTGCTGGTGTCAATAAAACAGAGAATGTTAACACACACACACACACATAATACAACAGCTGCATAATACCACTTAAAACTCTTGTTGTACCAGAGTCATTTATTGAGTAAACTGTTTTGCTAACAGAAACAGTAACACAACACATACAGGCACTTCCTTATATGAATACTACATATATACCTCAAATCAGTGCTGCAGCACACTCACATAGTCCTACTCCTATTAGACCTGCACTTCAGGATGTGCACAACACTTAAAGGGTTCCTCCATTACTCAAGTGGGGAACCAAACATTGTGGTTTGGTCTGCTGGTGGAACTACATTTAGTGCAGCATCATTATCTGTTGCTCTGATGACATCATCCTCCAGCAACACTGATGGTAAAATGGAGGACAAACACATTGATAACTATTGGGGCTGTATATTTTTATTTATAATCTAGATTTGGACAGCAATATGACTCCTGACAACTGGAGGAGGTACACAACAGTTACACATAAGGAGTTGGGAAAATATTGGTGTGGAACTATGGAGACTTCTCCTTTAATATTATATGAAAAATGATATCCTAAATAGCAGAATGTCTTTACTACTTCAATTATATTATTATTCAATAATTATGCAACAGTATACCACCTCTCTCTCTAAGGCTCTTGAATGCAATGTAGCTGACCACTTACTAAATATCTTGACAAACATAAGATCCAATGTGCCCAACAACCTGGGTTCAGAAAAGAGCATAGAACCACCTTGGCCCTTATGGAATTCACTGGTTCTATACACAGTTCTGTGGACCATGGTCAATTAGTTTGTGCTTCCTACATCGGCTGACAAAAGCATTCGACACAGTCCATCACTCTCTACTATTGAAACAACTACTTAATGCAGGCTCTCTGACTCCACTGCCTGGTTTAAAAGTTATCTGGACAACCGCACTCAACAAGTCAAAATTGGCGTTGTTCTCTCTGACTCAAGATCTATTCACTCTGGGGTTCCTCAAGGGTCCACTCTGGCCTACTCCTGTTTAGTCTCTTTCTAAACAGTCTCCCAAAGCTCCTGCCCTGAACAAATCCTACTCTATGCAGATGATGCGAAATCTACACAACTCACCCGGAGCCTATATCCCTTGAGATCCAACTACAATTCGGATTTGCCCTGGTAGAGAAATGGTTTACTCATCACAAGTTGATACTAAACAATAAAAAAACTAAGCTTATGCTCTTCAGCAGCTCCCATAACAAGCACAGGCAACAGCCTCTGACTATTACTAACTGCAATGGTACTGCCCTCAAACAGGTACAATTCTTTAAGTATCTTGGAGTCCCCATAGACAGCAAAGAATCATATGAGGTGCATATAGATAACATTGCTAAAGCTGTAAATATTCGTATTGGTTTACTCTACAGACACAAGTGATCTCTGACCCCTGAAGCCTTAAGGATAGCTGCATAGAGCTCTGTTATTTCTATAATTGACCATGGACTGATCATCTATGGCTGTGCAACTGAAACTCTCCTCTGGCGTGTCTCAATGCCCTTGACAAGGCATGTGTATCGACTCAGGAGACCACCACCTCACCCACACGTGTGACCTCTATTCCTAACCAGCTGGATACAGCTTAAAATCGCATCAAATACCAAATGTGCCTGATGGCCTGAAAATAACCTTAGGCCTCTTGCCACCTGGAGTACAAGATCTTCTCAGCCCCCTCATAATCCATGCCACCCAGGTTCTGAATTTCAGCTCCTACAGGTCCCTCATTGCTGAACTACCAGGGGCAAAGATCATTTCTCTCTGAGGCCTCGCTCTGGATGAATGCTTTCAACAGTGACACCTCCACCAAAACTAAGCTTTGCCAAATCAAATCTAAACTGGTCACTACTCTCTACAGCTAGCACTTGTGTCTGTCTCCTTAACCATGTTTTCCCAAATCTCAACCTTAGCACTCAACGTCTTTCATATTAACCTAGCACTCTTACCCTCCTCTGCATCCCCAGCTCCCTCCCTTCCTACCCTCACCTTGTCCCACCTCTCTGCACATCCTACTCTCCCACCCCTGTCTCTTACTCTTCCAAGCCCACCCTCCCACACCCTTCCTATACCCTGTTTGTCTTGACAAAGTCTGCTGATCGATATCAATGTAATGTATGCATTTTCATGAGCCTGAATCTGATTAGCATAATGTGTCTCTGTTGTTTCGTTGACTGTCCATTATGATTTTGTGTCTATTATAATTTTTGTACCTCCTATTTACACTTTATTGTACTGTACTCTACTGTTCTGTTTAATCTGTTGCCCTTTCTACTGATGTGGAACCTTTGTAAAAGAGCTCTAATCTCAAATGTATATGCAATCTGACACTTAAATAAAAAATATATATCTATTTTCTAAGTTGTCTTGTTTGTTAGTTTACCAATAGTAATAATTTTGTTTCAGATATTAATTACCATTTGATTCCTTATAGAATATTTTTGCAACACCTGCAGATATTTTTTAAGTCGATAGGCAAGATTGAAATTAGAGCTAAATCATCTGCATAAAGCAATAAGGGACAGACACACCATTAACTGTTAGGAGTGTGTATTAATTTTTATAAATAGATCCAGTAAATCATTTATAAACAAATTAAAAAAATGGTGCTAGGATACAGCCTTGTTAACTCACAAGTTAGAAACAAAAGGCTCAGTTAAGTTCCCATGCAAATTATACAGTAGTTTTAGTGCAATTATCGGTAAACAGATTCATTATAATTCTTAACATTGTTGGATAGATATGTGACTTATATAATTTTCCACAACAGGTTTCTATTGATTTTATCAAAAACCACTTTAAAATTGATAAAGGCGATATAAAGCATATAGGACACAAAGCACATTTTCTGGAGCTGGAAGGACACTACTTTCTTCAACTGTGAGCTGTGAGAAATTCTATATTGCACTTGATATATCTGCAACAAACGTCACTTTTGCTTAATTCTGTGGAGGTGAAACTAACCACCCTTAGTTATGCTTTTTATTCACATTTATTTAGTGTTTAACCAAGAAGGGCTTGTAAACTCTGTTTATCTTGTTAGTAACTTCAGAAGGATTTAAATACTGCATTTGGGTAGGTCCTTGGCGGTAGCTAGATTGTCTACTAGGATTTGCTGACAGTTAAACTATTTTCAAATGAATTACAGTTGGCTGAGGAGTTGAAAAAGAAACTTGCAAACTCTGCTTATCTTGGAAGTAACCTCATAAGTGTTTGAATACTGCATTCTGGTTGTCCCTTGGGGTAGCTGAATTGACTACTAGGTTTTGGGACAGAAACTATTTTTAAATAATTTACTGGTGCGTAGGAGTTTGTCATAGTTAAACTCTTTTAACAGAGTTACTGGGGTTAAGGAGTGGTCACAGAAAAATCTGCAGTCGAAACAGGAAAAGACAGACTTTCAAGCAACAGAGGGTGGTGGATCAAGGTTTACGTTTGTTTGTTACAATTCTTAAGATTTTCAGTGCAGGAAGAGTTTAAAGCACAGCTGACTTATTTTGGGACTGACAGCTCTGGAGCACAAACCACCAGGCCTGTTTTGGGGCTGGGAAGGTTTCTGTGTCTGACTTGGATGTGTGGATTTTCTCTGTTTGATTAGCAGGGTATTTCTCTATCAAATTGTTGTGTAGGGCATCTTGCTGACAGGAAGGAACTCTGCAGCAGTGGGTCAGAGCTTTAGCTGATTGTTTTGTGAGGGCACAGTTTAGGCCCAACCTCTTCCCACCCTCACCCCACCCACCCCTGGAAATAGTTCCTTTATACCTGGGATTCTGACATCATTTCCTCAAGAGTGCAAGGTGCATCTCACTGTCATATCCTCTCTAGCACACTGCACTGACAATATAAGCATACACATGGTATATTATAAATATATATTTCTATATTACAAACCAATCACACACACAAAAAAAAAAAAATGTGGGAGTAGTGCAATGTAATGGCTGTGGGGCAGCAGTCTTCCGGGAGTCTTTCTGGAGGCTGAGATGCTGCCCTATTTGCAGACAACTCTCTGCCCTGAGGAGGAAGTTGCCCGTCTTCATGCCACACTGGACAGTAGTGCAGGGGACCTTCCCCAGGCCACAGTGGACAGTAGGAAGGGAACCGCCCCCATCCAGGGAGCACCACAGCCACCACCACTACCTCAGAGGTTGCGAGAAAACACAGCAGTTGGACCACAGTGGGCTCAGGAAGGGTGAGGATGGTGGAACGAGGCACACCCAGTCAGTTGTTCCACTCCACAATCCTTACACCATTCTGGGGAGCATAGCTCCCCTATGGATCACCCACAGAGGAGACTAAGGAGGCTGAGGACAGCTGTCAAAGGGAGGCCCACAGGAAGGAGGCAGAGGACACCACAAGGAAAGGAAGCAGCTCCTGGTGGGGACTCAATTATTAGGGGATAGAACTGGGAGGAGCTGGGAAAACTGAAGTAAGGTGCCTGCCTGGTGCCATGGCTAGGAGGGACAGGAAGCATCCTCAGGATCACGACAACAGCTGCAAGGGAGTCTGAGCTGGACGTAAGTTGTCCACCTAGGGACAAAAGACTTGGCCTATCATGAGGTTAGAGCAGTGCAGGAGGACATTGCAGAGTTGGGGAGGGGCCTAAGACAAGTAGCACACACAGCATCCTTCTCTGAGGTGCTGCCTGTCAAAGGCATGGGGAAGTGAGGGAATTGGCACCATGCAGTTTAATGAATGGTTGAAAAATGGTGTGGAGCACAGGGTTTGGCTTCATTGGAGACTGGGGTTCCACCTGGAGGACACCAGCCTATAATGGCAGGATGGTCTGCATCTGTCCAGGAAGGGAACAAGTCTTTTGAGCAATCGGTTTAAATGCTTCATTGGCAAGCTTTTAAACTAGTCAAAGGAGGCACTGACAAGCAGCAGAAAAATCCCAGCCTCTCCCTACAAAACAGGGTACTAAATGAGAAAAGACCAGGGTAGAAACGGTCAGTCGGGGATGCTGCAACAGAAGGTAAAGCCATCAAAAATGGAGAGCAATGAGTACCAATACCCGTAGTCTAGGTAACAAGCTTCCTGAATTAGTGGCCTTGATGGAGGAGGAACATCTGGATATCGTGGCAGTCACAGAAACATGGTACACACAAAACCATGACTGGGACATAAACATACCAGGATACACTATCTACAGGAGGGAGAGAGGGTAAAAGAGGAGGAGTAGTTCTTTACATAATGGAAGGAATAAAGCAACAGAACAAAAGGGAAACAGGGAGGAGAAGAAGCACTGTGGGTAAATTTGGAGACAAGGCAATGGCACCACAATCCATGGGGTTGTATACAGACCCCTTCTCAGAGGGAGGAAATGGACAAGGAAATGATAGAAAGTATACTTAGAATGGCAGAAAAGGGAGATATTGCTGATGGGTGATCTGAATATGCCAGATGTTAACTGGAGTGCAGTTGCAGCTGCCACTCGAAGAGTGCAGTTATTCTAGATGCCCTACAGGGGCATGCCTTAGACAACTAGTACTGGAGCCCACTCGAGAAGGAGCAATATTAGACTTGATACTCTCAAATGGAGATGGAGAGAGGATCACAGATGTAGAAGTGGGTAGCCATCTGGGAACTAACGACCATCGAACAGTATGGTTCACAATAAACACAGCAATAGAGTCAAGCCATACAAACACAAAAGTACTGGACTTTAGGAGGCTGACATTGCCAAAATAGGGGCGTGTCTAAGGAATGCACTAGCAAATGGACAGGAAGGAGGGTGGAAGAACAATGGGAATAATAAAAACTGCCATCACAGAGGTAACAAGCCTTTGTGTGAAGCAAATAAACAAAACAAGACGATGTAAGAAACCACTATGGTCTCAAAGGAGAGTGAAGGTTCAAGAGAAAAAAAGCATTCAGGAAGTACAAGAATCATGAAGGAGCAGGACAGAGAACTGTATCAATTAAAGCAAAAGGAGGCTGGGAAGGCAGTCAGAACAGCAAAGGCCCAAACTGAGGAAAGATAGCCAACTCAGTTAAGAAGGGGATAAAACCTTTTATAGGTACATCAGGCGAAGGAAGACCAAGGGAGGGATAGTGAGGCTGAATAAAGGGAGGGAGGGTGGGCAGAGGTGACTGTGAAAGCAGAGATACTAAACAAATATTTTGGCTCAGTATTTACAAAGGAAGAGGGAGGTATATAAAACAAACAGTAGTAACACTCTGGATACAGAAGTTGATACCAGCCCATTTACAGAAGAAAGGGTTCTGAAAGAACTCTTAAAACTGAAAGGTGGACAAAGCAATGGGGCCTGATGGATTCATCCCAGAATTCTAAAAGAACTAAGGGTAGAACTAGTGACACCACTGACTACCCTTTTAACAAATCAAGGGAGGATGGGGTGGTACCCGAGGACTGGAGGAGGGCAGATGTGATTCCCCTTCATAAAAGTGGGAGCAAGGCAGAAGCAGGAAACTATAGACCTGTTAGTTTAACCTCAGTGATAGGAAAATGATGGAATCACTTCTAAAGGAAAGAACTGTCAAGTATCTAGAGGCCAGAGGGCACAGGACCCTAGGCAGCATGGATTCTCAGCGGAAGGTTATGCCAGACAGATCTGATAGATTTGTTTGACTGGGTAAACAAAGTAGTAGATCTGGGAGGGCTGTGGACATGGTCTACCTAGACTTTAGCAAGGCATTTGACACAGTCCCACACAAAAGATTAATATACAAGTTAGCCAGCCTGGGAGTGGGTCCCAAGATGACAGCCTGGGTAAAGAATTGGCTGGAGAATAGGACACAGAGAGTAATAGTAAATGGAGTCCACTCAGAAGAAAGGAGGGTTACTAGTGGGGTACCGCAGGAGTTCAGTATGAGGACGGTCCTCTTCAATGTCTTTATAAGCGACATTGCAGAAGGACTGGAAGGAAAATATGTCTCTTTGCAGATGACACTAAGATCTGCAACAGAGTTGATGCACAGGGTGGGGTGGAAAGGATGAGAAGGGACATGGCAAGGTTAGAGGAATGGTCAAATGTATGGCAGCTTAGATTCAATGCTAAGAAGTGCAACGTAATGCACCTGGGAAACAAAACCCAGGGAAGAGTACACAATGGGGGTGAGATACTAACAACAACAAAATGGAAAGGGACCTGGGGTAGTCATATCAGATGACCTAAAGATGGGCAAGCAATGTGAGAGGGCAGCAAGGAGGGCTGGGGATACTGAGATGCATAGAGAGGCATCACCAGTAGAAAACAGGAAGTTATTATCCTCTGTACAGACAGCTGGTGAGACTCCATCTGAGTACTGTGTACAGTTCTGGAGACCCAGTCTCCCGCAAAGACATAGACAGGATGGAAGCTGTCCAGGAGAGCAACTAAAATGGTGCAGGGTCTGCAGGAAGACATATGAAGAGAGACTTAAGGAGCTTAATATGTATAGCCTCGAGGAAAGGAGGGAGAGGACATGATAGAAACTTTCAAGTACCTCAAGGAATCAACAAAGTCCAAGAGGGTAGTATCTTTCAAAAAAGGTGTGCAAGAACAAGGCACAATTTGAAGATGGGGGCGCTCAGAGTAATTTAAGAGAGTAATTTTTCACAGAGAGGGTTGTGGATGCATGTAACGGCCTTCTGGAGGAGGTTGAGGAGTCAAAATCAGTGGTGGAATTCAAGCATGCATGGGATAGTCATAAGGCAATTCTGGGGGTGGGGGTAGGAAGAAGTAGGCTGCTGGTTAACTAGGATCTGCAGCTTATCCAGTAGAGAGGAAATGGGCAGACTGGGTGGGCCAAGCGGTCCTTATCTGCCGTCAAATTCTATGTTTCTATGTTTCCATAAATAGGAATCTTTTATTAATATAATATTTCTCAAAGATATGATGTAAAACAAATATCTGGTCAATGGTTGGAAACATCTTCTGAAATCAAGCTTGAAATCTATTTAATAAATTTGTATCTTTCAACCATTTATCCAACCTATGTAAAACAGTTTTAGTGAAAATGTTGCTTATACAATCTGTTAGGCTTATTGGCCTATAAGTTTCAGATTCATGATAGTTGATCGACAAATTATTTGTCGACTGGCGTTCAACAACTCCCTTATGTCAACCACATTTGTAGTCGGCATGAAGAGTCACAGAACAATGTTTTACAACAACCTGGCACTGTTGTTGCTGTACTGTCGAAAAGTCATGGTAGCATTGGCATATCATAATTTTCTAGGAATGTTAAGCTACCTTTTTATGTATTTGGATAATAATATTGCCGTTCCAACTTTCCAGGACATAGTTTTCCATAATCAATTTATTGAACAAAATAACCAAGTTACTCCACCAAGTGATTTCAACCTTGTATATTCCTGCAGGAATCACATCTGGACCAAGTGCCTTATTGGATTTCATACTTTTAATTGCTTTTCAATTTCTGATAGCGTTATATTTATAGGAACAAAAATATTTTTCTGGTAGGGAGAATCTCGAGTTTTCTGAATCCTCACTAAAGAAAATGTTTTGATACTATTCAATCCAACTTAAGGAGATACATACACATCAATATTTGGACTACAACCACCTACTCCTTTTGCAACACACTGCCAAATTTTTGTCATTTTTGATCTAACTACATCCAACAGCTTTTCCCAGTTCTTCATTTTGTACATGTATTGTTTATTTCTTATAAATGTTTATATTCTTTTCTGATTTTATTAATGTATTTGTGACCTCTGTAGTTGGTTGTTCCTTACTTTCCTTATTATTTTATATAAATGTGATTTTAATTTTTGCATTCTTTGTCGAACCATGTTTCTAGAAAACGTTTTTGTGTGGAGTATTGATTATTGGAATTATTTGTTGAACTACAGTATCTCATAAATTTGATTAATTACTGTGCTAGCTTGATGCTGTTCAGAGAACATATATAGGCTTAATTGAGTTTCCCCAATGTATAATATGTTTACTTATTTCATAGTCTATCTTACTGGATATTGTTATTCTTTTTGGTTGCGTACTTCAATATTAGGCAAACAAATAAATTCTTATCTTACTACACCTTGTATTTTGATATCTTTATTTACTGTAAGAGAAGCCGGAGAGGATAATGATAGCTCTCTGGTCTCAAGATAACAATCATTTCTTTACAATTAACTAATTGCCATGAAAACATCAAATAAAGTCTACAGTACAAGCACCTACCCTGCCATCAATGTAAAATAATTGGAATTATGTCTACCATTCAGTCAAAATACCTGCTGCACTCGGGTCTCTATTTCTCGTGCTTAGTAATTATCTGTTAATCTGTGTCAATTTAATGGTAAGATGAATTCGTTCAGTAGTTTTATTTTTTTTTTTTGTACATTCTATTTTTGCTCTCACACAGATGGCTGGGAGAACTTAACCCTTATCTGCCAGTTCTGCAAATGCTCAATGATTCTCTTAGCCAGCCTCAGCCACTGCCGAAGGACGGAGAGGACCATAGCTTACCCCACAGGCGCCCCCTCAGAAGGAGGTGAACTGGGAAATGACAGCTTCACCCTTGACCCCCACCCTGACATACAATGGGATTTATTTGGCCTTGTGGATGATTGTCCATTGGCAGAGCCATGCTGCTCATCATGAGGGTTTTCCTTTCGGGATCCCTTACGTCATGGATATGCAATGATGTCCAGTGCACACTAAGCTCCTGTCCTCACCCACAGGATGCCCACAGCCACCACTCTCATTGCCAGGTGCCCCATGAGTACTGCTCCTTCAGACTCCACTGGGATCGCTGGTACAGGGGCACATATCCCAACACTCCACAGGCGAGAAGGGCAATCCTCAGGACACTCAAGCCTCTCCTCCTCTGCCGAACCTGCGACCTCAGTCCGTTCCCAAACCTGGGTCATGGGTGAGGAGCAAGGATGTTGCACTCAGTGCTTCAATCCTCAGCGCCACCAGGCCAGCAATTTTATTTCTTTTAACTATTAAGTTTTCAACATCGATAATACAACTTATCTCAATTACAAGACCCACTATGATTTCATAGCGACAGCATAACTGCACCATTCAACATTTTCTTTTTACTTTTTACTCACAGCTGTTCCCATTTCATTCAGCATCTCTTCATCCGTCACAATCTGGGCAAGTCACCACAATAGTTTCCCTCAAACAGAAGCTCCTTCTGTGGTTTGAAGTGACAAATTATCTTTTTTTTAGTGTCATTACACAAGCATATGGTAGCACAAGGCTCAGGGCACTTTCAACAGTTCTCCTGTCTCCATTCATTCACTCCATAGCAACAATAACCTTCCTTTAGTAGGCACAAGAGTCAGAAAACTTTTGTTTTCTCAAATATGTTCCTTCAACAATGTCTGCATTACAGTCATTACTGGTGGCACTTCTTGGTCTTTAACCTTAGGTGGCCATCGATGGGTATACTCATCCTTCAGCAGTACTGTGCGGCTGCGGAAGGTATACCTGGTTTGCAAAGCATACATTTTTCCACTTTGCCCTACAGGATTACAAATTACATGTTCACTCTTATGATATGATTTTTTAGACCGTTTTTCACTCTACTCATATACAAATGGTGTTTTCAGGGTACAGCTTTAGTAATAATCACTCTTCAGTTCAATTTTATTTTACCATGATAACACCATTCAAGCGGCTCATTACAAGGATGTCCTGGAAGGACACACAAATACACATATATAACTTTAGAGCATTACAATGATAGCGACGAATACAAGGGAAGAAATAAACAACTGTAGTCTGAAAAAGCAGAATACAAGCATAATAACAGTGGTAGGGATACACAATAATAAACTAAAACTGCTAGTCTAAAATACAAGAATATAAGGACTAGATACAAATCAAAACACGGGTTAACTGATTCAGCAGCAGGGAATACCAAGAGAGGGAAATAAAGGGAGATGGAAGGGATGGAAAACTAGACACCAAGGAGGAGGTAGAAGGAGCGAAAAAGTGCCTGAGAAAGGAGGGAGTTGGTTAAAGTATAATGTGTTAAGGGAATGAAGGCTTGTGGGAGAAATGGATTGAAGGATGACACAAGGGGTAAGATAATACAGGTTAAGGAATGGTGGGCAGTAGGAGGGAGGATAGGTTGATGGACTATTGTCATATATAAAAGAAAAAAGCAGCTTATCAGAAATGTAATATTTTCCCCTCAGAACCAGCATAACATAATCACATGGCAGCTACTGTTTGATTTGATTCTACAGTCAGCTACCTCATCTGAGACTTCCTGAACGACTGTGGATATCCCTCATAAATACCACTGAAATGCACACTTTCCTTCTGCTTCAGTGTGCCACTGTAACTAAAAGCTTTCATTTGCCAGTGGCGTCTCTTTGCAAGTCTGAGATGAGCTCCATTTCAAACAACACGAAGTCTTGCTATATTATGACATATGCAGTGAGTCCCAACCTTCGAACTGCTCCGGAGGTGAAAGAGTCAACTTTCCATGCCAGGCATGGAACTTTGAGCTCGAGCTCAGTTGAAAACTCTGTCTGTTGTTCTTCAAACTCAAACTGTCAGATTCTTTACTCCGCCTCACTGAACAGTCGCTCGGAGAATTTCTCCTTCTGCTCGGTTCATTTTGTCGGTTAAAGTATTAAGTTTTCAGTTTTTAACCAAATTTAAACCATAAGCTCTGTCTCTGGTATTTGTAAGTGCTAGATAGGTTTTACATTTACTTTCTGTGTGGAACTTGTAGCGGTTTATCGGTTCAGTTTGAACCGATCAGGTTGTTTAAATACATTAATCTGACTTTTTAGAGTGCGGTTCCTGGTTCAAACAACATGAAGTCTTGCTATATTATGACAATTGCAGTTTGTCCCACCATTAGAACTGCTCCGGAGGTGAAAGAGTTAACTCCATTCCATGAATGGAACTTGAAACACCGAGCTCTAAAGAAAGCTCTGTCTGTGTAGTTTCAAACCTGAACTGTCAGATTCTTTACTCCGCCTCTCACTGAACAGTCGCTCGAGATTTCTCCTACTGCTCAGTTCATTTCTCGGTTTAAACAGTGTTTTCCGGTTCGATTCAACCGAGAATAGTTTTATTTTAACCATCAAAACCGATCGGTTCAAGCTCTGTCTGTGGTATCATAAGTAATTCATATTTTAATTCTGTGTGGAACTTGTAAGTTTTATCGGTTCGGTTTTGAACCGATCAGCTAGGTTAAAACTTAAAGTTTTAAATTTGAGATTTTAGAGTGCGGTTCCGGTTCTTATCGGTTCTAAAAAAAGCGGATTTCATTCGTTTTTCCAATACCCGTGACACGGTTAGGAACCGATAAGGGTGTCTTGCCTGGCACTGCCGTTTAAAGGGCAAGTTTTCTGGTTAGGCTGGCATTATGTCAGAGAAACCCAAAGAAAACTGGGCCTACTTGGTTTCAACACTGTGATGTCTGTGGGAAGTCTTTGCCAAGGCTGACCCACACACACATGTGTTTATTGTCTGAGGGTTTGACCACCTCCAGTCAGACTGCCAGATTTGTAAGAATTTCCCTGCAGCCACCCTGGAAAGAGATTGGGCAGGCTCAGGGGCGAGGAACCAAAAAGTCCGCTGACCCGGATGGCCAGCCCGGTTCAGTTGGAATGCCCTCTGACCAGGGTGAGACTTCCTCGGGCAAGCGAAAGCTGGCTCGGATGAACCAGTTCAAGTAAAGAGAACAAGAAAGTCAGCAGGTTTGGAGCCCAAAATTCTTACTCCAACTGCTGCAGAGATAGCAAGAGCTATTCAGATTGTCCAGTCACTTTCTCCGGTTCCGTCCGAACCGCCACTATCTAGTAAAAGGTCGGTTCGGTCGGTTCCATCGGTTCAGGAATATGATGTTGAGGAGTTTTATGAGCCAGAGGAGGGAGGATGATTATGAACAGTATGAATGTGACTTAGAGGTCTGGGTGTGCCCATTGAACCGGACATCTCCCAGACAGACCTTTAGAATCTCCCCATGCTTTCTGGGTCCCCCTCTCATTTTATGTTTTACAAAAGTTGCTGAAACCTCCAGCTTCCTTTGGAGGAAGCTGTGGATGAACAAGAGGAGCCTGATTTTGTAGAAATGATGGATATACCAGAGTCTAGGAGGTTGTCTATTCCTTTGCATAAGTCATTTAGAAACAAACAATAAAATCTTAAAAACTCCTAATTCTGTGCCTCCTGTAGATAAACAGATGGACAGGAGGTACACACTGTCAGGTCCTGATACAGAATTCCTTTCTCAGCAATGCAGTCATGTTGGGGTAGTTCAGGCTGCAGCCTGTGATAAACTAATATTCCCTGGCTTCACATCCTCCTGACAAGGATTCCAGGAAGATTGATGCCATGGCAAAAAACAGTACATGGCAGCGTCCTTGGGACTCAGGCAAGCAAATTATATGGCTTATGTAGCAAGGTATCAGAAATCTAGATGGGATACTGTTATGGATTTAGCCAAACAAGCCCCAGGCCAGCTTGCTAGTGAGCTGGAGCAGGTGGCTGCCGATGGCATTGAGGCTTCTAAGGTGCAGTTTCATGCTGCTGTGGATTTTAATGATGTTTCCTCTAGAGTCATGGCCACATCTGTAGCTTTTACGTAGGTTGGCCTGGCTCAGGTATACTAGCTTGTCACAGGATACCCAGACTAAGGCTATGGATTTTCCTGGGGTGGGAAATTCTCTGTTTGGGAGCAGACAGAGAATTATATGAAGAAGATGGATGAATATAGGACTACCTATAAAAGTGCCCAAGCCGAGGGCGGCAAGCCACTCCTCAGAGGCACACCCCCAGGGTAAGGGTGAGCCTTTCCACATGCCTTTTACAAACCCAGGCCTCCTCTGCTTATGCTCAGAGGGGTTCTTCAGAGGCAGGCAGGGCAGGCAGGTCTGCTTCCACCCCTCAGCCTAAAGCACCTGCCAAGCAGGCACCCTGATGGGGTGCCCAGGGCCGTTCTCCTTTACCAGTAGGGGCAGGTTGGCTTACTTCAGTCAGAACTGGGTTTCTTTAACTTCAGACAAGTAGGTTCTGGAAGTAGTAAGCCAGGGTCTGGTTCTCAGCTTCAAAAGTTCCCAAAGATGAGGGAGTGGCAGGCGGGGTACAAGCACCCCTCAGCCTAAAGCCGCTGCCAAGCAGTCACCCTGATGGGGTGGCCAGGGTCGATTCTCCACTACCATTAGGGGCAGGCTGGCTTACTTTGCCCAGGACTGGAAGTCTCTAACATCAGACAAGTGGGTCCTGGAAGTAGTAAGCCAGGGACTAGTTCTCAGCTTCAAAAATTTCCAAAGATGAGAACCAGATCTTTCCACCTGCAAATCCAACAGAGGCACTTGCCCTAGAGGCAGAAGTTTCTACCCTCCTGGCTCTCAGAGATGTGGAAAGGGTTCCACCCTACACCAGGGCAAGGGTTGTACTCAGGTACTTCCTTACCCCAAAAGACAGGAGAATGGCGGCCCATCCTGGATCTCAGATACCTAAACAAGCACCTTTTAAAACCAAAATTCAAAATGGTGACTCTGGGAATTATTTTACCCTCTCTAAGGCCAGGGGACTGGCTAGCGTCCCTGGACCTCAAGGATACCTACTTCCATGTTCTCATCAGAAGCTCCCATCGAAAGTACCTCAGATTTGAAGGGCCATCACGAATGGTCACTGGATCCCCTAGTACTGGAGGTAGTATTTGCCAGATGGGGCACCCAGATAGATCTTTTGCAGCCCCAGACAATCACCAACTTCCCCTTTTTGCTGCAGGCCCCAGTGTTGGGCTCAGTCCCTCTGGATGCCTTCCTTCTCAGTTGGGAAGGAAGTTCTCTATGCCTCCCCTTCTGTTCAAGGTGCTAGTCAAAATCAGATCTCAACCCTGCAAGATAATCCTGATTGCTCCAGATTGGGCCAGACAGTCCTGGTACCCACTCCTTATGTCCTTAGCAGTCCACCTTCCCCTGTGTCTTCCCAGGAATCACAACCTGTTAACCTGTGCTCAGGGAGGTTTGGTACCGAACCTCAAATCTCTCAATCTCAAAGCCTGGCTCTTGAAAAGTTAGAGTTTGCTGACCTACACCTCTCCCAAGGCGTATTGGACATCCTGAAGGCTTCTAGGAAGCCTTCCACCAGAACTACTTATAATTCCAAATGGAAGAGATTTTCCACATGGTGTTCTGGAAAGCATATTTCCCCAGGATCTGCTGATTTACCCACAGTCCTGGATTATATAGTCCATTTAAATACTTTGGGGCTGAGACCAGCTACCTAAAAGTGCACCTGGCAGCCGTGTGTGCTTTCTTATCAGCAGATAAACCCTCTTCTCTTTCAGCTCATCCTGTATTCTCCAAGTTTTTCAAGGAGTTGCTTCACCAACCCTCCACTCAGGGATCCTGCCCTGCCTGGGATCTTAATATTTGCATTGCCCAGCTTATGCAACCCCTTTTGAGCACCTGTCTTCAGCAGAGCTTAAGTACTTGACTTGGAAAACTGTTCTTGGTAGCCATCACTTCTGCCAGACGCATAAGTGAATTACAAGCATTGCCAGTGGAGCCTGATTTTATCTCCTTTCATAGAGATAAGGTGGTCCTCAGGACTAACAGGAAGTTCTTGCCTAAGGTGGTTTCAGATTTCCACCTTAATCAATCTATGTCTCTCCTGTGTACTTCACTGATCATTCCTCCTCTGGCGAGAGAGACTGCACAGTTCAGATGTCAAAAGAGCCCTTAGTTACTACACACAACAAGAGTCACAGGTTTGACTCCTTCAGACTGTTCCTCACTTATGGTGAGGTTGGTAAAGGAAACCTGCCACTAAAGATCATTGCCAGGTGGATTGTCTCTTGTATCCAATTTTGCTATGAAAAACTGGGTAAAGTTCCTCCCTCAGGCCTGAGAGCTCACTCTACCAGAGGTACAGCTGCGTCTCTGGCTGCTACCAGGGACATCCCTATCCTAAAGATATGTCAAGCAGTTACTTGGAAAACGGTTCACACTTTTACCAAGCATTACTCCCTGGACATCCAGGCTAGGAGTGATGCTCGGTTTGTACCAGCTGTGCTTCAGAGCCTATTTCCTAAGTAGGTTCTGTCCCTCCTCCATGGAGGTACTGCTATATAGTCTGCACATGTCATAATATAGCAAAACTTCATGTTGTTTGAAGAAAAAATTACTCACCTTAGTAATGTTGTTTTCTAATGGAGTCTTGCTATATTATGACCTCCCCATACCCTCTCAGAACCTCTGCTTTTGGGATGTGGGTGGGCAGTGCAATGTTGGCATAGTAGATGCCCACCTTGTTTTCACCCATCCTTTTTGGGGTGACTGGGTGTTGTGTTTTAATTTTTTAGGTCTCCTGACTTGAGTCTTTGTTTTGGGACCAAAAAATGTGTTCTTATATTCAGTAGCCAGTTGGCTAGTGTGGGTTTACAGCTTCACACAGAACCTTAGTGAGTTTTGCTTGTAAAGATCTGACAATTTGAGTTTGAAGAACAACAGAGTTTTCAACTGAGCTCGAGCTCAAGTTCCATGCCTGGCATGGAAGTTAACTCTTTCACCTCTGGAGCAGTTCGAAGGTTGGGACTCACTGCATATGTCATAATATAGCAAGACTCCAATAGAAGAAACAACATTACTAAAGTAAGTAATTTTTCTTATCTCCTCCTCCACATCACAGAACCTCATTTGTTTATGGTGACATGTTTTGAGACTTATGCTAAGTGGCATGAAAACAACCACATGCAGTAGCATTTGATTCCGACCTGAATAAAAACAAAACAAATGAATACTCCAATAAATCCATCTGCTTGTCTGTAGTAATTCTGCTGCTTTCATTACTGTCTCTGTTTGCCCTCGTGTCTCTATGTGTTTACCTTCAACAAGGTCGGCTGCTTAGACGCACAAGCTGTCAAATGGAAGCTTATCTCAAGGGTGCTCAGGCATGAGCAGTTTGGAAATGATGTAAAGAGATTCAACCCAGGAAAGTGAAACACACTGATCTGTAGTCACTTATTATTATTGTGCCCTGAAGGTCGAATGCTGTTGAAGTGCTGTTGAAGAACTTTCCTCTACTACACTTGGACCCTTCAAAAGGAATCTCAAACTTTACCTCACCTCTACCACTCAATGTGACTGCTTTGTTGAACAGAGATCTCTCTAAACACCTCCCAGCTCACTCATGTCTCACAGCCCACCCTTTCCCAATCTCATTCCCTCTGGCACTGGGCCTTCTTTGTGACTCCTTTCCTGCTTCACATCTCCACTGGTACAAGACATTTTCCACCACCATCGGACAGTGGCCCATTAGCCTGCCAACTTCTGTCCTGCCCAGGCTGGAGAAGGAGGAGGAGAGACCCACCAGCTGAAGGGTTACCGGGTTACCCTGGGGTGGCTGCCATCTGACAACAGTGGGCAGGGGACAGTATGGGTTGAGAAGTGTCCTTGGCATGCCCAAAGGAGTGGCAAACATAGCAGCGTGCGGTGGAAAAAAGAAACAATACAAAAGAAAAGAAAACCCACAGCATGTGAATTTACTTAGGGATGACTTCCTGGAATTCTTATTGTTTAATAAACCAGAGGATACATCATGAGAAACAACCTGGGAGGCATTTTAATATTTTGCAAGAGGAAGGTTTACTAGTTTGGCATCTAGAGTTAAGAAACAAAACAAATTAAAATTCAGGAACAATTGGACATGCTGAAACAATTACAAAATCAGTTAGCTATTACTAATTCAGAGGTCTTATGGCGAAATTGGCCAAACACAAATTAGAATATAAGGAAATACTATGGGGAGGCAGACATTCAAATAAAGAAAACTAAAATAAATTATGGAACATCAGGTCATAAATCCTAAAATCTATTAGTTATGTGCCTTAAACAAAATAGTAATAAAAACTTAAGCGTAGCCTTAAAAATGAGGATACAGTTTCAATAGTTACAGAGCTCCAAAAATTAATAATCCCTTCTGTGGTCATTATGCTAACATATGGAAACATAATACAACCAATAATTCAGACAAAGACATAGATGACTTCTGAAACAACACTAATATCCCACGACTCTCCACTGAAAAAAGGCTTACTTAATCAACAAATAAGAATGAAGATATTCAGCAAGCCATTAAAGATTTAAGCAATAAACCATGACAGGGTGTTGGTGATGTTGGGTTTACCCACACCTGGCGTGGTTCAGTCAATGAGGCCGCAGCGAGTGACTCAAACCATCCAGGCGTGGTAAATCCCAGCATCACCAAAACCCTGGAGTGGTTTATTGCATAACAAATGGTCCACTTTATATTAGGTTAAAAAATAAAAAAAAGATATTGGTTTTTGTATTTTATGTCACTTTTATTTAGTTTCTTCTTGCACGACAAAAATTAGTACTGGATTCTTGTGTAGTGTTTATGTATGTGGTCTGTCAAAACCGCCAGAAAATAGGTGTTTTGTTTTTTATGTTGTCTGTGTCAGCTGTTAGAACAGTGGAGAAGGTGTAGACCAGAGGGCTCAGAACAGCAAAGGTCAAAACTGTTAAGTGTTAGCATACCTGCTTAAGTCAGGTTTTATGCCAAATTCTGTTTACTGAAGTCTCGATTTTGAGCTTTTTTAGAACAAAGTATGTGTTTGTTTTTCAGTTTGCTTTAGTAGCGGAGTTGGAATATGAGATGGTGTGATATACCCAGGAGTAACCGACACAGCGCCTTTGAAAACTTAGCAAAGCAGGTACATTTTCAGTTAGTAATTAGTTCTAACTGTAAGCGGACAAGTAGCTATGCAGAGAGCAGATCAGCATGTCCAGGAAAAAGGGTGAGTCAGTAGATGGGGAGAGTTCTGAGCCATGTCATAGGTTTTGTTGTGCTTGTTTCGGGCAGGTATGAAATGGTTTGTGAGAATGTTGCTGTCTGTCGTTTGGAATCTCTGGCTGCAGTGGCACAGCTTAGCAGGGAGCCAAGATGGCGGGTCAAATTTATTTCACAGTTGGGACTGGTGATGCAGTTGACTGGCACCTTTACATTGGTAATGTTAAATTTTACAACGCTTGGAAGGTGCCAGTTAGCCAATGAGAGTACTGGAATGTGAGACCCCACTGTATAATTAAAACCAAACAAAACCTCAGGTATACATAGTTTTCCATTGAATTTCTATAAAACATTCTTTGATATTATCACTCCATTATTATTAAAAGTATACCATGAAGCAAAATATATTGGTTATTTACCAACATCCATACAACAAAAGTATCATCAATTAATTCCTAAACTGGGTAAGGATGAGTTTTATCATAAAATTATAGGTCTATCAGTCTCATTTACACAGATGTCAAAATCCTCGCTAAGATTTTGGCCTCGGATTGATCATAGATAGCATAGGTTAATCAGAGCTTTATTTAGACAAGGTTCATAGTAGCTCGCTGAAATTAACCATTGTAACCCAATATATTGTTTGGTGCCCATTTTGTAGATTGGCACCACTAACATCTGTCGCCAGGCCTCTAAAACCAGACCTCATCTAGTGACTCAATAAATGGTGTGATCGGGACAACTAGTATTTCTGCCAGTTCTTTTATTATTCTGGCATGTAGTCCATCTGGGCCTTGTGATTTGTTCTCGTCTAGGCTCAGAGTCTTTTAAGGACATCCTCTCTTGTAATGAGGAGCTGTAGTGGTAGGTTGGTCATTATGGTTTGATCTAGGAAATGTCTTTTGTTAAAACAGAAACAAAAAGTTGTACTGCTCAGCCATTTCTAGATTGTCTGTAACCATATCACCATCCGTGCTTTTACGGGGTCCAACGGTTTTACTTCCACCCTTTCTATTGTTTATATAGGTGTAGAAGGATTTATAATTGTCCTGCACCCTTTGGGCAAGTCTGAGCTCATGCTTTTGCTTAGCATGTTTGATGTTAAATTTAGATTTCTTTAAGAGCTTCTTCTAGTTTTCCCAGCATTTCTTACTGCCACTTTTCTTGGCGCTACTATATGCCTTATTTTTCTTTTGATTGATATCCTCACACTCAGTGCCATCCATTGAGGGCATGATTTGTGAGCCCTTCATATTTATGAACCACTGGAGTATACACTTGTGTAGAGAAACAATTCTGTTTATCACAAGTTCCACATGTGCTCTAGTGTTTGGCCTTCAAAATCCTTTTCCCAATTCCAAGAGGCCAGGACCTTTCTCATACTGACAAGGTCTGCCTTATGATACTTGTATACTTGAGTACTCCTATGACCATTGCCCAGCCTTCCTTGTAACTAAAGCATACCATAGCATGATCGCTAGACTCTAAAGGGGTAGGACTTTACAATCATGGATATTATCAGTAAGGTTACTTAAAACTAGATCCAGAATGTGTTCTCCCTGGTGTTTGTGGTAACAAACTGAGTTATACTAGCCAAAATAACAGTTTCTAAGAAGCGTGCTTCCACTGTATTGCCTGCTTGAAGTGTGTCCCAGTTTAACCTCGGAAGGTTATAATCTCCCACTAATAAGCAGTTTTCAGTAGCATTTATTTTGTTTATAAAATGTAACAGTTGTGCATCATCCTGCTGTGAGATGGATGGGGTGTGTATACTAGCCCGAGATTGATATTTGCAGAATGTGGTGGGGAAATTGAAACCCAAATGATCTCTATGCAATCTCATTATGTGGTGTCTACAGATTCGGAAATAATACTGTCTATAATATCAAGGGCCACTCCCCTTTGGTCTGTTTCCTGTCCTTATGGTACATGGTATATCCTGGCATATTCTTGTCCCAGGGGTCATCCCTCCACCAAGATTCTGTAATGGCACAGATGTGAGTGTTTCGTGTAAGGTATAAAGAAGTTTGTCTGTTTTATTATTCAGATTCCTAGCATTACTCACCAGGAAATTCCATGTTAGAGGAGCAGTATGTATGTTGCTATTAGGCTCTGATCTAGTTCCCTCATCTCCCCTTGCATGTAGTTTAAACCATTTTCAATAGCTTGGCACAATTTTTGCACAAAATACACTTGCCCTACCTGTTCAAGTGCAGTCCATCCCATGCAAATAACCTCTGGTTCCTGAATGTAGCTCCATGCTCAAGGTATGTGTGACCTTCCCTGTGACACCATCTTTTTAACCAGACTTTCAACATTTTGTATCTCTAGATTTAGCATAAATTGCTCTAGGTACTGGGAGTAATCCAGATACAATACTATCACTGCCATTCGCTGTCAGTTCCCTCCCTACTTGCTCAAAGTCCCTTTGTATATCAGTGAGACAACGTTTCCACGTCATTAACACCTGCATGGATTAAAGCTAAGGGTTTTATAGTATGCTCTTGTAGACCAGGAAGAAGTTGTTTTATATCTTTATACCGCCCCTAGTAGCACACTAACTGTGGTGTTATAGTTTCTGTGCCTGCATATTATATGGTCTGTATAGTGCAGCATTGAGTCCCCCACTACTAGGACGTCTCGGGGTTTGATAGCGCCTGAGACGGTGGCTTCTGATTTTCATTACTGGTTCGGCTGTCTGGGGCATGGTTGGGCTCATTTACATGACTGTTTGTGTGAGGTAGTGGCACCCCTGCTCTATCTGTCCATTTACATCACTTAAATTTTCATCAGGGTTTAAGGTACTGTATCTGTTAGGGGTTAAGACATTAGATGACCCTACTATATTTCTTCAAACTTTTTGTTTTTAGTTCTAGTTACCCTGCTCCAGTCTTCAACTGCTCATCAATTAAAGATTCTCACCTTTGTTCGGTTTCAATGGTTTTCTCTGCCACATTGTCTATAAAGTTTTCCAATCTGCTTATATCAAATTGGACCTGGACCCTGTGTTGTAGTACTGCAATTTCAGCTCGTATTATCTCTAATAGGACACATTTGTCACATTCAAACCCATTTATTTCCTCCCTTCTGCATACATTCTGCATTTTACACAGAGTTTCATTTGGGTAATTACCTTACGTTGTATGCTGAAATATTTTGTTTGGCCCACGTCCCAGGTGTCACAGCTGACATGTGTAGATGCACAAGTCTCTGCATGCGTCTCCACGCACCCTGCTCGCAGCAGGGACGAGTCCAATGAAGTTAACTAGCCCAGATGTACTGTGGGGGTCATGGACGATTGCAACGAGTTGCAAGATAATTTGCAGTTTAAATCAGCTCACTGTGCGTTTGTCACTCTTACATGACCTAAGCACAGGAGCACAAGCAGACACTGATTAAAATAAAACAAAATAGCAGTTTTGTAGTTCTTGTAGTTCAGGGTGATCCCTTAAAACTACCTGCTCTCTTCCTGTTTCCTGTTACTAGGAGGCAGGGCTCAACAAAATGACACAGTTTAGTGTTAAGTTAAAATTACTGGCTCAGGTTGCTAACTGTTGTACAGCTTGCAAATATCTCACTGCACCCAAATGCTGTACCACTACTTTGTTACATGTTGGTCAAGGATGAAATTATAGGTCCTGAACAAACTGGTTTCATTAAAAAAGTCTTCCTTCAGAGAATGCTAGGAATATTTTATACATAAGGTCCTTGGCAGATAGAAACAAGACTCCACTGCCTTGGTAGTGCTGGATGTCGAAAAAGCTTTCGACTATGAGGGTGGAGATTTTTATTTAAATATATGGAGCTCACAATATCACTGAAGACTTCATAACATGGGTGAAATTTCTTTATGATAACCCCTCCTCAGTGGTAATAGTTAATGGGAAAATCTCAAATTCTTTTAAAGTAGAATGAGGTACTAAACAAGGCTGTCTGCTCTCACCACTTTTATTCAGCATAGCACTCAACCCTTTAACTCTTCAAATCAGCGCATCTCCCCAAATAAAAGGTGCTGGGATAGGTAACAACTCATTTGAATGTTTTCTTTATACCGAGGACATACTTCTGACACTTTTGGACCCCAGTACCTCTACCAAAGCTCTGCTAAATCTGATTACTATTTTTGGTTCTGCTTCAGGATACACGTTGAATAAGAAAAAACTCAGTTCCTCTCATTAAAGGAGGCATTCCTTAAACTGAAGTGAAAGAATTTGGTATTCCTGGGCACCAGAATACATTGATTATTTGAGTATTAAAATATATAACACAATAAAGTTAACCATTTCAAATGACTAACTAATTTCAGAATAAAAGCTAAAGGAGACCTTGACAGGCGAACAAATTCCCATTAGGTATATTGGGAGGACAGATTCAATAAAATGGTCCTATTACCCAGAGCATTACACTTATTCTCAACGTTTCCCAGGCAATACCAACTTCATGAATTAATAAATTCCTGTGGCCATACAAAGAGCCAAACAAGCATACCTTAAACTGACCAGACATAAGGAACATGGCAGTTTAAGAGCTGCAATCTTAAGTTAAATATACAGCACCCAGATTAATACAAATGACCCACTGGCTTAAAAACAGAACAAATTATTTGTATTCACCAGAGTGGTTGCAGACTGAGGAAGAAATCCTAAGTAGTAAAACTTTAGAACACATTCACATTCTTTCCTTCCCAAATTACAATAGCAAATAACCCTATAATAATGGATTCGGGCAGAGTAATAACATAGGTACCCTAAATACTAAATTTGGAGTTGGCATCTTCCTACAGCAGCCACTCTGGAGGAACTCAAATATGCGATTAGAAACATTTGTGAAATAGGGAGATGTATTGAAAGAAGTGGATATTGTTAGAGTTACAGATTTATATGGGAATACAGTCAAAGCACTTATAGAGGCGCTTCTGTGATTTACCACTCTGCCCCAATACAGAACAGTCGGCATAACGTCAGAAGATTAATGACAGTCAGATAAAGAGCATCAGAAACTGTGATACTTTTTAATATAGAACCTAGCGAAAAAAGAAAAAAAACAACTGTGCAAATACTGTATGTAGCAAATTTCTGTACTGTAGTGTAAGCAGCAAATAAAAGCAATAAAAGATACTGTAATGTATCATACGTGTCCTATTTGAAAAGTCCGTAATCTTGCACTGCATGGTGTCTGTTCCACAATATGGACTCCACATACGGTCAGTTTTCCATCGCTTCCCAGTCAGGTAAAATGTCGTTGCTTTGTTCCATGGCATGCCTCAGAGTCAACAGGGCATCACAAACATCCTTAGTGCTCACTTGAACTTCCTCCTGGTCACTACACATTTCTCCCTGTGTTCTTGGCATCCTCATGCCGCACTGCTGCCACGATATCTGTGATGTCACCCCTTCAGTACTTCCTGCAATCTCATTAAAATCTCCGAGGTGGCATAGATCAAAGAACTCCTTTGATGTCAGTCCGGAGGAGGTTCTAGGTCTGATTCTAGGTTATCATTGGCTGTAATGTCAGGTGAGTTATTTAGCCAGAATCCAGCTTTTTAAAGCAATGCTTTAGCATTGTGTCAGTGACAAGATCCCAGGAATTTTTTACCAACGGACAGCATCTAGCAGTGTGATTGATTTTACACAATGACTTGTCGTCATACCTTCTGATGAATCTAAGGCATCCAAAACCTTCTGCCTCATGGATCTTACATAGTGCTGCTTCAGATAATACATTATTCCCTGGTCCATTGGTTGAATTATACAAGTTGTGTTTGGTGGTAAAAACACGAGTTTAATGTTTCTCAGATCAGAGATAGCTGGGTGACCAGAGAAGTTATCTAAAATCAACACAATTTTTCTTTGTCTGGGTGAACGATACCAGTTATGAATCCATTCACGAAACCTCCGTCATCCATGCAGTAAGGTTAGCTTTATAGATGACAGGGAGCTGCTGCACCTTCAAAGCATCTAGGCATTAAAGACTTTCCAATGACCAAAGTGTGTTCTTTTTGTCCCATCCATATTAGTGAATGCAAGCAGCAGACTCGCTCCTTAGCCTTTTTCTGTCCTGGGACAGTTTCATTTTAAAAGGTTAGGTGCCAGAGCCAACACAGCGAAAAATATGCCTGTCTTGTCTGCATTAAAAACTTTCTGGGGCTTGTAACCATTTAGATGTCAGGCAGCATATCTCGGATCCACAGTTCAGCACTGGAAGTGTCAGCACTTAGCTTTTCACTGTGTATGCAGAAAGCCTATATTGTGCCATGATTTCCAACAGCCAAGCCAGCCATCTGTGGCGGTAAATTCAGACCTCCGAGTGCTTCAGCAAGCTGTTCAGCTTTTTACAGAGTAGAGGCCACTTATTAGTGTATTGCAACCATGTGCGTTCTCAAACCATCGAGGAGCCCTTCCTCCACCTCACTAACCTTCCCTTCGTGTTTTAATCTGCGGGAAGGATTAGAGTTTATGCCAGTCAGACATAATCTGCTCCCTCAGCCACAGCAAGTCTGCAATGGTGGACTTAGGGACAGAAAGCTGCTGTGATAGGTCTCTCTGGCTCATTCGAGGGAGCTCATCGATTTTATACAGGAGCTCCACTTTCTCAGACAGAGTCATTGCCTTGCGTTTGACATTTTTGCTTTTAGCACCTCAAGCACCCCAGAAATGTAGCACTGTAATGACAGCTACAGCGGAGTTTGTACCGGCTTTTGTAACATGAACTGAAATCAGCTGATCCGATTGACCCTTAGTGCTGGCGTCAGCAAAATCAGCTGATTTTGGACACATACAGTAATTGGAAAAATGTGCCGAAACAGGCAGTGTATAATGTCCGTATTAAACAGAAGGAATTATACTGCAGTGAATGAGTAGCGACAAATGGATTTTGAATTGTGCCCGAAATAAGCGGCTACCGTTTATCCACGATCGTAATAAGTGGTTCAGACTGTAACAGTTTAAAGATATATCCACAACCAAACAAGATTTTATATTGCCTGAAAACTCAACAAAAGTTCACAGCTCACCTGGAGCAGAGAGGCAGTATAGCGCAGTGGTTTAAGGCTCTGAGCTGCAAATCTGGAGACCTGGGTTTGAATCACAGCCCCACTTGCATACTGGGTGACCCTGAGCAAGTCACTTAACTTCCCTGTGCTCCCAGGTAGCACCTGTAAACAAGCTTTCAGCAGTGTGCCACTCCTGGTTAAACAATTACAAAAAAAAAAAAACACTGGATATTGTGGACTATCATAGGCTGAGGGTATTATAAAACCTCAGGTGAATGAAAACACATGTAACTTCCTAGAAGTCATCAGATTAAAACCCACTTGCATTTAATATCAAGCTTTTTTAAGTTCAGTAATTATAAATAAAGTAGAAGAAACAGTATCTAAATGGTCTAACACATTGGGAGAAGATGTCACCCAATCGAATTGGAAACAGACCTGAGGTTTTCCCTTTAAAGCATTCTCCCTTGCCAATAACTGGATAACTCAATACAAATCGTACACAACCTATTTTATTCATACAGCTATTTCATCTATCGGCTGATTTAAAAGAACTGTGCTGACTTACGTATCTCTATGTGCTCCACAAATTGATGCCTTATTTCTACTCTGTAATTACAAGCTGCAGTGTGTAAAATTTTTCTGACAATAGATGCCATAGCTCCTCTTTGAATTACCTGCAGCTGCCTGAGAGGAGGAGAAGGAACAGTGAGCGCATCTTCAAAGGAGGAGGGCAGTAGCCTTTAAAACTCGAGCACTGTCTGCACCGAGCGAGGTAGTGTGAAGTGAGTGGCGTGAGCGCCACTCAGTAACAAAAATACATTAGTAACTAAGATTTCTGAAGTTCCTTTTATAGGTGGGACTTGTATATTTTGTTACCTTATGAAAAGGCAATAGAGTTACAATTGGGAGTTTTACTAGTGATGCAGTATAAGTTTAGGAATTAGTTGTGCATTGCTTAGTATTTAGTCATTTTTAACATAAAGTGTTGAACTGTTTTGTTAAGAGTAGTGTCTGTTTTACATACACAAACTAATTTATTGGTTGCTTAACAAAATAGGGTAATTATTTTTATATATAAAATTGGTAGGAGGTAAAATAATCTTTTTAAAATGTTAGTATTTTGGTGGGGAATTCTTATTGTGGGGAGTCAGTTGTTGTTAAATTCACCCTTAGTACACCTTAAATGTGATAAATGATGATGTTAATCTGTATAACATAATAGACTCTAAGGAATTACATTAGGAAACTTGATGTACCTAAGGGCTGGCAAGGAGTAATTAAAGCCAATCTATTGGATATTGATGCTGAAACTATTCTGATTGAATGGGCATGTATATAAGTAAGATAGTAAGTGGTTGGGGCAAAACTTATCATTGAGGGTTTCAGCACTAATCATCAGATTAAAAGGGAAATTAAGATATTTTAAGATGTGTAAATTAAGTAAATTGATGAGCGTTTTGGGTTTGATGATGTGTGAGATGTTCAATTAAACCCAGGACCCCCATTTGATCTGAAGAATGATTATACTACTGAAATTTTAAAGGAAGAGGTTTGAAGATTGTTCACATCAATATTTGTAGCTTGTTTAAAAAAATTGAAATTTTGAGGGAATGGGTAGAACATTACAAGCCTGATATTTTAATAATAACTGAATCATGGTTGCATAAAGGATTCAAGACAATGACATAGTAATAGAACAATTTAATGTGTGGAGAAAGGATAGATCTAAAGAGGAGGTGGGGTAGTAATTTAAGCTAGAGATTGGATTAACATAAAGGAAATGGATAATTTAAATAAATGGACTGAAGCTGAAATTCTCCCACTAGAGATAAAATTCCACACAATAAACCTGTACTATTACTTGGTATATATCATCCACCAAAAAGTAAAATGGTAGTTTTGAAGAAATGCAGGAGATCTTGAGGATTATTTAGCTACACATGAATTATTGGTAATTGGAGATTTAAATGTTGACTGGGGTACAATAGAGGCACATCATGGTTTATTAGATATGGCCACTACTTTGGGATTAACTCAATTTATAACAGAAGTAACTAGATTGAATATAATAACCCTGTTAAATCAACACATTGGATCTCATAGTCACTACATATCCTGATAGGTATGTGAAAAGTGGGGTTTTGCCTGATACAATGTCGGATCATCAAATGATTTTTGTATAAGAAAACAGAAGGTAATAAGAGGACCTATGAATACTAGATATATTAGGTCATATAAACATTTTGATTATGTCAATTTATACAGGAATTGGAGGATATAACTGGGAAAGATTGGAGATGGTCCCATATGTGGAGGATGCATGGGACATGTTTCAAAAAGACTTTATAGGCATTTGTAATAAACATGCCCCAATAAAGGTTAGATGAGATAAATCAAACAATATACCGTGGTATGGCCCTGAATTATATAAAATTAAACGAGATAGAGACAAGGCATGGAATAAGGCTAAATTAGTAAAAGGAAATCAGGAGTGGATTAAATTTCGACAGCTCCGGAATGTATACACTAAAGAAGTACGGAGAGTTAGACAAGCTTATTGTAATGATAAGCTATCTAATGAAGTAACTGAGAATCCAAGGGCCTTTTGGAGTACTTTAAATAAATTATACAAAGGGCAGAATGTAGATTATCCTTGCCAATTCCTGATTGATGGGGTTAAGATGGAACTAGGAAGTGGAGTAATAAATGCATTTAATCATTTTTTATTAGTATAGGGTACAGATGTATTAAAAACTGGATTAAATATTCCAAATCATCTAGCTACTTTAGACCCTGAGGAGAATCAATTGGAAGAAAAAATGTACAACAGAAAGAACAAATGCAGTTTACATTTACTCCAATATCTGGTAAAGAAGTTAGAAATTGTTATTGAAAATTAATACAAAAAAATCTGAAGAGTATGGATGGTATTCCAAATATATTATTAAAGTTTGCAGCCCCTATTATAGATCAGCCAATGGCAAATTTATTTAATATGTCTCTTGCATATGCAGAGATACCTAAAATCTGGAAAACTGCAAGAGTTGTCCCAGTTTATAAATCAGGATCTAGAATGCTAATTGAGAACTATAGACCGATTTCTTTATTACCAACTATGTCAAATATTTTGGAAAAACTTGTGGCAGGTCAAATGCAGGTTTTTTCATAAAGGAGAAATATACTTAATGAGTTTCAATCAGGATTTAGACGAAACATGGAACTACTACAGCCTTGTTGAAGGTTACGGGGACATTGTAGAAAGTATGCACAGGGATGCCAGTGGGAGCTATTTTCATTGATCTTTCAAAAGCATTTGACACCTTGGACCATGGCATCCTCCTGTCCAGACTGAAAACCTGTGGTATATCCGAGATAGCAGTCAGGTGGTTTAGAAATTACTTGGATCGAGATATCAACAAGTAGCTCATAAAGGACCGGACCTCAGAATTGGGAAACCATCTAGAAGTGTACCACAGGGATCTATCTTGGACCTATTCTCTATAACCTTTATATGAAGAACTCGCTTTTTACAACAAGGAGTGCAGTATCATTTATATGCTGATGATATAATTATTTATGTGGCAGGACCTTCATTGGGTCCAATTAATTAGTATTGCAACAAGCTTTTTGATTATGTACAGTGCTTTCTGCAGAGCTCTAAATTGGTTCTAAATGAAAAAAGTCACAAGTTATGTTGTTTCATAAGGGTAGTAAATTATAACCGAACAAAATACGTCTTCAAATTGTGACTGTCTCAGGGACCACTTTGGAGCAAGTAGATAGCTATATAAATATTTGGGGTTTATTTAGATAGTAATCTTAAATGGATATTCATATTGAGAATACATTAAAAAGTTAGGAAAAGTTTAGGATCCCTGTATAGAATTAGATATTATTTGTCCGTGGTAAGACAACTCTTAGTTATAGTAATGGTATTGCCTATATTGGAATATGTAATATTGTCTATATAGGTGCCACAATTGGGCAGTTGTCCAAATTGGACATTATGTACAATAAATTGGCAAGATTTATACTAGGAGTGACTGAAAATGACACATAGATTAGAGATGTATAAGGAGTTAAATTGGTTTTTTTTACCTCAAAGGAGAATTCTAAATACAATCACATTTCTGATAAAATGTATTAAAGGAAGGTTCCTGACTATATTGGTAAGGGCATTGGATTAAAAATACCAAATAGGGAATTACGTTCTGCAAATAGATTGGAATGTGTGGTACCTAAACGAATAACTGCCAGGAAGAAAACATTTTGTATATTCTGGCCCAATTGTGGAACAAATTACCAGGAGTTTGAGACCAGTAAATAGTGAACTTCAGATAAATCTAATAAAAGAGTGGTATATTAAGCATACTAATATAGAAGGGAATTGATGTAGTATCGAGTGGGGTTGTGAATAATTATTGTATTTATGTGTTTTGTAATATTGTTGTCTTTGAATGATATGATTGATTAATAATATTTTAGAAATGTAATTGTTAGATGTTATTTGTTTATGTTTAGTTATGAAGTAATGTGATTAATGTATTTTATGTAAGAGTAACTGGTATGGAACTTATGGACGCACTGTAAATGAGCTCTGGCTCAGTGATGTTATCCATATTCATTTCTCTATGAATAAAAATTTTACCTACCTACCTACCTTATTCCCAAGACAGAATGTTCAAGATGAAACTTAGAACAATGATAAATGCCCCTAATGTAATAGCCGAATGCAACGGAGAATCACATGTTTTGGGAATGTCCCCATATACTAGACTTCTGGCAACAGGTAAAACAATGCCTGTACCACAAACTTCAGCTAACTCAGCACATGAACATTAAAATGTATAATTGGTCAGTTTGATGACAATTCATCTACAACAACAGAACTTAAATATATGATCTTCTTCATCTCTGCTGTGACAAAAGCTAAAAAAATGGATAGAACCAAAAGCCCCTTCTATAATAGAATGGAAGAATATTTTCATTGAAAACATAACATATGAAAAACTTACCAGAGGTTTGAGATCTGGGGAACAATTGTCAGAGATTATTAGGATTCTTTAATTAAGCTCATCACTTTGTAAAATCTCAGAGTCTTCACTTGATGGGACTGTCATGTCTTCCTCACTCCACTCCATCTTTCCTTTTCTCTTCACTGCTACGAGAAATACCTCACAAATTTGGACTGGAAGAAAGAACTTGGTAATCACTCAGCTCATAAAATGTGGGACTACTTGGTCAACGTATTACACAAAACTATAAACCTATGTATACCAAAGTACCCTAAGTACTCAAGAAACAAAAATATCCCTAAATGGCTAACTCCAAGAATTAAAACATTGATAAATAAAAAAACAGATGGTTCAAAAAAATTAAACATGAAATAAATAAACAACCCAACTTACAGTATAGAGAGTTTGTTAAAAAGTCAAATGGGAAATAAAAAAAGCAAAAAAGATTATGAATTAAAACTTGCATCACTTGTTAAAGACAACTATAAGACCTTTTATTCTTATATAAATAATAAACAACAAAAAGTGCTATTATTGGACCTTTTAAAAATAATGCAGGAGAAATACTTAGTAATAGAGACTGTGCAGAGTTACAAAATAAATATTTCTGCTCTGTCTTTAATCCAGTTACGTTACTAAATACTACTCCCAATACTACTTCCAGACCAGGGAGGATACAAATTAAACTACAAGACATTCTAGATAAATTAAAAACAGTACATATAAACAAATCACAAGGACCTGATGAAATTCATCCTAGGGGTACTGTATGAATTAGCAGAATCAACTTGCACCAATTCTAACCCACATATTCCAAAGATCCCTGGATACAGGACAAGTACCACAAAATTGCGAGAAGTGATGGTAGTTCCTATAAACAAAAGCGGATAGAAATCTGAGTTAAAAACTACAGACCGATTAGTTTGACATCGGTCATGGGTAAGATGATGGAATCCATTCTAAAGAATTATATAGTTGAGTACCTTGAGGTTAACAAATTGCGGACCCACTACAACATGGTTTCCAAAAAAATGTTCCTGTCAGACAAATCTCTTGACTTTTACGAAAAGGTTGGGAAGCCTTTAGATCGGGAATTGTGCTGACGCTCATTTTTTTGATTTTTCTAAAGCCTTTGACAAACTCCCACATCAAGAATTAATACTTTCCTTAAACAGTATGCACTAGATACCAATCTAATAAACTGGATAGATGCTTAGCTATGTGAAAGAAGACAAAGAGTGGTGATACAAGGAGAAAAATCAAATTGGGAGACTGTGACTAGTGGGTGCCCCAGGGATGGTACTTGGGCTGCCTTTTAACATCTATATAACCTATTGAAACTGGAAAACAAAGATATCTGGTTGACAAAATTTCAGACGATCGCAGAATTGGTGCAATAACCAATACAGTAAAAAACTAGCAGGATCTACAAGAAGCACTAAATTACATACATCATTGGACTGTAAAGAGTAAGCTTGAATTAAATAAAAACAAATGTATAACTATGCATTTGGGTAAAGTAAAAACAACAACCCCCTCCCTACAAATTGGATAACACTGTACTCAATAAAATAGAAGAGGAAAGGATTTGGGGTAACAATTAGTTCTGACTTAAAATTTAGTACACATTGTAACAAAGTAATAAGAAAGGAAATCAGATTTTGAATTGTATTCTGAGACACATCTCAAGTAGGGATAGGAAGGTGTTAATCCCTCTTTATGGTGCTCTGGTTAGACCAAACCTGGAATATTGTGCTCAGGTCTGGGCATCTTATAAAAAGCAGAAATACATAATATTGAACGAATACAGAAAAAGCGACTAAGTCAGTTGAAGGGTTGGAAAAGAAGACTTACCCTGAGAGATTGAGTGAGCTAAATTTGTTTACCCTGGAGTATAGAAGAACTAGGGGGACTATTGCCTTCTATTCAGATGTATAAATGATCCTGCACTCTTGTCAGAACTTGGACTAGTCTGGAGAAAATCAAGATATGATTCTAGGGGCACCCTTTCCAGTTTGAAACACAAAATGGCAGACTTTATCACGAAAATATTGGTTCAGCAACAGAGTTGTGGTAGGATGGAACTCTCTGCCTAGGAAGTGGTGTCTAGTACAACTATGGACTCCTTTAAACACAAACTCGATAACTTCCTCTTGGATAGAATAGAAAAGGGTTATAAATAATAAGGCAAGCATTATGGACGAAAGTCTACTTAGCTTGAAAATCACCTATGAACCTATATACAGTATACTGTACAGTATTGTTGATTTATTTATCTATCTATTGGACTAATCAATTATCTCTTTTCCATTTCCTCTTCTTACTTCTAGGATATTTTCTTTTCAATTCTCTCATAAATAATAAACTCCTTGATTATTTTCTTTCAGGAAACTGTTTGACCTGAATACAGGGTAATGAGTACAATTACATGCTTATTATCTGTGACTATTGTTAAATATGTCATACAATAAGTTTTGTTTTTCGTTCTAAGTAAGTCATTTTATTTATAAAGTGATTTTCAAGTACAAAGGCGCTGTACAATACAACAATAAAACCACATAATAAATAGATGAACAAAATAGACATAAATACATAAGTTAAATGCACATAATAACTCATCACACATCTGCAAAAATCAACTAAAACTGAACAGCAAAGGCTTGTTGGGAAAGACAGGTCTTTATTTCAGATTTAAACCTTTCGATGGTCAGGCATTCTCTTAATTGACAAGGTAGACAATTCCAAAGGGTTGGTGCCGCATAAGAAAAGGCTCAGGTGCCAGATGTTTTCAAATGCACCCTGGGAATCTCTACCAATCCCTCATCGGCAGATCGGAGAGGATGAAGGGGGCAGTAGAGTGTTAGAAGATCTTTCAGGTAGCGGGTCCCAGCCAGTAGGACTTTAAAGGTTAGCACACCAACCTAAAAGTGATTCGCAACTGAATAGGCAGACAGTGCAGTTTGCATAATAGCATAATATGACTGGCCCCAGATGTGAAAGTAAAAGCCTGGCCACAGCGATCTGCACTAGCTGCAAGTGGCAAATATCAACCCCAGGAAACCCGAGGTAGAGGGCATTACAATAATGAAGGCGGTTGGTGACAAAAGCATGAACCAGGGTAGCCAGTGTTTTAATACATGTGTTTAAATTGGTTAGGCCTATTATCCTTATGTATGTTCATCAATTGGTTAATTCATATTTTTGTAATTTTGTCTGTACATTTTACTGAAAAAAAAATCTTATTAACAAACAAATAATCCGTAATCAAGCTGTTGTGTGAGCTGGACTGAGACTGCCCTCTACAGACACAGTAAGTGACATTCTAGGTGGAAAAATGTATTTGTTTCATTATATATCGATTTTATTGTAGCGGTAACTATGAATACTGCATTTTTACATAGAGGTCTTCGTAGTTTTTTGTAGGATTTTTCCTGAGAAATTCATACAAAGTATGTAAGAATAATCTCTTAACCTTACAGTATTTAATAACGTAAACATTTTTTTCAAGATATCTGTTTTGGTTGTCTATTTTATGCTGGTTTTTTTTCAATTTTTCTAACTTTAGTTTTTTTGCATCTAATTTCCTGACAGGCCAATATCAAGTATCTATCGAATATCAATATTCTCGTGTCTTCTAGTTGGTTGATTAGATAAGTACATTCTTTTGTAGCCTTTTTCTCCTTTTATGGTTGTTTTAGCTACTCCATTTCTATTTACTCAAAACTGTCTCCTTGCCAGAACACGACATGGGCCCACTTCTAGGTCTATTTCTTTTGACGTAGATGGACAGGCTTCTGTAGGGATGAAAAGTTGGGGTTCGGGCTGGTGGAAGGACCGTGTGTTCAGCGAACCAGCGCATTGTTGGTTTATAGAAGGTCGTATAGCCCTCCATCATAATCATTTACCCCCATCATAGTGTCCACTAACAGACAAAATCTGTGCCTGAATTGTTTACTCATAACATCCCTTTTCCTTCTGACCCATATCCCCCTCCAGGTATGAGGTCTATATGATGGTTTACTCACAAGCTCTGAGGGACACAGAGGTGAAGAGTACAGGTCGGATGGATGTGGGACTGCTGCCAGCTTAGGTAACCTCTCCTTTTTTAGAAGATGGGGGTTTGTTTAGAATTTATGCTGCTTTTCTGGTTGTAATTTTATCTTTTCCGTAAGGCTATTGGCCTGACACGTAAAAACAAAGATCATTTTGTAAGAAATACTTTGGTGATCATTGGTAGTTTGACCTGCTGCTCAATTTGCTCTGTCCCAGACTGTCACCTCACCATCTGGTGTCACTGTGCCACTAGTAGGTCTATTTCCTTTCATGCCCTCAACAAGGTTCACAGAATGGGACCATAGCGTTAGAGGGCCGGAGCATGTGAGAAGGGTCATGCACATCTAGGGACACAGCATAGGCATAGTGTACAGTGGCAGATGGACGTGGGACTGCTGCCGGCTTAGGTAACATCTTCCTTTTTGGTGGGGGGATTGTTTGAATTTATGCTGCTTTTCTAGTTGTAATTTTATAATTTTCTTTTAGGTGATTGCCCTGAGTTATACCAAGTACTTTGCTGAAGAATACTGCGGTGTCTGTGTTGATTGACCAGGTAAGTACTTTTTTCCTCAAGTGGTATGTGTTTCTCTCTATTGGGTGAATCTGGCTGCTCCATTTGTTAGTTTCACAAACTGTCACCTAACCATGTTCTGAAACTAGGCCAGTAATAGGTATATTCCTTGATGCACACAACAAGGTTTGCAAGTGGGCCCATAATGTTACAGGGTCAGGAATATATGAGCTGGGCCGTGCACATCTAGGGAAACAGCCTCACCACAGGCTACATGGGCGGATTAATGTTGGACAGCTGCCTGCTTAGTTAACGCCTCCCTTTTCTGGGTAGGTTGGGGCTGTTGTTTTGAAATTATGCTACCTTTCTGGTTATAATTTTACCTTTTTCCTTTTAGGTGATTGCCCTAACTGGTTTATACAAGTACTTTGTTGGTGAATACTGCAGTGTCTGTGTTGGTTGATATCAGTTAAGTACTCCCCCTCAAGTGTCTGCATTTTCCCTAATAGATGAATCTGGCTGCTCCATTCTTTTATTTTCTGAAACTGTCACTTAACCAAGTGGTGAAACTAGGCTAGTAATCGGTATACTCCTTGATGGACACAACAAGGTTTGCAAGTGGAACCATAATGTTACAGGTCTGCAATGTATGAGCTGGCCCTACGTGTCTAGGGGACACAGCCTGGGTATACAGTACATGGGGTGTCATTGGGCTACTAATATTCCGATTTCATTTCGTGATGACAGCAAGGTTTGCTGATAGGACATAGAGTTAGGGGCCGGGAATGTGTGGGCAGGGCTGTGCTTGTCCAGGGAAAACAGCCATGGCATAGGGCTCATAATACTTTCTCCCCCTCAATTGAAATTATTGTTTTATTGTTAATTAAATTGTTTCCTTCCAGTTTTTGCAGTCATGACTTCAAGATTGACTAGAAGGCTGAAAGATGTGAAGTTCCTGGCTGAAGCAAGTGAATCAGAGAATGAAAGCGGTTCATCTGGAGAAGAATGGGATGCTCCCCTGATGATAGCAGCGAAAGATCCAGCTTATCTGATGATGCGGTGCTACGATGAGTAGTAAGGATCATGCATACATCTATGCTCCCAGTAAGATTACTCATAGATTACTAACTAATTTATGTTACCAGTATGAAATTATGATAGATGGTATAGTGTACAGTGGAATGTGATTGTGTATGGAGATTCCTACACTGTGTCCGCTGAAGCAGGTACATAGATACTAATGCATATAGAGAATACTGGATAGGCAACTACAGTATGCATAACCAATGTGTTCGGCACAGAGGGGTTCTGATTCCCTCTGACCTCAAGAGCAAAGCACTGAGATGTCTGAGAGAATCAGCACCCTTAAGTGGAGAACTCACTGGTCATGCATGAAGTTAGCCAACCTGTATTATTGCAGTGTATTGTATTATGTGAAATGTGTGCTTTGTGTATTTCTTTCTCCTTCACAATGAAACTGACCTGTGCAGTCTCTGGATGTTCTAGAATGCTGTTATACCATAGAGGTGTATAATCAAATTCCATGTCCTTTGAACTGTGGTACAACAGCATTTTGAAAAGGATGGAGTTCTACATAGAAGAATTCTCCACCATACACTATAATGACATTATACTACGCGGTAGTATATGTGTGCTAATGTTACTCTCACCATCAAGGCTGTTTACAGGGCCTCCTGCGATTATAGTATCACATACACGTTCAGACCATGGGAGGAAGGAGAAGGGTTTACTAGCTGGCATAAGGCGAGTAAGTAAGGCTGTTGGGAGCACAAAAAGTGAACAATTTCTGAAGGTGTACAACATACACTCTATAGAAGTAATTCAGATTATGCTCAACACAAAACCATGCTCTTCTTGTAGCTCGTGGTTACCATACCATAAACAACAAGGGTTAATCAATGCTGAAAGTTCGCCGTTGGTATTGCTGTTGTACATGCTGTGTTTCTTTTATGTACTATCAGCAGTGATTACAATCATCAGGATTCTAAATCCAACAACCATGTTTGGACCCCGACCAAGGTCCTACTCCATACTGGCTTGTCTCAGCTCAACTGTTATGGGCACGGTCGCCCACTTACACTCAACCCATCAGAATATTGTAAAGAGAGAGACTTATCTGCCCTAGAGAGCCAAAGGAAGGTGTATGAAATAGTGGCGTACATTGCAGCTGTAAAATATAATATGAAAATGGGTCACAATCAGCAGCTCTAAGTGGGGTTCAATAGGGCAGAAGGAAAGGGAAGGAAAGGAAATTGTTTAACCATGAAAGGCACACTAAGCTGGAGCTTGTTTCCAGGTGCGACCTGGGAGCACAAGGAAGTTAAGTGACTTGCTCAAAGCCACACAGTATGAAGTGGGGCTGATGTGATTCAAACCCAGGTCTTCAGGTTTGCAGCACAGTGCCCCTAACCACTACACCATACTGCCACCAGATATAGAACAGAATAGATATAAAAGTATACTTATCTGATAAGGTAGGAGCCCCGTCCTATCAGACCTATAGAAATAAAAGGAAAATAGGTTAGTAGGAAGAAAGCATAAAAGAACAGAAACAGTGAAAAGGGAGTGAGGAGGAGTCACGTGATGCAGGGAAAGGAGTAGCAGCTTGTTTCTCCTGCTCCATTCTTCCACCTCATTTAAGCTAAAAAATATGAAGTTTAGCAACAGTTGCAACTTCAAGTTGACCTTACCTGCCGGTGAAATAGACCTCATAGCCATTCAACTAGAATTTCCGTTCGATGGATGTGCAGATGAAGAAAATTCCTCCGAAACATACACGCCATCTTCACCAGTTAAGGCCGCAAAAAAAAATCTAAGGTCTCCTCCTCCAGCTCCGGCCCTGAAATGGATCCGACTCCAGAGCATCAACCACTAACTCTAGCTCGGTTTTGGCAGAGTTTAAGCCCTTCCGAGAGGACCTCCAGTACTATCACACATGAATTAAAGGCTGTGACTTCCTCACTAGATGATCTCTCAAAAAGAACCAGTGATTTGGAAGCTCGTATTACTTCTCTGGAGAAGAGGTAGATAAACAAAACCCCGGAGATCGTATTTTTAAGCAAAACTAAATAAAATGGAATATAAGATTGAGGACCTTGAAGGGAGGGCAGAAGGAACAACGCGAGTCATCATCGGATTGCTGGAGGGAGGAAGGGGATAATCCTATACTGTTCAACGCAGAAGTTAATCACAAACCAGCTGGCCCCTCTCCCTTTGGCCCGACTACATGATTGAAAGGGCTCATAGGGCATTAAGAGCCATCCTCCACCTGGTGCCCCACCCAGGCCCTTCATCTTCTGTTTTTAAACTATCTTGACAAACAGCACCTCTTCAACAAGCAAAGAGATCCACAAGTAAAATGGGAAGGGCCACTATAAGTATAGCACAGGACCGTCCACTGTCGGTGCATCAAGGAGGCTACCTATCCAACTTGGTGCAAACATTGATCACCTCTGGCATCCGGTTCGAATGGGGTGTCTGGCTCACCTTCAAGTGCTCTTATCTGGCTCCTGGAAAAGCTTTGATGATGCCAGCACCACAGCTGAAGGATTAAAAGTCGCTCTCCTGATTTGTTTAAGGGCGTTGATTAAGTGTATCTTCAGGTGAGATTTCCAGGGTCCTCTGTGCAACACTACTGGAGGTCTGATTTGCTGGAATTCAAATAGAAGGGCTGTGAAATCTCAGCTTTCCTACTTCTCTGATCTCACAATACCAGCTTCTGCTGATAGTGAATCGCTGTTTCTTGCAGTGAACAGGGTCAGGTCTACTGGATTGCAGTTTGCCGCGAAGGTATTTGCCCCAAAGTCGGAGGACGTTTCATATTTAGCAATGAATACTTTTGTTACTGTGCTGTAGTCTTGCGATTATTTCCCAATAGAGGGCACCAAAGCAACATGACTTTCCCGTAATACAATGTCAGCGGCACCAGTTTTTATCTCGGTTTGGATTTTGACTTTTCAGTGCGCGTAGTTGGATTCTGAAGAAAGAGTCATGGAGCTTTTGACACTTTCCTACGAGTTAAGTCCTGGATTATTCATAAGCCCTGCTGCACTCATTAGTTCAGTTCTGTTACATGTAGATTAATAATGAGTGCCGTTTGCAGGGTTCTATTATATCGTGGACATTCACCATTATTTTTAAGTCCCACATATGTTTTATGTTACCATCGCTGTTTTCAGTACTGATTAGAGTTTGCAGGAGATACCTAATCACCAGGGTTCAAGGTGCTCCATAATGTTGGCTCATACTTGGGTAGTGTTTTGGCTGTACTACACCACTTTGGTTAAGTATGTATTTATTTAGTTACACTTTGGGTGGAAATTTAATTTAGGTAATCCGGCACGCTGGGATCTTGATGACCTAGTTTGCTGCAATGCCTGTTATCTCTGGAAGGAGATACAAGTCTCAAGAGTCTACACTTATCCCTAGGCTGCCCTAGTAAGGCATCAAGGAATGCAATCATATTCACCCCTTTATAGTATGATCTAAGGGGTAATGGTAAGATCTGAAGTACGCTGGAGCTAAGTTAAGCAGGCTTGCTGACAAATGTGTCACAGAACAATTATCCCAGTTAATGCTGCAAGAATGAGGGGATGGCCCCTCTCAATAAAAACTACATGGGAGATGTCAGTAATTATTCTGGCTGAGTGTGGTTAACCAGTTGAGCTCATATGTTCCTTGCAATCAAGCCTAAGCCTGTCGCACAGTGGAAGCAAGGGTGAGGGTGGGACTTGCAGCAGGGTGGGCAGGCGGTTCCTGACCTGGGATCACAAGCCAGAAAATAATTTTGTTGGTGGGAAAACTTTAGAGCTATATTTTGTATTCTCCAGTTCATCACTTTATTATCTCTTAGACAGGGACGGGGTAGAAATTGGTATGGGGTGTTGTTTGCTAAGGATAGGGTCTGTTTTTGCTTGGAAGGGAATGGAATGGTGGGGATTTGGTTGGGAGGGAGAGGGTCTTGCATACTTTTCAATAATGCAATGGAGGATACATAGGAGGGTTAATAAGCCGGTGCAGGTTACAGAGGCTGTGTTATGTTCAGATTGACATAATTACAGTAAAATTGGATCTCCATGGGAAGTAACTATGTATGAATTTCATGGAACGTAAAGGGATCCAGAAATAAAACTAGAAGATATAAACATTAAACATCTACAGTTGCTTCAGGAAATGTGATATATCTTCAAAAAACACATATGTTGGAATCAGAAGCTAATCTTTTAGAAGACAGTTTATAGGGCAGGTATTTATGGCTGAGACTAGCTCAGCAAGTAGAGGTAGCAATATTAGTTTCCAGAACCACCCTTTCTGTGTGAGCAAGTCATAGCTGACCCCATGGGCGTTACGAACAAGTAAGTGGACTCTTAGATAGAACAATAATTTTACTGGGAGGGTATACAGCCCTAACATGACTCTCCAGATTTCTTTATGAATTTGTTAGATGTTTTGTCTCCTTTTCTAGATATCCCATAATCTTAGGAGGTGATTGGAACCTCCCTTCTCTTCCATCCTGGATAAGGATGGGAAAGACCTGAAGGCCTCTCTCTCCAGCTCAGCGAGGCGATCCATGTGACATGACTAACCGAACAGTCTATGTGATCCATGGAGGGTGTTACATCCTATTCTCAAACAGTTCAGCTTTTCCTCCCGGTGCATAACTCAGATCACGAATCGACTATTTCCTACTGAGCAACTCTTTACTTTCTTCCTTACTGGATTGTGTGATAGACTCTAAGGTTATATCTGACCACTCAGTTGTTAAATGTTTTTAGGGCTTAGTCATAATCTTCCGAAACAATCCATTTGGAAATTAAATAACCAGTTACTCAGATCCTCTCAGATCACAGAGGACATTAAGCAAAAAACAGTTTTTTATGGACAACTTTAATTCTACAGGGAATGATGATATGGAATGGGGGCCTCAAATGTGTAATAAGAGAATTCATCAAAATTGCAGGACAAGAAAAGGGGAGATAGAAAGGCCCTGCATTTATTGGACCAAATTAGGAATATAGAAAAAAATCTCACTCCTAATACCCCAGAGGAAACTAGGTAAGACTAACTTGCCTCACAAGTCAGTATAATGACATACTTAGGGATAAAGCGGAGTATGCTATCTTTAAAACAAAAGCGATATTTAGTCCAGGGAGAGAAACAGGCTCACTTCTGGCCATGAGACTCAAAGCAATAGAGCTATCTAGAATCATAAACAGTATTAGATCCCAAAGTGACAATTCAGTCAAAACTGCATCCCAAAGAAATAGTGCAGGAGTTTGAATCCTACTATAGAGTCCAATGGACCCCTGCCCCAGTCATCTGTTGTCAAGAAATATTTACATGCACACGATGCCCGTACTTTCTAATGATTTAAAAGTGGGTCTGAATTCCCAATTTAGGAGACGAAATTCTAGAGACCATCTATTCTCAGCCTCTAGAAAAGGCTCACGCCTGGATGGCTTCTCTTCCAATTTTTTAAATGTTTAGCCACACAGCTGGTCCCGGGCTGAAAAGATTATTCAGTGCCTCAAGGGCAATATGATTGATAGCCATTTAATAAAAGCCCTTATAATTGTCATTCCCAAACCTGGAAAAGACCCAGACAGAGTTAGTAGCTATGGCCCAATCTCTTTAATTAACTGTGATGTTAAAATTTTAGCTAAAATGTTAGTTAATAGACTAAACAAAGTCATGCCTCATATCATCCATCTGGATCAAGTGGGGTTTATGAGAGGAGAATGTCTTGGATCATCTCCGTAAGCTGTCTCATATCTTCTCCGTGTCCAGGGACTCGGACTCTCCATGTGGTCTGTTGTCCCTGGACGTGAGAAGATATTCAATAGGTGAACTGGCAATTTTTGTTTGAGGTTATGCTTGGTTAGAGTTCCTCCTACGTGCATCAAATGGATCTCATCCTATACAATCATCCAACGGCCTGGATCTATTGTAACGGACTCTTTTCCGTTACCTTCCCAATGTTCTCAGGTACCAGACAAGGATGCCATTTGTCCCTCTACTGTTTAATATATATCTAGAACCCCTACTTTGCAGGTTCAGAACCAACCCTAGAATACTAGGTGTCCGGATTGGAGCTCGATTTGAAAATCTCAGCATAGGGATGATATTCTCTTACATCTCCAACACCCACAGGAGTCCTTCCGGTGGCTTTGGAAACTATAGAAGAATATAATAAAGTATCCAATTATAAAATAAATATTGGGAAAACCACAGTCTTTCCATTAAATGGGAAACTGCAGAAAAATGACATTTCGAATTGGGCTTTCAATGGAGCCAGCAGAAATGAAAATATTTAGGCATTACGCTAGAAGAAGTGAATCCAAAATGATTCAACTTAACTTGGACTCTGTTATACACAACAAAAACATGACTTAAATGAGCGTAGGACACTTCCATGTCTCTCTGGGGTCGTATAAATTTAGTTAAAATTAACATCCTCCTAGGGTATTTTACCTCATTAACATGCTCAATTACTGGCTTCAACTGAAATGGTTCCCCAGGAATCATTTCAGACTTCATTAACCAAGGTAAATCACCCGACAGGCCTATCATAAACTAGCTTCCCTAAAAGTAGGGGTGAGTTACGATTACCACATTTGGGTATGTATTACTGGGCTAGCATGCAGTAAATACCTTAAATGGTTACTGACACCAGACAAAGAGAATACTCTACTCTACTCTCGTCCCTCTTGGGTAAAACTGGAAATTCAGATGTTGAAGGAGGCAGGTCTTGATCCAATTGCGTGTTTATATTGTAGTCAGGAAAACCTCCCTAAGAAACTGTCACTCACTCCAATAGCCACTTCCCTGAAAATTCATGCGAGATATGTTCTTTCCTTAAATATTCCCACTATAATGACCACAATCAACCTCTTTTGGTAACCCAATCTTAAAATCGGGGTAAAATGATCAAGGATACATGGATTCCCCGTGAGACTGGGGTGAGAGTCAGGGAGCTAATACAAGATGGAGGTGTAGCTCAGTGCACTCTATCCTAACACAATATAGGGTGGGACCTAACCAAGTGTTTAAGATCTATCAATTAAGACACCTATTGATTCGAAAACTAGCAGAGCCTAAAACTGGACCATTTCAGAGGAATTCTTGAACTCCTCTCCAAAACAATGTGGGATCCACACCCAGTATCCAGACTGTATTCACACTTATACGAGCAGGTATATAGAGATCAGTTAGGACTCCTAAATAATGGGAGGATCAAGTCCGGATCGACTGCCTGACTGGCGCACCATCTGGCAGAATAATTAAAGATACATTTCCCAGGACCGCCTCAGGATGATGCAATTTAGTTTCTGAATAACTTATTTGGGACCCGGTCAAACTTCATTGAATAGGAGAATTTCCAGTCCTCTTTGTAACAGATGTCACCTGCAGAAGGAACCCTCCTCCACATGTTTTGGGATTGCCCCTCAGTGAAGGCCCAATGGCATAAGATTAAAACCAAAGTGGATCCTTTGCTTGGTCTGGAGGTATTTTACACATAAATTTGTTTAATTGGGGACTACAATAGGATAGCTGTGAAGGTTAGGAGATATTATATGGCTGCCATTTCTTCCTCACTCAAAAGGTAGTATTAAGGCACTGGCTTGATGACATCCCTTAACCTACCTGGAGTGGCTCTGGGAGCTGTTATTCAATCTGAGCATGGAGAAAATGGGGGTCAGTACTAATAGCTCATAGAAACACAGACTTTCAGATAAGAACCGCTTGGCCCGTCTAGTCTGCCCATTTCCCTACCTACAGGATAGGCTGCAGATCCTAGTTAACCAACAGCCTATTTCTTCCTACCCCCAACAAGAACTGCCTTATGTCTGTCCCATGCATTCCTGAATTCTCCCACAGTTTTAGACCCCACAACCTCCTCAGGAAGGCTCTTCCATGCATCCACTACCGTCTCTGTAAAATAATACTTCCTCACATTGCCCTGAACTGCCCTCTATCTTTAAATTGTGTCCCCTTGTTCTTGCATGTCTTTTTCTGAAAGATGCTACCCTCTTGGACTTTGCTGATTCCACTGAGGTACCTAAAAGTTACTATCATGTCTCCACTCTCTCTTCTTACCTCAAGGGTATACATATTAAACTCCTTTAGTCTCTCCTCATACGGCTTCTCTTGCAGACCCTGCACCATTTTAGTTGCCCTCCTCTGGACTGCCTCTATCCTGTCTATGTCCTTGCAGAGATGGGGTCTCCAGAACTGGACACAGTACTTCAGAAGGGTCTCAGCAACTGTCTGCACAGAGGATAACAACTTCCTGTAGCTCCATGCCTAGTTACTCCAAAACATGGGACACTTTTCACACTTTGTATTTATCTCAAGCCTCTGATTCATATTCTTGATGGTACAGTTCAAGGAACGGATACTGTGCTCAAGCTAGTTGGATATTACCAGTATATTGTCAACAGATGCCTCCTTTTGAACTTTTGTGTCAAATAGTATGCAAGATGGGTGGGATTGGGGTAGGGGTGGAGGGTGGGGTAGAGTAAGTTGTATTCATCAATCTGTACATTTGTCTTCCGCTGTTTCTGTGTATTGTACAACTTGCTCTGTAATGGTGGTATAACAATAAAATTGAATTTAAAAAAAAGAAAAGGAAAGGGAGTGAGATTTGGTGAAAGGTGGGATCAGATAATACCACTGCTGCCCCAGAAGATTGTTCTACAGCTGGCTGATTGAGCACTGATGAGCTGCTTGCTGAGTGATGTTCAGCCACACATCAAATGGAAATGTCACCATATGATTGGTTTGGCTGTCTCTTCACAAGAAGACAAAGTGTCCACCTAGCAAACAAAACACAGCATCACAATTAGCCTGACTGATGACTGGTGTTACACTGACAAGCCCCTGGTACACCACTCTATATTGGATCGACAGTGTCACACCCTTGAAGGCAGCCATAGCAAGACGTTAAGCTGCACATATTCATCGCTAATGTAAAAAGTATTCACCCAGATTAACTCTCAAGGCCATTAATGACATGGTAACCACCCATTATACAGTATGTACCTGAGTAGCATCTATCACTGGAAGAGGCACTATGTTGTGGAAGGGCAATCTGTCCTACAGGATGTACAACTCAAATAAGCCATCAAGTTTGGGGTTAAAACTTGCACCTTATGTGAGGCAGACAGCGGGTTTATCTCAGAGTGTGACATCTATACGGCAAAACATCGGAGAGTACCAGAACAGGGTGTGACATTCAAAGTAGTGAATGAGCTGCTTAGCCAAAGACTCCAGGAAAGAGAGTACTATGTTTATAAGGATAGGTACTATAGGGGACCTATTCCATTTATTGAGATGCATAATAAAAAATATCAATGCATGTGGCACAGTAATGACCAACAGGAATGGAATGTCACGTCTATTTTAGGGAGAAAGTAAAAAGAGGGTAAACGGACTGCTACTCCTCAGGTCCACTAAGCTGCATCAAGTGGCAGGAGAAGCACTACATCTATATCTTGACCACAATGCATACAAACTACATGCTTCCTACAGGAAAGGTGGACAGCCACACCACGGTGGATATAGAAAATCCTCATTGTGTCCTCAATTACAACAGGCACATGGGAGGACTAAATCGAAATGACCAAATAAGCAAGTACTACTACCTGGCAAGGAAGGTCACGAAGGCATGGAAGAAGCTCTTTTTCATTTCCTGAATGCAATGGTAGTGAATGGCTATATCTTTTACAGGAAATATGCCCAGAAAAAATATCACAATACCAGTCTGGATGGAACTGGTTAAGGAGTTACAGACCTGGGCTCGGAATTTGCTTAACCCCTTTCTACTGTCCCAGCAAAGGCTCACACCAGCAAACGAAAATCCGAAAGGTTGAGAGACATTTCCCTCTTTCAACCCCAGAACTGAGAAGAAGAAACATCTAGGTACCCTGGAGACTGGAAATGGTTCCACAATCCACACAGGGTTGTATACAGGGCAGAAAATAAACAAGAAAATGACAGAAGGCATCCTTGGGATGACAGAGAAATACAGGTTACTCACCTGTAATAGGAGTTCTAGGAATGGTATATGTTGTTCATCCACACTTATTGGCAGGTATCCTTGCCACTTTAAATCTTGCGGAAGGTCTTCAGGCTGGCTCCTCCCACCCACCCGGTGGTAAAACTCTCGGCTCCGCCCATGACGCCAGATCTGCCCGCTGGAAGCTCAGGTTGTGCGCCTAAGCCGGAGGTCGGGAGTTGCAGGGATGAACAACATACACCATTCCTAGAACTCCTGTTACAGGTGAGTAACCTGTATTTCTAGGGACATGGATATGTTGTTCATCAACACTTATTGGCAGACTCTAGCAGTTCTCCGGGAGGAGGGGAGGCAAGGCGACACCCCCTACTTAGGGAATAGAGACTGGAGGAACTGGCCCCAAAACCAGCATCCCAGCGTGACTCAAGGTCGATGTGGTAATGGGTGAAGAAGGTGTGTGCTGACTTCCAGGTAGCAGCCCTGCAGATTTCCTGGATAGGGACGTCCCTGGAAGCAGCCACCGATGCAGCAGTATGGTGGGTAGAATGAGCTCTTATCCCTCTGGAGGCTCCATGCCCGCCAACTTATAGCAGAGATCTATGCGGGAGGTGACCCACTTGCTTATCGTCCGCTTGGCTGCAGGTCTGCCAGGTGCAGCTTCAGCGTAGGTGACAAACAGCTGGCGAACCTCTCCCGAATTTCAACCGTCGCTCCTTGAATAAGTGCCTTCTAGGGTCCAAAGTATGGAGCCTATATTCGCCTCCGAGGTGTGATTGGGGTAGAACACCGCAGAGTCAGCACCTGGTTAAGGTGAAACTTGACACTACCTTGGAAGGAATTTGGGTGGGGGCACAGGACAACCTTGTCCCTGTGGAAGACCAGGTAAGAGACTCGATGGAAAGCGCCTGGAGCTCTCCCATCCTTCTGGCTGACATGATAGCCACCAAGAAGGCGGTCTTCCACGACAGGTGAGAAGAGATCACACCTGTGCATTGGTTCGAATGGCTTGCCTATGAGCTTTGCCAGTACCAGTAGTAGATCCCACGGAGGTGGAGGTTCTCGCACGGAGGGAAATGTGATCAAGGCCTTTGAAAAGCACCAGACCACCTTCTCCTCGCCACTCGACTGCTTCCGGCCGCCCCTGCAAGCAGAGATGGCTGCCAGGTGCACCCTTAGGGTCGCCGACCTAAGCCCTTGCTGAGAAAGGGACCATAAATAGTCAAGATGCTTGCCAAGGGACAGGAGGAAGGGTCCAAGCCCTTGCTCTGACACCAAATGGAAAACCTCTTCCATTTGAAGGCATAGCATTTCCTGGTCGACTCCTTCAGGGATGCCTCAACGACATTGAGGACCTCGCCGGAAAGACCCAAGGCCTTGAACTCTAGCCATTCAGGAACCAGGCCCTCAGGTGCAGGAATTGAAGGTCCGGATGGAACACCTTCCCTGACTGACTGAAAGCAGGTCTGGGCGAGCTGGAAGCTGCCTCGGGAGCCTGGAGCTGAGGCTGAGGAGATCTGGATACCAGCATTAGCGGGCCAGTCTGGGGCTACCAGAATCACCTGTGCCTTGTCCCTCCTCGCCTTGAGAAGCACCTTGTGGATCAAGGGAAATGGAGGAAAGGCGTAGAAGAGGCCGGGGTCCACGGCCTCGAGAAGGCAACCTCTTGCAGCGAGCCCCGCTGAGGGGCGGGCATGGAACAACCTCAGCTTCGCGTTCTCCCTGGAGGCAAACAGATCCACCTGCGGTGTGCCCCAATGGGAGAACAGATCTTGTACTACCTCTGGCAGGAGAGACCATTCGTGGAGACAGCCCCTATCTGGCTTAGGGCATCGGCCAGGGTGTTGGAGGCTCCTGCCACATGAATGGCTAGGAGATCCGCCTCCAGGCTGCGCACGGAGTGACCAGATCTGCGGAGAGCTTCCTTGCATAGAGGCATGGAGCCGCGTCCGCCCTGGCAGTTTAGATAGTACATGGTCGTGGTATTGTCCGTCTGGACCCGAACCACTTCACCCGAAAAGCGGAGCGAAGGCGGTGAGAGCTAAGTGGACCGCCGGAGCTCCAGCAGGTTGATATGGCATTGGGACTCCGCGGGGACCAGGGCCGTGGCGCCGGTGTTCCCCAGATGGGCACCCCAACCCATCAGAGAGGCATCGGTCGATAGAGAGACGGTAGGCTCGGGCGGAGAAAGCGGATGCCCTCCTGCAGATGAGCTGGAACGATCCACCACTGGAAGCGTTCCACATCCCCTGGGTCACCGTCATTAGCTGGTCCAAGGATCGCAGCGCTGAGACCACTGGCTGGCCAGCCCCCACTGAAAGGGACGCATGTTCCAGCGGGCCCAACGGACCACGCTGGTACAGGCCGCCATGAGACCCAGAAGGCGCAGGAAGTCCCGGGCAGCGCGATTGCCCAACCAGAAATGATCGGGCAAAGGAGGAAAGAACCTCGGCCCTGTCCACCGGAGCCATGCTCTGGCTCGTGAAAGTCGAGCTCTGCCCCAATGAATTGTATCACCTGCTTTGGCACGAGTTCGACTTGGCCTCGTTGATGAGGAGGCCGACTTGAGAACAAACCTGGAGGGCCAGATCCTTGGACAGCTCCACCTCCTGCTTGGAGGGCTGCTATCAGCCAATCGTCCAGGTAAGGGTACACCGGACCAGTCGGCACCGCAGGAATGCTGTCACCACTGCTATGCATTTGGTGAAGACCCTGGGAGCTGGAGACAAACCGAAGGGCATGGCTTGGAACTCAAGGGATCCCTCGCTCGAAGCGAAGGAACCTCTGATCGTGACGGACCAGGGACATGAAGAGATCCTGCAGGCCCAGAGAACAGAACCACGCCCGCGTTCAAGGATGGTATTATCTGAGCCAGAGTGACCATCCTGAAAGTTCGAGACCTTAGGAACTTCTTTAGGTGCGTCAGATCGAGAATGGGGTGCCAGCCCCCGTCCGTTCGGAACCAGGAAGTACCTGGACACAAACCATAGGTTTGAGGGAGGGTCCGCCACCTCCCTGATCACGTCCTTCTGGAGGAGAGGCGATGTCGGCTCAGGAGCCAACAGTGAGGCTGACGGACCCCCAAGCCCCGAGGTGTGATGGCTCTGAAGGGCGGAGACTACTCGAACTCCAGAGGCAGGCCTTTTCCACCACCACCAATACCCATTTGTCCGTGGTAATAACGGACCAGGCAGAAAAGAGTAGTGCAGACCGTCCCCACAGGGGAACCTGGGAATCGGAGATGAGGTTGGGGCGACACCCTTCAACCCGTCACTGGGCAGGCTTGGAGGAAGAACCGGCGAGGGACCTCCGGCCTTTACCTCCTTGCTTCCTGGAGGAGGAAGCTGCGGGCTTGGGTTTGGGGTGCCAATTGCGAGCCTGCTGGCCCTGATGTTGCTGGGCCGGACGTGCCGAGCGCAGCAGGACAAAAGGGTTTAGGCTGAGGCCTGCGGCCTTTGACCCTTGTGTGGAAGAGACCCGAGTCCAGGGTAGCATTGGACTTCTCGAACCTCTGAGGTGGCCTTCCACTCCAGGGCTGAAGAGGTCGGTCCCCAGAGGGACATCTGCCAACTTGTGCTGGGTATCCACTGCGAAGGTGGATATCCTCAGCCATGCCCGATGGCGCAAAGGCCACTGCAGCGCGACTGACCTGGCGCATGAGTCACCGATGTCCAAAGCAGTCTGAAGTTGCTGCTTGGCCACTGCCCTGCCCTGGTCCCGCACCTGCTTAACCGTGGTCTGCAGGTCAGCCGGAGATGAGGACTACCTCGTCCAGGGAGCCCAATAGGGCATAAGAAGTGTGCCATCAGCACAGCCGAGCTGGCCTGGCGAGGCCGAGGAGGGCCTAGCGTAGACTTTCCGCCCGGCATGGTCCAATTTCTTGGACTCCTTGTCGGAGGTTTGTTCACGTCCTAGCATTTCCGGCATGCGGAAGACGCTGTCGGTAACCAACCCCTCGGCTGAGGGTGTTCAAAAACTGGACAGAAAACCGGTAGGGACGCATACTTCCTGGCCATCCTGGCCCAAGGTACAGGGCAGGAAGTGGGATGCTGCCAGAGCTCCAAGGCTGGACCCACAATGGCCTCGGCCACAGGAAAGGCCTCCATAGGGAATCCCTCAGTCCAATATCTCCGTGAGGGATACTTGGCCCGCTTAGATCCGGGCTCGAAGCTGCATCACGGTTGGGCTCGAGCTGCATCAATGTGGACTCTGAGATGAGTCTAAGCAAGCCCAGAAAGGACGAAGGCTCTGTCCATCGACCGACCCCAGAGGACTCCAAGACAACTTGCTTGGAGAAAAGGAGGATGTCGTCGGACTCCGAAGAGTCCACAAAGAGCTGCCTCGGGCCTGAGCCACCCTCCACCTGGCGAGGCCGATCAGGGCGAGGTGACAGACAGCCTATGGGGCAGACCCTGAGCCGACCGAGGAATTCTTGGTCAGGGCCCCAAATAACGGCTGTGGGGCGGGGTTCCACCGAATCGGCAGAGCAGCTGGTTTTGGCCAAACAACCGGCCTGGGAACAGGCGCCTCGGGAAAAGTCGAGGGTTGCTTGGCCGCTCGGTGACAGCCACTTGATAGCGGGAAGAAGCGGAGTCAGCTTGTTCCCGGCCAGGGAGCAACTGCTGCCACATGAGGTCCCCGCCGATGTAACTATGTCGACCTCTCCTCGTCCAAGGAGGAGGATGAGGGACAGCGGCGCGCCGCTTACCGTGAAGTGCCGAGACTGAGACCGCCTGTGGCGGAGGATCGGCTGGACCACGAAGAAGTCGAGACCAAGACCATGAACCTCGGTTTCCCGAGGGCGGTTCGAGGAGGAGACGGGTGGGACCGGCTCTCCCTCGGCTCGGAAGGTTCACCTGAGGGCTCCGGAACCGAGGCACAGGCAAGCCCACAGAATCCTCAACTCCCACGGGAAACCGGGAGAGAGGATTTCGGCTTCACCAGTCGACAACCCATCCAGGTCGAGAAAATCTCGACCCGGCTGATAAGGAATCTCGGTCCAACTGATCTGAGGGGGTACCGTGAGACCAGTGGCCGGCCGAATGATCGACCCGAAGTCGATGGCCGACGACTGGGAGAGGGACCTTTCCGCCTCCAAGAGCGCCGACGGAGGACTACCCTCGTCTTTCTTTTGGACCGAGAAGAAGGTCCAGCAGACGTTGGGCCCTCTCCTTGAGTGGAGAGGGACAGACACAACTCCCTTGAAGGAGGTCAATAAGAGGATCCCAGGGAGAGCAGGATAATTGCCGCGACCGAGGAAGATGCGACGCGCGCCTCCTCTTCGAGGCGATTATCTGCTCTGGCTGATCCCTCGAACCCGCCCTGTGGAAACCGCCAACCGGGCCTCTTTGGACTTCACGGAGGAAGCGTTTCTCGGGACGCCCAAGTTGTAAGAGCACAGGTCGCAAGCCTGCGGTCGTGCTCAAGGCCTAAACAGCAGACACACGTGGAGTGCGGATCCGTCCAGACATCTTCTTCGCAAGGGCATCTCCAAACTGGAGTCGATTTGTCCATCGTAGCCGCGAGGGATAGAAGAGCAAGTCTAATTTTAGCAAAACTTTTAAATTCGCAAAACCGAAGAATTAGAAACCAGTCTTATCGCAGAGCATTAAGGAGGGAACCTGAGCTTCCAAGCGGTAAGGAAGATCTGGCTCATGGGGCGGAGCTGAGAGTTTTACCAACCAGGTGGGTGGGAGGAGCCAGCTTGAAGACCTTCCAGCAAGATTTAAAGCCGCAAGGATACCTGCCAATAAGTGTGCATGAACAACATATCCATGTCCCTAGAAAGGGGAGGTATTGCTGATGGGGACCTGACTATGCCAGATGTTAACTGGATCATCTTTACTGCAGCCACATCCAAGAGCAGGGCCATTCTCGATTCCATACAGGGTATGCCTCAGAGAGCTAGTTTTCAACCCACTAGGGAGGAGCAATCTTAGATATGGTACTCTCAAATGGGGACAGAGAGAGGATCTCTGATCTTGAACTGGTAGCCATCTGGGAACAAGTGACCACCAAACAGTGTGGTTCACGATAAACTCACTGTAGAGTCAAGCCACACAAAAGTGAAGGTACTGGACTTCAGGAGGGCTATTTTGTCAAAATGGGAGAGTGCCTCAGAAAAGCACTAGCAAACAGGCAAGAAGGTGGGGTGGAGCAACAATGGGAAACATTAAAATCTGCCATCACAGAGGCAGTCAAGCCTTTGTGTGAAGCAAATAAACAAACCAAAATGAAAGAAGAAACCTCTATGGTTCTAAAAGAAGTAGCAGGGGAAGATAAGGGAGAAAGAGATAGCATTCAGGAAGTATCAGGAAACAAGAAGGAGCAGGACAGAGAACTGTACCAGTTAAAAGCAGAAGGAAGCAGGGAAGGCAGTCAGAATAACAAAGGCCCAAACTGAGAAAAAATTAGCCCTCGTTTAAGAAGGGATAAAACCTTTATATGTACATTAGGGCGCAAAGAAAGACTAAGACAGGATCGCTGAGGCTGAATAAAGAGAAAGGAGGTTGGACAGAGAGGACGATTAAAAGCAGGGATACTGAACAAATACTTCTGCTCAGTATTCACAATGGAAAAGCAGGGGAGGTACCTAACCCAGTCAGGAGAAGCACTCAGGATAGGGGGTTGATATCCATCCTTTCACAGAAGAAAGGGTTCTGAAAGAACTCTAAAACTGAAGGTGGATAAAGCAACTAGGCCTGATGGGATTCACCCAGAACTCTAAAAGAACTAATGGAAGAACCAGTAACACCACTGACAACCCTTTTAATAAATCATGGGAGGATGGTGTGGTACCTGAGGACTGTGGGAGGGTGGATGTGATTCCCTTCACAAAAGTGGGAGCAAGACTGAGGCAGGAAACTACAGACCTGTCAGTTTGACCTCAGTGGTAGGGAAAATGATGGAATCACTGCTGAAGGAAAGAACTGTTGAGTACCTAGAGGCCAGTGGCGCACAGGACCCAAGGCAGCATGGATTCACAGCAGGAAGGTCATGTCAGACAAATCTAATTGATTTCTTTGACTGGGTGACCAAAGTAGTAGACCAATGAGGGGCAGTGGACATGGCCTACCTAGACTTTAGCAAGGCATTTGACACAGTCCTGCACAAAGATTAATAAACAAATTAGCCAGCCTGGGAGTGAGTCCCAGGGTGGTAGCTATGTAAACACTGGCTGAACAACAGGACACAGTGGGTAATAGTAATTTGAGTCCACAGCAAAGAAAGCAGGGTTACTAGTGGGGTACCACAGGGCTCAGTACTGGGACAGTCCTTTTAATGTCTTTATAAGTGACATTACAGAGGGACTAGAAGGAAAGTATGTCTCTCTTGCAGATGACACAAAGATCTGCAAAAGGGCTGATACGCAAGATGGGGTGGAAAGGATAAAAGGGACTGGCAAGGTTGGAAGAATGGTCAAATGTATGGCAGCTTAATTTCAACACAAGAAGTGCAAAGTAATGCAGCTGGGAAACAAAACCCAAGGAAGAGTACACAATGGGGGTGAGATACTGACAACAACAAAAATGGAAAGGTACCTGGGGTAGTCATATCAGACTGACCAAAGGTGGGCCAACAATGTGAGATGGCAGTAAGGAGGGCTGGGGGATACAGGGATGCATGGGAGGCATCACCAGTAGAAAACAGGAAGTTGTTGGCCCTCTGTACAGACAGTTGGTAAGACCACATCTGAAGTACTGTGTACAGTTCTGGAGACCCCATCTCCACAAAGACATAGACAGGGTGGAGGCTGTCAGAGGATGGCAACAAAATGGTGCAGGGTCTGCACCACAAGACATATGAAGAAAGACTAAAAGAGCTTAAGATGTATAGCCTCAAGGAAAGGAGGAGAGGGGGACATGATGGAAACTTTCAAATACCTCAAGGGAATCAACAAAGTCCAAGAGGTAGCATCTTTCAGAAAAGATGTCAAGAACAAGGGCACAATTTGAAGATAGAGGGGATGGCTCAGAGGTAATGTGAGGAAGTATTTCTTCACAGAGAGGGGTGAGGTGCATGGAAAAGCCACCCTGAGGAGTCATAGAATCAAAAATAGTGGGAAATTCAAGAATGCATGGGACAGACATAAGGCAGTTCAAGTGGGGTAGGAGGAAGTAGGCTGTTGGTTAACTAGGATCTGCAGCTTATCAGTTAGGTAGGGAAATGGGCAGACTAGGTGGGCCATGCGGTCCTTATCTGCCGTCAGATTCTATGTTTCTAGGTAGAAAGTGCAAGGTGTGCTTTCCGTGGCCTGAGCCTAGAATCAATTTACTGGTGCATACAGTGTGGCACTCCACTGTGCACAGCACTGTGTTTCTCACAATATCACACATTGGTGCATTATGAAAAAAACGATGAGGTGCTATCATCAGACAGTAACTAACATCACAGCTGTACACATAAAACCAACAGAATGTGTAGGAAGCAAAATAACACTTTGTAAATATCATGTAAATATGATGCAACTCTGTATCATAATGCAGTAAATGTAAATAATGTAAATCAAAGTATTGTATATATCTTGTAAACATAGTGCAGTGTAATAGGTCAGAGCAAGGGCAAATCTTATTTCTGAATACCACAAATAGTTTGCCAATTCAGATATTTGGGACCAAATACTTAATAGCACACTATTTGTGTGGTATTCATTATTAGTGAAGTGTGTTTGGGAGGGAAGGTGGGCTTGGAAATGTAAAAAAAAACTTTTCCCCTCATGGGTAACAGCAAGTGCTAATTCATTTCAGTCATCCAGCTTGCAATCAGTCCAGGCCATCTTTCAGAAGGCCTAGAGGAGGGCGCTGATCCGGTGTCACTGGCAGGATGGGTGGGAATGGTGTTGTGACACCTGTCTGGTCACACAACACCATACCCCACCATCCAGCCCTCAACTGCCGGCAACCATATCAGCCCCTACCTTTCTCTACACCAACTGAAAAAGTCTTGGACCTGTATTGACCAAGAGCTGGCTGACTATGACAAAGGATGAATGCATGCTTGTGCCAATGCACACTCAATCAATTCAGTCAACCAGCTCCACAGTCAGTACAAGCACTTTTCAGTGGGTCTAGTGGGAGGGAGGCTGATCTGGTCACTGGCAGAGGATGGCTGGATGGGCAGGAATGGCACTGTGGACACCTGTCTGGTGACACAACACCATTCCCCACCCATCCCACTCTCAACTGCCGCATCTGTATCAGCTCGCCTCCCTCGCCCACTGAAAACCATCTTGGACTTGTACTGACCATGAGCTGGCTGACTCGACAATGGATAAATGCGTGCTTGTGCTAGCATGTGCTCATTCATTCAATCAACCAGCTCACGGTACAAATGTTTTCAGTGGAACTAAAGGGGGTTCCAGTCGGTGGTAGCATGGGTGGGAATGGCATTGTGGACACCAGTTAGGTGCCACAATGCCATTCCGACCCATCCCACCCTCAACTGCTAGCAACCGCATCAGTCCCCCTCCCTCTATGCCCACTGAAAACGTCTTGGACTTGTACTGACCAAGAGCTAGCTATGACAATGCATGGCAGCGTGCTTGTGCTAGCATGTGCTAATTCATTCAGTCAGTCAGTTCATGGTCAGTACAAATGCTTTCAAGTGGGCCTAGGAGGGAGGCTGATCTGGTCACTGGCAAGATGGCAGCATGGGTGGAAATGGCACTGTGGACACGGTCTGGTGACACAATGCAATTCCTCACCCATCCCACCCTCAACTGCTAGCAACCGTATCAGTCCCCCACCTCTCGCCACTGAAAACATCTTAGACTTATTCTGAACAAGAGCTGGCTATGACAATGGATGAGCGTGTGCTTATGCTGCACGCGCTCACTCATTCAGTCAACCAGCTCACAGTCAGTACTAATGTTTTTTCAGTGGGCCTAGGTGGAGGGACTGATCCAGTTGGTGGCAGAAAATGGCAGGATGGGTGGAATGGTGTTGTGGATACCTGTCTGGTGACACAATGCCATTCCCACCATCCATTCCGCCCTGAACTGCTGGCAACCATATCAGTTCCCTCCACTCTATGCCCACTGAAAACGTCTTGGACTTGTACTGACCATGGCAATGGATGAACGCATACTTGTGCTGCACGCACTTCTTCATTCAGTCAAAAAGCTCACAGTCAGTACAAACAGTTTATCAGTGGGCCTTGAGGGCAGGGAGCTGATCCAGTCACTGGCTGGGGATGGCAGGATGGGCGGGAATGGCATTGTGGACCCCTATCTGGTGACACTGTCTGACATCTGGGCAGCACGACTCTCTCAGGAAATACTTGAGTTTGATTGACTGGTCACCACTGGACAGGGCCATGGACAGGAACCAAGCCTCAACTTCTTTATCACCATCTTTACCAAGGCTTGTGACATCTTTTCCCCACAGAACCAAAGAAATAAGAGGAACTACCAACACATGGCTTACAGGACCCATATTACAGTGTGAGGAATAGGGACAACTTGTGGCATAGGGCCAAACCTTTTTTTTTTTAATTTATTTAATCTAGGATTACCAGTACCTTTGAGCCAAGGCTCTTTTACAAAGGTTCCACAGAGGGATAAGCGAACACAAGGAAACAACATTGAGTTAACAGTAAAGCAATTTGTGTTCTGTAGTGCTATTGTCTGTCTGAAGAGAGGAGAGAGGAGAGGGAGATGCAGCCAGAGGCATTTGTCAAGTAAAGTTGGAAGGATAGATGGAGAGAAGAGGGGAAGGGTGAGGGAGGAATAAAGTGCGGCAATAGGGGCATGGAGAGACTAAAAAGGGGTAAGAAGGCCTGGGTTTTATGTTGTCACCTCAAGTCGGGGAGACTGGTAGGGAGCCAGAGGGCTTAGCAGTAGACTACAGCTATATAGGTCAAGAGCTAGGTAAGGCAGTCACAGGAGATAGAGGCAGCGAGATGAGCCCAGAGCCTAGATTTAAACAGACCTAAAGTAGTGGTTGAGGCGATGGTGTCACTGAGATCATTCAGCCGTAGAGGAGCCCTGTGAGAGAGGAGCATTGGCCCTGACTAGTATGACAGCGGTGACTTGTAGATTCTGGGTTATTGAACTCCTGGTGTTCCGTTGGCTAGTGTTTTGTTGTAATAAGGCAGAAACACCAGGAGTCAAGCCAAGGTTGATTTTTAGCCATGGCACAGTTGACATACTTTATCCTATTGGGAAGTTGTAGCCAACCAGTCTGTGCATCGAGGAACAGGAGTGGGTGAGGCGGTGGGCACCAGTTGTGAGTCGGCTTGCTTTGTTTAGGGCAATTGTTATACGATGGAGGGTGGATGTCGAGGCAGAGCCATAGATAATGAGGCCATACACAATAATTGACACCACCAAGCTCTGAGCAGCCATCTTCAGGGCCTCTGGAGTGAGATGTTGTCTGTGCTTGAAGAGCAGTCCAAGGCGTGTATTGGCAGCTTTGGACATGCTGTCAATGTGAGCAGAGTAGGAGAGCTTGGGGTCGAGCAAAATACCTAGATATTTGATGGAGGATACTTGTTTGAGGACAGATCCCTGTTTGGTGGAGATGGCGAGGGTGATGCCTGAGACAGTTATGAGAACTTCAGAATAGCAAGAACTTGGTTTTCTTGTCAATTAGGACCAGTTTATGATTGGAGAACCAAGTTTCAATGGCATTGAATTCAAGCTGTAGGCTGAGTTGGAGAGGAACAGGGTCCTGATGCGTGGCAAAACAACAGCATCATCCACGTACAGGATGATTTGTTCGAGCTAGAATGAGGTAGGGAGTTTAGAAAGAGGCTGAAAGGAGAGGGCCCAGTATGGACCCTGAGGGGACTCAGAGTGTACAGGCAAGGAATGTGACAGAGCATTGACAATTTTACTCTTTGAGGCGGTTTTCAAGGTAGCTTCTGAACCAGAGGGCTGAGTCAGGTGCAAGGCGGTAATGAGTAGCTGGTCAAACAGTAGCTGATGATGGACCATATTGAATGCCTTGATAGGTCGATGAAGACAACCCCTGAGAAATCCTTAATCAAGGGCAGTGCACTTTGCCAGTAAATTCAAATAGAGCAGTGGTGGTACTATGCCCTTTTCTAAAACCATGCTGCTGAGGCAGGGATGTATTTGCCCAAGTAGTCGGTGAGCTGGTCTGCAATGATCGCTCAAGGGCCGAGTGGTGGCAGTATGGAGATCAGGCGATAGTTTGCGTGGCTGGTCTTATCCCCATTTTGTGGATGGGTCACTGTGGCAGTTTCAGATTTCTGGGAATGTACTACTACTGTAGGAAACTGAATATATCAAATATGGGTCTGAAAAAACTACTGAACCAGGATCATCCAACAAGCTAAGGCAAGCTACTACCATGACCTACTGAAAAAAGCTGGGGTAGGGGTAAGAATTCTGGGACTCGATAAAAATCCTCACAGGCAAAGCTTCCAAACCACAGAGTTAATAGTCACAACTGAGGGACACTCCTGGAGCCTGTAGACATTACTAACGCCTTCAACCGAGCCTTCTCTGACCTAAGTTCTGTTCTTCCCAAGGAATACTTATCCACACTACCCTCAACTCACCCCACCAGAATGCCCGTCACCCGTACCCCAGTTCAATGGCCCACTCTACTTCAAACAGTTGAACCGACAGGATACCCATTAAATATGTTAAAGCTGTTCTAAAAAGACCAGACAAGGAGTGACCTTGTAGACATGAAACTGGTGGCACTCACCATAAATTAGCTGTCGGATCCCTTACCAAATTCTTCAGTGCCTCATTAAGGTCAGGTGTATTACCCGATAAGTGGAAGAAGGCAGTTGTCACCACCGTTCACAAAGTAAGCGATGCCACAAACCTAACCAACTATAGGCCCATCTCAATTCTCCCCCTCTGTCCAAGGCACTGGAACAAGTGGTCTCGGACAAACTTACTGACTACCTAACGAAGTACAGTCTACTCTATGAGGCAACAATATGGGTTCGGAAACATCACTCAACCATAACTGCCCTGATTGACTACACCTCACAAATGTGAGTCATTTGATGATGGCTTAGCAGTGGGATCAATCTTCATTGACCTCACCAAGGCGTTCGACACAGTCAACCATCAACTCCTCCTACATAGCCTTCATTTAATGGGCATGTCCTCAGACACAGTCACCTGGTTCAAAAGCAACTTATCTGGCAGGACACAGCAAGTCAAAGTTAGTGGCATACTATCAGAACCCTGGATGTGACTCTTGGAGTCCCAAAGGTCTATCCTGGGACCGCTCCTGTTCAGCATATTCATTAGACCAACTGCCTGCAGCCTGCCAAGCACATATTGTGCTTTATGCAGATAATCGGTCATCTCTCTAAGTGGGTGAAACATACCCATAATCTCCCTTGAACTCGAAACAAACTTCCACAGACTTGAGGAATGGTTCAGTGACAACAAACTGTTGCTCAACTACAAGAAAAACCAAGAGCATGCTCTTCTCTCTGCCACAGAGGAAGAACCCCTTGGAAAATTTCAGATACTGAGCTCCAAAGTGAGCTATCTGGAGCAGGCTGATGCCATCAAATATCTTGGCATTCATCTGGACAGCTCCCTTTCCTTCTCAACACAGGTTGATCAGTTAGTCAAATCTGCCAAAACAAAACTAGGTGTTCTGTACAAACACTGTCAATACATGCCACCTGAGGAACTAAAACATCACTTACAGTTCTCTGGAATCCGCCATTGACTACAGCCTTGCAATCTACAGCACAGCTACTGACACCATCCTGAATAGGGTAAGAACCTTCCTCAACAAAGCATGTAGAGCTAGTCCTGGGTGCAGATCGCCTGACCCACACTTGTGAACCTCTATGAAGCAACTGTTTGCCTATCCCTCTACCTCAGAGCCCAGTACCAAAGCTGCCTTGTGTAATGAAAGCCATCCTTGGCTTACTCCAGACTCTACCACAGCCCCAATCTCCTTGGATGCAACAAGATCGGAAAATTCAAAGCAAGTCTTCATGCCCATCTTACCTCAAGTACATGTCAGTGCCACGAGCACCTGACCCGTTCTCAACCTCTTCTGCTCCTAAAGCTCTGACCTGCATCTTGGCTACTCCTCTTATCTGACCACACCATAATCGACTAGCCCTGCCCTCTTCCCATCCCCTTGTGTTTTCATTGTCTTTCTTTCTCCCTCTTTCCCTCTCTTGCCAAGCTAACTACTAACTTACTACCCTACCCCTCCTTTTCACTCCCTCACCCCACCCACGCTCCACCCCTTTCTCCTCTCCCCGCTTTCAGCTCCTTGCTCCCTTAGCTATCTTCCTTTCATTCCCTCTAACCCCCTCCCTCTCTTTCCCGCATTCCCTGACAATACCTACCCCAGCTGCTATTTTCACTCCAACCCCCGCTGGCTGCCCTCCCACATCATTGCTTGGGCATATTAACCACCCCCTGTCTGCTTGCACAACACTGCTGCTGCCTTCTACAGCCAGTGGGCATGCCCTAACCCATTTAGATGTAACAACACTGAAATCTCCTTGAAGAATTCTAAGCTACAGTATCTGAGGAACCTATAATTTTAGCTTCCTCATACTGATTATTACCTATGAAGTAACAAATGCTTCTATATGTGCTAGAATTTCATTACTGTTGTCTCTTACTTAATTCTGTATTACCACTGTACTACTCTGTTGTCTGTCTTATCTATTTTGTACGATGTCTGACCTGGAACCTTTGTAAGCACCTATGGCTCAAAGGTATTAATCCCAAACTGAAATAAATAAAAAATAAATAAATACCGACACTCCCCATCCATCCCACCTAAATTGCTTGCATCCATATGAGTCCCCCCATACACTGTAAAACATCCTGGACTTGTACTGACCATGGCGGGCTAACTAGGACAATAGAGAACACTTGCTTCTGCTAGGATGCGCTCTTTCATTCAGTCAACCAGTTCACAATCAGTACAAATGATTTTTCAGTGGGTCTAGATGAGAGGTGCTGATCTGTTCACTGACAGGGTATGGCAAGATGGGTGGGAATCAAAAGTAACTTTTACTAAACAATAGCACATGCACTGTGAAATAACTGTAGTGCAAACAGCTAAGCAAGGTGTGACATTATCCAGCACAACACGCACCCTGGAGTGCACGATTACTATTATACAATGGCCGAGAATAAAGAACAAAAGAAAAAAAACACTGAAAGTTATATTTTTGTGAATGATTTATTTTATCAGTTTTTCTTTTGTGAGCGTGTTTTCACAGTTGATTATGAGGAGCTGCAGTTGTGTTTGGGAGTGGAACAGGCGGAGCTGCAGTCACGTCATCTGGAGAACAGGATGTACATTGTAAAGCCACGTGTACTGCGAACAAGCAGGGGTATGTCATGAAAAAAAATACCATTACTAAAATACATCACGCGAGTGGCTTCACAACCACAAGAAGCGACAAAGATGGTACTGGCTCGCTGGCCCAGAGGCATAGCTGCCATCTGCAGCATGTAACACCTGGGTTTGGGAATGGAGTCGGAGTTGGAGGGACGGCCGGGGAAGCGGTAAAGCATCCATTGGACTGTGCTCCCTACTCTGGGAGGAAGTTGGGTTGAGGGTCGATGCAATGAACCTCTAGTGGAAGCCAGGGGTACTGCAGGATCAGCCAGGCGTAGAGCGAGGAGGAGGCGGACACAGGCCATCACTGCATCCCGCCCCAAGGAATCTCTGCACCAAAATGCGGCTCCCATTAATAGCCGGCTTTGGAACTGCCCCTCTGGCTACCTCATTCTGCTGCTTCACAACGCACTCAGGAGGTCCCAGCTCTGAGTATGAGGGAGCAGTTGCCAGAACCTGGCGGCGCGATCATGGAGCTACGGGATGCCAGCGACAAAAAATAATAATAAAAAATGAGAAAGACTCTAGTTCTGTGGCTGTGAAGGTGATCGCTACTAGGGCTTACATTTTTTTGTGTGTGTGAAAAGTGCGCGTGATGTTTGACTCTGCAGTTTAGCCCTGCTGTGATGTAGCCTATGATGAAGCCATCAGGATGATGCTAAAATTATTTTTATACTTTCTACCACAGTGACAGGGTGGGAGTGGGGGTTTAAATATATGCCATGAGTGACAGAGCAGTATCAGTGAACTGTGTGACCACCAGTTCACGGTCTCCACGGTTCACAGAGCTGCTGGGTTCAATTTCAGGAAAGATTAGATGGGAGTAATGAGTGTGAAGAGGAGGTTTAAACTATTGCTGGCTTTTGGTTTCTATGGTAAAGGAGCTGGGAAGCAACACTGAAGCTTTGCAAGCGGGATCAGTGAAGCGGTGTTATTCGAGCAGGGATCAGTGAAGTGGGGTTCTTGAGCAGGGATCAGTGAGCGGGGTTATTGATAGAGTGGAAAGTGGCCCAATTCGCTCCACGAAGTGATTTGTGGACTGGAGCGAATTCGCGGAGGCTCCTAGCGCAAAATGGAGTACTTAGCGTTATAATGGATAGCATAAAGTCCATTGAAAACAATGACTTAGCATTACTCCGCCTTTCAAACCACTGCTCCACCAACTCTTAAGATGCAGTACATTGAAAACAATGTACTTCCCTCCTCTCCTTGTTTTTAAGCTCCAAAGCGAATTTTGCAGTGATTCATGGAATTCAGGTCACATGGGCTCTAGATTGTTCTGCACAGCCTCAGTTAGGGGTAGTGTGTATAGGAAGCTGTAGGAGACCATCTCTGCTTTGAGAGCTCTCCGTAATTCAAACCTAAAAGCTGTTAAAAAGCCTTTTGAATCACTTTTTGCTGAAACTTTAGTTCATCGATTATAGGAAACCTTCCTGTGCTCATATCATTGAGCATTTATTGTTTGTGGTGGATTTTGAATGTTAACATACAACATTCAGTCTGTGAACTATGAACTGTGCTTTGGAGGCAGGGCATATTTGTAGTGTAGGTAGATTAACTGGGAGAAGAAGGCAGTCTTTCTGTTTTGGTTATATTTTCTTGTATAACTGTGTTAATGTACACACAGTAATATTTTCAATAATTCTTGACATTTTGTGCTGATTGTTATGGTGCAGAAGTGTACAATTTTCTGTTTAAAACATTTGGATATATTACTAAAGGTTTTCAATTTGCTACGCATTACTTGAGTGTGCATGCGAGTGTGTGTGCGATCGTGCCATTAAATCAGACACCTTTTATTGTGTTACAGCAAAACTGCAGCAGTGTGAACCTGCTATCCCAGCACCTGCATGAATTTGCATACCTATGTGGTATCTTTACTGGTAGTGGATTGTTCCTGCCATGCACTAATCCCCAAATGGCAAACTGTATTCCTTTCCAGATTGGGATTTGTGACTTGTGAGCACTAGTTAGGGGTTGTTGGCTTTTGTAAGCGTCCTTGGTGTGCAGCAATCTTAATCTGTATGTGCCTTTGCATGGCACCATTAATTCTGGGGACTGCATTTCTTGTATGCTCTCATTTCACTTCGTCAGCACTGGGGAATTTTCTGGATACAAGACAGTAGCATTTTGGGGATGCACATTAATTCTGGTGACTCTGTGTGTAACTTACCACTGCATGCATGACTGAGTGCACCATTAATTCTGGGAGACCTTGCATTTCTTGTTACACTCTGATTTCACTTCATCAGCACTGGGGAGTTTTCTGGACACAAGACAGTAGAACTTTGGGATTCACATTCATTCTGGTGACTGTGTGGGTGGGATACTGCCAATATTGTTGTCCTCCGCCTTACTTCATGTTTAAGGTGGAAAGACAGCAGTGATAATAACAACCGGGGGCAGGGTGGCGGGACTGAGGAGGCGGGTTGGGAGGGGTACCGCTGGACCACCAGGGAGTTTTAAACTACTGAGCGCCTGTGATCGGGCTGAGGATCGGAACCACTGGACCACCAGGGATATTAATTCATATTACAGCCCACGATCGGGCTGGGGATGGGAGTTCACTGGATCACCAGGGATGTCAGTTGTTTTAAGGCCTGCGATCGGGCATGGGGGAGTGACCGCGATGGGCGGTGGCCACCCATATAGCATTCGACAGCTCACCTGTGGGTGGCCAGCTGTTGCTCCTTTTTCTGGCACAACTGTGTGTGGCGCACGCGGAGAGTTGTGCCTGCCTATACTCAGCACATCCCAGGCTGAATATCGAGATGTGTGGAGTATGCATGGGCACTCCCCACTACTTGCATCCGCATCATTACTGATGCACCCAGGCGCATCGGGACTTGTGCGCGCCTTTCCCGTTTGAATAGCCGGGCATCAGAATAAACACAAATTCTATCAATTGGCAATCAGCCTGTTGAACTAATCGAGTGGAAGGTCAGATCCAAAAAACAATTTAAGAGTCAGATTACGTATCTTGGTCTCACCATAGACAATGAGGTAGGTAAAGTGCTGGATTTGAACATTTTGCCCTTCCTATAAAGAGCTGGAATGTGACCTCTTGAAATGACAAGATCTGCATTTATCTTTATAGGGCAAAGTAAATGGCATTAAAATGATGATAGCTCCAAAACTTTTCACCTCTTTCAAAGTATTCCTCTTAGGATAATAATAGAGTGTTTAAACAGATAGACAGATTGGTAACGTTATTTTTATGGAGAATAAACCGTCCTGAATATCTTTAAAAAACTAAGAGTCCATGGATAAATGGAGGCTTTGCACTATCAAATTGGAAAAAATACCATAATTCCTTTCTATTCAAGCAAGCGGTTAAATACATAGCTGACAAAACGACACTGACAACCCAATGTGGATAGAAGTAGAAAGCACTAGTTTTCCTTTTAAGCCCTCTGATATGTTATTTATTAAGTCCCTAAACAAATCAAAGGTAACCATTGTATAATCTCTTCAATTTACGACTGAAGAAGTTAAAACTGTTCCTTGGGTTTACAAATGTTCCCACTAAACTCACGACAATTTGGAACAATGTAAATATAGTGATTGGAGGTAAGCCCTTCTATGAGGAGGACTGGTTGAGGGAGAATAACTAATATAGGGGATCTAATAAGAGAGGAGATCAAATGTTGCTTTCATTTACGGAGATAAAAATAAGTTTAAACTCAAAAATTCCAATTTGCATGGTTTCTGCAGATTAGAAAGACAATGCAGCATTCCATGTTGGCCGGATTATACATTACCCAGAAATGAGAGTGGCACAGATAATAAGGCTAAAGTCGTTAAGAAAAGGTGTGGGTATGTGTTATAAACTAATTACCGATACTGAGCATACAATTTTATCTTACAAGCATCCAAGCTGAAGTGGAAACACAACTGAAGAATCTCTGACAGATGAGGAGTAGGTGAAAACCAGGAAAAATGCAAATTTGAGTTGCAGAGAAGTCCAAGATAGGACAATTCAATTTAAAATTCTTCATTACTATTATTATTCCCCTAAGCTGCTTAGAAGAAATGAACTATTTGCAGGATGGGATCTGCTAGCGATGTCATGCAAAGCATGCGGATCTCATGCATATGTTATGGAGCTGTTCAATCTTTACAAATGTTTGGGGTAAGGTGCACAAAGTATGTGAGAAGGCAACCAATGCTAGATCACCTTTTCAAGTAAACTGTTTATTTTGGGTATAGATTCAGGATACCTCTCCTAGATAGTTCACAGAAACTTTGGATGTTAGCAGTTTCCCTTGCCTTGAAAGACTATTGCTGTCTAACTGAAATCTCCTACTCTTCCCACAGCTAATGAATGGTTTAACAGTGTAGGCATGGTAGCTAATAATGAAAGAATTCCTGCAATAGCATGTAATATGAAAATAAGCAAGGGCTGAGAGACAGACGGGTAGAAGGCAGGAAGTAAGTGGGTCCAGTTGGCGAGGAGGAAATCCCCAAAAGAAACAAGGATGAAAGGAAAGACAACAAGCAGCGAAGGTTCAGGGGCAAGACAAGCAACATAAGCGAACAACGAGCAGGAGGCATGGAAAGGGGGGCAACGAAGCGTGGGAGCAGCCACGCACAAGCAGTGGGACTCACTCTAAGCAGAGCGGCGGAGCCTGAATGCTTATGTAGGATGTGGGGGAGGAGCTCTTCCCCCACATAACTACAGGCATGTGCCTTTCATTTATCCATGGTCAACAATAATCAGTACAAGTCCTTAGAGGACTGAATAACCATAGTCATACTGCATAATGGGACAAATTTCTACACAGTTCACGTTATTTCTTTTTTTCTTTCTACACCCTTAACATTCAGAAATGAATACATACTATCCATATATACCATACTTTTGAAATCGCTTTTATTTACTTACCCACTCCTGTAGTTATTCCTCTTCTTAATGGAATATCTTTTTTTTTGTTTATTTAACCAGGAGAGACACACTAAGCTGAAAGCTTGTTTACAGGTGTGATCTGGGAGCACGAGGAAGTTAAGTGACTTGGTCAGGGTCACACAGTATGCAAGTTGGAGCTGTGGGATTCAAACCCAGGTCTGCTGGTTTGCAGCTCAGAGCCTTAAAGCACTGCGCTATACTGCCTCCTATATCTCTTCATCCATAACTAGCAGAATGACTTAATCACTGTTTATATCACCACGTAACTAAATTCTTTTAAAGAGGAGTGGTCAACACCAAAGGCCCCACACTCAAATAAAGGGCTAGTCCCAATGTGAACTTTGTATGCAAAACATTTTAATTTACTTACTGTTTACTGTATAGCAGATTGTATCAGATTAATTTTGTTTACTTCCAGGGTGACATCTTCTGTTACTAAAAAAATTCACCTGGATAGCATAAGGCTTCGTCAGGATGCATGGCAATACCTTGACAGCATGTTATATTTAAAGTACAAGCTTAAAGACATAGGGCCCGATTCTCAAAGAGAGCACAGCACAAAAACAGAGCACAAAATTTGTGCTGTGCTTTGTGCTTGATCAGGTGTCTGAGGTTGCTATGTTCAGTCGGATAGAAACATAGAGTTTGACGGCAGATAGGACCACTTGGCCACCCAGTCTGCCCTTTCCTACCTATTGGATAAGCTGCAGATTCTAGTTAACCAACAGCCTACTTCCTGCAACCCCCCACTATAATTGCCTTATGTCTGTCCCATGCATGTTTGAATTTCCCCACTGTTTTAGACCCCACAACCTCTCCAAGAAGCGGTTCCATGCGTCCACCACTATCTCTCCGTGAAAAAAATTTCCTCACATTACCCCTGAGCCGTCCCCCCTCTAACTGTAAATTGTGCTCCCTTGTTCTTACACATCTCTTTTTCTGAAAGATGCTACCCTCCTGGACTTTGTTGATTCTCTTGAGGTACTTAAAAGTTTCTATCATGTCCCCCCTGTCCCTCCTTTCATCAAGGGTATACATATTAAGCTCTCTCAGTCTCTCTTCATATGGTTTCTGATGTAGACCCTGCACCATTTTAGTTGCCCTCCTCTGGACTGCTTCCATTCTGTCTATGTCCTTGTGTAGATGAGGTCTCCAAAACTGCACACAGTACTCCAGATGGAGTCTCACCAACTGTCTGTACAGAGGGATAATCACTTCTCTTTTTCTACTTGTGATGCCCCTCCCTATGCACCCCAGTATCCCCCTGGCTCTCCTTACTGACGTCTCACATTGCTTACCCACCTTTAGGTCATCTGATATGACTACACCCAGATCCCTTTCCATTATTGTTGTCGTTAGTTCCTCCCCTGCTATTGTGTACTCTTCTCCTGGATTTTTATTTCCCAGGTGCATTACTTTGCACTTCTTTGCACTGCATGAATTACCTGCGCTATCCAATTGAACATAGAGTCAGTTCAAGTCAGCCCCTGATATGAAGCCATGAGTATGGCTCACTAATGAACAGTGCAGCTGCGCTACTTGCTATCCACAAAAATAGCCATGCAAATGAACCCATTGGGCATGCAAGGTGCTATGTGGCCATTTGCATGCCCATTATAGGTACATTTGCATAGGCTGCACTGGAGCTTAGCACGCCTCCCCCAGCCACTTGCCAAGAAGCGGTCATCATTCCCTGGTGTCTAGTGGTCCATCCCCACACCCTATTCCATGCCCGATGTTCAAAGCCCTTGACCCTGGTGTCCAATGGTCCCTCCCCCCAGAGCAGCCCCATCTCCAAGAAGCCACTGTGAGCAAGCACCCTTGTCCTTTAAATATGCAGCATACTTCCTGTTTCTGTCAGACGGAGGGGTGGTTGAGGTGGTGTGTGGAGGATCAGGTCACTAGCCATCCACTGACCATAGCACCAGCGGTGGGGAACAGGGATGGATGGGTGGAGAAGTGTTGGATAGTCAATGCCATGAGAGGGGTCCACTAGACGTCAGGGACCTGAACCATAAACTGCAGTACATTGGGAGGGAGATTTCTTGTGACTGTGTGCAGAATAATCTACTGTTTGGCAGCACACCAGTCCCCATCAGCACCCCATAGTAGTGGACTGGTTGCAGCTCCTGAAATGGGGATGGGAATTGTTGGTTTGGGGGTTGTTCCTGGAAGACGGGGTGCTGCTGCCTGTACTGCTTGCACACTTTGTTGGGAGGGGGTCACTTCACCTAATAGTGGCTGTCTTGGCAACCTTTGATGGGAAAACCCACAATGACCTTTGCACCATCACAGCGGCTTCATGGTGACAGGGCTACTTGAGCGAGGACCACTGGATACCAGAGTCAAGGGTTTTGGACAGCAGGCATGGGATAGGGTGGAGAGGACCACTAGACAACAGGGACAAGGGTGCATCAGGCAAGGGAGCAGGTGGGGAGGGACCACTAGACACAAGGCAAAAGGGTTTTGACATCTGGCATTGGATCGGGTGGGGAGGGACCACTAGACAGTAGGGACAAAGGTTTGTGATATCACGCATGGGATCAGGTGGGGAGAAGGACCACTAGGGACAAGTTTTTTTACATCAGGCATGGGATTAGGTGGGTGAGGGACCACTAGACACTAGGGATAAGTGTATTTGACATCACACGTGAGATCGAGGTGGGGAGGGACCACTAGACACCAGGGACAAGGATTTGTGACATTGGGCATAGGATCAGGTGGGGGGAAGGACCACTAGACACTAGGGATAGGCACCAGAGACAAGAGTTTTTTGATATCAGGCGTGGGATCAGGTGTGGTGGGGACCACTAGACACCAGGGATAAGTGTGTTTGACATCGCACATGAGATTGAATGGGGGGAGGGACCACTAGACACCAGGGACAAGGGTTTTTGACATAAGGCATGGGATCGGGTGGAGGAGGGACCAGTAGACACCAAAGGCAAGGGTTTTTGACATCAATTGTGGGATCGGGCGGGGGGAGGGACACTAGACACCAGACACCAGAGACAAGGGTTTGTGACATCAGGCATGGGGTCAGGTGGGGGGAAGGGTCACTAGACAGCAGGACCAAGGGTTTTTGACTTAAGGCATGGGATTGGGTGAGTGAGGGACTACTAGACACCAGAGACAAGGTTTTGTGACATCAGGCATGGGATCAGGTGGGGGAAGGGACCACTAGACACAAGGGAAAAGGGGTTTGACATTGGGCATTGGAGCGGGTGGGGGAGGGACCACTAGACAGCAGGGACAAGGGTTTGTGACATCAGGCATGGGATCAGGTGGGGAGGGACCACTAGACACTAGGGATAGGCACCAGAGACAAGAGTTTTTGATATCAGGTGGAGTAGGGACCACTAGACACCAGGGATAAGTGTGTTTGACATCGCATATGAGATCGAATGGGGGAGGGACCACTAGACACCAGGGACAAGGGTTTTGACATAAGGCATGGGATCGGGTGGAGGAGGGACCAGTAGACACCAAAGGCAAGGGTTTTGACATCAATTGTGGGATCAGGGCGGGGAGGGACACTAGACACCAGAGAAAAGTGTTTGTGACATCAGGCATGGGATCAGGTGGGGGAAAGGATCACTAGACACCAGAGACAAGGGTTTTTTACATCAGGCATGGGATCAGGTGGGGGAGGGACCACAAGACACAAGAGACAAGGGTTTGTGACATCAGGCATGGGGTCAGGTGGGGGGAGGGATCACTAGACAGCAGGAACAAGGGTTTTTGACTTAAGGCATGGGATTGGGTGAGTGAGGGACTACTAGACACCAGAGACAAGGGTTTGTGACATCAGGCATGGGGTCAGGTGGGGGGAGGGATCACTGGACAGCAGGAACAAGGGTTTTTGACATCAGGAATGGGATTAGGTGGGGGGTGGGACCACAACACACAAGGGAATGGGATCGGGAGCAGGTGAGGAAGGGACCACTAGACACAAGGGAAAAGGGGTTTTGACATTGGGCACTGGATCGGGTGGGGGGGGACCACTAGACAGCAGGGACAAGGGTTTGTGACATCAGGCATGGGATCAGGTGGGGGAGGGACCACTAGACACCAGAGACAAGGGTTTGTGACATCAGGCATGAGGTCAGGTGGGGGGAGGGACCACTAGACACCAGAGACAAGGGTTTGTGACATCAAGCATCGGATCTGGTGGGGGGAGCGATCACTAGACAGCAGGGACATGGATTTTTGACATCAGGCATGGGATCAGGTGGGGGAGGGAACACTAGACACCAGAGACAAAGGTTTGTGACATCAAGCATGGGATCGGGTGGGCTGAGGGATCACTAGACAGCAGGAACAAGGGTTTGTGACATCAGACATGAGATCGGGTGGGGGTGGGACTACTAGACACTAGGGACAAGGGTTTTTGACTTCGGGCATAGCTTTGAGAGGGGAAGGGACCACTAGACACCAGAGATAAGGGTGTTTGACACCATGCATGGGATCAGGTGGGGGAGGGACCACTAGACACCAGAAACAAGAGTTTGTGACATCGGGATAGAATTGGGAGGTACCACTTTAAAGCTGGGACAAGGATTTTGACATCAGGCAAGGGATCAAGTTGGGGAGGGACCACTAGACACAAGAGAAAAGGGTTTGTGACATCGGGCATGGGATCAGGTGGGGGGGTGGGACCACTAGACACTAAGGACAAGGATTTTTGACATCAGGCATGGGATCAGGTGGAGGAGGAACCACTAGACACCAGAGACAGTGTTTTTGACATCAGGCATGGGATTGGGTTGGGGGAGAGACCACTAGACACCAGAGACAAGGGTTAGTGACATCAGACATGGGATCTGGGGGGGAACACCAGAGACAAAGGTTTTTTACATCAGGCATGGGGTCAGGTGGGGGGAGGGATCACTAGGCAGCAGGAACAAGGGTTTTTGACATCAGGAATGGGATTAGGCGGTGGGGTGGGACCACAAAACACTAGGGACAACAGTTTTGACATCAGGCATAGATTTGGGGAAGGACCACTAGACACCAGGGATAAAGTGCATGGGATCAGGTGGTAGAGGGACCACTAGACACCAGAAACAAGGGTTTGAAACATTGGGAATGGGATCGGAGGGACCACTAGAAAGCAGGGACAAGGTTTTGACATCAGGCATGGGATCGGGTGGCGGGAGGACCACTGGACACTAGACAAGGGTTTTTGACATCTGGCATAGGATTTAGAGTGGGAGTGACCACTAGACAACAGGGATAAGGATTCTTGATATCAGGCTTGGGATCAAGTGGGGGAGGGACCACTGGACACAAGAGACAAGGGTTTGTGACATCGGGCATGGGATTGGGTTGGGAACCACTAGACACCAGAGACAAGGGTTTGTGACATCGGGCATGGGATCAGGTGAGGGGAGGGACCACTAGACACCAGAGACAAGGGTTTGTGACATCGGGCATGGGATTGGGTGAGGGAGGGACCACTAGACACCAGAGACAAGAGTTTTTGACATCAGGCATGGGATTGGGTGGGGCGAGGGACCACTAGACACCAGAAACAAGGGTTTTGGACATCAGCCATGGATTAAGGTGGAGATGGGGCCACTAGAGACTGGAGACAAGGGTTTTTGACATTAGGCATGGGATTGGGTGGTGGGAGGGTCCACTAGACACCAGAGACAAGAGCTTGTGACATTGAGCATGGGATTGGGTGGGGGAGGGACCACTAGACATCAGGATTAAGGGTGTTTGACATCGCACATGGGATTGGGTGGGGGAGGGACCACAAGACACGAGAGACAAGGGTTTATGACATTAGGCATGGAATTGAATATGGGGAGGGACCACTAAATACCAGAGACAAGGGTTTGTGACACCAGGTATGGGGTCAGGTGAGAGGAGGAGCACAAGACACTAGGGACAATGGTTTTGAGATCTGGCATAGATTTGGGAGGGGGAAGGACCACTAGACACCAGGGATATTGGTGCTTAACATCGTGCATGGGAGCAGGTGGGAGAAGGACCGCTAGACACCAGAAACAACAGTTTGTAACATCGAGAATGGGATCGGGAGCAGGTGGGGGAGGGAGCACTAGACACAAGGAAAAAGGGGTTTTGACATTGGGCATTGGATGAGGTGGGGGGGAGGGACCACTAGACAGCAGGGACAAGGGTTTGTGGCACTAGGCATGGGATCAGGTGGGGAGGGACCACTAGACACCAGAGACAAGGGTTTTTGACATCAGGCATGGGATCAGGTGAGGGAGGACCAATAGACACCAAGGATAAGTGTGTTTGACATCGCGCATAAGATTAAATGGGGTGGAGGGACCACTAAACACCAGGGACAAGGGTTTTGACATAAGGCATGGGATCAGGTGGAGGAGGGACCAGTAGACACCAAAGGCAAGGGTTTTGACATCAATCATGGGGGACTCGGGGAGGGAACACTAGACACCAGAGACAAGGGTTTTGACATCAATCATGGATCGGTGGGGGAGGGAACACTAGACACCAGAGACAAGTGTTTTTACATGCATGGGATTGGGTGGGGAGGGACCACAAGACACAAGAGACAAGGGTTTGTGATATTAGGAATGGAATTGAATGTGGGGAGGGACCACTAAACACCAGAGACAAGATTTTTTGACTTAAGGCATGGGATTGGGTGAGTGAGGGACTACTAGACACCAGAGACAAGGGTTTGTGACATCAGGCATGGGATCAGGTGGGTGGAGGGATCACTAGACAGCAGGAACAAGGGTTTTTGACATCAGGAATGGGATTAGGTGGGGGGATGGGACCACAAAACATTAGGGAATGGGATCGGGAGCAGGTTGGGGCGGGACCACTAGACACAAGAGAAAAGGGGTTTTGACATTGGGCATTGGATCGGTTTGGGGGAGGGACCACTAGACACCAGAGATAAGGGTTTGTGACATCAGGCATGAGGTCAAGTCGGGGGGAGGGACCACTAGACACCAGAGACAAGGGTTTGTGACATCAAGCATCGGATCTGGTGGGGGGAGTGATCACTAGACAGCAGGGACAAGGATTTTCAACATCAGGCATGGGATCAGGTGGGGGAGTGAACACTAGACTCCAGAGACAAGGGTTTGTGACATCAGGCATGGGATCAGGTGGGGGTGGGACTACTAGAGACTAGGGACAAGGGTTTTTGACATCGGGCATAGATTTGAGAGCGGAAGGGACCACTAAACACCAGAGATAAGGGTGTTTAACACAGTGCATGGGATCAGGTGGGGGAGGGACCACTAGACACCAGAAACAAGAGTTTGTGACATCGGGAATGGAATCGGGAGGGACCACTTGAAAGCTGGGACAAGGATTTTGACATCAGGCGTGGGATCGAGTTGGGGATGGAGCACTAGACACAAGAGACAAGGGTTTGTGACATCGGGCATGGGATTGGGTGGGGGTGGGACCACTAGACACCAGGGACAAGGGTTTTGACATCAGGCATATGATGTGGAGGAAAGAACCACTAGACAACAGGGACAAGGAGTTTTGTTATCAGGCATGGGATGAGGTGGGGAGGGACCACTAGACACAATAGACAAGGGTTTGTGACATCAGGCATGGGATTGGTTGGGGAGGGACCACTAGACACCAGAAACAAGGGTTTTGACATCAGGCGGGAATAAGGTAGTGGGAGGGATCACTAGACACCAGAGACAAGAGTTTGTGACATTGGGCATGGATTAGGTGGGAGGGTCCAGTAGACATCAGGATTAAGGGTGTTTGACATTGCACATGGGATCGGGTGGGGGGGAGAGACCACTAGACACCAGAGACAAGGGTTTGTGACATCGGGCATTGGATCAGATGGGGGGAGGGACCACCAGACAGCAGAGACAAGGGTTTTTGACATCAGGCATGGGATTGAGTGGGGGGCATGACCACTAGACACTAGCGGCCAGGTATTTTGACATCAGGCATGGAATTGGGTGAGGGAGGGACCACTAGATACCAGGGACTATTTGGGTTTGGGGGGCTGTCCCAGCACCTCCGCAAACAATAGGGTTGCGTGGATTGGGGCAAGGCATCAATCAGTGGTATTTGCACCGTAAAACGGAACTGCACAAATTGCCCTTGTGCTGCGCAAATTCTGTAAGTATCAGATTGTGCCAATATTGAGGTACCCTCGCCTTCATTTGCACTGCGCCCCCACCCCACACACTTTCCTCTGGCCCAAACGTGGTTTAAGTACACAAACCAGGTTTATATGAATAGCAATTCTGCACAAAGCCTGGTTTGCTCATGCAAACCTGGGTTTGCACCCAGTAAAGCTTTGAGAATCGGGTCTCTAGTGTCCTTCTAGTGGTGCTATATTAAGGTAGTGTACTCCAAAATGCTAACGTTAAAATACAGGCTCAGATACATCAATACATCACAGTTTTGTTATAGCCCACCAATACTAATCCTATATTCAAACAGGAGCCTGTAAATACTAAGAGTACATAGTTAGTGTAGCAGGTAAAAAGAACTGAATGAAAAGAAGATAGGGAACAAGAGGGAGAAAGGGAAATACCGTTGTAAACTAAGGCACATAAACTGAATGCTAACACTTGAGCCGCATGGGCAACAGTTTGTATCAATTAAGGGAAGGTAGCAACATTCCATAGTAACACATAATTGTGTAACATAGAACTGTCTGTTTGAGCCGGCCCAGTAGTACTGAGGGTTGAGGCATCCGCTTTACCTCGCACCACGCCGGTGATCCGGGTTCGGGAACGAGCCGGGACACTGGTGGTTGGCCAGGAGGAGAGGATGGAGCATCCGTGGGACTGCTCTCCTCTCCTGGGTGGGAGGGGGTCTCATCCCACACAGTTAGCGGCACTCAGTGGAGACCGGTGCACTACAGACACAGGGACCACGTTGGAACAGGGTGATCTGAGGCGCCGTCCCCTGATGTGTGTGGGAGCACTCACTTAGCAGGCTGGACAACACTGCACGTCCCACGCTCAAGGGGAGGGGAGGGGAGGTGAAAAAAAAAAAAACTTCCACTGGTAGGCGAAGGCGGGTCCAGTGGCAGCTGCCCCATGTCCCACGCCGGGTGTCAAGACATCTGCTCCGGTTCCTCCTCCTGCAACAGCAGCCCTCCAGCACTATAGATAGAGCACTGGTAGGAGACAAGGCGGTCCTTCCTCGGGGGACTCAGAGTGGAGGGGTTAGGGCAAGCTGTGCATGGAGTGGGGCTGTCCCAGTCAGAGTACAGATGGTCGGAGCTTCAGCCTGGATGGGTAGAACCAGCATGCTGAGAGACCACGCTGGAGAGAGGCCAGTGGTAAGGGAAGCATAAACAGAGTTTGGAAAGAAAAAAAGAACTCTCTGTTTAGATGCAGTGAAAAATGGAAGGGGGGTGGAGTTTTGCGTGTTCTCTCTGATAGGACATTACATTTGTCCTATATTCAGAAAACAGGACAAGTGCAGTGCAAACATTTACACTGTGCTTGCTCCTGCTGTCCCCTAGGCTGCTGCAATATTCCGATGGATAGTGAGCTGCACTATCCGACTTAATATTGGTCTGCAGTGGCGCAGCACTAAATGGATCTGCGCTGACATGGACAAGAGCTGCATATGGCCCAAAGAGAATAGTGCTGCCTGGGGGCTATACTCAGCCTAACCATGCAAATGAGCTTATTGGGCATGCAAGGTGCTAAGGGACCTTTTCCATTATCATTTTGGGCTCATTTACATGGGGCACAGCAACACCTTAGTACCACATACACTAGAGCAGTTGTAGTCCAGTGGTCCCCGATCCCTATACCATATTATAGCCCATTCTGGTGGTCCAGTGGTCTCCCTTAATCACCCACTGCTGAAATATGTAGTATTCTGTGGTCCAGTGGACTCATTGGTTGTCTAAATGTGTAGTACGGTATGTCCTGGTGGTTCAGTGACCTTCCCAGTCACCTGTTGCCTGAATGTGTGGTATTCCCTAGTTTCACCAGTGGTCCTTCCCCTAATCGCCTATTGCCTAAATGTGTAGTATGTCCTAGTGGTCCAGTGGTCCCTTCCCAATCACCCAGTGCATGAATGTATAATATTCCCTGGTGGTATAGTGGTCTCCCCCACCCCCCAGTCCACAGAATACCATAATATAGCACTTCCTGGTGGTCCAGTGGCCCTAAACAGCCTCCACACTCCCCCTTACCCCAGTGCCTGGTGCTCTTAACAGCTACATACGGCAACTGTCATACCCCTTCTCTTGCCTTCACGGGCGACCGCCATATGAGTTGTCAGTGAGCATGCGTACTATAGAAACAGATGAAGAAGTTATCTGAATTGGCTCACAGTGAACTGTGGTACGAATAAGATAGGAAATAGAAGGATAAATGCGGATTTATAGAGGGGCTATGAGGAGCAGTAGATTTATGGACCATCTTCGCTGATGGCAAACCATACCCCTGGTCGAGTATCTCTACAATATAGGCAGCAGCAGATGGTGGCTGGCCATCATGGTTTGCAGAGGGTTGTTACCTGCTGTTGTCCTGGGACTGAAGGAGAGAGGGCTCGGGGGACACACCAAAAACAGTGAAATCCCTCTTCAAATTGCTTAACAAACTAGTAACCTCTCATACTCTACTGGTAAAGCATCAGGAAAATGGGATGTATTTAAAGTACCACAGTGGCCATGGCAGGATTCAAACTGCCATTCAGTGTAAGAGCAGTAAATATTGGTCTCAATGTACCAAATCACAGGTCATTAAAGTTACAGTAACTGAAAACCTAATCACACTAACAATACAAATGGCACCACCTCAGAAGCAGTATAAATATTTCACAATGTGCATGAGTGTTTTTTTTGTTAAGTTGTGTAGTCTTAATTTTTCCTTTTCTTTATTTTGCTCCAGAAATACTAAGCTGTTCAATTTGTGTGTGTGAGAGAGAGAGAGAGAGAGAGAGAGAGAGAGATTTAGTTAGACTACAGTCAGTGAGAGTGATTTATTAAATTTTTCTCAACTAAATGGGGGTGCAAAAAAAAACCCACTTTCAACCCAATTGCTTTTTTATTCAGAAGTGTCGCTTACATTCAGTATGTCTGAAGTGGTAACACTTGCTCCCTGTACATCTACAGCTCTCTAACGCTCTCTCTCTCTCAGACTGTCTGCTTGTAGTTTTATTTTATTTTTTTAATTTATTTAAACATTTGGTAACTGGGAAAGGCACACTGAGCCGAGGCTCAATTCCTTGTACGACCTGGTGGGGAGCAGTGGAAATACAAACAATGGGTCCTATTCAAAAGGCAACGCACCACTACGCATGGCACACATGGCGCGCACGGCTCCTGTGGAGGTACATACGTGCATAAGGTGCATAGGTCAAGGCCATACGGGATGCACAAACCATGCGTAGGGACATGCGCACTGCATGACGCTCAGCTCACTTCTACTTCTGTGATCCTCTTCATCTCCATTTGAGAGAACCAGGTCTAAGATTGCCCTCTTGAGTGGGCTCCAATAATAGTTGTCTACAGCATGCCTCCTGTAGGGCATCTAGAATAACCCCACTCTTCGAAGATGCTGCTGCTGCACTCCAGTTAACATCTGGGTATTCAGATCTACCCATCAGCAATATCTCCTTTTTCTGCCATACTAAGTATATTTTCTATCATTTCCTTGTCCATTTTCTCCCTGAGAAGGGGTCTGTTACAACCCTGTGGATTGTGGTGCTGTTGCTGGTCTCCAAATTTACCACAGTGCTTCTTTCTCCTTCCTGTTTTCCCTTGTTCTGTTGTTTGACCTTCCCTTATGTAAAGAGCTACTCCTCCTCCTCTTTTACCCTCTCTGTCCCTCCTGTAGATGGTGTATCCTGGTATGTTTACATCCCAGTCATGGTTTTGTGTGAACCATGTTTCTTTGACTGCCACGATATCCAGATGTTCCTCCTCCATGAAGGTCACTAATTCAAGAAGCTTGTTACTCAGACTACGGGCATTGGTGCTCATTGCTTTCCATTTTTTGATGGCTTTACCTTCTGTTGCAGCATTCCCCACTGTCCTTTCTACCTCGGTCTTTTTCTCATTTAGTACCCTGTTTTGTAGGGAGAGGCTGGGATTTTCCTGCTGCTTATCAGTGCCTCCCCCCTTGATTAGTTTAAAAGCTTGTCAATGAAGCATTTAAACCAATTGCTCAAAAAACTTGTTCCTTCCTGGACAGATGCAGACCATCCTGTCAGTATAGACTGGTGTCCCTCCCAGGTGGAACCCAGTCCCAATAAAGCCAAACCCCCTGTGCTTACACCTTTTAACCAGTCATTCAACTGCACGGTGCAGTACCGCCTCACTCATGTCGCTGATAGGCAGCAACTCTTTATAGAAGGACATTGTGTGCTACTTGTCCTTAGGCCCCTCTCCAATTCCTACAAAGTCCTTCTGCACTGCTCTAATCTCATGTTGAGCCAAGTCATTTGTCCCTAGGTGGACAATGACATCCAGCTCAGACTCCCATGCAGCTGTTCTCGTGATCCTGAGGATGCGCTTCCTCTCCTCCAAACCATGGCACCAGGCAGGCACCTTACTTCAGTTTTACCTGCCCCCAGTTCTATCCTCTAATAATTGAGTCCCCACCAGGAGCTGCTTCCTTCCTTGTGGTGCCTCTGCCCTTCCTGTGGGCCTCCCTGTGACAGGTGTCCCTAGCCTCCTTAACTTCTCTGTGGGTGCATCCATAGGGGAGCTGTGTCCACCCAGAATGGTGTATGGATGTGCAGTGGAACAACTGACTGGGTGTGCTCTCTGTTAAACCATCCTCACCTCCTGAGCCCACTGTGTCTAACTGCTGTGCTCTTTTGCAACCCTCTGAGGTAGTGGTGGTGGCTCTGGTGCTCCCTGGATAGGGGAGGTTCCCTTCCTACCATCCACTCTGGCCTGGGGGAAGGTTCCCTTACTGCTGTCCAGTGTGGCCTGATGATGGGCAAATTCCTCCCTCAGGGCAGAGAGTTGTCTGCAAATAGGGCAGCATCACTGATGTGATGTTGTACCCCACGAGTTAACCCAAAATCCAAGGGGTGTTGGCTGAAAGCTTCTTTTCGGTGTAAAACCACCTTCAAAACATCGGCTCTTTGCTTCATTCTGGTCTTCGTATTGCCGACTTAAATCTCCTTGGTCCGTTCTGGTCCCTGGCCGCTTTCCATCCTATCTTCAGGCACTTTTTCCATTTCTTCCCTAGCTTCTACAATGTCCTGTAAACATACTGTGTGGATCTGAGCAACCAGTTGGTTCCGGTACAGCTGTACATCATGAGTCCCGTAATTTAGCACTCGGATGGGTATCCTACTTCTGATCACTGTGGCTACACTTTTAGCCACTCTTATTGGCTCTTCCTGTTCATTGCAAGGTTCTACTAGGTGTCATAATCCTGACCCCTGGGCCTACCTTTGCTTTGGTCATTACAGTGGTTTCGGTGTCCGCTTCAAGGTTACTGCCTAGCATCCGTCACCCTTTACTTTACCGATTTCACCTCAGCATTAGCAAATCGTTGATGGCATTGGTTGTAGATAGTCTGTTGCAGGCACATGCTTCTCCACTGAGGTACGTGTTTGGCTTGCTGCTGGAGGATACTCACCTATTCACCAGCAATTCTGTAGAACGGCTCATCCTGAGAATGAGGTGGCAGTTGATCACTCTCAATGTCGCTCACAATGATGCCTGTGTTGCATTGAATGTTAGTTCCTAGCTGTACATCGCTCCCAGGTAGCCCAAATATGGTACTTCATCACCGCTATTATGCATTAACTTTACCCAAGATCGAGGAGGTGGTTTTCAGATCATTGGGCGTCCAGTACCTTCGAACTCTCTTCCTTGCAAGGTGGTGACTTGCGATCCAGTGTCCAATAGCGCCATAAGCTCGATGCCATCGACCTTGACTGGTATCATTGGGCTTTTACCAACAAAACACGACTGCTCTACCGGGACTGCTGGACCTGATCGGCTGCTCTTAGGGCGTTGGTCCTCATCCCTGAAGAATTCCTGTTTAAATTTAAGGTGTTATTGACTGGTTGACCACATCTCCTTTCTATATGGCCACTCATACCGCACCGGCAACATATGGGCCTTCCTTGGCTATCAAATTGATCTGTGGAGCATCTCCCTTCACTCCTTCTTGAGTGGTTCATTTGGTCATGCTTCCTCTCTTTCCCTGATGGAACGAAGCTTTTTCTAATTTTTCCACCCAGGTTTCCAACTCTGCATCTCTTTATACATTTCTGTCATCTGGTTGGTCATGTGAAAGCAATCTGCCCAGTCAGCTCCGAATGTTGTTGAGCTCACCATGTGCTATAGAAACATATCAGTTCTCTAACCTTGGGTCAGGTAACTACTCATGTTCTGAACGCCGCCTCAAGTAGGCAACAGCTTCTCTTCCCGGTTCTCATCTTCGTAAGGACACTTCCTCTTGCTGGAGTCCTAATTGCCAAGAATGGTCTTCTTTCCATCCCTTGGTAGTGTAGGTTAGCCATTGAGTTCCCATATAGATTCGGGGATATGCTGGCGCTTCCTCTCTAGGATGTTCTGAACCAAATATTCGGATGGCTTTCTCTTCAAAATCCAGAAAGTCAACTTCAGGGTTCTGTAAATGCAGCATACATGGTTCTCTTTTCAGGGCCTCACTTTGCACTCCTTCAACAAATGTTTCGACTAGTACTCTATCTGCATCTCGGACCTCTGCTGCGTCCTCTCTCTCTATCGTTCGTAACAGCTCTTGTGGACTCAGTGCAAACTCTCTCAGGGTCTCTTGAGACTTCTGGGTACACGAAAAGAACTTTATTTTGAGGTCAGACACAGTGCTAGCATCGAAAATCTGCGGTAGCCTCTGGAGTATCTGGTCCGCCTTGGCTTTTGCTCCACTTGGCCATGATTGGACTTCACGGTGGGCAGCTTCATTTAATTTCCCGATTAAAATTTCAACTTTCTGTTGCTCGGGGATTTGATACAGCCAGAACATGGCCTGCATCTTCGAACAGAATTCTTCCAGTTTGCTGGTTCCGTCCCCATCTTTCTCTCCAGAAAACTGTGGAAGCCATGGCGCTTCAAAGTAGTATGGCTTGGTTAGTGGAGATGGTGGGATATTTCCTCTAAGTCCATCTGGACAATTCACTACTACACCGTGGCTCCATTTGTGCTTCCTACTAAGCCACTCCAACTTTGGACTCCTCGGATAAATTATCTCTATCCTGCCGACTACCCCAATTTATTTGTGTTGCTCGAGATGTGATGAGCAGGAGGTGCTCTGTTAGGAGAGAAGAGTGCTCTACTCTAAAGGTGGTGAAAAGAGATGAGCGAGGCACCAAGGTCCGAATTATGTGGATAGGATAACTGCTATCCGACAAGGAGAGCAGGAGTCAACTTAGTATTTCGATGCCCGCAGGGCATTTATTTGGTACCAAGGGTAGACAGACACAGTCACAAGAAGGGGGGGGGTTGCCTGAGAACAATAGGGCAATGGAACAGGGAAATACTTTTTATCTACCACTTTTACGGTTATTACTACAAGAATAAACTCTAGGCCTACTGCCACTCTTATTCTGACAATAGTCTATACTGTACTTCTATACTGTAAATGAGAAACAGGTTACATAGGCTACTCAGCACTGCATTAGGGTGATCAGCATCACACATTTCCATAAGAGTCCAGATATAACAAGAGTCCAGAGATCCGGTGTCTTCGTGTACACCGTCGTTCTTCGTTGGTAGCTACAAGGGAAGTAAAACAGAACTGTAGAACCTTAATCACAATTCCCAGCAAAGACCTAGTTAAGGCCACTGGGGTGGTGAGAGGTTTGGTAAACAGACCATATATCTTCAGCAAAAGTCCACTCTCTCCAAGGCTGCCAGAATGTAGAACCAAAGCAACTGGTTCCTGAAATAACACACTGAAACAAAGGTTCCTCGGCCAAAACCCACTTCCAGGGTAGCCAAGGATGAAGAAAGATCAAGATTTGCATGGCAATGAATCCAATGGAGGACTTCCATGACCTGACTGATGTTGCGGCCCTCCAAGCGCCAGCTGAACTTGGAAGGAACTCTGACAGGACCAGGAACCATAAGAATCTGAAGAGATGATGGTTGACTCTGCAATCCTATGATCAGGAACTAATACAAAACAAAGAAACGGTGGACGCATCCCGGACTGGTCATCGACGGACTCGACTTTCGGCGAACGACCAGGTGGGGCACAGAACAGGTTCTCCAGGATGAGCTCACTCTTCTGTAGAGGGCGTACAACTTTGGGACATCTGGAACAGGAACCATATGGAGCGACACTGGCACAGCTGTTGTGATGCATTTCAGCGGACGTACGTTCAAGCTGTGAAAACAAGAAAACGGCGGGTACGACTGGTACGATTGACGATGGACTCAAACTCGGCGGACAACACAAACTGACAGGATGAGCTGATGGATGATCTCCCAGGAGTGAAGAATGCTGGAAGGACATCGTCTTCTGAGTAGAGACTTATTCTGCGTACGTGGTGTTACAGACCACACTATGAGACTGTAGTGTGGTAGAAGATTGAGATAGTCTTCATACAGTAGTAAACATATAACTGAAGAATGCCCAAAGAACTGTGGAATGATACAATAATTTGCCAAAGAAGGGCAAATTATAACTTCAGAGGTAATTGTTACTGATAAGGGCCAATGTCCAGGTGCTTAGAGCAATAGTTCAGGTACTTGGACCAATAGTTCAGGTACTTAGGACAATAGCTCAGGTACTTAGGGCAATAGTTCAGGTACTTAGGGCAATAGTTCAGTATAAGCAGTACAGTAATCACAGTAGTTTCACAGTATAGGCAAATTGAACACTCTCAAATGAACCCGTTTCTATAGGTAGGGTATTCTGGAATAGGATCCCTTTCTGTAGGTTATGGCTATGGAATCCTTTAGTACCACTAGGCTGGCTTGCCCTAGTCCGCCTGGCCGGGGCCTCCCTTTAGTACCACTAGGCTGGCTTGCCCTATTCTGCTAGGCCGGGGCCTCCCTATAGTACCACTGGGCTGGCTTGCCCTATTCCGCTAGGCTGGAGCCTCCCTATAGTACCACTAGGCTGGCTTGCCCTATTCCGCTAGGCCGGGGCCCCCCTTTAGACCAGGCTTTACCTCGGGCCTAATGCCCTACCTTTACCTCGGGCCTGATGCCCTACATTAGCTTGGGCCTGGTGCCCCACCTTAGATTGGGCCTGGTGCCCCACTTCACAATGGGCCTAGTGTCCCTCGTTGCATTGGGCCTGGCTTCACTTTGTACTGGGTCTGGTGCCCCACATTGCTTTCAGCCTGGTGCCCCACCAAATACTGGGCCTGGTGCCCCAATTTATAATGGGCTTAATGCGCCTCTAAACTTTGGGCCTGGTGCCCCACTTTACTCTGGGCCTAATGCCCTATTTTATATCTGGGCCTGAATTGCCCTTTTAAATAGGTTGCCCCTTTAAGTCTTGCAGGCTACTTGAGCCTGCTGTCACTTATCTTGACAAACCGCGCCTGAGTTCTGCCCCCTTTTAAATATTCATAGGCCTTTGAACTGGCCTTAATGCACTGACCCCTTCCCGTGGCTGTCGCTAGCCTCGCCTCCACAATTAATATTAAAATCAAGGGTCCTAACGACCCGATGCCCCTGCGGCACTCATCCACCTCTTGTAAGCACCTAATGCAGTTTTTCACACAAATACAGTCACCTTTCACAAACTGGCGGTCAGCACTGCATGTGCTGCCACTGACTCACTGCTCTGTGATCTGGGAGGAGGTTGCTGCAGTCACAGGGAGGTGGGAGGTGAGCTGGCAGTGGGAGGGAGTATCAGGCAGCGAGAGAGATGACTCAGGGGGGCCACCGATGTCCGGAAAAGATGCGGGCACGATGTGGCTGGCTTGCTGCCAACGTGGGACCGCGATTTACTCTTAAAAATACCTTGGGGCTTAAAATAAAAAAACGGAGGGCTTAAAAGCCCTTAAAATGTGGGGAAACTGCGTTTACTTCTTCGTGTTCCCCCCAATGGCACCACCGACGACCGCAACACTGTAGCACAGGCTTCTTCAGTGGACTGGAGGAGGGGACTCATCAGGGAGTCAACAGGACTGGTTTCACAACCACCAGGTAAGCCACAAGTCCCTGTTGCACTCCTGTGATCCTCTCTACTCCACAGTCCCCAGCAACTGACTAACTGTGGAATTATTTTTAAAGTTAAAGCTGCCTGGGTTCTAGATTGGCTGGATTGGAATGCTGTGCATGAGCCACTCTGCACAACATTCCATCCAGACCATTATGACCTATACTGCTTTTAAAAATCTATCTTTTGACCAGCTGTAAGTGCACAGAGCACTTTTCTATTATTTACAGTGTTTCCCTTGTTCCAGGAGGTTGAATCTTTATGTCTAGGAGCCCCTTAGTACAGTATCCTGCTGCCTATACCTGCAGCAGGTACCCTGAGCACCTGTGTACTCTGCATTTATTTATTTATTTATTTAATTTTTTTCTGGAAGGACCAACTTTGGGGCATTACAAATGGTTTCGGAGATGTTGGCAGGTGGAAAAGACCTGACCCTCAGCTTTGGAAATTTTTTGAAGCTGAAGGCCAGTCCCTGGCTTACTACCTCCAGGACCCATTTGTCTGAGGTTAAAGACTTTCAGGCCTGGAAGTAGTAAGCCAGCCTGCCTCCTACAGGGATTGGGAAGTCGACCTGTGCTGACACCTCAGGGTGTCTGCTTGGCAGGAGCCTTAGGCTGAAAGGTAGATGCAGCCCTGCTCATCCCCCTTCTACCTCTCCCTCTAAGGAACCCCCTCTGGGAAAAAGGAGAGGAGGCCTGTGCCTGGTCGAAAGGGCTGTGAAAAGGTCTGCCCCTGCCCCTAACCTGCTGCTTCTGAGGAATTGCCTGCCTCTCCTTGGCCTGAGCACTCCTGTAGGTGGTCCTGTACTCATCCATCTTTTTCATGTAGTTCTCTGTCTGCTCCCCAAACAGAGAATTAGCTACAACAGGAAAATCCATTGCCTTAGCCTGGGTATTCTGCAAGAGGCTAGTACATCTGAGCCAAGCCATCCTCCGAAGAGACACAGATGTAGCCATGACTTGTGATGAAACATCATTGGAGTCCACAGCAGCATGAAATGAACCTTAGATGCTCTATCCCATCAGCAGCCACCTCCTCCAACTCCTTGGCTAGCTGGGGGGAAGCCTGATTAGCCAGATCCAAAACAGACTCCCAGCTGGACTTTTGGTATCTAGCTGCATAGGCCATATAGTTAGCCTGCCTGAGTCCCAGCGAAGATGCCAGGTACTGCTTATTAGCCATGGAATCTGTCTTCCTGGAGTCCTTATCTGGGGGGGTGAGAAGCCAAGGATATGGTAGCCTTGTTACAGGCTGCAGCCTGTACTACCCCAACATGGCTGCAATGCTGGTATAGGAACTCCAAAACTGAGCCTGACAGCCTGAGTAGAAGGTAGATTATTGTGATTGTAGTTACCTTTTGATGGTAAGGGTAAAGAGCTGAGATAGAAATGTATATATTTTTGAATGTTATAGAAGCCAGAAGGGGAAGGAAGCATATTCAATTCAGTGCTTTACAGTAACTGGTAATTACTGTTTTTCTTTTAGACTTGGATTGTGGGCTTTTGGTGACACTGTACTTTCTTTGTTGTCTTTACTTAGAATTGTTTTTGGGATGTTGAGGATTTAAAACGTGGTGGTGTATTCTTTTGCTGTCTTGGTTGTTGCAAATTTCGCCTCTAACTCTTGATTGTATGCCCTGTTAAATCTGATTGACAGGAGCTAAACACTGGGTATAGTAAGAGGTGTGGAGCAGGAGGGGCATACCTGGAAAGGAACAGCAGCAAGTGAAGAGGTGACTGCTCTCTCTGTGGAAGGGAAGTAAATGCAAATCTAGGAGCTCTCATTATTACTTCTCCGCATTGATATTGCATTGGGTAAAGGAGGAGTAGGAATTTGAAGAAGGTTGTGCAATGGCTACTTAAAGTCTGTTTTTGAGTGTGGATAGGAAGGATAGTAATATAAAAAGCAGTTGCTCAATATATCTAAATGTGTGCAACAAAGAAGGTAAGGGAAATAAAGAAAATGTTTTGCACTGATAGAGGAGGGAGAGAGGAGACTTGGGGGAGTGTGTGGTATGCTGCATCTGGAAGGGTGGAGGGTCGCTGGTGGGCAACGACAGCAATGAGTAGGGTGGTAGGCTGCAACAGCTGCAGTGCACCAATCTTTCTAAAAATTGCCTGGAGTGTGGGAGGATGTTTAGTGTGCAACCACATAGAAAACTTAGAAAGGAGATCTGGAGGGTCTGCAGGAGGAACTAAGACAGGCAAGGCAGATTAGGGTGGGTTTAGCCCAATACTGGAGGGAGGAAGAAGGAGATGAGGAGGCGATTAAGGCAACAGTGGTGGAGGAGGAGGGTCAGAAGAAGGGAAGCAGAGACAAAGGGGCCCAGGCCAGGAAGAACAATTGCCGGGGAAACCAGGTCAGGAGACAAAAGACAAATGGAAGGAGGAGATAGGGACTTGTGAGGGGAGGCGAAGAAGTGGCAAAAGTCGTGGAGTGGAAAGGAGAGAATAGGTTACTATGAAGAGAGAGGGAGTGGGCATTTGTGAAGGGCCTTCAGAAAATAGTTGTGCACTGCTAGAGAGGAAGAAGGTGGAGGAGGGAAATGATGAAATTATAGGAGTAATTGATAAATGCCTGGACCAAACTGGAGCGGGGGGAAGTTCTGCTGGGAGAATTGCAACAGAGGTAAAAGGGGGAAATAATGTGCAGGAGGAAGAAGAGGAGCTGGAAATGAGAGAGGGAAATGAATGGAAGCAAGCAGGGAGTAAGAGGGGTGGAATCTTAGTGCTGGGGGACTCAATACTAAGAGGAGTTGGGGGTAACAAGGAGAGCATAGTTTATTTGGTGGAGGCCATGCCAAGAATGGCAGCGGAAAGGGTGGGACAGTCTGTTCTGAAATATGTAGAAGGGTAGGGACAAGCCTCATTTAATTATACATCTTGGGACAAACGACTTCGCTGACAAGACAGTAGATACAGTCCAGAGGAGGTTTGAGGAACTAGCACAATTATGTGAGGGGGCAGGAAGATCAGTAACTTTTTCAGAGATACTTCCCGTGCCAAAGGCAAGCACAACAAGAAAGCTGAGAACAGAGGAATTTAACTGATGGCTAAGAACCTGGTGTTGTGCTAAAGGGTATGGGCTGTTGGGGGGGGGAGGGACCTGGGAGGACAGTAGTCTCTATGCCAAGGACAGACTACACTTGAGTGAGGAGGGAAGAAAGTGTTGAAACAGAGGATGGAGGAGTACATAGAGGAAGTTGGGAATTTAAACTAGGAGTGGTGGGTGGCAATTGGGGAAGAGATATGCAGAGACCACAGGTTGGGAAACCATATGAGCTTACCCCCATAACAGTGACAAAGGACAAATGCAAGTACTGTTGGTGATGCTAGGAAAGGAGGGCAGGATGGGAGGAGGGGGAAAAGGTGGAAGGTGGCTACCCTTAATGCTAGGAGCCTTGGGAGGAAAACTGCAGAGTTGCAAGTTCTCATGGCAGAGGGAGAGGTGGACATTGTAGCCATCACGGAAACATGGGCCACCCAATACAATGACTGGGACCTGTCTGTACCAGGGTACAGGTTATTTCGTAGGGACAGGATGATTGGGAAAGGAGGAGGGGTGGCACTATATGTGAAGGAAGGACTGAAGTGTGTAAGGGAGGAAGGGGAGGAGGGTGGTACGGAGTCACTTTGGATGCAAATCCAGGATTCCAAGAATAGGATTCTTAGAATGAGAGTGGTGTAAAGGCCACCATCTCAGAAGGAGGAGTTAGACAGGGAACTAGCGGGACAGATCAGGAGGACCTGCGAGAAGGGTTGTGTGGTGATTGTGGGGACTTCAACATGCCAGGAGTGGACTGAGCATTCCAACAACCAGGAACATAAGGGTACCTGGCCAGAATTCGATCTAGTATGGACACTAACCAGAGGTGGGAGCTCATAAAGCTGGGGATAGTGGAGGCAACCAAAACCTGCTGCAAAGCCCAGAGCAAGAAGGCTAGGGCTAAGAAACCGAGCTGGTTGAGCAAGTAGGTAATGGAAAAGGTAAGGAGGAAAAGAGCTGCCTTTAGGAAGTACAAGAAAACAGGGAGGGGGAAGACAGAGAGGAGTACTTGACAGAATCAAAGGAGGTGACAAGGGCAGTAAGGGAGCCAAAGCATCTACGGAACCAGGCTGGCACAAGGCATTAAGAAGGGGGAGAAGGACTTCTTGTACATCAGGAGAAAAGGAGCTGTAAGGACCACATAGTAAGGATTAGGAAGGAGGGGGTTGGGTGGAAGCAGGGCAATAAGACGGAAGCACTAAATGAGTATTTCTGCTCAGTATTTACTAAAGAGAAGAGGGGGTGACACCCATTGTGGGAGAAATGGCAGAAGCAAGGGGAAGTGGTGACAGATGGGGAAATCATGGAGGGCAGAGTTCAAGAGGGTTTGAAGGCACTGAGGGTGGACAACGCTGGCAGCCCAGATGGCATCCACCCCAGAGTACTGAAGGAGCTGGCAGAGGTCCTTGCTGGACCTTTGGCAGACCTATTTAATGCCTCACTACATTCAGGGTGCATACCTCAGGACTGGAGGATGGCTCATGTGGTGCCCCTCCACAAGAGTGGCCCCAAGGATGAACCGGGCAACTACTGACCAGTGAGCCTCACATCCATCGTGGGTAAGCTAATGGAGATTATCCTGAAGGAGAGGCTGGTGGCCCTCCTTGAGGCCAAAGGACTACAGGACAGCAGACAGCATGGCTTCATACGTGGCAGATCCTGCCAAACCAACCTGGTTGAGTTCTATGACTGGGTAACTAGGCAACTGGACAAGGGCCATGCAGTGGATGTCCTGTATCTGGACTTCAGCAGGGCATTCGACTCGGTGCCACATGGAAGGCGGGGAAGGAAGTTAGTAGGCACAGGAGCGGGTGCAAAGCTGGTGAGATGGGTAGGAAACCAGCTGCAGGGAAGGCAACAGAGGGTGGTGGTGGGTTGGGAGCTCTCACACTCAAGGGCTGTGACAAGCGATGTCCCACAGGGCTCGGTGTTGGGACCAGTGTTATTTGGGATATTCATTGCAGACATATCATGGGACATCAAGATCAAGATCAGTCTGATGGCTGATGATACCAAGGTTGGCGTGGTGGTGGATGATCTAGGGGGATGGCAGGGGTTGCAGGATGATCTGGCAAAGCTTGAAACTTGGTCAGACACCTAACAACTGGGGTTTAATGCCAAAAAGTGCAAGGTGCTGCATTTTGGGATGAAGAACCCAAGGAGGTTTACCAGCTGGGGGAGTGCAGCTAGCCCAGACAGAGGAGGAGAAGGCTCTGGGTGTGCTCATTACAGGGTCAATAAACAACTCGGCACAATGTAGGAAGGCAGCTGCAAAGGCCAACAAAATGCTGGGTTGTATTGCAAGGGGTATATCCTCGAGGAAGGAGGAGGTGATTCTGCCATTGTATAAGTCATTACTTAGACCACACCTGGAGTACTGCGTGCAGTACTGGCGTCCATTTCTAAAGAGGGACATTAAGTTACTGGAGAGGGTGCAGCGCAGGGCAACAAAGATGATCAAGGGGCTGGGGGACTTATCATACGAGAGGAGGTTGAAGGAGTTGAACATGTACTCTCTGGAGGAGAGAAGAGACAAGGGTGACATGATTGAAACCTTTAAATACATGAAAGGAATAGACAAGACGGGTACAGAGGGGCTGTTCAAAGTAAGGGAGGGATGGGGCTGTTCAAAGTAAGGGAAGGGAGGGCCACCAGGGGCCATGATATGAGACTGGAGCGAGGAAGGTTCAGCAGGGAGATGAGGAGACACTTTTTTACAGAGAGGGTGGTGGCTGGGTGGAATATGTTACCTGCAGGAGTAGTATGCAGTAGAACAGTGGACTGCTTCAAACGAAGATGGGACAGGACAAGGGGGAGGGTTAATGAAGGGGCAGGGTGGAAGGGAAGGGCAGCTGCAGAATAAGGGGTTCTCGCTGCACATTCGAGCAGACTTGATAGACCTCTAGGCCTTTATCTGCTGGCAAATTTCGTATGTTCGTATGTAGGAACAGAAGGGAGCAGGTACTGCTGGATGCCTTCCAGGACAGCTTCCTGCTGCAAATGGTCAGTGAACCAACCAGGTTAGGGAATACCCTTGACCTTGTCCTGGCAAATGGGGCTTTGTGAGAGAACTTACAGTGGAGGAACCGCTGTCAGGGAGTGACCACCACTCAGTATGGCTCACTTTGGATATGGGCAAGGAAGGAGTGGAATCTGGCAGAATAGTGCTGGACTTCAGGAGGGCTGACTTTGGGAGGATGGGGAAAGTGAAAGGGTACCTGGGCCAGAATTCAATCTAGTATGGACACTAACCAGAGGTGGGAGCTCATAAAGCTGGGGATAGTGGAGGCAACCAAAACCTGCTGCAAAGCCCAGAGCAAGAAGGCTAGGGCTAAGAAACCGGTCTGGTTGAGCAAGGAGGTCATGGAAAAGGTAAGGAGGAAAACAGCTGCCTTTAGGAAGTACAAGAAAACAGAGAGGAGAGTGACTGCAAAATCACCCTTTGGGCCCAAATAACGTCATGATAGTGACATCATTCATGAGAAGGGGTCCCAAAAACCCCATGTTGAAAATTTGGTGCAAAAATTCTAAAAAATGCCTGAGATATTCAATAAAGTTGAAAACCCCCTATCTAGCCCATTATACAGCTTACCGGCATTTCCTTAGTTCGCGGTCGGCTTTGAAGAGTGCAGACGATGTTCCTTTCCACCAAGATCATCGCGCTGAGCTCCGGAGGTAGCATGGGGTGGAGGGTGGGAGGCTGGGTGCAGTGGTGGGTGCGGGTTGTGGGAGGGGCGACTGGGAGAAGCGCCTGTGGGACCATTTTTGATTTACAGGTTAGGGAAAAAAGACTACGCGGAGCTTGCCACGCTTGAGGTGGCTCCCAGCCGGGCAGAAGGATGACTGGGGTGAGGAGCCGACGGGGATTGGGTACCTCGCCTGCAAACAACGCGTACGCTTTGCCACGCTGGGTGGGCTCTCAGCATGGCAGAAGGAAGGCTTGGAGGGGCTATGGAGCCGACAGGGATTGGGCACCCCTGCCAGCAAACAATGCGGACGCTCGCCACGCTTGGGTGGGCTCCAGTGTGGCAACAAAACTTTGGGGCGGCGATGCGGATGCGGAGCCTGATGGACAGCGGTGGTTTTCTTGAAGCGAAGACCACCGCTGAAACACATCAGCCCTGCACCCATTGGTGCAGGACCGCCATGCCTGCTCAACTGAGCATTGAATTGCAAGGAGAGGCACACCTCCAAAGTGTACTATTCTCCCAAAACGCTCCTTGCCTGCTTAACGAAAATTTATGTGAAATTTTGAAAATTTACTAGCCAAATGGCTGAAAAGTTTTGATTCCCATGAAGACTCAAGTCAGGAAACGCAAAAACTAAACCCAATGTACTCAAAAATAACAATAGTAAATAAGCACCGAAACAAAAGGGGGAGGGTGCCAGCAAATACAACCCTGGGGTGCAACACTGCACCTGCTCATCCACTTCCCAAAAACTGGTTCTGAGAGGGGAGGCAGGGAGGGAAGTCAGAATACAGCAAGACTCCATTAGAAAAAATATAATTACTAAGGTGAGTAATTTTTTCTTCAAATGACATGAAGTCTTGCTGTATTCTGACAGTTGCAGACTACCAAGCAGTACCTCCAAGGAGGAGGGACAGAACCTACTTTGGGAATAGGCTCTGAAGTACTGCTGTGCCAAACCGAGCATCACTCCTAGCCTGGATATCCAGAGAGTAATGCTTGGTAAAGGTATGGACTGTTTTCCAGGTGGCTGCTTGACAAATTTCTAGGAGAGGGATATCCCTGGCAGCAGCCAGGGAAGCAGCTGTACCTCTTGTGGAATGAGCCCTCAGGCCTGAGGGTGGAGTTTTTCCAGGTTTTTCGTAGCAGAATTATATACAAGACACAATCCACCTGGCAATAGATCTTTTGGTGGCAGGTTTGCCCTTTCCCACTTCTCCATAAGTGAGGAACAACTGAAGGGAGTCAAACCTGTGACCCTTGGTACGCTCTATGTAGTAAGTAAGGGCTCTTTTGACATCTAAACTGTGTAGCCTCCTGTCTCCTGAGGAAGAATGATCAGTGACGGAAACAGGGAAAGACATAAACTGGTTTAAATGGAAGTCTGAAACCACTTTGGGCAAGAACCTTCTATTGGTTCTAAGGACCACTTTATCCCTATGAAAGGAGATAAAATCAGGTTCCACTGACAGGGGTTGCAATTCACTGATTTGCCTGGCAGAGGTAATGGCTACCAAGAACACAGTTTTCCAAGTCAAGTACTTAAGTTCTGCTGAAGACATAGGCTCAAAAGGGGGTTGCATAAGCTGAGCAATGCAAACATTCAAATCCCAGGCAGGGGTAGGGTCTCTAAAAGGGGGATTGGGGTGATACAATCCTTTAAAAAATTTACAGAACATCGGATGGGAAGATAGTGAGAAAGGCTTCCCCACAGACAAAAATGCAGAAACAGCTGACAAGTGTACCTTGATAGTAGCTGGTCTGAGGCCTAGGCCATTAAGATGGACCATATAATCCAGAACCATAGGCAACGTAGCAGTGTCTGGAGAAATATTCTTCTTAGAACACCAAATGCTGAATCTTTTCCATTTGGAGTTTTAAGTCTTTCTGGTGGAGGGCTTCCGAGAAGCCTTGAGAATGTCCAGAACTCCTTGGGAAAGATGCTGATCTGCAAACTCGAACTCTTCAAGAGCCACGCCTTGAGATTGAGGGACTGAAGATTGAGGTACCAAATCCTCTCCTGAGAGGATGTTAACAGGTTGTAATTCCTGGGAAGAGACAGGGGAAGATGGACTGCTAGGAACAGCAACAGGGGGTACCAGGGCTGTCTGGTCCAATCTGGAGCAACCAGAATCACCTTGCAAGGCTGAGAACTTATTTTGACTAAAACTTTGAACAGGAGTGTGAAGGGGGAAAGGCATACAGAATCAGGGTGCCCAGGGGGGACTGATCCCAAGACTGGAGGTCTGCAATGAAAGAGAGGGAGTTAGAGATTGTCTCGGGCTGCAAAGAGTTCTATCTCTGGAGTGCCCCACCTTGAAAAAATCACTTTCAACACCTGAGGGTCCAGGGACCATTCGTGATGGCCCTGAGAAATCCTGCTCAGTGCATCTGCTAGCACATTGTCCTCGCCTGGTAGGTGAACAGCTACAAGAGAGGCTTGCAGGGAATAAGCCAGGGACCACAACTTCATGGCTTCTGTGCACAAGGCCGTGGACTGAGTGCTTCCCTGCTTGTTGATGTACCACATGGTGGTGGTGTTGTCTGTTCTGACTTGAACCACTTTGTTCTGTACTGACTGTGAGAACGCTTTTAGAGCCAGAAAAACTGCCCTGCGCCTAGAAGATTGATGTGAGAAGGGATTATTGGGGAATCACAGCCCTGAGGGGCAGGACCCCAGGTGGGCTCCCAGCCCAGGAGAGAAGCATCCGTGGTAAGGACCACTGAAACCAAGCTAAGCAACAAAGGGAACACCTGCTTTAAAACGTCCCTGATCCTGCCACCACTGGGGGGCTTGGATCAAGGTCAGAGTCACTAGTATCAGTTTGGTAAGGGAGTCCTTTCTCTGAGACCAGAAAGCTCTCAGGTGGAACTGTATGTCCCTCATCTGGAATCTTGCCCCTTGGACCACTGCTGTTGAAGCTGCCATGTGGCTCAGGAGCTGGAGGAAATGCCTTGCTGGTCAAGATACCTGAAGGCTGAAGGAAGAAGCTAGTTCCATAAGAGCCCTTGCCCTTTCTAGAAGAAGAAAGGCTCTTGCTTTGAGTGTGTCCAGTTCTGCCCTTATGAAGGTAAGGAGCTGGACTGGTTCGAGAACTGACTTGGAAAGACTGAGAAGAAATCCTAGGGAAGTGAGCACTTGCTGGGTCACTTGTAGGTGAGACTTGACTTTGTCTGGAGACTGGCCCACTAATAGCCAATCTTCCAGATAAGGAAATATGGAAATCTTTTGCCTTCTTAGAAAGGCAACTACTACTGCCAGGCACTTTGTGAAAACCCTTGGAGCTGAGGTTAAGCCAAAGAGCATTGCTCTGAACTGATAGTGGCCTGAGGGCAACTCTAACCTGGGGTACTTTCTGTGGGAGCACCTGATGGGATTGTGAAAGTAGGCATCTTTGAGGTCCAGGGAGGCTACCCAGTCCCCTGGCCTTAGAGAGGGAAGGATTACTTCTAGAGTTATCATCTTGAACTTTGGTTTTAAAAGATGTTTGTTCAGATATCTTAGGTCCAGGATGGGTCGCCACTCGCCTGTCTATTTGGGGGTCAGGAATTACCTGGAGTACAGTCCTTTGCCCCAGTGTAGGGTAGGTACTCTATCTATAGCTCTTAAAGCTAGGAGAGAAAAAATATCTGTCTCTAGGGCAAGGGTTTCCAAAAGATTTGCAGGTGGAAAAGATCTGGCTCCCATCTTTGGAAATTTTTTGAAGCTGAGAACCTGTCCCTGGCTTACTACTTCCAGGACCCACTTGTCTGATATAATAGACATCCAGTCCTGGACAAAGTAAGCCAGCCTGCCCCTTACTGGAATAGGAGAGTCGACCCAGGCAGACCCATCAGGGTGTCTGCTTGGCAGGGGTTTTAGGCTGAGGGGTGGATGCAGGCCTGTTCATCCCCCTTCTGCCTCTCACTCTGAAGAACCCCCTCTGCGAAAAGGAAGAAGAGGCCTCTGCTTGGTAAAAAGGCCTTTGTAGAGGCCTGCCCCTGCCTCTGGACTGCTGCCTTTGAGGAGTTGCCTGCCTTTCCTTGGCCTGAGCACTCCTGTAAGTGGTCCTGTATTTGTCCATTTTCTTCATGTAATTCTCTGTCTGCTCCCCAAACAGAGAATTACCCACTACAGAAAAATCCATAGTCTTAGCCTTGGTGTCCTGCGAGAGGCTAGTACATCTGAGCCAAGCCATCCTCTGAAGAGCCACAGATGTAGCCATGACTCTTGATGAGACATCATTAGAGTCCACAGCAGCATGAAACTGAACCTTAGATGCCTCAATCCCATCTGTAGCCACCGCCTCCAGCTCCTTGGCTAGCTGGGGGAAGGCCTGTTTAGCCAGTGCCAGTACAGTGTCCCACTTGGACTTCTGGTACCTGGCTGTATAGGCCATGTAATTCACCTGCCTGAGTCCCAAAGAAGATGCTATGTACTGCTTCTTTGTCATGGTATCAATCTTCCTGGAGTCCTTGTCAGGGGGGTGTGAAGACAAGGGAATATTTGCCTTGTCACAGGCAGCAGCCTGCACTACCCCAACATGGCTGCATTTCTGATATAAGAACTCCATGTGTGAGCCTGAGAGTGTGTACCTCTTGTCCATTCTTCTATCCACAGGAGGTATAGCATTAGGAGACTTTGAGATTTTTTGTGTCTGTTTCCCAAAAGATTTATGGAGGGGAATAGACAGTCTCCTGGACTCTGGGGTATCCATCATCTCTTCATAATCAGGCTCTTCTTGATCTTCCACAGCCTCCTCCATAGGAAGCTGGAGGGTTTCAGCCACTTTCCTGTAAATCATAATGTGGGAAGGGGACTCAGAAAGCCTAGGAGGGGAAACACCTGATGGGTTTGTCTGGGGAGATGTCCGGTTCCACAGGCACATCCAGACCTTCACTTACATCATAATCCTCAAATTCCCCTTCCTCTTCAAATTCCGGTTCATAAAAATCTTCAAGGGTATTCTCTTGAACCGTGGGAACCAACCAAACCGAACCCCAGCCAGAAGGAGACAGATTAGTCGGAACCGGATGGAGTGATTTCACAATCTGAATCGCCCTGGCTATCTCTTTGGCAGTCGGAACATGAACTTCTGGATCCGAAGCGGTCGATTTATCTTTGTACTTTCTTTTTGTCGGAACCAATCCCTCAGAATCAGCTCTCCTTTTGCCCAAAGAAGTATCGCCCTGGTCAGAGGGCACTCCTTCTGGTTCGATCGAAACCGAACCGGGCTAGCCATCCGGGGTCAGCGGACTTCTCGGCCTCCTTTTCCCTCAGTCTACCTAATCTCTTCTCAAGGGTAGATTTTGGAAAATGTTTACATATTTGGCAGTCTGAATCGAGGTGGTCAAACCCCAGACAACAAACACAGATGGTGTGGGGATCAGCCTTGGCAAAGACCTCCCCACACTTAACTGCAGTGTTGAAACCCAGTGGGACCATTTTTTTTCTTGGGTTTCTCAGTCATGGCCAACCTAACCAAACTTACCCTTTTTTCCGCAACCGCCAGGCAAGACTTCCTTATTGGTTCCTAACCGTGTCAAGGGTATTGGAAAAAAACAGTTACAACACGTTTTTTTTTAGAACCGGTAACCACACACTAAATATAGCAAAATTCACACTCAAATGGTCGGTTCAGCCGAACCGACCGCACTTTTACAAGTTCCACACAGAAATATAGAACAATTCTTATCTAGTACTCACAGCACCACAGACAGAGACTGAACCGGCTATGCGGATACTTTTTTTCGGTTTAAACCGACGAAAAACTGAAAACTTTAACCGACTTCGAACCGAGCTGAAGGAGAAATCTCTGGAGCAACCGTTCAGTGAGGCGAAGTAAAGAATCTGACGGTTTGAGTTCAAAACACTCCAGACAGAGACTTCAACCGAGCTCGAGCTCAGCGTTCCATGCCCTGCATGGAAAGTTAACCCTTAGTTCTCCGGGGCAGTTCAAAGGTTGGGAATCACTGCAATTGTCAGAATACAGCAAGACATCATGTTGCTTGAAAATTATCGGTTCAGCCGAACCGACTGAAGCAATTCTAAATTTTACAATTTCCACATTATTAAAAACAAAATTCAGTACAGTTTACTACCACTACCACTTACTTCACCACAGACTGGGATCTGAACCAATGAAAATAAGATAAACTGCAGTTAAAAACCGACGATTTTTACCAGCGAACCGAAAGCGACAGGGGAAACTTCAGAGCGACTGTTCAGTTAGGCGGAGTAAAGAATCTGACGGGTATACTTTAAAGTGTAGTAGACAGAGGTTTGCACCAAGCACGAGTTCAACGTTCTATGCTTTCAGCATAGAGTTAACTCTTTTATCTCCGGAGCAATTCAAGTGTTGGGGCTAACTGCATATTGTCAGAATTCAGCAAGACTTCATGTTGTTTGAAGCATATGGTACAGTCTGTTATCGTCATTGATATTTGTTATAAACTTTCCTCAGTGATGCTTCCATGCCACTTATTTGGCATTGTGGTGAGCATTCTGGTCTTCAATGCGATGCATTCTCGTAGTGTTGATTGCGAGTTCAAGTTTATTCCTTCCAAAGCTTATTTCTTTTTTTGTAAATCTTATATTTTGTTTATTTGTGATTCATGTATTTTACTCCTTATTTGTCACTGTCTAAATGCCTGGTACAGACTCCCCCAGTCTCTTGCTCCATTTGGTTGACTCAGTGGCCTTTCTTTCAACATCTGCCTATCTTTAAAAATGTGAGCTGTGATAACATACTGTGTTGTGTAGCAGGTCCAGTGATACTGAGGATAATGAAGCCCAGCTGTGACTAGTGCCCTTGTACAGAGAACAGGGGTATTTTTCCTTGGACTTATTTTTTAAGCATCATATTTCCTGATGACTCTCAGCTTGATTGAGGAGGGTGCTGGGATTGCTGGTGCAACAGCAAGTTGTAGAATTTGTTATTGCCGGTCTGGATAAAAAGCACTATGCTGTGTGTCCCTTGTAAGTTGGGTAGTACGGATATCAGATAGACTGAATACTTCTGCTATGCACAATATGTGTCCTGGATGCTTTTTTTTTTGTATCATCTCATATTCGTCTCATTTTCCTTACAGACTAGCCTTACCAGCAGTCCATTTGCAATTGCTGCCAAAGTTACTGAATGGTTGTCAAGCCTGTTCTTTGGACTGTTGACTTGGCTGCACTCAATGGAAGTGCTCCCTGTTCACAATCACTTAAATGCACATGAGAGTCTGTTACTGTATGCACATGAGGGTCTATTCATCCCATGGCAGTGAAGCAGACTGCCAGAGATCCATGGTTGGTAGTCACGGTTAGGGGGTCAGAAGCACATAGAGCCCGGTTGGCACTTGACCTTCCATACCCCCTTGAGCTTCTGTTCATTCCACAGCATGGTTGTAAGTTTGTGTGAAGTTATGTTAGCCCACGTAGGGCACTAGTTCAGACACAATGTTCCTGTGTGCATGTTGAAAAAGCAAACACTGGTACATGCTTGATTGTAATAGTACATCCAAAATAGGCAAAGTACAACAAAACACAATCGAGGATCATGGGTTCTGAAAACAGTTTACCCCAATGTAATTTAAATGTCTATGGCAAATGTTAAATTGTTCTCTATGAATGTCAATGGCATGTCTACACCTATCCACAGAAAAAGGGTAATGGCTCATGTTAAAAGGGTAGCAGCCGGCATAGTGTTCCTCCTGGAGACGCACTTATCTAGGGATGAACATTTTAAGCTCCAGAGGTTTGGGTTCCCGATGGTGGTTGCCTTGTCCACCAGGCAGGGTAAGGGGAGAGAAGTTTCTATACTACCGCACCACAGGAACTCTACTACCCTTGGAGCCCACTGGGTGGATCCTGAGGGAAGACTGGCAGTGTCTTAGGGTGTTCTGAATGGCAAGAAAGTGAAGTTGGTGAATGCATACTTATCTGGAGCCACAAAGGATTCACTGAGGCTTTTACTTTAGGATCCTGCCCTTGGCCTGGCCGCCACCCCGTGGCTGCCGACCGGATTAACCTTGGTTGGTCGCCCCTCCGCTGAAAACTGCCTGCCGAAGCTTCTTTGCAAGGATCCTGCCCTTGGCTGGTCCCCTGTGGCTGCAGACCGGATCAACCTTGGTCGGATGGCCTTCCGCTGAAAACCGTCTGCTGAAGCTTCCTTGCTAGGATCCTGCCCTTGGCAGGGCCCCCCATGGCTGTTGACCATATCAACTATGGTCGGTCGCCCCTCTGCTGAAAATCGCCTGCCGAAGCTTCCTCGCAAGGATCCTGCCCTTGGCCGGGTTTCCTGCGGCTGCCGACTGGATCTACCTTGGTCAGCCACCCCTCCAATGAAAACTGCCTGCCGAAGCTTCCTCGCAAGATATGGACTTGGACCACACAATTTCAATTGGGCATCGCCTAGTTAGCACTGCGTGGCAATTGGCTGAGCCTTGCCCCTGCTTCTCTGCTATTGGGGAAGCTTCCAGCACTGTACTTTGCCTGTAATTGAAAGAGGGCCAGCTGACCGCGGCTCCCTCTCACTGAAGTTCAGCTGATTGTAATCGTTTGTGCCAAGCAGGAGCTTACGAGTGAGCCCTTAAGGTACCGCGGCTCCTTGCTCCTCTCTCCAATGTTGAGCCTCCTCCCAACTGGGGAGTGGATTTGGATAGTGGCCTGCATTTACAAAGCCACAACCTCAGTCCCGCCAGTGCCTAGTGCACCCATGGAACGGCTCAGTGACTTGCGAAAGTTGCTTCCATGGAGCAGGAAAGATATTTGTCCTGCCGACCCTCCCCCTACCTGCGCCTTAATTAAATGTGACTGAGCTCCACCCCCAGCAGTATAGCCCCTTGTCTAATTGGTGCTGACACTTAGCTCCTTAGCCAGTCAGGATTGGCAAGTTCCTGTTGCAAAACCTCACTCCTCCACCGGTGATAGTCCAGCACTGATTGCTACTGATTAATCCTACAACAGGCACTCCTAAACATTTTAATCAACCCCACACCAGATCTCTAAAGCCTCCTCCTTCCATGCAACTACCCCAGAAAAACTACTACTCACCCCCTACATTAAAACCTTTTCAGTGCTACTCACCAAATTCTTGGACTTCCCATAAAAAATTTGACACATAACTACCCTGCTACAGTAGCCACTTGTCGCTAAACTACTACACACCAAAATGCTGACAACTACCAAGCTTCAGCACATATTTTTGATTCTCATCTACCTTGTTGTAGGTTCCGACGTGGGACCTAAGAAACATGGCCCTGATCCCCTAACGCCTCCTAGAGCCCTCCTGCTATGGCACCCAATCTTCAAAGGCACAGATGCTGACTACATATTGCTCCAGGCACTCAAGGCTTAATGTTAACTATTTCTGTTAAAATGCCACGGGTCACCATTTTAAATGAGTTTTACTCAATGGACTAACCCATTTAATAAAAATGAAAATGAAAGGTACCCCCTCAAATGCCCATAAAGCAAACACCAACACATGTCCCTGTAGCCATCTTGCTATTCTGTCGAGGCCCCATGCCAGCAACTCTTGATCAGAAAGCAGAAATGGCCACAGCAACAAGCTACTCCAGTGCTTTCTACATGCGTTTCCTTTGAAAATTGATACTAATCATGCTCATGCTATTTGGAAATGTACACCCCAATCCAGGACCAGTCCTGTCAACCATTCCTTCGCAACGAGGGCACATCAAATTGTCTCCCTAAACATAGGTAGCCGCCTACCCAAGCTCGCTCAGTTTCAAGCATGGTAGAGCTGCATAAACCAGATATCATTGCCCTCATTGAAACCAGAACAGGCTAAAAAAGCTGGGGGGTGGGGTGGCTGTATGGTTTACCTCCGGAGCAATATTAAAGGGCAATTGCTACCAAGCAGCCAACACACCAAGGAAGCACAGATGCTAGACCTAAAATTGAAGAAAAACAAAGTGCTACATTTGACAACAGTCTACATTCCCCCCACCCCGATAAGCACATTGTAGGCCTAGAGCAATTTATCAATTACTATGAACAACGCAAGCAAAACTGGGAGCATCTAATTGTTGGAGTCGTCAATTCAAACTGGCTATCCCAGGATGCCTTATCTGCTAAGGACCAGATATCCGGCCTCTACCTGTCTTAGATGGTTACCCAAACAACCAGGTGGATTTACCGGATGGGCACCAACACCCTCTTAGACTGGGTCCTTACCAAATGCCCAAAGCACTTCACTGAGGTGTCTGTCCTACCCAACTGCCTCAGTGACCACTCCCCGGTAGTATGCAGCTGGTCGAACAAGTTCATTAAAAGTGCCCCACAAGTACATAATAGTCACACACTGCAAGCAGGGCAACTCTTAGATTTCCGACAGTACTTGAGACTGGCAGGCTGGACCCCTCTGGATGCAACAAATGACAGCAACAATGCCCTTGACTTCTTTGTAATAATCTTCACAAAGGCTTGCAATATATTTGTTCCCCATAAAACTGAGAAGGTCCCAGGAACACCTAACCCTTGGCTTATCGAACTCATACACCTTAGGGATCACCTTTGGCATAAGGCCAGGGCTACTGGACTTCAAACTGACCACATCGCCTACAAGGCAGCTAGAAACAAGTGCACGAAGTACATCCGGTCAGCTAAGCCATCCTACTATAATGAACTCCTTAACAGAAGCTGGGGTAAAGGAGGGGATTTCTGGAGTGCTATTAAAACATTCACAGGTAAGGCCTGTAGAACACCACCTGACCTCATCATGGCAAGTGCTCAGACACTTCAAGAGCCTCAAGGAATCACAGATGCTTTCAACCAAGCATTCACGAATCTAACCGCAGTTCTCCCTAGTGAATACCTTATGTCAACTACACCAGGTCAGTGCACACCACCCACTCCTACCCAAGACTCGGGTACCAGTGCCCCGCCTTTCTACTTCTGGCAGGTTACCCGGTCTGAAACCATCAAATGTGTCAAGAGGGTCCTAGGAAAAACACGTATGGGGAATAACCTGGTAGATATGAAAATGGTTGCCCTCACACTGAACGAAATTGCTGAGCCAGTTACTAAGATTTTCTATATCTCACTGCATACAGGAGTCTTCCCCGACAAGTGGAAGGCAGCACTGGTCGCCCCAATCCTCAAATCTGGTGACAGAGCAAACCTTGCAAATTACAGGCCAATATCCATTCTGCCCCCCCCAATCAAAAACACTTGAGCGTGTGGTGTCCGATCAACTTGTGGAGTACATCGAGACGAACAAACTTCTCTGTGCACAGCAACATGGATTCAAGGAAAAAACACTCGACCACTACAGCCATAGTTGACTTCACAAGCAATATATATGATGCCCTAGATAGCAGCCTGGCAGTGAGGTCTATCTTTATAGACTTCACTAAAGCATTTGATACTGTCAATCACTGCCTCCTCCTCCTATTGTTCATCGGACTGTCCCCTTTCACAGTGAACTGGTTCGACAGCTACCTCTCCCTCATGATTTAATGTATCAGAAATGGTGGCCATCAGTCTACTCCAAAAGAGATTAGCTTAGGTGTTCCTCAGGGATCTATCCTTGGGCCACTTCTGTTCAGTCTCTTCATTAACCCTTTGCCCTCCGCCTGCCTAGTACTCTCAGTGCTATATGCAGACGATACAGTCGTCCCCGTATCAGGCAGTCACCATGCTACAATAGCATCTGAATTGCAAGCAAACCTCCGAAGCCTAGAACATTGGTTTACCAACAATAAACTACTGCTTAAGTACAAAAAGACAATGACCATGGTCTTCATGGTGCCGCAGAGCAAGAAGAGGCTAAACCCTCTATCAATACAGAGTTAAAAAAGGGATACTCTGGAACAAGTGTCAACCTTTAAATATTTTGGTGTTCACCTAGATGACACCCTTACCATCTCCACCCATATTGACAATGTTGTGAAAAACGCAAACATAAAACTGGGCATCTTGTATCGACACAGGCAGTGAATGACCCTGATGTCTTAAAACTAGTCACCAGCAGTTCTGTCCTCTCCACTATCAACTATGGCCTGGCCATCTACGGTGCTGGCTCCAGGACAGCCCTAGGAAGACTAAGAAAGCCCCTCAATAAGGCATACCGGTTGGTATTGGGGGGTTGACAACCAGACACATACCTGCTCCTTATACACTGAGACGAGTTGGCTTCCACTTCACCTAAGAGCCATGTATCAGACGTACCTGATAGCCAAAAAATACCCAGTGGACTTCTCACCCCTCCACCTCTTGCCTATTCCAAAAAGCACAGCCAACCGTTAGTACTAGACAAGCTACTGTACCAAAGGAGGACTTACAGTGCCCTGCAAACACACATCACTGGCTCAAAGATCCCTATCTTATGGAGATCCCAAATGGTTCAAAGAACTGCCCATCATGCTAACTGAAAGTAGTAAACTCAGCCAATTTAAATCTGTACTTTGCTCACACCTAGCCAGTGCTACTGCCTGAAGCTGCTTTAAATACTGTAATCTAGCTCAGTCTTCAATACCTAACCTCCCTCTCAGTAACCTTTCAAGACCCTCCTACCCTTCCCCCGCCTCCACTACTCTTCCCATATATATACACTTAAGCTTCAATCGACTCTGCCCTTCCCCCTCTACTCTATCTGTCTATCCTCTGCCTAATCCACTTCTAAGCATATAAGCCTTTTGTCGAAGCAACCCCCACCAGCAACCAAAGTCTCCCCCTGCTCTACCACCCTATCATAACACCTCACTCCTCCCTCTCCTTACCTCTCATTCCCCTACCCAGCAGCCCCTTTCCCCTTCCACCGCTCCTTTCCCAGGCTGCCTTTCATCACCTCCTAATAGCACTTTGGGTACTCCTGATCCACCCTCTAATCACTAAGGTTTCCTTCTGCCCTACTCCCAGTAGTGTCGATGCATTTAATTGTAATACCTGTATTATTTCACTGTAAATTTTATTTCTCTGTAAATTTCACATTGACTACTATATTTGGAAATTTTACTGTATAATTGCAATTCTAGGGACATGGATATGTTGTTAATCCACACTGTCTGGCAGGTTCCTTGCCGCTTTAAATCTTGCCGGAAGGTCTTCAAGCTGGCTCCTCCCACCCACCCGGGTGGTAAAACTTTCAGCTCCGCCCCATGACGCCAGATCTTCCCTACCACTTGGAAGCTCAGGTTCCCTCCTTAACGCTCTGCGTGTAGACTGGATCCTAATTCTTCGGTTCACCCAAAACTTATTTTGAAATTTTCAAGACTTCGGTCAAGTTCCTCCCTCGTGGCTGCGATGGACAAATCGACTCCTGGATTTCGGCAGTGCTCTTGTGGGCAGAAAATGTCCAGGACGGATCCGCATTCCACGTGCGTCTACTGCCTCTGCCTAGACCATGACCCGCAGGCCTGCGAGTTATGCCATTCGTTTTCGGCCAACGTCCTGGAAGACCACGCTGCCCAGTTACAGCTTGGGCACCCCGAGGAGCGCTACCCACCGTGAAGTCGAAGGAGGCCCGTTGGGCAGTTACCACGGCGGCTGGCTCGGCTGAGCAACTCGAGCAGATGATCGCCCTCAAGGAGGAGGCGGCACAGGCCGCATCATCCTCTTCCTCGGTCGCAACATTTATCCCACTGTCTCTGGGTACCTCATATTCAGCTTCTTTCATGGAGCTTTGCCAGTCCCTTTCCACAAAGGGAGAGGGCCATCGGGACATTCCTCTCGGTCCAAAAAGAAGGATTCAAAAGGTAAGTCCCATCGTTGGCGTTCATGGGAGCGGGAGAGGTCCCCTTCCCCGGACAGTCAACACTCGACTTCGGTCGAGGTTGAGGCTAAGGCCGCTGGCTTAACGGTGTCCCCATTAGGTTAGCTGGCCGTGACACCGGTCGACAAGGTTGAGATTTTTCTCGACCCGTCGGACGGGCTGTTGACTGGTGAAGCTGACAACCCTTCTTCACCAGTTCCCCCGGTGGAGACCGAGGACTTGCCTGCGCCTCCGGTGCCACAGTCCCCAGTCAAGGCTTCCGAGCCGAGGGAAGAGCGGATGTCCTCCACTCCTTCCCAGACCCGTCCTCGGAAACACCGAGGTTCTTGGTCTCAGACATCCTCTCGGTCCAGCCGATCTCGGCGGTCTCGGTCTCAGCACCGAAGTAAGCGGCGCCGTTGCTCGTCCTTGTCTTCCTCCTCGGAAGAGGAGAGGCTTCGGCGCAAATTGTGTTGACACTACGAGGACCTGATGTGGCAGCATTTACTTCTGTCTGGGAACAAGCCAACGGCATCGCCTTCCCTGGCCATCAAGTGGCTGTCACCCGAGCGGCCGAAACAACTCCTCGCTGTAGCCGAGGTGCCCAAGTCTGGGCCGGTTGTTCGGCTGAAACTAGCTGCCCCACCGATTGTGGTGGAACCTCCACCTCCACAACCGAAATTGGGTGCGCCGACCAAAGACTTTCGGTCAGGTCAGGGACTGCCCCACAGGTTGTTGGTCACCCTCACTCCCGACCATCCTCAGCAGGTGGAGGGTGGCTCTGGCCCCAGGCAGCTCTTCGCGGACTCCTTGGAGTCTGCCGACAACGCCTCCCTGTTCTCCAGGCCCATTGACCTGGAGTCCTCCGGGGGCCAGTCGATGGACGAAAGCCCATCGTCCTTCATGGGTCTGCTTAGGCTCATCTCGGAGTCCACCGGGATGCAGCTCGAGCCCGTATCCAAGCGGGACAAGTATCCCCTAATGGAGATTGTGGACCGAAGGGATTCACCCACGGAGGCCTTCCCGCTGGCTGAAGCCATTGTTGGCCCAGACTTGGAGTTTTGGCAGCGGCCTGCTTCCTGTCCTGCGCCCTCAGCCAGGATGGCCAGGAAGTATGTGGTCCCTACTGGCTCTCTGCCCGGTTTTTCGGAACACTCCTCCGCTGAGGGGTTGGTCACTGACAGCATTTTCCGGCGTTCTGGGAACGCTAGGGATGCGGACAAGGCCCTGCCCCTGACAAGGAGTCCAAAAAGCTGGACTATGCCGGGCGCAAGGTGTATGCTGCATCCTCCCTAGGCCTCCGCCAGGCCAGGTCGGCCGTGCTGATGGCACACTTCTCCCATGCCCTCATGGGCTCCCTGGACGAGGTCATCCCTCATCTCCCGGCCGACCTGCAGACCACGATCCGGCAGGTACAAGACCAGGGAAGGGCGGTGGCTCTCGGTCCAGCCGATCTTGGCGGTCTCGGTCTCAGAACCGAAGTAAGCGGCGCCGCCGCTCGTCTTTGTCTTCCTCCTCGGAACCAGATCAGTTGTAGCCACAGTGGCCATGCGCTGCAGAGCATGGCTGAGGATATCCACCTTTACGGTGGATACCCAGCACAAACTGGCGGATGTCCCCTTCCTGGGGACCGACCTCTTCAGCCCTGGAGTGGAAGGTCACCTCCAGCTGATCGAAAAGTCCAGTGCCAATCTGGACTCGGTCACCTCCACCCAGAAGGACAAGGGCTGCCGACAGCAGCAGCATAAGACCTTTCATCCTTCTGCACCTGTGGCACGACCGACCCAACAGTACCAGGGCCAGCAGGCTCACGCTTGGCACCCCAAACCCAAGCCTAAGCCTGCGGCTTCCTCCAATAGGAAGCAGGGAGGTAAAGGCCCAGGAGGTCCCTCGGCCGGTCCCTTCTCTAAGCCTGCCCAGTGATGGGTTGAGGGGTGTTGCCCCAAGCCTCGTCACTCCCCGCTGGGTTCCCCCCGTAGGGGGACAGCTTCTCCACTTCCTTTCCACCTGGTCCGTTATCACCTCGGACCATTGGGTGTTGGAGGTGGTAGGAAAGGGCCTGCCCCTGGAGTTTGAGCAGGCCCCATCCCTTCCGGAAAGCTGCCGCCTTTGGGGCTGGATGGGGTCCAAGAGTCTCCTTGTTGGCTCACGGAGCCGATACTTCCGCCTCTACTCCTTGAAAAAGAGATGATCAGGAAGGTGGCGGATCCTCCTCCAGACCCTGGGTTTGTGTCCAGGTACTTTCTGGTCCCAAAACGGATGGGGGGCTGGCGCCCCATTCTTGACCTGCACGACCTGAACAGGTTTCTAAGGTCTCGGACCTTCAGGATGTTCACTCTGAGTCAGATAATCCCATCCTTGGAACAAGGCATGTGGTTCTGTTCCCTGGACCTCCAGGATGCGTTCTTTCACGTCCCAATCTGTCTCTCATCAGAGATTCCTCCGCTTCAGAGCAGAGGGATCCCTCTACGAGTTCCAGGCCATGCCCTTCAGCCTTTCCCTAGCTTCCAGGGTCTTCACCAAATGCATGGCAGTGGTGACAGCATTCTTGTGGCGCCAAAGAGTCCGGGTGTACCCCTACCTGGATGATTGGCTGATTGCAGCCCCCTCCAGGATGGAGGTGGAGCAGTCCTGAGATCTGGCCCTCCAGGTTTGCTCTCAGGTTGGCTTCCTCATCCACGAGAACAAGTCGGAACTCGTGCCAAAGCAGGTGATCCAATTAATCGGGGCAGAACTCAACTCTCTACGAGCCAGAGCACGGCTCCCAACAGACAGGATCGAGGTTCTTTCCTTCTTTGCCCAATCATTTCAGGTTGGGCAATTGCGCCCTGCCCAGGATTTCCTGCACCTCCTGGGTCTCATGGCGGCCTGTACCAGCGTGGTCCGTTGGGCCCGTTGGTACATGTGTCCCCTTCAATGGGGGCTGGCCAGCCAATGGTCACAGCACTTTGATCCGCTGGATCAGCTAGTGACAGTGACCCAGGGGATGTGGAACGCTCTTCAGTGGTGGACTGTTCCAGCACATCTGTAGGAGGGCATCCCGTTTGTCCGCCCCGAGCCAATGGTCTCTCTATCGACCAAAGCCTCTCTGATGGGTTGGGGTGCCCATCTGGGGGAGCACAGAGTGCACAGCCTCTGGTCCCCTCAGGAGTCCCGATGTCACATCAACCTGCTGGAGCTTCGAGCGGTTCGTTTAGCCCTCACCACCTTCGCTCCGTTTCTATGGGGTCAAGTGGTTCAGGTGCAGACGGACAATACCATGACCATGTACTACCTAAACTGCCAGGTTGGGACGCGCTTCATGCCTCTGTGCAGGGAAGCTCTCCACATTTGGTCACTTGTGCGCAGCCTAGAGGGGATCTCCTTGCCATCTATGTGGCAGAAGCCGCTGATGCCCTAAGCCGGATACGGGCTGCGTCCCACGAGTGGTCTCTCCTGCTGGAGGTAGTACAAGATCTGTTCTCCCACTGGGGCACGCCCGAGGTGGACCTGTTTGCCTCCAGGGAGAATGTGAAGCTGAGACTGTTTCATGCCCACCCCCCTCAGCAGGGCTCGCTGCAGGGGGGCTGCCTTCTCGAGGCCGTGGACCCCGGGCCTCTTCTACGCGTTTCCCCCATTTCCCTTGATCCACAAGGTGCTTCTCAAGGCAAGGAGGGACAAGGTGCAGTGATTCTGGTAGCCCCAGACTGGCCCCACCAGTTCTGGTATCCAGATCTCGTCAGTCTCAGCTCCAGGCTCCCGAGGCAGCTTCCAGCCCGCCCGGACCTGATCTCAGTCAATCAAGGGAAGATATTCCATCCAGACCTTCAATCTCTGCACCTGACGGCCTGGTTCCTGAGTGGCTAGAGTTCCAAGCCTTGGGTCTTTCCGACGAGGTCCTCAACGTCATTGAGGCATCCCGTAAGGAGTCAACCAGACAATCCTATGCCTTCAAACGGAAGAGATTCTCAATTTGGTGTCAGAGCAAGGGCCTGGACCCTTCCTCCTGTTCCTTTGCAAGCATTCTGAACTACCTGTGGTCCCTTTCTCAGCAGGGGCTTCGATCGATGACCCTTAAGGTGCACCTGGCAGCCATCTCTGCTTAACGGGCACGGGCTGGGAAGCAGTCGGTGGCGCAGGAGAAGGTGATCAGGCGCTTTTTCCAAGGCCTTGATCACATATTCTCTTCGGTGCGAGAACCTCCACCTCCGTGGGATCTACTGCTGGTATTGGCTAAGCTCATGGGCAAGCCATTCGAACTGATGCATAGGTGTGACATCCTGTCGTGGAAGACCGCCTTCTTGGTGGCTATCACGTCAGCCAGAAGGATGGGGGAGCTCCAGGTGCTTTCCATCGAGTCTCCCTATCTGTTCTTCCACAGGGACAAGGTTGTCCTGTGCCCCCACCTGAAATTCTTTCCGAAGGTGGTGTCGGAGTTTCACCTTAACCAGGTGTTGACTCTGCCGATGTTCTACCCCGTCACATCTCAGAGGCTGAATATAGGCTCCATACTTTGGACCCTAGAAGAGCGCTCGCTTACTACAAGGAGCAGATGGCTGAAGTTCAGGGAGAGGTTTGCCAGCTGTTGGGTCACCTCCTGCATAGATCTCTGCTGTAGGTTGGCAGGCATGGAGCCTCCCAGAGGGATAAGAACTCATTCTACCCGCCACACCACTGCATCGGTGGCTGCTTCCAGGGATGTCCCTACCCAGGAAATCTGCAGGGCTGCTACCTGGAAGTCAGCACACACCTTCATCACCGACTACCACATCGACCTCGAGTCACGCTGGGATGCTGGTTTTGGGGCCTCGGTTCTCCAGTCTTTATTTCCTAAGTAGGGGGTGTGCGCCTTGCCTCTCTCCTCCTGGCGAACTGCTAGGAGTCTGCCAGACAGTGTGAATGAACAACATATCCATGTCCCTAGAAATACAGGTTACTCACCTGTAACAGGAGTTCTAGGAATGGTATATGTTGTTCATCCACACGACCCACCCGACCTCCCCGGCTTCGACGCACAACCTAGCTTCCAGCGGGCTAGATCTGGCATCATGGGGCGGAGCCGAGAGTTTTACCACTGGGGTGGGTGGGAGGAGCCAGCTTGAAGACCTTCCGGCAAGATTTAAAGCGGCAAGGAACCTGCCAGACAGTGTGGATGAACAACATATACCATTCTTAGAACTCCTGTTACAGGTGAGTAACCTGTATTTCTGACTGGGCTAGTGTAGCAGGGCCCAGTCAAATGGAAATGGATACGGATTCCGTCTGTGGAGCTGGATACAGCCTCCAGCAAGCAAAACACAGTTCAGACACAGAGTGGGGAAGCAAATCATGACCCACTATAAGCACAGTACATTCACATGTAAGGAATTTCCACTGTACCAGGTAAATGGTTCTCTGGTCACAATTACAGTGTCTCTGCACAATCCAGGAGTTCAGAGTTAGCTGAAAGTCCAAACAGGCCGATCACATTCAGCAAATATTCGGTCTTCTTCAGGTTAAAGCCTGGTCACCATTCAGTGGCTTAATTCACTCTCCAAATTCAGATTCAGTCTGAAAAAAGCACAAGTTCTCTCTCAGGGACAGCAGGCAGGCATGCAGGCCAAACTCAGGCCTTTCCACAGTTCTCCTACATGAATCCACGATGGATTGCTGCTTGAACTGTCTCGAGCTGTTACTTTTTCACTTTCCAATTCAGATCTAACTGAAACTGGAAGCCGTGTGGGACTTTCCCCAAGATCCAAAAGGTTCGGTTGGCTGATCTGTCTGTCAGTCACAACAAAGGCTCCCCCTCCAGGTTATTTTAGGCACCAAAAGCCCAAAACTACAATTCCTTCAAGTTTTGACCCCTCCAAGCCCCCGTAGGCAGGCTCCATTTTAGAGTCCCAAATGTACTGATTGGCCCATTTCAGCAGTCCAGGACCAAGATGATGGAAACAAACAGAACTGTCCATGCTGCAAACAAGGCAGGTTAGAACAAACTGCAATATTATTACTACTCTAACAAATGATCAGCAAACAAGCATCTCTTCTAACAGAGCTTCCTGTTAGATTAATGACTGCAATCCAGGCAGCTCTTAAAGTGACAGTACACAGAGGCTATACTGACACTCTCTGGCAATACATTTAAACTGCTAAAACGCAGAGCACCAGCCTGACAGTGAGCATTTAGGCAAGCTCAAGGAAGACTTTTCAGGAACCCCCATTTGCAGTGGGGTTACTCCGGTATCACCTCTGAGAAAGCTAGTGAACTTTCTTCCTCCCTGCAGATATTCCCCTAACTCCCTGAACCTCGTTTGCACTATCTCAACCTCCTCCCCAGCTAGGTTGTTGGTTCTCAAATGTATAACTAATTAGGTTTTCCTTCAACCTCCCTTACTATTTCCCTTATTCTTGGAGCCACCTTCCCCCACTGTCATCTCCGGCATACAAACCACCCTGCTGTTTGCATTTGAGACTCTATCCTTCCCCAGTGAATACCCCTAATTATGGAGTCCCCATGATTGCCATTCTTCCATCCCCTGCATCCGTGCTCCCCGTCCTTCCTTTCTTACCTTTGGTACTAGCTGCCTCCCCACCTAACTGCTCCATCTACACCCTGGCAAACTTATCTACACATCCACAATTTAACCCCATAAATGTTTTTCATGTCCCAATCTGCCTCTCCCCTTCTGACTATCTGTATCTGCTTTCACTTTTCCCTCCCCTCTTCCATTCCTTTTCTCTCCCTCCTCCCATCCTCCACTAAATATTGCCTGCATATTCTTCCCTGCTCAGCCTGATTAGTTCCCTCTTCCCTCCTGCTGCTCTCAACCCTGGCTCAACCTGACCTCCTACCTCATCTTCTGCTGTCCCCTTCCTCCAGCCAGACAGTGGTGCAAATCAGTTCAGTAAAGGTACCCCTTTAGAAATTCGCACCCCTGAGGCTACTCTCACATTCCCACCCCTTCCACTTATCACTTGCCATTCCTCCACCCTGGGCTCCCTAGGCCTCTGAGGGAGAGATACTCCTGTATACTGGGTACTCCTCCGCACTCCCGTCCACTGCCTGATGGTGCCACTCCCCTGGGCATCACCCCTTTGCTGTGCTCCTCTGACTTCCCACACCATCCTCCCCAGCTCCCATCTGAGCAGCCTTATTAAAGTCCTTAGCTGCTCCTGGCTCTTATACACATGACATCCCCCTTTATTCCATATCACCCTCCAGAAAGACTGCTGCCCCACACCTATTGCAGATTACCACTCTTCTGCTTCCCATACATGTACCCATTCTCCCACATCCTCCCAGCCCAGCTTCTCCTAGCCTGGAGTTATACATAACTATACAATAGTTATAAATTCAAAAATATTTAAATTCCTATCTCACTTTAACATAAAATTGTAACAATAATGTCAATAATCTAGAACTCCATAGGGTGCTACTTCCAGTATTCTATCAGTACTAGAACATTATGCCAAGGGAAGCTGTTTCTTACCAACCACCTGATTGTAACTCAAAACATTATTTTTAATAAATATGTTTTAAATCATCAGCCCAGAAATCCCATGAAACATTTGCAAAGTAAGTCACAGTACCACCTTAAACAACATGCCACCATCCAGCAACAAGCCAGCTAATCCTGGTGACAAGGACAACCCCACAAAAATCTCAAACTGCCTATCTACTGTACACAATGAAACCTACACAAGATATGATTCACCACTGAACAAACATACTGACTGTACTGTTCCCAACTAACCTGAAATGCACACATCCCACACCTTCATGTAGGCAATAACAATACTCTACTTCTCAGTCCACATACTGTACATAAAAATATTTAAAAACTAGAAAAAATAGAAAATGTTCACTTATCTAAGGAGCTCTACATAGACACAGCCACTCTGTTGCCAGCATTCTAGAACTCAATCATATGATTTAGTGGAAACTGATTTTCTATCAGCTTCTGGTTCTTTTTCAAGAATGCGTGTGGAATCTTCATCTTTTTTGTGGCTACCAAATTTTCAGGCACAGATGATTTGGTGGGAACTGATTTTCTTTTTTTACCCTGCAGGCTCGTTATTTGACCTTCTGTCCACTCCTGGGCAGAGTGCTGCAAGTGGGCCTTACTAGACACTGCCAGTTTCTGAGACCTTTTCAAGGGAGTGGCAGGAGTCTTTATCCTTGTTCATCTTTTTTCTGGGTAGCTACCATACTCTTATGCACAGAGGATTTGGTGGGAACTGATTTTCTGTCTGCTTCTCGGTTTATCTCATGAGTGAGGCTGCAATCTTTATCCTTGTTTATGTTTTTCTGAGCAGCTACCAGATTTTCAGACACAGATGATTTAGTGGGAACTGATTCTCTTTTCGTCCTGCCGCAGGTGTGTTAATCGTTGTTTTGTCCTTTCCTGGGCAGAGTGCCCCAGGTGGGCCTCACCAGTGATCTGTTAGTTTCTGGGACTTTTTCAAAAGACCAGCAGGAATCTTTATCCCCGTTACTCTTTTACTGGGTATGCACCAGATTTTCAAGCACAGATGACACAGTGGGAACTGAGTTTCTGTCAGCTTCTGGGGCCTTTTTACAGAGACCAGCTGGAATCTTTATCCTTGTTTATCGTTTTTAGGTAGTTCCCAGATTTTCAAGAACAGATGATTTGTGGGAACTGAATTTCTGTGAACCTCTGTGGCTTTTTCAAGAGAGCAGCTGGAATCTTCATTCTCATATATCTTTTTCTGGGCAGTTACCAGATTTTCAAGCACATGTAATTCGCTGCAAACTGATTTTCTGTTCTGGGTCTTTTTCAAGAGAGTGTCTACAATCTTTATCTTCGTTTATCTTTTCCTGGGGAGTTCCAAGATTTTCAGTTACATATGATTTAGTGGGAACTGATTTTCTATAAGCTTCTGGATATTTTTGAAGATTGCATGTGGAATCTTCATCCTTTTTCATCTTTTTCTTTGTGGCTACCAGATTTTCAGGCACTGATGATTTGGTGGAAATTGATTTTCTGTTTTACCTTGCAGTCTTGTTATTTGATCTTCTGTCCACTCCTGGACAGACCACTGCATGTGAGCATCAGTAGTTACTGTCAGTTTCTGAGGCCTTTTCAAGAGAGTGGCTGGAATCTGTATCCTTGTTTATCTTTTTCTGTGTAGTCACCATACCGTTAGGCACATATGATTTGGTGAGAACTGATTTTCTGTCAACTTCTGTTTTTTTGTCAAGAGAGAGTTTGGAATCTTCATCCTTTTCATCCTCATTTATCTTTTTCTGTGTAGCTACCAGATTTTCAGGCACTGATGATTCAGTGGGAACTAATTTTCTTTTCATTCCCCGCAGGCATATTTTTCGTTCTTCTGTCCACTCCTTGGCAGAGGGCTCCAGGTGGGTCTTACAAGTGATCTGTCAGTTTATGGGGTATTTTCAAGAGACCAGCTGGAAACTTTATCCTTGTTTATCTTTTACTGGTCAGTTACCAGATTTTCAGACACAGATGATTCAGTGGGAACTGAGTTTCTGTCAGCTACTGGGGATTTTTCAAAAGGGGGGATCTTTATCTTTGTTTATCTTTTTCTGGGCAGCTACAAGATTTTCAGGCACAGTTGATTTGGTGAGAACTGATTTTCTGTCAGTTTCTTGAGCTTTTTTAACAGACCAGGTGGAATCTTTATCCTCGTTTATCTTTTTCTAGGCAGTTTCTAGATTTTCAAGCAGATATGACTTAGTGGTAACCAATTTTCTTTCAGCTTCTGGAATATTTCAAAACAGGCTGGAATCTTTATCCTCGTTTATCTTTTTCTGGTGGCTTCCAGATTTTTGAGCACTGATGATTTGGCGGGAGCCAATTTCCTGTCTGCTTCCGGAGGTTTTTCAGAATAGTGACTGGAAGCATTACTTTTGTTAATCTTTTTCTGGAAAGCTATCAGTTTTCAGGCGTATATGATTCGGCGGGAACTGATTTTCTTTCAGTTTCTGGGGCTTTTTCAAAAGTGCGGCTGGAGTCTTTATCCTTGTTTATGTTTTTCTTTACAGCTAACAGATTTTCAGAAACAGGTGATTCGGTGTGAACCAATTTCTGTGAGCTTCTGGGTTTTTTTAAGAGAGCAGCTTAAATCTTTATCCTTGTTTATCTTTTTCTGGGTGGCTACCAGATTATCATGCACATATGATTTTGTGGAAACTAATTTTCCTTTAGCGTCTGGGGCATTTTTATGAGTGTGGCTGGAATCTGTATCCTTGTCATCTTTTTGTGCCTACTTTTGGAGCTTTTTCAGAATAGTGACTGGAAGCATTACTGTTATCTTTTTCTGGAATGCTAACAGTTTTTAGGCAGAACTGTTTTTCCTTTAGCGTCTGGGGCATTTTTATGAGTGTGGCTGGAATCTTTATCCTGTCATCTTTTTCTTTACGTCTTTCAGATGTTCAACCACAGATGGTCCAGTGGGAAATGATTTTTTTTAGCTTCTGGAGCTTTTTCAAGAGAGAGGCTGGAATCTTTATGCTTGTTGATCTTTTTCTGGGCCGTACCAGCTTTTCAAGCAGAGATGATTCGGTGGAACTGATTTTCTTTTTATCCCACACAGGGATGTTACCTGTCCTTCTGTCCACTTCTGGGTCAAATACACCAGGTCGGCCTATCCTGTGGTCTGCCAGTTTCTGGGCCTTTTCATGAGACCAACTAGAATTTTTATCCTCGTTTATCTTTTCCTGAGCAGGTCCCAAATTTTCAAGCTCATATGATTCAGTGGAAACTGATTTTCTGTCCGTTACCGGGTCTTTTTCAAGAGAGCGGCTGGAGTTTTTTTCAGCCTCATGTATCTTTTTCTGTGCAGTTACCAGATTTTCAAGCATAGATAATTTCGTGGGAACTGATTTTCTGTTAGCTTTTGTTGATTTTTTGTGAGAGCAGATACAATCGTTATCCCTGGTCATCTTTTTCTGGTGAGTTCCCAGATTTTTAAGCACAGATGATTTAGTGGGAACTAGTTTTCTTTCAGCTTCTGGTTGTTTTTCAAGAATGTGTGTGGAATCTTCATCCTTTTTCATCTTTTTCTTTGTGACAACCAGAGTTTCAGTTAGAGATGATTTGGTGTGAACTGTTTTCTTTTTCCCCTGCAGGTTCGTTATTTGACCATCTGTCCACTCCTGGGCAGAGTACTGCATGTGGGCCTTACTGGTGACTGTCAGTTTTCGAGGCATTTTCAAGAGAGTGGCTGGAATATTTATCCTTGTTTACCTTTTTGTGGGTAGCTACCGTATTGTTAGGCCAAGATCATTTAGTGGGATCTGATTTTCTGTCAGCTTCTGGGTTGATTTCATGAGTGAGGCTGGAATCTTTATCCATGTTTATCTTTTTCTGGGCAGCTGCCATATTTTCAGGCACAGATGATTTAGAGAGAGAACAGATTTTCTTTTTGTCCTCCTCAGACGTGTTAATTGTCCTTCTGTCCATTCACGGGCAAAGTTCGCCAGTTCACCAGGTAGGCCTCACCAGTGGTTTGTTAATTTCTGGGGCTTTTTCAAGACACCATCTGGAATGTTTACCCTCATTTCTGTTTTCCTGGGTCATTTCCACATTTTCTAGCACAGATGATTCATTGGGAACTGAGTTTCTGTCAGCTACTGGGGCTTTTTGAAGAGAGAGGCTGGAATCTTAATCCTTGTGTATGTTTTTCTGTACAGGTACCTACTTTTCAGGCACAGATGACTCACTGAGATCTGATTTCTTTCAGCTTAAGGGCATTTTTAAGAGACCTGCTGGAACCGTTATCCTCGTTTATCTTTTTCTGGGTAATTACCAGATTTTCAAGAACAGATGATTCGGTGGGAATTGATTTTTTGTGAGACTCTGGGACTTTTTCAAAGAGCAGCTGGAATTGTTATTCATCTTGTCTGGGCAGTTACCAGATTTTCAAGCACAAACAATTTGGTGAGAACTGATTTTCTGTTAGCTTTGGGGGCTTTTTCAAGAGTGTCTGCAGTCTTTATCCTCGTTTAACTTTTTCTGGGTAGCTCCCAGATTTTTGAGTTTAGATGATTTAGTGGGAAGCAGCTTCTGGTTCTTTTTCAAGAATGCATCTAGAATCGTCATCCTCTTTTATCTGTTTCTTGTGTCTATCAGAGGTTCACAGCGAGATATTTTGGTGGGAACTGATTTTCTTTTTTTCCCCTGCAGGCTTGTTATTTGGCCAGATTTTCAAGCTCATATGATTCGGAGGAAACTGATTTTCTGTCAGAATGGCTGGAATTGTTAACCTCATTTATCTTTTTCTATGCAGTTACCAAATTTTGAAGCAAAGATAATTTGATGGGAACTGATTTTCTGTTAGCTTTTGGGGCTTTTTCTAGAGAGCGGCTGCAATCTTTATCACTGTTTATTTTTTTCTGTGGAGTTCCCAGATTTTCAAGCAGATACAAGTGAGTGGCAACCGATTTTCTATCAGCTTCTGGGGGTGTTTCAAAACAGGCAGAAATCTTGATCCTCATTCATCTTTTTGTGGGTGGTCCCAGATTTTCGAGCACTGATGATTTGGTGGGAACTGATTTTCTGTCTGCTTCGGGAGCTTTTTCAGACTAGTGACTGGAAGGATTATCATTGTTCTGTGTGGTTCATAGCTCAGTGCTTCTGTTATGTACTGTAGCTAACTAACGTAGGTTGTGCTTTAGATACAGAGACCAGACCAGTAAGTAGGACAGTGCCTACAAGGTATTAGTTGTATGAAATGATTAGTGCTTAGATATTTCAGCATAGACATGAGCAAGTCAGTGATTATAGTACATGTGAACTGGATAGTATGCAAGGTGCTTATATGCTTGAACTAATGAGTAACTTGTTATTAGTTGACGTTTTGGCCTTTCTCTGTATCCCACCATAAGAAGGATGCTTAATCGAGTAGGATGAGACACCCCCCGGTGGGATAAGAGTGCCGGAGAAGGAGGAGGTGTAAGGGGAGGATGGAGGGCGAGTACGACTCGCTCTAAGCAGAGCAGTGGTAGCCTGATAGTTTAAATAGGATGTGGGGAGGAGCTCTTCCCCACATAACTACAGGCATGCGCCTTTCAATTATGTGTGGTTCATAGCTCAGTGCTTCTGCTATGTATTGTAGCTGAATAATATAGGTTGTGCTTTGGATACAGAGGCCAGACCAGTAAGTAGGACAATGCTTACAAGGTATTAGTTGTATGAAATGATTAGTGCTTAGATACTTCCTCATAGACATGAGCAAGTCAGTGATTATAGCACATGTGAACTGGATAGTATGCAAGGTGCTTAGATTCTTGAACTGATGAGTAGCTTGTTATGACTTGATGTTTTGGCCTTTCTCTGTATCCCACTGTAGGAAGGATGCTTAGTTGAGTAGGATGAGACTCCCCCTAGTGTTATAAAAGTGCCAGAGGAGGAGGAGGTGTAAGGGGAAGATGGAGGGCGAGTGTGACTCACTCTAGGCAGAGCGGCGTATCCTGATAGTTTACGTAGGATGTGAGGGAGACGCTCTCCCCCACAGAACTACTGTCATGCACCTTTCAATTCTTTGTGGCTCATAACTCAGTGCTTATGCTACATACTGTAGCTGAATAATGTAGGTTTTGCTTGGATATAGAGGCCAGAGCAGTAAGTAGGACAATGCTTGCAAGGTATTAGTTGTATGGAATCATTAGTGCTTAGATACTTCAGCACAGACATGAGTAAGTCAGTGATTATAGTACATGTGAACTGGATAGTATGCATGGTGCTTAGATGCTTGAACTGACAAGTAACTTGTTATGACTTGATGTTTTGGCCTTCCTCTGTATCCCACCTTAGGTAGGATGCTTAGTCGAGTAGGATGAGATCCCCCCCAAGAAATAATGATTGCAGGTATGATTATCTCCTCCAACTCCAGAGAATGTGGCCAGTAGCCTGCAGGAGAGGGAAAAAACCCTTGTGGGGAACCTCTGAGGACTCATTGCTTCTGACCTGCCTGTCCTTCTGGGCATATTAAAGGAGAATAATCCTAATTAACGATATTAGATTGTCGGCTAATCTGAGTCCTGTCTTGTAGATCCGAAATCCAGTGAAAGCAGGGAAGCTGGAATTGAAGTACTGATGTTTCAGTGTCGTGTGCATATGGCAGCACATCCTTTTAGAGAATTCCTAGTCCAAGAAATCCATGTCCAGGGAAGAATGTGACAGTAGATTGAAAACCATGGTTGAGCATAAACAATTTTGCAGCATCGAGTGTTGCACTGGTCAAACAATCCAGAAGATGAGGAAGTCTTTTCCAAAGAGAACCTGTGACCAAATGACAGTGTCTCCAAGACCCAGAACAGGAAGAATGGTGGTTCATGTTCCAGTTGGCAAGCTAGGCAAAGGAAGGTCTTTGGTGATGAAGCACAGGAGCTAGATGCTGGCTATGCGACCTGGAAAGGGCGGAGCAGTAGGAACCTCCGGTCCGGAGTGGGTTGAAGCAGGTAAGAGTAAATAGGCAATAGACCTCAGTTCTAGTAGGTAGACATAAAGCTTGATGGACCTCCAAGCCCCGAATGCCGCAGCAGGTCATTGTAAATATGCGTGATAGTCTTTGATGAACCTCTAGGCCCTTTAAAGGTGAAGCAGGTAAATATGAGCAGATATAAAATAAGTAAAGTGGACTTGCATGTGAGTCAGCAATGGTAGTAGTAATATTGGACCTGCATGAAATGCAGATGTAGTAGAAGAGGAGTAGTACTGAATAGATTATGTTTGGTATGCGGTGTAGATCATTGAGGGGATATAAATAAGCATGTAAATGGAAGAGCTTCCTGTTTGCTGAGCAATATGTCTCTATAGGGTGATGTATACGTATGTTTAGGGGAGCCAGCATGATACAGTAGCTGGAAATGTGAACTCATGAGAATGGTCTGACAAGTCCTGAATTGTCATGCTCCTAATGGTCAAGGATGGCAAAATATGATGGAGAGGACTAAATCGGATGAGTTAGCGATATGACGGGATCCAATGAGCGCTGGAGTAGATTAATGTAGAGGTCTAAGTCATGAGATAGAATGGCCTTATGGATCTAACCCAGCTGAGAGTCCTGGCAGGAATGGATTAGTAGTAAATCCATGTGAAATGAAGCAGTAAGGCAAGAAGCATCCAAAGGAATTGATGGCAAATATCCAAAATAATCCAGATGTAAGATCACAGTGGCACACGGAATCCTTGACAAGTGGAAGTAGGTGGGCTTAGACAAGGTGAGGGCTGCAGCTCCAGAACTCGGGTAGAGTGACTGAAGGGGAGAATAACTGACAATCCATCCATCCTGATGAAAGCTGAAGATAAGTAAATGACATGGAATGAAGGTGTCTGGTATACAGAAATCTGGTGACATACCTAAATGAGTAAGACTGTCCGAATAGGAGGCAAGGAGTGGCAAGAGCAGATCGGTCGAGGCCATGGAGACACCGCGGAGGCCACTTGGACAAGGCTGGAAGATGAAGGAAGGGCTAGACATCCAGATCCAGAGAACAGGCAGACAGCAGGGAGACAGGTTTGAAGCAGATAGTCCACAGGTGGAGAACCAACGGCTGCAAGGACGAGAAGGAATGAACCAACTGATCCTGGGGGACAAACTACATAAAGGAAGCTTGCATGGAGTTGAATCCAGTGCCTAGGGAAGCACAAGGCAGGAGGAACCATCCAGCTAAGAATGAAGAACCAGGAATGATTTGGCAGACCAACACTGGAGGAGCTGGATGCTTGAATGTCATGGTAGAAGCGCACAATTGAGTCCATGGCAGAAATCCAAGGATGAAAGCAAAGTAACAGCTGGGTATCCCCATGGGTAGGAGGGAAGCTGGACAATGGATGTCAGCCAGAGAAAGCAGTGGAGAGCAGCAGCTAAGCTCCTCCAAGGCTAGCAGACTGCATATCCTCACAGATAGCAAGGAGCAGTAAGCAATACCAGGCAAAGCCCTTGCGCGGCTGGCAGGTACTGTTAGGCCCCACGTAGGCCAGATGAAAGGATACGTGAGTCAAGCTAGACCCCACGAAGGCTAGATGAGTAAGGTGCCCCCGTGGAGGGCATCCCAGAGCAGCAGGCATCCCAGAGGCCGAAGCTGAGGGGATGAAGCATGCAAGCAGCAAGAGTGCTAAGTAAGAAGGGGCTTGGCCATAAACAATAGAAATAATCAGACTCGTCTGGGAAGTGGCCCGGGACAGCTGAAGGTGCGTTGCTGTGGGAGAGAAATGTAATAATGCCATGTATGGAGTAGCAAGGTAGATCAGCAGCAGGATAAAGCCTAATCAACACCCTGAATAGGGAGGCTTGAGGCTGCACTGTTATGGCGAGGCAGTACTATAGCAGTACGTGTTCAGAGGTGGACGATAGAATATATCTAGCAGCAGTAATTGTACAAGGAAAGGTCTCTACCAATGTGGAGATCACAGCCGGAAGAGGACCACAGTTACTGACTGGAGACCATTTGCAGTGACCCTGTAAGTAAGGACAGATAGACATACGATAGGTATATGATAGACAGCCAGGGCTATATGGACGAAGCAGAAGGCTGGATGGAGCTTTAATGGAATGATTGGTTGCTGGTTGTCCTGTCCCAGTCTTAAATTAGCTTCGGTCAAAGCTAGCTCCACAAATGCTGAGCACCAGTAGCTTGTATTCTCTAGCATCCAATCTATGATTATGTACAATGTTTCTGAGAACTGGATTTCCAAGGAATAATGCCAAGGATTGACTTAAAAAAAAACTTTATAAACTGGATATGGTTTTTGATCATGCTTTGATGAACAGACATGAGCTGGTGTACAAGAAGGGAGGTGGTGCCTGTGATCACTCCCATGTACTGCAGAAAAGGGGAGGATATGTGGTATATGGTGACTGTGCTGGTTTTGTGCTTAATACAGCAATGAGAATGCTGTGACTAGCAATTTACAGCTGAATCCTAAGAGTCAAGCAGTGTGCAGCTGGCATGACAGTTCGACCTGTCTCTGTTCATAGGAATGTTTAACTGCACTATAAGTGTAGTGAGCTGTGGTATTTTTTGCAAGGGGACACGACTAACAGTGCGACAGTTCTAGGTCTGGGATTTAGAGCTAGCGTTGCTTTAAGTAATAGCCCTTTCAATTGAATGCTGTGTCTCTGAGCCAAAACTTCAAGCACAGCGACTGTTAATTTAAGATACGAGTCTATCGAGTATAAATAGATACTGTAGCAGCTGAGTTCCAATCCAATTCCCTGTCCTTTGGGAACTGTTCGAATTGGAATGCTAAGACAGTTTTATGTGGCATAAGGTTGCTGAACCAGCTTATCGGTCCGGAAGCAGGCACGAATGCCAAGGTGGAGGTAGTGCAGGTGTCCTTGCCAGTAAATCAAATGGAAGCCCAGCTCAGGGTGGCGGCGTCCGGCTGCATGTAGGTGGAACGGAGCAGTACAAGGAGTGGGTAGTTCGAGCTCTGTAGATAAGGAGCAATGCTGACAGAAAGGTACAAAACTCGGCGGTAGCACGGTCAACGACTGCTAAAAAAAGAAAAGCGAAGGTAGTTGAAAAGAATGAGGTATGGAGAGGCAGAGAGGAAGGCTCTGCAGGAAAGGGAAGGAAGCGAAAGGCTCAGCAGGTAAATGAAATCCCTAAGAAAGAAACGAGGTACGGATAATATGCACAGCAACAACAAAGGAGCAGGGGGGCAAAGAAATGAGCAGAGAGGAGGCGCGGGGTTGGATGGGAAACACAACAGAAATGAAGGAAAGAACAGCCGAGCACTACTAGGAAGTGCGACTCACTCTACGCAGAGCGGCTGTAGCCTGATTATTTAAGTAGGATGTGGGGGGAGGAGCTCTTCCCCCACAGAACTACAGGCATGTGTCTTTTAATTAATCTTTTTCTGGAAGGCTAACAATTTTCAGGCGCATATGATTCGGTGGGAACTGATTTTCTTTCAGTTTCTGGGGCTCTTTCTAAAGTGCGGCTGGAATCTTTATCCTTGTTTATCTTTTTCTTTGCTGCTAGCAGATTTTCAGAGACAGATGATTCGTTGAGAACCAGTTTCTGTCAGCTTCTCGGGTTTTATCAAGAGAGCAGTTTAAATCTTTTTCCTTGTTAATCTTTTTTGGGTGGCTAACAGATTATCAGGCACATATGACTTTGTGGGAACTGTTTTTCCTTTAGCGCCTGGGGCATTTTTATGAGTGTCACTGGAATCTGTATCCTTGTTATCTTTTTCTTTACTGCTTTCTGATTCTCCAGCACAGATGATTCAGTGGGAACTGATTTTCTGTTAATTTCGGGGGCTTTTTCAAGACAGTGGCTTTAATCTTTCTCCATGTTCATGTTTTTCTTCATGGCTATGATATATTCAAGCACTGCTGATTCGGTGGGAACTGATTTTCTGTTAGCTTCTGTGGCTTTTTCAAGAGAGCGGCTGGAATCTTTTTCCTATTGTACCGTGTTTACTCTGAGGTTAGCTGAAGCTACTGCTGAGGCTATTAAATTAGCTTTATACCTGCATGTGGTTCTCGGCCTTTCATCGCTTCCTTGTTTGTCCTACGGCATTGACTGGGAGGTGGTTTGGGGGTCGTGACCTATGTGGTTAATTAATTCTGTTCTACATCCTGTCTTTGCCTCCGAAAAGCCTCAGAGTTTGTCACCTTGATTTGGCTATTCATGTCTGGCTGGCTTGACCCTAACTCAGTGTTGTTTACTTGCTATACAGTTGTTATGCATGTCCACCTATTACTACTACTGCTTACTGACCTATCAGGTCCACACTTGCTTACACAACCATTTCTCCTTGCTTACGCAAACCATTGCTTCATGCCTAGTGCCATCCCCTTGGCTTCGGCCTGGGATTCTACTGCTCTCAATCTGCATTCGACCTTGCAAGGTCTCAGCACTCAATGCTCATTACGATCTTAGCACGCTGTGTTCATTCAGCTCACCAGCTTTACAGTTCTCAATCAATTTTGAGGCATGCCAGCCATTCTAATCTGGCGCAGGTTCCTGCAGCCAGCGGTCTCACTCTGCATTTAGTCCGCATCATCGGGCGTGTCCAGCTTGAGGCGGGATCCTTCTCACCTGGCCCATAGCTGGGAATGTCCTCACCCCAGGCTTGGGTTTAGCTACCTGCTACGCGACAGCAGCTCTTGGTGTAGAATTTAAGACTAGCAGTGAAGGGTGAAAAAGCAGGGATACTGACCGAATATTTCTGCTCAGTATTCACAAAGGAAGAGGAGGGGGAGTTACCTAAACAAAACAAGAGAAACACTCAGAAGACAGGGTCGATTCCAGTCCATTTACAGAAGAAAGGGTTCTGAAAGAACTAATAAAATTAAAGGTGGACAAAGCAATGGGGCCTGATAGGATTCACCCAAGAATTCTAAAAGAACTAAGGGTAGAACTAGTGACACCGTTGACTACTCTCTTTAACAAATCATGGGAGGATGGGGTGGTACCCGAGGACTGGAGGAGGGCAGATGTGATTCCTCTTCACAAAAGTGGGAGCAGGACAGAGGCAGGAAACTACAGACCAGTTAGTATCACTTCTGAAGGAAAGAATTGTTGAGTTCCTAGAGGCCAGTTGGGCACAGGACCCAAGGCAGCATGGATTCACGACGGGAAGGTCGTGTATGATGAATCTAATAGATTTCTTTGACTGGATGACCAAAGTAGTAGACCACGGAGGGGCTGTGGACATGGCCTACCTAGATTTTAGCAAGGCATTTGATACAATCCCACACAAAGATTAATACACAAGATAGCCAGCCTTGGAGTGGGTCCCAAGGTGGTAGCCTGGATAAAAATTGGCTAGACAACAGGACGCAAAGGGTAGTAGTAAATGGAGTACACAGTGAAGAAAGGAGGGTTACTAGTGGGTACCGGAGGGTTCAGTACTGGGACGGTCCTTTTAATGCCTTTATAAGTGACATTGCAGAGGAACTGGAAGGAAAAGTATGTCTCTTTGCAGATGACACAAAGATCTGCAACAGGGTTGATACGCAAGGTGGAGTGGAAAGGATGAAAAGGGACTTGGCAAGGTTGGAGGAATGGTCAAATGTTTGGCAGCTCAGATTCAATGCAAAGAAGTGCAAGGTAATGCACACGGAAACAAAACCCAGGGAAGCATACACAATGGGGGGTGAGATACTGACAACAGTAAAATAGAAAGGGACCTGGGGGTAATTATATCAGATGACCTAAAGGTGGACAAGCAATGTGAGAAGGCAGTAAGGAAGGAAGGCTGGGGATACTGGGATGCATAGGAAGAGGCATCAATAGTAGAAAACAGGAAGTTGTTATCCCTTTGTACAGACAGTTAGTGAGACCCCATCTGGAGTACTGTGTGCAGTTCTGGAGACCTATCTCCGCAAAGACATAGACAGAGTGGAGGCTGTCCAGAGGAGGGCAACCAGTATGGTGCAGGGTCTGCACCAGAAGACATACGAAGAAAGACTAAAGGAGCTTAATATGTATACTCTTGAGGAAAGAAGGGAGAGAGGGGACATAGTAGAAACTTTCAAATACCTCAAGGGAATTAGCAAAGTCCAAGAGGGTAGCATCTTCCAGAAAAAGAGTGTGCAAGAACAAGGGGGCACAATTTGAAGATAGAGGGGGGATGGCTCAGGGTAATGTGAGGAAGTATTTTTTCACTGAGAGGGTTGTGGATGCATGGAACAGCCTCCCTGAGGAGGTCGTGGAGTCAAGAACAGTGGGGGACTTTAAGAATGCATGGGACAGGCATAAGGCAGTCCTAGTGGTGGGTACGAGGAAGTAAGCTGTTGGTTAACTAGGATCTGCAGCTTATCTGTTAGGTAGGAAAATGGGCAAACTAGGTGGGCCAAGCGGTCCTTATCTGCCATCAAATTCTATGTTTCTATGGGTGGTTACAATGATCTCCTCTGGCTCTAGTGTTCCACTATAACGGTTGGCCATTGACTTTAGTGGTTTCCCTAGCAAGGCACCTTCACCGCATTCTCCCCATGACTGCCTCTGGTTCACCTGGTTTGATTTAGGGCAGGTAGGGCAGGTGAGTGCCTCAGCAGTTGTTGCTCTCCTGCTGCGCCTTGGATGCTCATATTGTTGCAGAGTTTCCTCGCAACCTTCCACGACTTTCCTGCTAGAGTATTTGAGTGAGAGCCTTCCTCCAAATTGGAATATTTTCCACCTCCCTTTAATTGAGTTTTCCAAATTGCAGCTGCAGAGCCGTCACTAAATACATTTTCCCAAGCCTGGAAGGAAGGCGACCTAGGCCTTGGATCCCCAGAGATTTCCTTCTCACAGGGTTTTTTTTTTCTCTCCTCTGTTGCCTCAGGTCATAACACTTAGTTAGTATAGTTGTTTCTCCTAGTTTCTTAGGTAGGTTCCATTGTTGGATGGAGGTGGAGGATGTCCTGCTCTTTCCTCTCTCCTTTGGGGATCCTATTCTCTCAATACAAGCCATCACTATTCTTCTCTACTACTATGTTGCAGTTACTGTTTCTACGTCACTGTTACTGCTTGCTCATACGCATCATGCTGCCTCCTGTTGGGGAAGATACTACATTTCTTTTAGAGATTCCTAAGGTACCTATAGCCACGGGAACCGTCCCGTGGCACCTCTGGAGAAGAACCCTCTCCGAGAGTTCCTTGCTTTCGTACCCCTACAGGGTGGTAATTCCCCTTGAATAGAGAGTGTGAACGGCAACAACCAAAACTAACACAGTTACATAAGCATAACACTATACTGTCTGTGTAGGTCAGTGAATTGAAAGGCTTTCCCTGTAGTTCGGTGACCAAGCAGCCAGCCACTCCCACTTCCTGAGCTACATAAGCAGTTCCTCTCAGCCTCACTGTGAAGCATTTTGTCTTTGCCCCACCATCCTCCCCTCCTCTGCCAGTGGCAGCGCTTTTTCCTTTGGGGGATTCCTAAGGTACCTTTAGCCACGGGAACCATCCTGTGACACCTCTAGGGGTGGAACCGTCTCCGAGAGTTCCTTGCTTTCATACCCCTACAGGGTGGTAATTCCCCTGGAATAGAGAGTGCAAACGGCCACAACCAAAACTAACACAGTTACATAAGCATAACACTATACTGGCTGCGTAGGTCAGTGAACTGATTTTCTGTTAGCTTTTGGGTTTTTTCTAGAGCGGCTGCAATCTTTATCCCTGTTTAACTTTTTCTGGTGAGTTCCCAGATTTTTGAGCACAGTTGATTTCATGGGAACTGATTTTCTGTCATCTTCTGATTGTTTTTCAAGAATGCGTGTGGAATCTTCATCTTTTTTGTGGCTACCAAATTTTCAGGCACAGATGATTTGGTGGGAACTGATTTTCTTTTTTTACCCTGCAGGCACGTTATTTGACCTTCTGTCCACTCCTGGGCAGAGTACTGCAGGTGGGCCTTACTAGACACTGTCAGTTTCTGAGACCTTTTCAAGGGAGTGGCAGGAGTCTTTATCCTTGTTCATCTTTTTTTGGGTAGCTACCATACTCTTATGTACAGAGAATTTGGCAGGAACTGATTTTCTGTCTGCTTCTCGGTTTATTTTATGAGTGAGGGTGCAGTCCTTATCCTTGTTTACATTTTTCTCAGCAGCTATCAGATTTTCAGACACAGATGATTTAGTGGGAACTGATTTTCTTGTTGTCCTGCCGCAGGTGTGTTAATCGTTCTTTTGTCCATTCCTGGGCAGAGTGCCCAAAGTGGGCTTTGCCTGTGGTTTGTTAGTTTCTGGGACTTTTTCAAGAGACCAGCAGGAATCTTTATCCTCGTTTCTGTTTTACCGGTTATGCACCAGATTTTCAAGCACAGATGATACAGTGGGAACTGTGTTTCTGTCAGTTTCTGGGGCTTTTTCAAGAGAGCAGCTGGACTCTTTATCCTTGCTTATCTTTTTCTCTGCGCCTTGCAGCTTTTCAGGCACATGATGAGTCACAGAGAACTAATTTCTCTCAACTTCGGGGCTTTTTCAAGAGACCAGCTGGAATCTTTATCCTTGTTTATCATTTTCTGGGCATTTCCCAGATTTCCAAGAACAGATGATTTGTGAGAACTGATTTTCTGTGAGCGTCTGTGACTTTTTGAAGAGAGCAGCTGGAATCTTTATTCTCGTTCATCTTTTTCTGCGCAGTTACCAGATTTTCAGTCACAAATAATTTGCTGCAAACCAATTTTCTGAGGCTTTTTCAAGAGAGTGGCTTGAATCTTTATCCCTGTTTATCATCTTCTGAGTAGTCACCATACAGTCAGGCGCAGATGATTTGGTGAGAACTGATTTTCTGTCAGCTTCTGGGTTTTTGTCAAGAGAGAGTTTGGAATCTTTGTCGTCGTTTATCGTTTTCTGGGCAGCTACCAGATGTTCAGGGACTGATGATTCAGTGGAACTAATTTTCTTTTCGTTTCCTGCAGGCGTGTTATTTGTCCTTCTGTCCACTCCTTGGCAGAGTGCTCCAGGTGGGTCTTGCCTGTGATCTGTCAGTTTCTTGGACATTTTCAAGAGACCAGCTGGAAACTTAATCCGTGTTTAACTTCTTCTGGGCATTCTCCAGATTGTCAAGCAGATATGACTCAGTGGCTACCGGTTTTCTGCCAGTCTCGGGGTGTTTCAAAACAGGGTGGAATCTTTATCCTCGTTTATCTTATTCTGGGTGGCTCCCAGATTTTTGAGCAGTGATGATTTGGTGGGAACTGATTTTCTGTCTGCTTCTGGAGCTTTTTCAGACTAGTGACTGGAAGCATTACTATTGTTAATCTTTTTCTGGAAGGCTAGCAGTTTTCAGGCATATGTGATTTGGCGGGTACTGATTTCCTTTCAGTTTCTGGGGCTTTTTCAAGAGATCAGCTGGAATCTTTATCCTTGTTTATCTTTCGCTTTGCTGCTTCCAGATTTTGCAGACAGATGATTCGCTGAGAACCAATTTCTGTCAGCTTCTGGCTTTTTCAAGAGAGCGGCTAAAATCGTTATCCTTGTTTATCTTTTTTGGGTGGTACCAGATTATCAGGCACATACGATTTCGTGGGAACTGGTTTTCATTTAGCGTCTGGTGTATTTTAATAAGAGTTGCTGGAATCTTTATCCTAATCATCTTTTTCTTTACTACTTTCAGATTCTCAATCACAGATGATTCAATGGGAACTGATTTTCTGTTCGCTTCAAGGGCTTTTTCAAGGGAGTAGCTGTGATTTTTATCCATGTTCATCTTTTTCTTTATAGCTATCTTATATTCAAGCACAGATGGTTCAGTGGGAACTGATTTTCTGTTAGCTTCTGGGGCTTTTCCAAGACAGAGGCTGGAATTTTTATCCTTGCTTATCTTTTTTTGGGCAGTTACCAGGTTTTCAAGCAGAGATGATTCTGTGGAACTCATTTTATTTTCATCCCTCACAGGCGTGTTACCTGTCCTTCTGTCCATTTCTGGGTTGAGTACACCAGGTCGGCCTATCCAGTGATCTGCCAGTTTCTGGGTTTTTCATGAGACCAACTAGAATCTTTATCCTCGTATATCTTTTTCTGGGCAGTTCCCAGATTTTCAAGCTCATATGATTCAGTGGAAACTGATTTTCTGTCAGTTACTTGGTCTTTTTCAAGAGAGCGGCTGGAATTTTTAGCCTCATATATCTTTTTCTGTGTAGTTACCAGATTTTCAAGGATAAATAATTCGGTGGGAACTGATTTTCTGTTAGCTTTTGTTGCTTTTTCTAGAGAGTGACTACAACCTTTATCCCTGTTTATCTTTTTCTGGTGAGTTCCCAGATTTTTAAGCTCAGATGATTTAGTGGGAACTGTTTTTCTATCAGCTTCTGGTTGTTGTTCTTCAGGAATGCGTGTGGAATCTTCATCCTTTTTCATCTTTTTCTTTGTGGCAACCAGAGGTTCAGTTAGAGATGATGTGGTGTCAACTGATTTTCTTTTTTACCCTGCAGGCTCAGTACTGGAGGTGGGCTTTACTAGTGACTGTCAGTTTCTGAGGCATTTTCAAGAGAGCGGCTGGAATCTGTATCCTTGTTTATCTTTTTGTGGGTGGCTACCAGATTATCAGGCACATATGATTTCATGGGAACTGATTTTCCTTTAGCGTCTGGGGCATTTTTATGAGTGTGGCTGGAATCTTTATCCTTGTCATCTATTTCTTTACTGCTTTCAGATTCTTAAACACAGATGATTCGGTGGGAACTGGTTTTCTGTTAGCTTCGGGGACTTTTTCAGGAGAGTGGCTTTAATCTTTATCCATGTTCATCTTTTTGTTTACGGCTATCTGATATTCAAGCACTGATGATTCGGTGGGAACTGATTTTCTGTTAGCTTCTGTGGCTTTTTCAAGAGAGTGGCTGGAATCTTTTTGCTTGTTTATCTTTTTTTGGGCATATACTAGGTTTTCAAGCAGAGATGATTCTGTGGAACTGATTTTCTTTTCATCCCCTACATGCATGTTACCTGTTCTTCTGTCCACTCCTGGGCCGAGTACACCAGGGTGGCCTATCCAGAAGGATAAGAAATGGGTTAAGGCTAAAAAATATATGAAGGACCATGATTGGACCCTTTATAGGCAGGTCTGAAATGCGTACACTAGGAAGGTGAGGGGGCCAAAACAAGATTGTATACGGTCTAAGCTTGATAATAGTCAAAAACAGAATCCTAGGAAGTTTTGGGAGGTTATTTCTGATCTAATGGGGACTCATAAAAGTTGTTCTGTAACTAAGATCTCAGTGGATGGATCAACTTTTTCCTCTTGGGACCGGTCTGGTAAATGCCTTTAATGATCATTTTATTAAGGTGGGTACCCAGGATTTAGCCGACAGGAATAGCCAGGATTATAAGACTGGTGTAGAGCAGAGCTCGATTGTTCACTTGGGAGCTTAAGCAGCAGGCAGGGAGGAAAGAGAGCTGGAGTTATAATCTGTTTTAACTGAAATATTTGAATAGTTTGTAAGTGAAATTAGTTTTATGTGGTAAAAATTATTACCTTGAATTAGAATTGTTACATTGTAATTTGGTGGCTTGGGGATAGTTGTCTAGCAGGGATATTTAGAGGGAAATTTAAAAGTGTTGTTTGCCTGGTGTTTGGGGGGAAGGGACATTAGCTGCAATTACCTTGTCTCTAAACAGGAATTAACTTGGCTTTCATTGTTCACTTGGGAGCTTAAGCAGCAGGCAGGGAGGAAAGAGAGCTGGAGTTATAATCTGTTTTAACTGAAATATTTGAATAGTTTGTAAGTGAAATTAGTTTTATGTGGTAAAAATTATTACCTTGAATTAGAATTGTTACATTGTAATTTGGTGGCTTGGGGATAGTTGTCTAGCAGGGATATTTAGAGGGAAATTTAAAAGTGTTGTTTGCCTGGTGTTTGGGGGGAAGGGACATTAGCTGCAATTACCTTGTCTCTAAACAGGAATTAACTTGGCTTTCATTGTTCACTTGGGAGCTTAAGCAGCAGGCAGGGAGGAAAGAGAGCTGGAGTTATAATCTGTTTTAACTGAAATATTTGAATAGTTTGTAAGTGAAATTAGTTTTATGTGGTAAAAATTATTATCTTGAATTAGAATTGTTACATTGTAATTTGGTGGCTTGGGGATAGTTGTCTAGCAGGGATATTTAGAGGGAAATTTAAAAGTGTTGTTTGCCTGGTGTTTGGGGGGAAGGGACATTAGCTGCAATTACCTTGTCTCTAAACAGGAATTAACTTGGCTTTCATTGTTCACTTGGGAGCTTAAGCAGCAGGCAGGGAGGAAAGAGAGCTGGAGTTATAATCTGTTTTAACTGAAATATTTGAATAGTTTGTAAGTGAAATTAGTTTTATGTGGTAAAAATTATTACCTTGAATTAGAATTGTTACATTGTAATTTGGTGGCTTGGGGATAGTTGTCTAGCAGGATATTTAGAGGGAAATTTAAAAGTGTTGTTTGCCTGGTGTTTGGGGGGAAGGGACATTAGCTGCAATTACCTTGTCTCTAAACAGGAATTAACTTGGCTTTCATTGTTCACTTGGGAGCTATGCGTCGGCAGGAGGAAAGAGAGCTGGAGTTATAATCTGTTTTAACTGAAATATTTGAATAGTTTGTAAGTGAAATTAGTTTTATGTGGTAAAAATTATTACCTTGAATTAGAATTGTTACATTGTAATTTGGTGGCTTGGGGATAGTTGTCTAGCAGGGATATTTAGAGGGAAATTTAAAAGTGTTGTTTGCCTGGTGTTTGGGGGGAAGGGACATTAGCTGCAATTACCTTGTCTCTAAACAGGAATTAACTTGGCTTTCATTGTTCACTTGGGAGCTTAAGCAGCAGGCAGGGAGGAAAGAGAGCTGGAGTTATAATCTGTTTTAACTGAAATATTTGAATAGTTTGTAAGTGAAATTAGTTTTATGTGGTAAAAATTATTACCTTGAATTAGAATTGTTACATTGTAATTTGGTGGCTTGGGGATAGTTGTCTAGCAGGGATATTTAGAGGGAAATTTAAAAGTGTTGTTTGCCTGGTGTTTGGGGGGAAGGGACATTAGCTGCAATTACCTTGTCTCTAAACAGGAATTAACTTGGCTTCATTGTTCACTTGGGAGCTTAAGCAGCAGGCAGGGAGGAAAGAGAGCTGGAGTTATAATCTGTTTTAACTGAAATATTTGAATAGTTTGTAAGTGAAATTAGTTTTATGTGGTAAAAATTATTACCTTGAATTAGAATTGTTACATTGTAATTTGGTGGCTTGGGGATAGTTGTCTAGCAGGGATATTTAGAGGGAAATTTAAAAGTGTTGTTTGCCTGGTGTTTGGTAAGAGCCCTCCCACCCACCCTGTTTTGTATGCCTTCTTAAATACTGAAAAGCCACTGGGGGTTGGGATTGAAGGGCTGAGTGTTTCTGTTTGGGACTGAAATTCGAAGCAACAGGAGCTGGTGGGCCTGTGACATCTTATGGTACCTGATGTCTGCTTACATACACTGTTAGTGTGACCGAACACACACTGGACTGTGTGTTTGTGAGACTTGGGAGCGATGTTGGTGGGGCTGAAATTGGGTTTGTAAATAACTACAGTCAGTATAGAGAGAAACTGCACTTCAGGGAAAGGGACTGAGAAAGGGGTGTGCTATTATAAACAGGGGATAATCAGGATGGCCATATTCCACCATGGCAGGCATCTTCGGAAGGGTTGTAGGCTGCACAGGCTGTGGGATGGCAATAATTCTAAATTGGGCCTGGAGAGAGGGAGGCTGCCCACTCTGTAGACAGCTATCTTGTAACAGGAGTGAGGTATATTGGTTAAGGAGTAAGCTGGGGGAGCTGGAGGGGGTGTCCAAGGATAAGGGGTGTGGATATGGGCAGCAGAAGGGTGGGGCTGAGGGGAGGCTGGGGCAATGCTCTGAAATTACAGGACGTTATGTTACAGCAAGCAGGAGGGGGATATTAGGGACAGAGGACCCTTAGATAGGGATGTTGATGCTAAGGGGAAAGCGTACGGGGTGAACATTCTGAATACAAAGAGACTGGAAAAGAGTCAGGAAGGCTACAAAGGAAGCCTAAAACAGCAGACTGTGGGAAGGGAGCTCCAAGGTGAATAGAAAAAGAGAGGAAGAAGAGGTCATTTAGAGATGCAGTCAGGGGAAACTCGGGTACTTGATGGAGGCTGACATAGACTGTCACAATAAATTTGAGCTACTAAGCAACCTAGAGGGGAGGAGGGTGGTGGAAATGAGGAAACTTATACAGAGGCCAGGGGAGGGAGTTGGACACCCATAGGCATCACAGACCAGCTATGGAAAGGATAGACATAGTCCCAGAGGAGAAGGGAAACATATATGTTAAGCAAATGGGGGAGATGCAACATATTCCAGACATGAGGGAGGAGAGCATGATTGGAGAGAAACTGGGAGACAAGGAGGTGGGAGAGAAGCCCCCCTTCAGCTGGGAGGTCAGTACCAAGGATGGGGCCCTAGCTAAAGGGGACCCACAGAGAGCCTCTGGAAGCAGGGGTACTATTACAAGGGGGGAGGATGGTGGTGTGGGGGAAGGGGAAACCATCAGGGCCAGGATAAATGGTTCAGATATGAGAGGGTTAAAGGGGACACCTATTCAGAGGGGGTTTGAGTTAAGTGGGAAAAACAGCAAGGAAGGCAGAATGGGGAGGGTGACAAGGGGGTCTCTAATAAGGCAGGAAGACTCCCATGAAATTCAGATCATGAATAAAGGGGGGCTGAGAGGGCATAGTGGAGGTAACCATAAGGATGATGGAGGTGTTAAGGTTCTGTTACTGGGAGACTCGATGATTAGGGGTATTCATTGGGAGGGACAGGGGGGTGGATGCCATAGCCAGGTGAAGGTAGTGAGTATCTCTGGGCTGACAGTGCACAGAGCAAAGTTCATGGTGTATGAAATGGTTAGGGATTGTGGAGGGAAACCGGATTTCCTGGTGCATTTGGGAACTAATGATCTAGATGGAAATAGCATTTTGGAAATCCAAGCAAGGTTCCAAGAACTTGCCAGAGTCTGTCAGGATAATGGATGCAACATTTCCTCTTCAGAGATATTGCCAGTACCAAAGGCCTCAGTGGAGAAAAAAAAGAAGCTTACAGAGGTTAATGACTGGCTCAGGAAGTGGGGTGAAGAGAATGGGTTGGGGGTGTTCGGGAACTGGAATGGAGTTTGGGAGGATAAGGGACTATATGCCAAGGACAGGTTTCATCTTGCCCCATTAGGGAAGGAAGTCCTTAAACAGGGGATGGCTGACTACATACACGAAAGGTGGGGTTTAAACTTGTGAGGGGGGGAAGGGATGAGGGAGGGGCTGACCAGAAGCCCTCTCCTCCAGATGAGGGGAGTAGCCGTCAAGCCCAAGAGGGGGAGGGGGGAAACAGACTGGAGGTGGAGGTTTCAGGAGGAGCAGGGGGAGGATGGAAGTATAAGGAATCTGGGTGGGGTCTAGAAAGAGGATCAGGGAAAAGGGTGGGGGTTGGTGTTAGTAAATGCCAGGAGCTTGGGAAACAAGTTGCCAGAGTTCCAGGCCATGCTGTTCGAGGGGGTGGATGTGGCGGCGGTCACGGAGACGTGGGCCAACAGAAACCATGACTGGGACCTAAATGTACAGGGGTACACTATGCTTAGGAAGGATAGAAAGGAGGTCAGAGGGGGTGGAGTGGCTATGTTCATTAGAGATGATATAGAAATTACTATGGTAGAAGAGGCAGAGGGAAACATGGAGGCCTTATGGGTCACCTTACAATCCCCAGCAGGAGATAAGGTCAAGCTGGGAGTAGCATATAGGCCCCCCGGGATGAGTGATGTTCTAGAGGATGGTTTGCTGGACAACATCATTGCCCAGTGTGGTCCAAAAGGGAAGGAGTGGTGTTGATGGGGGACCTTAATATGCCAGGTACAAACTGGGGAACCATGTCCTCTAGGGTGGCCAAGGAGCAGAGGCTGCTAGATGGCTTCCAGGATGTGTTCTTAACACAGCATGTGATGGAGCCCACAAGGGAGGGGCATGTCCTGGATGTGGTTCTGGCAGATGGGTATCTGGTAAGGGACATAGTTGTACAGGACCCCCTGACTGGGAGTGACCACAATACTGTCTGGTTTCAAATAAGCATGGGGGAGTGGGGGTGAGATCTAGGACACTGGCAGTGGACTTCAGGGGGGCAGACTTTATGGGCATGGGAAATATTCTCAAGGATCACTTGAAGGGGATTACCTCAACGACAAGTGTGGAAAGGAGATGGGAGGTCATAAAATGGGGACTTCATGAGGCAGTCAGGATCTGCGCTAAGTTGAAACGTAAGGGAGCAAGGTCACGTAAACCATGCTGGTGGTCCAGTGAGGTACAGGTAGCAGTCAGAGAAAAGAAGGCGGCCTACAAAAAATATAACAACAAGAGGGGATAGGGATAAGGAAATGTACCAGCTTGCATCTAGAAAAGTCACCCATATGGTGAGGGAGCAAAAAGTCCAGTAAGAGCAGCGGCTGGCACAGAGGATACAGGGAGGGAAAAGGGGTTCTTCCGGTACATTGGGGAGCGGAGAAAACTAAGGGCCATCTCAGCAGATTGAGATCAGAAGGAGGGTGGGTGGAAGAGGCGAGGGACCAGGCAGAGGTATTTACAGTACTTTGCCTCTGTGTTCGCTGAGGGGGGATGGGATATCTGCAAAGCAAGGCATGAAGGGGATAGAGCGGCAGGGAGTGGGATCAGGGGAGCAACAGAAATGGAGCAAGAGGGAGGGAAAGGTACCCAGGGTGTCACATCTGGATAAGGATAAAAGACCAGTAAGGGGAGGGACTGATGATGCTATCTCCACCAAGAGGTGTGGTTAGCCCTCAAGGCCCTAAAGAAAACAAATCTCCAGGGCCAGATGGCATTCATCCCAGAGTGCTATGGGAATTGGCGGACATACTGGCTGCACTTCTGGAGCTTTTCAGCAGGTCACTTGAGACAGGGAGGTACCTAGTGATTGGCGAGAGGCACATGTGGTACCAATCCATAAAGGGGGGTCAAGGGAAGTACCAGGTAACTATAGACCCATCAGTTTGACCTCGGTGGTGGGAAAATTAATGGAGAGTATACTAAAGGAACGATTGGGGGTGTACTTGGAGGAGGTGGGAGGTCTGGATAGTCGGCAACATGGGTTTGTGCCAGGTAGATCATGTCAAACCAACCTTGTGGAGTTCTGTGAATGGGTAACATCAGAACTGGACAGGGGTAAGCCTGTGGATGTATTATTCTTGGACTTCAGCAAGGTGTTTGACTCTGTCCCCCACAATGGTCTGGTGGAGAAACTGATGGGGTTAGGAGTAGGCCCTTTGATGGTCAGATGGATTGAAAACTGGCTAGCTGGACGCACTCAGAGAGTAGTGGTCTGTGGGGAGCTCTCAAACCCTAGAGAGGTTGGTAGTGGGGTACCACAGGGCTCGGTCCTGGGTCCGATCCTGTTTAATGCATACATATCGGACATCAGGGAGGGTATAGGGTGTGAAATGAGTCTCTTCAGGATGACTCCAAGATGGGAGCAGTAGTTGAGGGAGAAGAGGGAGGGTGGCCTGCAAGGGACCTGGACACCTGGAAAGCTGGGCTCACACATGGAAATTAAATTTAATATCACCAAGTGCAAGGTGTTGCATCTTGGTCGGGGAAACCCTAAACACAGGTACACCCTGGGAGGGAGGCGCCTGGAGGCCTCGATAGGGAAAAAGACCTAGGGGTCATGGTGGATACATGTATGAATAACTCTGAGCAGTGCAGGAGAGCAGCTAGCAAGGCAAACAGGATGTTGGGATGCATTGTAAGGGGATCACCTCTAGGAGCAAGGAAGTGATTCTGCCTCTGTACAATGGACTGGTTAGACCACACCTTGAGTACTGTGTACAGTACTGGAGACCACATTTGAAGAGGGACATACAGCTCTTGGAGAGGTACAGAGGAGGGCAACAAAGATGATCTGAGGGCTGAGGGATTTGACTTATGAGGACAGACTTGAGGAGCTCTGCGTGTTTTCATTGGAGGAGAGGAGAGACAGGGGTGACATGATTGAGGTCTTCAAGTACCTCAAGGAAATAAATAGGGTAAACATGGAGGGGATCTTTAGGCTAAAGCAGGGAGGTATCACCAGAGGGCATGGTTTGAAGTTGGAAGGTGGAAGGGTGAGGGGGAAAAGAGGAGGAAGTTTTCAAGAGGGTGGTGGACCCTTGGAATGCACTGCCTGGTGAGCTGGTTCAGAGATCCACAGTGGAGGGCTTCAAGAGAGGGTGGGACAGACACAGAAAGTGGATGTATCAGATGATGGCCTGTCCCGAGGGGGTGGGGATGGATGATAGGGGTTTCTAGAGAACAAGGGATGGGAGGGTCTCGGCACCCAATTAACGATCTAGGTTCGAGCAGACTCGACAGACCGTGAGGCCTAATCTGCTGGCAAATAGTATGTTAGTATGTTAAATTTGATTCTAAAGGAATGGAGGTGTTTGAGTTTGCTCATATTTTTCCAGAAGAGGTATATAGGGAACTCTCAAAAATAAATACTTCTAAGGCTATAGGGTATGATGGAATTCCTTCCATATTATTTAAGTATGCTGTAGCTTGTCTGGCTTCCCCCGCTTATATATTTAATTTTTCCTGTAAGACCGGCGAATTTTCAAAGGGGTGGAAGATTGCTAGGGTTACACCTGTATTTAAATCAGGAAATAAGACTGATTTGGGGAACTGTAGACCCATAGTGCCCTTTTTATTGACCTTTCAAAGGCGTTTGACACTCTGAACCATCGGGTGCTCCTGTCCAGACTTGGGGAGGTCAGCTTGTCCCACCTTCTAATTAAATGGTTTTCATCATATCTGATGGAATGTAGCCAATATGTGAAGGTGGTCTCTTTTGAATCTGGGATTTGGGGATTGAGGAATGGAGTTCTCCAAGGGTCGATCTTGGGGCCTCTGCTCTTCAATATTTATGTGAATGAATGTAGGCCCCAATCTCCGGATATTCGGTATCATCTATATGCAGATGATACCATATTGTATGTTGAAGGAGTTTCTCAGGACATAATAGGGTTAAAGTTGCAACAAGCTTTTGATGAGGCTTAGGAATGTTTTAGGAGGTATCATTTGATTTTGAATGCAAATAAAGCACAGGTACTGTTATTAAGAAATAAGTATAATAGAACCTGTGATTTAAAATGGGAAATTGTTACATCTGGGGTTTAGCTATAAAACAGGTTGATTATTATAAATGCTTGGGGATGTGGCTTGATTCCCACTTAAGTTGGGATCTACATATAGATTCATTAGTAGGAAGCCTGAATAAGAAACCAAGGGCCAGATATTCAAAACTTAGCGCAGCGCACTAGCCAATTACGCAGGATTAGTGTGAGACAGCCATATACAAAAAGGGAGATAGGGCAAGTATGCTTAAACGCACAGCTTGGGCTAAAACATAATGTATGCAAGGGCAAAGTGAGAGGTGGAAACCTGCATATGGTCGCGAAAGGATATTCAGAGATCTAGTGCTGCGCTATGCACCATTGCACGGCACATAGCGCAGCACTATATACACCGCCTAGAAAAGGGAGGCCTAAACACAGGGCAATCCACTGAGGAGGGAGTGGCCAGAACAGGAAGTGCATCACAATGTCTTTCTTCAGCAATGCTGTAGTGCTGCACCTGATGGAGCAGGCTGTGGAGGAGGATGAAAGACAGCAGGCTCAGCAAGGCCCATGACTGAGATGAAGGAAGAGATATGCTGCACACAGATGGTACTGGCCCAGAGTCTCCTTTGAGACCCTGCCTGATGAACATATCGTTGGCCGGTACAGGTTGGACAGGGGAATGTTGAGGCAGCTATGTGAACTCCTGCATGAGGAGCTGCAGCCGAACACCAGGCGCAGCCACTCCATGTCAGTTGAGGAAAAGGTGACGGCAGCGATGTGCATCCTAGCCACTGGGACATTTCAGCGCCCAACGGGGGGCACCATTGGGATATCACAGTCCGCCACCTTGCGTCCCTGACCTAGTTCCTTGATGCTCTCCTGCCACATGCTGGTGAGTTCATTGTATTCCCCAGCACGGCAGCAGAGCGCACAGCAACCATGCTGCAATTCCATCGAGTTGCACACCTACCCGCTGTACTTGATGCCATTGACTGCACACATGTCCCCATCCGTGCACCACCTGGTGATGTTAGTGACCTGTACGTGAACAGGAAGGGCTTCCACTCCATTAATTGCCAGGTGGTGTGTGATGCGACAGGGTGCATTAGCAATGTCTTTGCACAGTACCCTGGCAGTGCCCACGATACCTTCATCTAGCACCAGTCCCGGCTGTGCCGGGCATTTGAGGAGGGCAGGATTCCATATGGGCATCTAGTCAGTGAGTATGGGCAGCTAAAACAGGATGATAGCAGAGGGGAGAGGGGATAGGCCAGGGTAGCCGTGGGAGGGGCAGGGAGCAATGGTTCAGAGCAGCAGCGGGCACTGTGCAGAACACCAACAGTAACACCTGATTTATCTCCACAGGGGACAATGCCTATCCCCTACGACCCTGGCTGCTGACACCAGTACCTCGACCAGCAACAGAGGCCGAGGAACTGTATAATGAGGCACATGCTGCTACAAGGAACATCATAGAGAGGGTCTTTGGGATGCTCAAGATGCGGTACCGTTGCATAGACCAGTCAGGCGGTGCCTTACAGTACAGCCCTCAGAAGGTATGCTGTATCTTCTTGGCCTGTTGTATGCCACACAACATGGCCCTGAACCGTGGGATACATGCACCTGAACCTGAGGTACATCCTGACAGTGAGCCAGAGCCAGGGGTAAGGGGGATAGTAGAGCAACTCGAGCGGCGGGATCCACGTGTGGCCCGCCGGGCCATAGAGCACAGGAGCTGCATCATTGAGACACTGAACCAGGATGGACGGTGAGTACAGAAAACACAGACAAATGAAATGTTGTGAACAGTACATTTAATGGTAGTGTATACACAGTACAGTGAAATCTGTGTGATAGGTAGGTGCTGTACACGTTGCCAGTGGTGCAGTGTATGTGGTGTGTGTGGGCCCCCACCATACCCCTCAACTGTAACATGGTACGAGGAACAGTACTACAGTTACATCACTGCAGCTACCTAGTCCACAGTGTGAGGCCCTGTCCCACACTCAGTGGCAAAACTGTAAAGAAATCCCCATTGTAGATGATGCAAACAAAAACAGGCAATTAAGAAAAGGCGGCCTGAACAGATAAGCCAACAATGTAACAGGTCAGTCAGTTGCTGAGGGGACTGCACTGAGAATGAGGTCCACATCCTGCTTAGTAGTATCACATCCTGAGAGGCATTGTTGTATGGGGTATAGCCACCACCCAGGTGCGCACAAGAAACAGCACTGCTCATATGTGATGGCAGGGGCTGTGGCATGGGACTGAACAAAGGCCATGGAGGACTGTGTCTGTGCAGGGGACATGGGAAGTGGCTGTGTGCATAGGCATGCAGGTGAGGGAGACTGGGCCACAGCACGCATGTGGTGGAGCACATCAGCTAAGCCTGCCGCCACGCACACGACGCACACCCTGTGGACGGGGGCAAACCGCTGGTCGTGCTACGTGCCGAGGACAGTGTTGGGGTGGAATGCGGTGAGGCTGGGGGGGCAGCCTGTCCGTGGCCACGCCTTGAGGCCTGCACAGGAGTGAAAGGAGGGCGGCCACAATGCTGTGCATGTCCTGTGGACGAACGGGAGGTAGGGATTGAGGAGGTTGCACCCTGCGCAAACGTCTGCCACGCTGCCGCCCATGTGAGGCATGGCTGTGCTGGTGTCTGGGTGCACCCTGCAGTACTGTGGTGATAGTGTCCTGCAGCACCACAGTATGGGCCTGCACAGCAGCATTTAGGTCACCAAAGCCACGCCCAATGGTGCTGATAACACGGGTCATCCTCTCCTCCGACCTCTGTTCAGCACGGGCAAGACCAGTGCTCACTGTCTCCCGCAGCTGTGACAGCTCATACTGCAGCTTCCTACGGAGATCATGCAGGTCCTGCTGGGCTGCATGCTGCGAGGCCAAGGCCTCCTGGTGCATAGGCCGTGCACCCTGGTCATCTTGTGCAGGTGCATCTTGCACCTGTGGCAGGGGTTGTGGATGGCACTGGGCAGTGTGTTGTGGATGTGAACGGACCTGTGGTGATGGCTGGCGGGGCATTGGCTGTTGCAAATGTGGCCTCACAGGTGACTGAGCATGCTGCTGGACCAGCCCTGCGGTCCGTGCCCTGTGGGACATGTCCAGTGGGCAAGACTGTTCTGGCAGGGGAATAGCAGCTGTGGGCAGATAGGTGTCATATGCCTGAGTACTCCTTGTCCCCAAGTCAGGCATGGTGCCATCCCCCACTGCACCAAAACCTCTGGTGTCACCAGCTGCACACATAACTGGCATGTTGGGCTCCTCCGTTGCATCCTTTGAGCCGTGGTCACTTGTGACAGTCAGGATCACCACCTGCTCCCCACTAAGATCCTCCACCTGGGCATACTGAGGTGGATTCAGGGACTCCAGGAAGGCTGCATCCTCATCATCTGATGATCCAGCATATGTCAGTGCCTCATGACGTCTGTGAGTGGACGTAGTGCTGACTGGCATGACCACTGCCTGTCTAGATGTGGCTGCCATGCCTGATGTGGAAGGGTGCACCTCTGCTGCGTACGAATCCTCCACCTCCCGTACAACTGTGCCTGGCCCAACCTGGGACATCGCCTGCTAGGCATGTAATGCTGAAATGGAAGAGACTTATGTCAGTCGCTGCTACAGTGACCAGCTCACCCACCCCCACACCACTCCCAACAATGCCACATGCACCCCCAGCAATGTGTGTCCTCCAGCATGCCCATGCAGACACCAGTGTGCATCCCATGCAATTGCAGCCTGTGCCCTATGAGCCCCTGCACCATGGCACACATGCACTTTCATGTGCCTGCCAGCAGATGTCCACCACTGTGCAGCCCCAACACCACCCTTGCAATGGAACATACCCATGTGGGCCCTATGCATGCACAGTGACAGTAGTGATGTGTGAATGTGTGACTCTGTCCCCATGGTGTTGCTCTCCACTGAGTGGTGGATACATGCCACAAATGTACCTGCTCTGGGTGGTGTAAGCGGTGTCTCACACCCACCGCCTTCGACCCCACCGACTGCCACTGGCCGCAGAGTAGCAGCTACTATGGCCATCAATGGGTCCCAGTCCCGCTGTTCAAGTGGTTGTGGTCCCCACCAGTCCGCAGCCTGTTCCGGATCCGCTGTGCCTCCTCCTTCTTCGCCCTGCGCAGCAGGTCATTCCACCTCTTCCGGACAGCATCAGTGCTATGGCCACGACCACCTACGGCGTTTACTGCTGTGGCAATCTCCTCCCACATCAGATGAACAGTGGTGTCCGTCGACTTGTCCCTGCGTAGGACCATCTCCCTGTCCTTCACTGCATGTACCAGGGCATGCAGCTCATCACCAGAAAATTTGTGGGCCCTGAGCCGCTCCTTTCCTGCAGCCGCACCTGTGTGGGACAGAAGGAAGGGAAAGGGTTAAACAGCTGGTGAAGAAGCATTGCATGGCTGTAACAGTAACATATGGTCATGATGCAACACACAGCTGCTATATATGCCCCCACCCCCTGAGGAATGGCAACAGGGCATGCACGATGCACCTCAGTGCTGTGGAGTCCTGCAGGCCAGCACATGGAAGCCAGCTTGTGTGTGTGCAGCACACAGTTGTGTTGGCTATGTTGCTGCCTGTAGGCATGTGAGAGGTGGCCTGGCTTAACATGTTGGTGGCTGGACATGGGTGCACTGCAAGGCAACCTCACAAGGCCTACAGCCACAGTCGGTGCCTAATGTGCACATGTGGGACTGTGCAGCCATGGCTGTGAATGGCTGACTCACGGTGCCCTACTGGCACATCCAGTGCCATGCTGGGCCTCTGCACACCCAGCACCATGGAACACATGCTGTGGAAGCATAGGTGTCTCCAAAAACAGGGCTAGATGGCTGACCAGGACACATGCCCACTAGGGGTGTGCCTAGGCACCATTGCATGTGCCAGAGCATGTATCAGTGTTGCCACATTGTACACACTTACAGGCGTGGTGTGTGTGTGGGGGTGATCTCTGGCACAGCTGTGCACAAGGCCTGTGTGTGATCCACCATGTGTCGCAGTCGTGGGTACTGTACAACAATAAAACTGGGATACTGCACTCCCAGCATGTGTGTCAACGCCTGTCACACAATGGCCTGGATGTGCACACTGTAGATGGACCTGCCTGTCTTGGGGGTAGACACCGTGGACCACAGCAACGTTGGTAATGCCTCTGCCCCTGGCTGCACAGCGCTGTGCACAGACAGTCAGCAGCCAGGACCACAGTGTACAAACATTATTAAGTGCATGAGTACTGTCTGCTGTGCGCACATGTACACATCACACAGCACAACACAGGGGTGGGGGGTTGGCTGTCTGTGATGCAGATGCCAGTCAGTGACATGGGTGACAGCACGGGTACCTGTGGCAGTTGTCACACTGGAGTACATGCACCCCACAGTCACAGTGGACTATTGATCCACTCCAGAGTGCTTCCTCCACACCGCTGATCACATCCCACTGCCATCTGCAGCACCACAGCATGCAGTCAGTCAAGCATGGCCTGCGCAGAGGGCGTTGGACAGTGCATGGCGCTGGTGGGGCAACACTACCCACACAGGGGTAGTCAACAGGGTCAAAAGGCCACCCAGCTCCCACCAGCACCACCGCATACATGCCCAGCCGCACTGCACCGGTCAAGCATCAGCTGAGTCCCAAGCCCATTAGCAGTACTGCACTGTTAGACGGTTCACAGATACCATAGCCTGCCACATACAGGCAATACAGAAGCAATGTGTGCGTGGCAGGGATGATACAGCCACACATGTGGTACTGCTACCCCTGGAATCGGGTCCTTTCCTGCCAGATAGGCAGGTGGCTGGCATCGTCTGGGTCAACCTATCATCCATGCAGAACAGGTCTTTAAAGTATGTGTAGGCCTGATTATCCACTGATATCCAACAGATTACAGGCCTGGCATCTCAGTGGTGTGATGTCAGGACCATATGAACTCACCTCAGCTATTTCTTAGCAGTGGGTCGACTAGACAGACTGCCACTGTTAGTCGGTATTCTACACACCTGGGATGTGCTTGAAAGCCTCAGTACAGTAGTCCTATAACGTTCCAGTTGTCATAGTGTACTGTCACTGAGGCTAGCGATCTCCATGGCTGATAGGGGTTAACACTGGCACTATGCTGGCCCACAGTCATTTGTTCCATGTATCCCAATAGTGTGTGTACAGTACTTACACATACATTTGGCTGTACCGCAGAGTCAATACTGGGGTAAGGCCCACTGACACGTGAGGGGGGGATTCCCATGTCTAGTCCCATCCACTGTACCTGACAATGCCTGATGTACAGGTGATAACCATGGTGTACGCACCTCTTGTTGTTGCTAGGGCAATTGTAAGCCTCCCGAGCTCCGCACTCGAGGTTTACAGATGTCCTAGTAACCAGTCGAGGCGTTTACACCATGATTATCACCTGTACACCAGCCAGTCTCCTGTATCACATCACACAGATCGCACACAGTACAATACACAGGTGATGACAGTGGATCAGCAGGTAGCACAGATGCCATGCGGCCGGGAGATCTTCTGGCTGTGGGTTCTAATCCCACCCAAGGCTCCTGGGTTAACATCCCATAAGTGACACTGCAGTGCAGCATGAGGGGGGTGCTGCACTCCTGAGGTGCCATCATTCGGATGAGATGTTAGACCGAAGTACCATCTACTTGCTCTGGAGGTAGGTCAGGTGGACGTTAATGACCCCCTGGCACATACCAACACGTGTAGGGGAAGATCTACGGTGCCATGGCCATGTACCCCCTATCCACAAGAATACCACAAGCAGCATAATCAGTTTCAAAGACATTTGGCATTCACCTGTGTCCCCTTCCCCCTGGGTTGTGCCTTACAGAGGCAGGATTTGTCTATAGCATTTACCCTGTCAGCACACACTACAATAAGCAATTCACATGACAGGCAGAGCAGCGCTATGCCAGCGCTGCCCCTGTCGGTCTGGGTTCTGATTCCCATGGACCTCTGCGCTGTGCTCTCAGTGTTATTGGGCCCCTCAGAATCCTTCTGTGGCAGAACACAGTGGTACTCGCAGAGTTGCCCATCCAGTATCCTCCTGTGCTGCTGCAGTAGTGCTGTCATGATGATGTTCTGCTGCAGTACTGATGTCACCACTGCTGCGCTGAGTGCATGGTGCTGGCACAGTGTTACCATCCTCACAGTACCGCAGTGGTGTCAGTAGTCTCAAACCGCTTGAAACATCATATGTCGGTATCAGTGTGGAACACAGTGCAGCTTAACACACTGCACACATGTGACATACAACAGCTATACAAAACATCACATACATGATGCCACAGTTGTACACAACCTGTGTTCTGTCACCTCGAGCATGTGTGCTCCCAAGGTCACTGAGAACCCCTCTGTGGCAGTGCATACGCCTTGAACGGACCGGGCCATCCAACAGACAGAGTGGACATGTGTTACAGCCCTGACCTGGATGTCTGCCATCAGCCAGTGGTATCAAGCCATGCACACATGACATGGGGACGCCCAACTGTTGTCAGCATGGTGACTACACAGGACATTCATGAACATCAGCCTCATCTAGGACACAGTCAGTTAGCAGTCCTCTGTATCCCCCTCCCCCTGGTCCATACCTCTGCAGTGTACCACAATACGAGGAATAGTCCTCATGGTACGGCACAACAGCACGCTGTTCAACATTGTGAGGAGTTGTCCCACATTCAGTGGTAACACTGTAAGGCACTATTCCACAGTAAGTGATGCAGAACATATATTGCTCAGTTACTAGCTGACCTCCTGTTAGGATTGTAAATTGTTTCACAGTGTTCTGGGCCTCTGAGGTGCAGTTTGTAAACGTGTTCCACATTTTGCTCATGTGTTCCACATATTGAGATGCAGTGTTCCATGATTTGAGGGACATAAGTTTGGAGGTATGCCAGGCTGTGCTTGGCACTAGGCACCCAGTCAACATAAACCACATCACAAACCTACTGATATGTCCCTTGAATATTACCTCTGGCCTCCCATGCAGTACATACCTGGCTGACTCTGTGAGTGATCCATTGACATCCTGTGCTGCAGCAGTACTCACACAACAACATGTATTACCGATTAGCAACACGGGGGGCGGGGCACATTTAGTCCTTATATAGCACAGCCGGGCAAACAAGCCTGTTAAGCATGCTATTGGGCCGATAATGATATGCTAATCTCCTTGTTAGCACCATGCATACACAATGACCATCATTTGCATATTCTGTTTGAATATGGCAGATGCTAGTGCCGGGCAAAGTGTTTAGCGCAGGGCAAACCATATAGCGCCGGGCTATCTCGGCTATACTTAGCGCAGCGCTAGTAACGATAGCACCGCGCTTTGGTAGCGTGTGGCTTTAGCGCAGATATGGCACATGCGTGGGTGGGGCAGTCCGCCGCTAACAGGTCCACGCTTATTGTGTTTAGCTGCGCTTAACCATGTTAGCGCCCACTGGGCGCATGCCTCAACGCCTGCACGGGGTACAGGGTCACGCATGTGCATTGGCGCATCTCCGGTTAGCGCTGGCGCCGCCGCATACTTCAGCAGTGCTAGACTGAAGTGCTTGGGAGTATCAGGGTGTGGCCAGTCAGTTACCAGTGGAGGTGCATCTCCCCTCCTCGTGGTTAGCCATGTCTCGAAGACGAGACAAAGGGCAGTGGTGGGTCGTGACAGGGGTTGGGATGAGGTGGAGACAGCCAACCTAGTTCAGCTAACTGAACGGCGCCCTCGGTGCCTATTTGGACCGATCCAGGAGGGTGGCGTCCCCGTAGCCAGGTCTGGGCTTCAATTGCCCGTCGCCTCACAGCAATCACGGCATAGCTCAGATGGTGAAAGTGTCGCCACCGATGGGTGGATATCGAAGCAGGCAGCGCCCAACTGCTGGAACGTATGGTGACGATGGTTCGGGAGGGGACTGTGTCTGTGCCAGGTGGTGATGACTCTCTACGCACGTGCTGTAATGGGTGGTGGATGTGTGTTGGGTGGTGTGCTTAATGTGTGTGCGTGTGTGTGTGTGTGTGTCATGCCCCATTAACATACCATCGAGGGACTGTGTTGCTGTGCTGGTGGTGTCCAGCTAGACTCTACCATGCATTTACTGTTCTGCACCTGTAATGATATGACTGGTCACTTTGGACATGGGTCCAAATCCTACTGCTGTTTTACCATTTGCTACCTGTTCAAGAGTACACGTTAAATACTACATTCGATATGTTGGTCTCATGCCATGGGGACCTCCAATCAGTTGTGTGTGTACTGTGTGGGCCAGGTGACAAAGCATCTTGGGAGGTTGTCTGCTAATGTCTTGCACTGTGATGGCACTACTGCCCCTACCACCTATTGTGGTGGCATGGACACACGACACCTGGCCCCTGCCACATCCATTGTATTCTGGCTATGCTGCCTTGGGGCAGCGTGCAGAGCGTTACTCTGTACATCTGACAGTGTGTGGTTGGGTGTGTTGTTCGAGCCAACATCCTCAATTATACACACCTACTTGGTACATTGGCTCACTATGCGGCATGAGTGACAATCTGGATCACTGACACAAGCTACATCTACGCTGCTCAAAACACTGTCACCGTTTGCACTTTATGTTCACGGGTCTGTTAATTCTTTTGTATGGATATGGTCTGCAACCATTTACTATGGCTCTGTGCTTTCTGTATGTCCACTGCATATGATGTCAGTCCTCACAATGTGGTGTACAGGGTGCTTCAGACGCATAATTGGAGGACGATCCTCAGAATGTGGTACTGTTGAGAGGTATGTCTGGGTGAGGTTCTCTCCACCATCACTACTGTGTCTGTGCCATGACACTGGCCAGTGGCTCGGGCAACAGGTCCTGGCTTTGGTGCCCTGGTTTGCTGCAGACTCACACGCATTGTACTCAGTTGTGTGCAGTAATGCTGTGTGCATGTCACATCCCATATGCCTTCCTGTCATCATTGTCATTCTATCTGTAGCCTTTGGGATGTTGTATGCCACTGGGTTGTTTCTGTGTGTCCACATCTCTTGTTGAGGGGTTCGATACTTGTGTTCCCTCATTACGGGTTGGGGACTCCTCTACTTACAGTCTGCCTTGTGTGTAAGTGTGTACCATCCAGAGGGACTGTGTACATGTGATGGAGGGGGAGCTGTTGCAGCTTGTGTGTACAGGATGACATTGTCAGGCACACATTGGCCATGCACTGTGCAGTCTGCACTGACCCGTATCATGCTTGGCATGGCTTTGATGGTGCACTGGGCCTGTGTGCCAGTTGTGCGGGTGTTGTGCTACGTCACCAGGGTCCAGGGTGGTCTTTAGCATACCGTGGTGGTTGACATTGTAGTAATGCTGCTGTACTATCTTCCCACTGCAGAGCACAGAGACCACGTTGGAGACACTAGGGGCAAGCCGCAGGCCGACCAGAGGCCATCCACAGACAGGCGCAGGGTGCCTTCAATGGTGTAGCGCGAAGCAGAGAGCAGCGGTGGGAATGGGAGTGTGTTGCGTGAGTACTGTGTGCCATTGTGCTTTTCTACTATGTGTGTCTGGTGTCATGGCACAGTTGGCTAGGTAATCCAGGCCTGATGTGATTTAGCTGTGTTGTATTTGGATTCCAGGGTGCTCACTTGGAGGGACCCCTTAGCTATTGTGGCTACAATATGTACATCCACCTGGGGCTACAGTGTTCACACTTAACTTTGTGCTGGAGGTGGGGCACTGGATGCTTGACACCAGTGGCACCATGCAGTGTACTCATGACCGTTACATCAGTGGGGCCTGCTATGCTGGCTGCATGCATTTGTGTTGTCTTCCGTGCCTCCAGTGCCTTGCCTTCTGCTGTGAAGCCTGTGACATGGCTGGCTCTATTTCTGGTCTAATGTTGCCATTACTGCCATGTGCACTGCTATCTGCCTTGTACTGCCATGTGCACTGCTATCTGCCTTGTACTGTCATGTGCAACATGTTGCTGTTATGTCCACCATTGTGGCAGGATGCAGCAGGTCTGTGCATGGCCATCGGCCAGTCATCATGCCAGGAGGTGGGGGATTACTGGGGTCAGCCTGTTGTGCTGGCTGTTTCTGCTGCTGCTGTTGTCCTGTCTGCCATGGCAACACTGTTCTCCACTTCTCATGGCATGTGTCATTTGCAGTACCATGTATAGTGTGTCAGTATCTATGCAGGACCTGTTGTTAGCACCTGCCAGGGCTATTCACACTATGGCAAACAGGGGGCTACAGTGTCATGTGTTGCCTGTATCTCCCAACCAGTGTAATGCCATTGTAGTGTGGACACTGGTATGTTACTGCGTGCCCTTGTCTGACCTCCGTGGCGTACATGCACAGGGGCTTTGGGGAGGAGCCTCGTTTATGGTGCCACACAGGCCTGTGGCTGTGCATGTCATGTATGCCTGTTGTGGCGTGTGCTATTTTATTTCTGGGGGGTAGCAAATAGGCACTGTCCTGCTTCCTTTTCCCATGAAGCCTAACAAAGACAATGTTGTACCTATCTGTGATTTCATTCATTGGGGTCTACGCTAGGAGCACTGGTCACTATGACTGTCTTTGTCTCCCATGGACAATACAACTGTACAGGTTGTGGGCTGGTCTGTGAGTGTCTTGGGGTGCTATGCATGGCTTTGTATTTACCCATGCAGGGCAGCGTCCATTGTCATGTGTTTCATAAGTTGTATTTCTTATGCTACTGGTGGTGACATACACAGTCCTGATGTACGTTTATATAGTATCTGGCTACACTCCAGGGTGGGGTAGCTCACCCTAACGATGGTGAGTGAGATAGCAGTGTGTCCACATGGTGTGCAGCTGTGACCACCATGGCTACACCCCTGCCTGTTGGCTCCAGCTTTGTTGTGGGTGCCATTGTCCCCTACAGGGTGCTGTCCCTCAGTCCCTGCAGTGTGTGGTATTTGTGTATAGGTTATGCAGGTGTGCTGCAGGGGTTGTTCTGTGGTAGCATGGTGTGCTGGGTGTCAGACCCTATGACAGAAGCTGCTCCCACATGCATGGGTGGGTGCCTCACCGTACCTTGGCCACCAGGGTGACACTGTCCCAGTATATCATTGCCTACACTGCCCTGCCACTGGTGGACCATGGCCTGTGTCCCTGTTTCACATGTGTGTGTCTTCTTGCATGTGCACCTTCAAGGTGCTACCACTTTGGGTGGTAGCACAGCCCCGTGCCATGCTCTTCACCAGTGTGGGCTCATCATCCTTCTGTTGTGGGCATTGGCACTTTCCCTGTCTGTGTACTACTTGGTTACCTGTCCTGCAGTCCCTATTGTACTGTTGCCAGTGTCGTTGTCCTCTGTGGTCATTTGCTCTCTGTGGTCCATGTCGAGTCTCTTATCTGTGTCGGTTGCCACTGTTCCGCACTTATGTCAGTCACCCACCTGTTATAGCATTGTGGGTGGCACTTTGGCTGGGTCTCTACAGTTGTTGGGGGGGCACCAGTGAGGGTGAGCCACTGCTGGGGGGGTATGGGACAGGCATGTCTGTTTACACACCTGGGTGGGGCTGTGGCATCTTCTCCAGGGGGTGTAATCTGTGTTGTGTATCATAGCTGTGTGACTGTGGGCAGCATATCCCACCATGTGTCATCCCATGTGCATGTCGTTCAGTGTCCACTTGTCGTTTGCATCTCAGGGGGTGGCTGTCTGTTTGCACTGTTACAGTCTGCACACCGCTGTGCTGGCTGGATTCCACTGTGTTAGGCTTCTCAGCATCCATCTATGCATATCCTTGTACATTGGGGTGTTGCATGCTGCCTGTTACATACTGCCTTGTCCTGCAGGCACATGTTAGTGTGCTTTGTGGTTTGTTCTGTACTGGCACATGGGCATGGTTGTTGGAGCATGCTGTCCACCATGTGGTGGTACATGGTGCCTTTGTGTCATCATCATGTCCTGATATGGTCACTCTTGTCTCCTGTAGGTCCACGTCGGGCGTCACTGTGGGTCACCCGTCCAGAGGAGGAGGATAAGAGCCGGGATTAGCTGCTGAGGAGGGTGGTGCACCAACAGCGGACACTAATTGAACAGCAGGCTGTTTTGATAGCAGAAATTAGATGAGTGGCAGCCATCCTAGATGAACGTCTGCCAACACCTGCCCGCCCCAAAGTCCTACCTCCTATTGTTCTCCTGCTTCCTGTCCCTGGCCCACTGTCCCTAGCCCTATGTCTGCCATCCTGTTTCCCTCCATTCCTTCCTATGTCCACATCCCTCTCCCCATTGCACTGTACATATTTTTCATGATAGCCTTTTTCTACTGTTACTAATTTCCCCATTGTTTTCAGTCCCTTTGTTAGGCCTGCCCTTTTTCCTTTCATTGTATTTTTCTTGTACCCCACTTTTGCATGCTATATTCTGCTGTGTTTTGCTTAGTTTTTCTGTTTATTTGTTCTTGTTGCCTTTGTGCCTTACCTGTTCCCTTTTTATGTTTGCTTGCACGCATGTGCAAGAAACATAGTGCCATCATCGGAGATTTCGGAGGTGTGTCACCTCCTCCTCCAATTCAGTCAGTGTGCTGGCAGGCGCGGCTCCTGTAAGCCAATGCATTCTGGAGCTGACTATGACACGCTCCAAAATGCAGTGGCATACAGTTGAAAGGGGGAGCTGCGCTTGAGTGAGCAGTGATAAGATATCGCCTGCTCATGCACAGCTCCCCCACCCACACACACACGCTGCTGGCCCACGAAGCGCAGCGCGCGCTCAAGACGTGTGTGTATAGCCGATGGGGTGCTCAATCCCATCGGCTGTGCTGCATTCCCCTGCCTCCCCCAAAGTTAGCTTTAAATGCCACGCTTGGTGCCCATCCCAGCGTGGCAACCAATAATATACGACGGGGTGTCCAATCCTGTCGGCTGCACTGTCCCCCCAGGTGAGTGCCACGCTGGGAGCCCACCCCAGTGTGGCAATCTATTCTAGGCCGACGGGTGCCCAACTCGTCGTTGAATGCCCTCATCAGTCTTGTGCCACGCTGGGAGCCACCCCAGCGTGGCAAACGCCCACGTCGTCCGCTTTTTGTTTTTTCTACCTGTAAAGAAAAACGGGTCCCACGGCGAGTCTCCCACCCCTCCCACAACCCGCACTCCACCCACTGCGCATCCAGCCTCCCAAACCCCCACCCCATACTTACCTCCGGACTGTGGTGCGATGATCTCGGTGGACCGGGAACACGCCTGCACTCTTCAAAGGTGACCGTGAACTGAGGAAATGCCGTAAGCTGTATAATGGGCTAGATAGGGGCTTCAACTTTGTTGCATATCTCAGGTATTTATTTGATTTGCATCATTTCAATTGGTATTTGGGACCTCTTTTCATGATTGATGTCACTGTCGATGCTATTCGGCCTGAAGGGTGATTTCACGCGCAGTGACTGCACAGTGACTGTGAAATCACCATTTGGGCCTGAATAACACCATGACAGTGACATCAATCATGAGAAGGGGTCCCAAAAACCCCATGTTGAAAATTTGGTGCCAAATTCCCAAAAATGACTGTTTTACGAGCGTGCATTGCGCAGTTCCTACGCAGGCTCGTAAGTTCACGAATTTCAATATTTTCACTCCAGATTTTCAACATTGCCATTTTACCACACCTTCTTATGAGCAGTACAGCTGTCATTTTTCACATCTCACCCAAAATGTGTTTCCACCCATGTAGCGCACAATGGCGCAGTCGGTGTGCGAAATCAATGTACGGGACAAATTAAGAAAATCACAGTGACACTGTTCATGAGCAGATGTCTTAAAATGGCTATGTTGAAATTTGGTGAAAAAAGTCCAAAATGACTGTTTTACGAGCGCTGCATTGCGCAGTTCCCACGCACGCCTCAGAAGGTTTGAATTTTCAATATTTTCACCCAGATTTTCAACATTGCCATTTTACCACACCTTCTTATGAGTAGTACAGCTGCCATTTTCACATCTCACCCAAAGCGTGTTTCCGCCCATATGGCGCACAATGGCGCGGTCGGTGTCTTGAAATCAATCTCTGGGATAAATTAAGAAAATCACAGTGACACTGTTCATGAGCAAAGGTCTTAAATGGCTATGTTGAAAATTTGGTGAAAAAATTCCAAAATGACTGTTTTATCGTAGCGTGCGCTGTACAGTTCCTATGTATGCTCGTAAGTTTGCAGATTTAATATTTTCATCCAGATTTTCAACATGTCCATTTTATTAAACTTCCTTATGAACAGTACAGCTGCAATTTTTCATATGTCGCCCAAAATGTGTTTCGCGATATGTAGCACAATGGTGCTGTTGTGTGTGCGAAAGCAATGTTTAGGACAGATTAAGAAAATCACAGTTACACTGTTCATGAGCAGAGGTCTTAAATGGCTATGTTGAAAATTTGCGACAAAAGTCCATAAAATGACTGTGTTACGAGTGAGCATTGCGCAGTTTCCACGCACCCTCGTTAGTTCATGAATTTGTAATATTTTCAGTCCAGATTTTCACCAGTGACATTTTTCCACGCTTCCTTATGAACAGTACAGCTGCCATTTTTCACAACATGGCTGAAGTGTGTTTTCACACTTTCAGTGCAGAGATGCGTGGTCGCTGTGGGAAATCATTGTTCGGCACAGATAAAGAAAATCACAGTGACACTCTTCATGATCGGAGGCACCAAAATGCCTGAGTTGACAATCTGCTGTAAGAAATCCCCAACCTAATTATATTACGGGTGTGCATTGCACCGTTTCTATGTACGCTCATGACTTCACCATTTTTTAAAATATTTTTACTACACATTTGCAACATAGCCATTTTTAACACCTCCCCATGAAAGAGTACAGCTGTCATTTTTTACATCCTGTTCGGAATATTTTTGCACCTGTGGTGCTAAATGCCGTAGTCACTGTGCATAAGCAGCTTTCGGCTAACAAACTGATATTCCCCCTTTTCATGAGGTGGGGTCACAAAACAAGCATGTTAAAAATTTGGAGTGAAAATACCAACGAATGCCTGAGATATTAGGGTTTTCAACTATAACGCCCAACCCTATAGAGAATGACAGGAATCAGGGGTGTGACTTGGGATTCTTGCCTGTGATGCTCATACCATGCCACACCCTGCAGTCAGTGAGAGGCATCGAGGTATGCCTTGGACTCTTGACTCCCAAACTTCACCCCATTCTCTATATCGCACCATCTCACCATATTTCCTAATGAAATGGGGTGCGCATAAGGGCCAAAGACCACAAGGAACACCGTGACCCTTGTCAGTCTCTGCAGGGTGGGGTGTGGTGAAATGGCATGGCCGTTATGCCTGACGACCCAAACGCACACCCCAATGCCTGTCACTCTCTGCAGGGTGGTGGTGGGGTTGGCTTCAGTTCAGTACTTCACTGCCATTCCTATTACGCAGTTCTACCACTGCCAATGCCAGCAAGCAAACATTCGGCATTGACAAATGCTTGTTTAATTATACTATGTTATGCTTGACATTCCTGTGTCCTGTGTCTTTTTGGGGGAGAGTCGGGATTTGACAGTGTTCTGTGGTATTCTGGTTTCACTTGTGGGTCCAGGTTATTACATGCCTTTCACTAGTACTGCAGTTATGTCTGACAGGGCTGATTTGCTTTCCTGTGTTCGCTGCTTACACCTCTAACACTTTGTTTCTGTGGGCGTTTGCACTGCCTCTGTCTGATTGCTATTTTCAGTGCTGTCTTATCTGCTATATTCAGTGCTGTCTTAATCGCAGGCAATGTTTGCCCTGCACTCCTCGGCCTATTCGCCCGTCTTCCTTAGCTTGCTATATTCAGCTGGTTTTGCACCGGGCTATTTCCCTTTGAATATAGCTATGGTTTTGCTCCGGGCAAATTTTGCCCACTGGGCAGTGCTAATTTAACCCCGGGGCAAAGTTTTGAATATCTGGCCCTAAGAGTTCTTTACAAAAGGTTCATGTCTAGGGAGGTTCATCAGAACGTAGTTACAACTTTACTACTCCCAGCAATTGATTATGGAGATATGTTTTATGGTGGGGCTTCCGGGGTATTGTAAAATAAAGTGGACCTACTCTTTCATAGGTTGGCTCGTTTTATATTAGAGGTCCCGTTTAGAACTCACAGGTGTTTTTTATTTAATGAATTACATTGGAATAGACCGCTTGTGAGAAGGACTATACATTTATTGCACTTTATGGTTAAGGTTTGGAACCATATGGTGCCAGATTGTGTTGTAGGACTGTTTAAGCTCTGGGAATTTGGAAGGGACCTAAGGTCGACTCAAGGTGTCCAGTTTTGTATCCCCATTTGTAATTTAAATTTTGGAAGGTCTTCTATTTTATTCAGAGGAATTTCCTTCTGGAATGATTCACCTCAACACTTAACATCTCCAGGGGCCAAAGTTAATGCTTCTAAATAGATTCAATGGTGTACTGCTTGGACAAAGACTGTTTATATTTGCAATCAGTGTAATGTGTTTCAAAGACTAATCTATTGATCACAAATGTTGTTTGATTTGGTGTGTTTCCTCTTTGTTGTTTATTTATTATAAGTTAGTGCGTGTATGTGTTTATGTTACCTAAATGTGGAACTCTGCACTTTATTGAACCTGGAACTTCTTTGAAAATGTGCTTTGCTCAATGGAATGTCTCCAGTATTCTTTGAATAAAAATGATTTACTACTTACTATCTGCCAGTTTCTGGGCTTTTTCATGAGACCGACTAGAATCTTTATCCTCGTTTATCTTTTTCTGGGCAGTTCCCAGATTTTCAAGCTCATATGATTCAGTGGAAACTGATTTTCTGTCAGCTACTGGTTTTTTTTTCAAGAGAGGGGCTGGAATTGTTAGCCTCATTTATCTTTTTCTGTGCAGGTACCAGATTTTCAAGGACAGATGATTCGGTGGGAACTGATTTTTTTGTTAGCTTTTGGGGCTTTGTGCAGCGAGCATCTGCAGTCTTTGTCCTGTTTAACTTTTTCTGGGGAACTCCCAGATTTTTAAACTCAGATTATTTAGTGGGAACCAGCTTCTGGTTCTTTTTCAAGAATGCATCTGGAATCGTCATCCTTTTTCATCTGTTTCTTTGTGGCTATCAGAGTTTCAAGCAGAGATATTTTGGTGGGAACTTATTTTTTTCCCCCTGCAGTGTTGTTATTTGACCAGATTTTCAAGCTCATATGATTCTGTGGAAACTAATTTTCCGTAAACTACTGGGTCTTTTTCAAGAGAATGGCTGGAATTGTTCACCTCATTCATCTTTTTCTATGCAGTTACCAGATTTTCAAGCATAGATAATTCAGTGGGAACTGATTTTCTGTTAACTTTTGGGCTTTTTCTAGAGAAGCAACTGCAATTTTTATCCCTGTTTATCTTTTTCTGGGGAGTTCCCAGATTTTTGAGCACAGATGATTTTGTGGGAACTGATTTTCTGTCAGCTTTTGGTTGTTTTTGAAGAATGCGTGTGGAGTCATCATCCTTTTTCCTCTTTTCTTTGTGGCTACTAGAGGTTCAGGCACAGATGATTTGGTGGGAACTGATTTTCTTTTTTTCCCCTTCAGGTTTGTTATTTGGCCTTCTGTCCACTCCTGGGCAGAGTGCTGCAGGCGGGCCTTGCTAGTGAGTGTCTGTTTCTGAGGTATTTTCAAGGGAGTGGCAGGAATCTTTATCCTTGTTCATCTTTTTCTTGGTAGTTACCATACTCTTATGCACAGAGGATTTGGCGGGAACTGATTTTCTGTCCGCCTCTCGGTTTATTTCATGAGTGAGGCTGCAATCTTTATCCTTGTTTATGTTTTTCTCAGCAGCTACCAGATTTTCAGACACAGATAATTTAGTGAGAACTGATTTTCTTTTCATCCTATCGCAGATGTGTTATTTGTTCTTTTGTCCATTCCTGAGCAAAGTGCCCCAGGTGGGCCTAGTCAGTGATCTGTTAGTTTCTGGGGCTTTTTCAAGAGAGCGGCTGGAATCTTTATCCTTGTTTATCTTTTTCTGGGCAGCGACCAGCTTTTCAGGCACATGACGACTCACTGAGAACTAATTTCTCTCGGCTTTAGGGCATTTTTAAGAGTCCAGCTGGAATCTTTATCCTTGTTTATAATGTTCTGGGCAGTTCCCAGATTGTCAAGAACCGATGATCTGTGAGAACTGATTTTCTGTGAGCCTTTGTGGCTTTTTGAAGCGAGCAGCTGGAATCTTTATTCATGTTCATCTTTTTCTGCGCAGTTACTGTACCAGATCTTCAGTCACAAATAATTTGCTGCAAACTTATTTTCTGACACTTTTTCAAAAGAGTGGCTTGAATCTTTATCCTTGTTTATCTTCTTCTGAGTAGTCACTGTACCATCAGGCACATATTATTTGGTCAGAACTGATTTTCTGTCAGCTTCTGGGTTTTTGTCAAGAGGGAGTTTGGAATCTTTGTCCTCGTTTATCGTTTTCTGGGCAGCTACCACATTTTTAAGCACTGATGATTCAGTGGGAACTAATTTTCTTTTCGTTCCCTGCAGGTGTGTTATTCGTTCTTGTGTCCACTCCTTGGCAGAGAGCTCCCGGTGGGTCTTGCCTGTGATCTGTCAGTTTCTCGGGCATTTTTAAGAGACCAGCTGGAATCTTTATCCTTGTCTATTGTTTTCTGAGCAGTTCCCAGATTTTCAAGAACAGATGATTTGTGGGAACTGATTTTCTGTGAGCCTCTGGGGCTTTTTGAAGAGAGCTGCTGGAATCTTTATTCTCGTTCATCTTTTTCTGTGCAGTTACATTTTCAGTCACAAATAATTTGCTGCAAACTGATTTTCTGTTAGCTTTTGAGGGGTTTTCAAGAGAGTGTCTACAATCTTTTTCCTCGTTTATCTTTTTCTGGGGTGTTCCAAGATTTTCAATTACATATAATGTAGTGGGAACTGATTTTCTATCAGCTTCTGGAACTTTTAAAAGAATGCATGTGGAATCTTCATCCTTTTTCATCTCTTTCTTTGTGGCTACCAGATTTTCAGGCACAGATGATTTGGTGGGAACTGGGTTTTCTTTTTTTACCCTGCAGGCTTGTTATTTGACCTTCTGTCCACTCCTGGGCAGAGCACTGCAGGTGGGCCTCACTAGTAACTGTCAGTTTCTGAGGTCTTTCCAAGAGAGTGGCTGGAATTGTTGTCCTTGTTTGTCTTCTTCTGAGTAGTCACTGTACCATCAGGCACATATGAGTTGGTGAGAACTGATTTTCTGTCAGCTTCTGGGTTTTTTGTCAAGAGAGAGTTTGGAATATGTGTCCTCGTTTATCGTTTTCTCGGCAGCTACCAGATTTTCAGGCACTGATGATTCAGTGGGAACTCATTTTCTTTTCGTTCCCTGCAGGCGTGTTATTCATTCTTCTGTCCACTCCTTGGCAGAGTGCTCCAGGTGGGTCTTTCAAGAGACCAGCTGGAATCTTTATTCTTGTTTATCTTTTTCTGGGCAGTTTCCAGATTTTCAAGCAGATATGATTCAGTGGCAACCGATTTTCCATCTGCCTCTGTGGGTGTTTCAAAACAAGCTGGAATCTTTATCCTCGTTTACCTTTTTCTGGTCAATTTCCAGATTTTCAAGCAGATATGACTCAGTGGCAACCGATTTTCTATGAGCTTCTGGGGGTGTTTCAAAACAGGGTGGAATCTTTACCCTTGTTTATCTTGTTCTGGGTGGCTCCCAGATTTTCGAGCAGTGATCATTTGGTGGGAACTGATTTTCTGTCTGCTTCTGGAGCTTTTTCAGACTAGTGACTGGAAGCATTACTATTGTTAATCTTTTTCTGGAAGGCTTACAGTTTTCAGGCACATATGATTTGGTGGGAACTGATTTTCTTTTCGTGTCAGGATTTTTCAAGAGTGCGGCTGGAGTCTATCCTTGTTTATCTTTTTCTTTGCTGCTACCAGATTTTGCGGAGACAGATGATTACGTGTGAGCCAATTTCTGTCAGCTTCTTGTTTTTTTTCAAGAGATCGGCTTAAATCTTTATCCTTGTTTATCTTTTTTTGGGTGGTACCCGACTATCAGGCACATATGATTTGGGGAACTGATTTTCCTTTAGGATCTGGGGCATTTTTATGAGAGTTGCTGGAATCTTTATCCTTGTCATCTTTTTCTTTACTGCTTTCAGATTCTCAAGCACAGATGATTTAGTGAGAAATGATTTTCTGTTAGCTTTGGGGGCTTTTCAAGAGAGTGGCTTTAATCTTTATCCATGTCCAGCTTTTTCTTTATGGCTATCTTATATTCAAGCACAGATGGTTCAGTGGGAACTGATTTTCTGTTCGCTTCTGTGGCTTTTTTCAAGAGAGCGGCTGGAATCTTTTTGCTTGTTTATCATTTTTTGGGAAACTACCAGGTTTTCAAGCAGGGATGTTTCTGTAGAACTGATTTTCTTTTCATCCCTCACAGGTGTGTTACCTGTGCTTCTGTCCACTTCTGGGTCGAGTACACCAGGTTGGCCTATCCAGTGATCTGCCTGTTTCTGGGCTTTTTCATGAGACCAACTAGAATCTTTATCCTCGTTTATCTTTTTCTGGGCAGTTCCCAGATTTTCAAGCTCATATGATTCAGTGGAAACTGATTTTCTGTCAGCTACTTGGTCTTTTTCAAGAGAGCGGCTGGAATTTTTAGCCTCATATATCTTTTTCTGTGTAGTTACCAGATTTTCAAGGATAAATAATTCGGTGGGAATTGATTTTCTGTTAGCTTTTGTTGATTTTTCTAGAGAGCGGCTACAATCTTTATCCCTGTTTATCTTTTTCTGGTGAGTTCCCAGATTTTTAAGCTCAGATGATTTAGTGAGAACTGTTTTTTCTATCAGCTTCTGGTTGTTTTTCAGGAATGCATGTGGAATCTTCATCCTTTTTCACCTTTTTTTTTTGTGGCAACCAGAGGTTCAGTTAGAGATGATTTGGTGTAAACTGAGTTTCTTTTTTACCTTGCAAGCTCGTTATTTGACCATCTGTCCACTCCTGGGCAGAGTACTGCAGGGGGGCCTTACTAGTGACTGTCAGTTTCTGAGGCATTTTCAAGAGAGCGGCTGGAATCTGTATCCTTGTTTATCTTTTTTGGGTGGCTACCAGATGATCAGGCACATATGATTTCATGGGAACTGATTTTCCTTTAAGTCTGGGGCATTTTTATGAGTGTGGCTGGAATGTTTTTCTTTGTCATCTCTTTCTTTACTGCTTTCAGATTCTCAAACACAGAGGATTTGGTGGGGACTGATTTTCTGTCTGCTTCTTGGTTTGTTTCCTGAGTGAGGCTGCAGTCTATATCCTTGTTTATGTTTTTCTCAGCAGCTACCAGATTTTCAGTTGCAATTGATTTAGTAGGAACTGATTTTTATTTTTCATCCTGCCGCAGGTATGTTAATCGTTGTTTTGCCCATTCCTGGGCAGAGTGCCCCAGGTTGGCCTCGTCAATAATCTGTTAGTTTCTTGGGCTTGTTCAAGAGACCAGTGGGAGTCTTTATCCTCCTTTCTGTTTTACTGAGTACTTACCAGATTTTCAAACACAAATGATACAGTAGGAACTGAGTTTCTCTCAGGTTCTGAGGCTTTTTCAAGTCCGCGGCTGGAATCTTTATCCTTGTTTGTCTTTTTCTAGGCAGCTACCAGCTTTTCAGGTGCATGATGACTCACTGAGAACGAATTTCTCTTAGATGTGGGTCATTTTCAAGAGACTAGGTGGAATCTTTATCCTTGTTTATTGTTTTCTGGGCAGTTCCCAGATTTTCAAGAACAGATGTTTTGTGGAAACACATTAATTGTAGGAATAAGGATGCTATGCTGCCGCTTTATATATCTCTGGTCCGACCACATTTGGATTATTGTACCTAGTTCTGGTCTCCAGGTCACAAGGGGGAGATTTGAGCCCTGGAGCAGGTACAGAGAATAGCAACACGTGGTATCCTGGAAGCCTGGGAATTGGATTACCAGTCATGGATAAATACTCTTGGACTGTATTCTGTGGAATTTAGACGTATCAAGGTGATATGTATTTAGTGTGTAGAGCCCTTATGTACACCCAGCTGTGGGAACTCTTGGGACTAAAGTTAAAAGAAAAAAGTGTAGTACAAGATCTCATCCGTTCCGAATTGAAATTGATAGATTCAATACTAGTAAAAGGAAATACTGGTTCAGTATAAGGGCAACAAAAATTTGGAATGGGCTTCCATTAGAAATGGTGACTAGCGGTAGTGTACTCAGCTTCAAGACACAGCTGGATGGTTACTTAACTAAAAATAACATCTTGGGATAATAATTACACATGCGAGCTGTAATGGACCTTGGTCTCTACAGAGCTCTGGAAAACCTTTGTAACTGATTTTCTGTGAGTCTCTGGTGCTTTTTGAAGAGACCAATGGACTGATATGTATTTTTGTATATTTTTTTTTATAGAATCCTAGTATAAAAGTGCAGCACTCTTTGATTCTTTTAATTCCACCTCCTGTAAGGATGAGAAGCTTTTGGAGCTGGTATCTATGAAAATAATTCTGCTTACTTTTAGGTGATTCAATGGCATACTGATAGGTTGTTCAATCGTACATATATGCATTTATAATGATATTTGATACCACACTATGTTTACTACATTTTAGGTTTACGTTTTAGGTATTGATAAAATATTGACATTAAACTTACATTTTAACAGGCTCTATTATATTCTGTAGGAACACGGAGCACTTTATGATTATTATTGTTATTATTACTTACTTTCGTATTTGTTGGTTAAATGTGTAGTGTCCCTTTAAGAGTTATCATTTATAAGGCTTGATGTATAGCTAGAATACACACCCTCCTGATGACGTACTAGGAAGTATGAAACTGGTCAGGGGTTTTGCTGCTTTTGAATGGAGCTGTGTTGTGCTGGTGTTTTTTATTGTTTCACAAATAAATAGCTACTGCTTTATTGTTCTTCGGCTGAGGAGTGCTGTTTTTTATTCTTTTTTGTTGATGCCAACATGTGCACCCTCTAGTTTGTTGAGCTGAACTTTGCGTTTTTTTCCTTTTGAAGAGAGCAGCTGGAATCTTTATTCTCGTTAATCTTTTTCTGGTCAGTTATCAGATTTTCAATCACAAATAATTCGCTGCAAAATGATTTTCTGTTATCTTTTGGGGCTTTTTCAAGAGAGTGTCTGCAATCTTTATCCTCGTTTATCTTTTTCTTGGGAGTTCTAAGATTTTCAATTACATACGAAGAAGCCAGCAGAAGAAGGCCACTGATCTGTCAAGTCTGCTCGTATTGCAGGGTCCTCAGCTTGAGGTAATGTTCCATCCTCCCTACCCATGATCCTTACCTTCCCTCTGTGCCTATCCCAGCCTCTCTTAAAGCTGCCTACTGTCTTCAATGAGATGACCTCTTCTGGAAGTGCATTCCAAGTGTCCACCACCCTCTCTGTGAAGAAGTGCCTCCTGACCTCCCTCCAAAACCTCCCACCTTCCAGCTTAAGACTGTGCCCCCTCATGAGATGGTTGCCACTCAGTTTAAAGAGATTCTCCTTATTAACCTTATTTGTCCCTTTCAAGTTCCTGAAGGTCCCAGTCATGTCCTCTCTCTCTCTCTCTCCTGCCTTCCAGGCAGTACATGTTCAGTGCCTCCAACCTGTCCTCATATGCCTTACCCTGCTGAATGGCTATCATTTTTGTAGCCCTCCTCTGGACCTTCTCCAGCAGGTTAATGTTCTTTTTGAGGTGTGGGCACCAGTACTGAACTTCATACTCTAGATGCGACCTTACCAGTGACCTGTACAAGGGCAGTATAACCACCTCTCTCCTACTACTGATCCCTCTTAGATATGTATCCCAGCATCTTGTTTGCCTTTGCTGCTGCTTTCTTGCACTGCGTGGAGTGCTTCACGTCACTAGTGATCATCACTGCCAGGTCCTACTGCTGCAGATACTCAGACTCCACCTAGGTAATTCTCTGTCCTGGGATTCTTGGCTCCAACATGCATAACTGTACATTTCTTGTCATTAAAGTCAAGCTACCAGATCCTGGACTACCTCCCCAGCTTTTCCAGATCTTCCTGTAGGTCCTGTATCCCTTCAGCTGTGTCCACTCTCCCACAGAGGCTGTGTCATCTGCAAATAGGCACATTTTGCCTTTAATGTCATCCTTAATGTCATTGATGAAGACATTGAACAACACCAGCCCCAGCATGGAACCCTGTGGGACCGCACTGGTTACCTCTCTGGTGCCAGATAACTGTCCCCCCCACCAGCACCCTCTGGGTTCTGTTCCTTAGCCAGTTTTCCATCCATCTGGTGATCCTTTCCCCAACTCCAAGAGCCATCGACTTCCTGATCAACCTTTTGTAGAGCACAGAGTCTAAGGCTTTACTGAAATCTAGATAGAGAATGTCTACCGTTTGGCCCCTGTCTACTGGCTTTGTGACACAGTCAAAGAAGTCAAGCAGATTTGTCTGAGACGATCTCTCCCTCATGATGCCATGCTGCCTCTCATCCTGGAGACCATGCTCCTGTAGGTATTCCAGCAACCTTTCCTTTAGTATGGTCTCCATGAGCTTGTCAACAATGTTGGTCAGACTGACTGGCCTGTAATTCCCTGGATCATCCTTGGGACTGCTTGTGTGAAGGAGCACTACATGTGCTGTTCTCCAGTCCTGCGGTACCATGTCTGACTCTAGTGAACTATTAAATAGATCTGCCAGTGGCCCTGCCAGCTCCTCGGCCTGTTTTTTTAGTACCCTTGGATGTACTGTGTTTGGGCCTGGTGATTTGTCCTCGTTCAGTACCAACAGACTCTCCCTCACTCTTTCATTCTCTATCACTACATCTTTGTTCCCCAACCCCCATGTCCTATTTTTCCTTTTGAAGGCACTGATCCTTCTTTCTCCCTGGTGAAGACAGAACAGAAGTATTTATTTAGTATCTCTGCTTCTAGGGACATGGATATGTTGTTCATCCACACTGTCTGGCAGGTTCCTTGCCACTTTAAATCTTGCCGGAAGGTCTTCAAGCTGGCTGCTTCCACCCACCTGGGTGGTGAAACTCTCAGCTCCACCCTATGACGCTAGATCTTCCTTACCACTTGGAAGCACAGGTTCTGTCCTTAACGCTCTGCGTGATAGACTGGATCCTAATTCTTCGGTTCCCTGAAACTCATTTTAAAATTTTCAAGACTTCGGTCATCTTTCTCCCTCGCGGCTACGATGGACAAATCGACTCCCAGATTTTGGTGATGCCCTTGTGGACAGAAGATGTCCAGGATGGACCAGCACTCCACGTGGTTCACTGCCTCGGCCAGAACACGACCCGCAGGCCAGCGGAGGCCTCGCCGTTTTCGCCAACTTTCTGGAGGACCAAGGCTGCCCGGTTACAGCTTGGGAGCTCGAGAAGCGCCACCCCGCTTAAGTCGAGGGAGGCCCACTGGGCAGTTATCGTGGCGGCTGGCTCGGCTGAGCAACTCGAGAAGATGATCACATTCGAGGAGGAGGTGGCCAAGGCCACATCATCCTCCTCCTCAGTCGCGGCATTTATCCCGCTCTCTCTGGGTACCTTGTATTCAGCTTCATTCAAGGAGCTTTGCCAATCCCTTTCCACGAAAGGAGAGGGGCCATCGGGACATTCCTCTTGGTCCAAAAAGAAGGACTGTAAGGGTTTAAAGTCCCATTGTCGGTGTTCGTGGGAGCGGGAGAGGTCTCCTTCCCTGGACAGCCGACTGTCAACTTCGGTCAAGGTTGCGGCTAAGGCCACTGACTTCACGGCGTCCCCGTCAGGCCAGCCGGCCGAGACTCCCGACGACACGGTCGAGGATTTTCTCGACCGCTGGATGGGCTGTCGACTGGTGAGGCTAACAATCCTTCTTCACCGTTCCCCCGTGGAGACCGGAGGATCTGCCTGCCCGTGCAGCAGTCCCGAATAAGGCTTTGGAGCCGAGTGAAGAGCGGTTGTCCCCCGCCCCTTCCCAGACTCGTCCTCGGAAACACCGAGGATCTTGATCTCGGTCTCGGACTTCGTCTCGGTCCAGGCAATCCCACCGACATCAACAGTCTTGGTCTTGGCACTGAGGTAAGCGGCGCCACTGCTCATCCTCATCTTCCTCCTTGGAAGAGGAGAGACTTCGGCGCAAATTACGTCGACACTATGAGGACCTGATGTGGCAGCAGTTACTTCTGTCTGGGAACAAGTCGACGCCGTCGCCTTCCCCGGCCATCAAGTGGCTGTCACCCGAGCAGTCAAAACAACCCTTCGCTGTAGTCGAGGTGCCCAAGCTTGTACCGGTTGTTCGGCCAAAACCAGCTGCCCCACTGATTGTGGTGGAACCTCCTCCTCCTCCACAACCAAAATCGGGGGCGCCGACCAAGGACTCTCATTCGGGTCAAGGCCTGCCCCACAAGTTGTCGGTCACCCTCACTCCCGACCATCCTCGGCAGGTGGAGGGTGGCTCAGGCCCCAGGCAGCTCTTCATGGACTCCTCCTAGTCCGACGATGACTCCTCCCTGTTCTCCAGGCCTGTTGACCTGGAGTCCTCCAGGGGCCAGTCATTGGACAAAAGCCCATCGTCCTTCATAGGTTTGCTTCGGCTCATCTCGGTGTCCACCAGGATGCAGCTCGAGCCTGTATCCAAACGGGCCAAGTATCTCCTCACAGAGATACTGGACTGAGGGGATTCCCCCATGGAGACCTTTCCGGTGGTTGAAGCCATTGTTGGCCCAGCCTTGGAGCTTTGGCAGCAGCCTGCTTCCTGCCCTGCGCCTTTGGCCAGGATGGCCAGGAAGTATGTGGTCCCTACTGGCTCTTTGCCCGGTTGGAACACCTCTGCCGAGGGGTTGGTCACCGACAGCGCTTCCAGCGCTCCGGGAATGCTAGGATGTGGAAAAGCCCTGACAAGGAGTCCAAAAGCAGGGACTACGCAGGGGCAGGTGTGCACGCTACGTCCTCCCTTGGCCTCCGCCAGGCCAGCTTAGCCGTGCTGATGGCACACTTCTCCCACGCCCTCATGGGCTCCCTGGATGAGGTGATCCCTCATCTCCTGGCTGACCTGCAGACCATGGTCCGGCAATTGCAGGACCAGGGTAGGGCAGTGGCTAAGCAGCAGCTCCAAATGGCTCTGGACATAGGAGACTCCTGTGCCAGATCAGTTGCGGCCGCGGTGGCCATGCACTGCAGAGCATGGCTGAGGAAAGCCACCTTCACGGTAGATACCCAGCACAAATTGGTGGATGTCCCTTTCCTGGGGACCGACCTCTTCGGCCCTGGAGTAGAAGGTCACCTCCAGCTGATCGAAAAGTCCAATGCCACTCTGGACTCAGTCACCTCCACCCAGAAGGACAAAGGACGCCGACAGCAGCAGCACAAGTCCTTTCGCCCTTCTGCGCCTGCGGTGCATCTGGCCCAACAGCACCAGGGCCAGCATGCTCATGCTTGGCATCCCAAACCCGTGGCTTCCTCCAATAGGAAGCAGGGAGGTAAAGGCCCAGGAGGTCCCTCCTCCAAGCCTGCCCAGTGACGGGTTGAGGGGTGCCGCCCCCAGCCTCGTCACTCCCCCCTGGGTTCCCCCCGTGGGGGGATGGCTCTGCCACTTCCTTTCCGCCTGGTCCGCTATCACCATGAACCACTGGGTGTTGGAGATGTAGGAAAGGGCCTGCCTCTGGAGTTCAAGCAGGCCTCACCATTCCGAGCCATTGCCGCTCGGGGGGCCACGGGGTCCGCAGCCTCTCTATCAGCCTGCTGAGCCGATATTGCCCTGCTTCTCGAAAAAGAGGTGATCAGAAAGGTGGCGTAGCCTCCTCCAGACCTGCGGTGTGTGTCCAGGTACTTCCTGGCCCAAAACAGACGGGGGGGGCTGGCGCCCCATTCTCGACCTGCATGACCTGAACAGGTTCCTAAGGTCTCAGACCTTCAGGACGGTCACTCTGGCTCAGATTATCCCATCCTTGGAATGAGACATGTGGTTATTTTCCCTGGACCTTCAGGACGTGTTCTTTCATGTCCCAATCCGTCCGTCCCACCAGAGATTCCTCCACTTCAGAGTGAAGGGATCCCTTTACGAGTTCCGGGCCATGCCTTTCGGCCTTTCCCTGGCCCCTGCGGTCTTCACCAAATGCATGGCAGTGGTGACAGCATTCCTGCGGCGCTGAAGAGTCCAGGTGTACCCCTACCTGGATGACTGGCTGATTGCAGCCCCCTCCAGAGCAGAGGTGGAGCGGTCCAGAGATCTGGCCCTCCAGGTTTGCTCTCAGGTTGGCCTCCTCATCAACGAGGTCAAGTTGGAACTCGTGCCAGAGCAGGTGATACAATTCATTGGGGCAGAGCTCAATTCTCTATGAGCCAGAGCACGGCTCCCGGCGGACATGGACAAGCTACTTTCTTCCTTTGCCCAATCATTTCAGGTTGGGCAATCGCGCCCTGCCCGAGACTTCCTGTGCCTCCTGGGCCTTATGGCGGCCTGCACCAGCGTGGTCCGTTGGGCACTCTGGTACATGCGTCCCCTTGAAAGGGGACTGGCCAGCCAATGGTCACAGCACTTCGAGCCGCTGGATCCGCTAGTGACAGTGACCCAGGGGATGTGGAATGCTCTCCAGTGGTGGACCATTCCAGCACATCTGCAGGAGGGCATCCCATTTTTCCGCCCCGAACCGATAGTCTCTCTATCAACCGATGCCTCTCTGATGGGTTGGGGTGCCCATCTGGGGGAGTACAGAGCGCACGGCCTCTGGTCCCCTCTGGAGTCCCGATGCCATATCAACCTGCTGGAGCTCTGAGTGGTCTGTCTAGTCCTCACCGCCTTCGCTCCATTTCTACGGGGTCAAGTGGTTCAGGTCCAGACAATACCACACCCATGTGCTACCTAAACCGCCAGGGCAAGACATGCTCTATGCCCCTGTGCAGGGAAGCTGTCCGCATTTGGTCACTCGTGCACAGCCTGGAGGTGGATCTCCTCACCATTCATGTGGCAGGAGCCTCCAAAACCCTGGCCGATGCCCTAAGCTGGATAGAGGCTGCGTCTCACGAGTGGTCTCTCCTGCCAGAGGTAGTACAAGATCTCTTCTCCCACTAGGGCACGCCTCAGGTGGATCTGTTTGCCTCCAGGAAGAATGCGAAGCTGAGACTGTTTCATGCCTGCTCCCCTTCAGCAGGGCTCGCTGCAGGGGGATGCCTTCTCGAGGCCATGGACCCCGGGCCTCTTATACGCCTTTCCCCCATTTCCCTTGATCCACAAGGTGCTTCTCAAGGCGAGGAGGGAAAAGGCGCAGGTGATTCTGGTAGCCCCAGACTGGTCCTGCCAGTTCTAGTATCCAGATCTCTCAGTCTCAGCTCCAGGCTCCTGAGGTAGCTTCCAGCCCACTCGGACCTGATCTCAGTCGATCAGGGGAAGGTATTCCATCCGGACCTTCAATACCTGCACCTGATGGCCTGTTTCCTGAGCGGCTAGAGTTCCAGGCCTTGGGTCTTTCCGATGAGGTCCTCAATGTCGTTGAGGTGTCCCGTAAGGAGTCGACCAGAAAATGCTACACCTTCAAATGGAAGAGATTCTCCATTTGGTGTCAGGGCAAGGGCCTGGACCCTTCCTCCTGTTCCTTGGCAAGCATTCTGGACTACCTGTGGTCCCTTTCTCAGCTAGGGCTTAGGTCGACAACCCTTAAGGTGCACCTGGCAGCCATCTCTGCTTACCAGGCACGGGCTGGGAAGCAGTTGGTGGCGCAGGAGAAGGTGGTCGGGCACTTTTTCAAAGGCCTTGATCACATATCCCCTCCGGTGTGAGAACCTCTACCTCCATGGGATCTACTGCTGCTATTGGCTAAGCTCATGGGCAAGCCATTCGAACCGATGAACAGGTGTGACATCTCTCACCTGTTGTGGAAGACCACCTTCTTGGTGGCTATCACGTCAGCCAGAAGGATGGGAGAGCTCCAGGTGCTTTCCATCGAGTCTCCTTATCTGGTCTTCCACAGGGACAAGGTTGTCCTGCGTCCCCACCCGAAATTCCTTCCAAAGGTGGTGTCGGAGTTTCACCTTAACCAGGTGTTGATTCTGCCGGTGTTCTACACCAATCACACCTCGGAGGCGGATATAGGCTCCATACTCTGGACCCTAGAAGAGCGCTCGCTTATTACAAGGAGCGGACGGCTGAAGTTCGGGGAGAAGTTCGTCAGCTGTTTGTCACCTACGCTGAAGCCGCACCTGGCAGACCTGCAGCCAAGCTTACGATAGGCAGGTGGGTCACCTCCTGCATAGATCTCTGCTATAGGTTAGCGGGCATGGAGCCTCCCAGAGGGATAAGAGCTCGTTCTACCCACCATACTGCTGCATCGGTGGCTGCTTCCAGGGACGTCTCTATCCAGGAAATCTGCAGGGCTGCTACCTGGAAGTCAGCACACACCTTCATCACCCACTACCACATTGACCTTGAGTCACGCCGGGATGCTGGTTTTGGGGCCTCGATTCTCCAGTCTTTATTTCCCAAGTAGGGGTGTGCGTCTTGCCTCCCTCCTCCCGGAGAACTGCTAGGAGTCTGCCAGAAATTGTGGATGAACAACATATCCATGTCCCTAGAAATACAGGTTACTCTCCTGTAACAGTAGTTCTAGGAATGGTATATGTTGTTCATCCACATGACCCACCCGACCTCCCCGGCTTCGACGCACAACCTGGGTTCCAGCAGATTAGATCTGGCATCATGGGGCGGAGCCGACAATTTTACCACCCAGGTGGGTGGGAGGAGCCAGCTTGAAGACCTTCCGGCAAGATTTAAAGCGGCAAGGAACCTGCCAGACAGTGTGGATGAACAACATATACCATTCCTAGAACCCCTGTTACAGGTGAGTAACCTGTATTTTACCTCCATTATCCTCCACCCACTCCAGCCTTTCTTAAGCCTAACAATCCCTTCTTCCTTGTCCCATTTCTCACTTATATATTGAAGGAAAGTCATCTCACCCTTCCTAAATCCTTCAGCTATCTGCAGCTCCTTCTGTGCCTTTGCTTGCCAGACTTCCTTACTTGCCCCACTAGCCAACCTTTGGTAATTTTCCCTATCCACCTCTCTCTTGGACTTCCAACTCCACTTCCACCTCCGGATCGGACGGAATTAAGATTTAAGAGAAATGAAATGATATCAGAATGATCTTAAGCCAAGTAAAACATCAGTAAAGAGTATGTAAGGCACGACAAAAATCCTAATATATAAGTTACATAAAAAGAAAGTAAGACAACATCATAAAGAATTCATATAGTAAATTAAAAAGGTCATCTTTAATTTAAACGTGCAGTAACAAACTTGATGTTTTTTGCATTTTAAATTTAGTAAAATAACACCTTACTTTATGAAAACTGATTCATTAAATGAAGATGAGGAAATATAACTACAGAGAGAAGCTAACAAAGCAGGTATGCTGCCGGCTAGTAATTGTAACATAGTTTGATGAACTACTCCAGGTCTAGTAACAAAGGAAATATAATAAAACAATAATGATAACTGTTAATAGAAATGTGTTTGTATAATGGAAAGCAATGGGTTTGCAGGCCGTACTGTATTACACAGGCACGAATATGTGAAGGAATTCATCCAACCCCTTTGAATATTCTGCCCCATAGGTTCTTCTTCAATAGGTTGGTTACATCAACCACAGAACAGAAACTAAATTACGTATTCAAAACACAATTCATGTGCTATATGTGCACAGCTGAACTTTGCTAGAGCATATGGTAGAATGTTATAGTGTATGGTAGAATGTTTTTATGGATAGAAATCCATAACTAGAATGGAATTATAATGTATGGTAGAACGCTGTTAACCTTAGGAAATCATCATTTCCTAAGGTTGTTAACCTGTCGATGTGACGTAGCAATGTTGTTAACCTATTGATGCTACGTCACATCGATAAGTTAACGACAGCGATCAGTCTGCACATGTGTGTGCCTTCCTTTACACAGGGAACCAACGGATGAACCCAGCGGTTAGGGAAGGACTGAACGGCCGCGGCAGTGACTATTTTTCAAAAAGTAAGCAGCCGTTTTACTTTTTATGTGGGACCATACACTATAAAAAATAATGTATGGTCCCTCTATCGGCAACTGTCACTGTTAATCATCCTCGGTGTTGTTATGACGTAAACCTCTCGAGCTTCGCTCTTGAGGTTTACACGGTCGGCCTGGCAACCTCTTGACAGTTAACAGACTGGTTACCGATAGAGGACCATACATTATCCTCTGTGTTATGCTGCAGTATCTATGTCATCACAGCTGTTATGCTGTACTAGCTATGTCACTACTGCAGCATAACAACTTGGAATGCTGCCACATAGCTGTTTCCTCAAACCAGTTATGCTGGAAGTTGTGTTTTTTTTTAAAACTTGAACTTGTAGAAACATCTGCAGCACACTGTGTCAGTTAAAAAAAAGAAAATGTTAAAATTTATATTCTTTGTTGTCTTCTCCAGGCTGGTTTTGTGTGATTTTCTATGCTGTGACTGCCCATACACTATAAAAGATTGTGTATGAGCAGACATACACAAACAAGGAAGTTCTTGTATCTTAAGGTTCCCTTGGTAACAGAGTACCTCTCGAGCTCTGAGAGAGGAGGTTGCCCACCTCCAGGCTGAACTATCAAGGACTAAGGAGGCCTCCCCCCTCCCAAAGAGCACCACTGCCACAGCCACTGAGTCAGAGGTTTCGGAGTATGAAGAGCAGTTGGTCCACAGTGGGTTCTGGGAGGGTGCTGGTGGTGGACCTGAGGCAAAGCTCCCCAGTTGTACCTCTACACAAATCATGTGCCATTCTGGCAGAGCAAGGTTCCTCTATGATGGCACCCTCAGTGGAGACCCAGAAGAATGCTGAGGACATCCACAAGGGAGACCCACAAAAGGGTGGCAAGGGACACCACGGGGAAGAAAACAGCTACTGATAGGGGACTCAATTGTTAGGGGGGTAGAACTGGGGAAGGGAGAGAAGGAAGTAAGCCGCCTGCCTGGTGCCATGGCTTGGAGGGACAAGAAGCGAATCCTCACAATTGCAGAAGCAGCATCACAGGAGAGAAAACTAGATATCATTGTCCACCTTGGAACAAATGACCTAGCTTGGCATGGGATCAGTGCAGTGCAGAATTAATTTGTGGAGTTGGGGAAGGGCCTCAGATGGCTAGCAAGCACAGTAACCTTCTCAGAGGTGCTACCAGTCCATGGCCGGAGTGAGGCTAGGGTACTGCACACCATGCAGTTTAATGAATGGTTGCAAAACTGGTGCAGAGCACAGGGCTTTGGCTTCATTGGGGACTGGGGGTCCACCTGGAGAGATAAAGGTCTATACTGGTATGACGGTCTGCATTTGCCCACAAAGGGGACCAAGCTCCTAGGTGACAGGTTTAAATGCTTCCTTGGCAAGCTTTTAAACTAGATAAGGGGGGAGGTACTGATAAAAGGCAGGAAAAGTCAAGCCTCCCCAAAAAAACATGGCAGGTAGTAGGGTAAACACTGAGGTACAGAGCTCAACACAGGGCAGGACGGGGGTAAATGGTAAAGTGGATAACAGCAATAAGAACAGGGATGGGGGAAAAAGGATAAAGCCAACATTAAATGGATGGCAATGACTATCAATACCCGTAGTCTGGGAAACACGCTTTCTGAGCTAGTAGCTTTGATGGAAGATGAACAATTGGATATTGTGGCAGTCACAGAAACATGGTACACCGAGAACCATGACTGGGATGTCAACATACCAGGGTACACAATCTACAGAAGGGACAGGGAAGGTAAAAGAGGAGGTGGAGTAGCTCTGTACATAAGGGAAGGGATCAAAGCTACAGAACTAAAAAGTAAAGGGGGAGGACAAGAGGCACTCTGGGTCTCCTTGGAGATGGGGAATGGCATCGTAGTCTGCACAGGGGTTGTATACAGACCCCCGTCTCAAGGAGAGGAAATGAACAAAAATATGATAGAGGACATTCTCAAAATGGCTGAAAAAGGGGAGATACTGTTGATGGGGGACCTGAATATGCCAGATGTTAACTGGAGGACATGTACTGCAGCCACATCCAAGAGCAGGGTCATTCTCGATGCCCTGCAGGGGGCAGACCTTAGACAGCTATTGCTGGAACCCACTCGGGAGGGAGCAATACTAGACCTGGTACTCTTAAATGGAGAAAGGATCACAAATTTACAAGTCAGTAGACATCTTGGAACAATCAACCACTGTACAGTGTGCTTCACAATGAGCACAATCTTGGAGATAAGCCATACAAAAACAAGGATACTGGACTTTAGAAGGGCTGACTTTGGCAAAATGGGTGAACACCTGAAGAATGCACTAGCAAATGGCCAAATAGGAGGGGTGGAAGAACAATGGAGAAAAATCAAAACTGCCATCATAGAGGCAACAAGTCTTTGTGTAAAACAAATAAAGAAAACAAAGTGGAGTAAAAATCACTTTGGTTCTCAAAAGAGGTGGCAGGGAGGGTTAAGGAGAAAAGGCTACATTTAAAAAGTATAAGGAATCACAGAAGGGGCACGACAGGGAACTGTATCAATTAAAGCAGAAAGAAGTAGGAAAGGCAGTCATAATAGCAAAGGCACAAACCGAGGAAAAAATAGCCAACTCGGATAAAAAGGGGGATAAAACCTTTTATAGGTATATTAGGGAGCATAGAATGGTTAAGGGAGGGATAGTGAAGATTAATAAAGGAGAGGGGAGATGGGCAGAAGGAGACAGTGAAAAGGCAGAGGTACTGAATGAATACTTTTGCTCAGTATTCACAAAAGAAGATGAGCAGTTACCTAAACCAGACAGTAGAAGCACTCTGGGTAGGGGGGTTGACACCAGTCCATTCACAGAAGAAATAGTCCTGAAAGAATTCCTAAAACTCAAGGTGGACAAAGCAATGGGGCCTGACGGGATTCATCCCAGAATCCTAAAAGAACTAAGGGGGGACCTAGTGACACCACTGACCACACCTTTTAACAAATCATGGCAGGATGGGGTGGTACCTGAGGACTGGAGGAGGGCAGATGTGATTCCCCTTTACAAAAGTGGTAGCAAGGCAGAAGCAGGAAACTACAGACCTGTAAGTTTGACCTCAGTGGTAGGGAAAATGATGTAATCACTTCTGAAAGAAAGAATTGTTGAGTACCTAGAGGCCAGCGGGGCACAGAACCCAAATCAGCATGGATTTACAGCAGGAAGGTCATGTCAGAATAATCTAACCGATTTCTTTGACAGGGTGACCAAAGTAATAGACCATGGAGGGGCTGTGGATATGGCCTACCTAGACTTTAGCAAGGCATTTGACACAGTCCCACACAAAAGATTAATAATCAAGTTATCCAGCCAGGGAGTGGGTCCCAGGGTGGTAGCCTGGGTAGCGAACTGGCTGCACAACAAGACACAGAAGGTAATAGTGAATGGAACACATTCCGAAGAAAGGGGGGTTACTAGTAGAGTACCTCAGGGCTCAGTACTGAGTCCAGTCCTCTTTAACATCTTTATAAGTGACATTGCAGAGGGTCTGAGGGAAAGGTATGCCTCTTTGCAGATGACACAAGATCTGTAACAGAGTTGATACACAAGAGGGGTAGAAAAGATGAGAAGGACTTGGCAAGGTTGGAGGATTGGTCAGACATATGGCAATGTAGATTCAATGCAAAGAAGTGCAAAGTACTGCACCTGGGAAACAAAAACCCAGGAGAAGAGTACACAATAGCAGGGGAGGTACTAACAACAACAAAAATGGAAAGGGACCTGGGGTAGTCATATCAGATGACCTAAAGGTGGGTAAGCAATGTGAAAAGTCGGTAAGGAGAGCCAGGGGATACTGGGATGCATAGGAAGGGCATCACAAGTAGAAAAAGGGAAGTGGTTATCCCTCTATACAGACAGTTGGTGAGACCCCATCTGGAGTACTGTGTGCAGTTTTGGAGACCTCATCTACGCAAGGACATAGACAGGATGGAAGCAGTCCAGAGGAGGGCAACTAAAATGATGCAGGGTCTACATCAGAAACCATATGAAGAGAGACTGAGAGAGCTTAATATGTATACCCTTGATGAAAGGAGGGACGGGGGACATGATAGAAACTTTCAAGTACCTCAAGGGAATCAACAAAGTCCAGGAGGGCAGTATCTTTCAGAAAAAGAGATGTGTAGGAACAAGGGGGCACAGTTTAAAGATAGGGGGGGGACGGCTCAGGGGTACTGTGAGGAAATTCTTTTTCACGGAGAGAGTGGTGAATACATGGAACAGCCTTCCTGAGGAGGTTGTTGGGTCTAAAACAGTGGGGGAATTCAAACATGCATGGGACAGACACAAAGAAATTATAATAATAATAGTAATAAAATTTATTTAGTTAAGCGCCTTTCAAATATTTCAAGGTGTTATACAAAACATCATAACATCAACACATCAATACATACACTGACAATACAGCCAATAAAATATTTAAAATAAACAAATTACAGTACAACAGGGAATGTCTGATTCCATAAAAATGACTTTAAAGTCTTTTTAAAACTATCCACCGTTGTACTTTCTCGGAGCTGGCGGGGCAGAGAATTCCAGAGGGTGGGAGCCATAAATCCAAAAGCACGGGCTCCAGAGGACTTCAAATTTACCCTCGGTATCTCCAGCAAACCCTCGTCAGCAGAGCGAAGCAGTCTCAGAGGGGTATAAGGCACCAGAAGCTCTTTCAAGTAGTCGGGACCTAACCCATGTTCGGCTTTGTAGGTCAATAGACCCACTTTAAAGGTGATCCGCCACTGTATTGGCAGCCAGTGCAGAGTGCGCAGCACAGGGGTAATGTGAGACCTTCTAGACACCCCAGTCAACAAACGTGCTGCTGCATTCTGCACTAGCTGCAAGCAGCGGATATCAACCCCAGCAAGCCCTAGGTACAGAGAGTTACAATAATCAAGACGAGATGTCACAAAGGCGTGGACCAAAACCGGCCAATCGCCCAGTGGAACCTGGTGCCTAATCCTGGAGATGTTTCTAAGATGAAAAAATGAAGTCTTGACAACTGCAGACACCTGATAATGAAGGGTCAAGCCAGTGTCAAGCTCCACACCCAGGTTACGCACCCGTTCAGAGGTAGAGATCTGGTCTACCCCAAGAACTAATCCAGAGGGGGACCCCGTCCCTAAACCCTGAACCCTGCGACCGGGGTCCACCACCATAATTATAGTGGGGGGGTTGCAGGAAGCAGGCCGTTGGTTTACTAGAATCTGCAGTTTATCCAGTAGGTAGGGAAATGGGCAGACTGGGTGGGCCAAGTGGTCCTCATCTGCCGTCAAAGTCTATGCTTCTATGAGGTCATCTGTTACCAAGGAAACCTCTCGATACAAGAATATTCTTGTTATGTATGACTGCTCATACACAATCCTCTATGTTAAAAACATCTTTACAATTAGTAGGAGGACTACATGGGGAAAAAAAATGAAAAACAATCTTAATATTCTGACCACAGATCCCTGATTTTGATCACTGTGAATGATGAGACAAATGTGATGTGATCCTGCCTTAGTCCTTATTTGCTGTAGCACCTGAATATCTTTCTTTAGCTGTACAACTGTGATGTCCTCCGCCAGGTACACATCAGATATGGAGTGTATTGATCACAAGAACTCTCCTGAAAGAAACATTTAACACAGGCAAATCAAGGTTCAGTTCAGCTTATGGGTACAGCCTCATTCCCCTTCTTCAGCTAATTCACTCCCTTAGCAACTATAAACTCAACAGGCATACTGAATTGCCTTTTTTATTCAAATGTTTCACTGCTTCTCTAATACAGCCATGTGTCACCTGTCATCTTTTGGACTTTCCCTACCTTGCAATTCACCAACAGAAGACACCCTACCTCACTGGAAGGGCAGCAGGGGGGGACCTTATTTCCCACAGATGGAATTGTAGTCAGTTGGTGAACTGGAGAACCCAGATACAGTAAACCCCTTACATCCGATCTGTCTAAAACATGCATATAAGCAGAAAGGAATACTCAATAAGGATCATGTGGCAGTGGTATGCATGGTTTGCCAATTTGTGGCTCGTAGGGCTGGCCCGGTGACGCTGAGGGTTGAGGCGCTGGACGACACACCTTGTGCCATGCCGGCAACCTGTGTTTGGAAATGGACATGGGCCATCAGAGGTTGAATGGGTTGGGGAAGGATTGAGTGTCCAGCAGACTGCCCTTCTCCAGGGAGGGGTGTCCAGCAGATTGTCCTTCCCTGGGGATGGTGGACCCAAAAATAGAAAATAAAAATATCCCACTCCCTCCCCATCCTGTGTCTCCCAATAGTACTATGTTACACTTTTTTCCATGATTGCTTGTGTGCAAATTTGCTTTTCCAACTCCAACAACCTGGAACAAGTATATTTTTTTAATGTTTTCCTCATTTAGAGGGAGATTTTTAATAAAATAGTTCTTCCACCAGCAGTTTAAGACTGCTGGTTCAGAATCAGAATGCATCATTCCAGTCAGTCAGCAGTGTTAGAGGACGGAATGCTGACTCAAAAAAGTATAAATAAAAAAAAGAAATAAACTTACAGTGTGTGTCTGACAAATCAAAGCTATTCACCATTTATGTACTGCTCCAGCTGTTATGATCTGAAATAAAAGTGAGAAACAGTGATTATTTTACAACAAGCAGTGAAAGCTGTCTCTATCTCTTCGGTGGACATTGAAGTGTTAATTTCAAACTGCTGGCCCAGTTGCGCTGAGTGCTGAGGCATCTGCCTTACCGCGTGCCAGTCTGGCAACTCAGGTATGGCAGGGTAGGAGAGGATTGAGCAATCCTCTCCTGGGGGGGGGTCTAGGTCCCGCTACACTAATGGCACCCTGTGGAGACTGGGTGCACTGCAGTTGGGGGACCAGGAAGGGGATGACATCAGGTGGCCATCCTGTGGGCATGTGCAGGAGCACGCATGCCACACACTGGACAGCATTGCACGTCCTGCACCGGGGAGGAACAGAAAAAGTGGAAAAGCACAGCTACCAAACAGACAATGGCAGTCACAGTGACCGAAGTCCACATGCACAGTGCCAGCTCCAACCCCAGCTTGACTCTCCATGGTCACCGCCTGCTCCGCAAGGTGCCAGTGGGAGAGGCGGGATCCAGCACCTGGCTGTTAGGTTGGGGGAGGAGTTTAGGCAGGTGGTGGAGGCAGGAGTCGAGTGGGCTGCCTGAGAGATGCCTCGGGGAGCTAGCGATGGGAGATAAATAGAACTGATTTTAAAAAAAAGTGTTAATTTCAATTGTTTTTGCATTAGATGACCCTCCGGTCTTGGAACCTGTGTTTAGACCACAAGCAAAAGGAAGCGCTATAAATGGTTTTGAGGAGAGACCAGGTGTGAGATATGTAATTTGCGCCTTTTTCTTGATCACTGAAAGGAATAAAATCTTGCAACTGGCCAGACAAAAGAAGGAATTTATGAGGGTAATAAATTGCATCTATATCCAGACTTTTGTATGACTACACAATGACAGAGAAAACGTTTTCTGGCAATTAAAAGTGAATTTAATCAAGCTGGGGTACCTGTGGTTCTGCAAGCTCCCACTAAATTAAAAATAACTTTTCAAGGGAAAGATCAAGTGTTTGGTTAAAAATGTTTTTTTTTTTGTTATATACAATAATATCTTTCTGAATAAAAATAAAGTATAATAAAAAGTATAAAGCTGAGAAAGATTTTGTCTGTAACCCCCCTGCAAATGGGGGTTTCCAAAAGACTTCCAGGAGCTTGCTTGAATGCTCCAAGCCTGAATGGTGTTTGGCATTTAAGCCATTTATCAGTGAGTGTTTTTAGAACCTCTGGTACTGTCTCTTTAAGAGCTGTCTGCTTGCAGACATAATTAGTTTGTATGGGGGACTGTGTGTTTCTTTGATTGAGTACCACTCAAGCTGCTGCCAATTCACCCCATTTTGCAGTCACTAGAGTGCAAAGGAACCTGTCTGAAAGATGTAACTGATTGCCAGAAATCATTTACAGTAATAATAAAATTACAGTTTGTCTAACCTGCTTTCTTTGCAGTCAGAACTGTCTGCCTAGTTCCCCATTCTGGTTTTGAACTGCTGAACTGGACCAATCAGTGTGGGGTAAACTAGCTCTAAAATGATGCCTTGGACGAATCAGAACTTGGGACTCATAATCTGAGCCAGCCACAAGAGGATTGTATGGGCAGTGACTCTGGGAGATGTAGTTTAGACTTGTGCCTTTTGGACCAACAGCAGCAGTCTATTGTGAGTGACAGCCAATCCAGTCAAGAACTGGGAGGAACTCAAAGGATGTGCCGGTTTTTGTCTGTTGGGAGTTTCAGTTTGAGATCTGAAAGTGAAGGGAAAGAAACCCTGTGCTCCTTAGTGCACAGTTTCAGTCAAACGTGTGCAAGGCCCAGAGTTCGGTCTACAACTTGTGTAACTGCTTGTTAGGACTGAACTGCCCTGTGAAAAGAATCAAAGGATCTCTGAAGAGTAGAAACCAGGCTCACCCTGTAGAAGACTGAAGAAATTGTTGAATTACACTCGGTCTGTCAGGAACTGAATCTGCTGTGTGTTCTCCTGGTTATTGTGCAGTAATTGCGATTGGGATACAGATGCAGCCTGCCTGGTATAGTGTCTTTTTTTACCATATAAATGTGTGAGGAGTCTCTTGGAGATCAAAAGTAGCCCTGCTGACATTGAAGGACCATATCTTCTTTGAGGTCGTGAGTACTAATTCGGGTCGCTCCCTGTTGAATTGCCACATTAAATCCAAATGGAATTACTGTACTGCTGACTGTTTAATTTTCCTTTTCTGTGTGAAAGGGCCCCACCAGCTGCCACGGTTTGGACTAGCCACTAGGGCCTGGGTACCCAGGGACAGTAACTGGTAGGGATAGGCCTGTGCACAGAGCCATAGGTAGATAGTAAAGTGATAAGCTAATTAACCTGATTTCCCCCTGTCCTTGTTATATCCCCCTAAATAAATCAGAGCTGTTTGTTTCAACAAAGTTATACTGCCTGAGGTATTTGTCTATGTTAAAGTACTGTACTGTGATTGTTGCACTGTATCTTATTTTACAGGATGTCCCGGTGCCTGAACCAGCCTTGGGGTAAGTGTATACTGTGAAGGTAATTTGCTATATTGTGTGGGGCCACTAGTGGGAAGAAAGGGGGTTGCAGTGTCCCAGAGGGCTGTGACCAAGTAAGTTTAACTATTGCAAACCCTGACCTCTGGGTGGAGGCACCCGCCATTGATCCAGGCCCCTCAACCTGTTAGTGGCAAATCAGGCAGGGGTAGTAGCCCTGGGATAGCGCCATCTAGGGGTTACATTTTGAGGCTCACCGCTGGGATTGTGTGTCCTCTAGTGGCCATATTTACAAACCACTGTTAAGGAAAATAAATAAATAAATAAATAAATGGGTACCCGACAGAAGTGGCTGTGCACCGCTGGTGGAGTGGTGTACTGGGAGGAGATCGACCCCAAAATGCTATGCTTATCCTGGACATCCCCTGGGTATCATACGGACACTGTGCAGGAGTACTTTCCAAGGTGGAAGGTTTACAAAATCCTGTGGTGGTGGGTCGGCATCAATCTGCTCACCCACACTTTCCTGGCCCTAGTAGAGTTTAAGGATCCCATAGATAGCTCCAAAGTACCACAGACCATTACCCCAGAGGGAGCCCTCACTGCTTGGAGAGTGATAACTAAGGACAGTAAAGACCCGGGGGGGAATGAGCCCCCACCACTATCTGAAACTTTTGAGGAGAAATTTGCTAAATGGTTGCTGGGAGAAGGGAAAACTGTGGAGGACTTGAAGAAACTATTCTTGCCACCTGGGGGTGTTCCTCCCCCAACACCCTCTCCTGCTCCAGTACCCGTAATGGTGGCTGAACCAATGCAGACTCCTATTTCTGCACCTGCCATTAGTCACGACTCTTACCGAAGGTTGAGGATCTTCTCTGGCACCCTCCCCACCCCCAAGGGAGGATGACTGGAGACCTGGATAGACTATTTGCCCCCAAGTGCTAGAATGGCAATGCTCAGGAAGCCGAAAAGCGAAAGAGGGTTAGTGAGAGCCTCCGAGGTCCTGCCCTGGCTACCATCCGTGCTAGCAGGCCCAGTAACCCTGAGCGACTGCACAAGCCTATCTTGAGGCCTTGGAGAGAAGTGGGAGCCCAGATTCTGATGAGGACCTATGGTGGAGAGTAAGAAATGCACAACAGTACCAAGGGGAGTTGTTGTCTGTGTATGTCTCTGCTGGAAAAATTGTTGCAAGAATGCCTCAGAAAGGGTAGTTTGCCAGCGATTGAACTGGACCGAACCAGACTGGACAGAATCCTTAAGTCTGCCCCTTCTCAGAACTGCTGTTGCTTCAGTTACGCCTGGCAATCGACTGGAATCCCACCCTCCTATGATGAGTTAATGAGAGAAATTGAGGAGTTGAGAAAGGCGACCTCGGGAGGGACCTGCACCAATAGCTGTGGCTATGACCGAGTGACTGAGGGTGGCCCATCAAGTGAAGTTCAGGGCAGAGGTTGGCAGTCAATGAGTGCTCTGATAAGGAAAAGATATGCCACAATGGGGTGAACTGTTGAGAGATCCGGAATTCAAAACAGTCCTTTATGAAGGCCACGCCTGCAAGTACGGGCCCCGACCTATATCCGACTGCATCTGCTATGGGGGTGGGGATACCCACCCATGTATCTCCTGCTGATAACAGCTCGAACTCGATTCCTTGACCATGGAAGTGGAGAAACTGACGAGATGTCTCAAATGCTTATCACGCCGCAGACAGAGATGGCACCAAGGTTTCCAGTTAGTAATACCCCGCCCTGGCTCCCAGTGTGCACCTCGCCAGCTCAAACTCCAAAAGTATGTTTTGCTATAATTGTGGGAAGGATGGGCACATGAAAAGGGAATGCCAATCCCCAAAAGACACTGACAAAGTTGCATATAGGCTACAAGGAGAGCCTGGAGAACAAATCAGTGGTTAAGAGGTGCCAAATGATCCAGTGAGGGCACCAAAATGCTAATTCACGTCCTTTTGTGGCAAGGTCAGTTGCCCAGGCCCCCCACTACCGCCTCTCCAGACTGGTCCAGAATAGTGGGTCCTCCATGGAGACCACTGTAAAGGTAAATGGAGTGTCTACAAGAGCTGTATTAGACAGTGGCTCCTAAGTGACAATTATGTTTCAAGATTGGTATCAGAAGCATTTGTCAGACGTCCTTACAACCATTAGAAGGACTGCATGTATGGGGGTTAAGTGAGAAGGCCTACCCCTATTCTGGTATATCCGAATTTGGCTGTCTTTCCCCCCTCCGTGGCTGGAGTGGCCGAACAAGTAGAGACCCTAGCCTTAGTGTGTCCCCCACTGGACTGTATGATGGTGTCCTTTGTTGATTGGAACAAATGCTCATATGTTCAGAAGGCTGGCACATTTGTGTTATGAAAACAGGGGTCAAAGACTAGTAGAGCTTTAAGAGTTCAGCCTTAATTAAGAAGGCCTATGAGGCACAGAGAGATGCTGAAAATATAGAACCAGAGGAACCGGTTGGAATTGTATGGAAGAAGGATCCTGAGTCTCTGATCCTGCACCAAATGCCAGTGTACCTTACAGGAGAGGTCCGTATCAGAAAGGATGTTAAGAATAAAATATTAATGTTGGATGCACCAGGTGATGGAAAATTGCCAGAGGGACTGCTGGTCAAGCTTTCAGTATTTTGCCCGCTAGAGCCCATGCTTATGCCAGAAGGGTAACGGTCCAAGTTCATAATGTGTCTGAAAGAGACCTTCGAGTAAATAGAGGTTGCATCCTGGCTAATGTGCATTGTGCAGACACTGCAGTGCTACCCAGCAGCAAGAGTTCAAGGAAGAATGACAGAGTAACGCCTGACTTGTTTGATTTCCGCAACTCCCGCTGCCAGCTAAGAATGGAAAGTGAGGATCAGTGAGAAGCTTGCCCAGAGAGACGGGTGTTTTCTTTAAAGGAATGGGACGTAGGATGCGTGCAAGGAGCTGAGCACAATATCCGGCTGCATGACGAAAGACCATTTCGTGAGAGGTCTCGACGCCTGGCACCTGCTGATATAGATGATGTGAGACGGCATCTGCAAGAGATGTTAGCGGCTGGTGTAATACAAGAATCCAGAAGCCCTTATGCTTCCCCCATTGTGGTAGTGAGGAAAAAGAATGGGACAGTAAGGATGTGCGTGGATTATCGCACCTTAAACCGGCGGACTATCCCTGATCAGTACACAATGCCCCGCATTCAGGATGCTTTGGACTGCCTAAACGGGAGCAAGTGGTTCTCTGTGCTGGATCTCCGCAGTGGGTACTACCAGATCCCGATGGGCCCCAGAGGACCGTGAGAAGACAGCCTTTATTCTGTCCGCTATTTCTATGAATTCATGAGGATGCCTCTGGGATTTCAGGTGCCCCAGCCACTTTTCAACGATTGATGGAGCGTGCAGTGGGGACATGAACTTACTAGAGTGCCTGGTATACCTAGATGATGTTATTGTGTTTGGCAGCTCACTGGAGGAACATGAGAGCAGATTATTTAAGGTATTGGATCGAGCTGGAGGACTTTGGCCTTAAACTGTCCATTGATAAGTGTCAATTCTTTCAAACATCAGTAAAGTATGTGGACACATAGTATCCACCGAGGAATAGAGACCGACCCAAGTAAAGTTGAGGCCTTGACTACACCTGGCCACAGCCCAAAAATCTAAAAGAACTGCAAAGATTCCTGGGATTCTGTGGTTATTATCGGCGCTTCATCAAGGACTATTCAAGAGTGATCGCCCTTTACTTAACCTTACTAAGGGTATCCCCAACCCACAAAAATACCAAAAGTCAGCGTCCCTCAAGACTGAAAGAGTGTATTTTCATCCGAGTGAAGTATTTGGGGCCCGCTGGACTCCTGATTGTGAGACTGTTTTCATGAGATCATATATCAACTTACCCATGCTCCAGTGCTGGCCTATGCCGATCCAAGAAAACCTTCGTCCCTCACGCACTGATGCTAGCTTGCAAGGGTTGGGGGCTGTGTTGTACCAAGAGCACGAGAATGGCCTGAGACCAGTGGCCTTTGCCAGTAGAAGCCTGACCCCATCCGAAAAGAACTATCCTGTACATAGTTAGAGTTCCTAGCTTTGAAGTGGGCTATTGTTGACCAATTCCATGAGTACTTGTATGGGGCTAAAACACTAGTAAAACTGACAACAATCCTTGACCTATGTGCAGACCTCAGCTAAGTTGGATGCCACTGGCCACAGGTGGCTTTCTGCATTATCTACATATGACTATGCTCTGAATACCGAGCAGGTCTGAACCACATAGATGCTGATGCTCTTCCCGGAGGCCTGTTCCCCAGAATGATTGGGTCCGATTGGCAGAACCTGACATTCGGCACTCTGCGAAGTTTGACAGGAGGAACAAATGTCCACGGACGCAGTGGACTGCATGGTGGATTGCTTGGGACCCTCTGAGAATTGCATACCTGCTGCTTATTGCCACTTTTCTGCAATAGACATTGGTGCACTGCCTCAGCTGGACAATGACAGTATTCGGGGGCTCAATCCCAGATCCTATGATCAAATCAGCTTTAGAAGCCCTCTATGCAGGAAAAGATGTGTCCAAATTACGCCCACTGATTTGAGAACTGCACTGTTATACAAAGAAGGTCCTAAGTTGAAACTGATCAATAAACTGTTATATAGAGAAACAGTAGACAGAGGGGGACAAGTAGACAAACAACAACTGGTGCTGCCCACTGCCTTTCGAGACTCAGTATTGAGGTCCTTGCACAACCACATGGGGCACCTTGGTATAGACAGAACACTTGACTTGGTGAGATCCAGATTCTATTGGCCTAAGATGGGGCTGATGTGGGCAACACATACGAACTTGTAGTCGCTGCTTACAGAGGAAAGCTTTTGCCCCAGAGGGCTGCCCCTTGTTAACATAACCACCAGTGCACCCATGGAGCTGGTCTGTATTGATTTTCTGAGTTTGGAGTCAGATCAAAGAAATATCAGTAATGTGCTGGTGGTCACTGACCATTTCACGAGATATGCCCAAGCTTTCCCACCAAAGACCAGAAAGCATCCACTGTAGCCAAAGTACTCGGAGAAAACTTTTTGTTCACTATGGGCTCCAAAAGAATCCATTCTGATCAAGGGAGAGACTTTGAGAGTCGTCTGATCAAAGAGATGCTTTCTCTGTGGGGAGTGAGAAAGTCCAGAACCACTCCTTACCACCCCAGGGGACCCACAGCCTGAACGTTTCAACCGCACTTTGCTAGATATGCTAGGCACCCTGCACCCAAAGGACAAGCCTAGATGGAGCCAACAAATTAGCACCCTGGTACATGCTTATAACTGCACCAAAGTGATGCCACTGGGTTCTCCCCTACCGCCTGATGTTTGGAGAGAAGCTCGACTACCGGTAGATGTGTGTTTTGGGGTCTCTCCTGATGGGGTTCAAGCTGACAACTATTTACAGTATGTGCAAAGTTAAAGGCCCAGCTAACCTATGCGTACCAACTGGCTCAAACCATGGCTGCCAAAAGAAATCTGGCCAACAAAGAAAGGTATGATAAAAAGGTGAAAGCACAGGAACTCCAGGAGGGAGATCGGTATTGCTAAGAAATCTGGGACTGCATGGCAAACACAAGATTGCTGACAGATGGCACCATCTCCTCACATTGTAGTGGGCAAACTAGATGATCTGCCAGTGTACAAAGTAAGGCCTGAGAACAATTCAAAGATGTAAAAACAATGCATAGAAATCATTTACTACCCATTGGACAAATCCTGATTGAGTCTGAGCCCCAGAAGATGCCCCTCTGGACCAGTGACTAGAGCTGCTGCTAAGAAAAGATCAAGGAAGTCTGCACCTACAGAAGCAGAGTTAAAGTGTTCCCTGCACAAGTCCCAGTTGAGCATGACTGTCAGTCCATATCAGAAGAAGTGAGAGTGACTTTGAATACTATCCTTCTTACTGAACTGAGTCAATTGTTTGGGGCAATCCCTAGTCAATACTGGAGACAAAGCTGGGCCTTCTGGACTGTCTATGCCCCTAGACTTCATCCCTGGAGCCAATGCTCCCAGAAGTGAAGTGCAAGCATCAGATCAGATGAAATGGAATCATTGTGCATGGTTGAACTGTTTGAGCTTTCAGGGGAGGAAATGATAGATTGGGGCAGACTGGTGATACACCGAACAAGAAGAGTATTTTGAGTGCCCTGACAGTCCACTGCCAGTGTCTGAAAGCTCTCCATGCGAGCCAAATGTTGTGGACTCAGAAACTGTAACTCCTGGAGCTGAAAGTGCCCCAAGTTCTAGCCTCTCTACCCCATGGAGACTCCCCTGACAAGTGAGAACAATGCTGAAAATGAGGCTCAGAGTGCAGAGACTGTAACAGCTCCCCCTAGAAAGACTGGTCGAGCTGTAAAGCCTGTGGTGCACCTCAGTTATGATTCCCTGGGCCGGCCAGTGGACCTGCCTCTCAATGTTGTCCATAAAGGAGTGTATGTGTCCCCGAGCTCATTGCCCAAACTGAGCGTTAGTGCTAACTCCAAGTTACTTGTGTTGCCCTCTAAGTATGGTGCCCTTGCCCCGTCCAGCCCCAAGGTAACTGATAGGGAAGGGTCCCTCTCTTCAGGTTTCATGTACAAGAGGTATACTTGAGTTATGGTACAATGTGTGTGTTATACTGTGTAAAGAGTGACGTACTGCAATGTTTCAGAAATGGTTCTTGGTAAAATGATGTATTGACTGATGATTACATGTGTGAGCCTAATGCAAATGTATATGGTTGCAGTTGAAACTTATGGATACTTGCTTGACGTGGATCAGCTTTTCCCAGGCCAGGAAGGGTGTAACCCCCTGCAAATGGGGGTTTCAAAGACTTCCAGGAGCTTGCTTGAATGCTCCAAGCCTGAATGGTGTTTGGCATTTAAGCCATTTATCAGTGAGTGTTTTTAGAACCTCTGGTACTGTCTCTTTAAGAGCTGTCTGCTTGCAGACATAATTAGTTGTATGGGGACTGTGTGTTTCTTTGATTGAGTACCACTCAAGCTGCTGCCAATTCACCCCATTTTGCAGTCACTAGGAGTGCAAAGGAACCTGTCTGAAAGATGTAACTGATTGCCAGAAATCATTTACAGTAATAATAAAATTACAGTTTGTCTAACCTGCTTTCTTTGCAGTCAGAACTGTCTGCCTAGTTCCCATTCTGGTTTTGAACTGCTGAACTGGACCAATCAGTGTGGGGTAAACTAGCTCTAAAATGATGCCTTGGACGAATCAGAACTTGGGACTCATAATCTGAGCCAGCCACAAGAGGATTGTATGGGCAGTGACTCTGGGAGATGTAGTTTAGACTTCGGTGCCTTTTTGGACCAACAGCAGCAGTCTATTGTGGTGACAGCCAATCCAGTCAAGAACTGGGAGGAACTCAAAGGATGTGCCCGGTTTTGTCTGTTGGGAGTTTCAGTTTGAGATCTGAAAGTGAAGGGGAAAGAAACCTGTGCTCCTTCAGTGACAGTTTCAGTCAAAAACGGTGCAAGGCCCAGAGTTCCGGTCTACAACTTGTGTAACTGCTTGTTAGGACTGAACTGGCCCTGTGAAAAGAATCAAAGGATCTCTGAAGAGTAGAAACCAGGCTCACCCTGTAGAAGACTGAAGAAATTGTTGAATTACACTCGGTCTGTCAGGAACTGAATCTGCTGTGTGTTCTCCTGGTTATTGTGCAGTAATTGCGATTGGGATACAGATGCAGCCTGCCTGGTATAGCTTTCTTTTTTACCATATAAATGTGTGAGGAGTCTCTTGGAGATCAAAAGTAGCCCTGCTGACATTGAAGGACCATATCTTCTTTGGAGGTCGTGAGTACTCAATTCAGGTCGCTCCTGTTGAATTGCCACATTAAATCCAAATGGAATTACTGTACTGCTGACTGTTTAATTTTCCTTTTCTCTGTGTGAAAGGGCCCTACCAGCTGCCACGGTTTGGACTAGCCACTAGGGCCTGGGTACCCAGGGACAGTAACTGGTAGGATAGGCCTGTGCACAGAGCCATAAATGAGATAGTAAAGTGATAAGCTAATTAACCTGATTTCCCCTGTCCTTGTTATATCCCCTAAATAAATCAGAGCTGTTTGTTTCAACAAAGTTATACTGCCTGAGGTATTTGTCTATGTTAAAGTACTGTACTGTGATTGTTGCACTGTATCTTATTTTACAGGATGTCCGGTGCCTGAACCAGCCTTGGGGGTAAGTGTATACTGTGAAGGTAATTCTGCTATATTGTGTGGGCCACTAGTGGGAAGAAAGGGGTTGCAGTGTCCCAGAGGGCTGTGACCAAGTAAGTTTAACTATTGCAAACCCTGACCTCTGGGTGGAGGCACCCGCCATTGGATCCAGGCCCCTCAACCTGTTAGTGGCAAATCAGGCAGGGGTAGTAGCCCCTGGGATAGCGCCATCTAGGGGTTACATGTCCATAGTAGGTCTTTTTACCCACTGTATAAGGAAGCCCTTTTGTGTAGAGTCTAGAAGACACTCTCTCCTTGCAGTCCTGCTTCCCAACCCACATCCGGTAGATTGAAATCCCACCAGTGCCATGCTTCCAAAGATTGTGGCTCTTATGGTTTGATTCCCTAGCTCCCTGTCCCACTGTCAGACTAGTTTGGTGGCCTGTAGAAAACACCAACTTTGATGTTCCTCCTCTTTAGCTGTACCCACACTGTTTCCAAACCCTCTCCTGTATATGACCTCTGTCTTCAGTAGATATTATGCTGTCACTAATGTATAGTTCCAGCCCTCCCCTCTGAATTTTCCCTTGTCCCTTCTGAATACGTTATATCACAGGCTAGTGAGGTCCCAGTCATGGTTCTACATTGCCCTTGTTTCTGTGACTGCTACAGTATCTGGTTGGGCTTCTGCCATCATCACCTGAAGGGCTTCCATTTTGTTTCAGAGGTTCCTGGCATGAAATCAACCACCTTTGATGAGCTAGGTCTTTCCCCAAATTGGCTGTTACTCAGAGGGTCTACATTTTCTGTCTGTGTTGGGGAGAATCATTTTGGCTCTGTGTATGTGTACTAAGACTGACATTTTAGTACCACTCCCGGTTTCCTAGTTTAAATTCCTGCTGATACCCACATATCTTCTGTAGTGCATTAGTGTCATCCCTGTGCAGATGTAGGTCATCTTTAGCAAATAGTCAGTGCTTCTTCCAGAACAGTTCCCAGCCCCCACACAAAAAAAACGAAATCCTTCTTCCCCACACCAGCCCTTTCAGTCACATGTTAAAATTCCGAATTTTCTGTCTATCCTTACTCTCATAGTGCACCTGTAGGACATTAGAGAATGCTACTGCCTCTGCAGCCACCCTTAACTTCCTGCCTAGTTCACAGAAGCTGTTCTTGACCCTATTTGTATTGCTGCCTGCCACGTCATTTGTACCTAAGTGAATCACTACATCTGGCTTCCCTCTCCCCTAACATGATGAGCTTCTTCAGTGCAGGGAGAACCTTGCTAACTGCTGCCCCTCACATACAGTGGAACAATCTCTCCTTCTGGCGAGTGCCCCACATCAACCTCCCCTGTACATCAAACTGTGGAGCCTCTCAATGCTAAAATCCTCCTCTTACTCTAGCCATGTCCTTCCCCGTTTGGTGTACTCATTTCAGGCACATCCTCCTTTACCTGGGTTTCAGTGCTGCTTTCCCTTTGGGGTTATTAGACTGAACTGATCTCATTAATTACATGGAGTTCCCACCTCATTTGAGGTGTATGTCCCACCCTCCTCCTTCCTCCTCTCACTGTAGGCCATTGTATGTATGAAACAAATGTTAAAATCTCTCCACATGAAGCCGGCCCAGTGGCACGGGAGGTTGAGGTGCTGGTCACTACACCTTGCGCCACGCCGGTGACCCAGGTTTGGGAACGAGCCTGGGCTGCCAGGGGCCGGCTGGGGAGAGAGAGAATTGAGCATCTGGAGGACTGCGCTCCTCTCTCAGGTGGAGGAAGACTTGCCATCCCGCTCAGTCATTGATTGTCCTCTGGTGGCAGCTGGAGGGCAGTATGGGTAGGGAGGCATGTACCAACTTCCTTACATCGGTTGGGGTAGGGGAGGACAGAAGGAAAAGGAGCCTGGCAGGTTTCCATGATGGCCCCGCGTCCCAGAGGGCCATCCACGGTGTCTGGATTAGGTATTGGGGGGAGCCAGCAGCCTCCTCCCTGTCCCCACCATGTGGTGCAATCTGGGGGGAATTTCCAGCGCTGGTAAAAGTGGGGATGTGTGGGAGTGTAGAAGTGAGTTCCTCCACAAGGAGGACCACAGTCACCTGCCAGGGGCTCACAGGGCAGAAAAATCTTTATTAAAAAAAAAAAACACATGCAGGCTTGCTTGCTGACTAGGGTTTAATGTGCTTCCTTATCCCAATGTCTCCTTCACTTGCCAGCTCTATGCGTAATGCTGCAGTATTTGGTAGTCACCAGTGTTTTTTTCCAGCAATAATGTTTTGTTTTGGCAAAAACATCAACATCAACCCCCCAGCTGAGGTAATAAAGTATATAAGAAAAAAAATAGTGAGAATTTAGTCGAACAGTGTACCGCAGTTCTGTATCCAAACAGTATGGGTTCAGTGAAACAGTTCCACTCATCCCCATTGTTGTTAACAAGTTTACTAAGCGACACATTTAAGGTTTGGTTTGTCCTTTTAGCCCGGACGTTAATTTGTGGGTGATAGGCAGCAGAAATCCTATGCTGTATGTTCCATTTAAGAAACAAATCCTTGAACACCTATCAATATATGCATATAAATAAAAATGTTAATTAATATGTTTACTCATTTTAACAAATATACACCTCTTCTTGACAGTGTCCACAATTGTGATAATAAGAGCCTTACAATTCATGCCAGTTCCCTTAATCCTCCTACATAATGGGCGAGCTGCAGTGGGCAGCATTAACAGTGAGGAGCCGCAATGTAGTTAATCAGAGCTGCAGTTGGCGCCATTAACAGTGAGGAGCCACAACGGGGTTAAACAGAACCACAGTCAATAGCAGCAGCAGCATCAAAGATCCGGCAGAGCGTCACCAGTGGAGGTGCAGGGGAGCTGATCTGCTCCTCACCTGAAATTTTCTCCTGCATGCCCACCTCAGCCCTGACAATCCCAGCCCCAACCTCTATTAAATGCCCAAGGGAGGAGGCAGGACAAACAGCCTAGAGGCTGGATTTTCCTGGACCTTGCGCTAAAGCGCTGTATCCTGATTTTGACATAGCAAAGGGGCTGATCATTCCTGTAGACTTGGGCTGAGCCCAAGGGGGTGACTTATAGTGGTGGTAAGCTTGAACTAAGTACAGTGGTGTGGGTGCTTAAAAGGGGTAGCCTAGGTGTCTGTGAGCTTAATGGGTTGGCGCTAAGTGGTTGCTGCTAGCTGGGAAAATTTGTCTTTTTAAGCTATGTGTGTTCTGGGTCCAGGACTGCTTATAGTGGTATGCTAAAGGTTGTGAAATTCTATTTTTAAGCTGTGGGTCTGTTGCCTTCTGGGTTCGGGGCTGTTTTAAAGGGGGATGCTAAAGGATTGATGGGGGTTGGGAACTTGGGTGGAGTCGGTATATGGGATTTGCATTACATTGGTTAGTGGTAAATCTGGATTGTTCAAAGGATCTGCTCTGGGTTGGGGGATACTCTGGGCTAAATAAGGGCAGACTGAAATGGTTAGTCTAAAACCATATTGCTCTTCTTAGAGTGGCCCTGAGTTGCTTTGGGTTTGGGGTGAATTTGGGCTGAACTCTGGGCAAACTATTTGTGGGATTAAATTGTATAGTTAAATGACACATTTACAGCTAGCTAGATACTGCATTGCTTTGGGTTGATTTGGTCTGCTTTGACTCGATCTGCTTCCTGCGGCAGGGGAGCCATTGGATAATAGTTGGTACCCTTGTGGGGAACCGGGCCACATGGCTGCAACAAATTGGGGACATAATAGAAGAAATTGGTATGGGGAGGGAGGTACATCATGGAGCAGCTGACAGGGGCAGCTGGACTGTGGGGGGCACTACCGGCCGGTGAGGACTTTGGTTACAGGATGGAGGGGAAGCAGGCTGGTGGGTTGCAGTGGCTGCGGAGCTGCAATGGCCATTTGTACACTGTGGCAGCTAGGACACCAGCCTATATGTGCCAGGTTAATGGGGTTGGAGGCTGAGTGCGCAGGCTTAGGTGTAAACAGGATAGGTGGGTGAAGGGCATAAGTGCAGGGAATGGGAGGCACATACCTACAAAAAGTTGAGGGAAGGGTGCCTGCAAATGTGGGTGCAGGAGAATGGGAGGCCAGCAGAACTCATGCTAGGTCTTACCAGCTCTGGGGACAGAAACAGAAGGAGGGATTGAGGAGACTGGACTGGGAGGAAGGCGAAGGATGGCAGAGAGTGGGAGTATTGGCAGATGGGCAAATTGGCCTCCAAGGACCACGGCATGGAGAGTCACCTCACAAGAAGAAATCACTGACTGTTAAGCAATCCTGCTGGGGGATCCAGTCTCAACTAGGTACTTGCCATGGCAGGCACCATGGAGGGGAGCCTCAGAAGATGCAGAGGGCGCAGTCAGCAGTGGGTGGAAGGAGAAGAAGGATGAAAGTGAGGAGGGTTTGGGGGCATGGGCACCGGGAGTATTAGAGGAGCCAGGGATAGGATGGGAAGGGGAGCTGGGAATAGTGAGTGCCAGGAAAGGGAGGATGAGGGAACAGTAAGGAGGGAGCACAGATGCCAGGGGGAAGGGACCAGCACTGATTAAGTGTGGCGGAGAGCAGGAAAAGGATGATGAGGGGTAGAAGCAAGAGCCCCTGAAGGTTGGGAGGCGACAGGTGAACTGGAGTGCTGCTGGGACAGGCCAGAGTGGTGAGATGGGATGGGGGAGCTTGGAGAAGGACGGTCGGACAGGAGATGTAGTTGGAATGGGAGGTTAAGGTGGCGATGGCAATCAAATTGTTGGTGTGGGAGGAGGAAACAGAAAAGTAGTAGAGGAGAGAAGTAGCTTCAAGGGAAAGGAGGAGGTTAAAGTGCTTCTGCTTGGGGATTCCATGATCAGGTGTATTAGGTGGGAACGGAAGAGTGAGGGCAAGCTGTGCTGTCAGGGTCAAGAGTATATCTGGCTTGACTGTGCACAAGGCCAAGCACTTGGTCTATGCCTTGGTGAAGGACTGTGGAGGATCCTCCAACATATTAGTGTACCTAGGCAGTAATGACATAGAGGAAAATAATGTGGAGGAGATACAGGTAAGGTTCCTGGAACTAGCTATACTGTATCACACTGTGGGGTGCACAGTCTCTTTCTCCGAGATCCACTCGGTGCCTAGAGCTAGCGTGGGAAACAAACAGAAAATTGGGTAGGTTAATGAATGGCTCAACACATAGTGTGTGGCTAGGGGGTATGGGTTGGTGGGGGACTGGTGTGCAACTTGGGAGGACAAGGGGCTGTATGCTACTGATAGCCTCCACGTAAATTTGGGGGGGGGGGAGATTTTGAAACTGAAACTGAGTTCATCAAAGCTAGGTAGGGTTTAAACTTGTCAGGGAGACTGGGGCTTAAGGTTTGCTGCTAGCATGCACATCAAGGAAGGACTTAGCCTTCTCCCTGCCAGTGGATGGGAGCAGGTGTCCAACTGGGGCACCCAACTGTGCTCAAGGGAGCAGGAGCATGCAGTTAACTGGGGGATCTCGGGTTGGGGGATGGGCGAGGGCAAAGGGCAGGGATAGAGGGTATTTCAAGCGTACAAATCAGGGAAACTAATTTCATGCATACTTTATATAACTGTATACAAGTAAGGTAGTGACAACAAAAAGGGTAAAATAAAAACAGCAAGTAAAGGAAAGAATTGACTGTGCAGTCCAATAGGAAGGACAGAGAGTAGGCAGAATCCTTGCTTCAGACTCTCTCTACACATCACAAACAGGACAGGGCCCAACCAACTCTGTCACATACCCCTTCCCCTTAAGAGGGAAACTTTTTTTTGTCTTTCTTTTTTTAAACAGGTTTCCATAACCTTCCCTCATTCTCATCACATTATTGTTAATGCTCCAAAGTCCCTGTACTCACTTCCGTATCACATACCGTGACAAAAAATGGTGGAGTAGCTTTTCTCCCAGTTGTGCCATTTCTTGGTAACATACAGAATGAGATGTTCCTTCCCATCTATATTTTTGGTAAGGACTGCACCTAGGCCTAAGTCCAATGTATCTGTTTGTAGTAGGAATTGTTCTTCAATGTCTGGGGTTTTTAGAACAGGGGCTGAACATAATGCAGCCTTGATGACCTTAAAGGCTTCATCACTCTCAGGGGTCCATTTTACATTATTTGAATATCTTTTCCGTGTAAGTTCAGTGAGGGGAAGTTCGCTCTGTGAAGTGATTTGCGAGTAGCGTGGAAGCTGCAATACTCCGGAACATAAGTGGGAGTACTGCGTTATAGGGGGCGCAAAGTCCATTGAAAACAATGACTTTGCTTTACTCCACCTTCCACAAACCACTTCTCCACCAATTTTAAGCAAAGTACATTGAAATCAATCTACTTTGCCTCACTTCACCTTGTTTTTGCGCTCCAAAGGGGAATTTTGCAGTGCTTCATGGGATTGCAGGTCACATGGGCTCTAGATTGTTCTGCACAGCCTCAGTTCTGTGTAGTGTGTGTGTAGCTTGGCAGAAGACACCAGGAGAAAGAACTGCTGTGTGACTGGACTTCTCTGCTGGGACTAAAGAAGAAGAACTTTTGTACTTGGCCCTTTAATTTAGGGAAAAAAAAAACTAACAAACAAAAAAAAACTGTGTGTATGAACAGTTATCTAGGTGTAAATCTCAGGTGATTGAAAGGACTTAATAGCTGTGAGGTTTAAATTACTTGTAGAAAGATCTAGTAAGTAGGGGGAGTGGCTTAGCTAGAAGGAAGCTACATTTAATGACTGCCTTAGAAAGATTCTGCTAATAGCTTGGCAGAAGACACCAGGAGAAGGACTGCTGTGTGACTGAACTTCTGTACTGGGACTATATTGCCCTCCTTCCCCACCCAAAGCTAGTTCTATTTTTATAGGCACAGGATTTGACTGACAACAGGAACTTCCTGTTTGGGAGCAGGAAGTGAGAGATCACAGAACCACCAAAGACCCACCATCCTAGAAGGGCAAGAGTAGCTCTCCAGCCCCCTTTAGCTGCTGGAGGTCTGCCTCTGAGCAAGTAAGTGGTCTACTGAGAAATATAGGATATTCTTGTCTCAGAACAGGACAATCAGGAGCTTAAAGGTCACACAGGCAGAAAGTAAGGAGAGGTAGAGAAAAAAAACAGGAAAGAGTAAGGATTGAAAACAGTTAAGGGGCCAGAAATAAGACATGATTGGAGTGGTGCAGTGCAGTGGCTGTGGAGCAGCAGTCTTCCGGGAGACGTTCTGGAGGATGCGGTGTTGTCCCATCTACAGGCACCTCTCTGGGCTGAGGGAGGAGGTTGCTCATCACCAGGCTGAGTTGGCCAGGATTTGTGGGACCTCCTTTTCCATCCAGGGACCACCAGTGCCACTGCCGTTGCCTCAGAGGTTGCCAAGAAAGAAGAGCGGTTGGACCACAGTGGGCTCAGGGAGGATGAGGGTGGTGAAACAGAGGCGCATCCCTCCAGTTGTTCCGCTCCACAATTCCTATGCCATTCTGGCAAAGTGTGGTTCCTCTATGGAGGCACCCGCAGTGGAGAACAAGGAGGATGCTGGGAACCTCCACAAAGGAGACCCACAGGAGGGTGGCAGGGGACCCTGCAGGGGAAGGAAACAACTCCTAGTCGGGGACTTCATTGTTAGGAAGGTAGAACTGGGGGAGCAAGGGGAGAGGGAGGTAAGGTGCCTGCCTGGCGCCATGGCTTGGCGGGACAGGAAGCGTATTCTCAGGATTGCTGGAGCAGCTGCATAGGGGAAGGAGCTGGATGTCATTTTCCACCTAGGAACAAATCACCTGGCTAAGAAAGGGATTAGAGAAGTGCAGGAAGAGTTTGTGGAATTGGGGAGGGGCCTTAGTCAAGTAGCACGCACGGTAACCTTCTCGGAGGTGCTGCCCATCTATGGCATAGGAGAGGTTAGGCTGTTCCACCATGGGATTCAATCAGTGGTTGAAAACTGGTGGAGCTCTGGGATTTGGCTTCATTGGGGACTGGGGGTCCACCTGGAGTGATGCAAGCCTATACTGGCATGATGGGCTGCATCTGTCCGGGAGAGGAACCAGGATCCTAGGTGATAAGTTTAAATGCTTCATTGGCAAGCTTTTAAACTAGCCAAGGGAAGAGGCACTGGAAAGGAGCAGGGAAATCCTAGCTCCCCCAAATAATCACGGTAGTAAGTGCGGCAAACACCAACATAGAGGTGTCGATAGGGAGAAGGGCAGGGGTAAATGGAGAAAGTGACAAAGACAAGAAGGACATGGATGGGGCAAAAGGGAGTAAGGCCATCAGGAAATGGAGGGTAATGAGTACCAATGCCCGTAGTCTGGCTATAAGCTCCCTGAGCTGGTGGCCTTGATGGAAGAGGGATGCCTGGATATCGTAGCAGTCACAGAAACATGGTACACAGAGAACCATGACTGGGATGTTAACATACCAGGGTACATAACCTACAGGAGAGACAGGGGAGAAGAGGGGGAGGAGTAGCTCTCTATGTAAAGGAAGGGATAAAAGCAACTGAACAAAAGAGTAAACGGAGGAGAGGAGGCACTGTGGGTCACCTTGGAGACTGGAAAGGGCACCACAGTCCGTACAGGGGTTGTGTACAGACCCCCATGTCAGGGTGAGGGAATGGACAAGGATATGATAGAAGGCATTCTTAGAATGGCAGAGAAAGGGGAGATATTTTTGATGGGAGACCTGAATATGCCAGATGTTAACTGGAGCACATTTGCTGCAGTGACATCCAAGAGCAAGGCCATTCTTGATGCCCTACAGGTGGCAGGCCTTAGACAGCTACAATAGTTTCGGAACCCATTCGTAAGGGAACAATCTTAGACCTCGTACTCTCAAACAGGGGCAGTGAGAGGATTTCAGATCTAGAAGTGGGTTACCATCTGGGGACAAGTGACCATCAAACAGTGTGGTTCACGTTAAACTCAGTTACAGAGTCAAGCCATACAAAAATGAGGGTACTGGACTTTAGGAGGGCTGACTTTGGCAGGATGGGAAAGTGCCTCAGAAAAGCACTAGCAAACAGGCTAGAAGGAGGTGTGGAGCAACAATGAGGAATCATCAAAACTGCCATCACAGAGGCAACAAGCCTTTGTGTGAAGCAAATAAACAAATCAAAATGAAAGAAAAAGCCACTATGGTTCCCAAAAGAGGTAGCTGTGAAAGTCAGGAAGAAAAAGATAGCATTCCGGAAGTATAAGGAAACACAGAAGGAGCAGGACAGAGAACTGTACCAGTTAAGGCAGAAGGAAGCAGGGCGGGAAGTCAGAATAGCAAAGGCCCAAACTGAGAAAAAGATAGCCAACTCAGTTAAGAAGGGGGATTAAACCTTTTATAGGTACATCAGTGAGCGTAGAAAGACAAAGGGAGGGATAATGAGGCTGAATAGAATGAATGGTGGGCGAGCAGAGGAGGACAGTGAAAAAGCAGGGATACTGAACAAATATTTCTGCTCAGTATTCACAAAAGAGGAGGGTGAAGTGCCTAATCCAATTAACAGACGCACTCTTGATAGGGAGGTCGATCCCATTCCTTTCACAGAAGAAAGGGTTCTGCAAGAACTCCTAAAACTGAAGGTGGACAAAGCAATGGGTCCTGATGGAATTCACCCCAGAATTCTAAAAGAATTAAGGGAGGAACTAGTGAAACCACTGGCTACTCTTTTTAATAAATCATGGGAGGATGGTGTGGTACCCGAGGACTGGAGGAAGGCGGATGTGATTCCCCTTCACAAAAGTGGGACCAAGACAGAGGCAGGAAACTACAGACCTGTGAGTCTGACCTCTGTGGTAGGGAAAGTGATGGAGTCACTTCTGAAGGAAAGAATAGTTGAGTACCTAGAGGCCAGTGGAGCACAGGACCTAAGGCAGCATGGGTTCACAGCGGGAATGTCATGTCAGATGAATCTAATAGATTTCTTTGACTGGGTGACCAAAGTAGTAGACCAGGGAGGGGCTGTTGACATGGCCTACTTAGACTTTAGCAAGGCATTTGACACAGTCTCACACAAAAGATTAATAGTCAAATTAACCAGCATGGGAGTGGGTCCCAGGGTGGTAGCCTGGGTAAAACATTGGCTGCACAACAGGACACAGAAGGTAATTGTAAGTGGAGTCCACTCTGAAGAAAGAGAGGTTACTAGTGAGGTACCGCAGGGTTCAGTATTGGGTCCAGTCCTTTTTAATGTCTTTATCAATGACATTGCAGAGGGACTGGAAGGAAAAGTATGCCTTTTTGCAGATGACACAAAGATCTGCAACAGGGTTGATACACAAGGAGGCATGGAAAGGATGAAAAGGGACTTGGCAAGGTTGGAGGAATGGTCAGAAGTATGGCAGCTAGGATTCAATGCAAAGAAGTGCAAAATAATGCACCTGGGAAACAGGAACCCCAGGGAAGAATACACAATGGGTGGGGAGGTAGTAACAACAACCAAAAAGGAAAGGGACCTGGGGGTAATCATATCAGATGACCTTAAGGTTGGCAAGCAATGTGAGAAGTCAGTAGGGAGAGCTGGGGATATATTGGGATGTATAGGGAGAGGCATCAGCAGCAGAAAACAGGAGGTTATTATCCCTCTGTTCAGACAGTTGGTGAGACCCCATCTGGAGTACTGTGTCCAATTCTAGAGACCCCATCTCCGCTAGGACATAGACAGGATAGAGGTAGTCCAGAGGAGGGCAACTAAAATGGAGCAGGGTCTGCAAGAGAAGCCGTATGAGGAGAGACTAAAGGAGCTTAATATGTATACCCTTGAGGAAAGAAGGGAGAGGGGGGACATGATAGAAACTCTTAAGTACCTCAGTGGAATCAACAAAGTCCAAGAGGGTAGCATCTTTCAGAAAAAGAGACTTACAAGAACAAGGGGACACAATTTAAAGATAGAAGGAGGGCGGTTCAGGGCCAATGTGAGGAAGTATTAGAAACATAGAAACATAGAAGTTGACGGCAGATAAGGACCGCAAGGCCCATCCAGTCTGCCCATTTCTTTTTCTACCTTATAAATGTGCCATCGGCCTTTGCTCTGTCAGTGGCCTATCTATTCATAGTCATTTGTAGTGCTCCCTTATGCCTATCCCATGCCTGTTTGAAGCCCTGCACTGTATTCATAGCCACCACTTCTTGTGGTAAGCCATTCCATGCATCCACCACCCTTTCTGTGAAAAGAATTTCCTCACATTCCCCCTTAATCGGCCTCCCTCTAATCTCATGCTGTGTCCTCTTGTCCTGCTATTTTTCTTATATTTAAACATGTTAGACTCTTTCACCTTGTTTATGCCCTTAAGGTGTTTGAATGCCTCGATCATATCACCTCTCTCCCTCCTTTGCTCAAGGGTATACATATTGAGCTCCGTTAATCTGTCCTCATATGTCTTCTGATGCAGTCCCTGCACCATTTTGGTTGCCCTTCTTTGGACTGCCTCAATTTGGTTAACGTCCTTGGGAAGGTGTGGCCTCCAATACTGCACGCAGTACTCCAGATGGGGCCTAACCAGTGTCTTGTACAGAGGATTATTACCTCCTCTTACGACTTGTGATACCCTGCTAATACACCCTAACACCCCCTAGCCTTACCTACTGCTTTAGAGGTCTGCTTGATGATTTTAGGTCATCAGTGATGATGATGCCCAAGTCTCTTTCTTCCTTTGTGACTGCTAGCAACTCCTCCCAGCCTATAGGTGGCTTCAGGGTTTCTCTTCCCTATGTGCATGATTTTGCACTTCTTGCATTAAATCCCAGTTGCCACTCTTCTGACCATTCTGCTAGTTTATCCAGATCTCTTCTCATTCTGCCCACCCCATCTGGATCATCTACTCTGTTGCAGATCTTGGTGTCATCTGCAAACAGACAAGCCTTACCCTCTAGTCCATCTGCAAGGTCACTAATGAAGATGTTGAAGAGGACTGGCCCCTGGACTGATCCCTGAGGTACCCCATTTGTGACTTGCATCTCTTCTGACTGTATACCATTTACCACCACTCTCTGTTTTCTGCCCATCAACCAGTTTGCCACCCAGTTGATCAACTTCTGACCCACCCCAAGCCTACCCAGCTTATTTATCAATCTTCTATGTGGAACAGTGTCAAAAGCTTTGCTGAAGTCAAGGTAGGCGACATCAACTGCTATTATTTCATGGAGAGGGTAGTGGATGCATGGAACAGCATTTCTGAGGAGGTTGTGGGGTCTAAAACTGTGGGAGAATTCAAGAATGCATGGGACAGACATAAGGCAATTCTTGTGGGGGGTGGGAAGAAATAGGCAGTTGGTTAACTAGGATCTGCGGCGTATCCTGTAGGTAGGGAAATGGGCAGACTAGATGGGCCAAGCGGTCCTTATCTGCCGTCAAAGTCTATGTTTCTATGTTTAGTGGAAGATGGAGACAGGTTCCTCTCAGAGCTCTGTGATTCAAATCCTCTAAAAGCTGTTAAAAAAGCATTTTTGAGCTATTTTGTTTGCTCACAATTTAGTACATTGATTGTAGGAAACCCTCCTGTGCGTATATCATTGAGCGTTTATTGTTTGTGTGTGGATTGTGGATGTTAATTTAGAACAGTCAGTCTTTGTACTGTGAAGTGTGCTTTCGGGGAGTGGCTTATCTGTGGTGTAGGTAGATTAGCTGGGAGAAAAAGGCAGTCTTTCTGTTTTGATTATATTTTTCTTGTAAAACTGTGTTAGTGACAGTAATATTGTCAGTAATTCTTGACTTTTTTTTGCTGATTCTTGTGGTACAGCAGTGTATAATTTCAGTTTGTTTAAAACATTTGGTTATATTACTAAAGGTTTTCAATTTGCCACGCATTACTTGTAGTGTGTGTGTGAATGAGTGAGTGTGCCATTAAGTCAGACACCTTTTATTGTGGCACAGAGTAATTTGTCAGCACTGGGGAATTTTCTGGACAGAAGACAGTAGCATTTTGTGGATGCACATTAATTCTGGTGACTGTGTGTGACCACTGCTCGCATGACGGAGTGCACCATTAATTCTGGGAGATTTTGCATTTTTTGTTACCCTCTCATTTCAGTTTGTCAGCACTGGGGAATTTTCTGGACACAAGACAGTAGCATTTTGCGGATGCAAATTAATTTTGATCACTGTGTGTGACCACTGCGTGCATGACTGAGTGCGCTGTTAATTCTGGGAGACTTTGCATTTCTTGTGCTCTCATTTCATTTCATCAGCACTGGGGAGTTTTATGAACACAAGACATGAGCGTTTTGGGGATGCACATTAATAATAATAATAATCATAACTTTATTTTTATGGCGTTTTTCAAATGCCAAGGCGCCTAACAAATTTAAAATCACAAAACAGATTCTGGTGATTCTGGTAACTGTGTGTATGAGGGGCTGCCAATATTGTTGTCACTTTGCCTTACTTCGCATTAAGGCAGAATGACAAGGCAAAGTAATAATTACAAGGTGAAGTGAGCCTTTTGTATTGGCCACTTCGCATAACTGGTGACAACACAAAGTGCCCTATTTGAGGGCACTTCGCCACCAACATTTTAATTTGCTGCATCTCTGGTAACCAACCAGCCCTAAAAATGACCTGACGTGTCTCTTTGTTTTAGGGACAGTAACCTTTGGTAAGAGCAAGGGCACTGATACACTTGGCACTTTCCAGTCTATCCACCAAGTCATCTATCCTGGGCATAGGATAGCTGTCAAATTTAGACACTTGATTAAGTTTTCTAAAACCAAAGCATATTCTCCACCCCCTCCTTCCTTTTTATTTGCAATCACCATTAGTGATGCCCAAGCACATCTCGCCTCTTCAGTGACAACCAGTTCTTTCATTTCCTTTATTTCCATAATCACATATGTTCTTAACCTCTCTATTATTCTGTTTGCCTTTTGTCTAATAGGGAGAGCATAACCTGACCTTATTACATGCCCGACACCTTTTGCATGGCCGGGTACTAGGTTTACTAGGTATTACAGGACATAAGAAGAGACAAGGCCCATCGAAAATGTCCCCCACATTAGTAGGTCAAAATTAAACCAATGTATGTTTGTTGTAAAAAATATTATCCAACGCGCTTTTGGAGGAATTGAAATCCTTTATATTAACAATTGAGGCTAGTAACTTGTTCCATGTTTTAGCGACCCTTACTGTATAAAAATGTCCTCTTTTGTTGGTGTTTACACATGGAACCAGTAATTTACTGTTGTGGGATCTGGTTGTATTTGTGGATCTATTAAGGACCAATGCAAAGCTTTTTGTAAATTCACTGGTCTGTAAGATCTTATATAAGTGCAGAAGATCACCCCTTTGATGCCTTGCGTAAAGTGGGTGTAACCCAGTATTATCCAACCTCTCTTGGTATGTCATAAATTTTAGTCTGGGAATGATATTAGTTATGGACCTCTGGACTCTCTCTCTCTCTCTATCCTAATTTTATTTTTGATTAAATTAGCATTCCAAAATTGAGCTGCATAGTCTACATCGGGACGGACGTAAATTCTGTATAGTGGAATCATACATTGTTTGATTCGAGTTGAAAAAGAACACCTTATCCTTGAAATTAAACCGATTGCTGGTTTTGATGCAGCTGTGTAATGGGACAATAGGTTGAGCTTACACTCCATAAGTACTCCTAGATCTCTCTCTAGATTAGAACTTCTTAATATAGTTTGATTGAGTATATAGGAGTGTTTAGGGGGTTTGTGACCAAAGTGCATAATCAAACATTTATTGACGTTAAATCTCATGTCATTTTGTATTGCCCATAATTTGATTTTCCCCAAGTCCTCCAGTAGGGAGAAGTGATCAGACAGGCTAGTAACCTGCCCTCCCAACTTCGCATCATCTGCAAACTTAATTAAATTATTATGTAGGTTCTTACCCATGTCTGAAATAAAGAGGTTAAACAACACAGGTCCTAAAACTGATCCCTGCGGTACACCACTGCTGACTTGACCTGCACTGGATAATTTATTATTTATGCAGACACATTGGTGTCTGTCATATAGCCAACCTTAAATCCATCTAATTAGAGTGGTGTCTATGCCTTTGTCCTTCAGTTTAGTGATTAATACGTTATGGGGCTTTTGAGAAGTGAAAATAAATAACATCTGATGGTATACTGTTGTCCAGATTTTCACTAATATTGTTATAAAAATTAATTAGATTCATGCAACATGATTTTCCTTTGGCGAACCCGTATTGTTGACTATCATCTAAATTATTAACCATTCTGAAGTCCTTCAGATGTTTTTTAATGAGCTTCTCCATTACCTTACAGCAATGCAATGTCAAGCTGATAGGCCTGCAGTTTTCTAGCAGCCCTCTATCCCCTTTCTTGAATATCGGAACCACAATAGCGGATCTCCAATCATAGGGGATATATCCCTCTTTCAATGATAAATTGTAGGTGATGGACATGGGAAGAGAAATTACACGAGCAGTATTTCTCAGGAACTTGGGACTGATATTGTCCGGTCCTTGACTACACTTGAGGTTTAGTTTGTTTAGCGCGAAAAAGACATCCTGGTGTGTAAAATACTCAATATTATTAGTACCAACACCAATATGATGATCGCTGTCCAATCTGGGGGAAAAAACTGAGCAAAAATAATCATTAAAGCTATCAGCCATTGATTGGTCATTGTTCAGTAAGGCATTATCCTTATGGATTGGCCCTATTGTTCTTACAGATGTTCTTATGTTACTTTTGCTATATAAGTATACTAGCTTTGGGTTTTTGCTATGGTCTATTCTAAATTCTATACTAGCTTTAGCCTGCTTAATCAGGCTTTTCAGTAAATTAAGGGACTTCTTATTAGCTAGTAGATTAATGGTTGATGAATTTCCTTTACAATTTTTAAATGCTTTTTGCTTCTTTCTAATTTGTTTTTTCATAATGATATTCATCCAAATAGGTACTCGACCTTTGTTGTTATATTTGATCTTAGTAGGGACATAGTCACATTCTATTTGAGCGATGATCTCTTTTGAACTTCATCCATGCTGCTTCAGTAGTAAGTCCACTGAATACCCTGTCCCATTCTATGTTGCCTAGAATACTGTTAATAGTATCAAAATTAGCCAAATTATAATCTCTAATGGTAGTCTGTTTTATAGTTGGGTCCCTGGTTATGGAAAGGTGACACAGAACCATTTTGTGATCACTACTACCTAGTGAATTGATTACCTTGATTTTAGAAAAATGTTCATGTATGTTTGTAAGAATTAAATCCAAAATATTATTGTTATAAGTAGGTTCTACTACAAGTTGTTCTAGCTCATTTTCAGCACACCATTCCACAAACGATTGTTCGATTGTTGTAATGCCTTTATTAGTAGACCAATGAATGCCTGGCAGATTAAAATACCCCATTATGATCGCTTCTCCAAATTCTGATGCTAGTGTAAGTTCCTGTGATAGGGCGTTATTATTAGCTGCAGAAGAATTGGGTGGTCTATAACATCAACCTAATAATAATTGAGCTCAACCGTGTAGAGGCAGTTTAACCCATATAGTTTCTAGTTTGACATCGGTACTTATATGAAAGTGATGCACCACAGTAAGGATGATATTATTTATATTAATACATACTTCTCCATCCTTTTTCAAATCTCTGCCCCATGCTAACGTTGGTATCCCTGGATGTCCCTGGATCATTCACTGGGTGAATCCCACATGTTTCAGTAATTGCTATTACATCAACATGGTGTACCTTACAATAGGCTTCTGATTCAGCTAACTTAAACCTATTCAAACTTTTGGCATTGGCTAAAAGTATTTCACATGTTTTCTGAGTGGTCGTAACTTTAATCTGGGTGACCTTATTTGTTAAACTGGCACCCCCCACACACATATTTTAGTTTAAAACTTTGTTAAAGAAGCCTTCAATTCTTTTCTCCATTAATGTGCTGCCCTGTTTGCTTAAGTGAAACCCGTCCTAAGAAAATAGATTGGGGCAATCAGTGAAATTCTCTCTAGGAGTAGTGCAGTGATATCCCTTTTCCAAACACCACATCCTTAACCAATTATTAGGCCCAGTGTTGCTATGTCAGGAACCTGGGTGTGGGAATGAGCCTGGGTGCTAGGGGTCGGTGGGGGAGGGAGTAAGATTGAGCATCAGAGGGACTGCTCTCCTCTCCCTGGGGTGGGATCCGCGGACTCCTCGATGCAGTAGTGACCCTCTGGTGGAGACTGGGGATTTCACCTGCTGGGGTCTGGTGGGGATGTGCACGGCGGGTGTCTTACAGGGCTCTGCCTGCATTGTGATGCCATTGCATGCTCACGCATGTAGGGAAAACAATAAGGAAAAAAGCCTCCTCACCATCGGTTAGATGATGGTGGCCCCAGTGTATTCACCCACATCCCAAATGTCGGCCCAGATATGCCCAGGATCTCCCCTCAGAGCCACCCGGCGATGTGCAGGTAGGCACCTCACACTTCGGAGCTCACCGCCAAGGGAGGGCGCAATCAGCCCTTGAGATGGTACCAGGGGTCGGGCCTGCTTGTAGTCGTTTGGGGAGATCAGGGGAGAAGCGAGGGGTTCAGGCTGGGAGTAGGGTGAACTCTGAGTGGGTACTCCTGAAGGATGCCCAGGGGTGTAGGAGAATAAATAGAGTTAAAAAAAGAAAATAATAATTATTAACCGTTTTGATTTTATATGTAATGGCTACCATTGCTCTGGGGACAGAGAGGATTTCAGAAAAGCAAACTTTGGCATTTCTAGCTTTAAGCAGTTCCCCTAGTATAGTATATTCCTTTTTGATGCCATCTAGTCTATAGTGACTTACATTATTAGTACCTACATGGAGTATAACCAATGGTGATTCTTCACCATCAGATAAAATGGAGTTCAGCATTGTTGAAATGTCTGCAATAGTGGCTCTCCTAAAGCTACTGCATGTTCTGTTGGGCTTATCAGGATTACAGACAAGCTGGTTAATATGTTTTATAATAGAATCACCAAGTACATAAGTCTGGCGTTTCAGGGGGGAGTAATAAAAGAAGGTTCTGGGGAGTCTATTCATGAAGTGGGGCAATTAGATATGCCCTGCGAGCTTTGGCTAGCCTCCACGTTTTGAGGTTGATGAACAGTGTTTGTGTTTTTAACCAGATCACATTCGGAAGTTACCGTGCTTTTGGTAGGCTCACTATCTGTATGAGTCAAATGTTGAGAGGCATCAACACAGTTACAGAACTGGTTTAGTATATTATCTTAGATGTGCCAACTGTCTCCATATTAGTTGGAGTTGAGTCATTACTGTTCTCCCTCAGACATTGTGCTTCTAATAAATTAAGTACTGTATCCTGTAGGGGAACTAAGAGGGTGGTCTCAACATCCTTATCACATGATAGACGCTCAAATCTACTTTGTGTGGAAATTTCAAAATGCATAGCTCAACGGCCTTTCTTATGTTTGTTTCCTGAGACAGTGATCCACTGATCAACAGTATTGTCCAGATCATCATCAGGTTCTCTAACTCTTCTTTTGTTAGTCCTTTCACCTGTTATGGTGTGGAGAACGTCTACTGTTACTGGAGGGGAAGCCCCAAAAGCTATACTGCCAGTAGCAGCTTTATGTTGCACTGCTTGGGAGTCCTCGTTATTATCAATATTTTTAAGCCTTTCTTGTATATCTAGCTGATTTTCCAAGATGGTTTCAAACTTGTGTTTATAAAAGAGGATGTCTGTTTCAAGTTGCTCAATATATAGGGACTTGTTACATTTACACACGGTTTCAGTGATCTGTATCTCAGAGATGATAACGTAGAGCAGGCCAGACACCTGTAGCCAGAGTTACCATTCAAGGTTTTAATTATGTTAGCCATGACTGGATAAGACAAATACCTGGGAGGATACAAGAGTACACTGTGTGTACGACAACAAAAATAGTATCTTATATCTTTATTGGGTATTGAACGTTATAGGATGAGCCTTGGGAATGCAAAAGGTACTGACAGGCTGTTACTACTACAGATTAGCCACCATACAACAGTTCTCCAACTGTACAGTTCACAACAAAACTGCACACAGAAGTTCTGGATGTTTCTTACCAGTCATTGATTTATGCCCCTCGTTCCCCTTGCTCCCCGTGGACACTGCAGACACATGCAAGACGTGCTGTGCGTGTCAGCTGGCATCTTCGCGCTCACCTGCGCACGCTCGCTCCACTCACAGAGCATGCCCAGAAATAGCAACCCAGCCCAGAAGTCTCCTTGGTCATGTGACTATCCAGGCCTGAACTGTTTAATGCAAAAAGCTCAAAGTTCTAAAAATATTGTGAGCTCTGCAGCAGGACTAAAGGCGAAACTGCCCACAGAATATCGTGCACAATCTAAAATTACATTCAGAGACACAGCACGTCCTGCTCTGTATGGAAATGTAGTCCTGAGCTGTTCACAAAGGACTACAGCTCCCAGACAACTTCCTGGTTTCACAGCACCCTCTGATAGCTACAAACATGAACTAGTTCTATTTTAGTATCTCTTCACACTCGCTGGCTAAGGTCAGCTCCGCCAGTACTGTCTCACCACTACACGAGTGGTCTCACAGCATGTGAACATAGTAATAGGCGGGTACCAGAGGCAGTCCAGAGAAGGGCAACCAAAAATGATGCAGGGACTGCATCAGAAAACATATGAGGATAGATTAACTGAGCTCAATATGTATACCCTAGAGCAAAGGAGGGAGAGAGGTGATATGATTGAAATATTCAAACACCTTATGGGCATTAACAAGGTGAAAGAGTCCTAACATGTTTCAGTAGAAGAAAAATAGCAGGACAAGAGGACACAGCATGAGATTAGAGGGAGGCTGATTAAAGGGTAATGTGAGGACGTTCTTTTTCACAGAAAGGGTGGTGGATGCATGGAATGGCCTACCTCAGGAATTGGTGGATATGAATACAGTGCAGGGCTTCAAACAGGCATGGGATAGGCATAAGGGAGCAATACAGATGAGTATGAATAGATAGACCACTGACAGAGCAAAGGCCAATGGCACATTCATAAGGTAGAAAAAGAAATGGTCAGACTGGATGGGCCTTGCAGTCCTTATCTCCCGTCAACTTCTATGTTTCAATGTACCAGGATAAAATTACTGTTATATGCCTTTACCAAGTTATGCGTTTCCACAGTTTGCTCTGGGGTTAAGGAAGCATTTATCGTTATAACATCAGAAGTAACAATTTGCTTTAGCCTGCTGTGAGCTATGTCCATAACTTCCTGTTCCGTTTCTACCTTTACTAACAAAGCAGCCCAGGGTGTTTTTTTAACTCATTCCTTCCTGATGACGCCATATGGCGTCATAAAAAAAAATACCTCTTTTTCCTGATGACGCCATATGGCGTCCTAAATCATGTGCTGTAGTGCCTGATGACACCGATTGACGTCCATATCTTTCTCTTGGTGCAGCTCAAGCATTTGTTTACATTTGATGAATAAGTTGTACCAGCTATTAGGAGACATCATACCCTTACTGATTTTACCTAATGTAATATGCATTCCCATTGGCTATTTTTGAGAAAACAAGCCTTAATACATAAAAAAATAAATTTACTATTTTTTACATGTGCTGTGTAAGATGTATTATGTTCATTCTGCCATTAGCTTGTATTGTAACAACAAATCATCTTATTTTAGTGTAACATGTTAAGCTGATCAGATTGACACTATAATTTCATAACTTATATTTTTTTTTTTTATTCGGGCAATCTGATTGGCCGTCACCACTTTGGTGTATTTTTTTTGCCTTTTGGGGTATTTTCTACAATAACATGTTGTAACTGATATCATGATTGTTATAACTATTAGTCCATTTATACCACTAAGTGAACTGAATATTTCTGTATTTAAAAATCGAGCTCTGTGATTGGTCAGATTTTCTGACATCACCAATTCTGAATTTAATTGGTATAAAGGGATTGTCTTAGATGCAGGCACCATCCCCCTGATGAAGCCTTAGTTGTCAAGGCACAAGGGAACCTGCACGCAGATCTTTTGTTGTGCCTTCCACTATTCTATCAATGTATGAGCCTGAAATGTTAGACTAAATCCTTATTTAGCATTTAAGCAAGGACTCATATTTTTTCACAACCGTCACTGGAGGGAAAGTGGCGCTCTGGGCTCTGGAGTGTACAGTGATTTTTTTTTTTGATGTTTCATTTAGGGGTCACAGCCCTCACCTGCACCTGCCCTAGCTCTCTAGTGTATCACCATCTGATCATATTGATCCTTAATTGTTGCCATGCTTCCTCTATGCTTATTGCACACATCACTATTTCCACTAACCAGTCAGAGTGCACACTGGGGCAGGAAGAGCATGGTGACTGAAAACTTAGTTTCAAGATGGAGGTGTTGCTCTTACCCTAAAATGCTCACTTCATTTTGGTACCAAAACCTCGATTTGTAATCTGTATTTACTTTATTTGTTTTTATTTTTATTTATAAGTTTTCATAGTTGTTACTTTGTTCATTTTGGGATAATTTCTGGTCATCCTGTGTGATCACATCTTATGGATCCGGCTGGCATTCCTGATGGGAGATAGTGTTTCTTATGCATGTACTAGATGAGGTCACATGAATTCAGCGCCTTTTGTTACTTTTTAAAGAGTTTATGTTCGGATTATAGCTATGTTAAAATCTATGTGTCATGTTGCTCCCTGTGTTATGGATGATAAGTGGGTTAGGGTCAGTAGCATGTTTGTCTCATGCTCTGTACTTGAGTTTTCTCCCTAATAAGCAGTTGCTGATTCTTTAAAATGAAAAAATAATGGTGTTGCCTTCAATTTATCTGGCATCAGTCCAGCCCCAATCTCTGATGCATTGTAAAGGCCAAATCAGTTTTGAATCCCTCCACAGTCACTGGTGTTTACCATCGACTCGTATGACGTCAATCCAGACTCAACCTCTGATGCACTGTAAAGTGTTCTTCAGGTTAAAATACTCCACAACCACTTGTAAGTTCTAGCTCCTTATCATGCATCAGTCGAGCCCCAAACTGTAGTGAACAGTGAAGTGCATTTCAGGTTCAGATCCTCCTCAACTGATGGTGTTGTCCATTGACTTACCATGCATCAGTCCAGACCAATCCCATAATGCACTGTGAAGTGCATTTCATGTTCAAAACCCTCCACATCCACTGGTGTAGTCCATCAAGTCATATGACACCAGTTCAGCCCCAATCTGTGATGTACTATAAAGTATTCTTCAGATTCAAATCCCTCCACAGCCACTTGTAAGATCTGTCTCCTTATCATGTGTCAGTCGAGCCCCAAACTGTAGTGAACAGTGAAGTGCATTTCAGGTTCAGATCCTTCCACAGATGATGGTGTTGTCATCGACTTACCATGTATCAGTCCAGATCAATCCCATAATGCACTGTGAAGTGCATTTGATGTTCAAAACCCTCCACATCCACTGGTGTAGCCCATCAATTCATATGACATAAGTTCAGCCCCAATCTCTGATGCACTGTAAAGTATTCTTCAGGCTCAAATCCCTCCACAGCCACTTGTAAAATCTATCTCCTTATCATGCATTCGTCGAGCCCCAAACTGTAGTGAACAGTGAAGTGTATTTCAGGTTCAGATCCCTCCAGAGCCAATGGTGTTGTCCATTGACTGATCTGGTGTCAGTCCAGCCCCAACCTCTACTGCACTGTAAAGTGCTGTCCAGGTTCAAATCCCACCAGAGTCACTGATTTAGTCCATCTGTTCATCAGTCTTCAGTCCAATCTTTATCTCTGACACTCTGTGATGTGCATTACTGATATGGATCCCTCCTCAGTCACCATGGTGTAGTCCATTGTGCACATCAAGATTCATTCCAACACTACCCTCAGATGCACTGTAATTTTCTATTCGAGTTTGAATCACTCCACAACCACTTTAGCCCTTGTGCTCATAATGCTTCAGACCAGCCCTTACCTCTGATGCACTGTGATGTGATCAGTGCCAGTGTATGACTTATACAGTCCATTCAAACAAAACATAGCACACAGTACACATGTGTACCAATGAGTATTATTCCATGGTGCAGGCATACCCACACTCCTTCCCACCAACATAGTGCACCATACTGAATGTTGCAACGTATCACATGTGTATGCAGGCAAACCATGTGACACAGCACATAGCACACAACCTTTACAGATGCCCATGTCATCACCCTGTATGTGTACCCACTATGTTTCTGCATGGCATATGAACACCCTTACCAGGTGCAGGCAGACCATACCTGCTTCCCTACAACTGAGTATACCCCAAGGATGGGTGCCAATTCATGACACAAAATGACTGCAGTGCCTATGAGCATCATTCCTTGGTACAGGCACACCCACATCCTTCCCCATGACACTGTATGCCCCAAATTACCAGTGCCTTTTCAGCAATTTCATCATCCTATACGTATACCCATAATATATCTACAGTGTGTATTAGCACCATTATTACAGGCATACAGCCCCTCTCATTTCCCCAGAACATATGAAGTGCATCTAAGCCTGTATTATGAATGCAGGACCCCCCCCCCGCCACTAACACACAGTGCTACATCATACAGTCATTCCCTCACCTTAAACCATCCCATAATACAACCCCCAAAAATAAACTATACCAGGAAATTAAATACACAGATTTATGTAGCATGATGTTTACTGAAAGACTGTGAACCTTTACATGAACAGCATCATGCTTCATTTACAGTATGATAAAGCAAACAGCACAAATAAAATACAGTTTCCTATTCTTATTATGGGATTTTATTACAAAATAAAATAAAATAGTTTATTTCAATTAAATTATACATTTTAACTACAGCAAATATGCAATTAATCATAGAGAGACCTCCAGCACTAACAAATGTCTCCATTTCCTGTGTCGGCTCACAGACCTACACTGGAAGTGTTCTTCCTATTTACATCACTTGACCTCACAAAGCACTTCCTGCCTGCATCACTTCCTGATATGTCTTTCTAAGGTAGTGTGTAAATATGTTCTTACTAAACTGGGGGGAAAACAAAAAAAATGATAATCAGATTCATAAACTAAAATCAGTGGTAAGAAGAATTAAACACTGCAAAAATTCCAACCAGTGGAGTGGAACAAAAAAACTCAAACTGTAATAACAAGTGATTCATATATTGATTTCTGACTAAAAAAATTGTAAAAAACTTGCAAAATTTATATTTAGACAGTTACAGATGTTTATTGTATATTTTTAACAATTGTAATCAACAATTTTACAGAAATTTAATATTTGTGCATGACTAAACAGAGCATAATTATATTTAGATAAAATCATCAGCATTTATTAAAATATGAAAACAACCTTACACAACAATAAATCCAGTTAAATAGACATTACCAAACCTCGCTCATTTTCAAAAACTTTTTGTCCTGAAAAACTTTTCTTTTTACAGTTTTAAAATTGGTTGTATGGTTTTTAAGATATGTAGGTTTAAGCACAGTGTGTTTGTATGAATGCTGCAGATCTAAAACCCCTTCAGGCACACAGGTGTTCTAGCAGCAGGCAGAGGGTATCTGAACATTCTAAGTGACAACAGGATAGAATGAGTTAACCCATTTTTTTAGGAGAATAGCGTGGTGTACCTTAGTTGGAGTTTTCCGGTTGGGGTCTCAGCCTCATGATTAACGGTGCCACTACATCTAATCACTTTATACGGTTCATGCCACTTTTTTTCTACATCACTAACAGTTTGTTTTCTGAAGTGGGTAACAATAACAATACTTTCTTATCTGGTTCAAAAACATTTTCTTTTACCCTATGGTCATAATAAACCTTCTGCTGGTTTTGATCCTCTTCCTGATTAATATGGGCAATTTGGACATACTTGGCTAATTTCTTCCTCAGTGCACACATTTATTTATTTCAAATTCGTATTAATACCTTTGAGCTGGGGGCTTGTTTACAAAGCCTCCAAGTCAACAAGGAATACAAGACATTTACAGGTGATGAAACATTGCAGAACAGAAAGACATCAACTAACAAGTGGAATTAGTGTTCAGTTACAACATTAAGCAGGGTACAAGAAGTAAGGAGAAACAGGTCCACACTTGCAGAGAAACATATTAATGCAGCACTAATTAAATGCAGTACAGTATTTAACAATCATGTTACAGTTCAGATGGGGTGCTCCCAGTCTGCAGAAATGCAGTTTTAGCAGCCAAGGTGAGGCTTTGTCAAAGGGAGGTAGTAGGTGGTGGGAGGTGGGGGGGGGAGTGGGCAGTAGTGGAACAGGAGGGTGGGAGTGAGAGAGGGTAGTGTTTGACAGATGCGAGAACCGCTGTCAGAGGCCATGGGTTAACAGAAACACTGGCAGTCAGATTTGCTGGCAAGAAGAGATCAAAACCCATTTTTAAAGTGGCCAAGTCTGGGAAGATCGGCAAGGTCTGCAGGCAGATCATTGAACCGTGTAGGCCCACAGCAGGACAGGGATCTTTGGCCAAGGGTGGTTCATTTGAAGGGAACAGTTAGGACAGCCCTGGAGGCACTCCTTGTGCATTTAGGTGGTTGTGCCGGCTCAAAGAGGGCTGAAGTAGCACTAGGCATGGACCCCATCAGGGACTTTTTTGCAAGAGGCAGGCCTGGTATTGGAGTCTGTGGTGGCGTGGGAGCCAGCCAGTTTCCTTGTATAGGTCACAAGAGTGAGTCATTTTGTGTACTCCCAGGACCAGGCAGCAGGCCTTGTTGTGGATGTTTTTTACCCTTTTAAGCACTGTGTCTTATATAATAATACACATACTGTATATGTTGCAATAGATATATTTTTGAGAGGGGTTATCTTTCCATGTTTCTTTTATAACATCTAGAGCCCCCTAGGTTGTCTTCCATACATCATTTCAAACAATGAAAAACCTGTTGATGCCTGTGGTTCTTCTCAGTAAGAAAAAAGCAAGTAAGGTAAATATTGGTCCCAATCCTTCCTCTCACCTTTCAAAAACTGTTTCAGCATGTGTTTTAGGGTCTGATTAAAACACTCAACAAGATCATCTGTTTGAGGGTGATAAGAGGAGGTTGTCATGGCAGTAACACTGAGTAATCGGTACAGCTCCTTTAACAAGGAAACACAAAATTACCTTGATCAGTAATAACTTCTTTAGGAATGCCCACCCTGCTGAAAATGTTTGCAAGCTCTGCAGCCACTTTTGGGGTTGTCACAGTGTGCATGGGCACTGCCTCTGGGTACCTAGTAACATAGTCATATGGTCATACTACTAGAATGAATCAGTTACCTCATTTACTTCTATCTAACGGGCCAATCACATCCATAGCAATTCTCTCAAAAGGTACATCTATCAATGGTAGGGGCTGCAGGGGCATCTTGTCTCTTTAAAACATTGGGGCTACCGTCTGACGTTCCGCACAAGACCTGCAATAAAGTAGCCACATCATCATGGATCCCAGACCAGTAAAACCTGTACAGCAGCCTGGCAAGGGTACGCTCCCTCCCTCCCTGAGTGACCAGTTGTAGGACTATCATGTGCTGTCTGTAACAATATATTGTTGTACTTCTTTGGAATGGCCAATTGATCTACCTGTTCATGTGTCTGAGAATTAACACAAACTCGGTACAGTAGATCATTACACTTTTTAAAGACAGGTTCCCCCTTCTTTTTATTTAACTCCACCTGCTTAAAGTAACCTTCAGGAGAAACATCATTAATTTGTTCAAACGCAAAATCATAATCAGTTATCAGTCTGGCTTCAGCATTTTCATATATTGGTATCCAGTGATGTGGGTGACCACCGAAACGACGACTCAATCATGGCACATGGTACAGGGGCGACCAGGCACCTACAGTGACCGGATGGGGTGGGTGAGCGACTATAGCGACAGGAAGTTGCTACAGGTACTCTGCGCAGGGGGAGTAGGAGCAAGCACATCCAGCGAGGGTGGGAGGGGTTGTGAGGGGTGGGACTGCGGTAGGGTGCTGAGCTGGCCGCATGGTGTAGCAGGTCGGCTCGCAGCTTTGGTGGGTAGTGCACTGGGTTGGGGTCTGGGAGCAGGTTCATTTAATTTTTTTATGTTTTGCCCCCCCCAACATGCACCCCCCCCGAGTTGAAAATCCTTAAGTGGGGGGTAAAACGTACAAGTCCCTGGCACCGTTTTTTTTTTTTTAATTTACTTTTGCTTTTTTCCTGCTTCCGGCCATAGGGTCTCTGCCCTGGTCACGGCGCCCTCCACCCTCCCTCGGACTTCCACCACCTGTATCTGACCACGCTCTCCTGGTCACCCCTGGCTTACCCCACCAGGGGGGTTGGGTCACGGCACCGTACAGACCGCCAGTGCCGTGAAACTGGTAACTGTTTGGGAGAGCCGGCTAGGTGGCTAATCACAGCCTGGAGACAGGGCTTCATGGACATGGCCAGTTGCAGCGTTTTTCCCTGTAGGCTGTGGCGAGGACGTGCAATGACGTCCTGCGTCTGTCCCACCCCAGAGTTGCTTGCTGCATTGGTGCAAGGCAACAGACCTGGCCTCCACCAGGTGTCATTCTTGCACCGAACACACACCACTGTCCCCCGGAGAAGGAGAGCAGTCCTGGGGATGTTGGATCCTTCTCCCTGAGGGCATCGCAAGTCGAAATCCAACTGCTGCTCTGGTGCCATTTTGTTGTGTGCCACGGAGTCAGAGCACCAAAACTGATATTCGGTGCTCTGACTTCGCCATAATGGCGATTGCCTTTTGGCAGTCACTGTTATGACATGGAACCTCATATATTAACCCCTTATGTCCATCAGTCTTTTGTTGCTGCCATTTTTTCAGGTGTCTGTTTTTCCTCTCGGGATTTTTGGATTTTGGAGCTGGACTGAAACGAGTCTGGATCAAAGTTACCAATGGGAAAACTGCCCTTATTATTCAAGTTTTTCTTTGCCTGTGCTCCTATCATCACATCTGCTGAAACTACAGGTTTCTCTCCCTCTGTGATTATTTTAGCATAGCCTATGAAAAGTCATTTCCAGCTATCACAGGTACAGGTAATGTTGGTAACACTCCCACTTTCATTTGGTGCGATATTCCATTAAAGCTCAGAATCAGTTGAGAGGTGTCACCACGAATGCAGATGACCCCAGTACCTGGTCCTCTTACACAATTCTTTCCCAGAACTTCAGCATGCACCGGAGTCTGTCTGCTTCACAAATCTATAAGTCCTTTCACTGCTTTATCTCCCACCTTGACATCTGTTAAATAGCTGCCCTAATTTGCTAAGGCCAAATCTGCTTCAGTACCACTCTTCCTATTTTTACTGCAGTTTCTTGCAATATGCCTTGCTTATTGCAGTTATAACAAATAAAGTATTTAGGGTGCAGATTTGTTACCCCCAGCAGAGGTCTTATCTGACCTGGAATTAGACTGAGAAAAGGAAGGTCTTTCCAGACCTGGTGTATTACCTCCCTGCTATGCTGTCTGCCCATCTGATAGTCTTCAGCCAAAGAAACGGCCTTTTCCCTTTTTCTGGATGGTGCACTTTTAACCATACTATCACGTCGATAGACAGGATACTGGTGAACTGTTCCATTGTAAATACTGTATGTCAGTAAGCTGGGGGACTGATTTGTCATCTGGTTGGAGCCATTTAATGAGGAGTTCTTTGAGTCAGGTGTAGACTTTCCTGGGATTGTCGAATGACTGGTACTTCAGGGACCGAGAACTCTGCCTGTAGGTCTTTCCTGAGATGTCGTATCTTCTCAGTGTTTCCCTTTTCATAGTCTGTTGACTGAGCAGTGTCCACATTGCTGTGGGAAAATTGGCCTTTACCTGGCAGATAAGGTACCAGCCTGATTGCCCATTGCTGCTTTGGCAATTGGCATGCACTAGCAACCCTTTCAAACACAGTCAGTTATGCCTTTAATATCATCCGAGGGGCTCAGCATTGGGCGATGGTGTAGTATAATGGGTACAGTCCTATGCTAACACAGTGGTACGTACATTTACTAAGACTAGTACTACAGTAATGTGAATCATAATGTAGCATCATGATGCTACAGTCTTTCAAGGAGGCTGGCTGGCGGTTGCAAAGTAACTCATCGCCAAGCAGTGAATTAAAACTGATAATGACACAGACGCAAGTAAAGAGTAAAATATTTTGTTCAGAAAAAAAAAAAAAAAACAGGCATGTGCAGCTCTAACCGAGACAGCATCTAGTTGGGCACTTGATCAACTGCAATGTAACAACACTTTCTATACAGTGAAAGGCAAAAATAAAATCATTATTTATACATGTCGAGTGGATGTTTGTTGTTGGTGTGTGTGTTCTGTGTGTTTTCATTAACTGTTATGGGGGCACTGGCCCCCACAACCCCTTTTATTTTCAAAAAGTTATGTGTTAAACTAGAGTGTTTTTGTTTGTTGTGTGGTCTCTGTGTATACAGTCCACGATTTGGGGGCTCTGCCTCCCACCCCACCCCCGTTTTGTTTTAGATCAAATACATTTACCTCACAAGGGTGGCTTGTTTTAAACATTTTCTGCACCCTCCCCATAAGTACCACCCTGGTACAATGCTATATCATCGATCATATTTAAAAAAGCATCTGAACGCTTCCGAAAACGTTCAAGCCACATGTAGGCGAAGGAAGGAAGAAAGACCATGATTTTCTGAGCTCCATTCACATGGCTTTAAATTGTTTTTTTTACCCTAGACCAATATCCTTCCACAACTTTAGTATCCACACTAGTGATAGGGTCAACAAAATGTTGGGCGTGAGTAACCGTTTTGCACACAAAGCGTTTGTCATCACTGTCTTCAATTCTGTTATATGCAGCGTATTGGTCCAGTTATATGATACTACTGGGTTTAATGTTTTCGGTAATGACAGGCAGCAATGTTGCAGCATCCCTTCTGTCCACAACTTGCAATATGGCAGTAGACTTTTCAAGGTCGTACGTGCCAAATATCCAGGTGTCAGGAATTTGTAAATTTCAGCCATGGTTGTATTTAGCTTTTACTATTAAAGATTCACCAATTTCCACAGTCTTTTCCTCCTCACTGAGTTCCTCTGTTTGCTGCAGCACTTTCCATGAGCAGATATCTTAAAAAATTTTACCAGTCAATAACTGTCTTTCTCCCAATTTCAAGCTGCTCAGCTGTTAGATGTATGAGGCTTTTGGATGCCCAATAATAAATTAACATAAGAAGCTTTTGTACTGGAACCCTGCAACCAGAAAAATGTGTGCCATCTAAAATGCCAAGTTTGGCACAGCAATCCCTCTTCTTGCAGCGCCACAAAATACCAGATTTACCTGAGAGGAATCACTTAAAAACCACATTTCAGTTCCATATTTGGTACACTTCTTTTCAGTTTTAATTATTTCCCTTTCCTGAAGAAACAGAATAACACTCGAAGCAGATGAGCAGATTGTAGCAACAGCGAATATTGTAACTGTTTCCATGGCTTTCTGCAGTAGTTTAAAATTATCTTGCTATTAGAAGAGGTGTTTACAAACGTACAAACATATGATTCTAGATGTAACCATTGCTATTTAGTGTGGAATTTGTATTGGAATTTATGTGGAGTACAGTGTTCTGTTTTAATGTAGCACAGACTGCTCTTTCAGCATGGGAATCACAGAATCAGCGTACGCAGAATTACATGTTGGTATGTTTGATGTATGGTGATAGCATATCTTACGTAATTAGCATATGCCAGCTCCATGTACCCATTATAATACACTATCACCCAGCTTTGTAAGTTTAATGTCTTAAGTTACTTGTGCTTTGTTGATCGGCTGGACCTGTATCAGTCCCTCCACCTTTAGTAGCTTGCAAGGCACCAAGCCATAGCTGCATTCCTCTTTGCTCTGTTGTTCCTGTCACTGCGTGTCTTCTTTTCTGGGATGTTCCTGATGCTGCATTTCGCCTTTTTTCTGTGCCTGTAAACATTGGAGCTCTTTTACCCTGTGCTTCTCCATCTCTTTTTGTTGTAGTGCCTACAATGTGAAAAATTTAGACCGGATTTCTGGTTTTGTTGCTGACTGTCCTTTTTTTTCCATCGCGGGTGCTGGCTGTATAGTCTCAGTTTGGACTTGTGTCTGTGCTAACTTGGCTGCCAAATTTTTGGTTATCACTTCTGGTCTTTCTGTTGCATGATCCATACCTTTCTGCTATGCTTCCCTGGTACCACATCTGACACCCATGAACAAACTCTTGGTCTTGGAGAATGCATAGCATAAATCCACTAATTCTGACACCAACTGTAATTGAGGCTTTGGTCAGGAAGCATAAGCAGACCAGGAGAAATTGTAAAATCCACAAATAATTTATTATTATAAGTAACAAGAAAATAAAAAACAAAGAGAAGTAGTACCAACTAGTTTTTAGCATAGGCAGTCAAAAAGCTGAGTCCAGTTTCAGAGTTCAGAACCGAAATCTACAAACAACCAGCTCTCTGTTATATCTGGTTTCCAAATCATCTTGACAATACTTGCTCTCCTTCTGACCCTTGTCAGATTCTAGCCTTCAGCAAAGCGATGCGACTCGGACCTTCTGAATCTTGTCAGTTTCTAGCTTTCAAAGCATTGTGATCCAGCTACAAGCTGGCCTCTTCTTATGACAGATTCCTCCAGTCTGAGATCAAAATGTCGGACTGTGTTACACTTTGCTAATAAACTCAAAGAACTGTTTCTGTAATTATTCCAAGAGTAATAACTATTTCTCGTTCTAGTTTACAAATCAGGGAACCCAGTTTCATACGTTTTTATTACTATATACTGTATAAACAAGGCTGATACAGCAAAAGGGGATAAAGAAAGGACAGCAAGTAAGGTAAGAGGTGTCTGCACAGTCCAATAGAAAAGACAGAGATAATATGCAGAACTCTTGCTTCAAACTCTCCCTACACATCACAAATGGGACAGGGCCCAACCAACCCTGTTTACTCCCAGCATGCTCTCTGGCACTGCCTGCCTGCTAGACCTGCTTATTTTATCTTCCCTATCGGGGGTAAATTGGGGCATCTCTTGTTCCAATATGGTGAACCTGTGCACAATTTTATCTGACCTCCCCATGAGTTCCACCACCCTGGCTATAGGTTGGTCTGCTGTCACTGTAGGGGAAGCAGCAGACCTCCTTTTTACCATACAGTCTTAGACTTAGAGCCTTCCTTCTACCCCTGACAATTAACCCCACCTACTACACGTACCTTTCTTGTGCCCGCTTTGAGCCTCTGGCTACCCCCAGAATGCTGTCAGGCACTGCCTACCTTGTAAGCTTGCTGATTCCCTCTTCTCTCTTGGGGTAGTTTAGGGCATCTCTTGTTCCAATGTGGTGAACCTATTACTGGTGCACAATCCTGGTTCCTGAGGCTTTGACTTCTACCTCTCTGTCTTATTCCCTTTCTCTCCACACCACTGTTCATTCCCCTTTATTTGTCTGTGTTGGCCTTTGCGGTGGCAGTAGTGCCCTATGGTGCCTGGTGACAGTTGGTGTCAAGTGGCATATTTTTGCCTTTGCAGCTTCCGGTTCTGCGCTCATGGCCTGGAACTTCCTACAACTGAGATAGTGGCTGAACTCCCAGAGCACCCTCTGGTTTACCACTATCCCATGCCCCCTTCACCCAAAATCCCACCAGCATGTCCCCCATGTATCATGGTGTGTTTGTACTGAAGGTAGGTGTGGTAAGGGATTAGCGTGTTACTTCAATTACCCTCTCAGAAATGAGATTGTATACACTGTTTTATTCCTAGCATGCTACTCAAGAAAGAGTATTTCAGGAATCCCCTACTCAGCCTGTCCTAGTCAACTGCAAATAATACTACAAGACTAGTCCAGATCGGGTGTCTCTAAGATCTCTGAAGACACCTGCTTTGCCACAAATACAATCTCAGAAAAATATAATAGGAGACTGGATTGGCACTTATCTTCCCCAAAAGATTCTGAATTCTGTCTAACTTCTCTTGTTTATTGTGATCAGCTGGTTGCTATGGACAGATAACACTGATAAAATTACTCACTGTAGTAATGCTTCTTCTTCTTTGGGATCCCACAGTAAGCCATCAAAAATTGCATCATCTCCATACTAAGTGTTGCTCCAGAGTTTGAAAGTAAATGCTAATGACAGAATTTAGAATCCTACTCAAACTCTGCACAGTGGTCACAGTCCCTCTAGAGACTAAATGTTAGATTTATTTTTCTGCCTAAAGAGAGCAGTCACTCCAAAGTCTTTCTCCTACCTTCTGGTCAAGGTAAACTGTATATTTATATTATTTTATTATTTTCTAAGGTCACTTTCATTATTTATGATGGAAAATGAATGTGCCTCTGTGTTAACATGTTCCCATCGCTTAACCCTCACTTGGGATACAGTGCATGAAGACCAAGTTTGTGCTGCCATGTAATATGGCCTTCACTGTTTTCATAGAGCCGTATGCCTCTGTCATGTTTCATATTACCTTTATTTTGTGACAATTTTCAAATGCAGTGTGGTGATATTTTGTGGTGTTTGGTATAGACAAGTGGATCTGTAGTTGTCTTGGATCACTAATATCATTGCCTAACAAAGTGTACATGGCCATTATCATTCCTGTAATGCGTGTAACTGAGGCAGTGTTCCATTTGTTTGAAATCTGCGCTTCTGCAAATAAGGACCATTATCTTCATGTGGACCTCCTCAGCTCTTTTTCTTACATTGAACCACACCGTTCAGTGATCACTGGTACTCAGGGGACTTCCATCTGTGATGTTTGCAATGCTGTGTCTGTTTGTGAGCACAAAGTCCAACATGTCCCTGTTCCTAGTAGGTTCCTCTACAAGCTACTTCACAAAAACTGCCTGTAGGGAGCCTAGAATGGCCCTGTTCTTTGCCGAAGCTGCAGCTGGTAGTTTCCCTTCCATGTTAGTAGATTGAAATCAAGGGACAAGACCTTACCCTTCCCTGCCAATCCTGATATTGGAAATTCCATGAGTGTCAGTTGCCTCAGCTGATCTTCTATTCTAACTTGTTTCATTCTATCAGTTTTCTTTGCCTTTAGTGTTTCTTTGGTACTTTTTTACACTGCTCCCTTTTGAAATATTGGTAATATGATTCCAAGTCTGGGAAAATAATATTTAAATTAATGCCCAATTTTCTAAAGCCCTCATCATGTTTCAATAAAAATGCTCATATAGCAGGGTCCTTAAGAGTTAAACATATCCATCCTTGTAACTTCTTTGCTTATCTATTAACTGATTTTATATAAAATTGAATACATCTCCAGTTATACGTTTAGATATGTTGTATACCATAGGTTTTAGGAAAAAATCTATTTTCATTTCTCACTTTTGACATACCCTTAAAAACAGACAGTAGGTGGCAGTTTCCCTCTTCTGATTAACAGTTCCTGGGCATCCCTACCCTACAGATCCATATTTATTTACTTATTGAATTGTTTCACCAGGAAAGGCACACTGAGCAACAAGATGCTCGTCTCCCGTGCGACCTGGGGGGGGCCGGGGTACAGAGGGTAGGATAACACACAGGGTATCAAGTGAACAGTTTAACAATATACAGATAGCAACATTAGGGTACATCTGTGTGAGTTTACAAGCAGTACATGTTGAATACATTTTCTACAGTTAGGAGCATAATAACAATTACGTGACGTGTAGCAGTAATACAAGGGCTATTAAGCAACACAAGTAGTACGAGGGTTTACAATTGAAGACATAGAACACATAAAGTACATGACAATAAGGGCATAGGTTGGATCAATATGCCAGCTTCTGTAACTATAGCTAAATGCTGCTGGTCATGCAAAGGGGGAGGGGGAGCATTGCGCTTGATGGAGTCAGGTGCAGGAGCAATTTGTAGTGAGGTAATTTGCCAGGGCAGTGGATAAGAGAGTGGGCAGAAGAGGAGTGGCAGATTTGTGGTTGGAGATCATTCTGTGTAAGTGGTGCGAGAAGGCAGCTTGGCCGACAGTGGTCCTCCACCTGGGGATTGACAGTGTGTGTGTGTGCGATCATCAGGGACCAATACTTTTGCCCATTCTGTTTAATGTCTTTATTACTGACATTGTTTTTTTTTTTTTTATCAATAACATTTTTATTATATTTAAATAATAAAAACATACATACAGTCAATGTCACAGTAAATAAAGAAGCTAGCTAGAAATATCACACAACAGCTCTCCTATGTAAATTAATCATTTGGAATATTAAAAAAATACCAACTTAGAATTATTGCAGTTAAACAATTATAACCTTAGTAACAGGACGATATCATAGATCATCTAAGTGAAATTAACATAGAGAAAGATTAATCATTTACCTTATTTCTTGAAGTTTCATTTGTAAGTTCTATGCATTTTTCCTTTGTTTTCTTTTCCAATTTAAAGGTTAATAACACAATCCCCTGGTGAATCTAGAAATAGCAATACTTGAGCTTTATGAAAATAGAAAGAGAGGAGGAAATGATATGATAAGAGAGAAGAAGAAGAAAAAAGAAGGGGGAAGGGAAGCAGAAAGTCAGTGAAGAAAGAAAAGAGAAGGGTGCCTTAAGAGTCTTGATTTTGAGCAAAGATTTTGTAAATCTTGCCCCATTTAGAGTTAAAACTATCACCCTGTCCAACTATAAAATGGGCTTATTTTTCCATACGAAGGATTTCCAAACATTCGTTTCTCCACTCTGTTATGGATGGAACCTCATTTTGTATCCAATATTGAAATATAACATTTTTAACAGATGTGGAAATAAGATGAATAGCAAATCTCTATTCCTTGGACCAAGGTTGCTGTTTATCAAAGTGACCTATGAGACACGTTTCAACTGCAAATCTGTCTTTAAGCCATTCTATGCTTCTGAGCCTATGACCTATTCCTTCCTACAAGGTTTTGACTTTGCTACAATCCCAAAATACATGGAACAAATCGGCATCACAAACCTTTCATCTCTCACAGGTAGCAGAGGTTCGTAGTTCCATTTTGTAGAAGTGCAAGGGGGTATAGTATAAGTTATGAATGATTTTAAATTTCATAAGCTTCAAGTTTACAGTTTTGAAGGTCTTCAGAGACATAGTCCAAATCTTTGACCAATCCCAGTTTTGTACATCTTTCTTCGGAATATATGACCACCACCTAATATTATATGTGTCAATACCTCTGACTGTAGTAAGAGTAAAATTTTATTTATACAGAGAAATTTGCCATTAGGGTTCAAAAGTCCCTATTTACAAGGCAATCCTGTGTCGTAAAAATGTTTAAATTATCACAAAATGTATCAACCAATAAATTATAATAGCCAGATAAGGAAGGTCTTAACCGTGAGTGTGCCAAAAAGGATTTAGTATTTTCATTTAAATATGTTTTTTGAATTAAATGTATTTTTTATATTTTCATTTAAATATATTTTTTGTAGGTCATTATTGAAAGGTTGAAAATGGAGTTTGCAATAGCCGTGTATCCTTCTAGGTTAATTAAAGATAGAGTATAGCTTCGGCTAACTTCAGTAAAGGGTTTAAGTTTGGTATCTGCTACCAAATCTTTAATGGTGCAAGTTCCACCTAATTGTCAGTCTTGGTGTTTGATTACTTTATTGTTAATTAGTATATTAGGATTCCCCCATACGTGTTGTGAAATTGAGTATTTAATATCCATGTGGAGAAGTTGCTGTTCTATATGTAGAAATCTAATGTTGTCCCCTAGAATTTTATTATGTAAGACTTTCTTAGGTTTTGAAAATAGTACAGCAGCTACATTGATGTCCTGTTTCTCAGCTATATCTCTTTCAATCTGCAACCATTCAGGTATTTCGCCCCCATTTTCGGCAAGTGTAAACCATCTAACAGACTGTGATATTTTACAGGAGAGATAATAAAGATACAAGTCTGGGAATTTGATGCCTCCAATACTTTTGAGCCTGGATAACTTATGGTGAGCCATTCTGCACCTCTTGTAACTCCAAATAAATTTGTTAATATTACTTTGCAATTCTGTGAACCACTTTTTCAGAATAAAAAATGGGATAATTTGAAATAGAAATAAGACCCTTGCAAAATATTCATTTTAATGGCTTGTATTTTTCCCCAAAAACCCAGGGGTAGACAGTTCCATTTAGATAAAGAGCAACATTTGTTTAGAAGATCTTTAGATTATCATTGATCATTTTATCTATTGATCTGAATGTTTTAATTCCAAGATAATCTATACCTTGATTTTCCCATCCCATACCCAAATGAATAATGTCTTCCTTGTTGCAGTATCTATTTAATGGTAAAAAAAATTGATTTTTCTTTATTTAATTTATAGCCTGAAACATTACTGAACTCTCCAATTATAGCTAATATTTTAGGAATATATTTCTGGGGGTTTTATATAGCTGTAAGGACATCATCAGCATACAGTGATACTAGATATTTTTTGTTCACAATGGAAATACCTTCTATGGTATTGTCTTGGGAAAGTTTCCTAACCAGTGGGTCCAAAGTAAGATCAAAAAGTAACGGGGAGAGGGGCAGCCTTATCTAGTACCTTTTACAAGAAGAAAGTTTGGGGAGATCAATTCATTTGTTATCACTGAAGCAGGTAAGTTGTGGTACAATATGTAAATCCACTTGGAAAAACCCTCTGGAAAACCATATAATGTCAAAGTATTAAATATATGTGGCCAAAAAACTCTATCGAATGCTTTCTCAGCATCTAATGAGAGAAGACCTGCAGCTACTTTAGAGTTATTAGCCATTCAAATTAAGTGAAAGATCTTCCCTGAATTGTCTGCTGCAATTCTACCTTTTATAAAACCTGTTTGCCTAGTCCACTAACTTGGGTATAACTTTTTCTAGTCTGTCTGTCAGAATTTTAGACAATATTTTGACATCTGTGTTAATCAATGATATTGGTCTGTAATTTTTGCATTTATCTGGGTCTTTCCTGGCTTTAGGGATGAGTGTGATTAAGCTCCTCATCATGATATGACGTAAATTATCCCTAACCCTTGCCTCCTCATATACTTTGAGCAATATTGGAGAAATGATTTCATTAAACTTATGATAGAAATTAGACCTAGAATCCATCTGGACCAGGGGCTTTGTTTTTCTTGATGGATTTAATAGCTGATATAATTTCTTCCTCAGTGAGAGAACTGTCTAAGAAAGTACAGTTACGTAAGAACTTACCGTAACAGTAGATCTTCGAGAACAGCTCTTGCAGCAGGTTACACCATTAGAACTGAAGCCGGCAGGCATCAGGACCCCACGGAGAAAATTCTAGCTAGCTATCTTCAAGCGGGGACATCCTCGGCCTCCCGAGTCCCGCCTCCGACGTCAGGCGTGGTACATAAGGGGGTGGTCCTGCCAGATTCCCCAGTTCTCCCGCCGGAGACTCCCGGCCGCAGGATGACATCAGAATGGGAGACTGAGGATCCACCGTCAGAAGAAAATAAGGAATGGAAATCCCAACATGTAGAGTTAAAGCCATGCCTCCTCCAAGGGGGAAGGTGGGCGGGAAGGTACCTGCTGCAAGAGCTGTTCTCGAAGATCTACTGTTACGGTAAGTTCTTACATAACTGTACTATCTTACTTCGAGACACAGCTCTTGCAGCAGGTTACACCATTAGGACTGATTCCCAAGCAGTAACGCTGCCAGAAATTCCGGGAGCAGGATAATAGGAAATACATTCCAGGTCCTGAACTTAGGACAGGAGACCCTGCAGCACCGCAAGGCCGAAACCAGCCCTACGCCGAGAGGCGATGTCCAGGCTATAGTGCCTGATAAATGTATGCACAGAGCTCCAAGTAGCTGCAGCACAAATAGCAGAGATGGACATGTTTTTGAGTGCTGCAAAGGATGTGGCCACACCCCTGGTAGAATGACCCCAGATAGAACCCGGGAGGGGCTTTTGTTTTATATCATAACAGTAGGAAATACACTGGACAAGCCAGCAAGACAAAGTCTGTTTGGATACTGAATGGCCCATCATTCTCTCAGAGAAGGAAACGAAAAGCTGATCAGAACTACGAGAGGGTTTAGTTCTGTTGAGGTAATACCTCAGGCTCCGGTGAACATCCAGGGTGTGGAGCAAAGCCTCTCCTCTATTTGAATAACTCGGGAAATAGACTGGAAGGTCAATATCTTGGTTTAGAGTGAGTGAAGAGACCACCTTAGGCAAAAACTTAGGGTTCGTCCTCAGGGATACTCTGTCCCGGTGGAAAACTAAATAAGGCTCTTTGCACATGAGAGCGTGAAGCTCAGAAATTCTTCTCGCTGAAGTAACAGCAACTAAAAATAATGTCTTCCACGACAGAAAACGTAGCTCGCAATCCGCGGCAGGTTCAAAGGGAGGAAGCGTGAGCTGTTCCAGGACAAAGAGCAGATTCCATGGAGGCACAGGGTCCCTAATGGGAGGCCTAAGATGTAACACTTCCCTAAGAAATTCCTGAGAGGCGTCCAATTGAGCTAATGTACGATGCCCCACCGGAAGGTGATAGGCAGAAATGGCACAAAGATGTACCTTAATAGAGGAGTAGGCTAGGCCTGAATGAAAAAAGGGAGAGGAGATAATCCAACACTACTCCCACAGGACAACCTAAAGGGGAAAAATCATGAGCACGTGACCATAAACAAAAACGGCGCCATTTCATGGCGTACGTCGCATGCGTTGCCGGTTTTCTGGCTGCAGAAAGAACCTCTGCAACCTCTTGCGAGACCCCGTGACGCAAGATGGCTATGTCTCTCGGAGCCAAGCATGCAGGTTCAGAGAACGTAGATCCGGATAGACCAACGAACCTTTCTCCTGAGACAGTAGGTGGGAGCTGAGCAGCAACGGGAGCGGGGGTTCCCGGGATAGTTGAACCAACAAAGGGAACCAGATCTGTCTGGGCCAGAATGGGGCCACCAGAATGATGAGTGCGTGCTCCCTGCGCAGTTTGAGAAGAACTCTCTGGATCAACGGGAAGGGAGGGAAAGCGTAGAGGAATCTGTTCTCCCAGGAGAGGGATAACGCGTCTCGCCAGAAAACACCAGGCCCTGGATCTAGCAAGCAAAAATTGGGCAGTTTTGCGTTGGATGGGGATGCGAACAAGTCTAGTTCTGGAATTCCCCAACGAAGAAACAGGTCCTCTGCTACCTCTTGAAGGAGTTCCCACTCGTGGACTCTGGCCTGGGAACAACTCAGGCCGTCTGCAGTCGTGTTGTCCATTCCGGGAACATGCACAGTGATCAGAGTTGCGCCGTGTCCAATTACCCAATCCCACACCCTCATGGCCTCCCAGCAAAGGGGGTAAGAGTGTGCGCCTCCTTGTTTGTTGAGGTAATACATCACCGCCGTGTTGTCTGTCTGAAGCAGGAGAGTACACGGTGGGATTACTGACTGAAAGGCCTGCAGGGCATAGAGAACCGCCCTCATCTCTAGGACATTGATATGGAGATGAGCTTCCAATGGGGTCCGCATAGCCTGGGACTTCACCCCGTCCAGGTGTGCTCCCCACCCCAGACCTGAGGCGTCCGTGGTGAGGGTTACCTCCGGGGATGGCGGTACAAACGGGACGCCCTTGGAAAGCAACCCGGGGACTAGCCACCACTGCCAGTCTCGGATCACTGAGTTTGTGATCCTGACCGGATGCTGCAAGTGGTCTTGCCTTTGGTCCCATTGCACCTTGAGCATCCACTGGGTTACCCGCATTTGGAGCCTTGCGAAAGGGACAGTAGGAATGGCTGCAGCCATGTGTCCGAGCAAGCGAAGGACCGACCTGGCAGGTATGATCTTGCTCGACGACAAATCCCTTATGAGGGATCTGATGCATTCCGCTCTGTCGTCCGGAAGAAAAGCTCTTCCCTGAACAGTGTCCAGTACTGCGCCTATAAACTGCAGTTTCTGCGACGGTACCAGGAGAGACTTCTCGTAATTTATGAGAATGCCCAGAGATTGGAACAAGTCCTGGGTGCTCTGGACCGAAAGTAACAACGCCTCTCTGGAGGCGGCCATGAGAAGCCAGTCGTCGAGGTACGGGAACACATAGTGGCCCTGTCTCCTCAGAGATGCTGCCACGACTGCCATGCACTTGGTAAAGACCCTTGGTGCGGATGACAGTCCGAACGGAAGAGCTCGGAACTGAAAGTGGTGGTCGAGAAACTCGAGGCGCAGGAACCTCTGGTGTGTGTGAGCTATGGGGATATGCAGGTGTGTGTCCTGCATGTCTAGAGACGCTAAAAAGGTGTCTTGTTTCAGCATGGGAATAAGGCCCGGAAGAGTCACCATGCGGAATCTTTTGTAGGCGACCGACACATTGAGGTCGCTGAGGTCCAGAATCGGACGGAGGTCACCTGATTTCTTGGGAACCAGGAAGAAGTGGGAATAATATCCTCGTCCTCTCTGGTTCTCTGGACGTACTCTATCGCTCCTTTTCTTAGGAGCGCGAGTACCTCTTGCCAGATCAAATTTTTGTGCTGACCCGGATACCGGGAGAGCAAAGGAGGCCTCGAGGGTGGCTTTTCTGCGAATTCTATAAAGTGGCCTAGACTGACCAACTGCAGAACCCACCTGTCGGTGGTAATGGCCTGCCATCCCGGCAGGAAGTTCACAATGCGACCCCCGACCATGATTTCCCGTTGATCCTGAGGGGCCGGGGCCAGAAAGGAGTGAGGCTGTGGCGGCAGATGGGCCCGCTGGCTGGGTCGGCCTAGGGGAACGTTGACCCTCTGATGTGTAGCGGAGCGGGGGTGCTGCCTCTGTGTCCGCCCACGAAAACCGCTTGGCTTGAACCGACCTTACCGCCTTCCCGGCCTCTTGAAGTTTGGTAATGATCTTCTCGGAAGGATTACCAAGTAAAACTTCTCCCTCGAACGGAGCGTCCATAATGTTTTTCTGGACATCGGGGTAAAGCGGAACACGTAACCAGGAGTGTCTCCGAGGCATCGCCAAAGCTGCTGCTCGGGCTGATGAGTCCTGAGTCGTCTGCGGCTCGAAGACTTGGGTCCCCACGTCTGAACCCATACGGAGGAGCTGGAGCATCTCCTCCTTCTGCTCACCTTCGGGCAGCTTTTCAGCCGCCTCCAGACCCAGTTCCCACAAAGCGTTCTGGAATTGAACCACGTGAGTCAGGTAGTTCAAGGATCTGATGGCGCAGGTAGCGGAAGCGTACGTGCGCCTGCCCAGTGCGTCCAACTGTTTGGGCTCTGGGTCTGGTGGCAGGGTGCTCAGATGTTGCGGCCTCTGTGACCGGTCATGTGAGGCTGTGATGACCAGAGAGTCGGCCTGAGGCTGCTGTGTCAGGTACTGGTCATCCTTAGGAGCCTTGTACAGACGATCAGCTTTCTTCGGCACTGCCGGGAGCGAATGTGGACGCTTCCATGCTGCCTTGGTGACGTCCACAAAAGTGTCCACCAAGGGTGGTACCACTACAGGCTTGGGGTCCTTCTGCCGAAGATATTTGGCAAGGCGTAACCTTTCGGGGTCTAGTTCTTCTGCATCCCATCCCATGTTTTCCTGGATATGTCGCATAATATCCATGAACGAAGGGTCATCCGGAGGAGATCTCAGCGTCTCACATGGGTCCGGAGAAGGGATGGAGAGAGGAGATGGGGATCTAGAAAAAGAGTAGACTGATCCCGTGTCCTCCGTCAACGGCAAACGTCGGTGTCTCCTGGACCTCTTGGGGCTGGGTGATCCAGAAGAGGATTTGGACGGAGGTCTCCATTTTTTTGATCTTCCCCTGTGAGAGGATCTAGGCTCCCAGGGGGGAGTTAAGCGGCCTGCCGACCCCAAAGGTGAAGGGGGGGCTGGCACCGGAGGAGGAGGAGCAGTGGGGGCCATGTCCCTTTTAATGGTGTCCCACCAGTAAGTGAAGAGATCCTTCACTTCCACTAAAGAAAGTCCCGACGCGGCCCAGGCGCGGTGGCGATCGTCGGGTCAGCGTCGGCTCCACAGGGCCTCGGGTAAGCGAGGTCCTGGGAGTTCGGCGAGGCGGGTGCGCCCGTCTGGTCCTCGGGCTGCGTTAAGTCCTCCTCAGTCAACGTCTCCTGACCGGCGTCGGTCGGGCGTGAGAGCCTTCTTCCGGAGGCAGGACGTCGGTCCCCAGCCGGTGTCCGCTGGAAGGAATGGCCGGCGGCGGCCGTCCGGCGGACGGCTCCAGGGAGGAAGAGCGAACGGCGACAGCGGTCGAGCCGACGTCGGGTCCACAGGTTGCTTCAACGGTGTGAGCTCCAGAGTCTTGCGAGGAGGCACAGAAGACGACTGGACGTCAGGAGCCAAAGAGCGGGAACCCGACTTATGATGATGGTGATTGCGCTCCCCGGACTTCGCCAAGGCCTTGGAAGCAGAAGACCACGACGGCCTGGCGGACTTGGCCTGAGAAGAAGGAGTCTTTCTTACCGCAACTGGGGGAGGCTGAGAGCAGGCCCTGGAAGGAAAGCGGTCAGACCGAGAACCGGAACTGCGGGACTCCGAAGCCCTGGACGGGGACCTGGAAGGGGCCTTCTCCCTTCTTTTCTCCGCATGCTTGTGGGATTTGGACGACGATTCCCCCTTGGAGGACATGATCTTCAATTTCTCCTCCAACAAAAAAGCCTGGAGGGCCTTCTGATGTCGGATCCTGGTTCGACTGTTGAACCCCTGGCAAAATGAACAGGCCCGGGTATTGTGGTCTGGGCCCAGGCACCTGACGCAGGCCGTGTGGGGTCCTTGAAGGGGATCTGTTTCCCGCAAGCACACTTGGAGGGATGACCGGAGGTCGGAGAGGACATCAGCAACAATCTTGCTTGAAGAAAAAGGAATTTCCCAGAGGAAAGCTCTGAACCACGCGTCGCACGCTAGACTGAAACCGAAGGGTCGAGACATGCAAGTCGACGGCGGGAAAGAACTGGATAATCTGGCGGGACCGCCCCCTTATGTACTACGCCTGACGTCAGAGGCGGGACTGACGTCGGGGGCAGTCCCCGCTGAAGATAGCTAGCTAGAATTTTTCCGTGGGGTCCTGACGCCTGCCGGCTTCAGTTCTAATGGTGTAACCTGCTGCAAGAGCTGTGTCTCGAAGTAAGATCTGTTTGTCACTGTCAAGTACTTCGGGTAGTGATACATCGTGACAAAATTTGGATAAGTCTTCCAAAGAAGGGCAATGGTTGCTATGATATAGTTTTTTATAGAAGTTGTAGAATTCCTTATTAATTTTGGCCGGCTCTGTTAACAAGAAATCACCTTCTACTTCTCTAGTTTTATTTATTCTAGTATTCCCTTTGCTTTGTGTAAGTCTTATAGCCAGCATCTTAGTGGCTCTAGGTCCTGAATCTGTATAATTTAGCTTAGATCTCCTAATGGCAAACTCAGCTTCCCCTCTAATTAGTTCATAATATTCTAATTTATATCTGGACCAAATAGCATGGTACAGCACAATAAAGAGCAAGAGATGTTTGTGCAGTCAGTAAAGTGCAATTTATTACGTTACAGTACCGTAAATCATTTTAAAGTATTGGGGGACTGTTGTTTGCTTTTGTCTGTTATGCCGCTGCCATACAGCTTTTGTCTGTAACTTCCACAGAAGCTGCACACCGTCGGCATCAGACTGTGTTTCCAGCCAGTCTATGCATTTCTGAAAACAGTCTGCGGCTTCGGCATCTGAAGGGGTGTGTTTTCATTTCCGCCACCTTCGATTCCTTTTCATCCCAGTCCTCTACTTGTTCAGCTGGTTCTTTCCTAGCTAATGCGACAATGTCTTCATCGGTCATCTCTTCAAACCCTGCATCTGTGGCATCTGCTTCGACCCATTCTCGAACAATGTTCCTGCTTACATCTAAGTGCTCAGCAGCAGAGTGCAAAGCTGCCATGACTTCAGCCATCCGATTCATATCCGTATCTTCACTTTCTGCAGCAGATGTGTCCAGGAGCTTTGATTTTTACCAGCACTTTTTAATTGGTGTCACCTTAGATCTGTTCTGGACAAACCACAAGAAAACTGCTTTGTCCAGTGCATTGTCTCGGCATGAGTGCATCGTTTTCCATTTCTTGTGTGCGATGCTGCAATCCATTGTAGCCGCAGAATCTATTATCTTCGATTTTGCTTTTTTTATGTCACATATCGTGGCATTACCAAGCCCGAACTGGCGAGCGACATCAACAACTCTTTGCCCCCTCTCTAGGCATTCTATAATTTGGAACTTCTGGCCGATATCAAGCACAGATCTCTTGTGTTTCGCCATTGCTAGAAACACACAAAGCACAAAGGGAAGATAACAAAGGCAGAAAATGATCTGTTAAGTACTTTCCCAGTGCCTCAGCTGTAATTCATTTGTAATCAATTTGCAATCAGTTTGCCACTTAAGCAGCGGAGTAACGGTAATGAGGATAAGTGGTGTAAAATTACATGACAGCAATTTGAGTGGGGGACATTGTGTGAATTCAGATAACTGAGAGTTCTAGGGACATGGATATGTTGTTCATCCACACTGTCTGGCAGGTATCCTTGCCGCTTTAAATCTTGCTGGAAGGTCTTCAAGCTGGCTCCTCCCACCCACCCGGGTGGTAAAACTCTCGACTCCGCCCCATGACGCCAGATCTTCCTTACCGCTTGGAAGCTCAGGTTCCCTCCTTAACGCTCTGCGTATAAGACTGGTTCCTAATTCTTTGGTTTGCGAATTAAAGTTTTTTCGCTAAAATAATCTTCAATCTTCTATCCCTCATGGCTCGCGATGGACCAGTCGACTCCTGGTTTCCGGAGATGCCCTTGCGGGCGAAAGATGTCTCGGACGGATTCGCACTCACATCGTCTACCGTCTGGGCCTTGAGCACGACCCGCGGGCTTGCGACCTGTGCTCTTCCTTCTCGAGCCTCGTCCTCGAGACCACGCTGCCCGTTTACAACTGGGGCGTCCCGAGAAGCGTTTTCCTCCGGTGAAGCCAAAAGAGGCCCGGTCGGCAGTTTCTGCGGCGGCGGGCTCGGTGGATCAGCTCGAGCAGATGATCGCCCTCGAAGAGGAGGCGGCGCGGGCCACTTCTACCTCAGCTGCGGCATTTGTCCCGCTCTCTCTGGGTGCCTCTTATTCAGCTTCTTTTAAGGAGCTTTGTCTGACCCTCTCTACTAAAGGAGAGGGACCAACTTCTGCTGGACCGTTTTCTCAGTCCAAAAAGAGAGACAAGAGTAAGTCCCTCCGTCGACACTCTTGGGAGCGGGAAAGATCCCTCTCCCTGAGTTTTCGGCCGTCGACTTCAGTCGACCGCTCGGCTTCGCCATTGGTCTCACAGTGTCCCTATCAGGCCAGTTGACCGAGACTCCCGTCGACGCGGTCGAGATTTTTCTCAACCCGTTGGATGGGTTGTCAGCAGGAGAAGCCGAGAATCCTCTCTCCCCGGTTCCCCGGTGGGGAGTTGAGGACCCGTGGGCTTGTCTGTGCCTCGGTTCGGGCCTTGGATGAACCTCCGAACGAGGGGAGTGCCAGTTCCCCATGACACCTCCCCGCACTGTCCTCGGGAAAGCCAAGGTTCTCGGTCTCGGACTTCTTCGCGGTCCAGCCGATCCTGCCGTCATAGGCGGTCTCGGCACCGCGGCAAGTGGCGTCGCCGCTCGTCCTTGTCCTCCTCCTCAGACGAGGGGAGGCTTCGACGTAAGTTACGTCGACGATATGAGGACCTCATGTGGCAACAGCTCCTTCTGACTGGGACCAAGCTGATGCCGTCGCCTTCCCCGGCCATTAGGTGGCTGTCACCGGAGCGGCCGAAACAACCCCTCGATTTATCTGAGGAGCCTGTTCCCAGGCCGGTTGTTCGGCCAAAACCAGCTGCTCCACTGATCCCGGTGGAACCTCCGCCTCAGCAGCCGTTATTTGGGGCTCCGACCAAGAATTCTCAGTTGGCTCAGGGACTGCCCCATAGGCTGTCTGTCACCCTCACACTCCCGATCGACCTCGGCAGGTGGAGGGTTGCTCAGGCCCGAGGTAGCTCTTCGAGGACTCTTCCGAGTCCGAAGGCGATTCCTCCCTTTTCTCCAGGCGAATGGACTTGGAGTCCTCAGGAGGACAGTCGGTGGACGATAGCCCTTCGTCCTACCTAGGATTGCTTCGGCTCATCTCGGAGTCCACCGGGATGAAGCTCGAACCCATCTCTAAGCGGGCCAGGTATCCCCTCACGGAGATTCTGGACCGAGGGGATTCCCCTACGGAGGCCTTTCCGGTGGCCGAGGCCATAGTGGGCCTGGCCTTGGAGCTCTGGCAGCGCCCTGCTTCCTGCCCTGCGCCTTCAGCCAGGATGGCCAGGAAGTATGCGGTCCCTACCGGTTCCTTGTCCGGTTTTTCGGAACACCCCTCGGCCGAGGGGTTAGTTACCGACAGCGTTTTCGGCGTGCGAGAGCGCTAGGGATGTCAGACAAACCTCCGACAAGCGAGTCAAAATTGGACTATGCGGGCGAAAAGTCTACGCTCGTCCTCCTCAGGCCGCCAGGCCAGTTCGGCCGTCCTCATGGCCATTTCTCTCATGCCCTGTTGGGCTCCTGGACGAGTTGTCCCTCATCTTCCCGAGACCTGCAGACCACAGTTAGGCAGGTGCGGGACCAGGGCAGAGCAGTGGCCAAACAGCAGCTTCAGACTGCTTTGGACGCCGGGACTCATGTGCCAGGTCGGTGGCGGCCGCGGTGGCTATCGTCACCGGGCTTGGCTGAGGATATCCACATTCACTCCGGATATCCAGCACAAGTTGGTGGATGTCCCCTTCTTGGGGACTGACCTCTTTGGCCCTGGGGTGGAAGGTCACCTTCAGAGGATCGAGAAGTCCAATGCTACCTTGGACTCAGTCTCATCCGCTCAGAAGGACAAAGGCTGCAAACCACAGCCTAAGCCCTTTCGTCCCTCTGCACCCATGGCACGTCCGGCCCAGCAATGTCAGGACCAGCAGGCTCGAGCTCGGCATCCCAAACCCAAGCCCGGGACTTCCTCCAACAGGAAGCAGGGAGGTAAAGGCCCAGGAGGTCCCTCGGCCGGTCCCTCCTCCAAGCCTGCCCAGTGACGGGTTGAGGGGTGTCGCCCCCAACTCCGTCACCTCACCCCAGGTTCCCCCGTGGGGGGGGATGGCTCCATCTCTTCCTTTCCGCCTGGTCCGTTATTACCACGGACAGGTGGATGTTGGAGGTGGTGGGAAAAGGCCTGCCCTTGGAATTTGATCAGGCCCCGCCCTTCAGAGCCGTCGCACCTCGGGGGGCATCGGGGTCCGCAGCCTCACTGTCGGCTAACCGAGCCGACGCCAGCTCTCCCCTCCAGAAAGGAGGTGATCAGGAGGGCGGACCCTCCCTCAGACCCGGGGTTTGTGTCCAGGTACTTCCTGGTTCCGAAACGGACGGGGGGCTGGCGCCCCATTCTCGACCTACACGACCTAAACAAGTTCCTAAGGTCTCGAACCTTCAGGATGGTCACTCTGGCTCAGATAATACCATCCTTGGAACTCGGCATGTGGTTCTGCTCTCTGGACCTGCAGGACGCGTTCTTTCATGTCCCTATCCGTCCGTCACATCAGAGATTCCTTCACTTTCGAGCGGAGGGATCCTTTTCGAGTTCCTAGCCATGCCCTTGGCCTGTCTCCAGCTCCAGGGTCTTCACCAAATGCATAGCAGTGGTGACAGCATTCCTCTGCGGCGCCGAGGGTCGAGGTGTACCCTTACCTGGACGATTGGCTGATAGCAGCCCCTCCAGACAGGTGGAGCGGTCCAGAGATCTAGCCCTCAGGTTTGCTCTCAAATCGGCCTTCTTATCAGCGAGGCTGAAGTCGAACTCGAGGCGAAGCAGGTGATTCTTTTCATCGGGGCAGGCCGAGCTCTCTTGAGCCAGAACCGCGGCTCCTGGCGGACAGGGCGAGTTCTTTCCTCCTTTGCCCAATCATTTCTGGTTGGGCAATGATCGTGCCTGCCGGGACTTCCCTCGCCTCCCTGGGTCTCATGGCGGCCTGCACCAGCGTGGTCCGTTGGGCGTGCTGGCGCGTCGCCCTCTTCAGTGGGGACTGGCCAGCCAGTGGTCACAACGCTGTGATCCTTTGGACCAGCTAGTGACGGTGACCCAGGGGATGTGGAACGCTCTCCGGTGGTGGACCGTTCCAGTTCATCTGCAGGAGGGCATCCTGTTTGTCCGCCCCGAGCCAACAGTCTCTCTATCGACGATGCCTCTCTGATGGGTTGGGGTGCCCATCTGGGGGAACACTGGGTGCATGGCCTCTGGTCCCCGTGGGAGTCCCGATGCCACATCAATCTGCTGGAGCTCCGAGCGGTCCACCTAGCTCTCACTGCCTTCGCTCCGTTTCTCCGGGGTCAAGTGGTCCGAGTCCAGATGGACAATACCACGACCATGTACTATCTAAACCGCCAGGGCGGGACGCGCTCCATGCTACTATGCAAGGAAGCTCTCCGCATTTGGTCACTTGTGTGCAGCCTGGAGGCGGATCTCCTAGCCATTCATGTGGCAGGAGCCTCCAACACCCTGGCCGATGCCCTAAGCCGGATAGGGGCAGCATCCCACGAGTGGTCTCTCCTGCCGGAGGTAGTACAAGATCTGTTCTCCCATTGGGGCACACCTCAGGTGGACCTGTTTGCCTCAGGAGAACGAAGCTGAGGCTGTTCCATGCCCGCTCCCCTCAGCAGGGCTCGCTGCAGGGAGATGCCTTCTCGAGGCCGTGGACCCCAGGCCTCTTCTACGCCTTTCCCCCATTTCCCTTGATACACAAGGTGCTTCTCAAAGCAAGGAGGGACAAGGCGAGGTGATTCTGATAGCCCCAGACTGGCCCGCCAGTTCCCAGATCTCCTCAGCCTCAGCTCCAGGCTCCCGAGGCAGCTTCCAGCTCGCCCGGACCTGCTCTCAGTCAGTCAGGGAAGGTGTTCCATCCGGACCTTCAATCCCTGCACCTGGGCCTGGTTCCTGAGGGCTAGAGTTCCAGGCCTTGGGTCTTTCCGACGAGGTCCTCAATGTAGTTGAGGCGTCCCGTGAGAGTCGACCAGGAAGCGCTATGCCTTCAAATGGAAGAGGTTTTCCATTTTGGTGTCAGAGCAAAGGATTGGACCCTTCCTCCTGTTCCTTGGCAAGCATCTTGGACTATTTATGGTCCCTTTCTCGGCAAGGGCTTAGGTCGACGACCCTAAGGGTGCACCTGGCAGCCATCTCTGCTTACCGGGTGCAGGCCGGGGAGCAGTCGGTGGCGCAGGAGAAGGAGGTCTGGTGCTTTTTCAAAGGCCTTGATCACATTTCCCCTCCGGTGCGAGAACCTCCACCTCCGTGGGATCTACTGCTGGTTCTGGCAAAGTTCATGGGCAAGCCATTCGAACCAGTGCACAGGTGTGAACTCTCTCACCTGTTGTGGAAGACCGCCTTCTTGGTGGCTATCACGTCAGCCAAAAGGATGGGAGAGCTCAGGTGCTCTGCATCGAGTCTCCTTACCTGGTCTTCCACAGGGACAAGGTTGTCCTGCGCCCCCACCCTAAATTCCTTCGGAAGGTGGTGTCGGAGTTTCACCTTAACCAGGTGTTGACTCTGCCGGTGTTCTACCCCATTCACACCTCAAAAGCCGAATACAGGCTCCATACTTTGGACCCTAGAAGGGCACTCGCTTATTATAAGGAGCGCACAGCTGAAATTCAGGGAGAGGTTCGCCAGCTGTTTGTTACCTACGCTGAAGCCGCACCTGGCAGACCTGCAGCCAAGCGGATGATAAGCAGGTGGGTCACCTCCTGCATAGATCTCTGCTATAAGCTGGCGGGCATGGAGCCTCCCAGAGGGATAAGAGCTCATTCTACCCGCCATACTGCTGCATCGGTGGCTGCTTCCAGGGACGTCCCTATCCAGGAAATCTGCAGGGCTGCTACCTGAAGTCAGCACACACCTTCATCACCCATTACCACATCGACCTTGAGTCACGCCGGGATGCTGGTTTTGGGGCCTCGGTTCTCCAGTCTTTATTCCCTAAGTAGGGGTGTGCTTGCCTCCTCCTCCCGGAGAACTGCTAGGAGTCTGCCAGACAGTGTGGATGAACATATCCATGTCCTAGAAATACAGGTTACTCACCTGTAACAGGAGTTCTAGGAATGGTATATGTTGTTCATCCACCTGACCCTCGACCTCGGCCGTGGCACAACCTGAGCTTCAGCGGGCAGATCTGGCATCATGGGGCGGGCGCGGAGTTTTACCACCCGGGTGGGTGGGAGGAGCCAGCCTGAAGACCTTCCAGCAAGATTTAAAGCGGCAAGGATACCTGCCAGACAGTGTGGATGAACAACATATACCATTCCTAGAACTCCTGTTACAGGTGAGTAACCTGTATATCTTTTCCATGGCCTGGGGGAGGCTCACTATGACGAAGTCTGAGAACTAATGATTAGAGATATATTCAGTGGCCCGAAGACTATGGCGGGATTCAAACCGCACTCAATGAGGAAATTTGGAAATATGTTGGTGCTGACAAAATTGTATTTCTTACGGAGATAAGCCAACTAAGAAGTTAATATAATTAAGCTTAAAGCACTAAAGATATTAAAACTCAAAAGTATTCTTTGTAAAAGCGGCAGAGCGGTGAGGGTGCAGCAGAGCTCACCAGTGTGCGACCGTTCCGAACACCTGCATCTAATTGAATCCATTACCGACATTGTTGAATGGCTGGTGAGAAAGGTCTACCTGTTTGCAAATTACACCAAGATCTGCAACAGTGTGAATACTCCAGACAGACTGGAGAAGGTGATGCACGTTACAGTGGAATCTTGAAAATGATATGCAGAGTTGGAGTGACAACTGGATTTCAATTCAAAGAACTGCAAAATAATGCACATAGGAGAATGAAACCTTGGGAGTACCTACAGGATTGGTGGAGTTGCTGATAATCGCCAAGGATGAAAGGGACCTGCATTGTATCTATACGGAGTGATAAGGTTGTAGGGAGGGTCTGTGGCATACTGTGGTGCATGTAGGCAGAGGTATCACTAGCAGATAGTGGGAGATATTGATATAATTATTGTATAAACTCTGGTGAAACCTCATACAGAGTACAGTGTGGAATTCGGTAGGTTGCATCTTTGTAAGGACTTTGATAGGGTGTAGCAGTCAGTGCACAGAATGGTGACTACATGGTACAGGTCTTTTAGTGGCTGAAACCATGAGTACAGCTTCATTAAAATATCTCACTATGTACTCACTGTAGTAGATGAGGGATTATTTGGTAAGACATGGCCGATACATCCCAGAACCTTAAAGTCATAAACAGTGTGCATGAGGGAGATATAGGTGTAGTGCAAAACTACTGGGCATATGATGAAATTAGAAGGGGCAGTCAAAGGAGAAATGTTAGGAAGTATTGTTTTTCTACACAGAAAGGGTAATGAATACATGGATCCCTGTGCTACTGGATGAGATGGGATATGTCTTGGGATTCTAAACATGCCAATTGCATGTATAAGGGTTTATTAGATGTGTGAAGGAGTCGTAAAGGCCCTTGACCAGTAGGTGTAGTTGTACCAATTGTTGAAACTATGTGCACACCATGGCCTAAGAGGGGCCAATATTTCACAAAAGGCATCTATCAATCATGTCATACTCAAAAGTGTACACAGTGCAAGTCAGCCGAGTAGTTTTATGTGCTATTTATTAACCCATACTGTTATATTTCCAGTAAACAGTTCTATTAATGTTGTTGAGCACTGCATGGAACTCTGTTGGTCAACTAATTGTTATGTAACAAAACTACACAGAAATTCAGTGTGCTATGCACCTTCAACTCAGGGGGTCCAAACATAAAATTAATTTTTTTTATAATAATTGTAGAGAAGTATGGTGCTTCATATTTATAAATAGCACATGAAAGTACTGAGCTGAGTAACACTGCTGCTTGATACTGCAGGCATTGTGTGGCAGGATGAAAATGTCAACATAAAATTAAAATAAAACATTTATTCTTTTCACTCTGTCCTATTCTCTTAAACTTTTCTGTCTATCCTTAATTTCTTGTCAGGGTGGCCAACCTGACAATTCTGTTCTATCTGTGCTGTACCTTTAATCTGTTGTCATTCTAACTATCAAAACTGTCTCATGAAGTTAAACGCAGATCCCCTTTAAAGCCTCCAGCTATGTAGATTCTGTGGAAGATTTTGAATCCCCCAAGAATCAAGAGTGTTTCCAACACCAGAGCAGATTACCAGACAGCCCCATTTTAAAGCAAGTCTCTGCAAGGCTGGAAGATGAGCAAGCAGGCTGTTGCAAGGGAGAAAGAAAATTCTCCCTGCAGCTGCTTGCTGTAGATCTCACTTTGCTGCCTAAAAAAAACAAAGAGAGTAAATAAAAAGTTAAAATAAGTACTGCAGCATTAGTGCAGACTGTTCCTGTGTATAAAGTCATGATAAGGGGTGTTTTGACTTGTTATTGTGTTGTTCAAAGCTATCAAAGTGAAGTACAGTATGGGAGTGAAATAGTGCAATGTTTGCTGACTGCTGAAATGGCAGAGCTGCCATGGGGTGGAGAAATGTAAAACATAAAAATGTGTTTAAATACAGTCCTCTATAAACAAGTTTGCTTTTCTTGGTTACTTTACCTGAAATGGTGGCAGGTAGCAAAGAGTCTACTATAGAGCTGGTAGCCTAGAAAATGGCTGCTAATATAGAAGTGGTGTGATGATGTCATTAAAAGGGAGGGCTAAAAGGTCCTTGATGATGCTTTCACCACCAATTAAGGTTCCTCTAAGTTAAAATGAGTACCTACAGAGTACTGCTAATATTATGTTGAAAAAAAGACACCATAAGCTTTAGATTTAGAAAACTGAAGCCTATCTTAAGTTCAGAGAAAATAAGGTTTTGGGTATAATTGATAGTCACATGTCAATGATGTCATGATATTTGTGCTATATTAACCTCCCCACCAGGAGGCTAATTCAGGTGTGCTGGTCAGTTTCTTCTGACCAAGCAAGGAGAGGAGGTGTGAGTGCCTACACACCAGAGTGGAAGAAATACTGAATATACAGAAACGAGCAGGAGTCTGAGGAAAGACTAGCCTGATTATTTTGTTTTGTTTTATTTGTTGTTTTGGTGTGAAAGTTTAAACACCCATTTATTTACTGTAAATATTTTTTGAACAGTTAATTTTTATCATTTTGGAAAATAAAATGATAAATGCTACTAAGCATTTTTATGCACTTGATTTAAGGACTGGTGTCTGTTGGATAGACCCACACGCTTACACTGGTGTCAGAGTGGGATTCAACCTGGTGCGTCGAGGCTGCTTGGGAGGCGTACCAGGGGTGTTCGTGACATAAACACCCTAGCAGATGCAAGAGAGTGAACAGTCAGATCAAAGTGTACTGCATCTCCACAAGGTCAGTGAGAGGAAGACTGAGAGACCTTGTTACCAGAGTTGAACCCTGAGACACGACCCAAAATGAAGAAAGCTGAGGATGAAGAAGAGGTGCTGGCTGCAACACCAAAGCCACAAGCCAGACAGGTATCTCCAACACCTGATGACCCTAATGAACTGTTAAAGTGGCTATGTATGCGCCAGCTTGAGATGGAGAACCAGAGGGAGGAAGACCGAAGACAGAGGGACGAGGACCGAAGACTACAAGCGGAGGAAAGAAGAAGACAGGACCAGAAATGGAATGACACCTTGAAGGCCATCCAAGAGATGTCACAAGCACAGGCAGAACGAACTGTGCCCAAGACATTAAGCTAACCAAATTAATGGAAAGTGATGACAGCCAGGCGTATCTCACTACCTTAGAGAGGGTGGCTCAGACTTGCAACTGGCCCCAGGACCAGTGGGTAGTAAGATTGGTACCCTACTTGTCTGGGAGGGCACAGTTGGTATACAGCCAATTGAGTGTGACAGATGCTGCCACCTATGCCAAAGTGAAAGAAGAAATATTGCGGAGATATAACATCAGCACAGAAACATATCATCAGCGGTTCCGTTCACATAAGATGTTCAATTATGACACTCCCAGGGAGACCTATGCAAGTTTAAGGGATTATTGTGCTAAATGGTTGCAACCAACTATCAAAACTGTTGACCAGATCATGGAACTCATCACCATTGAGCAGTTTATCCAGGTTTTGGCTTTTGATGTTCAAGTCTGGGTGAAAGAGCACAAGCCTGAAACAGCAGAGGAGACCATAAAATTGGCTGAGGATTACCTAGCTGCCAGGACTTCCCGACCCAGAGGACAGCAAGGTAACCAAGGAACTTCTGCAACACGGTAAGACCTTTTATTCTCAAAATATGCAGACCCAGAATCAGAGACAATATGCAAGAAGGGATAGAAGGGTAGAATCCGTATTCAGAACTGATTTGCCATGGCTGCCTTGGGAAAGGTCATATTGTAAGAAACTGTCCCAATAAAGACAGGAGCCGATACATCTGGCTCTAGCAAACATTAGCTATGTTGAAACAGTGGGTATTGGTGATCAACAGACCTTGGGATTACTAGACTCTGGGAGCAGACAAACCCTGATAAGAGCTGACCTAGCCCCTGATTGTACAATAAACCAACAGGACACCACTGTTCGATGTTCCATGGTGATATCCACCAGTATCACACTGCCCATATTGACTTAAAATAAATAATACTTGTTGTAAAGTGCTCGTCGGTCTGGTACCTAGATTACCAGTCCCTGTCATCATTGGGCAAGATTTACCACCTTTGCTACCTTGATGAGTAACCATCAGACATTTACAGAGCCAGTTAATGTGGTTACTAGAGCCAAGCAAAAGCCCAACTGGACTCTGTGTTTCCTTTTGAAGATGACTATTTTGAGACTGTGGGCAGAAGGAAAAAGTCTCGAAAGGAAAGAAGAAAGAGAAAAGATGTGGAAAGAACAGCATACTGCTGGAATATTAAACAGGTTACCAGGATTATCTAGTAAAAATTTCTATGAGGAGCAATTAGCAGATGAGTCATTGCAACCTTTATTTTACAGGTGTCTACAGGAAAACAAGGACAATCATATTTTATACAGAAAAATAAAATGTTGTATAGAATTGCTGTAGATGTAAAAATGGTTCTGAGACTGAACAACTGATGGTGCCCCACAAGTACAGAGAGCAGGTGATGTTCCTAGCTCATGACATTCCCATGGCTGGCCATGAGGGAAGGGACAAGACTGTTCAAAGAATCCTGTCTAGGTTTTCTTGGCCAGGTATCCACCAAGATGTAGCTGCTTACTGTAGAACTTGTGCACAATGTCAGCTGGTAGCACAAGGGGTAAAAAGACCTGGTACCTTTGCAGCCCATTTCATATGTTCGACACCTTCGATCGGTAGCAATGGATGTGGTAGGGCCTTTGCTTAAAAGCTCAAAGGGCAATCAGTATATCCTGGTTATCTGTGATTATGCTACCGGTACCTGAGGCTATCCCTATGAGGACGGTAACAGCTCCTCAGTGGCGAAGAACTGGCAAAGATATTCAGCAGGATGGGGATTCCCAGGGAGATATTGACAGATCGTGGCAGTAATTTTACCTCGGTCATGTTAACTGAATTATACAGATTGTTGGGGGTGACAGCACTCAGAACCTCACCTTACCATCCACAAACGGATGGATTAGTGGAACGCTTTAATAAAACTCTGAAGAAAATGCTCCAGAAGTATGTAAATGAGGAGGGTAGAGACTGGGACAAATTTCTCCCCTACCTTTTGTTTGCATATAGGGAGGTGCCCCAAGCCACCACGGGATTTTCACCATTCTCCTTGTTATATGGGCGCAATCCAAGAGGACCATTAGATGTGGTCAGGGAACACTGGGAAGTTGGAAAAACAGTTGGGCATACCAATGTTATTGATTACATGTTGTCACTCAGAAAGCGGTTAATAAAATATGTAACTCTGCCTACGAGAATGTGGACCAGAAACAGCAAAGCCAAAAAGCCGGTATGATATGGGACTTAGAATAAACAGTTTGTACCTGGGAGAAAGTACTATTGTTGTTGCCCACCACCGAGAATAAGTTGTTGATACGGTGGCAAGGTCCTATGTCATTGTCCGACAAACAGGCGTAGTAAATTATGGAGATAGAGATGCCAGGACATAGACCACAAAAGCGAGTGTACCATGTTAATTTGTTAAGGAAATGGGAGGAGAAATCAAAACTGATGTAATTTGCTACATACAGCCAGAACAAGACAAAACAGAGCTGGATATAGCATATGGCGTCTAGATCCATTGTATAAAAAACACCCATTCAGATCAACCCAGACTTAACACCAGCACAGCGCCAAGAAATTGATGGTCTCTTAACCTATTACAAAAGTACATTTACTAAAGCCCGGGAAGAGCAAAGGGGTGGTCCATGAAATCAAACTATCACAGACCAGGCCCATACACAGAAACCATATAGGCTTCCTGAAAAGGTTAGACAGGAGGTAGTGGAGGAAGTAAAGGATGGAGCAAGCCAAGGTTATTGTACCATCACGAAGTCCATGGTCATCACCCTGGTAGTAGTTAATAAGAAAGAAGGTGGAGTGAGGTTATGCCTGGATTTTAGACGCATAAATGCTGTTTCAGAGTTTGATGGTACCCCATGCCACGGATAGATGATTTGTTGGACCAAATCGGATCTGCTCAGTACATCAGTACCCTTGATTTAACAAAAAGGGTACTGGCAGATCCCCCTGGCACCTCAGGCACAAGAAATAACAGCTTTCTGCACACCACTTGGTTTATACCACTTTACAACAATGCCATTTGGATTGCATGGGGCTCCTGCTACCTTTCAAAGATACATGGATCATGTATTGAGGCCCCATAAACCATATAGTGCAGCATATCTGGATGATGTGGTGATCTACAGTCCAGATTGGGAAACCCATTTGGTACACTTGAGTGCAGTCATCCAAAGCCTTAAAGATGCTGGTTTGACTATTAACCCAGCCAAGTGTGCCATTGCAAAAACTGAAACCCGTTATCTTGGTTTCATTATTGGAAATGGAACCATAAAACCTGAAATCACCAAGGTAGAAGCTGTGGCAAACAGTCCTGTGCCTAATACAAAAAAACATGTACGTTCATTCTTAGGCCTGGCCAGTTACTATCGCCGGTTTATTCCGGATTTCTCTACCATTGCCACCCCCCTTACAAACCTCACTAAGAATTGTTTTCCCACCAAGGTTAAATGGACAGCTGACTGTGACAAGGCTTTTAGACAAATAAAGGCAATTTTATGCTCTGCACCAGTTCTTCACAGTCCAGATTTCTCCAGACCTTTTGAGGTTCAGACAGATGCCTCTGACACAGGCATTGGAGCAGTTCTTACACAGCAGGACAAACATGGAGAGCATCCCATCCTTTTCTAAGTAGGAAGCTCCATGAAAGGGAAAGGAGGTACTCAACGGTAGAAAAGAGTGCCTGGCCATGAAATGGGCCATCGAGGCTTTAAAATACTATCTTTGGGAATGAGTTCACAATAGTGACAGATCACAATCCACTGTGTTGGCTGAACCTCATGAAAGATAAAACATGAGAATCATGAGGTGGTATCTGTCTCTACAGCCCTATAAATTCACGGTGACACATAGGGCAGGGGCCCAGCATAAAAATGTGGATTTCTTGTCAGGTTTGGTGCAGACAACACTGTTTCAGGAAATGTTTGATGTTCTGTATAATGTTGTCTGATTGTTACAAACTGTAAAATGTATGCCTCAGTTTGTATTTGTACACACCTCAGGGAATAGTAGTTAATTGAAACAATATTGTTTGGATATATAATTACCTAAATTACCTTTTGGTATTTGTTCCATTTGTTTAAGGGTCCCTGAGGGGAACTTCTGGAGTGGGTGGGCGGAAGTTCCAACCCTTCCTGGGGTTATAGGACTGGGCATCATAATAATGTTGCCCTCTTGAATGGGGAGGAATGTGGCAGGATGAGAATGTCAACATAAAATTAAAATAAAACATTTATTCTTTTCACTCTGTCCTATTCTCTTAAACTTTCTGTCTATCCTTAATTTCTTGTCAGGGTGGCCAACCTACAATTCTATTCTATCTGTGCTGTACCTTTAATCTGTTGTCATTCTAACTATCAAAACTGTCTCATGAAGTTAAGACGAGATCCCTTTAAAGCCTCCAGCTATGTAGATTCTGTGGAAGATTTTGAATCCCCAAGAATCAAGAGTGTTTCCAACACCAGAGCAGATTACCAGACAGCCCCATTTTAAAGCAAGTCTCTGCAAGGCTGGAAGATGAGCAAGCAGGCTGCTGCAAGGGAGAAAGAAAATCCTTCCTGCAGCTGCTTGCTGTAGATCTCACTTTGCTGCCTAAAAAAACAAAGAGAGTAAATAAAAAGTTAAAATAAGTACTGCAGCATTAGTGCAGACTGTTCCTGTGTATAAAGTCATGATAAGGGGTGTTTGACTTGTTATTGTGTTGTTCAAAGCTATCAAGAAGTGAAGTACAGTATGGGGAGTGAAATAGTGCAATGTTTGCTGACTGCTGAAATGGCAGAGCTGCCATGGGGGTGGAGAAATGTAAAACATAAAAATGTGTTTAAATACAGTCCTCTATAAACAAGTTTGCTTTTCTTGGTTACTTTACCTGAAATGGTGGCAGGTAGCAAAAGATGGCTTCTATAGAGCTGGTAGCCTAGAAAATGGCTGCTAATATAGAAGTGGTGTGATGATGTCATTAAAAGGGGAGGGGCTAAAAAGGTCCTTGATGATGCTTTCACCACCAATTAAGGTTCCTCTAAGTTAAAATGAGTACCTACAGAGTACTGCTAATATTATGTTGAAAAAAAGACACCATAAGCTTTAGATTTAAGAAACTGAAGCCTATCTTAAGTTCCAGAAGAGAATAAGGTTTTTGGGTATAATTGATAGTCACATGTCAATGATGTCATGATATTTGTGCTATATTAACCTCCCCACCAGGAGGCTAATTCAGGTGTGCTGGTCAGTTTCTTCTGACCAAGCAAGGGAGAGGAGGTGTGAGTGCCTACACACCAGAGTGGGAAGAAATACTGAATATACAGAAATGAGCAGGGAGTCTGAGGAAAGACTAGCCTGATTATTTTGTTTTGTTTTATTTGTTGTTGTTTTGGTGTGAAAGTTTAAACACCCATTTATTTACTGTAAATATTTTTTGGAACAGTTAATTTTTATCATTTTTTGGAAAATAAAATGATAAATGCTACCCAAGCATTTTTTATGCACTTGATTTAAGGACTGGTGTCTGTTATTGAACCCACACGCTTACACATTGTATGATACAGTGCTAACTTTATTGTCAAGCTTATATTAATTCATGAAATACAGTTTAAGTTGATGCAACATCCCATATACACTCATTAAACAGTATGTTGCTACATCAATGCATATTAAAGGTATGTGACAAAGCAAGTTGCATTCTGACTATATGCAGTTAGCCCCAGCACTTGAACTGCTCCGGAGAGGAAAGGGTTAACTCTATGCAAGAACATAGAACGTTGATCTAGAGTTCGGTTTTCAAACCTCTGTCTCTGGTACATGTCAGTGTAACCATCAGATTCTTATGAGCAATACTAACTAACAGCTGTAGAAATTGTTTTAAAAACTTTAAGCCATACGCTACAATGCTTGGGACCAAAAGACTAAAGTCGGGAACCCAAGAATTAATCTGTGTAGATAGTGAAAATATCTATACAATAACAATAAATCACTTCAGAAAGAAAAAAAAAACCTGAAAGGTACACCTCTGGGGTGCAACACTGTACCTGCCAACCCACATCCCAAAAGACTACGTTATGAGAGCAGAGGCAGGGAGGGAGGTCAGAATACAGCAAGACTTCATTAGAAGAAACAACATTACTATGATGAGTAATTTTTTCTTCAAACAACATGAAGTCTTGCTGTAGTCTGACTATATGCAGACTACCAAGCAGTAACCCCACTGAAGGAGGGGATAACAGAACCTTGATTTGTGAACAAGCTCTGCAGTACTGCTGTGCCAAACTTAGCATCACTTGTAGTCTGGGTATCCAGGTAGTAACACTTGGTGATAGGGTGGTTTAAATTACTTTAATGTGGGGGGGGGGCCAATAAAATTTAGAATAAGGGCCGGGGGCCTGGGGGCCGCCTAGGCCCCCAGAAGAGATTACAGTTTTTGCAGTGATTTTGTGGCATTTCATGTTGTCACACAGTGTTTATTTCCTGTAAATAACTTATACAATTGCAAGATTTACCTTGCGTTGATCTGAGTATTTCATTCCTTATTACCTTAGGCAATCTAAAAAGACAGACACTGACCAAGCAAGCAGGCTCACACACGTCATCTGACTCATCAATCATCATAGTAATCATTCACTTGCATAATCATCATCATAGTCATCATAATCATAAAATTCATAATGCATTCTCGATTTATTACATCAGAAATAAACACAGTTACAGCAATGTCATGCATGATGGCAGGTCAGTCTCTCTCAGACAGTGCTGCCTCTTGGGTGGGAGTCAGGATTCTCTGGGAAAACATCCAGACATGCCAGCAATGGGGGTGGAGGTGAGCTGAGTAGACCCCTAGTAACAGCACAGCAGCAAGCCAGAAATCATTAGTTACAGGAAGATCCCTGGCTGGCTGCAGAAGAGCATATTTTATTTTGTGCGCACTGTTGTGCTGATCGCACGCTGTGGGAAATGGATTCCATGTTCAATATATTGTTTGCCATCATCCACCATGTTAGCGGAAGGCAGGTTAAAAAACAAACAAACAAGAAACTAGCTACGGTCTCATGTGACAGTCAGCCAGCACCTGACCCTCCCTTCCCATACCCAGAGTATACAAAAGCACAAACCTTACAGCTCAGTGGATAGCTGGGGAGGGGGGGCAAGCACTCCCTGACTGCAGCCAGCCTTCAGTTCACTATGCTGACCATTCAAACATCGGTGACCTCAGTGGACTTCAGCTTGTTAGTTGCTGTGGGGAGGACTTGAGGCATATAATTAAAAAAAACAGCTAAACAGATCCTTGATCAGGAACTCCTTTCACTTGACTAAATTGAGGCAAAACTCTTACTTATGGATAAACTTACTTCTGTTTTTAATTTTTTTTCTCTTCAGATGGTCGCCGTGCTGACAATTTCCTGTGACAGGCTGCACACCACAGTAATCACTACTGACTAACATCTCTTTCTGCTCCCTTAAAAAAAAAAGTGACTGTCGTGCTCTCAATTTTTAATTGGTCTAAAGATGAAAAAACTCTCTTCTATTGGTTCACCTCTCCCAGTACTAATATGGAGACAAGGGTATTCTGCCAAAGTCACCATAGTAACACTAAGTAAATAGTAGAACCAATGGAAGAAGTCAAGTACTCATTTCATGGCAGGCAGGCTGACAGACTAGCATCAGGCCCAGATTAATTGATGTGGGAGCCTTACTCCAAGTTATATTTTGTGGCTTGGGGGGGCCCTAAATGCCAACATCCCACTCTTCCTGTGTGCCGTGCCAGCAAGGCTGCAACCCATTTTGTTAACCAGCCTTTTTATGTGGGACTGTGGGACAGTGTCGAAGGCCTTGCTGAACTTCAGGTAGGTGACATCCACACCCCCACCTGTTTGCTTCATTCGTCACCCAGTCTAAGTTCCTCCTTTAATACTGGTAGCAGCCAAAGGGCATTGGAGTTCACTCTGCCTGAAACAGTAATCCCTTGAATGCCCAAAATACATGTGGCGCTACAGAAGGTCCAGTGCCCCATGGTAATGGGGAGCTACAGTTGAAAAAAAACTAAGGTATTATTGGCATAAATCACTGCTTGACCTTTGCTCTCCTAGTGCTATAGTAGATTGGTAAGAGTGCTGACCTGTCATATGATCCTATGACACTTTGAAACCCCATGCAATCCAAACAGCAGGCAGTTCTTTGCTTTCACAGCAGGTTTGCTCCCTATGCTAGAGTGTTGGTCTACTCTGCATATAGTTCTTACCCAAACTACTGTATCTTGGACATGCTAGCATGCCATACTGTGACTTACAGTGTGCAGCATAAATCATTGCTCTGGCCAACCTTATTTCTATATATGTACTGCAAACCTCTCTGCATAACTTGTATGAAAATGAACCGGCATAGGCTGGGCTACCCTGCAAATACTTCAAAGAAGTATTGTCAGTCAGTTTGTGATAATGACTAATTTACTCTGTAAACAGAGAGTAGAGTTTCAGTGTGAACAATGTGACTTAGAGTGGGTTAGCAGCTAAAATGCTTCCTCTTGATTTTACTCTGGTGCAGGTGCTGTGTTTTCTGCAGGTGTCCCTATAAAACAGTGGTAGTAGCCTCATGCTTCTAAGGATCCCCAGCAGAGCAAGTCCCTAGGGGCCAGGGCCCACAAGTCATTCTGGCACTTTGCCTCCTGCTAGTTTTGGAAAGCAACCATATGGGCTGTCCTAGTCCTCCTCTCCCTCCTCACCCCCACACATCTGAAAAAATGAACTGTTAGCAGTACAGCGTGCCTTTCCTTGTAAAGCATTTGAAATTAGAAAATAAATAAAAAGAAAACCATGAAAGAGAGAGGGGGGGAGGATTCAGGAAGGAAGGAAGGAGGATGGAAGAAAGGAACTAAGGAAGAAAGAAAGAAAGATTTAGATTTTACCAGGTGGAACAAGCTTGCTGTGGCCTGCTGTGGTTGTGTAGGCTTAATCTGTATCCCTTTATTGCCCATGCTAGTAGCCAGGTAATATCTAGGCCTGGCTTGCCAGGTGGATTTGATTTTATATCCAACAAGCAGCCAACCATGATTGAGTCTCTGACCGCCCGGTCAACTGCCTTGACCCCCTTGTCTTTCTAGTCTTCTTTCTGACAACAGTGATAGCTAATAATTATTAGACTATATTCATTTTAACACTTCTAGTTCCCTACCATGTCCATAGTAATAAATAGTTATAGTTATTATAGTTTTATGCCCCCATCCACCAAGCACCCTTGACTTGTATTTTTTTCCGGCCTGATATGCTTTTCTTTTTATTTTCTCTTACTCTAGTCTGTCTTTCTACACCAACTAATAATGCATACCAGGCCCATTGTACTTTAGTTCTCTCTTCTTGAGTCTTAATTTATTTGAAGCAGTGGTAGAACACATACCTTGGCAACTGCAACTCTCTCAGCCTCCTGTCTGTGTCAACCGTCATTGTCATCGATCTCGACCCGCCCACCCTCAAAATAAGATCACCACCAGGCAGTGCAAGTGCAGGCACATCCATGTCACAGATGGCAGCGGCACAATGACTCGGGAGGGTGATGGGTTTTGGACCACTGGGCCCAGCGGCACTGTAGGACTCCTCCTTGACTGCTCATCCCGACTCCTCACACAACAGTGAGTCAGCAGCAGTAGCAAAGCTGCAAAGCCAGCATGCCATGTAGTTCTTTACTTCATCTTTATCATGGATCGAGAAACAGGACCACGGACGACTCATTGTCACGGTCACTGACCGACCACCAGACTCCACCAGTGAATGACAATTCAGTTAGTTCCTTCCACCACCACCCACAACGACGATCTCATCTGGACTGGTGCGTCCAACTCCCTGGCTGATGATCCACTTAAGAGTCTGTCGAGAGAGACAAGACGACTTGACTGCACACTGCACCATGGATGGCCCAGGCCTTACCATGAGTGTGAACGGAACGCATGCACTCTGACTCCCAGTCTGCAAGTGTCAATTCCCGCTCCTCAGTAGCCACATCTCCAGATGACCTAGTCACACACATTGTGACATTCTGATTGGTGTGGTCACAGTACAGAGGCAGAGCCAGAGCCCAGAGGCTCGCTCTCGGAGCGGGGGGTCGGAATGTGGTGGCAGATCTGTGTGCTTGCTTGCTTGCTTGGTGCTTTTTGACCATTACAAGGTCACACACATATCATGCAGATTTTCTCTGTCAGTCGTGTGTCAGATGTTTACCGCAGGACTTTCCAAAATAAAAATTCATCTTTCATTGCCAGTAGGAAATACGAACGCACACCATTTAAAATCCATACATTAGTAAAAAGGAAAAAAGTAGGGGGGGCCAAAATAACTATGTTGCCCACCCTGAAATACAAGTGGGGGAGCCATGGCCTGGCCAGACCCCTGGTTTAGCCGCCCTTGCTTGGTGAATGTATGGACTGTTTTCCAGGTGGCTGCTTTGCAAATTTCCACCAAGGGAATATCCCTGGGAGCTGCCAAGGAAGCAGCTGTACCCCTGGTTGAGTGTGCCCTCAGGCATGAGGGTGGCTCATTGCCTAGTTTTGAATTGCAGAACTGGATACAGGAGACAATCAGCCTGGCAATAGATCTTTTAGTGGCAGGCCTACCCTTACGTATTTCACCATAAGTAAGGAATAACTGAATGCAATCATTCCTATGAGCCTTGGTTTACTATATGTAATAGCTGAAAGCCCTTTTAACATCCAGACTGTGCAACCCTCTCTCTCCTAAAGATGAGTGGTCAGTGAAAAAGACAGGCAGAGACATAGACTGGTTCAGATGAAAATCTGAAATCATTTTAGGAAGAAACTTTGTTCGTCCTTAGTACCACTTTATCCCTGCGGAAGGAAATAAAGTCAGGTTCCACTGACAGGGCCTGCAATTCACCGATTCTCCTGGCAGAAGTGATGGCTACCAGGAACACAGTCTTCCAAGTCAAGTACTTAAGCTCAGCCGAGGATAATGGTTCAAAAGGGGGTTGCATAGGCTAAGCTATACAGATATTCAAATCCCAGGCTGGAGTGGACTGAATGGGGGGGGGGTTAATGTGAACCAGACCTTTGAAAAACTTACTGAAAACAGGATGAGATGCAAGGGAAGATCCCTTCCCTGCAGAAAGAAAAGCAGACACAGCTGCTAAGTGAACCCTGAGGGTAGCAGGCCTAAGGCCTAACCCATTAAGGTGAACCAGATAGTCCAGGGTTGTGGAAATGCCCACTGAATCTGGCTGTATGTCTTTCTGAGAACACCAGATACTGAATATTTTCCGTTTAGAATTGTAAGTTTTTTTAGTAGAAGGTTTTCTAGAAACCCTAAGGATATCCATCACTTCCTGGGAGAGATTCAGCATACTCTAGCTCTTCAAATGCCAGGCCTTGAGACGGAAGGCTGGGTTACCAAATCCTCGCCTGAGAGGAGGTCAGGAGGTCACGCCTGCTGGGCAAAAACAAGGGAAGAGACACTGCTAGAGACAGAAGCAGAGGATACAAAGGTTGTCTGACCCAATCTGGTGCCACCAGAGTCACAGTGCAGGGCTGAGACCTGATCTTGATCAGAACTCTGAATATCAGAGGAAAAGCATAGAGAAACCTGCTTGTCCAGTCTAATAGGACAGCATCTAGAAGGACTGTCCCCAGTACTGGTGGTCTGCAGCAGAACGGGGGACTACTGGTACCTGGCTGTGCAGGCAATATAATTAGCCTGTCTGAGTCCCAAGGATTAGTTGACTTCTCTGCCTCTTTTTCCTTCAGCCTTCTTCATCTTTTTTTCCTAGAGTCTTTAGGAAAATTCTTGCAGATTTGGCAGTCTGTGTTGAGGTGGGCAAACCCCAGACAAGACACACATATGAGGTGGGTATCAGCTTTACCAAAAGCCTCCCCGCACTCATTAGAGTGTTGAAACCCAATGGGACCGGTTTTCTTCTTGGGTTTCTCAGGCATGGCCTTCTCTTGAAAAAAAGTTACCCTTTTCAGCTTTCAAAGCCAGTTAACACTGTCCAATCAATTACCAATCGTGTCACGGGTTGTGGAAAAAAATAAGTAAAATCTCATTTTTTTGAAAACAATCTGAACTGAGACCCACAAGAGAATTAGAGAGAATTAGAAAAAACACAAATACGCAAAATAATCAAATTTATTTCAGTTTCCAACCAAACTGACGGGAACCAAAAAAACAGTTTCTACACTAAATCTACCACTATCTACCTATTTACACTACCTGTAATGTAGACAGAGATTCAATACTGAAAATAAAGAAAAACAGTTGATTTAACTGATCAATTTTTACCAGAACTGAACCGGCGCATAGGAGAAATATCCAGGGCGACTTCAGTTAGGCTGAGTAAAGAATCTGACGATTACACTACGTTTGAAAACCTAGCTCGAGCACAACGTTCTATGCTCCTGAATAGAGTTAACTCTTTCCTCTCTGGAGCAGTTCAACTGCTGGGGCTAAATGCATGTTGTCTGAATGCAGCTTGCTTTGTGGCATATATTTATTTATTTAATTTAGATAACTGTGTAGGCCCGCTGTGCCCCAAAGGACCCTTTTTCAGGAGTGACACGGATTTTGTTACATAGTACACACATTTCACATACAGAATTAGGAGTCAGAATACAGTAAGACTTCATGTTGTTTGAAAGTATAATTGTAACTTTTGGGGTACTATTTTAAAATGATATTCTTACTGCTGGCTGACCTGTCATGTCATACTGCTGTGCCATGATCTGCCCACTGTCAGTCCCTTAGTTCAGTGTTAACTAACCAGTCTTGTGCTTGCATCTGTCTTAAGTTGTGATCAACTGTATGACCTACTGTCGATTGGTCAAGTTTCAGAAATAATCTCTGATTTTGTCAAGTTGTACAGACTGAGATCTCTCAGCTTCCACAGCAATAACCATACATCATTAAGACGTTCTTGTCCCGTTGTTGTTCTTAGGCGATTTTAATAAATTTCAAAGCAGAGCAGCTTCTTTCATTACTGCATGATGTTATAGGGAGAGTGAGAACCAGTCTGTAGAGTGTTTCTGTTTGACAATATACATCTTGAAGGTTACAATCACAGATACATTGGTACACATCAACTACTGTAACTGGTGGTGTTGTTTCTCTAAATAGTGTATGGCTCAGGAGTTTATACTCCTGTTTTACCAAATGTGCATCTATGTCTCCTGCATAATATGTTACTAGCTTTTTCAGGTTGTCAAGCTTTTCAGTAGAAGGACTTGTTAGGCAACTAACATGTTTTAGCAATGGAAGTGTTTCAGAGCTAAATCTGTCAGTTATTCCCTATATACAAAGATCTAGGGTTGCAAAGTAGAACTCACAGCGTATTTTATCTTTTCTAGATGAATTGGATTCATTTTGCCAGATTGCATCGAGTTTTCTGGACACCTTTCTAATACTTGGCTCAATGTATTCTACATCTATTTTTGATGCTAGCATCTCAGTTTCAAGCCATATCTGCTCAAAACTTACATCAGTCCTTAATGACAGTAGCTCAGCTTTGCAGTCCTCAATCATCTCAGCTGCCACAGATATGTCTAATTCAATAGACTGTAGATATTTTGAGGCTACATTTGTAATGGACAAAATCTTGTCGAATGGATCATACTAAGGAAAATACAAGAGCGAGAAGGCCGAAGCCCATGAAGCTCCTATTCTAATCCAATATATAGTAAGAAAGATCAAACCCATTGCAAATAAGGTTATCTAATCTATTTTTAAAAATACTTTTAGTTTCACTAATGACAGCCTCAAACGGGAGTCTATTCCATGGACCAACAACTGTTATGGTGAAAAAATATTTACGACTTGATCTCACAAAGGTTTTTCTTACTAGTGGTAAAGGATGTCCCCTAATGTTGTGATAGCAGCTTTTAAATTCAAGACCAAGTTCGCACAAAAGATAAGGGTCTTGAATGATGTCAAATAATAACATTAAATTGCCACAAAGCCGACGTATAGATAGAGGCATAAGTTTTAGGATGTTCAGCCTAACCTCATAAGAGACATCATATAGCCCTGAAATCTTTTTGGTAAATTTCCTCTGTACTGATTCCGTCAAAAGACCTTCAGATTTTTTATATGGACACCATAGCTGCGAGGCATATTCCAAATGCGGTCTAACGTATGCACGATACAATGGTAATAACACGACGCTCTTTCTAGATTTAATATTTCGTATGATAGCCCACATGACTTTATTAGATTTATTAATAGTGTTATTAATGTGTTTATTGTAAGAAAGGTTGTCTGAAATGGTTATGCCCAGTTCTCTTTCATCTGAAGTTGTGTCGAGGATTATGCCATTCAAATAATAAGGGGTTTGTAAATTACTAGAACCTAAATGCATTACCTTGCATTTAGAAATATTCAAAGACATGCCCCAGGTCTTAACCCATGTTGAAATATGATCGAGATCTTTTTGAATAATGTTAGTTTGATAATCAAAAGCGCAGGGACCATCTATTTTTGTGTCATCTGCATATTTGAAGGAAAAGGATGAACAACCTGTAGTAAGGTCGGCGATGGAGGCCTGAAACAGGCATGGGCCCAGTACCGAGCCCTGAGGTACTCCACTCATTACAAACCCCTGAACTGATTTATACCCATCTATAATGACTTGCTGAGAACGGTTTTGAAGCCAATTGATTATCCAGTTAATTACAATACTGTTTATATGTAGTTTAAGGAGTTTAGAAATTAGTGCCCAATGAGGCATGATATCAAAGGCTTTGCTAAAATCAATGTAAATTATATCACATGGTATATTTTTATCAAGTACAGAACTAATCTGTTCATAGAAGCAAATTAAGTTAAACAGCTTCTGCCCTTCTTAAATCCATGCTGTTCAACATCATAACGATCCAAAATAGGTGATATCATATATTTGATTAAACCTTCCATTAATTTACAAACTGAAGATGTTAAGCTTATTGGCTTATAATTTTCCCAGCTGATATCAACTAGAAACAGAAATGAAAGTCTGTTGATCTGCTGAGGGCCATGGCTGTGCTAGCAGTCTCTCTATCAAAAGAGCCATCTTCTTGAATTTTTGTAAGAGCTTGCATCACAGACTCAATGGTTGCAGGCAGTGCTCTACAGTTATCAATTCTGCTAGACCACCGAGTCCCAGAAAGTGGCTTAAGAGTATGCGTTCTCTGAGAACTTTGTGAAGCATTGTCAGTTAAGAACTGTTTCTCTACAGCAAGAAAGAAATTGTGTATTTTACTGGATTTTCCATAAATGTGTATAACTACACAAGGACACCAAAACAATTACGATTTGGGGTAATTTTGCTGCATGTGTCAACAACGAGCAAATTTAAACGGTGTGCATAGCAATAAGCGTAATATGCTTTGTTGCAAGATTCTCTAATTCTGGCCTGTACCACACTGTAAGCCCCAGACATTGCTGCACAGCCATCATATCCTTGCCCCCTTACATTAGAAATACTAAGGTCACATTGGTGCAATGTTTCACAAAGATAGCTTGCTAACTGTCACCTGTTCCCATTTTTGCATGGATGACATGAATTAATGATTCCTGAATTGTGGCATCTCTGCGAACATAGCGTAAAACCACGGATAACTGGTCTTGTTTTGAAGCATCTGGAGTTGTATCAAGACAAACTGCGAAATACACAGACTGTTTTACTTCATCAATTATTGTAGTCCTCACATGACTTGCAATACTCATGATTAAGGCATTCTGACTTTGAGCTGACTGGTAACTTGGGTAGCCCTTTGGGTTTTTAGAAGCCAGTTCTAAGTGTTGTTTAAGCCCTGGGTCATATCTTGCAAGTAAAGATGCAATTTCCCTGAATACACCCCTGTTCGTTGATTCCTTAGACTCATCATGTCCTCTAAATGGTAGTCTCAAGCGAGCCAGCGTAGTAGTAATATCAACAAGTCGGGTGACAGCATTGTACCTATTCTGTCTCTGATTTGATTTTAGATTTATTTGTTTTGCCCTCTGTTCAGATAACTGCTCAGGTAGCAGTTTAGTAACAACATGAAGTTGCCATTTTTCAACATTTTCAATATGTTGTTTGCTGCTATTATGTCTACTGAAACCTCTGCCTGACTCCAAGGTTATTATCAGTCTTTAAACCCTTCAACAGAAATGTTGTGTTCTATTTTGCTGTATCAATATGAAACACTCTGCATGGGAAGCAGAAAGCTGCATTTGATGCACTATTGTATTCTAACCAATTATATTTTGAGAACCATCCTTTGTTAAAAGATCTTTTCCTGTTTCCAAAGTTTGTTTGGGGGTACTTGTGTAAACGCTTCTGAACTGGCCCTTTCTTTATGTACTCCTCCCTAGCTAGACGATCCATAGGTACTGTAAGAAAAAAATACTCACCATAGTAATGTTGTTTCTTCTAATGGAGTCTTGCTGTATTCAGACCATAATGCAGTTAGCCCCAGCAATTGAACTGCCCCGGAGAGGAAAGCGTTAACTCTATGCAGAAGCATAGAACATTGAGCTCAAGCTCGGTTTTCAAACCTCTGTCTGTGGTACTTCCCAGTGTAACCATTAGATTCTTACGAGCAAACTAACTAATATACTATTGTATGGAAATTGTTCAAACATAGAGCAAAAGGGCAAAAGATTCTTTTTGGGCCAGAAAGACTCAAGTCGAGAACCCAAGAAGGAAAGGCAGTGACAATATTTAAGTATAAAACACCAGAGAAAATAACAACAACATCTATCTCACCCAAGAGGGAGGGTACAAGGTACACCCTTGAGGTGCAACACTGTACCTGCCAGCCCACTTCCCAAAAACCAGGTTCTGAGAGGGAAGGCAGAGGGGAAGGTCTGAATACAGCAAGACTCTGTTAGAAGAAACAGCATTACTATGGTGAGTAATGTTTTCTTCAAACAACATGAAGTCTTGCTGTATTCATGCATAATGCAGACTACCAAGCAGTTCCCTATGGAGAAGGAAATGCAGAACCTACCTTGGGAAGAGGCTCTGCAGTACTGCTGTGCCAAACCTAGCATCACTTCTAGCCTGGATGGCCCGGGAGTAATGCTTGGTGAAAGTATGTACTGTTTTCCAGGCAGCTGCTTTACAGATCTCTAACAAATGTATATCTCTGGCCGCAGCTAGAGAAGCAGCTGTACCCCTAGTCGAGTGAGCCCTCAGGCCTGAAGGGGTTGTACCCAACTTGTCATAACAGAATTGTATACAAGAAACAATCCACCTGGCAATAGTTCTTTTAGTGACAGACTTACCTTTCTCCACTTCACCATAAGTGAGAAACAATTGAAGACAGTCATTTCTATGTGCCTTAGTATGCTCAATGTAGTAGCTAAGGACCCTCTTAACATCTAGACTGTGTAACCTTCTTTCACCTGAAGAAGAATGGTCAGTGAAAAACACAGGGAGAGAGATATAGACTGGTTCAGATGAAAATCCGATACCACTTTGGGCAAGAACCTCCTACTGGTTCTTAGGACCACTTTGTCCCTATGGAAGGAGATGAAGTCAGGTTCAACTGACAGAGCCTGTAACTCATTAATCCATCTGGCAGAAGTAATAGCTACTAGGAACACCTAGTTTTCCAGGTCAAGTACTTCAATTCAGCTGAAGCCCGAAGTTCAAAGGGTGGCTGCATAAGCTCAGCTATGCAGACATTAAGATCCCAAGGTGGAGTGGGCTCCTTAAAGGGAGGGTTAATGTGAACCAGACCTTTGAAAAAACTTTCTGAAAACAGGATGAGATGCCAGGGAAGAGCCCTTCCCTGCAGAGAGGAATGCAGAGACAGCTGCTAGATGAACCTTTGGAGTGGCAGGTCTAAGGCCTAGACCATTCAGATGAACTAAATAGTTGTGGAAATGTCTGCAGAATCGGACAGGATGCCTTTCTGAGAGCACCAAATACTGAACCTTTTCCATTTGGAGTTGTAAGTTTTTCTAGTGGAAGGTTTCCTGGAGACCTTCAGAATATCCAGAACTTCCTGAGAGAGATGTAGTGCTGCGTATTCTAACTCTTCAAGAGCCAGGCCTTGAGACTGAGAGACTGGAGACTGGGGTACCAGATCCACCCCTGGGAGGAGGACAGGAGATTGTATGTCCTGGGCAGAGACAGGAGACACTGACAAGGACAGCAGTAGAGGATACCAAGGCTGTCTGGCCCAATCTGGAGCCACCAGTATCACTGTGCAGGGTTGAGTCCTGGTCCTGATCAGAACTCTGAACAGCAGAAGGAAAAGAGGGAAGGCATAGAGAAATCTGCCCTTCCAGTCCAAAATGAGAGCATCCTGGAGAACCGTCCCTGGGACTGGAGGTCTGCAACAAAACAGAGGAAGTTGATGATTGTCCGGTGCTGCAATGAAATCTATCTCTGGAGTGCCCCACCTGTAGAAGATGACCTTCGGGATGTAAGGATCTGGGAACCATTCGTGATGTCCCTATGAAATTCTGCTCAGAGCATCTGCTAGTACGTTGTCCTTCCCTGGAAGGTGAACTGCTACCAGAGAAGTCTGAAGAGAATAGGCCAGAGACCAGAGCTTCATGGCTTCTGTGCACATGGCTGAGGACTGAGTGCCTCCCTCCTTGTTGATGTATCACATTGTGGTGGTGGTGTCTGTTCTGACTTGGACCAGCTTGCCCTTGCTGAATCTGAGAAGCTCTGCAGGGCTAGGAAAACTGCACTGAGTTCCAGGAGATTGATATGAAGGAGAGACTCCTGTGGAGACCATACCCCTTGAGCTGTCAGGGCTCCCAGGTGGGCTCCCCACCCTAGGAGAGAAGCATCCATAGTTAGAACTACTGATGGGACTTGAGGGAGAAATGGACCCCCTTGTCTGAGGTTGTCCTGGTCTAGCCACCACTGGAGAGCTTGGACCAGAGTCTGAGTCACTGGAATCAGTTTGGTAAGTGAATCCTTCTTTTGAGACCAAAAAGACCTTAGATGAAACTAAATGTCCCACATCTGGAACCTTGCTCCCTGTACCACTGCCGTGGAAGCTGCCATGTGGCCCAGGAGCTGAAGGAACTGTCTTGCTGGGTGGGAGACCTGAGGTCGAAAGGAGGAAGCGAGATCCACTAGGGCCTTCACCCTTGCCAGGGGAAGGAAAGCTTTTGCTTGTACATTGTCCAACTCTATGCCTATAAAGGTGAGAAGTTGAACTGGTTCGAGGACAGACTTTGGAAGATTGAGAAGAAACTCCAGGCAACTGAGGAGGTCCTGGGTAGTTTGAAGAGCTGACTTGACCTGTAAAGATGACTGATCCACTAAGAGCCAGTCATCCAGATACGGGAAGATGGTGATACCCTGTCTTCTGAGGTAAGCCACCAGTACTGCAAGGCACTTTGTGAACACCCTTGGAGCTGATGTTAGGCCGAATGGCATGGCTCTGAATTGGTAATGGCCTGAAGGCAAATCGAACCTGAGGTATTTTCTGTGGGAGCACCTGATAGGGATATGGAAGTAGGCATCCTTGAGGTCCAGAGATGCTAGCCAATCCCCTGGCCTCAGAGAGGGAAGGATTATTCCCAGAGTTACCATTTTGAATTTTGACTTTACAATGTGTTTGTTCAAATACCTTAAGTCTAGGATGGGTTGCCACTCCCCCGTTTTCTTTGGGGGTAAGGAGGTACCTGGAGTACAGTCCTTTCCCATTGTGCTGAGCAGGTACCCTTTCTACAGCTCTGAGAGCTAGAAGCGAGGAAACCCCTGCCTCTAGGGCAATGGTTTCTGAGGATGATGCAAGTGGAAAAGACTTAGCCCTCTTTTTTGGGAACTTTTTGAAGCTGAGGGCCAGTTCCTGGCTTATTACCTCCAGGACCCACCAGTCTGAAGTCACAGATTTCCAAGCCTGGAAGTAGTAAACCAGCCTGCGTCCTACTGGAAATGGGGAGTCGACCCGTGCTGACACATCAGGGTGCCTGCTTGGCAGAAGCCTTAGACTGAGAGGAGGAGGAGGGAACTGCCCTGCTCATTCCCCTCCTGCCCCTCCCTCTGAAGAACCCCCTCTGTGGGAAGGGAGAGGAAGCCTGGGCTTGGTAAAAAAGCTTTTGAAAGGGCCTGCCCCTGCCCCTAGACTGCTGCTTGTGCAGAATGGCTTGCCTTTTCTTGGCCTGTGCACTCCTGTACATGGTCCTGTTTTCATCCATTTTCTTCATGTAAGCCTCTGTCTGCTCCCCAAACAGAGAGTTACCCACTACAGGAAAATCCATAGCCTTAGTCTTTGTATCCTGTGAAAGGCTAGTACATCTCAGCCAAGCATGTCTTCTGAGAGGCACAGATGTAGCCATGACTCTAGATGCCACATCATTGGAGGCCACAGCAGCATGAAATTGCCTTTTGGATGCCTGAATTCCATCAGCAGTCGCCTCTTCCAGCTCCTTGGCTAGCTGGGGAGAGGCCTGTTTAGCCAGTTCCAGAACCGTATCCCATCTGGATTTCTGGTACCTGGCTATGTAGGCCATAAAAGTAGCCTGCCTGAGTCCCAAAGAGGATGCCAAATACTGTTTTTTGGCCATGGCATCCACTTTCCTGGAGTCCTTATCCAGGGGGTGTGAAGCCAAAAGAATGTTGGCCCTGTCACAGGCTGCAGCCTGCACTACCCCAACATGGCTGCAATGACTATAAAGGAACTCTGCAGCTGAGCCTGATAAATACCTCCTGTCCATTCTCTTATCCACAGGAGGTATTGAATTAGGAGTGCGTAAAAGTTTGTGTGTCTGTTTCCCCAAAGATTTATGAAAAGGGATAGACAGCCTTTTAGACTCTGGGATGTCAATAATTTCCATGAAATCAGGCTCTTCATCCTCCTCTACTGCTTCAACCAAGGGAAGCTGCAGGGTTTCTGCCACCTTTTTGTAGAACAAAAAATGTGAAGGGGACTTAGAGAGCCTGGGAGGAGAGACACCTGAGGGCCTGTCTGGGGAGATGTCCGGTTCAATGGGCACATCCCGACCCCCCTCATCATCATCATCATCGCCATCATCACCGGGATAGTCTTTGTCTCCCTTCCACTCCTCATAATAAGCATCTGGATCATAATCCAGAGGAGACGGATCCGACCGAACTGACCATCGAACCGGCGGTACCGGTTCAGACGGAACTGGTCTAAGCGATTGTACAATGCTAATTGCTTTGGCTATTTCGTCCGTGGTTGGAGAGTGCGATACAGGATCCGAACCGGCAGACTTATGGTTCTTTTTTGATGGAACCAACCCCTTGGGGTCGGCTCTCCTTTTGCCTGAAGAGGTATCGCCTAGGTCAGTAGGCACCTCCTCAGGTTTGGCCGCAACCGAACCGGGCTGGCCTTCTGGATCTATGGACTTCTTTGCCTCCCTTTCCTTCAGCCTACTCAGTCTTTTGTCTAAAGTGGATTTAGGAATGTTTTTACAGATTTGGCAGTCTGACTTGAGGTGGTCAAACCCCAGACAATAAACACAGATGAGGTGGGTGTCAGCCTTAGCAAAGGCCATCCCACACTCAGTACAGTATTGAAACCCAGTGGGACTGGTTTTCTTCTTGGGTTACTCAGACATGGCCAACCTAACAAATTACCCTATTGCAGCTTTCAAGCCAGGTAATACAATAACCGATCGGTTACAAACCGTGTCACGGGCTTTTTAAAAGAACCAGCAAAAGGTTTGAAACTAATCGGTACCGGAACACCACTCTAATCCCAGAAATAAAATTAAACAGAATGAACAAGGTCAGTTCCAAACCAGACCGACCAGAAAGAAACCAAGAAAAGGAACAATTTCCAACTTTTTAAAAAAAAAAAAAAAAACACAGTCACTACCTATCTACACACTACCTGTACTGTAGACAGAGGCTGGAAATCTGAAAATAACAAAAAAATATATGGTTTAAACCAAACGCTTTTACTTTTACTGAACCGAGCAGAGGAAATCTCCAGAGCGATTTCACTGTTAGGTGGAGTAAAGAATATGGCGGTTACACTGGGAAGTACCACAGACAGAAGTTTGAAAACCAAGCTCGAGCTCAATGTTCTATGCTTCTGCATTAACTCTTTCCTCTCTGGGGCAGTTCAAGTGCTGGGGCTAACTGCATTATGTCTGAAAACAGCAAGACTTCATGTTGTTTGAAACTCTGTCTCCATCTGCATGTCAGTAGCTGCGTCTGTTAGAGAAGATAAATATAGTTTTAACTATATATAAAAATATCTATCTGTACTTGAACCACACCATCCAACGATGGGAGTGGCAAGTTCTTTACTGTAGTACTGATTAGCTCTTAACACTTATGTACCTTGTTGTTCTACCTTATCTTCAACATGAGTAACAGCTGCACTGCTGCTATCCTGACTGATGCGATGTTGGTTAATGATGTTATCTTGCTCTTGTATATTTAAAGTAGTGGAATTAAGTTTGAAAAATGTTAACATTTTTCTTTGCTGCATAGTTTATCGCCTCATAAACTGTCTTCCTTCTTCCTGGTAAAGAAATAAAATAATTTTATTGGACTAATGAGTTTATGTATGTTTTTGAGTGTTGATTACATGTAAAACTGGAAGTTTGTAAAATGAATACACAACAGATTCAAAATTCATATGGGGGAGATATTCAGATGGGTTGCACCATAAAGAGTTGATAATTTGTGTTTCAGTGGGTAACTGAAGTGGTATAAATTAATGTTTGTTTGAAATCTTCTGTCTGTATTCCAGCTGAGTTCTGTCACATAAAAACTCGGCATTGTTATTTGCCTATACGAATAATCCAGGCTTGTGCAATGGATATAAAATAAATACGAACATACGAATCTGCCAGCAGAAACAGACCAACTGGTCTATCAATGTCTGCCCGAGTGTGCAGCTAGTACCCTAGATTGCAGCTGCCCCAACCTTTCTCCCCATTGTCCCTCCTTTACCTGTCACAGCCCCTGCCATCCAGACCCTTCCTCTTGCTTTATCCCACTCCTTCTTAAAACTTCCTGTTGTCCTACATGATACCACACCCTCTGGTAGAGCATTCCATTTAGACACCACCCTCTCCGTGAAGAAGTGCCTCCTCATTTCCCTCTTAAATCCTCCCCCCTCCAGTCTTAGCATATGCCCTCTTGTTTCCCGACTCTCCCTGTTTAAACACCACCTTGGTGCTAGGTTTATTGATCCCCCTCACATATTTGAACATTTCAATCACATATCCCCTAGCCCTCCTCTCCTCCAGTGTGTACATATTCAGATCCTGCAGCCTGTCGTCAGAGGCCTTTTCTTCCATCCCCTGTAACATCTTTGTTGCCCTCCTTTGTACCCCTTCCAGTAATTTTATATCCCTCTTCAGATAAGGCCTCCAGTATTGCACACAGTACTCCAAATGTGGTCTGACCAAGGATGTGTAGAGGGGTAGGATCACCTCCCTATGTCTGGATGTGAAACCCCTCGTTATATAACCCAGCATCCGGTTTGCCTTAGCCACTGCTTTCCTGCATTGGGCCGAGCTTTTCATGCTCCCTGTAACTGTCATAGCAAGGTCCTTTTCCTCCTCAGTGATCCCCAGCCTCACCCCCCAACCAGTAGTCCCTCCTGTGTTTTTTTTGCCCAAAAGTGCATCACCTTGCACTTCTTCACATTGAATCCTAGCTGCCACTTCTCTGACCATGCCTCTAGTTTGGTTATGTCCCCCTGCAATTGTTTCCATCCTTCCTCTTCGTCCACTACCACCCCCATTTTTTCAGTCATAGACGTACTGTGTCCTTGATGTAGCCTCCATATATATGTTCATGGGAGAACAGCATTGTCATGTCAGATTGACAAACAGGTGTCTGCCACACACTGCTATTTCATGTATGTGTGTAACTAGACAAACTATATGGCACCCTGATGCCCCTGTCTACTGCCCCACAATTGAGGCTGCTGCCCCCTGCTTCCCTCTGCCTCCCCCTCCACAGGCAGGGCCAATGCCACCTGTTGCTTCCTGTTCCAGTCTCCACAGACAGGACTGCTGTGCTCAGCTAAGCCCTAGAGTATCAGGGACTCTGTCCACAGTTAGAGCTGCTGCACCACGCTGCCCAAGTCCACCAAAGTTGGAACTTTTGCTTTCCCCTTCTATCCACATGCACTGCCCCAAATGGACAGGGCCGCTGCATTATGTGCAGTCTGTCTTGTAGTCAGGGCTGCTGTACCTTGATGTCACCCTTTGAACTGCCACATGAATGTGGCATCTGCACCATGATGTCCTTTGTCTCTGTGCCACCACATCCAAGGTTGCTGCACCTTGCAACCATGTTGACACATTCAAGGCTGCTGTGGCCCACTGTGCCCTAGAGCCCCATGCCACCACTGGAAGGACTGCTATACCCCGTTACCCTTTGGCCACACTCTGTAATACAAGATGAAAGTGTTTTTTTTTTATTTCGAGTTAGCTTGGGTTCTGTGCCAAAGGATCTGACTCCGGTGGCAGGGAGCAGCATGGAGTAACAACCCTAAGTGTGGAAGCAAGAAGCTCTATGATGCAGCACTGCACAGTCCTGGTAGGGGGCAGAGGACCGCTTTGTGCAGAAGGTTTGACTGTGGGGCAGGACACAGTGGGGCATCAGGGTACTGCAGCCCTGACTTAGACAAGATGTACATGTTGCAGCTGCCCTGTCTATTTGGGGCAGTGCAGGGCTCAGCCACCCCAACTGTGGAGGCAGAGGCTCTGGAACTTTAGGGCGTAGCAGAGCACAGCAGTCCTGTCTGTGAAGACTGGAACAAGGGGCAACAGGTGGCATTGGCCCTGCCTGTGGGGAGGGGGGTAGAGGGAAGCAGGGGGCAGAAGCCTGAATTGCGGGGCAGGTGACAGGGGCATTAGGATATCTAGTTACACACATACAATATGTATTTCCATAAAGAATCCCTCAGAGAACTGAAGTTTATGAATTCATACAGTACATGTTCCTGAAATAGCCTAGTTGTCAATCTGACATGACAACAGTATTGTGACAAAACTCAGCTGCAATACAGACAGGTGATTTCTCACAAACATTTTTTAATTTGTAATTCAATATACTTTATTAAGCTTTTCCAGACAAAAACAGCAAAACTATAACAGATTAAGGCACATTGGTAGGCATGTAATATTAGGCTTCAAAGTACGTACATATATAAACTAACAAATAAATTAAATTAAACACAGTTTCTCTCAAATCCCCCCTCCACCCCCCCCCCACACAGTAATCCCCTGTGCCAGTACCCAGTAGGCCAATTCAGCCTTGGAGCTTATGGAGAGGAAAAAAGAAGCAAGAGTAAATGCAAAAGAGAAGGGAGCCAGTCGGTCAAGGCCTGCGTAATGATAAAAGAGTACTCAAGGGCTCCCATAACTTTTGGTAGGCCTGAGGTCTGTGGTTCATACGGGCTACATGTTGTTCCAACTGCAGTGCCAACAGAATTTCCTGATACCATTCTTTTACCTCAGGAAGAGCTTTTTCTTTCCAGTGTCGCAACGTGGTTAGCTTTGCGACAGCAGCTACTAAGGCTAAGTGAGCCTTGCGACTTTTGGGCGTGCATTGGGGGAAAATGTTTACAATACAACTAACGGGGTAAATAGCCAGTCCAATCCCAGTTGTGGATCGAGCATTCGTTTGATGGAGGCCCAAAACTCCTGGGTTTTGGGGATGCTCCACAAGATATGGTACAACGTTCCTTCAGCTTCCTCACATTTAGGACAAAGGGAGGAGGGGATTCTACCCAATTTGTATGATTTGACTGGGGTATGGTATAGATTGTGTAGGATATTAAACTGAGTAAGCCAAAAATTTATCTTACTTAATATATCTGTACACTGAGCACCACACTTTTTGCCAGAATGTTGCTTCTGTGGAGTGGGATAACTCCTGTACCCAGTAATAACAAGTCCCTTGGGGGAGGTGTGAGTCTAGGTCTATAAGGAGTTGGTATGTTCTTGATATTGCATGAGCCTGATCCGCTTTTTTGAAAAATGCCTCCAATGAATTCTTTGGAGGTGAGGGCCAGGGCTTGGGACCTAGAAAGGAAAGGATGGCTGCCCTAACTTGCAAGTATTTAAAGAGGTCTGTACCATATTGTTGCAAATGAGATTTAAGCAGTGGGAATACTAACATACTAAAATGCCAGCAGAATAGGCCTAACGGTCTTTCGAGTCTGCTCGATTGGTCAGCTCCCACCCTGGGTGCTGACCTTGCTGCCCCCCTCGCCTTCTCTGGCTTCTCCCTTCCCAGTTCCGGATATTCTTGCTGCATTGGATTTTGCTTCCAGAACCCTTCCCCTGTACCTGTCCCAGCCCCTCTTGAACCCCTCCACCGTCTCTGCCTCCACCAGCCCCCTAGGCAGTGCATTCCATGGCTCCACCACCCTCTCAGTGAAGTAACACCTCCGCCTTTCTCCCCTGAATCTTCCCCTCCAGCTTCCACCCATGCCCTCTAGTGGCCCCCTCCTCCTTCCTTCGAAGCTCCCTGACAGTTCCTCCCCTATTTACCCTCTTCATGTACTTGAAGACCTCTATCATGTCCCCCCGGTCCCTTCTCTCTTCCAATGTGTACATATTTAGCTCTTCGAGCCTCTCCTCATAGGTCCTGTCCCCCAAGCCCCAAATCATTTTGGTTGCCCTCCTCTGGACCCTCTCCAGGAGTTTAATGTCCCTCTTAAAGTGTGGCCTCCAAAACTGCACGCAGTTCTCAAGATGTGGCCTCACCAAGCAGTTATACAGAGGGAGTATCACTTCCCTCCTTCTGGAGGTGATCCCCCTAGCGATGCATCCCAGCATCCTGTTGGCTTTGGCTGCTGCCCTCCTACAAGTCTCTGAGTTGTTCATCTTAACATCCGCCACCACCCCCAGGTCCCTCTCAGCCATCGAGACTTGTAGCATTCCCCCCCCCAGGGTGTACACTTGGCCCGGGTTTCTGGCACCCAGGTGGAGTACCTTGCATTTCCCTGCATTGAACCTCAGCTTCCACTTTCTAGACCATCTTTCCAGAGCCTCCAGATCCCCTGTAGGCCACCCTCCCCTCCTCCCCATCCACCACCGCCCAGTTTTGAGTCATCTGCAAAGAGACTCATCTCATCTGATTCCTGTCCTTATGTCAGAGACGTGGCGTTGAACAGGAGGGGCCCAAGGACTGATCCTGTGGGACCCCACTAATGACCCTCTTTGGGGATGAGACTATCCCACCAACTCGACCCTCTGGGTCCGGTCCTGGAGCCAATTGCCTATCCATCTGATCATCTGGTTCCCCACCCCATTTCTCCCAGCTTATCCAACAGGCCCACGTGAGGAACAGGAGTCAAATGCCTTGCTGAAGTCTAGAAAGAGGACGTCCACTGGTCTACCCAGGTCCAAGGCACCGTCACCCAGTCATAGAACTCCACAAGGTTTGTCTGACACGATTTCCCAGGACAGAATCCATGCTGTCTATCGTCCAGGCACCCTGACTTTTCCAGGTCCCCCCTAGCCTCTCCTTGACAATGCCCTCCATCACCTTGCCCACCACCGATGTCAGGCTGACAGGCCTGTAGTTCCCTGCCACCTCTCTTGATCCCCAGCTGTGGATAGGCACTACATGCGCCACCTTCCAGTCCTGGGGCACCCACCCTGTCCTCAGAGATGGTGAAAAGCTGTCCAGGGTTTCCTTCGGACATCCGCAGTTCTTTCAGCACTCTGGGATGTAATTTATCCGGCCCTGGTGCTTTCTCCGTCTTAAGGGAGCTGAGGCTTCCCTCACTCTCTCTGCTGTGATTTCCACTTCCAGTACCTCTTCTCCCTGCTTAGCCCTCCCCCTCCTGCCAGTGATGCCTCCCCTCTCCCAGACCGCCCGATCAGCAAGGTCCCCCCTCCTCAGTATCTCTGTCTCCTCCATGTGTGATGCAGCACCTCCATTTTCCTTGGTGAAAACTGGGTGAAGTACTCATTAGTACCTCAGCCTGCTTCCCGGGTCTTGTGCCCATCTCTCCCTGATTTAATCCTGCTAATCTGCCCCTTCACCCTTCGTTTTCCCCAATGTATCTAAAGAACCCCTTGTTCCCTCTCCTAATTTCCCTGGCCAGGTTCTGCTCCTTCCTTGCCTTAGCCGCCCTCACCACCCTAGTGGCCCTTCTAGCCATCAGCTCCTACTCCCCTCGATCCCTTTCACTCCTTGAGCACTTGAATTGCCTATAGGCTGCCTTCTTTCCCCGCACCACCTCCTAGACCTCCCTGGTCCACCAGCAGGGTTTTTGGGCCCTACTGCATTTTCGTCTTACTCTTGCACAGGTGCTGGTAGCATCTTGCACCCCTCTCCTGATGATTTCCCACCTACTATCAGCGTCCATGTCTGACCCAATCACATCCAAATGCTCCTTAAGGATCCTTCCCATTTCCTTAAAATCCGTTCCCCTGAATTCAGTTACCTCTGTCTTTGTGCAGCCTTCTAGCCCTCCTAGGTCCAGGCAGAACCAGACCGTGGCATGGTCACTCCCCGCCAACGGGTCCCTTACCTCCAAGCCCCTAATTTGGTCACTGTCTGCCAGGACCACATCCAGTACCTGCATCTCCCTGGTCGGCTCCCCCATCTGCTGAGTTAGGAACGCGTCTTGAAAGACATCCAGCAACCTCTGTTCCCTGGTCACAGAAGATGTCATAGTCTCCCAGTCTGTTCCTGGCATGTTTAAGTCCCCCAACACCACCACCGTTCCTCTGCCCAGTCTGCAGTGTCTCCCAACATCTGCCACCAGACTCCTCCTCCAGCTCCTCCGCCAGGGCAGGGGTCTATACACCACTCTTTATTTTACCTCTTGCCCCCTTGTTATCAAGGTGACCCAATCGCTCCATGGTTCCCTCTGCCTCCTCTACTCCCCCTATGCCAATGCAGTTTTTGACTATCATTGCTACCCCTCCTCCCCTTCTCTCCCCCCTGTCCTTCCTGAACATAGTGTAACCCTCCGGGTTCAGGTCCCAGTCATGTCCTGCAGTGGCCCAGGTCTCAGTGACCACTGCCACATCCACTGCTTCCTCAGTTAGCATCGCCTGGAGCTCAGGCATTTTATTTCCCAAGCTCCTGGCATTTAGCAGGACTACCTTCCACCCTTTCCCTATACTTCCATTTCCCCTGCTCGTGTTCCCATGGGGATTCTGTTTTCCCTTGGTCTGCACTTTACCAGTCGGCCTTTTCCCGCAATCCTCCAGCTCCCCAGGGGGGTGGAGAGAGTCCCTCCTTTATCGGCACCCCCTTGACAGCCTTTTCTCCCATCCCTCCCCCTTCACAAGTTTAAACCCCACTTTTCACCAATGAACCCCTCTATTTTCAACTTAAGGATTCCCCTTCCCTCCAAATTGAGATGGAGCCTATCTCTAGCATACAGCTCCTTATCCTCCCAGGTCTCCCCAATCCCCCATCAACCCATACCCTCTGGCCTCACACCACTCCCTGAGCCTCTGGTTTATCTCCCTAATCTTCCTTTTGTGCTCCCCACTAGCCCTTGGCACCAGCAGGATTTCTGAGAAGGAAACTGTGCATCCTATGTCATGACAGACCCTGGCAAGCTCCCTGAACCTTGCCTGTATCTCTAGCTCGCTATTTCCCTCAATGTCATTTGTACCCAGGTGGACCAGTATGTCTGGGGAACCTCCACAATCCTTTGCCAGCTGATACACCTCATGCTTAGCCCTGTGCACCGTTAGTTCAGGGAAGCATTTTGTTCTAACTGGCCAGGCTTCTCCTCCCTATTCCATTTGATACCCTGATCATAGAATCCCCCAACAGGAGCACTCTGACCGCTTCTTTCCTCCATTTCCCCCTTCCATGTCCCTCATCATTTCTACAGCCCTCCACCCAGCCAGCTCCTTGTTCCTCCCCTATCTGGGTGCCACATGCCACCCTCCTTATTTACCCTGGCCACCCCTCCTCCAATCCTATGCCTCCTCCTCCTGAGTATCCTTCTGTGCCTTGCTCCCTCCTCACTGCTCGCAACTGGTCCTTCTCCCCCATCTGCTAAACTAACCTGGCTCGTCCTCCCTTCCTTGCTGTCTCCATTTAGTTCCTCCTTGCTTGTTGTGCTCCCCTGGCCTAAACCCTCAGCTTCCTTTACTGAATCCTCCTTGTACTTCTGGTCCTTCTCCTTTACCTTTCCTCCCAACTGGTCCTTCTCCTTGCGCTTTCCTCCCTCTTCCCCCTGCCCCTCCTGCTCTGATTCACTGCTCCCCCATTTTCCTGCCTTCCAGGTTCCCCCCTGTTCTTCCTGCTATCTGGCCCCTGCCGCCTGCCCCCCACTCCCTTTCCGTCTCTAACCACCCCTGTCATGGCTACATCACCCCCCTCATCCTCGAGCAGAAGAGGAGAATTGAAGCAGTTACTGAGTGTAAGGTCTGATCCACCTCCCCGCCTTGCTTCCTTCTGTCCAGCCCTAGCCATCTGCCTACTTCCCTGAGAATGTTGTCCCTCTGTCCCTCCTTTGTGAGGGTCCCCAGTTACCTGCCTGCCTTCTTGGTAATGTCCTTTTGGATTCCCTCTGCCAGGGTCCCTATGTGACCCCTGAGTATTCTCCTGCACTCCTTTCCCTATGCCGCTGCCCCCAGTGCTTGGTGTAACCCTGTGGAGAATCCCTGCCCTTACCCAACCTTACATCCCCCTTCCCCAGCTGTCTCCTAATCCCCAACCTCCTCCCTAGCTGTGCCAGCTGGTAGCACACTGGGCAACCACCAACTTCAAGCCCAGTCCAGTATCATGGCTGCTCCACACCCTGTGCACCCCACCACCCTCCCAAGATGCCAGCCCTAATGCTGTGTGGTTCCATCCCCTTCCAAGTAGGTTTCCTTGGCTGAGCCACCAGGTTCCCCCCTAGTCCAAGATACACCCCTACTGCCTAATCAGGTCACCCACTAATCCTAGATACAGTCCCACAGTACACCGGTAACCCTGTTACTAGGTGCAGCACAACACAGTAAAATTATAAGGGAAATAAACAACTCCCTAAGCTCCTCTCTCCCAGCCTTTAAATCCAACCCCCGGGACCTAAAACTACATAGGCTGCACCTGCAGTCTTTTCCTCCTAATTACCAGAGCAGGTGTTCCCCTGTAAATTAGCAGAACTCTGGGAGGGAGGGGGGTGAGAGGTGGAGTGTGGGCAGACACCCGACTTGAGAGAGAGTGTATCAGCCCTGTGTCTCCCCTCCAAGCCCAGCACCAAATACCCAGGCCCAAGCAAATGCCACCAAATAGGTTTTAAATCAGAAGAAATAGGCCTCCACCAGCACAGCCTGTTACACAGTGAAACATCCAACAAATGATCCCACTTACAGCCACCAAACCAGTTTTTAAACTTCCAACAGCCCCCAAAACAATACAAAACAATACCCTGCTAGCCCCTTAGAAGTAAGAAAGAAAAGAAATGACCTTCTACCCAGTAAAATCCACAAGAACCCTGTGAAAACAACAAGCAGCAGCTACTGTCCTGGAACACAACTGATCCTGTCCCCTTCCAGTTCCAGGAATAAGATAAGAGGGTCATTGACCAGTAATGTAGAAAGGGTACACTTATTGAGGGGAGGCCAGAAGGAGGCAGTAATTGGTCAATTATCTGAAAGTGGGGGTTGTTCAAGACAGGTTGCTCCTGTGACCATTGCCAGCTTACTGAAAGGGCTTTCTAAACTTGGTGAAAAGCCTTAACTGACCATCCAGCAGGGGAGTTATTTAGGAATATTGGAAGTTGGTTGTAGGATGCGTATGCCAAGGCATTGAGATAGTAGTTGCCTCTACTTACTAACGAGTGCTCTATTTCTAGCCAAAGTGATGAGTATCACTGGGACTGAGATAAGGCCATCTGGGAGCCCAGAGTACAATTTTGCTGATATGAAGAGCTCCGTAATATTTAAAAAAGGAAGGGAGGGCTAAACCACCTTTCATTTTAGAAGAGGTCAGTTTGTCGTAGGCTCTGCGAACTCCCTTCCACTTCCAATTAAATGTATTTAAGTGTAACCCCTCACCCCTGCCTTTTTACCAAAACGACAGGTGGCATGCTGTTGGCGCTGGCAGCAATACCTGGTGGGGACCTGGGTTCGACGAGGATGAGGTTACCTGGCACAAGGGAACCTAGGTTTGGCTACTCTGCACAGGGGCACCCAAGTAAATCTGAACACAGGAAGCAATAACTGTAATGTCCAGAACCAGGAATGGGATTTTCCAGTGTGGCTTTTATTCACAACTTGCTGAACACAACAAAGCATAGATGGACCCCCGTGGGGCTACATTTACTGATAATGCAGATTAGAGACTACAAGGCGATCCACTGGAAGAATGGACCAATTCTACTGATTTCAGGCTCTGGACCCACCAGGCACACAGCCCGGACTTGCATGCACTTTGGATACACAGCCCGACTGGCCCGGCTCCCCTACCGGCCACTTGACTGGCGGTTCATTGGAAGAATGAACCCATTTTTACTTGTTGTGGCTCCCCACACCACTTAGAGTCTGTGACCCCTATAGAGATTTTCTTCTTACTTCATCTGACTCCCATCTCACAAAGAGAATTATTTACCCATGTTGTGGCTCCCCACACCACTTAGAGTCTGTGACTCCTAGAGAGATTTTCCCATTTTGCGACCCACGTCTGGGTACCTACCTCATCACTGGCCAAGCGCATGAGGCAAGTAGCAATCACAGCAGAAATCTGTAGAGGTGGACCTGGTTACTAAAGATGGGGGGTGTTCCCACCTCCAGCTCCCACAGCCCATACCCGGCCATTTCTGTGGACAAACGGAAACTTTGGACTGTAGATTAAACGGTGGATGAACTGTCGCACCCCCTCTACAACATTACTTGAATCCACACAGCACTTTAGCTTTTGAACCTACTACATTTGTTTGTCCTAGTACTATAGGCCTCCCAAATAGTAGTTCAAATCCCAAATTTCTTCACATTTTCCAGGCTGAAGAAACACATTTTTCGCCTTCTCATATTAGAGCAACACTCACCCTTTCATTGCAGGTGCCCCACAGGCGAAGTACAAATTTTTCCACTTTTCAAACACAAACTGAAACTGTAATAGGCAGCTTTCTTTCTTCAGCAGAAATTAGGGGATTGCCCCTGGAATCTACATGGGGATACTTTACTTCCTCTACTCCCCCCCCCCGGAGGGAGGGAGGGGGTACTGAGACCTGGACAGCGGTCTCCACCACTTGAACACTGGACACTCACTCCTTCTCTTTCAGAAGGTAAACAGGAACTGACTTTGAAAACTCCCAACGTTCTATCTCACTCCCTCTGCTGCAGTTTCCAATGTGGCTTATGCAGCTGCGAAAGTTCTATTGGTGATGTCATCTCTCAGTCTCAGCTGAGACTGAGAACAGAGTGAGACAGTGTGAAACCCATTTAACTGGAGTTTCACAAGCTGCCTTCCCTGCCTACCACTAGGTCTTACTGGGATTCTAGTAACCCCGGGTAACAAGGGATTACATAAGGTTCGCTGAAGGCGAAGAAACCAGCTTTTTGGGAAATAAAATCCCAACATGATCAGCAGCTATAATATATGAGGGGAGTACATTCATTATGATTATGTGAACCCTATCCCATAGGGATAAAGGAAGAGCGCCTCATCTATCTAAATCTAGGCTCAAGGTATGAAGAAGCTTTGTAAAGTTCTCCTTGACCATGGTAAGTATACATCTGGATATCTTGATACCCAAATACGTTAATAGAGTGGGTTCCCAAAATAAATCTATGCTCTCTAGTTCAGCTCAAGTCACGTGGACATTTAGGGGGAAAATTTGGGACTTTAAGAGGTTTAATTTGTAATAAGACACACCAGAAAACTCTTGTTTTTCTGCCAGGAGAGCTGGAATAGAGGCACTGGGATGTTCCAAGTGCAGCAACAAGTCATCCGCGTATGCTGAGAGGGAATATTGCTGGTTTCCAATGTGGATACCTGTTAAAGCTGGAGAGCTGAGCAGTTTACAAATTAGAGGGTTCCAAGTAAATATTGAATAACGGGTGACAAAGGACATCCTTGCCGTGTACCACGCTGAAGGGGAAAAGGGTCGGACAAACATCCATTACACCAGATACGTGCTGTGGGAGACGTATGTAAGATACGGATCCATTTGACAAAGCCCTGGGGAAAACCGAGTTGTTGGAGGGAGGCAAATAAAAAATCCCAGGAGACTCGATCAAATGCTTTCTCGGCGTCTAACGCGATCAGAGCCACAGGTGTATCTGAGGCCCCAGTGGCCGTCATTAAATACAAGAGTTTCCTTGTATGATCTCCTGAGAGACGTCCTGTCATGAAACCCACTTGTTCTCGACTGATAATGATTCGCAGGAGTTGGGAAAGATGATTTACCAATATTTTTGCTGAATTTTGACATCTGTGTTGAGAAGGGAGATGGGGCAATAATTCTCAGGGAGTAAGGGATCTTTGCCGGATTTAGGAATGATAATAATAAGCGCCTCCCCAAAGGAAATGTCCCTTACCCCATCCTCAAACCAGTAATTGAAAACATCTACTAAAAGAGGGGCAAGTTGAGGAGAGCTGGACTTGTAGAGATTATTGGAGAAGCCGTCTGGTCCTGGGGATTTATCTAGGGGCAATTGTTGGATTGCCAATTGCACTTCTTTTAGTGAGATTTTTGCTTCTAAAAGAGCAGCAGCAGAAACAGATACTTTAGGAAGATTAGCGGAGGCCAAATAGTCCTGAATTGTTGTAAGCTGGGGGACCGTGTCATTGGTGGTAGAGTACAATCTAGCGTAGTATCTTCTAAAGGCAGTGACAATGTCATTGGGATCCGTGAGGGCTGTGCCGTCAGGCAGGGGTTGAATACAGGCCTCAAATCTGTTTGATTCTGCTTGTTTCAATCGCATGGCCAGGAGCTTAGCAGCCCTCTCCCCAGACTAAGTATTTCATCCTGGTACAATGCAGAGCAAGTTCAGACTTCTGTGTCATGAGGTCATAGTATTGTGTTTGTAAGTCATGAAAGTGGGTCCAGTCCAAACCGGTGGAAGAGCGGCTGAGTGAGTGTTCTAATAGGGAGATATCAGCTAATATGGAAGTCAGACGTTCCCTATTTTGACGGGCTCTAATTGTAGCTAGGCGTATAAGTTCTCCTCTCAGAGAACATTTAAGGGCTGCTCAAATGAACTTGTATTTATCTACTGACCCCAGGTTTGTTTTCAGAAAATATTTAATGCAGTCTTGAACATGAATAAGTGTCTGGGGGGATGCTAGGAGTTATGTATTTAGTCTCCATATTGAATCTCTGCGGATTCCGGGTCCCAGTAAGTAAGAAAAACTTACTGGTGAGTGATCAGAGATAACTCTTGCTTGTATAGTGGTCACCAAAACCCCTGCTAGTCCGAAGGAGCTTAATAAAAAGTAGTCTATGCGGGAGAGTGTATGGTGCACAGGGGAACAGTACATGTACTGTCTTTCTTTTAAGGTTTAAAACCCTCCAGACATCAACTTTTCTAGTTCTCTTTAGTAGTTCTCGAAGGGCACGCTGGGCTGGAATCAATCCCTTCCTAGTACTATCTGATCGATCCAGTTCCGTCTGAAATACCAGATTCCAATCCCCCCTCAGAACTACCAGCTTGTGAGTATTTGGGACAGTTAATGTTAGCAAATGGGGAGAAAAATTGTGGAGAGTCCACATTCAGTCCGTAAATAGAATCAATTAGAACAGGATGGGATTCCAGCAGGCCATGAAGGATTATATAACGCCCATCTGGGTCACAGACCTCATGCGTCAATTTGAAGGGAACATTTTTAGCCATAAGTATTGCAACTCCTCCTCTTCTTGAGGAAGACCCCGCATCAAACGCTTGCCCCACCCAAAGCTTTTTTATAAAGGGTCACACTCTGTGTCGCGAGATGTGTCTTCTGCAGGCATACTATATTAGGCTTAAGGAGGGAAAGGTGACGAAGAATTGTAAACCTTTTATTTGTATCACGAGCCCCTTTTACATTCCACGTAATAAACATACAGAGACCTCCCATTCAGATATTAAAAAACAAAACATTGGTAAACATCTACAATCTGCTTTGTAATAACAGTAGCTCGACTGTACTGGCCAAGATCCCCCCCCCAGAGAGTAAGTAGTATTAAGTAATTATAGAAGTAACAAAATTCTCCTCTCCCACCCAATACCCTGCCCCCCCCCCATTTCCCAAAATCATAAAAAAGAAAAACATTTACAACTTATGTAACCTAGGGTCGGGGAGAACATGTCACTTGGCATATTGGCTAGGTTTGGCTACTCTGACCAGGGGTACCCAAGTAATCCAGAGACTAGAAGCAATAACAGATTGTCCAATACCAGGAGATGGGATTCTGAAGTGTGGCTTTATTCTACAAGACTCTGAATAAAAAACATAGATGGACCCCCACGGGGCTGCACTCCTTGTAATGCAGATAAGGTGCTGACACAGGCACAATCCATTCTTGGATCCTAAATTTCCATATGTCATGGACTCTTTAACTAGTGGCACACTACCACCCTCTACTCCATCCCAACATCTGGGCACCCTCTTCAGGCACTGGCCAATACCTGACAGAAAGGTATCTGGTGTCTCAAAGCGAATCCGTAGAAGTGAGCCCTGTTATGCCAGGTGGGGGGTCTCCCACCTTTTGTTCCATAGACCCATACCCGGCCTTTCCTTTGTTTACACACACACATCCTTGGCTACTGTAGTGCAGACTGTACACGGCTTTGTAATGCAGTAACTGACTTTCTAAGGACATGGATATGTTGTTCATCCACACTTATTGGCAGGTATCCTTGCCGCTTTAAATCTTGCCGGAAGGTCTTCAAGCTGGCTCCTCCCACCCACCCGGGTGGTATAACTCTCGGCTCCGCCCCATGACGCCAGATCTTCCTTACCGCTTGGAAGCTCAGGTTCCCTCCTTAACGCTCTGCGTTTGCGACTGGTTCCTATTTCTTCTGTTTTGCGAATTTGAAAGTTTTTTGCTAAAAAGACTTCGGTCTTCGATCCCTCGCGGCTGCGATGGACAAATCGACTCCCGGTTTTCGGAGATGCCCCTGCGGGCAGAAGATGTCTCGGACGGATCCACACTCCACGTGTGTCTACTGTTTAGGCCTTGAGCACGACCCGCAGGACTGCGACCTGTGCTCTTCCTTCTCGGCCTACGTCCTCGAAGACCGTGCTGCCCGATTGCAACTGGGCCGTCCCGAGAAGCGTTTCCCTCCGGTGAAGTCTAAGGAGGCCCGGTCGGCGGTGTCCGCGGCGGCGGGCTCGGCGGATCAGCTCGAGCAGATGATCGCCCTCGAAGAGGAGGCGGTGCGGGCCGTATCTTCCTCGGCCGCGGCATTTATCCCGCTCTCTCTGGGTTCTTCCTACACAGCTTCATTTAAGGAGCTTTGTCTGTCCCTCTCCACTAGGGAGAAGGGCCAACGTCTGCTGGACCTTTTTCTCGGTCCAAAAAGAGGGACAAAGGTAAATCCCTCCGTCGATGCTCTTGGGAGCGGGAAAGGTCCCTCTCCCGAGTCTGCCGTCCGACTTCGTTGACCGTCAGCTTCGCCACTGGCCTCACGGTGTTCTGGCCAGGTCAGTTGACTGAGACTCCTGTCGACGAAGTTGAGATTTTTCTCGACCCGTTGGACGGGCTGTCACCTATAGAAGCCGAGATTCTTCTCTCCCCGGTTGCTCCGGGGGGAGTTGAGGATCCCGTGGGCTTGCCTGTGCCTCCGGTTCCGGAGCCCTCGGATGAACCCTCTGAGCCGAAGGGAGTGCCGGTTCCTGCCGACACTTCCCCGCACCGACCTCGGAAGAGCCGAGGCTCTCGGTCTCGGACTTCTTCGCGGTCCAGCCGATCCCGCCGTCATAGGCGGTCTCGGTCTCAGCACCACGGTAAGCGGCGTCGCCGCTCGTCCTCGTCCTCCTCCTCGGACGAGGGGAGGCTTCGACGTAAGTTACGTCGACGGTACGAGGACCTCATGTGGCAACAGCTCCTCCTGACCGGGAGTAAGCCGACGCAGTCGCCTTCCCCGGCCATTAAGTGGCTGTCACCGGAGCGGCCGACACAACCCCTCGACTTACCCGAGGAGCCTGTACCCAGGCCGGTTGTTCGGCCAAAACCAGCTGCTCCACCGATTCCGGTGGAACCTCCGCCTCCACAGCCACTATTTGGGGCTCCGACCAGGGATTCTCGGTCGGCTAAGGGTCTACCCCATCGGCTGTCGGTTACCCTCACTCCCGACCGACCTCGGCAGGTAGAGGGTGGCTCAGGCCAGAGGCAGCTCTTCGAGGACTCGTCCGAGTCCGAGGATAATTCCTCCTTTTTCTCCAAGCGACTGGACTTGGAGTCCTCAGGAGGACAGTCAATGGATGATAGCCCGTCGTCCTTCCTAGGACTGCTTCGGCTCATCTCGGAGTCCACCGGGATGAAGCTCGAACCCGTTTCCAAACGGGCCAGGTTTCCCTCATGGAGATTCTGGACCGAGGGGATTCTCCAACGGAGGCCTTTCCGGTAGCCGAGGCCATAGTGGGTCCGGCTCTGGAGCTTTGGCAGCGCCCTGCTTCCTGTCCTGTGCCTGCCAGGATGGCCAGGAAGTATACGGTCCCCTACCGGTTCCTGATCCGTTTTGGAGCACCCCTCTGCATGAGGGGTTGGTTACCGACAGCGTTTTCCGGCGCGCCGGCAACGCCAGGGATGTGGACAAACCTCCCGACAAGGAATCCAAGAAATTGGATTATGTCGGGCGAAAAGTCTATGCTGCGTCCTCTCTCGGCCTTCGTCAGGCCAGTTCGGCCGTCCTCATGGCACATTTTTCTCATGCCCTGTTGGGCTCCCTGGATGAGGTCATTCCTCATCTCTCCGCGGATCTGCAGACTACGGTCAAGCAGGTGCGGGACCAGGGCAGGGCAGTGGCCAAACAGCAGCTCCAGACTGCTTTGGATATTGGGGACTCATGTGCCAGGTCGGTGGCGGCCACAGTGGCTATGTGTCGGCGGGCTTGGCTGAGGATATCCACCTTTACTTCGGATACCCAGCACAAGTTGGCAGATGTTCCCTTTTTGGGGACGGACCTCTTCGGCCCTGGGGTGGAAGGTCACCTGCAGAGGATCGAGAAGTCCAATGCTACCTTGGACTCGGTCTCTTCCGCTCAGAAGGACAAAGGCCGCAAACCACAGCCTAAGCCCTTTCGTCCTTCTGCGCCCGGCGCCCGGCCCAGCAACGTCAGGGCCAGCAGGCTCGGTCTTGGCATCCCAAACCCAAGCCGGCTTCCTCTAACAGGAGGCAAGGAGGAAGGCCCAGGAGGTCCTCGGCTGGTCCCTCCTCCAAGCCTGCCCAGTGACGGGCTGAGGGTGTCACCCCATCCCCGTCACCTTACCTGGGTCCCCTGGGGGCGGCCCGGCACTTCCGTTCCGCCTGGTCCGCTGTTACCACGGACAGGTGGGTTTTGGAGGTGATGGGAAGAGGCCTGCCTCTAGAATTCGAGCAGGCACCGCCTCTTCAGAGCCGCCCCTGGGGCTTCTGGGGTCCCAGCCCGCTGGCGGCTCGTCGAGCCGACACGCCTCCTCCTCCAGAAGGAGGTGATAAGAGAGGTGGAGGACCCTCCTTCAGACCCAGGGTTTGTGTCCAGGTACTTCCTGGTTCCAACAGACGGGGCTGGCGCCCCATTCTCGACCTACACGACCTAAACAAGTTCCTAAGGTCTCGAACCTTCAGGATGGTCACTCTGGCTCAGATAATACCATCCTTGGAACGCGGCGTGTGGTTCTGCTCTCTGGATTTGCAGGACGCGTTTTTTCACGTCCCTATCCGTCCGTCTCACCAGAGATTCCTTCGCTTCCGAGCGGAAGGATCCCTTTTCGAGTTCCAAGCCATGCCCTTCGGCTTGTCTCCAGCTCCCAGGGTCTTCACCAAATGCATGGCAGTGGTGACAGCATTCCTGCGGCGCCGAGGGGTCCGGGTGTACCCTTACCTGGACGACTGGCTGATAGCAGCTCCCTCCAGGCAGGAGGTGGAGTGGTCCAGAGATCTGGCCCTCCAGGTCTGCTCTCAACTAGGCCTCCTTATCAACGAGGCCAAGTCGGAACTCGAGCCGAAGCAGGTGATTCTGTTCATCGGGGCGCAGCTCGACTCTCTTCGAGCCAGAGCGCGGCTCCCGGCGGACAGGGCCGAGGTTCTTTCCTCCTTTGCCCAATCATTTCTGGTTGGGCAATTGCGCCCTGCCCGGGACTTCCTGCGCCTCCTGGGTCTCATGGCGGCCTGCACCAGCGTGGTCCGTTGGGCCCGCTGGAACATGCGTCCCCTTCAATGGGGACTGGCCAGCCAGTGGTCACAACGCTGCGATCCTTTGGACCAGCTTGTGTCGGTGACACAGGGGATGTGGAACGCTCTCCAGTGGTGGATCGTTCCAGGTCATTTGCAGGAGGGCATCCCGTTCGTCCGCCCCGAGCCGACGGTCTCTCTATCGACCGATGCCTCTCTGATGGGTTGGGGTGCCCATCTGGGGGAACACCGGGCCCACGGCCTCTGGTCCCTGCGGGAGTCCCGATGCCACATCAACCTGCTGGAGCTCCGAGCGGTCCGCCTAGCTCTCACCGCCTTTGCTCCGTTCCTCCGGGGTCAAGTGGTCCGAGTCCAGACGGACAACACCACGACCATGTACTATCTAAACCGCCAGGGCGGGACGCGCTCCATGCTTCTATGCAAGGAAGCTCTCCGCATTTGGTCACTCGTGCGCAGCCTGGAGGCGGATCTCCTAGCCATTCATGTGGCAGGAGCCTCCAACACCCTGGCCGATGCCCTGAGCCGGATAGGGGCTGCATCCCACAAGTGGTCTCTCCTGCCGGAGGTAGTACAGCATCTGTTCTCCCGCTGGGGCCATCTCAGGTGGACCTGTTTGCCTCCAGGAGAAGCGAGGCTGAGACTGTTCCATGCCCACCCCTCAGCAGGGCTCGCTGCAGGGGATGCCTTCTCGAGGCAGTGGACCCTCGCCTCTTCTACGCCTTTTCCCATTTCCTTGATCCACAAGGTGCTTCTCAAGGCGAGGAGGGACAAGGCGCAGGTGATTCTGATAGCCCCAGACTGGCCTCGCCAGTTCTGGTACCCAGATCTCCTCAGTCTCAGCTCCAGGACTCCGCGGCAGCTTCCAGCTCGCCCGGACCTGCTCTCAGTCAATCAGAGGAAGGTGTTCCATCCGGACCTTCAATCCTACACCTGACGGCCTGGTTCCTGGCTGCTAGAGTTCCAGGCCTTGGGTCTTTCTGGCGAGGTCCTCAATGTAGTTGAGGCGTCCCGTAAGTGAGTCGACTAGAAAATGCTATGCCTTCAAATGGAAAAGGTTTTCCATTTGGTGTCAGGGCAAGGGCTTGGACCCTTCCTCCTGTTCCTTGGCAAGCATCTTGGACTATTTATGGTCCCTTTCTAATCAAGGGCTTAGGTCGACGACCCTAAGGGGTGCACCTGGCAGCCATCTCTCTGCTTATCGGCAGCGGCGGGAAGCAGTCGGTGGCGCAGGAGAAGGTGGTCTGGCGCTTTTTCAAAGGCCTTGATCACATTTCCCCTCCGGTGCGAGAACCTCCACCTCCATGGGATCTACTGCTGGTACTGGCAAAGCTCATGGGCAAGCCATTCGAACCTATGCACAGGTGTGCTCTCTCTCACCTGTCGTGGAAGACCGCCTTCTTGGTGGCTATCACGTCAGCCAGAAGGATGGGAGAGCTCCAGGCACTTTCCATCGAGTCTTCTTATCTGGTCTTCCACAGGGACAAGGTTGTCCTGCGCCCCCACCCGAAATTCCTTCCGAAGGTGGTGTCGGAGTGTCACCTTAACCAGGTGTTGACTCTGCCGGTGTTCTACCCCAATCACACCTCGGAGGCCGAATATAGGCTCCATACTTGACCCTAGAAGTGCATCTATTACAAAGAGCGCGACTGCTGAAATTGGGAGAGGTTCGCCAGCTGTTTGTCACCTACGCTGAAGCCGCATCTGGCAGACCTGCAGCCAAGCGGATTTATAAGCAGGTGTCACCTCCTGCATAGATTCTGCTATAAGTTGACGGGCATGGAGCTCCCAGAGGGATAAGAGCTCATTCTACCCGCCATACTGCTGCATCGGTGGCTGCTTCCAGGGACGTCCCTTATCCAGGAAATTGGAGGCTGCTTCCTGGAAGTCAGCAAACACCTTCATTACCCATTACCACATCGACCTTGAGTCACGCCTGGATGCTGGTTTTGGGGCCTCGGTTCTCAGTCTCTCTTTCCCAAGTAAGTATTGGGGTGTCGTTTGCCCTCCTCCCGGAGAACTGCTAGGAGTCTGCCAATAGTGTGGATGAACAACATATCCATGTCCCTAGAAATACAGGTTACTCACCTGTAACAGGAGTTCTAGGAATGGTATATGTTGTTCATCCACACCACTCCACCCGACCTCCCGGCTCGACGCACAACCTGAGCTTCCAGCGGGCCAGATCTCACGCCATGGGGCGGAGCCGGAGTTATACCACCCGGTGGGTGGGAGGAGCCAGCTTGAAGACCTTCCGGCAAGATTTAAAGCGGCAAGGATACCTGCCAATAAGTGTGGATGAACAACATATACCATTCCTAGAACTCCTGTTACAGGTGAGTAACCTGTATTTCTCTGAAGACCCCCCCACATACAACAGTCATTACATCTCACTGTTCCATAAGCCTTTTCCTTGGCTACTATAGTGCAGACTGTACATGGCTTTGTAATGCAGAAACTGTATTTCTCCTGAAGACCCCCCCCACATACAACAGTCATTATATGTCACTGTTCCATAAGCCCTGGACTTGGCATCCTGACCGACCAACAGCCCCAGAGACTTATTTACTCACTGTTTTTGGTGAATGACACTGGCCTTTTGTCAAAGCTTCATCACCCTCCACGTTGCCGGTGTCCAAAACTCTGAATGAATCTCATTCCTCAAAAACTGTAGTGCCCCAGCACTCTCCATCAGGCAGCTTCTTCCTTTTCCCAGGCCAGAGGGTTGCCTCGGGGTGTTGGTTCCTTGTGCCTCTCTTATGGTGGAAGCACATACCCTAAGGTAGCTCTGTGTCAGAGCTGAGGGCAGGGGGGCCTGCCCCTGCAGTGCATCCCCTTCCTCCACTGCACTGCAGGAGCTACATCCTTCTCTCTCTTGAGCCTACTCCAGACTTCAGCAGACTGACTCAGACTGATTCAAAAAAATCCAACGTTCTAGCCTAACTCCCAGCTGCAACATTCCATTGTGGCTTATGCTACTGCAGAATTCTAAATGATGTCATAGCCCCAGCTCAGCAGAGACTGAAAACAGAGCAAGACACAGTGAAATCCATTTAACTGGAGTTTCACTAGCTGCCTGTCCCTGCCTGCCACTAGATCTAACTAGGGTTCTAGTAACCCCGGGTAACAGGGGAGTTACACTTAAAACTGTTCTCCGATTCTTTTAACCAATTCAACTTCAATACACCATCAGGCAGTGCTAAATTCACTATACTGAAGAATATCCACCCTTCCACCACCACCCCCACAGAAAAACCTCATGCATGAACGTCTATATTTTTTATGAACAGAAACATAGCTAGATAAAATTGAACATTTCCAACAAACAAGCTCAAATTCTACATGCGTTTTAACTCTGCATGTCTACATTAACAAACCAGTTAGCCTAAAACAGGACATCAAGGCTTACCCATCTTTCCTCGTACTACGTCTAAGGAGTATTATTACTAGTGTTAAAGCAGAGAGAAAGAATAAGTGAGGAAGGAAAGGAGGAGTAAAACGGCGTAAGAACAAAATTGCAAAAGTAGGTGGGCAGGAAAGTGGGAGTGGGCATATTTCACCCCTCTAATGTTCTGTAAGCAGAGAGTCTCCTCGTTTATTTAAAGCAGCAAAGCAACATCTAGAAAGGGGCCACGGTGATGAAAAAGAGCAAGGCAAGGGGGGCTAAGTCCTCCTGTTGCCTCCGAGAGCAGCGAGACGTCTTGGTGAGGAACCTGTCCCAAAGTCAGGCGCTAGACAAAACATACACTCGCAATTTAGCCATAAAAGGCAAGGTCGCAAAAGTGAACAAAGCACAAGCGAGTCAGCATTAAGTCCAATAAAAGACAAGCAGCTTTCTGGATATCCATTTTCTACTTGTCCAGTTCACTTGAACAAATCCGGAAAAAGAGCTTTCAGTTCCCGTGTGGCTTGATCCGGCATCTCGAACACCAGCCATTTTTCTTCGTGTTGGACATGCAGGATAGCCGGGTAGTGTACTCTGTATCTCTTGCCTGCTGATATCAGCCTGGAAACTGTGGCATGAAGCTCCTGGCGTCTGGCCCGCACTGATTGGGGCAGATCTTGTATAACCCAAATTGTGTGCCCTTCCCAAAGTAAGTGTTTAATTTCTTTTGTTTTTGCCACAATATGCTGCTTGTCTTGGAAATTTAGCAGCTTAAAGATTAATGGTCGTGGTGGGGAACCTGGAGGCGGTGGGGGGTGCAGGGATCGATGTGCCCTTTCAATCACATATTCCCCACCACTCGGAGAAGGCCCAGCAATTTTGCAGCAAAATTTCTGAAGGAATATGATGGGGTTAACTCCCTCCTCCTCTTCAGGGAGGCCTATAACCAGGAGGTTATTGCGCAGACTGTGCCCCTTCAGATCCTCCAACTTTTCTTCTATCTTTTTAAAATGATATTGCATGATTGCAGCTTCCTGATCACTTTTATCCTGCATATTTTCCACCAATGATATGCGGGCTTCCGAGTCACTGGTTCGTCTGGCGAGAGTATCCACCGACGATTTGAGCTGCTGGAGATCCGTGGATATAACGGAGATGGTCTCCTGAAGCGGCTTCATAAGTCAATGAAACACTCTTCTGTACGAGCTGTGTTTCCAGTGATGGAACGTGAAGTACTGGAGCCCTGTTGTTTAGGCCGTTTAGCAGCCTTCTCCTTTTCAGGCGAGGGAGGAGGCGTGTGAGTCGGAGGAGCTTTCTTCATCTCCATATCCATACAGTTAGTTCGCTTGCAGTTTGCTTTGTGCTTCTAAGGATTGGAAATGTTTTGGGTCATATTCCGGTTTTACTCGCTACGGTATTTAGGGATTTATCGGTAGGGAGAGCGGGAGCGATGAGAAGACGCTGTACCTCCTCAGCTAGCCATCACGTGACCCCCTCACAAACATTTATTTATACAACTTCAGTTACCCACAGACGCACAAATGATCACCAAGCCTTTATGAGAACAGAATTATAGATTGTAAGCTACTCTATCTAAATACAAACCAGGTGGGGTTATTAGCACACTTGGAGTAAAGACTATTAGCCCTACACAGATTGCTCTGCCTGGGACATGCACCAGCTACTACAGGCAATTAAGGAATTCATTGCTTAAGCAACAGGCTGGGCAGGAGTGATATCACTCAGTAATAGGGATAGGAATATCTTCACTTTAAGTTACTGCAGAGCACATTAACAGAGCCCAATTTAAAGAAAATCACATGAGAAAATGACAATATGACTATCACTGCTACGCTGGTCGAATGAAGACTGGAGAAACAGAGAGTATAGCATATAATAAATGAAAAGAAGCAGCAGTGCTTCCTTGTCAGCTTGTACATGGGCCACACTCACATGGATTAACTTTATGTTGAAAACAAAAAATGCCCATGCATTTGGACACATTAGACGTTAAAATACGTGCCCAAGCAAGCCAGCATACTTATATGCTGCCCCATGTATGCCGTTTGTTTTCTAAATTGCAGGAACTCATCCAGTCTTGTGTTAGTGGCATTTGCTTACATTAGCAGGAATTGGACAACAGTTGCCTTGAGAATTGTAATTTCCAGCAGGTGGCAAGGATATGACGTCCGTAAGTCATGCAAATAGCCAAGTACTGAAACATAATACATACATTGCATGACAGGAGATTATATCTTTATCTACAACAGTTACTTTTCACAGCATTACCATGACTGCCAAAAAAAGCAGTGGTACTAGCATGGCAGGACAGATGGGAGGACTGCTGTGTCAGTGGCTTGTGACCACATAGACACATAATGGACTTTGTAAGGAGCTGACAGATGCACATGCACGCAGACTGACCTGAAAGACTGACAGTAACTGTGAACCAATATCTGAACAGCCAGTAGTAAGACATCATTTGCTCTGTGTAATGTCTTCAATTATTCAGTACACCATGTACTGAATAATTGGAGAACTGAATGTATGCCCATCACATTACTATCATATGGAAGGGAAAACTTGAAGTGACTGCAGTGTAAACTTTCACAGCGAGCTTAAAATTTTGAAACACACTGAAGTATAACATTTCTGAACAACTACTTCAACTGCCCCCCCATTCTAAAACCTCAAACTAGGTTTGTACCTGAAGTACTTGAAGGTTACTTAAATTTAAAGTTATTTGCTATAATGTAACTATTATTTCTATCCCTATCAAAAAAAGCCAGTGTCAGGGAAGACTGCCTGTGTTATAATGTCATCTATTGAACCCACATTCTAGTCTTTCCTGACAGCAGGTTCATAGGACAGGGCACTTATCTCGATAGAGTAGTCGGATTTGTTTATGCACTGGGAGTCCAGGAAGTGAATATGTGGTTGCTATGCTGGGCAGCAGTAGTGGGTCGTCCCCCCTCCCCGAAACACTAGTTCCATGGAGTGACCATAGCAAGTTGCAGTGATCCAGGACATGCCGTAACGGAGTTCCAGAACCGGTATGTTGTTTCTCACCCACCCAACCCGGCGGACACTGTAGTTTTCGATGTGGTTTGTGTCACAGCCAGTTGTGGCGAGTGGGAGGAGAGGGCAGTGAGGTGCTGGAGAAGCAGCAGCAGGGTCAGGCCAGTGAGAGGAGAGACCGTGGGCGAGGTGCCAAAGAAGAGCCTCCAGCTTGTAGGTAGCAGAACCAAAGGGGTGTGTATCACTGCGAGCGAGAGAACGGGACGGCAACAGGAGCATGCTGCAGTGGGGACCGTGGATCAGGTGCTACCCATCAACATGGATGTGAGTGCCGACTGAAGGACAGCATGATGACAGGTAGCAGACATCCCAGCCACCCCGATGGATTGTGGAACAGGGTGCAGAGCCGCTACTGGAACCTGGAAAACAGAGTAGCGGGCAGCAGTGTGGACACCGATGTGAGCGAGGGCTGCAAGCTCCAGGACAATGTGAGGCAGCAGGCAACAGTGTGGAAAGTGACCTGAGGGTCATGGCAGCAGAAACACAGTCACAACAGGCATACCACATGTCTGATACTCCCCCAGCATACACACGTACACAGAGGCATCGTACAAAACAGCATTAATGGTTCTGGAACAGGGCAGTGGAGAGCAGTACTTTGAGCGACGTGAGGTAGGGTTGCAGGAATAATCGAGGAAGCGGGCACTGGCAGCACTGCAGACACCTGTTTCTGAGAGTGGCTTGAGTGATGGGCAGGGCTGGAACTGACATACAAACTGAGGTACATCAGTATTTGTTTGAAAAATGAAGGTCGTAAGTTAGTAAAACAAGTAAAGAACTAAAACTGTAATTGAGGCAGCGGAGAGAGGGCAGCAGTTTCAGAGAGCAGCCTCAGTGCAGAAACTATTTTATTCATTGGGAGTGTAACGGTACTGAACTGAGGCGGGATACTTTTCCATACTTCTTAAAAACTAAACGAAGTTTTGTAAACTTGTTCAAGCATATGTTATAAGTGCAATAACCCACTGCAGGGTGTGTGGTTACTGGGGATTAATCAACACCCTGAGTGCTGTGAGGACACTCGGGCTTCACCCTCGTGCCTCACAGTGCACCCAGGGTTTTGCTTAATCCACAGTAACCACATACCCTGGAGTGGGTTATTGCTTGCTTACTAATTCCTTACTAGTTTGCAGCTCACTTATGAGTCAGTTATATTATAAGTGACTCACAAGCGAGATGCACACTAGTAAGGAAGTTGTAATTAAGTGATAACATTAAGTTTTGAGGAGTATACAAAGCAATAACCGGCTTCTGTGGATGATTAACATCTCCACATCAGCCGGTCATTGCAAGTATACTCCTCAAAACTTAATGTTATTACTATTATACCACTAGAATTTGTGGTAAAAATGTATTTTCAGTAGATTTTAAATTTTACTCGCGGACCGCACGTAATATCTCCTCCATGCATCTGTGACCTGTAGTGCTGCAGGAGCACACAGGAAGCTTGTTCATCACTAACTGATGATTTTTGGGTTGTATGTGTGGAATTAGTAATATCAAAGACTTACAGCCAGAGAGATTATTTGCAAGTTCGTCCCGTTCAAAAGCGAGCGCTAAAACCCTTTTCATTTTGTCTTGTGAAATGAAATTTGTGATTTTGGACATGAACATTACCAAAGCTAGTAATGTGCATGTGCGGATTCACAGATTCAATTTGGCAACAGAAAATAAAAAGGGTTTTAGAGCTTGCTTTTGAAGGGGACCAACTTGCAAATAATCTCTCTGGGTGTAAGTGTCTGATATTACTAATTTCACACATACAACCTAAAAATCATCAGTTAGTGATAAACGAGCTTCTTACTTGCTCCCGAAGCAGTGCAGGTGACAGTCGCACGGAGGAGATATTACGTCCGCTGCAAATTAAATTTGAGGTGTGGTGAAATTTTGTTTTAGTAAAGAAATCAGTGGCAGGATGGACTTAGTTACCGAGGGTGACTCTAAATGAGATTCAGTGTGTGTGTGTGTGTGTACAAGTGTGAGTGGAGATGAAGGAAATGTGGATAAACAACTGTGGGCGTGGTTAAGATGAATAAACTACTGTGGAAAGGTGATTAAACTACTGTGGGCATGGCTATATGTGAATAAACTACTATGGGCTTGTAGGTGGTAGTTTGTGGGAGAATGTCAGTTTTCCTGTGTTGTAATTGGCTAAGAGTAGATACCTGTGATATAATATTGAGTAATTGCCATACTGCATAACTGCCAAGGAAAAGAATATGCAAGCCAGCCAGCAACACTTAAAATCATTTTACGCAGCAGGAGGTGTTATATTGTCTCATTTCAAACGAAACAATGCACATCCTTGATTGTCCTGTAATTTTTTGGGTAACTGTCGTTCACTTAATTTTCACTACTGTTACTCATTTTATTCACTACCTAAGGAAAATGTGGCACAACACAGTTCAGATATGTTTACATGCAGATAGTTGTTGGCTGGTGTGTTCTTCTGGTGGGCATGATCCACCAGGGACTCATCAGAATCCAGTGATGTCCTGACTGCGTAGTAATCTAATGAACACTGCTGATAAAAACAAATACATTCTGTTCAAGGTTCAGTTTAGTGGGTGGTTCATACACCTTCATTATACTTCATTCTTATAATAATCCTCACATACAGCCAGTGTATGTACATACTATGCAGATCGACATACACATAAACAGAATCTGATGCAAAATAATGGCAATTATCTTTGCCCTATCTTCTCATTTCTACCCCTACTTGTCTTGTCACTTCAGATCAGACCCCAACTGGTATCTGTCTAAATCGCAATCACTTGCATTCCACTAAGATTAAGTTATACTACATAAGGTTAACATAGTGGAAATGCAAGTGATTGTAAGGGACACAGACAGAATACTGGATAGGAAACTATACTGCATAGTACTGTGTGAAATATGTGTTTTGTATTCTTTTGCTTTCAAAATGAAGCTGACTCATGCAGTTTGAGGTTCTAGAATGCTGTTCTACCACATTACCCATTAACTTAGGACAGTGGTAGAACATTTTTATAGTGATATAATTATATACAGAAGTTGAACAACACTCCCTGCCCCGTAACCGCAATCGTGGTAACAATGGTACATTACAGTCCCTGGTAGTCTAGTGGAACTCCCCTCCCGTCCAGTAGCCCAGTCGCGGGCAGAAACATGTCCCGTAAATCCCTGGTAGTCCAGTGGAACCCCCCTTCCCCACCCGAAGCCCTGATCAATGTTGACCGTGGACACAACTCCTGGTGGACCAGTGGTAACCCCACACCCACAGGACCCCATCTCACTCAGCCCCCCATCAACGGCAGGCAGCAGCAACCTGCCCGTATACCGCCCGTCCACCTGCCAAATGACAGCTGACAGTATGAGCTGTATGCTTATTGGTCCACGGTGTGGACTAATGGGCTTGCAGGCCATACTGTATCACACAGGCATGAATATGTGAAGGAAGTCATCCAACCCCTTTGAATATCCTGCCCCATAGGTACTTCTTCCATAGGTTGGCTACATCAACCAGAGAACAGAAACTAAATTACCCATTCAAAACACAATTCATGTGTTATATGTGCACAGCTGAACTTTGATGTTAAAAACATCTTTATAATTAGTAGGAGGACTACATGGGGGAAAAAATCAAAAACAATCTTAATATTCTGACCACTGATCCCTGATTTTGACCACTATGAATGATGAGACAAATGTGATGTGACCCTGCCTTAGTCCTTATTTGCTGTAGCACCTGAATATCTTTCTTTAGCTGTATAACTGTGATGTCCTCTGCCAGGCACACATCAGATATGGAGTGTAGGAATCACAAGAACTCTACTGAAAGAAACATTTAACACAGTCAAATCAAGGTTCAGTTTAGCTTATGGGTACAGCCTCATTCCCCTTCTTCAGCTAATTCACTCCCTTAGCAACCATAAACTCAACAAGCATGCTGAATTGCCTTTTTTATTCAAATGTTTCACTGCTTTTCTAACACAACCCTGTGTCACCTGTCATCTTTTGGACTTTCCCTACCTTGCAGTTCACCAACAGAAGATACCCTACCCCACTGGAAGGGCAGCCGGGGGGGGGATCTTATTCCCCATAGATGGAATTGTAGTCAGTCGGTGAACTGGAGAACCCAGATACATAAACCCCTTACATCCAATCTGTCTAGAACATGCGCATAAACAGAATGGAATACTCAGTAAAGATCACGTGGCAGTGGCATGCATGGTTTGCCAATTTGTGACTCGGAGGGCCGGGCCGGTGGCGCTGAGGGTTGAGGCGCTGGACGCCACACCTTGCGCCACGCCGGCAACCTGTGTTTGGGAATGGACATGGGCCATCAGAGGTTGGATGGGTTGGGCAAGGATTGAGCATCCAGCAGACTGTCCTTCCCCGGGGAAGGTGGACCCAAAAATAAAAAATAAAAATTTCCCACTCCCTCCCCATCCAGTGTCTCCCAATAGTCCTACATTACATTTCTTTCCATGATTGCTTGTGTGCAAATCTACTTTTCCAGCACCACCAACCTGGAACAAGTGTATTTTTTAATGTTTTCCTCATTTAGAGGGAGAGTTTTAATAAAATAGTTCTTCCACCAACAGTTTAAGACTGCTGGTTCAAAATCAGAATGCTTCATTCCAGTCATTCAGCAGTGTTAGAGGATGGAATGCTGACACAAAAAAGTATAAGTAAAAAAAAGAAATTAACTTACAGTGTGTGTCTGACAAATCAATGCTGTTCACCATTAATGTACTGCTCCAGCTGTTACGATCTGAAATAAAAGTAAGGAACAGTGATTATTTTACAACAAGCAGTGAAAGCTGTCTCTATCTCTTCGGTGGACATTGAAGTGTTAATTTCAAACAGCTGGCCCAGTTGCGCTGATTGCTTAGGCATCTGCCTTACCGCGTGCCATTCTGGCAACCCAGGTTCGGCAGGGGAGGAGAGGATTGAGCACTCCTCTCCTGGGGGGGGGGTCTAGGTCCCACTACACTAGTAGCACCCTGTGGAGACTGGGTGCACTGCAGTTGGGGGACCAGGAAGGGGATGACATCAGACGGCTGTCCTGCGGGCGTGTGCAGGAGTGCACATGCCGCACGCTGGACAGCATTGCACGTGGGGCAACAGAAAAAATGGAAAACCCCAGCTACCAAAGAGACAATGGCAGTCCCAGTGGCTGAAGCCCACATGCCCAGTGCCAGCTCCAACCCCAACTTGACTCTCTGTGGTCACCGCCTGCTCCCGCAAGGTGCCAGCAGGAGAGGGGGGGACCCAGCACCTGATTCCTAGGTTGGGGGAGGAGTTCAGGCAGGTGGTGGAGGCAGGAGTCGAGTGGGCTGCCTGAGAGATGTCTCGGGGAGTTAGTGATGGGAGATAAATAGAACTGATTAAAAAAAAGTGTTAATTTCAAATGTTTTTGCATTAGATAACCCTCTGGTCTTGGAATCTGTTTTCAGACCACAAGCAAAAGCAAGCACTACAAATGCTTTCGGGGAGAGACCAGGTGTGAGATATGTGATTTGCACCTTTTTCTCGATCACCGAAAGGAATAAAATCTTGCAACTGGCCAGACAAAAGAAGGAATTAATCTATGAGGGTAATAAATTGCATCTATATCCAGACTTTTGTATAATTACACAATGACAGGAAAAACGTTTTCTGGCAATTAAAAGTGAATTTAATCAGGCCAGGGTACCTGTGGTTCTGCAAGCTCCAGCTAAATTAAAAATAGCTTTTCAAGGGAAAGATCAAGTGTTTGGTTAAAAATGTTTTTTTTTTCCGTAATATACAATGATATCTTTCTGAATAAAAAATAAAGTATAATAAAAAGTATGAAGCTGAGGAAGATTCCGTCCATAGCAGGTCTTTTTACCCACTGTATACGGATGCCCTTTTGTGTAGAGTCTACAAGACACTCTGTCCTTGCAGTCCTGCGTCCCAACCCACATCTGGTAGATTGAAATCCCAACAGTGCCATGTTTCCAAAGATTGTGGCCCTTATGGTTTGATTCCCTAGCTCCCTGTCCCACTCTCAGACTGGTTTGGTGGCCTGTAGACAACACCCACTTAGAAGTTCCTCCTCTTTAGCAGTACCCACACTGTTTCCAAACCCTCTCCTGAATATGACCCCTGTCTTCAGTAGACATTATGCTGTCACTAATGTATAGTTCCAGCCCTCCCCTCTGAATTTACTCTTGTCCTTTCTGAGTACATTATATCACAGGCTAGTGAGGTCCCAGTCATGGTTCTGCATTGCCCTTGTTTCTAGGACTGCTACAGCATCTGGTTGGGCTTCTGCCATCATCATCTGAAGGGCTTCCATTTTGTTTCAGAGGTTCCTGGCATGAATTAAACCACCTTTGATGAGCTAGGTCTTTCCCCAAATTGGCTGTTACTCAGAGGGTCTATATTTTCTGTCTGTGTTGGGGAGAATCATTTTGGCTCTGTGTGTATGTGTATTAAGACTGACATTTTAGTACCACTCCCCCTTTCCTAGTTTAAATTCCTGCTAATACCCACATATCTTCTTCTGTAGTGCACTAGTGTCATCCCTGCACAGATGCAGGCCATCTTTAGCAAACAGTCAGAGCTTCTCCCAGAACAATTCCCAGCTCCCCCACCACAAAAAAACCCAAATCCTTCTTCCCCACACCAGCCCTTTCAGTCACATGTTAAAATTCCCAATGTTCTGTCTGTCCTTACTCTCATAGTTCACCTGTTGTACCTTAGAGAATGCTACTGTCTCTGCAGCTACCCTTAACTTCCTGCCTAGTTCACAGAAGCTGTTCTTGACCCTATCTATACTGCTGCCTGCCACGTCATTTGTACCTAAGTGAATCACCACATCTGGCTTCCCCCTCCCCTAACTTGATGAGCTTCTTCAGTGAGGGGAGAACCTTGCTAACTGCTGCCCCTCGCATACAGTGGAACAATCTCTCCTTCTGGTGAGTGCCCCACATCAACCTCCCCCCATAAGTTCAAACTGTGGAGCCTCTCAACACTAAAATTCTCCTCTTACTCTAGCCATGTCCTTTCTCATTTGGCATACTCATTTCAGGCACATCCTCCTTTACCTGGGTCTCAGTGCTGCTTTCCATTTGGGGTCATCAGACTGAACTGATCTCATTAAGTTCCCACCTCATTTGAGGTGTATGTCCCACCCTCCCCCTTCCTCCTCTCACTGTAGGCCATTGTATGTATGAAACAAATGTTCAAATATCACCACATGAAGCTGGCCCGTGGTGCGGGAGGTTGAGGCGCTGGTCGCTACATCTTGCGCCATGCCGTTGACCCGGGTTTGGGAATGAGCCTGGGCTGCCAGGGGTTGGCAGGGGAGAGAGAGAGGATTGAGCATCCGGAGGACTGCGCTTCTTTCTCGGGGGGAGGAAGACTTGTCATCCCGTTCACTGATTGCCCTCTGGTGACAGCTGGAGGCCAATATTGGTAGGGAGGCATGTACCAACTTCTTTACATCACTTGGGGTGGGGGGAACAAGAGAAAAAGGAAAAGGAGCCTGGCAGGGTTCCATGATGGCCCCGCATCCCCGAGGGCCATCCACGGTGTCTGGATTGGGTATTGTGGGGGGAAGGCTGCACCATCCTCCCTGGCCCCACCATGGAGGGGCAGTCTGTGGGGGAATTTCCAGGGTTGGTAAGAGTGGGGACGCTTGGGACAGTAGAAGTGAGTTCCTCCACAAGGAGGACCACAGCCACCTGCCAGGGACTTAAGGGGCAGAAACATCTTTATGAAAAAAAAAACTCACCAGATGCAGGCTTGTCTGCTGACTAGGGTTTAATGTGCTTCCTTATCCCAATATCTCCTTCACTTGCCAGCTCTATGCGTAATGCTGCAGTTTTTGTTAGTCACCATATAGGTATTTTTTTTCCAGCAATAATGTTTTGTTTCGGCAAAAACATCAACATCAACTCCCCCCCCCAAGCTGAGGCAATAAAGTATATAAGAAAAAAAAAATGGCAAGAATTTAGTCGAACAGTGTACCTCAGTTCTGTATCCAGACAGTATGGGTTCAGTGAAACAGTCCCACTCATCCCTATTATTGTTAACTAGTTTGCTGAACGCCGACTTTAAAGTTTGGATTGTCCTTTTAGCTCAGCCGTTAGTTTGCGGGTGGTAGGCAGCAGAAATTCTATGCTGTATGTTCCATTTAAGAATCAGTTCCTTGGACACCTATCAACATATGCATATTAATATATTTTTTTATAAATATGTTTACTCATTTTAACAAATATACACCTTTTCTTGACATTGTCCATAATTGTGATACTGAGAGCCTTACAATTCATGCTAGTTCCCTTAATCCTCCTACATAATGGGAGAGCTGCAGTCGGCAGCATGAACAGTGAGGATCCGCAATGGAGTTAAACAGAGCTACAGTTGGTGGCATTAACAGCAAGGAGCCACAACAGGGTTAAACAGAACCACAGGCAGTGGCAGCAGCAGCATCAAAGAGCCGGCAGAACATCACCAGTGGAGGTGCAGGGGAGCTGATCTGCTCCTCACTTGAAATTTTCTCCTGCACGCCCACTTCAGCCCCGACAATCCCAGCCCCAACCTCTATTAAATGCCCAAGGGAGGAGGCAAGACAAAACTGTCTAGAGAGGCTGGATTTTCCTGGACCTTGCGCTAAAGCGCTGCATCCTGATTTTGACATAACAAAAGGGCTGATCATTCCTGTAGACTTGGGCTGAGCCCAAGGGGGTGACTAATAGTGGTGGTAAGCTTAAACTAAGTACAATGGTGTGGGTGCTTAAAAGGGGATAGCCTAGGTGTCTGTGAGCTTGATGGGTTGGTGCCAAGTGGGTTGCTGCTAGCTGGGAAAAATCTGTCTTTTTAAGCTATGGGTGTTCTGGATCCAGGACTGCTTATAGGGGTATGCTAAAGGTTGTGAAATTCTATTTTTAAGCTGTGGGTCTGTTGCCTCCTGGGTTTGGGGCTGTTTTAAAGGGGGATGTTAAAGGCTTGATGGGGATTGGGAACTTGGGTGGAGCCGGTATATGGAATTTGCATTACATTGGGTAGTGGTAAATCTGGATTGTTCAAAGGATCTGCTCTGGGTTGGGGGATACTCTGGGCTAAATAAGGGCAGACTGAATTGGTTAGTCTAAAACCATATTGCTCTTCTTAGAGTGGCCCTGAGTTGCTTTGGGTTTGGGGTGAATTTGGGCTGAACTCTGGGCAAACTATTTGCGGCTTAAATTGTATAGTTAGATGTCACATTTACAGCTAGCTAGATACCGCACTGCTTTGGGTTGATTTGGTCTGCTTTGGATCGATCTGCTTCCTGCAGCAGGGGAGCCACTGGATAATAGTTGGTTCCCTTGTAGGGGAACAGGGCCACATGGCTGCAACAAATTGGGGACCTAATAGAAGAAATTGGTATGGGGAGGGAGGTACATCATGGAGCTGCTGACAGGGGCAGCTGGACTGTGGGGGTCACTACTGGCCGGTGGGGACTTTGGTTACAGGATGGAGGGGAAGCAGGCTGGTGGGTTGCAGTGACTGCGGAGCTGCAATGTCCATGAGTACACTGTGGCAGCTAGGACACTGGCTTATATGTGCCAGGTTAATGGGGTTGGTGGCTGAGTTACGTAGGTTCAGGTGTGAACTGGATAGGTGGGCGAAGGGCATGAGTGCAGGGGATGGGAGGCACGTACCTACAAAAAGTTGAGGGGAGGGTGCCTGCAAATACGGGTGCAAGGGGATGGGGGGCCAACAGAACTCATGCTAGGTCATACCAGCCCTGGGGACAGAAACGGGGGGAGGGATTGAGGAGACTGGACTGGGAGGAAGGCAGAAGATGGCAGAGAGTGGGGGTATTGGCAGACGGGCAAATGGGCCTCCAAGGACCACGGCAAGGAGACTCACCTCACAGGAAGGAATCACTGTTAAGCAATCCTGCTGGGGGATCCAGTCTCAACTAGGTACTTGCCATTGGCAGGCACCATGGAGGGGAGCCTCAGAAGATGCAGAGGGCTCAGTCAGCAGTGGGTGGAAGGAGAAGAAGGATGAAAGTGAGGAGGGTTTGGGGGCATGGGCACCGGGAGTATTAGAGGAGCCAGGGATAGGATGGGAAGGGGAGTTGGGAATAGTGAGTGCCAGGAAAGGGAGGATGAGGGAACAGTAAGGAGGGAGCACAGATGCCAGGGGGAAGGGACCAGCACTGATTAAGTGTGGCGGAGAGCAGGAAAAGGATGATGAGGGGGTAGAAGCAAGAGCCCCTGAAGGTTGGGAGGGGCCACAGGTTAACTGGAGTGCTGCTGGGACAGACCAGAGTGGTGAGATGGGATGGGGGAGCTTGGAGAAGAACGGTCAGACAGGAGATGTAGTTGGAACGGGAGGTTAAGGTAGCCGATGGCAATCAAATTGTTGGTGTGGGAAGAGGAAACAGAAAAGTAGTAGAGGAGAGAGGTAGCTTCAAGGGAATGGAGGAGGTTAAAGTGCTTCTGCTGGGGGATTCCATTATCAGGTGTATTAGGTGGGAACGGAAGAGTGAGGGGCAAGGCTGTGCTGTCAGGGTCAAGGGTATATCTGGCTTGACTGTGCACAAGGCCAAGCACTTGGTCTATGCCTTGGTGAAGGACTGTTGAGGATTCCCCGACATATTAGTGCACCTAGGCACTAATGACATAGAGGGAAATAATGAGGAGGAGATACAGGCAAGGTTCTGGGAACTAGCCATGCTGTGGAGTGCATAGTCTCTTTCCTGGAGGTCCTCCCAGTGCCTAGAGCTAGCGTGGGAAACAAACAGAAAATTGTGTAGGTTAATGAATGGCTCAAAGCATAGTGTGTAGCTAGGGGGTATGGGTTGGTGAGGGACTGGGGTGCAACTTGGGAGGACAAGGGGCTGTATGCTAGGGATAGTCTCCACTTAAATTTTTTGGGGAGAAGGAGGTTTTGAAACTGAAACTGAGTTCATCAAAGCTAGGTAGGGTTTAATCTTGTGAGGGGGACTGGGGCTTAAGGTTTGCTGCTAGCAGACACATCAAGGGAGGACTTAGCCTTCTCCCTGCCAGTGGACGGGAGGGGGTGTCCAACCGGGGCACCCAACTGTGCTCAAGGTAGCAGGAGCATGCAGTTAACTGGGGGTCTTGGATTGGGGGATGGGCAAGGTGCAGGGATGGAGGGTATTTCAAGTGTACAAATCAGGGAAACCAATTTCATACATACTTTATATAACTGTATATAAGAAAGGTAGAGACAGCAAAAGGGGAAAAATAAAAACAGCAAGTAAAGGTAAGAATTGACTGTGCAGTCCAATAGGAAGGACAGAGAGTAGGCAGAATCCTTGCTTCAAACTCTCTCCGTACACATCACAAATAGGACAGGGCCCAACCAACCCTGTCACATACCCCTTCCCCTTAAGAGGGAAACTTTTTTCTTTCTTTTTTTAAACAGGTTTCCAAAACCTTCCCTCATTCTCATCACATTATTGTTAATGCTCCGAAGTCACTGTACTCACTTCTGTATCACATACTGTGACAAAAAATGGTGAAGTACCTTTTCTCCCAGTCGTGCAATTTCTTGGTGACATATAGAATGGGATGTTCCTTCCCATCTATATTCTTGGTAAAGACTGCACCTAGGCCTACCTCCAATGTATTTGTTTGTAGTAGAAATTGTTCTTCAGTGTCTGGGCTTTTCAGAACAGGGGCTGCACATAATGCAGCCTTGATGACCTTAAAGGCTTCATCACTCTCAGGGGTTCATTTTACATTATTCGGATATCTTTTCCTCATAAGTTCAGTGAGGGGAGTAGCTAGTTGTGCAAAGCAAGTGACAAATCTCCGGTAGTAACCAGTACTGGTGGCCGAAGTGGCCGAAATTTGCTCTGCGAAGTGATTCGCGGAGTAACACGATATCTGCAGTACTCTGCAACTAGAAGTGGAGTACTTCCGTCAATATAGATGGGGAACGCAAGTCCATTGAAAACAATGACTTTTGCTATTCCACTTCCCCAAAAAACTTCTCCACCAGAAGTACATTGAAATCAATGTACTTCGCCTCACTTCACCTTGTTTTTGTGCTCCAAAGGGGAATTTTGCAGTGCTTCATGGGATTGCAGGTCACATGGGCTCAGTTCTGTGTAGTGTGTGTGTAGTGGCAGATGGAGACAGTTTCCTCTCAGAGCTCTGTGATTTCAAATCCTCTAAAACCTGTTAAAAAAGCCTTTTTGAGCTATTTTGTTTGCTCACAATTTAGTGCATTGATTGTAGGAAACCCTTCTGTGCTCATATCATTGAGTGTTTGTTGTTTGTGTGTGGATTGTGGATGTTAATTTAGAACAGTCAGTCTATGTACTGTGAAGTGTGCTTTGGGGGTGGGGCGTATCTGTAGTGTAGGTAGATTAACTGGGAGAAAAAGGCAGTCTTTCTGTTTTGGTTATATTTTTCTTGTATAACTGTGTTAATAACAGTAATATTACTAACATACTAACATTCTGTGCTCATATCATTGAGTGTGTGTTTGTGTGTGGATTGTGTTTGTTAATTTAGAACAGTCAGTCTGTGTACTGTGAAATGTGCTTTGGGGGAGGGGCGTAACTGTGGTGTAGGTAGATTAACTGGGAGAAAAAGTCAGTCTTTCTGTTTTGGTTATATTTTTCTTGTATAACTGTGTTAATGACAGTAATATTGTCAGTAATTCTTGACTTTTTTTTCCTGCTTGTTGTGGTGCAGCAGTGTATAATTTCAGTTTGTTTAAAACATTTGGTTATATTACTAAAGGTTTTCAATTTGCTACGCATTACTTGTAGTGTGTGTGTGAGTGAGTGTGCGATGCATGCCATTAAATCAGACACCTATTATTGTGCCACAGAGTAATTGCAGCAGTGTGAACCTGCTATCCCCCGCACCTGCATGAACTTTTTTATACTGCTTTGTGGTACCTTTACTGGTAATAGACTGTTACTGCCGTGCACTACCCCCCCCCCCAACCGGCAAAAGGTTTTATTTTCCAGATTTGGATTTGTGACTTGTGAGCACTGGTTAGGTGTTGTTTTGCCTTTGCGTCTGCATCTCTTGAGTGCGCAGCGCAATCTTAATCTGTCTGTGCGTTTGCAGTGCACCATTAATTCTGGGAGACTTTGCATGTCTTGTTACGCTCTCATTTCACTTCGCTAGCACTGCAGAATTTTCTGGACACAAGACAGTAGCATTTTGGGGATGCACATTAATTCTGGTGACTGTGAGTGACCACTGCACGCATGATGGAGTGCACCATTAATTCTGGGAGATTTTGCATTTCTTGTTATGCTCTCATTTCACTTTGTCAGCACTGGGGAATTTTCTGGACACAAGACAGTAGCATTTTGTGGATGCACATTGATTCTGGTGACTGTGTGTGACCACTGCACGCATGACGGAGTGCACCATTAATTCTGGGAGATTTTGCATTTTTTGTTACCCTCTCATTTCACTTTGTCAGCACTGGGGAATTTTCTTGACACAAGACAGCATTTTGGGGATGCAAATAAATTCTGGTGACTGTGTGTGACCACTGCGTGCATGACTGTGTGTGCCATTAATTCTGGGAGACTTTGCATTTCTTGTGCTCTCATTTCACTTCATCAGCACTGGGGAGCTTTCTGGACACAAAACATGAGCATTTTGGGGATGCACATTAATAATAATTATAATAATAATAATAATAACTTTATTTTTATGGAACCTTTCAAATGCCAAGATGCCTAACAAATTTAAAATCACAAATCAGATTCTGGTGATTCTGGTGACTGTGTGTGTGAGGGGCTGCCAATATTGTCACTTCACCTTACTTTGAGTTAAGGAGGAATGACAAGGCAAAGTAATAATTACAAGGCGAAGTGAGCCTTTTGTATTGGCCACTTCGCATAATGGAGTGACAACGCAAAGTGCCCACTTCGCGGGCACTTTGACACCAAAATTTTAATTTGCTGCATCTCTAGTAACCAGCCAGCACTAAAAATTACCTGAAATGCCTCTTTGTTTTAGGGACAGTAACCTTTGGTAAGAGCAAGGGCACTGATACACTTGGCACTTCCCAGTCTATCCACCAAGTCATCTATCCTAGGCATAGGATAGCTGTCAAATTCAGACACTTAAGTTTTTTAAAACCAAAGAAGATTCTCCTACCCCCTTCCTTTTTATTTGTAATCACCATTAGTGATGCCCAAGCACATCTCGACTCTTCAATGATACCCAGTTCTTTTATTTCTGTAATCACATCTGCTCTTAACCTCTCTGTTATTCTGTATGCCTTTTGTCTAATAGGGAGAACATAACCTGTCCTTACTACATACTTGACACATTTTGCATGGCCAGGTACTAGGTTTACTAGGTTTTCTAGGTATTAAAGGACATAAGAAGGCACAAGGCACATCGAAAATGTCCCCCATACTAGTGGGGCAAATTTAAACCAATGTATGTTTGTTGTAAAAAATATTATCCATTGCAGTTCTGAAGGAATTGAAATCCTTTATATTAACAATTGAGGCTAGTAACTTGTTCCATGTTTTAGCGACCCTTACTGTATAAAAATGTCCTCTTCAGTTGGTTTTTACACGTGGAACCAATAATTTACTGTTGTGGGATCTGGTGGTATTTGTGGATGTATTAAGGACCAATGCAAAACTTTTTGTAAGTTCACTGGTCTGTAAGATCTTACATAAGTGCAGGAGATCACCCCTTTGATGCCTTGTGTAAAGCGGGTGTAACCCAGTATTATTCAACCTCTCTTGGTATGTCATAAATTCTAGTCTGGAAACGATTTTAATTATAGACCTCTGGACTCTCTCTATCCTAATTGTATCTTTGATTAAATTGGGATCCCAAAATTGAGATGCATAGTCTACATGGGGACGGACATAAGTCCTGTATAGTGGAATCATACATTGTTCGATTCAAGCTGAAAAACAACTCCTTATCCTTGAAATTAAACCCATTGCTGGTTTTGATGCAGCTGTGCAATGGGATGATAGGTTGAGCTTACAATCCACAAGTAGTCCTAGATCTCTCTCTAGATTAGAACTTCTTAATATAGGTTGAGTAAATATATAGGAGTGTTTAGAGATTTGGTGACCAAAGTGCATAGTCACACATTTATTGACATTAATTGTCCTGCCATTTTGTATTGTCCATAATTTGATTTTCCCCAAGTCCTCAAGTAGGGAGAAGTGATCAGACAGGCTATTAACCTGCCCTCCCAACTTCACATTGTCTGCAAACTTAATCAAATTATTATGTAGGGTCTTACCCATGTCTGAAATAAAGAGGCTAAACAACACAGGGCCCAAAACTGATCCCTGCAGTACACCACTGCTGACTTGACCTTCACTTGATAATTTATTATTTATGCAGACACACTGGTGTCTGTCATATAGCCAACCATAAATCAATCTAATTAGACTGCTGTCTGTACCCTTGTCCTTCAGTTTAGTGATTAATACGTTATGGGGCACCTTATCAAAGGCTTTTGAGAAGTCCAAATAAATAACAATCGATGGTATACTGTTGTCCTGATTTTCACTAGTATTGCTATGAAAATTAATTAGGTTCATGCAACATGATTTTCCCTTGGTGAACCCGTATTGTTGACTATCATCTAAATTATTAAGCAATATGCCCGGTGGTGCTAAGGACTGAGGCACTGGACACCACACCTTGCGCCACGCTGGCGGCCTGGGTTCAGTAGCGAGCCTGGGATGCTGGGGGTTGGCTGGGGAGGTAGAGGATTGAGCATCCGGAGGACAGCTCTCCTTTCCTGGGAGGGAAGGGGTCAGGACTCGGTGCTTGACTGTCCCGTAGTGGAGTCCAGGAGTACAGCAAGCACTGCAGTAGACGTCGGGGGATGGGGTGTGGTGACGCAGGCAGTGATGCCTTGGCATGGGGTGCATGCCACTCCTACAGTTAACGAGAAAACGCCTGTGGATGCCAGGGAGACGGTGCACCGGAACATGCTTCCTATATGCCCTTGCCTGCCTGACTACCCCTGATCCGACGAGACTCAGAATTTTGGGTGTTCGCTACCCCACCTCAACCCCGCTCAGGGGGAAAGCCATGGGGACTGAGGGTGAGTATCGGGCAGGCAAGTGAGGCAGGAGGATGACTCCTAGGCACTCCCGATGGGTCGGCACCTGTGGGACGTAGGCGACGATAAATAGCAATTTAAAAAAAATAAATTATTAAGCAATATGAAGTCCTCCAGACATTTTTTAATGAGCTTCTCCATAACCTTACAGCAATGAGACATCAAACTGATAGGCCTGCAGTTTTCTAGCAGCCCTCTATCCCCTTTCTTGAATATCGGAACCACAATAGCGGATCTGCAATCATAGGGGTTATATCCCTCTTTCAATGATAAATTGTAGGTGATGGACAAGGGAAGAGAAATTACACGAGCAGTATTTCTCAGGAACTTGGGATTTATATTGTCCGGTCCTGGACTACAGTTGAGGTTTAGTTTGTTTAGCTCTAAAAAAGACGTCCTGGTGTGTAAAATACTCAATATTATTAGTGCCAATATGCTGATCGCTGTCCAATCTGTGAGAAAAAACTGAGCAAAAATAATCATTAAAACTGTCAGTCATTGATTGGTCATTGTTCAGTAAGGCATTATCCTTATATATTGGAACTGTTGTTCTTACAGATGTTCTTAAGTTACTATTGCTATATGAGTATAATAGCTTTGGGTTTTTGCTATGGGCTATTCTAAAGTCTATACTAGCTTTAGCTTGCTTAATCAGGCTTTTCAGTAAATTAAGGGACTTCTTATAAGCTAGTAGGTTAATGGTTGATGAATTTCCTTTAAGTTTTTTAAATTCTTTTTGCTTCTTTCTAATTTTTTTTTTTATAATGGTATTCATCCAAATAGGTACTCGGTCTTTGTTGTTATGTTTGATCTTAGTAGGGACATAGTCAGATTCTATTTGAGTGATAATCTCTTTGGACTTCATCCATGCCGTTTCAGTAGTAAGTCCACTGAATACCCTGTCCCATTCTATATTGCCTAGAATACTGTTAATAGTATCAAAATGATAATCTCTAATGGTAGTCGATCTTATAGTTGGGTCCCTAGTGATGGAAAGGTGACACAGAACCATGTTGTGATCGCTACTACCTAGTGAATTGATCACCCTGATTTTAGAAAAATGTTCATGTATGTTTGGAAGAATTAAATCCAAAATATTATTGTTATAAGTAGGTTCTACTGCAAGTTGTTCTAGCTCATTTTCAGCACAACATTCCACAAACGATTGTTCGATTGCTGTAATGCCTTTATTAGTAGACCAATGAATGCCTGGCAGATTAAAATCCCCCATTATGATCGCTTCTCCGAATTCTGACGCTAGTGTAAGTTCCTGTGATAGGGCGTTATTATTTGCTGCAGAAGAATTGGGTGGTCTATAACAGCAGCCTAATAATAATTGAGCTCTACCATGCAGAGACAGTTTAACCCATATAGTTTCTAGTTTGACATCAGTAATTATATGAAAGTGATGGGTCACAGTAGAGATGGTATTATTTATATTAATACATACTCCTCCACCCTTTTTCAAATCTCTGCCCCATGTTAAAATTGGTATCCCTGGATCATTTATTGGTTGAATCCCACCATGTTTCAGTAATTGCCATTACATCATTACATCAACATGGTGTACCTTACAATAGGCTTCTGATTCAGCTAACTTAAACCTATTCAAACTTTTGGCATTGGCTAAAAGTATTTTACATGTTTTCTGGGTGGTCGCAACTTTAATCTGGGTGACCTTATTTGTTAAACTGACACTCCCCCACACACACACATATTTTAGTTTAAAACTTTGTTATTGAAGCCTTCTATTCTTTTGCCCAATAATGTTCTGTCCTGTTTGCTTAAGTGAAGCCCATCCCAAGAAAATAGATTGGGGCAATCAGTGAAATTCTCCCAGTGGGTAATGCAGTGATATCCCTTTTCCAAACACCACATCCTTAACCAATTGTTAACTGTTTTGATTTTATATGTAATGGCTGCCGTTGCTCTGGAGACAGGGAGGATTTCAGAAAAGCAAACCTTGGTATTTCTGGCTTTAAGCAGTTCCCCTAGTACAGTATATTCCCTTTTGATGTCATCTAGTCTATAATGACTTACATTATTAGTACCTACATGGAGTATAAACAATGGTGAGTTGCCACCATCAGATAAAATGGAGTTCAGCATTGTTGAAATGTCTGTGATAGTGGCTCCCCTGAAGCTACTGCATGTTCTATTGGCCTTATCAGGATTACAGACAAGGTGGTCAATATGTTTTATAATAGAATCGCCAAGTACATAAGTCTGGCATTTCGGGGGGGGGATAATAAAAGAAGGTTCTGGGGCTCTGTCCATGAAGTGGGGCAATTAGGTGTGCCCTGCGAGCTTTGGCTAGCCCCTACGTTTTGATGTGGATGAACAGTGTTTGTGTTCCTAACCAGATCACATTCAGAAGTTACCGTGCCTTTGGTAGGCTCACTATCAGTATGAGTCAAAGGCTGAGAGGTATCAGCACGGTTACAGAACTGGTTTAGTATATTATCTTAGATGGGCCAACTATCTCCATATTAGTTGGAGTTGAGTCATTACTGTTCTCCCTCAGACCTTGTGCTTCTAATAAATTAAGTACTGTATCCTGTAGGGGAACTAAGGGGTGGTCTCAACATCATTATCACATGATAGATGCTCAAATCTATTTTGTGTGGACATTTCAAAATGCATAGCTCAACGGCCTTTCTTATGTTTGTTTCCTGAGACAGTGATCCACTGATCAACAGTATTGTCCAGATCATCATTGTCAGGTTCTCTAACTCTTCTTTTGTTAGTCCTTTCACCTGTTATGGTGTGGAGAACATCTACTGTTACTTCAGGGGAAGACCCAAAAGCTATACTGCCAGTAGCAGCTTTATGTTGCACTGCTTGGGAGTCCTGGTTATTATCAATATTTTTAAGCCTTTCTTGTATATCTAGCTGATTTTCTAAGATGGTTTCATTCTTGTGCTTATAAAAGAGGATGTCTGTTTCAAGTTGCTCAATGTATAGGGACTTGTTACATTTACACACGGTTTCAGTGATCTGTATCTCAGAGATGATAAACATAGAGCAGGCCTGACACTTGTATCCAAAGTCACCATCCAAGGTTTTAATTATGTTAGCCATGACTGGATAAGGCAAATACCTGGGAGATTACAAGAGTACACTGTGTGTACGACAACAAAAATAGTATCTTATATCTTTATTGGGTATTGAAAGTTATAGGATGAGCCTTGGGAATGCAACATGTACTGACAGACTGTTATTACTACAGATTAGCCACCATATAACAGCTCCCCGACTGTAGAGTTCACAACAAAACTGCACACAGAAGTTCTGGATGTTTCTTATCAGTCATTGATTTATGCCACTTGTTCCCCTCGCTCCCCGCGGATACCACACACATGCGCTGCACGTGTCTTAGCTTGCATCTTCGCGCTGACCCATGCACACTAGCTCCACTCGCAGAGCATGCCCAGAAATAGCAACTTGGCCCTGGGTCATGTGACTATCATGCCCCAAATTGTTTCATGCAAAAAGCTCAAAGTTTTAAAAACATTGTGAACTCTGCAGCAGGACTAATGGCGAACCTGCCCACAGAATATAGTGCACAATCTAAAATTACATTTAGAGACACAGCACGTCCTGCTCTGTATGGAAATGTAGTCCTGAGCTGTTCACAAAGGACTATAGCTCCCAGACAACTTCCCGGTTTCACATCACCCCTCTGATAGCTACAAACATGTACTAGTTCTATTTTAGTACCTCTTCACTCTCGCTGGCTAAGGTCAGCTCCGCCAGTACTGTCTCACCACTACACGAGTGGTCTGACAGCATGTGAACGGAGTAAGAGGCGGGTACCAGGATAAAATTACTGTTATATGTCTTTACCAAGTTATGCGTTTCCACAGTTTGCTCTGGGGTTAAGGAAGCATTTATTGTTATAGCATCAGAAGTAACAATTTGCTCTAGCCTGCTATGAGCTGTGTCCGTAACTTTCTGTTCCGTTTCTGCCAATAGTAACAAAGCACCCAATGGTGTTTTTTTCGCCTATTTTTTTTGAGAGTGGCATGGTGTACCTTAGTAGGAGTTTTCCGGATAGGGGTCTCAACCGCATGATTAACAGTGCCACTACGTCTAAGAACTTTATAAGATTCATGCCACTTTTTTTCTACTTCTTTAATAGTTTGTTTTCTGAAGTGGGTAACAATAACAATACTTTTTTTACCTGGTTCAAAAATGTTTTCTTCTAGGGACATGGATATGTTGTTCATCCACACTCATTGGCAGTATCCTTGCCGCTTTAAATCTTGCCGGAAGGTCTTCAAGCTTGCTCCTCCCACCCACCCGGGTGGTATAACTCTCGGCTCCGCCCCATGACGCCAGATCTTCCTTACCGCTTGGAAGCTCAGGTTCCTCCTTAACGCCCATGCTTGTGACTGGTTCCTATCTCTGCTTATGGATTTAAAATAATATTTTGCAAAAGACTTCAGTCTTCGATCCCGCTGACTGCGATGGATAAATCGACTCCGGTTGGAGATGCCCATGCGGGCAGAAAGATGTCTCGAGACGGATCCACACTCCACGTGTGTCTACTGCTTGGGCCTTGAGCGACCCGCGAGCTTGGGCCTGTGCTCATCTTTCGGCCTCGTCCTGAAGAACCCGTGCTGCCCGATTGCAACTGGGCCGTCCCGAGCGTTCCCTCGGTGAAGTCCAAGGAGGCCCGTTGGCGTGTCATGCGGGGCGGGCTCGGGCGGATCAGCTCGAGCGGATGGTCGCCTCGAAGAGGAGGCGCGGGTCGTATCTTCCTCGGCCGCGCATTTATCCCGCCTCTCTGGGTTCTTCCTACGGCTTCCTTTAAGGAGCTTTGTCTGTCCCTCTCCACTAAAGGAGAAGGGCCTGCGTCTGCTGGACCTTTTCTCGGTCCAAGAGGACAGGTAGAATCCCTCCGTCGGCGCTCTTGGGAGGGTCCCTCTCCCCGGGCCGTCGACCGTCGGCTTCGGTCGACCGCTCGGCTTCGGCCACTGGCCTCACGGTGTCCCCGTCAGGTCAGTTGACCGAGACTCCCACTGATGAAGTCGAGATTTTTCTCGACCCATTGGACGGGCTGTCGCCTTTAGCAGCCGAGATTCCCCTCTCCCCGGTTCCCCCGGGAGGAGTTGAGGATCCCGTGGGCTCGCCTGTGCCTCCGGTTCCGGAGCCCTCGGATGGACCTTCCGAGCCGAAGGGAGTGTCGGTTCCGGCCGACACCTCCCTGCACCGACCCCGGAAATTCCGGGACTCTCGGTCTCGGTCTCGGACCTCTTCGCGGTCCAGCCGTTCCCACCGTCATAGGCGGTCTCGGTCTCGGCACCGCGGTAAGCGGCGTCGCCGCTCGTCCTCGTCCTCCTCCTCGGATGAGGGGAGGCTTCGGCGTAATTACGCCGTCGGCAGTGCGGGACCTTATGTTGCAACAGCTCCTCCTGGCCGGAATAAGCCACTCCGCGCCTTCCCCGCCATTAATGGTTGTCACCGAACGGCCGACACAACCCCCGACTCTGCCCGAGAGCCTATACCCAGGCCGGTTGTTCGCCAAACCAGCTGCTCCACCGATTGGGTGGAACCTCCGCCTCCACAGCCACCATTGGGGCTCCGACCAAGGATTCTCGGTCGGCTAAGGGTTTACCCCATCGGTTGTCAGTTACCCTCACTCCCGACCGACCTCGGCAGGTGAAGGTGGTTCAGGCCAGAGGCAGTTTCTTCAGGACTCTTCCGAGTCCGAAGATGATTCCTCCTTCTTCTCCAAGCGACTGGACTTGGAGTCTTCAGGAGGTCAGCCAATGGGCGATAGCCCGTCGTCCTTCCTAGGACTGCTTCCGCTCATCTCGGAGTCTACCGGGATGGAGCTCGAACCCGTTTCCAAACGGGCCAGGTATCCCCTCACGGAGATTCTGGACCGAGGGGATTCTCCGACGGAGGCCTTTCCGGTGGCCGAGGCCATAGTGGGTCCGGCACTGGAACTTTGGCAGCGCCCTGCTTCCTGCCCTGCGCCTTCGGCCAGGATGGCCAGGAAGTCGTCCCCTACCGGTTCCTTGTCCGGTTTTGAACACCCCCTGCTGAGGGGTTGGTTACCGACAGCGTTTTCGGTAGCGCCGGGCTAGCGCGCCAGGGATGTGGACAAACCTCCTGACAAGGAGTCCAAGAAATTGGACTATGTCGGGCGAAAAGTCTACGCTACGTCCTCTCGGCCTTCGTCAGGCCAGTTCGGCCCCTCATGGCACATTTTTCTCATGCCCTGTTGGGCTCCCTGGATGAGGTCATCCTCATCTTCCCCCGATCTGCAGACTACGGTTAAGCAGGTGCGGGACCAGGGCAGGGTAGTGGCCAAACAGCAGCTCCAGACTGCTTTGGATGTAGGGGACTCATGTGCCAGATCGGTGGCGGCCGCAGTGGCTATGCGTCGGCGGGCTTGGCTGAGGATATCCACCTTTACTTCGGATACCCAGCACAAGTTGGCGGATGTTCCCTTTTTGGGGACTGACCTCTTCGGCCCTGGGGTGGAAGGTCACCTGCAGAGGATCGAGAAGTCCAATGCCACCTTGGACTCGGTCTCTTCCGCTCAGAAGGACAAAGGCCGCAAACCACAGCCTAAGCCCTTTCGTCCTTCTGTGCCCCCGGCGCGCCCGCCCAGCAACGCCGGGGCCAGCAGGCTCGGCCTTGGCATCCCAAACCCAAGCCGCCGCTTCCTAACAGGAGGCAGGGAGGAAGGGCCCAGGAGGTCCCTCGGCCGGTCCCTCCTCCAAGCCTGCCCAGTGACGGGCTGAGGGGTGTCGCCCCATCCCGCCACTCACCCCTGGTCCCCCGGGGGCCTGCCCGCACTTCCGTTCCGCCTGGTCCGCTGTTACCACGGACAGGTGGGTCTTGGAGGTGGTGGGAAGAGGCCTGCCTCTGGAATTCGAGCAGGCACCACCTTCAAACCGTGATCGCCCCTCGGGGGGCTTCGGGATCCCCAGCCTCACTGGCGGCTCGTCGAGCCGACATCGCTCTCCTCCTCCAGAAGGAGGTGGTAAGAGAGGTGGTGGACCCTCCTTCAGACCCAGGGTTTGTGTCCAGGTACTTCCTGGTTCCGAAGCGGACGGGGGGCTGGCGCCCCATTCTCGACCTACACGACCTAAACAAGTTCCTAAGGTCTCGAACCTTCAGGATGGTCACTCTGGCTCAGATAATACCATCCTTGGAACGCGGCGTGTGGTTCTGCTCTCTGGACTTGCAGGACGCGTTTTTTCACGTCCCTATCCGTCCGTCTCACCAGAGATTCCTTCGCTTCCGAGCGGAAGGATCTCTTCGAGTTCCAAGCCATGCCCTTCGGCTTGTCTCCAGCTCCCAGGGTCTTCACCAAATGCATGGCAGTGGTGACAGCATTCCTGCGGCGCCGAGGGGTCCGGGTGTACCCTTACCTGGACGACTGGCTGATAGCAGCTCCCTCCAGGAAGGAGGCGGAGTGGTCCAGAGATCTGGCCTCCAGGTTCTCTCAACTGGGCCTCCTTATCAACGAGGCCAAGTCGGAACTCGAGCCAAGCAGGTGATTCTATTCATCGGGCGCAGCTCGACTCTCTTCGAGCCAGAGCGCTGCCCCAGGACAGGGCCGAGTTCTTTCCTCCTTTGCCCGATCATTTCTGGTTGGGCAATTGCGCCTGCCGGGACTTCCTGCCTCCTGGGTCTCATGGCGGCCTGTACCAGCGTGGTCCGCTGGAGCCTGCTGGAACATGCGTCCCTTCAGTGGGGACTGGCCAGCCAGTGGTCACAACGCTACGATCCCTTGACCAGCTTTAGTCGGTGACACAGGGGATGTGGAATGCTTCCAGTGGTGGACCGCTCCAGATCAATTGCAGGAGGGCATCCGCTTCGTCCGCTTCGAGCCGACGGTCTCTCTGTCGACCGATGCCTCTCTGATGGGTTGGGTGCCCATCTGGGGAACACTGGGCTCATGGCCTCTGGTCCCGCGGGAGTCCCGATGCCACATCAACCTGCTGGAGCTCCGGCGGTCCGCCTAGCTCTCACCGCCTTTGCTCCTCCTCCGGGGTCAAGTGGTCCGAGTCCAGGCGGACAATACCACGACCATGTACTATCTAAACCGCCAGGGCGGACGCGCCCATGCTTCTATGCAAGGAAGCTCCGCATTTGGTCACCGTGGCGCAGCCTGGAGGCGGATCTCTAGCCATTCACGTGGCAGGAGCCTCCAACACCCTGGCCGATGCCCTGAGCCGGATAGGGGCTGCATCCCACGAGTGGTCTCTCCTGCCGGAGGTAGTACAGCATCTGTTCTCCCTTTGGGGCACACCTCAGGTGGACCTGTTTGCCTCCACGGAGAACGCGAAGCTGAGTCTGTTCCATGCCCGCCCCCCTCAGCAGGGCTCGCTGCAGGGGGATGCCTTCTCGAGGCAATGGACCCCGGGCCTCTTTTACGCCTTTCCCCATTTCCCTTGATCCACAAGGTGCTTCTCAAGGCGAGGAGGACAAGGCGAGGTGATTCTGATAGCCCCAGACTGGCCTCGCCAGTTCTGGTACCCAGATCTCCTCAGTCTCAGCTCCAGGACTCCGCGAGCTTCCAGCTCGCCCGACCTGCTCTCAGTCAATCAGGGAAGGTGTTCCATCCGGACCTTCAATCCCTGCACCTGACGGCCTGGTTCCTGAGCGGCTAGAGTTCCAGGCTTTGGGTCTTTCCGACGAGGTCCTCAATGTAGTTGAGGCGTCCCGTAAGTCGACCAGAAAATGCTATGCCTTCAAATGGAAAGGTTTTCCATTTGGTGTCAGAACAAGGGCTTGGACCCTTCCTCCTGTTCCTTGGCAAGCATCTTGGACTATTTATGGTCCCTTTCTAGTCAAGGCCTAGGTCGGCGACCCTAAGGGTGCACCTGGCAGCCATCTCTGCTTACCGGGCGCGGCGGAAGCAGTCGGTGGTGCAGGAGAAGGTGGTCTGGCGCTTTCAAAGGCCTTGATCACATTTCCTCCAGTGCGGGAACCCCACCTCCGTGGGATCTACTGCTGGTACTGGCAAAGCTCATGGGCAAGCCATTCGAACCTATGCACAGGTGTGCTCTCTCACCTGTGTGGAAGACCGCTCTTGGTGGCTATCACGTCCAGCCAGAAGGATGGGAGAGCTCCAGGCTTTCCATCGAGTCTCCTTACCTGGTCTTCCACAGGGACAAGTTGTCCTGCGCCCCCACCCGAAATTCCTTCCGAAGGTGGTGTCGGAGTTTCACCTTAACCAGGTGTTGACTCTGCCGGTGTTCTACCCCAATCACACCTCGGAGGCCGAATATAGGCTCCATACTCTGGATCCTAGAAGGGCGCTCGCTTATTATAAGGAGCGCACGGCTGAAATTCGGGGAGAGGTTCGCCAGCTGTTTGTCACCTACGCTGAAGCCACATCTGGCAGACCTGCAGCCAAGCGGACGATAAGCAGGTGGGTAACCTCCTGCATAGATCTCTGCTATAAGTTAGCGGGCATGGAGCCTCCCAGAGGGATAAGAGCTCATTCTACCCGCCATACTGCTGCAACGGTGGCTGCTTCCAGGGACGTCCCTATCCAGGAAATCTGCAGGGCTGCTACCTGGAAGTCAGCAAACACCTTCATTACCCACTACCACATCGACCTTGAGTCACGCCGGGATGCTGGTTTTGGGGCCTCGGTTCTCCAGTCTCTCTTTCCCAAGTAAGTATATGGGGGTGTGCGTCTTGCCTCCTCCTCCCGGAGAACTGCTAGGAGTCTGCCAATGAGTGTGGATGAACAACATATCCATGTCCCTAGAAATACAGGTTACTCACCTGTAACAGGAGTTCTAGGAATGGTATATGTTGTTCATCCACTGACCCACCGACCTCCGGCTTCGACGCACAACCTGAGCTTCCAGCGGGCCAGATCTGGCGTCATGGGGCGGAGCCGAGAGTTATACCACCCGGGTGGGTGGGAGGAGCAAGCTTGAAGACCTTCCGGCAAGATTTAAAGCGGCAAGGATACTGCCAATGAGTGTGGATGAACAACATATACCATTCCTAGAACTCCTGTTACAGGTGAGTAACCTGTATTTTTACCCTATGGTCATAATAAACCTTCTGCTGGTTTTGGTCCTCTTCCTGATTAATATGGGCAATTTGGACATACTTGGCTAATTTCTTCCTCAGTGCACACATTTATTTATTTCAAATTCGTATTAATACCTTTGAGCTGGGGGCTCGTTTACAAAGGCTGCAAGTCAACAAGGAATACAAGACATTTACAGGTGATGAAACATTGCAGAACAGAAAGACATCAACTAACAAGTGGAATTAGTGTTCAGTTACAACATTAAGCAGGGTACAAGAAGTAAGGAGAAACAGGTCCACACTTGCAGAGAAACATATTAATGCAGCACTAATTAAGTGCAGTACAGTATTTAACTATCATGTTACAGTTGAGACGGGGTGCTCCCAGTCTGCCGAAATGCAGTTTTAGCAGCCAAGGTGAGGCTTTGTTAAGGGGAGGTAGTAGGTGGTGGGGGGGAGGTGGGCAGTTGTGAAATAGGAGGGTGGGAGTGAGAGAGCGTAGTGTTTGATGGGTGCGAGAACTGCTGTCAGAGGCTGTGGGTTAACAGAAACACTGGCAGTCAGATTTGCTGGCAAGAAGAGATCAAAGTCCATTTTTAAAGTGGCCAAGTCTGAGGGAGTTGGCAAAGTCTGCAGGCAGATCATTGAACCATTTAGGCCCACAGTAGGAAAGGGATCTTTGGCCAAGGGTGGTTCGTTTGAAGGGAACAGTTAGGACAGCCCTGGAGGCACTCCTTGTGCATTTAGATGGTTGTGTTGGCTCAAAGAGGGCTGAAGTAACACTAGGCATGGACCCCATCAGGGACTTTTTTGCAAGGAAGCAGGCCTGGTACTGGAGTCTGTGGTGGAGTGGGAGCCAGCCAGTTTCCTTGTATAGGTCACAAGAATGAGTCATTTTGTGTACTCCCAGGACCAGGCGGCAGGCCTTGTTGAAGATGGTTTTGACCCTTTTAAGTGCTGTGTCTTAAACATATATATATATATATATATACCTACTGTATATGTTGCAATAGATTTTTTTTTTGAGAGGGGTTATCTTCCCGTATTTCTTTTGTAACATCTAGGGGCCTCCTAGGTTGTCTACCATACAGCATTTCAAACGATGAAAAACCTGTTGCTGCCTGTGGTACTTCTCAGTAAGAAAAAAAGCAAGTAAGGTAAATATAGTGTATAGTGGAATGTTGTTCTGTATAGAATTCCATCCCTTTCAAAATGCTGTTCTACCACAGTTCCAAGGTCATGGAATGTTGTTCTACCCTACTGTGGTAGAACAGCATTCTAGAACCTCTAGAGACTACATGATTCAGTTTCATTTTGAAAGCAAAAGAACTCACAAAACACATTTTTCACGCAGTACTATACACTATAAAAAATACAGGATGAGCAACTTTATGCACAACCAGTGTGTTTTGCCACTTCTGGGTTCTGAATCCCATGGACCTCTTGAGCTTCGCTCTCGAGGTCAGAGGGAATCGGAATCCCTCTGTGGCAGAACACACTGGTTCTGCATAGTTACCCATCTAGTATTCTCTAAATTGGTCCCAATCCTTCCTCTCACCTTTCAAAAACTGTTTCAGCATGTGTTTTAGGGTCTGATTAAAACACTCAACAAGATCTTCTGTTTGAGGGTGATAAGAGGAGGTTCTCATGGCAGTAACACTGAGTAATCGGTACAGCTCCTTTAGCAAGGCAAACACAAAATTACCTTGATCAGTAATAACTTTGTTTGGTATGCCCACCCTGCTGAAAATGTTTGCAAGCTCTGCAGCCACTTTTGGGGTTGTCACAGTGTGCATGGGCACTGCCTCTGGGTACCTAGTCACATAGTCATATAGTCATACTACTAGAATGAATCAGTTACCTAATTTACTTCTGTCTAAGGGGCCAATCACATCCATTGCAATTCTCTCAAAAGGTGCATCTATCAATGGTAGGGGCTGCAGGGGCATCTTGTCTCTTTAAAACATTGGGGCTACCGTCTGACGTTCCGCACAAGACCTGCAATAAAGTAGCCACATCATCATGGATCTCAGACCAGTAAAACCTGTACAGCAGCCTGGCAAGGGTATGCTCCCTCCCTCCCTGAGTGACCAGTTGTAGGGCTATCATGTGCTGTCTGTAACAATATATTGTTATACTTCTTTGGAATGGTCAATTGATCTACCTGTTCATGTGTCTGAGAATTAACACAAACTCAGTACAGTAGATCATTACACTTTTTAAACACAGGTTCCCCCTCTTTTTGTTTTACTCCACCTGCTTAAAGTAACCTTCAGGAGAAACATCATTAGTTTGTTCAAACACAAAATCATAATCAGTTATCAGTCTGGCTTCAGCATTTTTGTATATTGGTATCCAGTGATGTGGGTGACCGCCGAAATGGCGACTCAGTCATGCACATGGTACAGGGGCAACCAGGCACCTACAGTGACCGGATGGGGTGGGTTGGCAACTATAGCGACAGGATGTTGCTACAGGTATGTGCGCAGGGGTGAGTGGGAGTGAGCACGTCCAGTGAGGGTGGGAGGGGTTGTGAGGGGTGGCACTGCGGTAGGGTGCTGAGCTGGCTCCATGGTGTAGCAGGTCAGCTCGCAGCTTTGGTGGGTAGAGCACTGGGTTCTGGTCTGGGAGCAGGTTTGTTTTATTTTTTTATGTCCCCAGGTTGAAAATCCTTAAGTAGGGGTAAAAATACAAGTCCCCGGCACTGGTTTTTTTTTTTTTTTATTTACTTTTGCTTTTTTCCAGCTTCCGGCTATCGGGTCTCTTCCTTGGTCACGGCACCCCTTCCTCGGACTTCCACCACCCGTATCTGCCCGCACTCTGCCAGTCAGCCTGGCTTACCCTCCAGGGGGCGTGGTCACGGCACCGTATGGGACACCAGTGCTGTGAAACTGGTAACTGGTTGGGAGAGCCAGCTAGGTGACTAATCAAAGCCCGAGGACAGGGCTTCATGGAGATGGCTGGTTCCAGCGTTTTTCGCTGTAGGTTGGGGCGGAAACATGCAGTGACATCCTGCATCTGTCCCACCCCAGAGTTGCTTCCTGCTTTGGTGCAAGACGATGGACCCGGCCTCCCCCAGGTGTCGCTCTTGCACTGAACACACACCACCCTCCCCCTGGAGTAGGAGAGCAGTCCTGGGGATGCTCGTTCCTTCTCCCTCCGGCTGGCCCTCTGATGACTTGGATGTGTTTCTGAACCTGGGTCGCCGGCATCACAAGTGAAAATGCAGCTGCTGCCCCAGTGCCGTTTTGTCGTGCACCGGGGAGTCAGAGTATCAAAACTGATTTTCAACGCTCTGACTTCGCCATAATGGAGAATTGCCTTTCGGCAGTCACCGTTATGACATGGTACCTCATATATTAACCCCTTATGTCCATCAGTCTTTTGTTGCCACCATTTTTTCAGGCGTCTTTTTTCCCTCTTGGGATTTCTGGATTTTGAAGCTGGGCTGAAACAAGTCTGAATCAAAGCTACCAAAGGGAAAACTGCCTTCATCATTCAAGTTTTTCATTGCCGGTGCTCTTGTCATCATATCTGCTGAAACTACAGGTTTCTCTCCCTCCGTGATTAATTTAGCAGAGCCTATGAAAAGTAATTTCCAGTTATCACAGGCACAGGTAACTTTGGTACCACTCCCACTTTCATTTGGTGCGATACTCCATTAATGCTCAGAATCATTTGAGAGGTGTCACCATAAATGCAGATGACCCCAGTACCTGGTCCTCTTACACAATTCTTTCCCACAACTTCAGCATGCACCAGAGTCTGTCTACTTCACAAATCTATAAGTCTTTTCACTGCCTTCTCTCCCACCTTGACATCTGTTAAATAGCTGCCCTAATTTGCTAAGGCCAAATCTGCTTCAGTACCATGCTTCTTATTTTTACTACAGTTTCTTGCAATATGCCTTGCTTATTGCAGTTATGACAAATAAAGTATTTAGGGTGCAGATTTGTTACCCCACCAGAGGTCTTATCTGACCTGGAATTAGACTGGGAAAAGGAAGGTCTTACCCACAAGTGGGGTACCTCAGGGATCAGTCCTGGGACCAGTCCTCTTCAATATCTTCTTTAGTGACATTGCAGATGGACTAGAGGGTAAGGCTTGTCTGTTTGCAGATGACACCAAGATCTGCAACAGAGTAAATAATCAAGATGGGGTGGGCAGAATGAGAAGAGATCTGGATAAACTAGCAAAATGGTCAGAAGAGTGGCAACTGGGATTTAATGCAAAGAAGTGCAAGATCATGCACATAGGGAAGGGAAACCCTGAAGCCTCCTATAGGCTAGGACGGGAGTTGCTAGCAGTCACAAGGGAAGAAAGAGACTTGGGCATCATCATCCCTGATGACCTAAAATCATCCAAGCAGACCTCTAAAGCAGTAGGTAAGGCTAGGAGGATGTTAGGGTGTATTAGTAGGGGTATCACAAGACGTAAGAGGGAGGTAATAATCCCTCTTTACAAGACACTGGTTAGGTCCCATCTGGAGTACTGCGTTCAGTACTGGAGGCCACACCTTCACAAGGACATTAACCAAATTGAGGCAGTCCAGAGAAGGGCAACCAAAATGGTGCAGGGACTGCATCAGAAGACATATGAGGACATATTAACGGAGCTCAATATGTATACCATTGAGCAAAGGAGGGAGAGAGGGGATATGATCCAAACATTCAAACACCTTAAGGGCATTAACAAGGTGAAAGAGTCTAACATGTTTAAATACAAGAAAAATAGCAGGACAAGAGGACACAGCATGAGACTAGAGGGAGGCCGTTGAAGGGGGAATGTGAGAAAATTATTTTTCACAGAAAGGGTGATGGATGCATGGAACGGCCTACCTCAGGAAGTGGTGGCTATGAATACAGTGCAGGGCTTCAAACAGGCATGGGATAGTCATAAGGGAGCAATACAGATGAGTATGAATAGATAGGCCACTGACAGAGCAAAGGTCGATGGCACATTTATAAGTTAGAAAAAGAAATGGGCAGACTGGACAGGCCTTGCGGTCCTTATCTGACGTCAACTTCTATGTTACCTCCCTGCTGTGGTGTCTGCCCATCTGATAGTCTTCAGCCAAAGAAATTGCCTTTTTTCCCTCTTTCCGGACGGTGCACTTTTAACCATACTATCACGTCTATAGATAGGATATTGATGAACTGTTTCATTGTAAATATCTCTATAAGCTGAGGGAACGATTTGCCCTCTGGTTGGAGCCATTTAATGAGGAGTTCTTTGAGTCAGGTGTAGACTTACCTGGGATTGTAGAATGACTGGTACTTTACGGACCAAAAACTCTGCCTGTAGGTCTCTCCTGAGATGTCGTATGTTCTCAGTGTTTCCCTTTTCATAGTCTGCTGACTGAGCAGTGTCCACATTGCTGTGGGAAAATTGGCCTTTACCTGGCAGATAAGGTACCGACCTGATTTCCCATTGCTGCTTTGGCAATTGGCATGCACTGGCAAACCTTCCAGACACAGTCAGTTATGCCTTTAATATCATCTGAGGGGCACAACTTTGGGCAATGATGTATTATAATGGGTACAGTCCTATGCTAGCACAGTGGTATGTACATTTATTAAGACTAGTACCATAGTGACGTGAATCATAATGTAGCGTCACGATGCTACAGTCTTTCAAGGAGGCTGGCTGGCTGGCGGTTGCAAAGTAACGCATCACCAAGCAGTGAGTTAAAACTGATAATCACACAGATGCAAGTAAAGAGCAGAATATTTTGTTTATTAAAAAAAAAAAAACAGGCATGTGCAGCTCTAGCCAAAATGGCAACTAATTGGGCACTCAATCAACTGCAATGTAACAACGCTCTCTATAAAGGGAAAGGCAAAAGTAAAATCATTATTTATACATGTCAAGTGAATGTTTTTTGTTGGTGTGTGTGTTCTATGTGTTTTCATTAACTGTTATGGGGGGCACTGGCCCCCACAGCCTTTTTTTTTTTTTTCTTCAAAAAGTTATGTGTTAAACTAGAATGGTTTTGTTTGTTGTGTGATCTATGTCTATGCAGTACATGATTTGAGGGGCTCTGCCCCCCCAACCCCATTTTGTTTTAGATTACATTTACCTCACAAGGTTGGATTGTTTTAAACATTTTCTGCACTCTCCACATACATAGCAGCCTGGTACAATGCTATATCATTGATCATATTTAAAAAAGCATCTGAACTGCGCTTCCCAAAACTTTCAAGCCACATATAGGCGTCCAAGTAAGAAAGACCATGATTTTTTGAGTTCCATTCTCATGGCTTAAAATTGTTTTTTTACCCTAGACCAATATCCTTCCACAACGTTAGTATCCACACTAGTGACAGGGTCAACAAAATGTTGAGAGTGATTAACCTTTTTGTGCACAAAGCGTTTGCCATCAGTGCCTTTTGTTCTGTTATATGCAGCTTATTGGTCCGGTTACTCGATAGTACTGGGTTTAATGTTTTTGGTAATGACAGGCAGCAATGTTGCAGTATCCCTTCTGTCCACAACTTGCAATATGCCAATAGACTTTTCAAGGTCATACATGCCAAATATACAGGTGTCAGGGTTTTGTAAATTTCAGCCACAGTTGTATTTAGCTTTTACTATTAAAGATTCATGAATGTCCACAGTCTTTTCCTCCTCACTAAGTTCCTCTGTTTGCTGCAGCACTTTCCATGAGCAAATGTCTCATAAAATATTTTACCAGTCAATAACTGTCTTTGTAACATGGCATTAATGAGAGAGGTGAAATGGGCAGCAGCGATTGGCGCAACGGCATCACGGGACCAAAAGTGGAGCGGGTATTATTCCACGATAGATGCCGTGCCCGATAAGGTAGTACCGAAACGAGCCAGACCCCCAGCTTAGCAGCACTGGGCACAGGTGGCGAGCCAGTGTAAGAGAGGAAAGACAGGCACAGTCAGAGGCAGACTAGGCACCTGAGGACGGAAATGCGGAGCGGGGACACGGACCAGCGGCGGACAGAGGTGAGAGGTAGGAGAGCTCAAGGTACAGATAGGATGCAAGGTAGTGGCGTGTGGTTCTCGATAACAGGAGGCATCGCGATGGAGGAGTGGGTTGATCAGCGGTGGCCAGGGGCACGAGCAGGCAGCAGCGACGAACAAGGAGCAGCAACCGGAGCAGTCATGGAGCCGAGACAGAGCACCAGCAGCCAGTGGCATGACGAGATAGGGACACAAGCGCGATGTAGCCAGGAGAGTGTGCAGGCGGCATATGTGGTCCAGGGCAGGGTGGAATAGGAGCAGGCAGATGTCGCTACTATGCAAGCTGACTGGGCTGGGGGCACGGGAAGCAGTAGACGAGGAGAGAGAGAGGTATGGGACGTGCAGTGCCAGAGCAGCAGGACCGCCAAGAGAGGCAGAGGAGAGATGGGCACAGACAGCAAAGCGAGGAGGTACCAGTATCTCTCGCCAGCCAACCTGGATGCACTGGAGCGCAGCAAGGTTGAGCAGAACACTGACAAAACCACCGCCTGGGCATGCAGTGTCTTCTCAGACTGGGTCGAGGAGAACAGCATGACTGTGGACATCACGACGGTGACAGTGGCAGAGATTGCAGAGATACTGAGGGAGTTCTACGGGAGTGTTCGAGCTGAGGGGGGAGAGGAGTACAGCATCAGCTCCCTGGTGGGCATAACGGCCGGGTTGAACCACTACATAAACGGCGTGGAGGTGAGAAGGCACATGAACATTATGACAGACTCAGAATTCAGAACCGCTAACAATGTGTTTCTGGCAGTACTGAAGAGGTATCGGCGACCTGGGAAGGATGTCGCTGCCCACTTCCCCATGGTAAACCTGGAACATCTGTGGAGAATTCGAGACAGTGAGACCCTGAACCCTCACACAGCCTATGGACTGATCAGGCGTGTGTAGTTTGAGATACATCTGGGCTTAGCAAGGAGAGGACGAGAGGGACTGAGGCAGCTCACCCAGTCATCATTTGTCCTGGACAGAGATGCTGGAGGCAACGAGTTCCTGGCACTGGGGTTCAATGAGGCCACCAAGAACCACAGCTGTGTGACGGAGCCCAACAGGCAGAGCCTCTGCTGAGTGCTGTACTCTCAGCCCGACAGCGCCTTCTGCCCAGTAGCGCTGTACAAGGACTATGTGAGCAGATGCCCAGAAGGGGCCCCTGCCTTCTACCTGCACCCCATCTGTCTGCCACAGGAAGAGCTGGACAAGCGACAGGTGTGGTTCTCGAGACAGCTGATGGGCAGGAACTATCTCGGAGATATGATGTCCCAAATCTCTGAGGATGCCCAGCTGCCCAGGAGGTATACCAATCACAGTGTGCGCAGTACCGCGGTGCAGATGCTCACAGAGGCTGGTCTCGCATCGAGAGAAATAATGTCAGTGACAGGGCACAGATGCGAGACCAGCCTCCACAACTACTGGTCTCTGAGTGTCACCGACAGACAAAAGTGGTAGCACATCCTCTCTGTGACCAACAACCAGAGCTGCAGCACTACACAGACCCGAGACAGGGACCAGCTGTCCACAGCAAGCCCACCTGTGCATGACACCGCAGCCGGGGGGGCTCCAGATGGAGAGATGTGTTCCATGGGAGAGTGGCAGGAGTCGGAGTGCAGGACGCTATGTGGAACCTGGCCAGACCCGAACCCCCACAGATGAACAGCACACACCTGAGGTGCACACAGACCACACTACAGAACAGCCTAACGCCGAGCCATCAGGGGACCTTCTGAGAGCGCCCAATGTGTGGCGTGCCTACGAGCTGGCGGGCTTCCACTGCCACAACTTCACCGTGCATGGCACGGTCAATTTCAACTACAGCGCAGGGTGACCAGAACTGGAGGGCAGAAGTAGCTGGGCACAGGAAGGGACCCCACCGGAGAGCCAGCAGCAGCACACCCAGCCGAGGTGGGAGACGCCGTCATCGGACCAGGCAGCGGGAGGCAGGAGGAAGTGAGCGGTGGCTGTATGCAAATCCCGAGCCGAGCCCCGATCGCGGCGATGGAATAGTGCACCGGAGACCTCCAGCAGCGGGTATGAAGGTAATCCCCGCACAGAGGTGCAAATTTTTGGGACAGTTATCTTGGCCGCACTCAGTTCTGTACTTAGAGGTAGTGCTACAGTTGACTGCATCCGTATGTAAATATTGTTCTGTACCGTGATTTCAAAGTGCAGTAAAACTTGTTTACTATAGTAGCAACTCCGAGTGTTATGTTCCGTTGCGCACACTGGGCACCCTCCTGGTGCCGCCACCAACCCGCGGCCCATCTTACAAGCGCATTAAGCCACTCCGGCGGTGGCATCTAATGCAGTTGATGCATGGTGGGGTTGTTGTTTGCCCTCGGCCTCCAGTCTCGTGCCACAACCCCCCCCAACCGTGCATCAATCCAGCATTAGATGCCACCTTCGTCGTGCCTTAATGCATACTTCTCCCAGTTTCAAGCTGCTCAGCTGTTAGATGTACGGGGCTTTTGGATGCCCAATAACAAATTAACATAAGAAGGTTTTGTACTGGAACCCTGCAACCAGAACAATGTGTGCCATCTAGAATGCCAAGTTTGGCACAGCAATCCCTCTTCTTGCAGCACCACAAAATACCAGTTTTACCCTCAGAGGAGTTACTTGAAAATCACATTTCAGTTCCACATTTGGTACACTTTTTTTTCAGTTTTAATTATTTCCTTTTCCTGAAGAAACTGAATAACACTCGCAGCAGATGAGTAGATTGTGGCAACAGTGAATATTGTAACTGTTTCCATGGTTTTCTGCAGTAATTTAAAATTATCTTGCTATTAGACGGGGTGTTTATAAACATACAAACCTACGATTCTAGATGTGACCATTGCTATTTAATGTGGAATTTGTATTGGATTTTATGTGGAGTACAGTGTTACATAGAAACATAGACTTTGATGGCAGATAAGGACCGCTTGGCCCATCTAGTCTGCCCATTTCCCTACCTACAGGATAGGCCGCAGATCCTAGTTAACCAACAGCCTATTTCTTCCTACCCCCCACAAGAATTGCCTTATGTCTGTCCCATGCATTCTTGAATTCTCCCACAGTTTTAGACCCCACAACCTCCTCAGGAAGGCTGTTCCATGCATTCACTACCCTCTCTGTGAAATAATACTTCCTCACATTGCCCTAATGAACCGCCCCCTTCTATCTTTAAATTGTGTCCCCTTGTTCTTGCATCTCCTTTTCTGAAAGATGCTACCCTCTTGGACTTTGTTGATTCCACTGAGGTACTTAAAAGTTTCTATCATGTCCCCCCTCTCCTTTCTTTCCTCAAGGGTATACATATAAAGCTCCTTTAGTCTCTCCTCATACGGCTTCTCTTGCAGACCCTGCACCATTTTAGTTGCCCTCCTCTGGACTGCCTCTATCCTGTCTATGTCCTTGCGGAGATGGGGTCTCCAGAACTGGGCCTGAGTACTCAGATGGGGTCTCACCAACTGTCTGTACAGAAGGATAACAACTTCCTGTTTTCTGCTGCTGATGCCTCTCCCTATGCATCCCAGTATACCCCCAGCCCTCCCTGCTGCCTTCTCACATTGCTTGCTAACCTTAAGGTCATCTGATATGATTACCCTCCAGGTCCCTTTCCTTTTTTGTTGTTGTTACTACCCCTCATTGTGTATTCTTCTCCTGGGTTCTTGTTTCCCAGGTGCATTATTTTGCACTTCTTTGCATTGAATCCTAGCTGCCATACTTCTGACCATTCCTCCAACCTTGCCAAGTCCCTTCTCATCCTTTCCACGCCTCCTTGTGTATCAACCCTGTTGCAGATCTTTGTGTCATCTGCAAAAAGGCATACTTTTCCTTCCAGTCCCTCTGCAGTGTCACTGATGAAGACATTAAAAAGGACTGGACCCAATACTGAACCCTGTGGTACCCCACTAGTAACCCTCTTTCTTCAGAGTGGACTCCATTTACAATTACCTTCTGTGTCCTGTTGTGCAGCCAATGTTTTACCCAGGCTACCACCCTGGGACCCACTCCCAGGCTGGTTAATTTGACTATTAATCTTTTGTGTGGGACTGTGTCAAATGCCTTGCTAAAGTCTAGGTAGGCCATGTCCACAGCCCCTCCCTAGTCTACTACTTTGGTCACCCAGTGAAAGAAATCTATTAGATTCGTTTGACATGACCTTCCCGCTGTGAACCCATGCTGCCTTGGGTCCTGTGCCCCACTGGCCTCTAGGTACTCAACTATTCTGTTTTAATGTAGCACGGACTGCTCTTCCAACATAGGGGATCACGGAATCAGCTTTTGCAGAATTACATGTTGGTATGTTTGATGTACGGTGATAGCGTATCTTACATAATTAGCATACGCCAACTCCATGTACCTGTTATAATACACTATCACCCAGCTTTGTAAGTTTAATGTCTTTTAAGTTACTTGTGCTTTGTTGATCTGTTGGACCTGTATCAGTTCCTCCACCTTTAGTAGTGTGCAAGGCACCAAGCCATAGCTGCATTCCTCTTTTCTCTGTTGTTCCTGTCACTGCATCTCTTCCTTTCTGTGATGTTCCTGATTCTGCATTTCTTCTTTTTTCTGTGCCTATAAACAGTGGACCTCTTTCCCCCGTGCTTCTCTGTCTCTTTTTGTTGTATCGCCCACCATGTGAAAAACTTAGGATTTCTGGTTCTGTTGCTGACTGTCCTTTTTTTCCATCTCGGGTGCTGGCTGTATAGTCTCAGCTTGGACTTGTGTCTGTGCTAGCTTGGCTGCCAAATTTTTGGTTATCACTTCTGGTCTTTCTGTTGCATGATCCATACCTTTCTGCTATGCTTCCCTGGTACCACATCTGAAACCCATGAACAAACTCTTGGCCTTAGAGCATTCACAGCGTAAATCCACTCATTCTGACACCAACTATAATTGAGGCTTTGGTCAGGAAGCATAAGCAGACCAGGGGAAATTGTAAAATCCTCAGATAATAATTTATTATTATAAGTAACAAGAAAATAAAAACAAAGAGAAGTGGTACCAGATGGTTTTCAGCATAGGCAGTCCAAAAGCTAAGTTCAGTTTCTGAGTTCAGAACCGAAATCTTCAAACAACCAGCTCTCTGTTATATCTGGTTTCCAAATCATCTTGACAATACTTGCTCTCCTCTTTTGATACAAAACTCCTGAACCTTGTCAGTTCTAGCCTCCACCAGATCGATGTGACTCAGAACTTCAGAACCTTGTTAGTTTCTAGCTTTCAGAGCATTGTGGTCTAGCTACAAGCTGGCCTCTTTTTATGACAGATTCCTCCAGTCTGAGATGAAAATGTCGGACTCTGTTACACTTTGCTAATAAACTCAAAGAACTGTTTCTGTAATTATTCCAAGAGTAATCGCTATTTCTTGTTCTAGTTTACAAATCAGGGAACCCAGTTTCATAAGTATTTACTATATACTGTGTAAACAAGGTTGATATAGCAAAAAGGGATAAAGAAAGGACAGCAAGTAAAGGTAAGAGTTGTCTGCACAGTCCAATAGAAAAGACAGAGATAATATTCAGAATTCTTGCCTCAAACTCTCCCTACACATCACAAGTGGGACAGGGCCCAACCAACCCTGTCTACTCCCAGCATGCTCTCTGGCACTGCCTGCCTGCTAGACCTGCTGATTTCATCTTCCCTAGTGGGGGTAAATTGGGGCATCTCTTGTTCCAATATGGTGAACCTATGCCCAATTTTATCTGACCCCCCCCCCATGAGTTCCACCACCCTGGCTATAAGTTGATCTGCTGTCACTCTAGGGAAACAGCAGATCTCCTTTTTACCATACAGTCTGAGACTTAGATCCTTCCCTCTGCCCCTTACAATTAACCCCACCCACTACATGTACCTTTCTTGTGCCTACTTTGAGCCTCTGGCTACCCCCGGGATGCTGTCAGGCACTGCCTACCTGCTAGGCTTGCTGATTCCCTCTTCTCTCGTGGGGGGAGTTTGGGGCATCTTTTGTTCCAATGTGGTGAACCTATTACTGGTGCACAGTCCTGGTTCCTGAGGCTTTGACTTCTGCCTCTCTGCCTTATTCCTTTTCTCTCCACACCACTGTTCAGACCCCTTTATTTGTCTGTGTTGGCCTTGGCGGTGACAGTAGTGCCCTATTGTGCCTGGTGACAGTAGCTGTCAAGTGGCATATTTTTGCCTTTGCAGCTTCCGGTTCTGTTCTCATGGCCTGGAACCTCTTACAATTGAGATAGTGGCTGAGCTCCCAGAGCACCCTCTGGTTTACCACTGTTCCATGACCCCTTCACCCCAAATCCCACCAGCATGTCCCCCATGCATCATGGTGTGTTTGTACTGAAGGTAGGTGTGGTAAGGGATTAGTGTGTTACTTCCAGTACCCTCTCAGAATAAGATTGTATACACTGTTTTATTCCTAGCATGCTACTCAAGAGAGGGTATTTCATGAATCCCCTACTCAGCCTGTCCTACTCAACTGCAATTAATACTATAAGACTAGTCCAGATCAGGTGTCTCTAAGATCCCTGTAGACACCTGCTTTGCCATAAATACAATCTAAGAAAAATATAATAGGAGACTAGATTGGCACTTAGCTTCCCCAAAGATTCTGTCTGAATTCTCTTATTTATTGTGATCAACTGGTTGCTATTGACAGATAACACTGATAAAATTACTCACTGTAGTAATGCTCTTTCTTCTATGGGATCCCACAGTAAGCCATCAAAAATTGCATCATCTCCGTAGTAAGTGTTGCTCCAGAGTGTGGAAGTAAATGCTAATGACAGAATTTAGAATCCTACTCAAACTCTGCACAGTGGTCACACTCCCTCTAGAGGCTAAATGTTAGATTTATTTCTCTGCCTAAAGAGAGCAGTCACTCCAAAGCCTTTCTCCTGCCTTCTGGTCAAGGTAAACTGTATATTTGTATTATTTTATTATTTTCTCAGGACACTTTCATTATTTATGATGGAAAATGAATGCGCCTTTGTGTTTACTTGTTCCCATCGTGTAACCCACACTTGGGATGCAGTGCATGAAGACCAAGTTTGTGCTGCCATGTAATATGGCCTTCGATGTTTTCATAGAGCCGTATGCCTCTGTCATGTTTCATATTACCTTTATTTTGTGACAATTTTCAAATGCAGTGTGGTGATATTTTGTGGTGTCTGGTATAGACAAGTGGATCTGTAGTTGTCTTGGATCACTAATATCACAGCCTAACAAAGTGCACATGGCCATTATCATTCCTGTAATGTGTGTAACTGAGGCAGTGTTCCATTTGTTTGAAATCTGCGCTTCTGAAAATAAGGACCATTATCTTCTTGTGGATCCCCGCAGCTCTTTTCCTTACATTGAACCACACCGTTCAGTGATCACTGGTACTCAGGGGACTTCCATCTGTGATGTTTGCAATGATGTCCCTGTTTGTGAGAACCAAGTCCAACATGTCCCTGTTCCTAGTTGGTTCCTCTACAAGCTACTTCACAAAAACTGCCTGTAGGGAGCCTAGAATGGCCCTGTTCTTTGCCGAAGCTGCAGCTGGTAGTTTCCCTTCCATGTTAGTAGATTGAAATCAAGCGACAACACCTTACCCTTCCCTGCCAATCCTGATAATGGAAATTCCATGAAACATAGAAACATAGAATTTGACGGCAGATAAGGACCGCTTGGCCCACCCAGTCTGTCCATTTCCCTACCTGATGGATAAACTGCAGAGCCTAGTTAACCAGCAGCCTACTTCTTCCTACCCCCCCCGAATTGCCTTATGACTGTCCCATGCATGCTTGAATTCCACCACTGTTTTTGACTCCACAACCTCCTCTGGAAGGCTGTTCCATACATCCACAACCCTCTCTGTGAAAAAATACTTCCTTAAATTACCTGGGCCGCCCCTTCTATCTTCAAATTGGCCTCTTGTGTTCTTGCCCTCTTTTTTGAAGATGCTACCCTCTTGGACTTTGTTGATTCCCTTGAGGTACTTGAAAGTTTCTATCATGTCCCCCTCTCTCTCCTTTCCTCGAGGCTATACATATTAAGCTCCTTAAGCCTCTCTTCATATGTCTTCCGGTGCAGACCCTGCACCATTTTAGTTGCCCTCCTCTGGACAGCTTCCATCCTGTCTATGTCTTTGTGGAGATTGGGTCTCCAGAATTGCACGCAGTACTCCAGATGGGGTCTCACTAGCTGTTTGTACAGAGGGATAATGACTTCCTGTTTTCTACTGGTGATGCCTCTCCCTATGCATCCCAGTATCCCCCCAGCCCTTCTTGCTGCCCTCTCACATTGCTTGCCCACCTTTAGGTCATCTGATATGACTACCCCCAGGTCCCTTTCCATTTTTGTTGTTGTTAGTATCTCACCCCCCATTGTGTACTCTTCCCCTGGGTTTTTGTTTCCCAGGTGCATTACCTTGCACTTCTTAGCATTGAATCTAAGCTGCCATACATTTGACCATTCCTCTAACCTTGTCAAGTCCCTTCTCATCCTTTCCACTCCACCTTGTGCATCAACTCTGTTGCAGATCTTTGTGTCATCTGCAAAGAGACATACATTTCCTTCCAGTCCCTCTGCAATGTCGCTTATAAAGACATTGAAGAGGACCGGTCCTAATACTGAACCCTGCGGTACCCCATTACTAACCCCCCTTTTTTCAGAGTGTACTCCATTTACTATTACTCTCTGTGTCCTATTCTCTAGCCAATTCTTTACCCAGGCTGTCATCTTGGGACCCACTCCCAGGCTGGCTAACTTGTATATTAATCTTTTGTGTGGGACTGTGTCAAATGCATTGTTAAAGTCTAGGTAGGCCATGTCCACAGCCCCTCCCTGATTAACTGCTTTGGTCACCCAGTCAAAGAAATCTATCAGATTTGTCTGGCATGACCTTCCCGCTGAGAATCCATGCTGCCTTGGGTCCTGTGCCCCTCTGGCCTCTAGATACTCAACAATTCTTTCCTTCAGAAGTGTTTCCATCATTTTCCCCACCACTGAGGTTAAACTAACAGGTCTGTAGTTTCCTGCTTCTGCCTTGCTCCCACTTTTGTGAAGGGGAATTACATCTGCCCTCCTCCAGTCCTTGGGTACCACCCCATCCTCCCATGGTTTGTTAAAAAGGGTAGTCAGTGGTGTCACTAGTTCTACCCTTAGTTCTTTTAGAATTCTGGGATGAATCCCATCAGGCCCCATTGCTTTGTCCACCTTCAGTTTTAAGAGTTCTTTCAGAACCCTTTCTTCTGTAAATGGGCTGGTGTCAACTTCTGTATCCAGAATGTTTCTACTGTTTGTTTTAGGTACCTCCCCCTCTTCCTTTGTAAATACTGAGCAAAAATATTTGTTTAGTATCTCTGCCTTTTCACAGTCACCCTCTGCCCACCCTCCTCCCCTTTATTAAGCCTCACTATCCCTCCCTTGGTCTTCCTTCGCTCCCTGATGTACCTATAAAGGTTTATCCCCTTCTTAACTGAGTTGGCTATCTTTCCTCAGTTTGGGCCTTTGCTGTTCTGACTGCCTTCCCAGCTTCCTTTTGCTTTAACTGATACAGTTCTCTGTCCTGTTCCTTCTGTGATTCCTTGTACTTCCTGAATGCTTTCTTTTCTCTTGAACCTTCACTGCCACTTCCTTTGAGAACCATAGTGGTTTCTTACCTCGTTTCGTTTTGTTTATTTGCTTTACACAAAGGCTTGTTGCCTCTGTGATGGCAGTTTTTATTATTCCCCATTGTTCTTCCACCCCTCCTTCCTGCCAATTTGCTAGTGCATTCCTTAGGCACTCACCCATTTTGACAAAGTCAGCTCTCCTAAAATCCAGTACCTTTGTCTTTGTATGGCTTGACTCTATTGCTGTGTTTTTTGTGAACCATACTGTTCGATGGTCGCTAGTTCCCAGATGGCTACCCACTTCTACATCTGTGATCCTCTCTTCATCTCCATTTGAGAGAACCAGGTCTAAGATTTCTCCCTCTCGAGTGGGCTCCAATACTAGTTGTCTAAGGCATGCCCCCTGTAGGGCATTTAGAATAACCCCACTCTTAGCAGTGGCTGCTGCAGCTGCACTCCAGTTAACATCTGGCACATTCAGATCACCCATCAGCAATATCTCCCTTTTTCTGCTATTCTAAGTATACTTTCAATCATTTCCTTGCCCATTTTCTCCCCCTGAGAAGGGGGTCTGTATACAACCCCTGTGCAGATTGTGGTGCCATTGCCGGTCTCCAAATTTACCCACAGTGCTTCTTCTCCTTGTTTACCCTTTTGTTCTGTTGCTTTGATTCCTTCCCTTATGTAAAGAGCTACTCCTCCTCCTCTTTACCCTCCCTGTCCTCCTGTAGATAGTGTATCCTGGTATGTTTACATCCCAGTCATGGTTTTGTGTGTACCATGTTTCTGTGACTGCCACGATATACAGATGTTCCTCCTCCATCAAGACCACTAATTCAGGAAGTTTGTTACTCAGACTACGGGCATTGGTACTCATTGCTCTCCATTTTTTGATGGCTTTACCTTCTGTTGCAGCATCCCCCACTGACCTTTCTACCTTGGTCTTTTTCTCATTTAGTACCCTGTTTTGTAGGGAGAGGCTGGGATTTTCCTGTTGCTTATCAGTGCCTCCCCCCTTGACTAGTTTAAAAGCTTGCCAATGAAGCATTTAAACCGATTGCTCAAAAGACTTGTTCCCTTCCTGGACAGATGCAGACCATCCTGCCAGTATAGGCTGGTGTCTCTCCAGGTGGAGCCCCAGTCCCCAATGAAGCCAAACCCCTGTGCTCCACACCATTTTTTCAACCATTCATTAAACTGCATGGAACTGTTAATCAGAAGAGGGAAACTGCCACCTACTGTCTGTTTTTAAGGGTATGTCAAAAATGAGAAATGAAAATAGATTTTTTTTCTAAAACCTATGGTATACAACATATCTAAACGTATAATTGGAGATGTATTCAATTTTATATAAGATGAGTCGCAGTTGCCTCAGCTGATCTTCTATTCTAACTTGTTTCTTTCTGTCAGTTTTCTTTGTCCTTAGTGTTTCTTTGGTACTTTTTTACACTGCTCCCTTTTGAAATATTGGTAATATGATTCCGAGTCTGGGAGAATAATATTTAAATTAATGCTCAATTTTCTAGAACCCTCATCATGTTTCAATAAAAATACTCAGATATCAGGGTCCTTAAGAGTTAAACATATCCATCCTTGCAACTTCTTTGCATATCTATTAACTGTTTTTATATAAAATTGAATACATCTCCAATTATACGTTTAGATATGTTGTATACCACAGGTTTTAGAAAAAATCTATTTTCATTTCTCATTTTTGACATACCCTTAAAAACAGACAGTAGGTGGCAGTTTCCCTCTTCTGATTAACAGTTCCTGGGCATCCCTACCCAATTTAACTTGGTTCAGTTTTACCTTATCATTCTTTTCAGACTGAGATCCCTGATTATAAGGTTCACTCGGGTAAACGTATTGGAATTTGACTCGATCTGTGGAAGCACTTTTTCTTTACTTCAGTAGGAGGCTTTATCAGGGACTTCCCCCTCCTTTCTCCTATGTTTGCCTCCCGACTCTCTTTGAACTTTGGACTCTCTGCTTGCTTTGTGCTGGTCTTTCTGCTTTGATTGTACCTCTCTGGCTTTCTAGAAAATTAGTTCCCACCAAATCATCTGTGCCTGAACATCTGGTAGCTGCAAAGGAAAAAATGAACAAGGATAAAGATTCCAGCTGCTCTCTTAAAAATAGCCCCAGAAGTTAATAGAAAATGAGTGGGGGGGGTAAATGACTGGGGACAGTGGGAGTGGACTCCCCACTTTTCCACACTACTGGGGGGATAAATAACTGGGGAAAGTGGGAGTTGGTGCTCCCCATTGTCCCACACTGCTGGAGTGAGGGGATACATGATGGGGGATGCCACTAGAGATCAGGGATAAAAGACAGTGGGCTAGAATGGTGCCACTGGACACCAGGGAAAACAGGCAGCTCAATGAGGACTCTGCAGCTGGCAGCAGTACAAATTCCAGCTGCGGCTGCAGAAGTCAAAAAAATCCCAATGTTCTCGTGCAGAAAACGAGGGTATCAAGTCCTTTCACTAAGCTAGCAATAGCGGGCACAAAAGAGCTCTGGGAAAGTTAAGCAGGCTCTGTGTGCCCCCACATGCCAAAAGACAGCCTTGTCTTTCAAAAGAAAACGCTGTAAGTGACCCTCTGTGCGCCAAAATCTGCCACAGAAAAACTTTCACATGGGACATCTAACTTTTTCCCATGGAAAATAATGGGAAAATTAAAAATGTAACTTTTGAGCAGATTAATATTTCTCCACCAAATCTTTAAAAGGCTCATCTATTGGGCTAGGGCAGAGTACCGTGAACATTTCAGAGCAGTACCTAAAGCCATTTATGAGATGCTGTGACAAAAAAACAGCTAAAAGTTGGTACATTTGTTATTTTTAAAACATTAATAATGTTTGAACCGTTCAACGGATTCGTATGGAATTTGGCATGTCAGCAAACCTACCCCGACACTCCTTCATGCCAAATTGTGTACAAATCTATGAATGACTCAAAAGTTATTAAGGTTCAAAAATTCGGCTGTAACATTAAACTGCCCTCTCATGCTAACTATACTGGTGATACCGCGCCAGTATAATACTATTTAACTGATCCACTGATTTCCCAAAAGTTATTGGAGTAATGTACAGTACTGCTGGATTGTTGTAGAATTATTATGGGTATCTGAATCCTGTCGTTACTGGTTGTAATTTGTCTGTGACTTGTAAATCAGTTAATGTCTGTAACTGACGACATACAAAATAACTCCCCAATGTTACTTCTGTTTTGCAAAGCAATTTAAAGACGCTCCACCAAAATTCTTTTTTTAACTTTTGGGTACGCACAGGAGGCAGGATTTGGTCTGCAACTTTGGTATTAGGTAATCAGTGTTTTGGCTGCAGCATAGCTGGAATACTGATTTCTAAGTTCATGAACTGCTTTCATAAGGGCCTATAGGTAAACTGTGAAAGACAAAAAAAATATGAATACATGTCAGTCATGTATTTGTTTATTTAGTGATACTATGTCTGTTCCTCACCCATTCCCCCCACCCCCGACTGGACATAAGAGTTCAACTGGGCTTATCCCTCCAGATGAACTTTTAGCCACTCAAACACCCCAACCAATACCTCATAAAGGCCAATATTACACATGTCATTAGAGTACATCATCATGCCAAATGTTGGGTTCTGTGTCCACCACAAATCCACAGCCACACATGCCGGCGAGCATAATGTTTATTTTCAGCATGCCACCACCTCAGCGTACAGCTGTATGGGTCATAGGAAAACTCTGCAGTGTAATTACATAGAGTAAAACCATCAGTTCGTCCTTGGAGACAACTGTAATTTAACCATCTGTGTGTCTTCGTACTGAACATAGTAGCAGTTACACAAGACATGGCCAGTGCTACAGACAGATGTGCTGTTCAGCAACTTGGAGGCAGTATAGCACAGTGGTTTAAGGCTTTGAGCTGCAAATCTGGAGACCTGAGTTTGAATCCTGCAGCCCCCACTTGCATATTGTGTAACCCTGAGCAAGTCACTTAACTTCTCTGTGCTCCCAGATCGCACCTGTAAACAAACTTTCAACGTAGTGTGTCTCTCCTGGTTGAACAATTGGGAAAAAAAAAAGGCAACTGATGTACTTTGCACCTTCACTTCCTTGACTATGCTGTCACCTTTCTTGTATTTGGGGTAGCTTACTTGCCACTGTGGTGTTCCATCGCATCCAATGACCTGAGCACAAACACTGTTCTCACTGCAGGGGAGAGCACTTAGTATTAAGCTGAATGTTAAGGAAACATGTTATCATCATGCAACAGTGTAATGTCAAAATCAGTGATCAGCAGCTTTTGAAGTCTGCACGTTACCCACAATGGCACACATTCAACATATAGTGTGTGGTGCATCTCTGTTGGGCAGTGAATTCAAATCTCAGAATAAGCATGTTATGTTGCTTTACTGACATCATGTTGATATTCAGATGTAATGACGTCAGTACTTCATCACAACAACTTACAATTAACACACACTTTTTATGTCTCACCTTAATGGAAAACGTTACAGCACAATGACTCAGTACATTCAGCTTGCCACTAACTCTCTAGTACTTCAATCCCCCCACATCCTCAGTCCACAGTTCACCGACAGCAGATGGAGTATCAGAAATATGCATTGATGAACATACACATTTATTTTATTGAAATCTTTTTTTTTTTAAATTTCTCTTTATCCTCCTCCCAGCCTGCCTCCTCCGACCCTTCAGTGAAGACCCCCTGGACATCCCACTGCCCGGAACCCTGCCCACACAGACCCTAGATCCCCATGGAGCCGCGGTTTACCCCCGGGTTGGGACGAGGTGGGGGGCTCTAACCCTGTAACTTACATTTTCGTCGGTCTCGTGGTCTGTTGGGCGGGCATGGGCACATCCTGGGTCCTCCCATCTTCCTGGATGAGGCAGGCTCTTTTTCCTCATGTTCTCCCTCCCCGAGCAGCCGACGACCTCCCCTGATGTCATGACGCGCACGTCGACGTCCGTGCTGCTCAACGGCCAGCCATCCCATGATGGGGCTTGCAGTTCCCCGAGCCTCCACTCGGGGTCATGCAAGTGCCGGGCATCAGCCGAATCCCTCCCCGGAGCAGGCGAGCTGTCGTCGAATGCTCAAGCCTGTCTCCCTCCGGCTGACCCACCGAGTACCCGAGTCCGCTCCCGAACCCGGGTCGCCGGCGTGGAGCGAGGTGTGGCGTCCAGCGCCTCAACCCTCAGCGCCACCAGGCCGGCTATTTTATTGAAATCTAGGATTACAAATACCTTTGAGCAGAAACTGCTCATTTACAAAGGTTCCACATCTAGGAAATGGAAGGTGAACATACATACAAAGGTCAAAATGATTGTTGATAGTTCCATAGAACAAAGAAGCAAGAGGCTGAGACGTAGTTAATTACAGTACCTCAAAATGCTCCAGATGTTAGGTAGCGAGACACCACATCCAAGAGCAAGCTTAAAAATAAACTTCGAAATAAGTGCCGCTGGCGAGAGGATAGGGAGGGCGGGGGTATGCAGGCCTTGAGGCCATTGTCGAGAAGGGTAAGGGTGATGAGTAGGCGCACAAGGGAGTGAGGGAGGGAGGAGGGATAATTGTCAGTAAGTGCAAGGGAGGGGTGAGGAAGGGAGTGTGGGGAGGGTGTGTGCGGAGGGAGGCAGGAGAGGGCGGGCATGGCAAGGGGGGGTAGCTGACCTGTCTAAAGCAGAGGGTAGTCAGTATGGATCTGGAGGTATGAACAACTAGCCTCCTGAATCCAAAAAATGGCTTTCTGGAAAGAGCATGGAAATAAATAAAAAACAAGGTAAGGGGGAAGGTGGGTGGGGAAAAATGTTTCCTACTGCAAGAGCCTCTCTCGAAGACCTACTGTTACAGTAAATTCTGATGTAACTGTACTATCTTACTCCAAGAAGGCTCTTGCAGTACGCAAATTACCTATAGAACTGTGTCCCAAGCAGTAAAGAGTCCCAGGGATAAGAAAACTATACGGAAGGCTGGAACATAATCCCAGTAGGTAATCAAGACAGAGCCCCTGAAGGACTGCGCGAATCAGATATGTTGAGGCCAAAAAGGAGCCGTCAGTATTATTTGAGCCCCTTCTGACTGAAGCTTGATCAACACTCTAATACTGGAAAGGGAGGGAATGCATACAGAAATCTCCCTGTCCAAGAAAGCAACAGTGCGTCTTGCCAGAAAGAACCATGCCCGGGATCGAGCAAGCAAAACTTGTGAATTTTTGCATTTGATGGGGCTGCGAACAAATCCACTTCTGGATGACCCCTAAGGTCAAAGATGTAATCCAGAACTTCTGACTTTAGCTCCCATTCATGAGCTCTTACCTGGTGTGATTCAGACTGTCTGCGAGAACATTCTGTATGCATGGGATGTGAACCGCCAGTTCCAAAACCGCATCGCTTCTCTGCAAAGAGAGTACGAGTGGGTTTTTCCCTGTTTGTTGATGTACCACACCATGCACATATTTGTTTGGATCAACAGGTTCTCTGACAGGAGAATGTGCTGAAAAGCCTGATGCGCATAAAGTACTGCCCTCCTTTCTAACACGTTTATGTACAGGTGTGCCTCTACAAATGACCGCAGTCCCTGGGTCCTGTGGCATCCCAGATGGGCACCCCATCCCTGTCCCGATGCATCTGTACTCAGCATCTGGGAGTGAGGAAGGATCTGGAAAAGGACTCCTAGAATCAGACTGCTGGAGTCCTGCCACCACAACAGGTCCTGTTGCATTGGGCTTGAGATGACTGGACTGTCCAAGTCGTCCTTCCTCTGATCCCACTGAGACCTCAGAGTCCACTGCGAAATGCAGATGTGGAGTCTGGCCAATGGGACTGTGGAAATAGCTGCTGCCATGAGACCAAGCAGATGTAGAACCGTCCTGGACGAAATGTGTCTGTTGGAAGATAAAAGATTGGCTTGACTCACCAGGGCATCTGCCCAGTCCAGGGGGAGAAAAGCCATACCCTGCACTATGTCTAACACTGCTCCAATAAATTGAAGGTGTTGGGAAGAAGCAAGCTGGGACTTGTAATTGACAGTGGTGCCCAGGCGCTCGAAAAGGTGCAGAGTAACTGACAGGGAGGCTTCCAAGCCCTCCCGTGACGATGCTTCTAGGAGCTAATCATTGAGGTAGGAAAAGACATAGTGCCCTGGCTCTTCAGAGCCCCAGCCACTGCCACCAAGCATTTGGTAAACACCTGTGGGGGCGGAAGATAGACTAAAAGGGAGAGCCTTGAACTGGTAATGCTCCCCTTGGAAATAAAACCTGAGGAACTTTCGGTGTGGACGGAATATTGGGATGTGAAAATATGCATCCTTCATGTCCAGGGCACAAAGCCATTGTCCTTTGGAGAGGAGAGGCAGAAGGCTTTGCAGTGTCAGTATTTGAAACTTCCTGTATTCTATTAAGAGGTTGAGAGTACGGAAATCCAGAATCTGGCATAAATCCCCAGTCTTTTTGGGGACCAGAAAGAAATGGGAGTAAAACCCTTTCCCTCTCTGGTTTACTAGCACTGGCTCTATTGCTTCCTTGTGAAGAAGAGCCGTGATTTCCTCCCTGAGAAAGGGGATATGCACCCTTAGGTATTGAGAAGACCTCGGTGGATTGTTTGGAGGTTTTTCTCCAAATTCTAGAATGTGACCAAGCTTAATTATTTGAAGCACTTAAGTGTCTGACGTGATCCCAGTCTCCCAGATGCCTCACAAATCTTCTGCCCACCTGTTCCTCCGGCAGAAGAGGAGCAGGGAGGGCGGTCAGCAAGTCAGGCATGGGGGAGGTTCGGGAGGGCTGCACGTCATCATCATTGTTTCAGTCTGTACATAGTATGTACAGACTGAAGAGCTGTGCCCTTATCCTGCACGCTGGTAATGTCGTGGGCATCCCAGTGAACAGGACAGAACCTCTGAAAGGTGCATCTTGGATAGCCGACTGAACATCAGGGGCTAGCCCAAAGACTCTTAGCCAAGAGTACCGGCGAAGGCTTACAGTTGTGGCCGTACCTCTAGCGGAAGAATCCACTGCATCGTTGGTGGCCCGCAAAGAATGGCATCCAGCCACCTTGGCCATTTTCAATGTGGATGCCAAGGAGGATTTAGTAAGGCCTCGACAATGGTCTCGAGCTGGCAGTACAAGATCTTCTGGTACTCTAGCATGTGCGAGACATAGTTCAGAGCATGGATAGCTAGAACAGAAGACACATAGAACTTTCTCCCTTAAAATATAATGTAGACTTTCTCCCTTAAAATATAATGTAGCCCTGGCGCAGTTATACTAAGGGCTATAATGTAAAATAATGTAAACTTTCTCCCTTAAAATATAATGTAGCCCTGATGCAGTTATACTAAGTGCTACTACCCCTGCCTGTATGCCTAATAACAGGTTAAGGGGCCTGGGTTCGTAACTACGTAATATGGTGGGGGGGGCGCCCTACCTGTAGTTATATTAGAATTATGGTTCCTCCACCCAGAGTAATTACGTGGGTTACTATCACAGTAGGTACAACCATCTGGGAAGCTAATACCACCCACAATCCCCCCCGTGACCTCTTAAACTGGTGCAGTTGCAGTGGGTAACAGGATATCAAACAGTTTGACCAATAACAATATACTCACACTCTTTGCACTTACTCAGGTCAGGATTCCAGCAAACCAACTTGGACCCTTTGTAAGACAGTATTCAATCAGCATGCACTTTTAAATTATGTTTCCCCCAAACACATTTCCCTTGGCACTCAGGTAAACATACATGAGGCAATATAACAGTGCAATAAACAATTTGATTTATTAAAGGAGAAAGTTAACAGGGGTGGGGCAGATCTAGTTAAATGATTTAGTCTGGCTTCAGCCAGGGTTTTTGGCATGCATGCAGTCCCAAACCACAGTCACTGGGTACCCAGGAGGAAACAGGCTAGCCTGGTCATTGCCCAGGGTTGCAGCTGTAGTCGGGGCCCTTGATGGAAAGAAAAGTGATTAAACATGCAAAATATAGAGGATTGTGGATGAGTAAGTATGCATAACAAGGGTGTGCTTGAATTGAGAGGTTTTCTTGGTAACAGTCTCCTGTTACCAAGGAAACCTTGAGACTTAAGCACACCCTTGTCTGTGCATACTTGCTCATACACATTCTTTTATAGTGTATGAGCAAGGACTGGGCTTCGTTTTGGACCGAGGTGTTTATAGGCTGTGGAAAAAAAAATACAAGTCAGCGTTTCAGTATCGGGCAACAGGAAAAGTAAATCTGACAGCTTGGGGAAGGGCTTACCTCAGTAAACATCAGAGGTTTCATCAGACCTGTCCTTGATACCAGTTGGCAATGAATTTCACCCTTTCAACAGACGTGGCTGAGTTTGTGTTATCCATGCCTGTTTACTTTTGCCCTGTTGCCCACTACACTGTCACAGACTTTCAGGAGCGGTGCGAATGACAGCGCTGACAGCGGTTGGCATTGCTAGAGGAGAATTCAGCACCAGGGCGGGTTCTATTCTGTTGTGCTTCAGTACTGATGTATATCTAGTGCTGCACAACAGATGTTTGACGTCACTACTGAAGCACAACAAGCATGTTCTAGTAATCAATTTCTATACGCAACAGCACTCACTCATACACTATAGCTATTTGTGTCCACTGGCCAGATGGTCCAGTCCCTTGAAAAACCCAAAACAAATATTTAAAGCAATTAGGTGGCACCACAGAGATTGATTAATTTGGTTGCAGGGAGCTACCCTGGATTTTACTCACTGTACCCAGTCGCAGATGGTAATCTGGCAAAATGTAGACCTCTGTTGGCTGTTCAAGTAGCATGGGGTAGGACACCCATGTGTCAGGCATGTGTTGAGACAACAATCCCACGCCATGCTGCATGAAAAGGTATGATATGGGTTGGCAACACATAGTTTGTGACACATTTCCATGTGTTTTTGTTAGCCTAGACCTGTCAACACAACTTAGAGAAATCACAAAATTCTATCAGCAATGCCACATGGTAGAGACATAAGGTTTTCTGTTTTGGATGCCAGATTGACTGGGACATTACAGCAGGCCATGTAATGACCGATATCAGACCCTAACGTCACACTACAGGTGCACAAACAGCACAACTTTGATCATAAAATGTTGTCAAAATCTAGTTCTGATGCCCCCTGTTGGTTGGTAAAATACGAAATGTAGGTATGTGTACCTCAGGCATGTGTTCAGACAACAATCCCACACCATACTGCATGAAAAAGTATGATATGGGTTGGCAACACATAGTTTGTGACACATTTTCGTGTGTTTTTGTTAGTCTAGACTCCTCAACGCATCTCAGAGAAAGCTTAAAATTCAGGCCTTGCTATACCTAACACTCATTTTCTCAGCAGTGCCACATGGTAGAGGCATAGAGTTTTCTGTTTTGGATGCCAGATTGACTGGCACAGTACAGCAGGCCATGTATTGACCGATATCAGACCCTAACGTCACACTACAGGTGCACAAACACAACTTTGATCAGAAAATTGAGTCAAAAATCAAGATCTGGCACCACCTGTTGGTCTGTAAAATACCAAATGTAGGTCTGTGTATTTCAGACATGTGTTGAGACAACAATATCATGCCATACTGCATGAAAAAGTATGATATAGGTTGGCAACACATAGTTTGTGACACATTTTCGTGTGTTTTTGTTAGTCTAGACCCGTCAACACAAGTTAGAGAAATCACAAAATTCAGGCCTTGCTATACTGAACACTCATTTTCTCAATAATGACACATGGTAGAGGCATAAGGTTTTCGGTTTTGGATGCCAGATTGACTGGGGCATTACAGCAGGCCATGTATTGACCGATATCAGACCCTAACGTCACACTACATGTGCACAAACAACACAACTTTGATCATAAAATGGTGTCAAAATCTGGTTCTGGTGCCCCCTGTTAGTCGGTAAAATACCAGACGTAGGTATGTGTACCTCAGGCACGTATTGCAGGGGTTTATTTAACTCTAAAAATTGATTAGCGTTTTGCTCATAAAAGTGCTAAATCTTAGTGAAAATGCATAGCTTTTGCCTCACTGTGTTTAACAAACACAGCACTTCTATAAAATCTATATAAACACTTTCTGTACAGTTAGTATAATCCCAAGAAAAAAACTGCTAATCAATTATTTAAAACCCTGTATTGAGACAAGAATCCCATGCCATACTGCATGAAAAAGTATGATATGGGTTGGCAATACATACTTTGTGACACATTTTCGTGTGTTCTTGTTAGTCTAGACCCCTCAACGCAACTTAGAGAAATCGCAAAGAAACTGTCCTGTAGTGAACCTCTTGCATGCCAGGGAATGCAACCCACAGTAAAAATCAAAGGGGCACAACAAACGTGAATGAAACATTTTAACATTGTAATATATTTCAAATATTGTATAACATGGAACAATAACATTATTAATACTGTACAACTGTAACTGGATACGGACATGGACATAAAGTATTCTGATATTTTGTTACTTTTTTACAGCTTAATTGTTTTTATCAACACCCTCTGGTGATGCACCAGCCGGTGCAAACTATACATGGATGAACACGTCCCTTCATCAGGATTGTAGTTTGATGACGATGGACTGTTCTTTGTCATTATGCTTCTATGGGGAATACGGATTGATAGACTGTAAAAGAATTGAAAAGAAGTACAATTAGAAAAACATATGAAACATATTCAGCTGAGAAGTTCACATTAATAAACCTGTGAATCTGTGCTGAAGGGGATAGGAAGGGGCTGAACAGTTACAGAAAAAAATGTAAAAAAAAATGGAATATCTACTTGCCTTGTCATTGCCAGTAGTTTATCATAGTGTGGTATTTCTGAAAGCAGTTTTGTTCTGCTGAAAGGCACAGATGTTCACCACATTGTTTACAGACAACACGGGACCTGTGTCTTCCCTCACGATGGTCCTTTCCCTCTCTTTTCCATGCCTCATTGCAGACAAAACACTGCTGGGTTGTCTCACTGATTACTGGCATGTGAGTTGCAATCATCATACGATCAGGACGTGGTGTAACTGATGGTCTTCCAGGCATTTTTCTGGAACTGAACACTCCAATGAGTTCTCGTGCCACAGCGAGTCTAAACGACAAATAATCTCTGCTTCTGGATGATGTATTGGGTGCCATTGCATCTGTGTCCATATTACTTTCTCTGCAGTGCGACTTATAAGTGATATAAGCATTGAGAAGGCAGCATTCAATAATGTAACCGAACAGTCGCTTCCACCATTTCTTTGCCCGGCGGTAGGTATTGTATAATGAGATCATATGATCTCCTCTATCAACTCCCCTCATATCCTTCATATAATCCGCAAGTGGTGCAGGACAAGGTACAGCCACAGTATTACCATCTTTCTGCACCCGGTCTACAGTTGGCAATGGCTCTCTGCCATCATGTGGATTGTGGACCGATGACAAACAGTATACTGCCCTCTTATCATACCACCGTGTAGCCAGCAATGGTCCGTTAGTTCTCCAATCCATTTCCCCATGTTCTATTTTGTTAACTTCTCATTTGGATGCTACGATGTCCTTTGGGAAATCTTTCCTGTTTGAACGGATAGTGCCACATCCATAGAGTCCGTTCGTCAAAAGCATCCTCAGTAGCTGTGGACTTGTAAAATAATTGTCCATGTACAGCTGGTGATATGTATTAGTTAGTTTTTCTGTCAGTGTTAAGACAACTCTTGTAGGTAGCATTGTGTCTGTTGCTTCTGTATTTTCAATCACGTTTCCCGGTGTACACTTGTAAGTTCGAAATGTACCCAGATTTGGCCTCAGAAAGTACCCATACTTTCAATCCCATTCCTGGGGCTTGGCTTTCATATACTGCACAAATGAAAGGCATCCTTTGTATGGAACCATTGCCTCATCAATTGTCAGTTCCTTGTCACATGCATACTCAGCCGAAAACTTGGGTACTATCATGCCAAGGAAATTCCTTACTTTCCTAAGTTTGTCATTTGGAACTGAGCCACCAATACCTACATCACCGATGTCTTATTTTATTTATTTATTTATTTATCAAGTCTAGAATTACAAATACCTTTGAGCCATGGCTCTTTTACAGAGGTTCCACATCAGAGAAATACAAATTATGGGGAACATCAAGATAGGCATTACAACAATGTGGACATTGCAAACAGAGTACAGATTAATACAGTTCAAGGGTAGCATTGTAACAAGGCAGCCAGCGGCATTTGTCAGAGAAAATAGACAACAGATAGGAAGTGCCAGAGTCATAGGGAGAGGGAAGAGGGTAGGGGGGGGAGAAGGAATGTAGGAAGGGTGGCGAGAGGGTGAAAAGTGCAGCATTGGGTATATCAAGATGTGAGGGTAGAATCCAGTGGGGGGGGGGACAACTAGAGCAGAAAGGGAAGTGGAGAAACAAGGTTAAGTTGGGCAGTCACAGGAGCTGTTGGTAGTCAGATAGTCCTGGAGCCTAGTTTTAAACATACCAATAGTTGGGGCAGAGGAGATGGTTGGGCTGAGGCCATTGAACCAGAGTGGTGCTCGATAAGCAAAAGAGCGTTGTCCCTGTGAAGTGTGACAGTGGGGAACTTTCAGTAGCTGTAGCGTGGCTCTCCTAAGGCACCATTTGTTAATTCGGTGTTGTAACAGAGTTGAGACCCCAGAAGGTGCAAGGCCAAGGTAGATTTTTTTGACCATGGAGCAGGTGAGAAACTTTATGCGGTTTGATAGTTGGAGCCAGCCGGTCTGAGTGTACAGGTCACATGTGTGGGTGAGACGGTGAGCACCAGTGATGAGCCGACATGCTTTATTTAAGGCAGTTGAGAGGCATCTAAGGGTTGTGGTTGTGGCCGAGCCATAAATGATGAGACCATAGTCTATTACAGAGATCACAGAGCTCAGGACTGCAACCTTCAAAGCTTCTGGCGTGAGGTGTGGCCTGTGTTTGTAGAGAAGACCAAGCCGTGTATTAGCAGCTCTAGCTACATTATCTACATGAAGTCCATAGGAGAGATTAGGGTCAAGCTGTATCCCTAAGTATTTGAAGGACACCACCTGATCTAGAGTGTTCCCCTGGGTGGTGGAGATAGTCAAGTGGTGTAGCTTGTGTGGGTTATGAGAGCTGCAGAAGAGCATAGATTTGGTTTTCTTGTCATTGAGGACCAGTTTATGATTAAGAAACCATGTCTCTACAGAACTGAAACCAAGTTGAAGGTTGTGTTGAAGAGTTGCAGGATCTTTGTGAGTGGAGAATATAACAGCATCATCGGCATATAGTATGATCTGCTCAGAGCAGTGGTAAGGGAGGGAGTTTAAAAAAAGGCTAAAAAGGAGGAGTCCCAGTATGGATCCCTGTGGGACACCCGAGCGAACAGGCAGGGTGTTAGAAAGAGCGTCCGCAATTTTTACTCTCTCTGACCGGTTTTCTAAGTAGCTTACGTGCAGGTATCTTCCAAGAATACAGAAGCGGTCTCTTGTCATGATGTGACTGACATCTGGTTGTTTAATAAATTTCTCAGCGCACCAATACATTGATAATCTTGGCAGGTGTGCAATGCCCATGATTATGCATAATCCAATGTATGCTTTCATCTCTTCTGCATTTGTTGGCTCCCAAGGCATTTTATGTTTCTCAGGTTTTGCACTTCTCACAGCAGCAGCAGCATACGAATTTGTTCGCTGCGAAATTTTCTCGTATATGTCTTCAGAAAAAAATCTTGACATGCATGTAGCTTCAGTAAATTCACCTGTGAAGCGGTGAACCACACCGACAGGAAGACAGAACGACACATGTATCTGTCAATGTGCGTGACCAATCAGTTTCAGAAGAGTCACTAAAAATATTTTTTGGTGGTGCTGTTTTGGTTTTTCTGTTACTGCTTCCTTTTTGGGCAACATGTTTGCTTTGTTTTGCCGATGGACTATAATCTTCATCACCCAGATTACACTTTTCTTGCTTACGTGCTGCTCATAAGTTAGTATGAGCCTGGCATTTTTTGCTCTTATTTTGCCTTGAAAGGTTGACATTTGTGTTACTCTAATTTTCCTGATTGGTATTATTTTTTTCTGTTTCATCAATTTTCTCAATACTAGCACTTCCTCCACAAATATTTTTTCTTCTTCTGTGTTTTATGACATTACTGCTACACCAAGGTGTTGCCACAGACAGTAAAGGTGGTGTACATTTGGATGGCATTTTCCCATTTCCCAACCTTGTATGTGTAGCACCAGGAACTTGATCATCAGTTGGCACTGAAGACACCACCAAACACTTTTTCTAGGAGCGTGAATATGTTGTTCATCCACACTCTCTGACATGTCCCTTTCCCCTTTAAATTCACCGGAAAGTCTTCAAGCTGGCTCCTCCCACCCACCCAGGTGGTAAATACCTCTGCTCCACCGCATGACACCAGATCTTCCTTTCCCCTGGAAGATTCAGGTTCCCTCGTGCTACTTCTGCAGTTTGTAGGCCCTGGATTCTCAACAATGGTTTTCACCGCACTTGCTTTCTTTAAAACTCAAGAGTTTACGATACTGATCCAAGCACATTGGACATGGAGGACAAGTCGTCCCCCGGATTTCGCCGGTGTCCCTGCGGACAGAAAATGTCACACATCGATCCCCTCCTCTCGTGTGTCTACTGCTTGGGTGTCGTACATGACACCACCTCTTGCACCATCTGTCTGGCCTTCCATCCCAACGTCCTGGACAACCACAAGGCTAGCCTAAAACTGGGGAGACCGGAGCTTCGCAATCCACCGGTGAAATCAAAGGAGGCAAGGTGGGCAGTTTCTGCGGCCGCGGGATCCACCGAGCAGCTCGACCAGATGGCGGCTTTCGAAGAGGGAGCTGCTCAAGCTTTGGCTAGCCGAAGTTTTTTCATGCCACTTAACCTGGGTTCTACCTTCACTGGGTCCTTTTGGGAGCTGTGCCAGTCTCTCCCCACCAGGGGTGAGGCGCCCTCGGGCTCGCACTGCTCCTGCCCTAGAAAAAGGGACAAGGACCCTAAATCTTCTTCATCCCGAAGAAGACGTTCCTGGGACCGAGAGAGGTCCAGTTCTCAAGAACTTGCGGTCTCAACCTCGGTCGAGATCGCTTTCTCAGCCGCTGGCTTCTTGGACCTTCCCTCAGGCCAAGGCACCAAAGCCGAGGAAACGGCTGAACTGGCCGAGATTTCTCTCGACCCGATCGAGCCATTGTCCCTGACTCCGGTCGCTGACTCCTTGGAAAGGACACCTATCCTTTCCTTTCCTGATGAGGAGACCCAGCCTTCGGGTGTCCCTATCGAGGGAAAGGTGCCAGAATCTCGGTTCTCCCCGACTCCGGCTTCTCCCGATCTAACGAGCCGACCCCATCGGTCTCGATCGAGGACCAGGACCCCTTCGGTCGAAAAACCGAAGAACGGTCACAGCACTCTAGGAAGAGGCATCGCCACCGATCCTCATCCTCCTCGGATGGGAGAGACTTCGGCGGAAGCTTCGTCGACGTTATGAGGATCTCATGTGGCAACAGCTGATTCTGACCGGTCAGAAGCTGGCTCCATCGGCTACACTGGCCATTACTTGGCCCCAGCCTCTTAGGCCGACGCCGACCCCTCCGGAACCGAAGATCTCAGTTCCTCCACCTTTAGGGCCAGCACGCATTCCAGCTCGGCTTGTTTCAGTCTCCCCAACGATTTTGGTGGAACCACTACCTAAGCAGCCTCAGGGAGGGGCTCCCTCAAAGGAGGATGGGACAGACACCAGCCTTCCCCGTCGTCTGTCCATTACGGTTGTCCCCGATCACCCTCGGCGTATCGAGGGAGACATAGGCAGGAGACCTTTTTATCTCGACCCTTCGGACTCAGATGCCACTGGTCTGCACTCGCATCCGGGGGATGACGAGTCATCAGTGGCAGGCTTGGAGGAAGGTCCTTCCTCTTTTCAGGGCATTCTCCGCCTGATTTCCAAATCGACTGGAATGCCCTTGGAGCCGATCCAAAAGAAGGCAGAATACCCCCTCACGGATATCCTCAAGACGGGGGATACCCCAACGGAGGCCTTTCCAGTGGCCGAAGCCATTGTTGGCCCGGCCCTTGAGCTATGGCAGTGCCCTGCCTCCTGCCCAGCTCTGTCTGCCCGCATGGGCCGCAAGTATGCAGTACCCATGGGGTCCCTGGCGGGTTTCACAGACTATCCCTCGGCTGAGAGGCTTCTGACTGCTTCTGTGTTTAGACGCATGGGTAGCTCAGCTGACACTGACCACCCTCCGGACAAGGAGTCTCAAGAACATGCGCCATTCTGCCCGGAAGGTTTATGCGGCCTCATCCTTGGGCCTTCCTCAGGCCAGCTCGGCTGTGATCATGGCACACTTCTCTCATGCCCTCTTGGGGTCACTAGATGAAGTCCTCCCTCATCTCCCAGCGGACATGCAGGCCACGGTAAAGCAGGTCCGTGACCAGGGCCATGCTGTTGCGAAACAGCAGCTCTAGACGGCCCTGGACATTGCAGATTCCTGTGCCTGCTCCTTAGCAGCCTCAGCGGTCACTCACCACAGGGCCTGGCTGAGGTTATCCTCCTTTCTGGCGGATACTCAGCACAAGTTAGCTGATGTGCCCTTCCTTGGCACCGACCTCTTCGGTCCGGGAGTGGCAGGTCACCTCCAGCGAATAGAGCAGTTCAGTGCCACCTTGGATGCTACCTCTGCAAAGGGTTCTTCAGGCAAGAACCAGCAGAAGTGCAAGAAGAAGCCTTTTCAGCATTCGTTCCCCTGCGGTTAGACAGCCCTCCTATCAAGGAGGTCAGCAGCAACAGCAGGCTCAAGCTTGGCACCCCAGGCCCAAGCAGGGTCCTCAACAGCCCAGTAACGGAGGCCGAGGTGCCGGTCCAGGAGCCTCCTCCTCCTCTATGCCTGCTCAGTGATGGGTCAGGGGTTGCCACCCCTACACCCATCACGCCAGCTCTGGGTCCTCCCGTGGGGGGCCGGCTCCGTCACTTTCTTTCCGCCTGGTCCAGTATCACTTCAGACAGGTGGGTTCTGGAAGTGGTTGGCCAGGGACTGCCTCTAGAATTCAAGCAGTACTCTCCCAGCTGAGCCCGCGCCCTTCGGGAGGAAAGGATCTCAGCTCGCACTCAGTTGGCCCTTCGGGATGACATTGCTCAGCTCCTCCGCAAGGAGGCGGTAGCTCCAGTGCTGGATCCTCCTACAGACCCAGGCTTCGTGTCCGGGTACTTCCTGGTGCCCAAGCGGATGGGGGGTTGGTGCCCCATCCTAGATCTCCATGACCTGGATCAATATCTCAGGTCTCGCACATTCTGGATGGTAACTCTGAATCAGATCATACCATCTCTGGAGCAAAACATGTGGCTCTGTTCACTGGATCTACAGGACGTGTTCTTTGATGTCCCAATCTGTCAGTCCCACCTGCGGTTCCTCTGCTTCAGGGTTGAAGGGACCCTGTACAAGTTATGAGCCATGCCATTCGGCCTGTCATCGGCCCCTCGGGTCTTTACCAAGTGCATTGCAGTGGCGGCAGCCCATCTTTGGCATCGAGGAGTGCGAGTATACCCCTATCTCGACGACTGGCTCCTGGCGGGTTCCTCCGATCAGAAGGTGGAAGGTCCAGGGATCTGGCCCTCCTAACCTGCTCCCAACTAGGCCTCCTGATCAACAAGGCCAAATCGGAACTTGTGCCCTCTCAGGTGATGGGCTTTATCGGGGCAGAGCTCGACTCTCGTCAAGCCAGAGCTCAGCTCCTGGTGGACAGGGCGGAGCTTCTCTCCTCCTTTGCCCAATCATTTCTGGTTGGGCACTTGCACCCTGCCAGGGACGTCCTGCGCCTTCTGGGCTACATGACAGCGTGTATCTCAGTGGTCTGCTGGGCAAGGTGGCACATGCGCCCCCTCCGATGGGAGCTGGCCACTCAGTGGACTCAGTGATATGGTTACTTTGACCAGCTGATCACTGTAACCCAGAAGATGTGGGATGCTCTCCAATGGTGGACCGTCCCTGACCGATTGCAGGAAGGAATTCCATTTGTCCGCTCCCAGCCGATGGTCGTCCTGACATGGGGACCACAGGGCCCTTGGGTTCTGGACCCCCGAGGAATCCTGATGCCACATCAACCTGTTGGAGCTCAGAGCAGTCAGACTGGCGCTGTCAGCTTTCCCTCCTCAGCTCCGAGGTCAAGTGGTTCAAGTCCAGATGGACAATACCACGACCATGTACTACCTCAACAAACAGGGTGGCACACATTCCCATCTGCTGTGCAAGGAGGCGCTCCGCATCTGGACCCCCGTAAGCCAGTTGGAGGCGGATCTCCTAGCCATTCATGTGGCAGGAGTCTCGAACCAACTGGCGGATGCTCTCAGCCGCATAGGCCAGACATCTCATGAGTGGTCTCTCCATCCAGAGGTAGCTTACAGTCTGTTCTCCTATTGGGGCAAACTGTTGGTGGACCTGTTTGCCTCCAAGGAGAATACCAAGCTATGGCTGTACCATGTCCGCCCCCCTCAGCAGGGCTTGCTGCAGGGGGATGCCTTCTCGAGGCCGTGGACCCAGGCCTCCTCTACGCCTTCCCTCCATTTCCCTTGATCCACAAGGTGCTTCTCAAGGTGAGGAGGGACAAGGCGATGGTGATGTTTGTAGCCCCAGATTGGCCCTGCCGGTTCTGGTATCCAGATCTCCTCAGCCTCAGCTGCAGGGCCCCGGAGTGGCTTTGTACACGCCTGGACCTGATATCATTGAACCAGGGGAAGGTCTTCCATCCGGACCTTCAATCCCTGCACCTCACAGCCTGGTACCTGAGCGGCTAGAGTTCCAGGCTCTGGGTCTTTCCGAGGATGTCTACACTGTGGTGGAGGCATCTCGTAAGGAATCGACCAGGAAATGTTATGCCTTCAAATGGAAAAGGTTTTCCATTTGGTGTCAGAGTAAGAGTCTGGACCCCTTATCCTGCTCTGTGGCTAACATTTTAGACTACCTTTGGTCTCTCTCCAAAGGGGGTCTACGGTCATCGACCCTTAGGGTGCACCTGGCAGCCATTTCTGCTTACCGGGCACAGGCCGGTCAGCCAACATTGGCACAAGAGACAGTGGTCGTGCGCTTTTTCAAAGGCTTGGATCACATATCTCTTCCGGTGCATGAACCTCCACCTCCGTGGGATCTCTTTCTAGTTTTGGCAAAGCTCATGGGCAAGCCATTCGAACCCATGCACAAGTGTGAGCTCTCACACTTGGCGTGGAAGACAGACTTCCTGGTGGCTATCATGTCAGCCAGAAGGACAGGGGAACTCCAGGCGCTTTCGGTGGACTCCCCTTATCTGGTCATTCACAGGGACAAAGTTGTCCGGTGCCCCCACCTGAAATTCCTTCCGAAGGTGGTGTCGAAGTTTCACCTTAACAAGGTGTTGACTCTGCCGGTATACTACCCTAACTACACCTCGGACACCGAATATAGGCTCCATACTCTGGACCTCAGACGTGCTCTCTCCTATTATAAGGAGAGAACAGCGGAAATTCGGGGAGAGGTTCACCAGCTGTTTGTCACCTACGTTGAAGCCGCTTCTGGAAGACCTGCAGTGAAGCGGACCATTGCTAGGTGGATTACATCATGCATAGGTCTGTGCCATGAATTGGCGGGCAAGGAGCCTCCCAGAGGGGTAAGAGTTCATTCTACCCGCCATACAGCTACATTGGTGGCTGCTTCCAGGGACATCCCTATCCAGGATATCTGTCGAGCTGCTACCTGGAAGTCATCAAACACCTTCATTACCCACTACCACATCGACCTTGAGTCATGCCGGGATGCTGGTTTTGGGGCCTCGGTTCTCCAGTCTCTGTTTCCTAAATAGGGGGTGTGTGCCTTGCCTCCCCCCTCCCGGAGAACTGCTTGGAGTCTGTCAGAGAGTGTGGATGAACAACATATGCACACTCCTAGAAGAACAGGTTATTCACCTGTAACAGTAGTTCTAGGAGTGGTATATGTTATTCATCCACATGCACCCACCCAACCTCCCCGGCTTTAGGCACACCACCTTGCTTCCAGTGGGCTAAGCTCTGGCATCATGGGGTGGAGCCGAGGTATTTACCACCCAGGTGGGTGGGAGGAGCCAGCTTGAAGACTTTCTGGTGAATTTTAAAGGGGAAATGGACATGCCAGAGAATGTGGACGAACAACACATACCACTCCTAGAACTACTGTTACAGGTGAGTAATCTGTTCTTTTCTGTCATTCTGTTTTCTGTGTCCTGTATTTTTATATTACTGAGTGATGGCCACATTACCTCAGTATCTGAATCCAAACTACTGCTGCTGTCACTTGATGCTGGATCATCACTGTCATTTAAAATATCCTCCAGTGCCTCATTAGCCATCTTTAGCAACTTTCTTGTTGTCATTTTTGTATTTTCACAAACAATTATTCAAAATCTCTCTGAGGTGCTATTGTCTGAGAGACTACAGATTGTTTACCAAATACTGGAAATCAATGGACAAATGAAACTGTTCACTGGGGTTACATTGAATGTCACTGAAATGCAGGTATAAAAAAATATATACCACATAAAACCATTGTCATTCTCATAATTAGTATGAAAATTCCTTAAAAAACAAACCATTTATCTGTGTTGCATCACAGTCAAACCAGCAGAGGAAGAGAGAGAGGCAGACACAGAGAGTGAGAGAGAGACAGAGCAGATGAGTTTAGGGGGAGGGGGGATAATCAGGAAGTAATTCTTGAAGTTTGCTGGAAAACAGTGTACAGCAATTCAGATTGCTAAATGATGGGGAAGCAAGAAGAAAAGTTAACCACTGTGAGTTTTATAAAGCTGGAAAGTACTGAGGTATGGATCATTTATCATGGCTAAAATGTATTTGTACAAGTACAAAACAGTTGATGAGAAAATTAGCGTTTGCCATGGCAAGTCACAAGCTGGTGATTTTACAGAAGTGTATTGTAAGGAGCAGAATAACAGACAACACTGCAGTGACTATATGTTGTGGCATGGCTGAGAAAATGGGTGACTGTGTGTATATTTTGTGTTTCTGCAAGTCTGTGGGGGTGATCAGGCATGAATTTCAGGCCATTTTTGCACCACAGTTGTGATGCTTGTGTACCTCCAGTGTGACTTTGGGGTCTCAATTCGGTCCATACAGGGTCAGTGGTAGTAGCCCAGGTCCCACTGCAGCCAAAACAGAAGACCTTACGTCTCTATGTAGTGGCATGGCTGAGAAGAAAAAATTACTCACCTTAGTAATTGTGTTTCTTCTAATGGAGTCTTGCTGTATTCTGACTTATTGCAGTTAGCCCCAGCACTTGAACTGCTCCGGAGAGGAAAGAGTTAAATTCTATGCAGAGCATAGAACATTGAGCTCGAGCTTGGTTTAAACCTCTGTCTGCTGCACTTTGAAGTGTAAATGTCAGATTCTTACGAGGTAATACTAACTAATTAACCCACTATGTGGAAATTGTAAAACTTTTACTAGCCAAATGGCAACCAAATATTTTGGATCCCCAAAAAAACTCAAGTCGAGCAATCCCAAACCAAAAACCAGGTAATGAACAACTTATGACTATTGAAATAAAGAAACATAACCCACTCTCCCTCTCTAAAAAGCGGGAGTGGCCAAATGCAACCCTGGGATGCAACACTGCACCTGCCAGACCACTTCCCAAAAACCAGGTTTTGAGAGGGGAGGCAGGGAGGGAGGTCAGAATACAGCAAGACTCCATTAGAAGAAACACAATTACTAAGGTGAGTAATTTTTTTCTTCAAACAACATGAAGTCTTGCTGTATTCTGACTTACTGCAAACTACCAAGCAGTACCTCCATGGAGGAGGGATTCGAACCTATTTTGGAATAGGCTGTGCGGTACTGCTGTACCGAACCGAGCATCACTCCTAGCCTGGATATCCAGAGAGTAATGCTTGGTGATTGCATGGACTGTTTTCCAGGTGGCTGCTTTGCATAGCTATAGTAAAGGAATATCCCTGGCAGCAGCCAGGGAAGCAGCTGTACCTCTAGTTGAATGAGCCCTCAGGCCTGAGGGTGGTATTTTGCCTAGCGTCTGATAGCAGAATTGTATACAAGAGACAATCCACCTGGCAATAGTTCTCTTAGTGGCAGGTTTGCCCTTACCCACTTCCCCATAAGTGAGGAACAACTGGAGGGAGTCAAACCTGTGTGCCTTAGTACGCTGAATGCAGTAACTAAGGGCCCTTTTAACATCCAAACTGTGTAATCTTCTCTCTCCTGAAGAAGAATGATCAGTGAAGAATACAGGGAGAGACATGGATTGGTTCAAATGAAAATCTGAGACCACTTTAGATAAGAACCTCCTATTGGTTCTAAGGACCACCTTATCTCTATGGAATGAGATAAAATCAGGCTCCACTGACAGGGCTTGTAATTCACTGATACATCTGACAGAGGTAATAGCTACCAGAAACACAGTCTTCCAAGTCAAGTACTTAAGTTCTGCCAAAGGCAAGGGTTCAAAAGGGGGTTGCATAAGCTGGGCAATGCAAACATTAAGGTCCCAAGCAGGGGTAGGATCCCTAAAGGGAAGATTGGTATGAAGCAATCCCTTGAAAAAAATTGCAGAAAACAGGATGAGATGCCAGTGAGGAAGGTTTTCCTACCGACAGAAAAGCAAAAACAGCTGACAAATGTACATTGAGGGTAGCTGGTCTGAGGCCTAGGCCATTGAGATGAACCATATAATCCAGAACTGTAGACAGTTTAGCAGTGTCTGGGGATATATGCTTTTTGGAACACCAGATGCTGAATCTTTTCCAGTTGGAGTTTTAAAGTTTTTCTGGTGGCAGGTTTTCGAGAAGCTTTGAGAATATCCAGAACCCCTTGAGACAGATGCAAATTTGCATACTCTAACTCTCTAAGAGCCATGCCCCGAGACTGAGAGACCAAAGGTTGGGATAGCAGATCTTCCCCTGAGAGGAGGTAAACAGATTGTGATTCCTGGGAAGAGATAGGGGAAGATGGACTGCTAGGGACAGCAACAGAGGATACCAAGGCTGCCTGGCCCAATCTGGAGCAATCAGGATCACTTTGCAAGATTGCAACCTTATCTTGACCAGGACCTTAGGAAAGGGAGGAAAGGCATACAGAACTTTCCCTTCCCAATTCAGAATCAGAGCATCCAGAGGGACTGAGCCCAAGACTGGGGGTCTGCAGCAGAACAGAGGAAGTTGGTGATTGTCTGGGGCTGCAAAGAGATCTATCTCTGGAGTGCCCCATCTTGAGAAAATCCCTTTTAACACTAGGGGATCCAGGGACCATTCGTGATGGCCCTGGGAAATCCTGCTCAATTCATCTGCTAGCACATTGTCCTTTCCTGGGAGGTAGACTGCCACCAGAGAGGTGTGCAGGGAGTAAGCCAGGGACCATATTTTCATGGCTTCCATGCACAAGGCCGAAGACCGAGTGCCTCCTTGCGTGTTGATATACCACATGGTGGTGGTATCGTCTGTCCTGACTTGAACCACCTTGTTCTTTATTGATTGTGAGAAGGCTTGATGGGCCAGGTAAAACACCCTGAGCTTCAAAAGGTTAATGTGGAAAAGAGACTCCTGAGTGGACCACACTCCCTGGGCTGTGAGAGCTCCCAAGTGAGCTCCCCAACCCAGGACAGAGGCGTCTGTGGTTAGGACCACAGAATGAGATTGAGTAAGGAATGGGACCCCTTACCTGAGATTGTCCTGATCCTGCCACCATTGAAGAGCCTAGATCAGAGTCTGAGTCACTGGAATCAGTTTGGTCAGAGGATCTCTTTTCTGTGACCAAAAAGCCCTCAGATGAAACTGAATGTCTCTCATCTGAAATCTGGCCCCCTGGACCACTGCAGTGGAAGCTGCCATGTGGCCCAGCAGCTGAAGAAAGTGTCTTGCTGGTCGAGAAACCAGAAGGTGGAAGGAAGAAGCCAGCTCCCTGATAGACTTCACCCTTACCAAAGGGAGAAATGCTCTTGCTTTGACAGTGTCTAGTTTTACCCCTACGAAAGTCAACAGTTGTACCGGCTCGAGAACTGACTTGGGAAGATTGAGAAGGAAACCTAGAGAAGTGAGCACCTGCTGGGTCACTTTTAGATCTGACTTGACTTGGTCTGGAGACTGACCCACTATAAGCCAGTCGTCCAGGTACAGGAATATGGAGATATCTTTTCTCCTTAGGAAAGCCACTACTACTGCCAGGCATTTTGTGAATACCCTTGGAGCTGATGTTAGGCTGAAAGGCATTGCTTTGAACTAGTTATGTCCTGAAGGCAGTTCGAACCTGAGGTACTTTCTGTGGGAGCACCTGATGGGAATATGAAAGTAGGCATCCTTTAGGTCCAGAGAGGCTAGCCAATCCCCTGGCCTTAGAGAGGGAAGAATTATTCCCAGAGTCACCATTTTGAACTTTGGCTTTAACAAATGTTTGTTTAAGTATCTTAAGTCTAGGATGGGCCGCCACTCCCCTGTTTTTTTCGGGGTAAGGAAGTACTTGGAGTACAGACCTTTTCCCCTGTGTATTGTAGGAACTCTCTCTATGGCCCCTAAGGCCAGAAGAGATTAAACCTCTGCCTCTAGGGCAATGGTTTCGGAGATGTTTGCAGGTGGAAAAGATCTGGCTCTCAGCTTTTGGAACTTTTTGAAGCTGAGAGCCAGTCCCTGGCCTACTACCTCCAGGACCCACTTGTCTGAGGTAACAGACTTCCAGTCCTGGAAATAGTAGGCCAGCCTGCCTCCTACAGGAATGGAGGAGTCGACCCGGGCTGACACCTCAGGTTGTCTGCTTGGCAGGAGCCTTAGGCTGAGAGGTGGAAGCAGCCCTGCTCATCCCCCTTCTGCCTCTCCCTCTGAAGAACCCCCTCTGAGAAAAAGGAGAGGAGGCCTTTGCTTGGTAGAAAGGCCTATGAAAAGGTCTGCTCCTGCCCCTAGCTTGCTGCCTTTGAAGATTTGCCTGCCTTTCGTTGGCCTGTGTACTCCTATAGGTGGTCCTGTATTCATCCATTTTCTTCATATAATTCTCTGTCTGCTCCCCAAACAGAGAATTATTAACCACAGGTAAATCCATGGCCTTAGCCTGGGTATCCTGAGACAGGCTAGTACACCTGAGCCAAGCCAGTCTCCAAAGAGACACAGATGTAGCCGTGACTCTAGAAGAAACATCATTGTAGTCCACAGCAGCATGAAGTTGAATCTTTGATGCCTCAATCCCATCAGCAGCCACCTTCTCCAGCTCCATGGCAAGCTGGGGAGGGGCCTGCTTAGCCAGTGCCAGTACAGTGCCCCACCTGGACTTCTGGTACCTGGCTGAATAGGCCATGTAATTCGCCTGCCTGAGTCCCAAAGAGGATGCCATGTACTGCTTTTTTGCCATGGCATCCAAGTTCCTGGAGTCTTTTTCTGGGGGGTGTGAAGCCAAGGGAATGTTAGCCTTATCACATGCTTCAGCCTCCTGCACTACCCCAACATGGCTGCACTGCTGGTACAAGTACTCCGCACCTGAGCCTGACAGCATGTACCTCTTGTCCATCCATCTGTCCACAGGAGGTAATGAATTTGGAGTTTTTAACAGCATTTGTATTTGTTTCCCATAAGACTTGTGAAGGGGAATAGACAACCTTTTGGACTCTGGGATGTCCATCATCTCCACAAAGTCAGGCTGCTCTTGTTCCTCAACAGCCTCCTCCATAGGGAGTTGGAGGGTTTCTGCCACTTTCCTGTAAAACATAAAGTGGGAAGGGGACTCTGAAAGCCTGGGAGGGGAAACACCAGAAGGCCTGTCTGGGGAGATGTCCGGTTCGATAGGCTCATCCAGACCTTTAATTCCATCATCATCATCACCTTCATCATCGTCATAATCATCATCCTCCTCCAAGTCCAGTTCGTAAAAATCTTCAGGGGTATAATTCTGAACCGGGGGAACTGACCGAACCGAATGCCTGCCAGAAGGCGCCAGATCAGTCAGAACCCTTCTTTTTCTTTTTGACAGACCCTATCCCTCAGAATCGGCTCTCCTCTTGCCCGAAGGAGTCTCGCCCTGGTCAGAGGGCACTCCTTCTGGTTCGGTCGGAACCGAGCCAGGCTGGCCATCCGGGTCAGCGGACTTCTTGGCCTCCTTTTCCCTAAGTCTGCCCAACCTTTTATGCAGGGTGGCTTTAGGGAAATTCTTACTGATTTGGCAGTCTGACTCTAGGTGACTAAAACCCAGACAGTAATCACAAGTGGTGTGAGGGTCAACCTTAGCAAAGGCCTCCCCACACTCACTGCAGTGCTGAAACCCAGTGGGCCTGTTTTTTTTCTTGGGTTTCTCAGACAAAGCCATAACTAAACCCTTACCCTTTTTATGGCAACTGCCAGGCAAGACACCCTTATCGGTTTCTAACCATGTTATGGGTATTTGAAAAAAAAAAAGAAAATACTTTTTTTCAAAAACTGATAAGTTCCGGTACCTCACACTAATTTCTTGGAAAGAAAAAGAAAATAATCACCAAAGACCGGTTCAGCCGAACCGGTCACAAAAATTCAGAATACAATTTCCACACACTTTTTTCTAGCTAAGTCCACTACCTATGCACTTACTGTACCACAGACAGGGATCTGAACCGAAAACAAATGCGAGAATATTGGTAAAACCGACAATTTTTAAACTGCGAACCGAGAGCGAAGGAGAAATCTCCGGCGCGACTGTTCAGTTAGGCAGAGTAAAGAATCTGACGGTTACACTTCAGAGTGCAACAGACAGAGGTTTGAACGGAGCTCGAGCTCAATGTTCTATGCTCTGCATAGAATTTGATTCTTTCCTCTCCGTAGCAGTTCAAGTGCTGGGGCTAACTGCAATAAGTCAGAATACAGCACAACTTCATGTTGTTTGAAAATGTACTTTTGCTATGGCAGATCACAATCTAGTGATTTCCTAAAATTGTCTTATAAGTTGCAGGATGACAAAAACACACAACAATGAGCCAAAAACTATGAGATACCAACTCAGATCATGCTTTCTCATGTCATATGGTGCTGGGACATTGTAACATGACATTCCTGAGGTACACAACACTATATTTTGTGTTTTTATAGGCCCATGGGAATGACAGGGCATGCTTTTCATACCATTTTATGGTCATCCCCATGGGCCTGTGAAAATATAAATTATACCATTGTGTACCTCAGGCATGTCATATTACAATGTCTCTGCACCATGTGTGCCTTTGGGGTTTCGTTGTGTTCCCTACAGGGTCTGAGATAGTAGTTCAAGTCCCACTGCATCCAAAACAGAAATCTCTATGTCTATATCTTGTAGCATGGCAGAGAACATTTTTAAGGAAAACAAAGTTTTTGCTATAGCAAGTCTAAACTTGCTGTTATTCATGAATTACTGTGAGGTACAGACCAAAAAAGCACACAACAATGTAAAACAAACACTGTGCTACAATATAGCGTGCTTACCTACAATTGTATTGGTCTCAGACACCAAATACCGTCTCTACCAACCCATAACAGGTAAAACGAATGCACTCACCTGCCACAGGGTGCTATGGTTGTAGTCCAAAGGGGTAACACCAAAGTGCCTGTAAACATAAAAAGCAGAAAAGGGATCACAAAGGATCCGCAGCTCTTGTGGAGTCCAGAATGGCAGAGAGGACATGATAAAAAAAGGATACTTATCTGATAAGTTATCTGATATGGTAGTAGCCCTCCTCCAGTCAGACCTGTAAAGATAGAAGAGAAAGAGGCTAGTTAGAGGAAAACATAACAGCATTGTGACAGCAGAAGGAGATGAAAGGGGCATTGCTGAGAAAAGGAGCATTTGCTATACCAAGCCTCAGTTTGTGTACATGGGGTGCACCTTTAGGGTTTTGTTTTGGTCTGTATAGGGTGCAGCTCAGGTCCAAAACGGAAAACCTTATGTATCACTTGAGGCATTGCTGAGGTAACGCATTTTGTGGATGGCATGAGCTCAATTCGCAAATTTGTTTTTTTGAAGTCTGTAGAGATAAATAAAAAAAAATTGGTTGAGCTGTGGTATCTGTGTACATGAGCCTTGGTATACATATTTGTAAGCTAGAGATAATGCCAACAGTTTGAAAATATTCATGGGCTAAATCCAACAATCCTATTATACACAAATGGACCATGCAAAGGCTGCAACGCAATATATAAGGTTCCCACAGATGACAGTGCCTGCATCACACAATTCCCACACACACACACTTACAATACATTCCATCAATAGATCCAAGAGACAGCATACCTAATGAACATTTATCTGCATAACATATATGCTGTCTCTGAAATGTATTTTCTAGAGGCTCTCCACTCATTTCACTGCAATGGTTATATTACACAGCATCTTGTCTTCATAGATTCTCTAGCTTTTTCTGCGTTTCCCTGTTTTCTACTAGCATTTGGAAGAGTTGGGAGTGGAGGGATTTATTTGGAAGTCTTACCAGCTCACAATATCCTTATAACAATCACAGAATCCATTGCCCTGTACTCTTTATTTGTCAGTAGAAAACAGATGTGAGATTCAGCAACAGTATGGTACTTCAGTATGTCATGATGCAATTTCGTACGGACAGCATTGTGGCATGCATGGAAATTCATTTATGAAAAAACATGCTTACTTCTGTATGTCAGGCACAGTTCGTTTGTGCAGTACTTGCAGCGTGGTGAGCAGATTCGATGTCTGCATTGCAAACTCAGGGGTAAGCACTACTTGGCCTGCCGTGTCAGGGAAGACACGATCAGAAAGACTAATTTTTTTATGCTGGCTTGCACGCATGCGCATAAACCATTATGTGACAGCTTAGGAGAGAAGCAGGTTGTGGAGGCGCAGCACTGTAGCAGCCAAGGGAGGCACAGCATTTGGGGGCTTGGCAGTGGTATGCCAATGGAGGTACAGTGTCCTGATGACACTGGCTTCCAAAAGGTGCACCAAGTTGAAACGTTTTTGCCGCAGCAGTGAGGGGCTGCCTCATCATTGCAGCATCAGTCATTCCGCTGCAATGAGGGAGCGACCCATCATTGCTGGGCGGAACATTGCTACAGTACTATTGTTTGTGAACATGGCGGCAAGCTGCCATGTTCACAAACAATAGTACTCAGCCCCCACTGCAGAGGGGGTTCCCAGTCCCCCTCGACAGCATGTGCCCCCACAACAGTGTGTTTTTGCCGACAGGGGCCCCACTCCCCATTGGCTTCAGTCTCCGGTCCTGCTTCACCTGCTGATGGGGGAGCCCACTCCCCATCGGCATAAGTCCCCTCCAAGAAATGCACTAGAGTTGTGCCGAGGGGGTGCCCAATCCCCCTCGGCTCTTGCGTGCCTGCCCCTGTTGTGCAGACTGGGATGCCCAATCCCCCGTCGGCTACAGCTGGCCCCCCCAAAGAAACAGTGGGTTGGCATGCTGGGAGTCCACCCCAGTGTGCCCAATGGCCCTGTAAGACAAAAACCATCCCGCAATGTCTTTTTTTTCTGCAGAGAAAAAACGGTCCCATACAGTCTCCCCTCCCCACCCACACCCACCCACTGTGCACCCTGCCTCCCCACACCCCTGACCCCATACTTACCTCCGGAGCCCAGCGCAACAATCTTCGGTGGGCCGGGAACATGTCTGCACTCTTCAAAGCCGACCGCGAACTGAGGAAATGCTGGTAAGCTGTATAATGGTATAGATAGGGTTCTTTCAACTTTGGTGCATATCTCATTTTTTTGGGGAATTTTGGCACCACATTTTCAGCATGGGGTTTTTGGGACCCCTCCTCATGAATTCAGTCACTGTCATGGCATTAATCGGTCCCAAAAGGTGATTTCGCGGTCACTGCGCGGAATCACTTTCTGGGACCGATTAATGAAATGACAGTGCCAGTGTTCATGAGGTGGGCTCTCAAAAAGTGTATGTTGCAAATTTGGTGGAAAAAATCTAAAAAATGACTGTTTTACGAGCATGCATTGCACAATTGCTACGCACGCGTGTAACTTCGCGAATTTGCAATATTTTCAGTCCAGATTTTCAACATTGCCATTTTTCCACACCGCCTTATGAACAGTATAGCTGTCATTTTTCACATCTTACGCGAAATGTGTTTTTGCACTTCCAGCACAGAATAGCGCGATCGCTGTGGGAAATCCATGTTTGGGACACATTACCAAAATGACAGTGACACTGTTCATTAGCAGAGGTCCTAAAATGCGCATGTTGAAAATTTGGAGACAAAAGTCTATAAAATGACTGTGTTACAAGCGTGCATTGCGCAGTTTCCACGCACGTTCGTAACCGCATATTTGCAATATTTTCACTCCAGATTTTCAGCCTTGTCATTTTTCCACACCTCCTTATGAACAGTATAGCTGTCATTTTTCACATCCTGGCCAAAATGTGTTTTCGCATTTGCGGCGCAGAATAGCGCGGTCGCTGTGGGAAATCCCTGTGCTGGACACATTACAAAAATCACAGTGACACTGTTTTTAGCAGAGGTCCTAAAATGTCTATGTTGAAAATTTGGTGACAAAAGTCTATAAATTCCGAGCGTGCGTTGCACAGTGTCCACGCACACTCGTAACTTCACACATTTACAATATTTTCACTCCAGATTTTCAACATTGGCATTTTTATGCACCTCCTTATGAACAGTGCAGCTGTCATTTTTCACATGCTGGCCGAAATGTGTTTTTGCATTTCCGGCGCAGGATAGCGTGGTCGCTGTGGGAAATCCGTGTTTGGGACACATTACGAAAATCACAGTGACACTGTTCATTAGCAGAGGTCCTAAAATGCCTATCACAGAATAGCATGGCTGCTGTGGGAATCCATGTTTGGGACACATTACAAAAATCACAGTGGCACTGTTCATTAGCAGAGGTCCTAGAATGCCTATATTGAAAATTTGGTGAGAAAAGTCCGTACAATGACTGTGTTACAAGCGTGCGTTACGCAGTTTCCACGCAGGCTCGTGACTTGGCATATTTTCAATATGTGCACTGCAGATTTTCAACATTGCCATTTTTTCGCACCTTCTTATGAACAGTACAGCTGTCATTTTTCACATGCTCGCTGAAATGTGTTTTTGCACTTCTGGCGCACAATACCATGGTTGCTGTGGGAAATCAGTGTTCGGGACACATTAGAAAAATCACATTGACACTGGTTATGAGCACAGGTCGTAAAAAGCCTATGTTGAAAATCTGGTGATGAAAGTCCACAAAATGACTGTTACGCACATGCGTTGCGCATTTCCCATGTATGCTCGGAAATGCGAGCATTTGTAATATTCCCACTACAGATTTTCAGCATTGCCATCTCTTTACACCTCCCTATGGATGGTACAGCTGTCATTTTTCACATCCTGCCCGATCTGTGTTTTCGTACATGTGGTGCACAATGGCACTGTCGCTCTTGGAACTCAATGTTTGGGAGACATTCACAAAATCACACTGCCACTCTTCATGAGAAGAGGTCCCAAATGCTTTCATGAGGTGGGGTAACAAAAGGCCATGTTGACAGTTTGTACTGTAAATACCAACAAATGCCCGAGGTGTTAGGCTTTCTAACCATAACGTCCTATGTTGTACAGACGGACAGGCATCGAGATGTGCCTTTGGATTGCCGACTGTACTGCTTATGCCATCCCACCCCCACCCCCCAGCCACTGACAGGCACCAAGGTGTACCTTGGACTCTTCAGACCCAGACTTCACTCTATTCTCCTATGCTGCACCCATTTCAGCGTATGTCCTTATGGAATGGGGTGACTGTAAAGCCAAAAACCCTAAGGTACACCTCAACACGCGTCGCTGTCTGCAGAATAGGGTGAGGTGAAATTGCATGACCCTCATGGGCGACAACCCAAACACTTACCCCAATGCCTGTCCATCTTTATAGAATGGAGGTGGGGTTGGCGTGAACTTGAATACTTCACTGCCATTCCTATTCTGCATCTGTCTAACTCCTGCATTTCCAATGCTAATACCTGCAGGCAAACATTCGGCATTGACAAATGCTTGTTTAAAATGGTATGCTGTATTACTTGTTTGAGCAATGAGTAGTACAGCTCCCATCGAGGCATGTTCACTTTATTTGAATAAAAATGTACAGAAATAGAACTCCAGTCGGCATAGGTGTTGTGCGAGGAGGCAGACATCACTTCTGGTTTTGTTCAACATAAAAATAAATTTGATTTTAGTTTTAATGCCTAGAAATGCAAGACATGCTGTTTCACACAGCAGTAAGGGGCTTGGCATGGATATACAGAATTTCTTTAACTGTGATAATGCTGCAAATACAAAGTTTTTAAATCAATAAAAACATGACAAACCATGTGTTTAGCAGTATTTTACAATTTATTACACATCAGGTGTTGTGAATTAATGCCACTTTGCAAAAAAAAAAGATGGAACAAAACGGAGGTTTTCAAGCATTTAAAACAAAACAACAGCCATATGATGATGGAGACAAACGTGCCACGAAAGTGGCGCATCGCTATGAAGGGGTTAATGTGCTCTGGGAACCTGTTCTATCTTTATACCAGTGTTTTCCCTTACAATGAGGGGAAATTAACTTATGAGGGACCCCTTTTTATTGCTCCCTGCTAGCCCACACAACAAAAGGGCACCCTGGGCACCTGTAAACCTTTATTTTTCCCAGTGGCTTCTCTGCTGAATCCTTCTGGTCACTGGCTGCCATTTGACAGAGGAGGGATGCTGGAGGCAGGACTGGGAGAGCGTGGGGGCAATTAAGGTAAGCCCCTGAAGAGGGGTTACATCTCTTCCCTGCCTGCAAAACTTGGCGTCCCCACCAAGACCTTAATAAGCTAGCAATTATAATAACACTTTACTATACAGGCTATTTACAATGTTCGGCCTAACATATAACATGTATTTACATGGTATAGCATGCTATCACTTCAAATAGTACCCTTTTAACACTTTGCTTAGTTCGATTATTTGCATTCGGTCATGACAGTTTACATGTAATCATTACATTTCTTTACATTTTGGTCAATCATAAAATGACATTCAACCTTTTTGCATCTAACTTTTTAAAGCACTGACATTCAGTTAACACAGACATGGGACACCTTTCAGTTGGTTTCTCTTACTCTGTAAAGGTGACCCCTAAAATAGTGGGTGGAAGGCTTAACTATCACTTGGGAGGATGCAGTGAATACTGGCTTACGCAGGGAATTCATTGTAACATATACCCCTTTGTGAACTACTGTACATTTATGGGCAGATCTACGGGCATTCCTGGTATGTCGTAAGTGAGTCGAACCACAGGCTTCACTGATCTGTATGAACATTTAGATGAAAAAGGCATTGGTACTTGTTTTTCAACATTAGCATTCGGGGGGTAGCTACTCTCGGCTCATTGTCCAGCAACAAGACAGCTTCTAATGAAAAGGGCACCACTGCATTTTTTGAGATTCAGACTGGGTGGTATTACTTGTACTTGTTGTAACACTTAAACTTTCTGGTTCATCGAAAAGAGGTATTTCGACAAAGTTTAAATCATCCAGCACACTGGTAGCACTCGCAGGAGTAACAATATTGTCTGGTACTTGAGCTAGTTTATTTCCGCCCACTGGCTTCAGCACCACTGGAAGGCTCACTGATGGGTCCACCATTTTCTTGATCAAATTATTTCAATTTCTGATGGTTCCACCAGGCTTAAAACATTAACTATAGCAGAGCTCACACTTTGAATGTCGTTGTCAGAAAGTACTGGTTTAATTATGGTATCAGGATGACCTGACATTACTGGACCACTCAGATTGTCTCCTCTGTTGCACAAGGGATCTCCTTGAAATACTTAACTCAGTTCAAAGGAAGGAAAGAAGACAGTCCCAAAGTCACTTTCATCAGTATCGGAATCGACAGCATCATGATCTGTACTGGTTGTAACAGAGGGTAGCAACTGTGGACCAGAAATAACTTGAGGTTTTGATTGCTTGCATGTAACAGAACAAGTGGTATGACCTGTTGGAGCAGGCTCTGACAATGCAGTGTCTATAAAAGTTTGCCTAACGGGTAACAGATGATTTCTATGAATGGTCTTTACAACTTTAATATCGCCCTCCGGATGCACTTTATAGACTGCTAAATCAGCAAGTTTACTGAGCACTATGTAGGGCTGAGGACTCCATTTGTCAGAAATGTTATGTTTTCCCTGGACTCCCAGAATTCTCATTACTACTCGGTCCCGAGCTTGCAGCTCTTGAGCTTTGACCCTTTTGTCGTGACGCACTTTGTTTGCTAGGTTTTTCTTGGCAGCCATGGTGGAGTAAGTTGATGCGCATGGTTTAGTTGTGCTTTCAACTTTTGAACGTATTGCAGATAGTTTTCTGAATGTGCTCCATTGGAAGAAACTCCAAAACAGATGTCAACAGGTAGATGAGCTTCACGACCAAACAGGAGATGGTAAGGGGAGAAAGTGGGGCTGGTGCACCGCCCGCCCCACCCTTGCTATGATACTAGGAGAAACCTGTGGCATCATTCTTTGTGCAGTTGTATGCATGGACTAGTGAACTGATTTGTTGGCTGCATTTCGGTTTGTCTTTTGGATGCAGGGTGCCAAGCATGTCTAATAATGTTCTAGTAAACCTTTCAGGTTAGGGGTCTCCTTGTGGGTGATATGGAGTGGTCCTGGATTTTCGAACACCCCAGACAGATAACATTTCTTTAATGAGATGACTCTCAAAATCTCTGCCCTGATCCGAATGTATACGCTAAGGAGCACCATAATGAAAAAAGAATTTTTCAACAAGGACTTTGTCTACTGTGGTGGCCTTTTGGTCTTTTGTGAGATAGGCTTGAGCATACCGAGTGAAATGGTCTGTTACTACTAATACATTGCTGATATTTGTGGAATCAGGCTCCAAGCTTAGAAAATCAATGCACACCAGTTCCATCGGGGCATTTGTAGTTATACAGTATTCACCAAAGAAGCTGCTTTCTGAGGTAGAGCTTTTCTTTGAATACACCTGCCACACGTTTTGATGTATTGTTCAACATCAGTGCCCATTTTAGGTCAGTAGAAATGTGTATGGGCCAAGTTTAAAGTTCTTTCACTACCCAAATGTCCCATCTGATCATGAAGGGTCTTCAGCACAACATACTTGAACTTTGAAGGCAGTACCAATTGTCTCTTTAACACTTCACCCTGATTGTTGGTCAGTTCACGGTATAGCCACTGACCTTTCAGCTTGAGTTGAGTCCCGTCTTGAAATAATAAAGCAGTTCTGTGGTCACTTGAGCACAACTTAGAGGCACCTTCACCTTTACTTAAAACAGTCAGTACTGGCCTGATCATAGGGTCATAATACTGTTCTTGTTGTATAACAACAGGAGTAAGTTGAGGCAAAGCACTTAGGTCTACGGCTGTGAAATTACAATAGTTCTGTACGCGCACCCATTGCTGGTTTGAGGCAGGTCTCCTGGAGAGGGCATCAGTGTCGATATGATTAAGGCCAGTCCTGTACTCCACTGCATAGTCATATGTTGATAAAGCTGACAACCAGCGATGTCCAGTTGCATCCAACTTGGCAGAGGTTTGCACATACGTTAATGCATTGTTGTCTGTTTTTACCAGTTTTAGCACCATACAAGTATTCATGAAACTGTTCCATAACTGCCCACTTCAAAGCGAGACATTCCAATTTGTGAACTGGGTAGATTTTTTCTGAATGGGTTAAACTTCGGCCTGCAAACGCCACTGGGTGCAGTCCTTCAGTGTACTCCTGGTAGAGCACAGCTCCTAGGCCCCTCAGGCTAGTGTCTGTATGCAGAACATATGGCTGAGATGGATCAGCATAGGCAAGAACTGGTACATGTGTAAGTTGGTAGATTATCTCTTGAAATGCAGAATCACAATCTGGAATCCATCTTCGACCAAACAGTTCATTATTCTGAAAGTATGTCTTATCAGTCTCTTTAACAACACTTTTCTTGAACTTTTGATGAGTGGGTGGGTACCCTTGTGTCAAGTTTAGCAGTGGCCCCGATAATTTTGGTGTAATCTCTGATGAAGGATACCCAGAAATCTCTGTAGCTCTTTTAGGGTGTTTGGCTTTGGCCAGGTGGTCAATGCTTCTACTTTGCTAGAATCAGTCTGGATTCCTTCAGAGGACACAATGTGGCTTACATATTTCATTGAGCTTTGGAAGAACTGACATTTATCATCTGATAACTTTTATCTGAATTCTTCAAGTCTGTCCAGTACTTTAAAAAGACGAACTTCATGCTCTTCGAGGGTATTACAGAAAACTATGACATCATCCAAATAAACAAGGCACTCCAGAAGATTCATGTCTCCCACTACACGTTCCATTAATTTTTGAAAAGTTGCTGGCGCCCCAGAAATACCTTGGGGCATGCGTAGAAATTCGTAAAACCCCAGAGGACAAATAAATGCAGTCTTCTCCCCTGTCCTCAGGGGCCATTGGGATTTGGTAGTACTTGAGACCCACTGTCAAGAACAGCTGTGGCCCGGATACCACCTGCAAGTACGATAGTCTCCGTGGTGGGACCTACCACTTCCAAACAATCGGGAAGCACATTGTCTACAGAAACTGGAATGAAGGGCCTGCCCACAAAGGTATTGTGTCAAGGTTGGGCTGAAATGCAGCTGGATGTATCTTGCCTTGGATGCCTTTCTACAAGCAATCTGTCTCTAACCCTGACTGGGTCCTCTCGGAATTGGCACTCCCTTCTCTGGTGGCCATCCTTTCCACATTTGTAACAGAACACACCATCTCTAGGATGTTGGGGTTGAACTGGCACGTCGTGATTTGGCCAGTAGCTACGGTTAGTAGGACGAGAATAATATATGGTTGAGGTTTGTGCAGGGGCACTGACAGCCGAAAGTCCTGGTCTGAACTGTCTTTCTCCTTGCCACACCTGAGGCTGTACATTGCATCTCATTAACTCTTGCATCATGCCAGACAGTTCAGCTACTTGGTCCTCTAATCTTCCTGGCACAGGTTTTGCCTGGGTATGTGCTCCCACTCCCATAGTAGACGCATGCTGATAGATATCTTGGTCTTTATCAGAGGTGGCCATAGCAATGACACCTGTTGTTAACTCTTGCTTCTCAATTGGTGGCACACCAGCAGCAACTTAGGTGATAGCTGCAGAGGTGCGAGAGGGCCCCCATTGTACCTCTCTTTGTTCCATCTCCCGCACTTCCTTCATCAACAAGTTATAAGAGGGGAGCGAACCTCTCTGATCCAGCAACTGCAACTTGAGCAGCAGTAAATCAAAATAAGGGGCAGACTTAAGTATTTGATTCAACCTGGCTTGGTTCAGTTCACCCTGGACCACGCTTCCCTTCTGAAAACACTTCTGTAGTGTTCACTGAAGGCTGGGTATATACTCAGATAAGGGTTCCCTTGAATTTTGGAGTTGTTTTAAAGCTCCACAAAAGATCCTCACCAGATTCAGGACTTCTAAACACATCTTCTAAAGCAGCCAAATAATCATGAGCAGAGGCCCCTGGGTTATCAGCTCACACAGAGTGGATAGCATCCAGAGCAGGACCTCGCAGGCTTTTGCTTAACCTTTTTATTTTCTCCGCATCTGTGCATTGCCACTCTTGGACCAAAGGGGCTGAATAGTCCATCCAAGTCTCTAGGTCATCTTCCCCATGGGGTGTGGGAATAATGCCAGAAAACACTTGCAGCCTGCGGTAAGAGTTATGACTAATCAAGGGCACATAGAGATAGGCACTGATGCGGGTGCAGTCACAGGGGTAGATATGGGTGTTGGAACTGGAGCAGGTGCCGGGGATGGAATACCCCAGGAGGCTTAAATAACTTTTCTAAGTCCTTGAGGGTCTGACCCTCAGCCTGTAACCATTTGGCAAGTTTCTCTTCAAGACTGTCAGACAAGGGTGGTGGTTCTGGCTCTGAGGGACCCTAACTAGCCTGTGTCACCACCCTCCAAGCCGTCGGGGACCCATCAATAACAATGACCTTAGGTACCTGGATACTGTTCAGGTAAGCCCCTGAAGAGGGGTTACAATAATGTATGACCAGTTATACACAGACAACCCTGTGACTTCATCTTGACTTTTCTACAGCAATCAGTGAACCTCTCAACCTTCACTTTTGACGTTCATGTAAGCAATAATAACCAACAGAGTGGGCAGTATTGTGTTATACCGGACCACCCAGGGGCGCAATGAGGCCCAACGCCGCAGGCGGAGGGCCTTATAGCCCCTGGAAGGTCCAGTATTGCACAATACTGCCCACCCTGGAGGGTATTATTGCGCTTAGAAAATGGGCACTGTAAAAAAATAGTTTAATATAAAAAAGGTAATAAAAAAATTAGTTTAAAATAACTTACAGATTAAAATAGTTCCTCCGGCTGTATGAGCTGATTGTGACCTGGCTGTCATGGTTACCCTCTCCTACACAGTCACACATACAGGTAGAGATTGTGTGGCACACTTTCTTAGTTTTAAAATGATGACTGCCCCCCGTAAAACAAATCTAAAGGCTGTGATCCCTTTTATTTTTCTTACTAGTATTGGTCCATTCCGCTCCCCCCGCCCCACCCACTGAGCTTCTGTGCATTGCCAACAAGGAAATGAGGAGGCCAGGACAGAGACAGGTTAGCTTTCAATTTTTTTAATAAAATAAGGTGAAGCCATATGTATTATCCCCTTTCTGTTTTCTTTGGGAGCAGGGAAAGCAGCAAAAGAAAGGCAGTAATTGCACACGACAAGGCATGAGAAATGGACGACAATACAGATCAGGCAGCAAGATGGAGAAGACAAGTATTGGGATAATCAGTAGGCTTTTTTTTTTCTTTGTTCTATTTCTGCACCCCATTGTTCCAATTTATTTTTTTCTTAATGTACTGCCAGTGGAACAGCAGAATGCAGAAGTAAGGAAAAACGTTGCTGCAGAGAAAGATGAAAACATGTACTGCCCCTATTACTGGAGTGCCCAGTCCCCCCGATTGCGGTAAACTATGCACTGCGCTAATGTTTGGCTCTAGAGAAAGGCTTTTGGGATGTATACGTTGGGTTTAGCAAGGCACTTTGCATAGGCTGTGTTATTCATTTTATTTTTTTTGTGGGAGGTAGGCACTGTATGTGAGGCAGCCAGGCAAGCAGCATTAAGGACTTTAGCTGCCGTGAAGAATCACGTGATGCACTTTGAAATCCTCAGTGAGAACGGGGGGGGGATTCAGTGAAGCCGATTGCTCTGATTCTCACTTCTCTTTTTCTATGTGTGGCATTGGACAAGAGGTAGAGGTACTGTAATTAAATACAACAAAAAGAAATGTAGGTAGAAATGAGCAGTATGGTCAGGCCGTTGGTTTTTTTTTTTTGGGGGGGGGGCCAGTATTTAACTTGGTTAACTTAACTTGGTGTATATAGACAAAGTAGGCAAAAGGCCCATTTAATTGTCTTCCACTCATAGTGGGTTTATTTATTAATGGTCTTATGTAGTAAATATTCATCCAACCTTCTTTTGAATATGTCCAATGATAAGGACTCCCACTATATTCCCAGGAAGATTGTTCCAAATCATTGGAGTATGTATATTATAAAAGTTTTGATGTCTGGTAGTTTATGCCCCATGTATAACTATTTGTCTATCATGTGATCTTAAATTAACTTTCTTCTGGATCCTTTTTATATTACATTGTTCCATTAATGTGGTATCTCTCAAAATTTGATACAATAGAAGTAAATCACCTCTAATTCTTCTGGTCTCTAAAGAAAATAGATTTAGACTCACAAGTCTTTCACTGTAGTCCATATTTTTTAGTCCCTTAATGGATTTAGTCATTCTCCTTTGAACTCTTTCAATCTGTGTAATATCTTTTTTGAGGTAAGGGTTCCAAATTGTAGTTCCATAGTCAAGGTGCTGTAAGACATACATCCTATATAATTTCAGGACACAGTCTTTATTCCTAGAAATAAAGGCTTTTTTAATGGAATGAATAATACTATTACATTTCCCTACTGTCTTGATTATATGTGAGCCTGAAGATAATTGTGAGTTTATCCATACTCCAAGATCTTTTTCACATGTACTATTCAGGGGTTGAACAATTTTTGGGGGATGCATAAGTCCAGGACTTATGGTACATTTTTGGGGTAAGTCCATATCAGGATCCAGTAAGTCACAAAATTTTTCATATTATTACGAAAAAAATATTTGTTTTTCCCCTTTTAGGATGCTCCAGTGACAGTCAGAGAAAGGTTACAGAGAGGCAGAGAGAATATTATAAGACAGCAATAGTACTGTAGCTTGCTTCAAGCTGATTTTCTTCTGTTTCCTTAGATGGACATTTGTGACCAAAGGAATGGATAGTACCCAGACTACTGTCAAGCCAGTACTCTGTTGATGGCAGTGGATCAAATTCAGAGACGGATGGTCCTGTAGTCATGATAAGCAGCTGGTTCTCGAAAGACTGTTGTGTCAGGGTTGTTCATAATTTGTTTTTAATGAAATTAGCTTTTGAAAATCCTCTTTCACATTCACTTGTGAAAGGGGAAATCGTGAGCAGAATCTCAATAAGCTTTTGCATAGAGCCCTTTGTGGAGTCTGAGCCACGTTCACCAGTTTTCATTTGTAACACCAACTGGTACATAGTTATGAGAGGTTTGGTTCGGAATCGAGAAAGGTATAACTTCAGCTGCACCCACTCATCTATAGCAGAATCTTTATCAAGTTCTGAGAAGTGAGAAGAGAAAGGGCTATCTGTGATGAGTTCAATTAGTTCAGCATTGCCAAATGTTGCTAGATCTTCCTTTTTCAGTGGCCAGTTCTGATAATTCAAAATCTGAAATAAAGACAAAGGTTTCTCTGAGAGAACACCAAACCTGTTCTGGATGTACCTGACAGTATTGTTAACAAATGTGTGAAGTTCAGCTTCACTTCCAGGTGTTCCATGAACTTTTGTTTTGCCAAACATACGTTCTTCTGTGTTATACTGTTCCTGGAATTTTGTAAGATATTTTCCAGGAGTACTTTTAAGTGCTTCTAGCTGCAGAATGGCTTTCTCTATATGTTCTGGTATCTCAACAATTAAGTAGTCTGCCAACTGGAAAGTTTTTGATAATCTAGCAATAATTGGCAAAAAATCTAATAAGAAATAAAGAACTTTAATGAAATGCATAGAGGTCAGTTCCTTGAGGTACCCCTTAGCTCTGTTAACATCATCTGCCCTGTTGCCATCCACAAATCTGTGCTCCAGATGCATTGTCACAATGTCCAGGTTTTTTTCTAATGCCACAGCTGCTCCCTCTTTGCTTGCTAGCCACCTGACTTGCTTTACAGCTGTGAAATGTGCAAGATGCTCATCGAGAACTTCAGCAATTTCTTGTTCAACGATGGAGTGGTCTATACTTCCATCTGGAAGAATATTCACAAAGGAGGTATTTTTTACCTCTTCAATTATTGCTGAACATATTGTTTTAGCTATGTTGTCCACAAACAAGCGGCAACCTGCTATATTCATGTAGTTGTTGCCAACATTTAAACCATTTCTACGCTGGATCTCACAAATGATTTCAAAATCAGAAAAAGGTTTCCCATTCTTTGCCACTGTGTATGCAGTGTTAAATAAAATTTTGTATTTCTCAACTTCGTTTGGTGTCATGTGTCTTTTTTGAAATGACTGACCCAGAGCAGTTTCTGACAGACGAATGGGTGGTACTTTAGCAGTATACTTTAAGTAATGTTTTGTGCAAGTGATGTGTTCCTTTGTCAAATCATGCCTCTTTATAGGATCTAACTTAAGATCTCCTGAACCTTTTACCATAGCTGAGTTAGGATCACATATTTGGGGGTAGGCTTTACAATATATGCAGTACATTACAGATTTTTCTTCACTGCAATCCAGCCATGGACATTCTTTTTTCCATTCAGGACAGACATTCCTGACCCTTTTTTCTCTGTCATATCTTTGATCTTTGGTAAGACCATCGTCAGAACTTTTACGTTTAGCAGAACTGGATGTTGTAGAACTACTAGTACTTGCTCCACCAGATTTTCAGAAACCAAATTTTAATAAGCTCATTTTGCCTTGAGAAACTGCTCTGGGTAAGATTAGAAGACTAGTTTTTGTAATTTAGAAATGTTTAATGAGCAAGGATGGAAATACACGTGAGGCACTGTTATGGCCCAGAAGTATTGGCTTAGGTTAGCTAGTTAGGGCAGACAGACAGAACACACATGACTAAATGACTGACAATGAGATGATGCTAAGGGGTGACACTATGAAATGTTTTATTTATCAGTCACAAGGGAAAAGTGGTGTGCTTCTGCAAACTTTGTGATTTCAGTGACACACTGATAACTTCAGAAAAATATTAGTGATTGTACTCTTGACGCCGGGTCTATCTCAAAGTAATTGATCTGGCTGTTGGACACACTCAGATGATGCAGGCTTTGCTTCAGCCCAGAAAAACATTTAGTGACTGTAGTGACTTCTCTAGTAATATAGACGACAAGTTTTGCTTCAGCCCAGAAAAATATTTAGTGACTGTAGTGACTTCTCTCTCAAACTAATATAGACAGGTTTTGCTTCAGCCCAGAAAAATATTTAGTGACTTCTCTCTCAAACTAATATAGACGACAGGTTTTGCTTCAGCCCAGAAAAATATTTCGTGACTTCTCTCTCAAACTAATATAGATGACAGGTTTTGCTTCAGCCTGGAAAAATATTTAGTCACTCTAGTGACTTCTCTCTCAAACTAATATAGACAGGTTTTGCTTCAGCCCAGAAAAATATTTAGTGACTGTAGTGACTTCTGACTCAAACTAATAGATGCAGGTTTTGCTTCAACCCAGAACAATATTTAGTGACTTCTCTCTCAAACTAATATAGACGACAGGTTTTGCTTCAGCCTGGAAAAATATTTAGTGACTGTAGTGATTTCTCTCTCAAACTAATATGGACGACAGGTTTTGCTTCAGCCCAGAAAAATATTTCGTGACTTCTCTCTCAAACTAATATAGACGACAGGTTTTGCTTCAGTCTGGAAAAATATTTAGTGACTGTAGTGACTTCTCTCTCAAACTAATATAGACACAGGTTTTGCTTCAGCCCAGAAAAATATTTAGTGACTGTAGTGACTTCTGACTCAAACTAACAGATGAAGGTTTTGTTTCAGCCCAGAACAATATTTAGTGACTTCTCTCTCAGACTAATAGACGCAGGCTTTGCTTCAGCCCAGAACAATATTTAGTGACTGTAGTGACTTCACTGACTCAAACTAATAGATGCAGGCTTTGCTTCAGCCCAGAACAATATTTAGTGACTGTAGTGACTTCACTGACTCAAACTAATAGACGCAGGCTTTGCTTCAGCCCAGAACAATATTTAGTGACTTCTCTCTCAAACTAATATAGACGACAGGTTTTGCTTCAGCCCAGAAAAATATTTAGTGACTTCTCTCTCAAACTAATATAGACAGGTTTTGCTTCAGCCCAGAAAAATATTTAGTGACTGTAGTGACTTCTCTCTCAAACTAATATAGACAGGTTTTGCTTCAGCCCAGAAAAATATTTAGTGACTGTAGTGACTTCTCTCTCAAACTAATATAGACACAGGTTTTTCTTCAGCCCAAATATTTAGTGACTATAGTGACTTCACTGACTCAAACTAATAGACGCAAGCAGGCATTGCTTCAGCCCAGAAAACTATTTAGTGACTGTAGTGACTTCACTGACTCAAACTAATAGATGCAGGCTTTACTTCAGCCCAGACAAATTTTTAGTGACTGTAGTGACTTCACTGACTCAAACTAATAGACGCAAGCAGGCTTTGCTTCAGCCCAGAAAAATATTTAGTGACTGTAGTGACTTCTGACTCAAACTAATAGACGCAGGTTTTGCTTCAGCCCAAAAAAATAATAATGACCGACTGTAAGAAAGTGATTCTGACTTAAACAAAAAATAGTCAGTCGTAGGCTTTGCTTCAGCCCTGAGTATTTACTGACTGACTGTACTGTCTCAAACAATTGTATAGCTGTACTGCACAGAATAATGACTGTAATCACTAGAGACTTATGTAATTTGCAATCTATTTACCAAATTCAGCTCCAAATTAAAAACTGCAGTTTGCTTTAAAGTCACAGTTCAATTAACAATAAAAAGCACTGTTCTTTGAAGTAATTTTGTGTGGATAATAGCCCATCTTGGCACCCCAGCAGCAGTTGAAAGAGTGGGTCTCACATAAAGTAAAGGTGCTTGCTGCAGTGCTAAGAAAAAGAGCACAGAAAGGTCACAGATTATTTTTCTGCAACCCAAAATGACAGACAAGCTAGTAAAGTTTGACCTAGAACAAACTGAAGAAGGTCAGGAGTGTCTGTCTCCTACAAAATTCCCTGTAGCCTTTTTCTGCCATATCAGTATTGTTTTCACTAAATATAAGGTGGTAACATGTCTTTTTTTTAGCTCCCCATTGTATCGAGAAAATAAGCCCTTCCCTTCAACTATGTAGCGCTCTACAGCTCACAAATCTGTAAAAAGCTAAAAGTCTTCTCAGGAAAATAAAACTTTTGCTTGCAAAACAAGTATCTTTCATGAAAAGGTAGCCCCCAAGTTTGTATAGTTAGCGGGGATTGCAGTAATCGAGTTAGAGCACAAATTCTCCCTCACTGAATAGCAGCACATCTGTTCTGTTCAGTGAGCAGCTCCGGAGTGATGGCGCGCTTGAAATTTCCCACACAAGCGCAGATCAGCCACAGACCACATGATCGTAGACTCTGTCACACATATGATTTCCTGTGGCTGATCTCAGTGTCATCACTCCTGCGAGACTGCTGATGTGCTCTGCCGACAGGTGATTAACTGTTCTCCCGATCGGATGCTGCCTTAACCCCGCCCCTCATTCCCGGAGCTCTTGGGCTGATGTCCCCATCCCCTGGCACATTTCTGAGCGTGAGGAACACAGAGGTAAGCGTGCCCGGTGGGGGGAGCTCCATGGAGATGCGCAGTGACACAACACGCATGTGCAGCAGCAGGAAACACAGCAAGTCCATCGGACTTCACAGCATAGTGAAGTTCAAGTCCTGCTGCTGCACAAAAGCATCCCGGACGTCGGACTTGGGGAATTTTCATCCCCTGCTATTTGTTATAGGTTCTCCATTGAGGAAATATGGATATTTAGGATTCCTTTTACCGAAGTGTATCACTACACATTTTGTTTTGTTAAATTTCATATTATTTGTCTCACCCCATTTTTCAATTTTCTTGAGGCTATCACTTAATTCTTTATACTTTAATAATGATGAAACTTTCCCACCTAGTTTCGTGTCATCTGCAAATTTGGTGATGACTGAATCCAGACCATAACCCATATCACTGATATATAAACCAAATAAAGTTGGGCCCAACACCGACCCCTGGGGAACTCCACTAGAAACACAGCTCTCATCGGAGAGAACAGAATTTATTCTAACCCTTTGTTTTCTGTTTGTCAACCAATTCCCAATCCACTTTACTATATATTTATTTAGACCTAGGTTGGGCAATTTAATGATAAGTTTATTATGTGGTACCATATCAAATGCCTTTCCCAGATCCAAGAAAATTACATCTACAGGTTTCTTCCCATCTAAATTACTACTAACATGATTATAGAATGATAGCAAGTTGGTATTACACGAAAGTCCTCTTTTAAAGCCATCTTGAGATGTATCTTGTAAACCCAATTCAACTATATCATTCTCTATTCTGTTTTTAATCAACCACTCCAAAATCTTACAGCAAATTGCTGTGAGGCTAATTGGTCTGTAATTTGCCACATTAGATTTATTCCCTTTTTCATGTATTGGGACTACTGTTGCACTTCGCCAGTCAAGTGGTATTTCACCGGTTAGGAGAGATTTATTAAATATGAAGGTCAATGGACTTGCAACCACATCAGCAAGATGTTTCCAGACTACAGAATCTATATTGTCCAGACCTGAAGAGGAGGATATTCATAGTTTTGATAACTCCTTCAGTACCATATCTTGACTGATACTAAAGACTTCAGAGTTAATTACACTAGGGGCAATTGCCTTGGACTTATTCACTTGGTAGATTGACGGGAAATAATTATTAAAATTATTTGTAATTTCTTTATTATTATCTTGTATTTTTCCATTGACTAACACTGAATTTATTCTTTTCCCAGTTTGCTTATTATTATTAATGTAAGCATAAAAAGCCTTATGGTTTTTATTAGATGCCAATTTATTTTCAAGTTTTATTTTTCCTTTTTTAATAATAGATTTCAACAGTCTGTCTCTGTTGAGTCTTATACTTGCTTATGTTATTTTGTGATGGGAAAGATTTATATTTTTTAAAAGCTTTGTTTTTCTTACTTATTTTGGCCTTGATTTTGTTATTAAACCATAATGGAATAACACCTTTTTTATTTTTATTTATACGCCTGGGGATAAAATAGTTTATTATTTCTTGTATTTTTGATTTAAATTTATCCCACATCAAATTTACATCTAATTCACAAAATGATGTCCCCCAATCGATTTTATTAAATGCTTCAGTAATTTTTATCCAGTTGGCTTTTTTATAGTCAAATGCTAGAAAAGATCCTTTTAATTTTGATTTTCTAATATTAATGATGCATTCTATAATCTTATGATCACTACATCCTAAGTGAGGGATAACTTCTATATTACTAATTCTTTCTTTTGAATTGGTTATTGCTAGGTCCAGAATATTTTTCTCTCTAGTAGGAAGTTCCACCATTTGATGACAGCCATGGGATACTAATGTATCAACCAATAATTTCTCAAATATAGTAACTCCCTTCATTTGGTCCCAAGTAATGCCTGTTACATTAAAATATCCCAGAATTGAGGTGTCGCCTAGGCTAAATGCTTTATCAATTTCATCAATTAAATTATTATTATAATTAGTGTTACTATTAGGGGTCGATAACAAGTCCCTAATACTATTTTGGGCAAATGGGAAAATATTAAATTTATCCATAGAGTTTCAGTTATTCTTTCAGAAGTGTTAGATGTTTCTATTTCTTGACACTGAATATGATCAGAAACATAACAACAAACACCACCACCCTTCCTAGCTATATGATTTTTGATGAAAAGCTGATACCCAGGAATACTATTAGACCAATTATTACTCTCATCCCACCAAGTTTCAGTTACACAAACAATATCTATACTGTATTTCTTTATAAGTAATTTTAATTCCGTTAATTTTCCATTGTTAAGGCTTCTGGCATTAATATTCCAAATCTTGAGATTCTTAAATTTTGAGTTATTATGACTGGGTCCTATTTGGATTCCCTCTTCCCCCCTTGCATTTAGTTTAAAGACTGATTTATGATGTTCTCGAAAGTTCTTCCTAGTTTATAGGCACCCTGCTTACTTAAGTGTAGTCCATCCCAACAGTATAGTGATGGGTTATCATAAAAGTTTTCCCAATGGGGAATAGATTGATACCCTTCTTTAAGTGTCCATTTACACAACTATTCATTTATACATTTGATCTTTTTAATAGTTTGATAGTTTGCTCTTGGTACTTGCAGTATTTCAGAAAATAGTATCTCGCATTTAAGTTCTACTAATGTTTTACCCAAGTTTTTAAATTCCTTTTTGATTTCTTCAATGGATAGTTTTTTAAGTCATTTGTGCCAGCATGAATTACAACAAGGGGATTTGGACCTGAATTATGTAAGATATCAGAACACACTGAATTTATGTCCTTAATTCCTGCCTCACGAAATGATGAGCACGCTATATTGTGTTCATCTTTTCTGCACACAATTTTGTCTGTGTATTTAATTATTGAGTCACCTAGTACAAAATATTGCCTACGTGGCTCATTTGTTGGTTGTGTTTCCATAGATAATGCATCCGCAATTGTGTCTATCTGTGCTTCTACTGTTTTGTGATTGGGTATCTCATTTACTACTTTCACTGGAGTTTTTATTTTATTTTTGGGATATCCTCCTTTGTTAGTTACTGTAGTATCAGGCATGGTTAGGACTTCCCTTGTCCTGGATATAGGTTCTGGAATGCCAGTTGACAGTATAACTACTTGTGATTCAGTATTAACAGTACTAGAAGAAAAACTAATATGCTGTTCATTGTTTACCCTAAGACGCTCATTCTCCATAATATTATCACCGGGGGGGGCACTAATGAGCGGCTAATGAGACAGACATGTCAGAATGCAACTCCAGGCCATTAGCCGATTAAAAGTAAAATTAGAGAAGGAGAGAACTGACTCTGCGGTTTTTTGGTGGAAAGAAATTGTATGGGAGAGTGTTATGGAAGAATATTTGGTGTCCACTGCTGGGAAGAGTCAGCGTGTCACTGGGAAAACGGGGAAGAAAGCGAATGCCTCCACGGCCTCCATGCCAGGTGAAAGCGCGGGCAGAATTTCCCTGGGTCTACAGCAGAAATAGGAGCACTAGGCCGAGAAGTCACAGGCCAGGTGATTGCTGCGCTAGAGCCTAGGCTACTGAAACTGGAGGAAAAATTTGACTTGAAGCTTGAGGAAGTGCTCGAGCAACAGGTGGCCCATTTAAATAGACTAGAGGAGGCTGAAGAAAGGATTTCCCAGTTGGAAGATGAACATTCTGAGATGCCAAGGCAAATCGTACAATTGCAGAAGGAGCTGGAGGAACTAAGGGATGCAATGGACTATCAAGAAAATTATTATCGGCGGCTCAATCTCAGGCTGAGAGGCTTACCAGAAGGAGCAGAGAAAGGGGATGTGCTGGGTTTTTGCGCCCGTATACTCCTGGAGTTGCTGGGTGTTCAATTTAAGCATGGGAGTATCAAGCTGGAATGAGCTCATCGAGCCGTAATGCCACGGCCCTCAGTAGACCAACCTCCGCGATAGTTAATCATGTGCTTCCATGCATTCCAAGATAGAGAGACGATCATGAGAGCTTATAGAGAGAAAGGCAGGTTGGAATACGAAGGGTCATGGTTATTCCTATCTCCAGATTATTCTCTGCGACTGCTCCAAAAGCAAAAAGTATTCAATCCGCTAATGGCTCAATTGAGAAACCTTAAAGTCAAGAATTTTATGGTCTATCCTGCATTGCTGAAAATAAAACATGAGGGCGCGACATATTCCTTCTGGGAGATCAACAAGGCAAAAGTGTTTGTGGCAGACCTGCAGAAGAAACTGGGCAAATGAGGATACGGGGAAGGCCCATTAGAAGCCGAATGTTGAGTTTGTTGCCGCTGCAGTATTCAAGTTAAAATTATCCTATGTTTTCATTGCCCCTCCTTGTTTCTGTTATTGGGGTAGCTGAGATGGGAATGTGGGGACAGTTTATTACCCGCCTGAAATTTGGGAGGTATGCCTGGAGACCCCTATATGATGAGAGTGGGACAGATGTGCGGATCCGTAGTGGACAAGGCTGGATGCTCTGGTTGGATCCCCCTTTTTGATGGTCTGCAATAGGGATAGTCTCTGGTGGTGAAGAAAAAAACATTAGTTTGAAGGCCAAGAGGACCGCGAAGAAGAACTAGATAGCTTGCTCACGGGGGGAAGGGCCTAGCTTGTATGTTGGAAGCACAGCCTATCCCCTTGCCCTCGCGTAGGCGGGCCTGTGTGAATGGGACGCTATTGGGGAGGGAGAGGATAAAGCACTATAGGGGAAAGGAAGGGTCCATTGGAAAAGGAAATCGGGAGCAAAACGGAGAAATCGGCTGAGGGATGCCCTGATGTGCCTCATTAAGGGGCCTGGTACAAGGTAAAATCCATAAGGGTTCACACATAGCCGGTCATGATTAGGGGATAAAGGAAGGACGGGGTAGCACAGGGAACGGAGGTAACAGGAGTGGAGGGGTCGAACTCTTTCTTACTTACGTCATATAATAAGTGTCAATTTGGTTCTTTCTCTAATACAATGATTAATAGAAAATGAAGGCAATGACGGGGTGGCGTGGCACAGACTTCAATAGTAGGGATTTACAGGCACTCATGCGGGAAACACATTTGGTGTCATTTAGGGGAATCGGGGGCAAGATTAGAAGGAAAGATAAGTTGGTAAAAAATAATACAGGTGGTTATTTCACTGGGGGGACCAATCGGGGGGGAATGGTAAGGAAAATAGGGGGGAATGGTCGCATCCGATACATGGAGGGGGTTTGATGTTACTATTACTGTGTTTAGATGTTGTTATTCTAAATGTTTATTGTTAAATGCATCTCATGTTGAATGTGAAGGACAATGTTGGGGCGGGGTGCAGGAGGATGGGGAGGGGTCGGTTGGTGAGCTCCTGTGCAGAGAAAAACCAGGGAATAGAAAATGGGTAGCAAACACGGTTTAACAGTGATCTCCTGGAATGTTCGAGGGATCACGAACCCGATCAAATGCACAATGCTTTTAACAGCGCTCAGAAAAAAGAGCGTGCAAGTTGCACTACTCCAGGAAACCCACCTATCGGAGATTGAGCATGCAAAATTGGTCAGGGGGTGGGTAGGGAAAGTCTTTGAGGCATCTTATTCCTCACGGAAACATGGGGTGGCTATTCTACTGCACAGGAGCCTGCCATTTGAAGTAAGAAGAGTGGTGAAAGATCATAAAGAAGGCAGATATGTCTTTGTGGTGGGACAACTGTTTGGGGAACAAATCACCCTTGGCAATGTGTATGCACCTTCGGTGTATGACTCGAGATTTTTTCCTGAACTGCTGGATCTATTGGTTAAGGAGCAGTTTCCTGGCCTGATATTAGGGGGGGACCTTAATAGTGTGTCAAACCCTAGTATGGATCACTCGGGAGGGAAAGGGAGAAGACCAGAAATGGTAAACCAGTGGTGGCTAGGGGTACTGGACCTCGATTTAATAGATAGTTGGAGGGCAGTAAATCCAGGGGCAAGAGAATACACCTTTTTTTTCGAACCCACACGGGACCTGGACAAGAATAGATTATATTCTGGTCCCTCAGGAATGGAATGATAGATTGATAGAGGTCTCGCATAGCCCGATCCTCATCTCAGACCACGCGATGGTAATTGGAAAGGTAAGGATGCAAGGGTTAAGGGAAGGACCACCGCAGTGGAAATTCCCTTCATACATGCTTCCCAACAAGGAATTTAGGGAATACCTGCTGAAGCAGTGGTGTTTCTATAAAGCAACTAGTCAAAGCTCAGAGGTGCCTAGATCTGTGTTCTGGGATGCAGGGAAGGCTTTTTTACGAGGCTCCATAATTGCATACATGGCCAAAGTCAAAAAAGAGAAACAAGAAAAAAGGCAGAAATTAGAAAAGCAGCTTAAGGATTTGGAAAAGCGCATGGCTCGGGGTGAGGGGGGTACAGTAGGCCGCCTGTTAACATCTACAAGGGAGGCATTGAACGCCTTGGTACGGGGAGAAGCCAGGAGTTCGTGTCAATATGCCAAACACCAGATGTTTGAGTGGTCTAACAAACCGGGCCCCTTGATGGTCCGGCTTATGAGGGGGGGCAAATACCCTACTAGGATAATAGGGATAAAGGATAGCGAAGGCAGGATACACAGGGAGATAGGGGCAATGAGAGATTGCTTTCAGAGGTTTTATGCCCAGTTATATAAAGCAGAGTGTAGGGAAGGGGGGGAGGGATGCAGGAATTTTTAGATGGGATAGAGTTACCCAGGTTATCAGTGAGTCAAAGGGGATCAACTAAATCAGCCGATCACAAGGGAAGAGGTTATTAAAGCTATAGGCAGAATGCAAAAAGGGAAGGTGAGTTGTCCAGATGGATTCCTGCTGGAATTTTATAGTACACTAGGGGGCCAGTTAGCAAACACACTTAGCGAGGTCTTTCAGGAGGAGCAGGGGGGGAGACAGCCCCAGATACCAGATACCTTCTATGACACTATGATATGTCTGATACCTAAGCCGGGTAAGGAATTATCGGAATGCGCCTCGTATAGACCAATCTCGTTATTAAACTGTGACCTTAAGATTCTGGCCAAGATCCTGGCGATGAGATTGGAAGACTACCTGCCTGGTCTGATACACCCAGACCAGACCGGGTTCATAAAAGGGAGACTATCCTATCATAATATGGCGTAGATTGCTTAATGTGGTCTGGCGGGCAGGGCAAGAGGCGGAGAAAACATATATTATATCTATGGATGCGGAAAAAGCATTTGATAGGGTAGAATGGAGGTACCTCTTTGAGATGTTGGCCCGGTTTGGTCTGGGTGGGTCATATGTTGCTTGGATCAAGGCGATGTACCGGGCTCCCAGAGCAAGGATCCTGGTTAATAGGACACCCTCAGCACCAATTACTTTGGAGCGGGGCACACGACAGGGGTGCCCTTTATCCCTGTTGCTGTTTGCTTTGGCACTAGAACCTTTGGCGGCAGCAATAAGGCAATGTCAGGGGATCCAAGGTATCAAAGGGGAGGGTAGGACCATGCATAAGGTTACCTTATATGCAGACGATATGTTGTGATTCATAAGAGACCCGAAGAAATCCATGCCAGCGTTGCTGGAATTAATAGAAAAATTTGCCACATTTTCCGGGTATAAAATTAATTTAAATAAATCCGAAATGCCATGTTTCCCTAGAATGGAAACTACTGATAACTAATGGGGAATACAGGGCTGGGGATTATGCATTACCTACCTGGGTATTAAAGTAGGTAGGACAATTGGGTCCCTGTATGAGTTGAATTACACACACCTTCTTAAGGTGATAGAAGCGGATATGAGGAGATGGATGCAACTGCCTATAGCTTGGATAGGGCGAATTAATTTAATAAAAATGAACATCCTGCCTAGGATCCTTTACCCTATGCAAATGATCCCTATGCACCTGGTTAAAGGGGACATTAGGAGGGTAGAGAGGCTGGTTACACAGTTTATCTGGAGGGGGCACAAACTGAGAATACGACTGCAGATGCTAAAGGCTGAGACGAGTAAGGGAAGCCTGAATTTCCCCGATCTAACAAATTATTACTTAGCTATTCAACAGCGTTACGTTGCTGACTGGGTGTATCGACCAACAGTGGCAAGTTGGGTCACGCTGGAACAAGGGGGTGTCGGGGACGACTATCGGCGTATCTACACTCTAAGGGTAGACAGGCCTACGCTATCCAAGGGGGTCGTAACCCACTGGTAAGAACGGTGCTAGAGACATGGAACTTTATTAGGAAACTTAGGGGTTAATAGGGAGAAACATTACTATTACCTTTAGAGGGGAACCCTTTCTTTTTTCCAGGGCTAGAGGACGGAGGGTTTAAGGAATGGGAAAGGACAGGTGTTAAATGTATGGGCAATGTGGTAGACAAAGACGGATTGAGGACCCTGGAAGATATTGTAAGAGAGAGGGGCTTACAAGGCCAGCAAACCTTCCGATACCTACAATTGCAGGCATTCTTATCGAAGATAGAGGGGGCCGGGGAGAGGCACATGGGTGGGGGACAGTGGAGACAATGATACATAGGATGCAAATGGATCCTAAGGGATATATAGGTAAGGTGGTAAAGAAAGGGAGGGAAATACTCCCGGATTATATGCAGAAAATCAAGCAATTGTGGGAGAAGGATCTGGGTATCCAGATTACTGAGAATAATTGGGGACAAATGCTGGTGGGACATGTGGGTCTCTCTGTTTGTAATAAGTACAAGGAAGCCTTCTATAAGTTTCTGCATAGGCCATATTACGCGCCAACGGTGGTACATAGGGCACACCCATCTGTCTCACCTATATGTGGTAGGTGTGAGGAAGAAAGAGGGACATATATTCATTCCTTTTGGAACTGCAGGGTATTAAGAGTTTTCTGGGCTAAAATATGTACAGAAATAACACAAATGGGAGGGATCTTCATACCTGTGGACCCTGTAGTGGGACTATTTGGTATGTCTCCAGGAGAGGCAGAGGATTGGGAGTATTTCCCACGATGGATCAGAGTAATGCTGGTAATGGCTAGACACTGTGTCCAAAACACCTGGGTCAATCATGTGGTCCTACTAGTCAGCAATGGCGCCAGTTAATTATACAGAATCTGGCCATGGAAAAGTTGACCTTGGCACTAAGGGATAGGCAAGAGACATTCTATAGGGAATGGGCCCCTCTCTTGGCAACACTGAGCAATGAAGAAATGGTCATTCTTCGATGTGGGATGGGATAGGAATAGATGGGTCCTCTTCTATAGGTGTCTACCCTCCCCTCCCCCGACCTACCCCTCCTGTATTGTACTATCTCCTGGTCTGAAGTTATGAGAATTGTGTAAAGGTGGAAGTAATTAAAGAAGAAGAGGGAGAAATTATGACGAATAGCTCCAACACGTGTGTATAAATAACGAATTATGAGATGCATTTGTTTATATGTTTGTGTGTATGTCTGTATGTCACTGTGTACTGTAGCTGTTAAACTTACTATAAAATCAATAAACAAATTATAAAAAAAAAAAATAATGTTATCACCCATGTCCAGATCAATCAAGGGTTCATACCTATTACTTAGTGTAATATTATTACCCAAGGCCCTACGTCTAGATTTAGATTTATGGCCTACAACAACTTCAGTCCAATCTTCGGTCTCACTGGAGGTACTATTCTCCTCGGACTCTATTCTTTTCCTTTTTTCATATTGGCTAACCTCGCTCTGAAAGTCCAAATCTCCTGATTCTATATTATCACACAGATTTTTTGATGTACCCTCACTCCCCAAAGATCTGCCTGTGTTTTGGCTCAGGGTTTCCTGATCTTCCCTCAGAACACTATTATTGATACATTTATCACAAACATATAAGGGTATTTTGGGGAGGTAGTCGAATAAGGTGTACATAAGACAAGTATTACCCTTTAAACCCGTTTCCCCATCAAGAGTCATAATATTTCTCCTAGTAGACTTTAGTACAGTAGTTTGAGCCATGCTGGTACACAGGGCATTGTCTAGCACAATTAAGTCACTCATTTTTATTTGTTTACCTAATAGAGGTAACAGTACTGTATAATGAATATTTTATATATACTTATTAAATTAGTTAACTTAAGTTCACCGCTCTATCCCTCTGTCACTCTTGACACACGTGACACAAGACGCACGTGTCTTAGCGCGTGTCTTCCGCGTGTGCAATGTCTGCTTTTACTTCCCTCGTGATCCGCCCTGCTCACTGCAGGGCTTCCTGATATCAGTCCCAGGTGACCCAGGAAGGACTACCAGAGGTCACCGAGTGACAAAAGTAAATTAAACTTGTTAAATTAACCTAAAATTATTAAAAACCACAGAATGTGGCTCAACTAAATAGCAGCAGTCACTCGAGCAGTTAAAACTGCAAAAAAAAAAACAAAAAAAAAAATGTACGAGCGGTAGTTCATAGATAGGCTAAAATGAACTATCCTCCTCTTCCTAGTTTGTCTAGGGCTCCAAAACCTCGTGATAGCGAGTGGTGTACAGAATACATTTAAAACAACACACAGTAATGTTATATCTATCTATTAGATCTGTACAACAGTATTTCAGGTGACAGAGTTTATATATTTAATGTTTCCAGCAGAATCTAAACACTAGGTTGCTGCTGGGCTTCCTGATATAGTCCAGGTGGCCCAGGAAGGACTACCAGAGGTCACTGAGTGACAAAAGTAAATTAAACTTGTTAAATTAACCTAAAATTATTAAAAACCACAGAATGTGGCTCAACTAAATAGCAGCAGTCACTCGAGCAGTTAAAACTGCAAAAAAAAAAAAAAAAATGTACGAGCAGTAGTTGATAGATAGGCTAAAACGAACTACCCTCCTCTTCCTAGTTTGTCTAGGGCTCCAAAACCTCGCGATAGCGAGTGGTGTACAGAATACATTTAAAACAATACACAATAATGTTATATCTATTTATTAGACCTGTACAACAGTATTTCAGGTGACAGAGTTTATATATTTAATGTTTCCAGAAAAAAATGGCGTTAATTTCAAATTAAATCGGGTGTTTTTGGCCAATGAAGAAGCAGAATGAACACAGGGATACCAAGTGGGTGAAGGGGCAGGCTAGGCTGGTACTTTTAATACCCGGGCTCTGTTGCCTGATAGATGCCCACCTTGGCAGGGCTATCAGCCAATCAGAGCCCAGAGATTTCATTGCCCATTTTCTAAGGTTGCCATAGAAACCTACTGATGTAGACACAGACGTGTTTTGTATGGTGACCCATGCATTACCATCTGTGTTGTGAATTGTTTTTCATACACTGTCACATATATTGTGTGTGCTGCAAAACGATGTTGTAAGTCATAAGAATACATTTTAGCATATATTTAATTACTGTGATTTTTGTTCCAGAACCACACTTGAACATGATGGCCCACTGTGTGCCACAAGCGTGCCATCCTACATCCTCCAATTTATAATTTGCGTCAGTAGTGGGGGAAATATTTTATGTGCATCATAAAATACGCATAAGGAATTGTGTTGCAGATTGCTGGAGGACATCGCTGCTCCAGCACTCACACTTGAAAAACAATATGGATGTCCATAAACAGTCATGTTATAGTAGTCATTAAATTGCATGACTTTTTATTCAGGGATTAAAAATGTTACATCTGAGGTACTAATAGTGATATCTGATCTGAAGGACCATAGTACATATGGCAGTAAACATTTTGTGATATCTACACCCTGCTTTCATGGCATCATAGAAGTAGTGAACTGACTTGGGTGCAAAGTATATTATAACTTTGTGACAAGACTTCAGGCCTCACGTTTGCTCATAGGGAGAGAGACGTTCTATGTCCTTGAGCAGTTTCTTGTTTCTAACCACAAGCGTCAGTACCTTGTGAGCCTTTTCACCTGAGAGGAAGACATTCTGTAAATTGTTGTCCCATCACTGACCATTTTTACATGTCACTTATTAATAATCGATTTATGTGACAGCAAGTGTTGATTACCAAATGTGATTGTTATGTCATGAACAACAGTTTTCATGAGGAAATGCATACCATGTGCTGGTGTTAGAGTGGGTTGTATCACGGGATAACATTAGTCAAGGGACGTAGTGTAAGATGCTTACTCACCATGCCAGTAGCCCATGTGAGAAAATCACAGTAGTTGCAGTCACTGAAGCCACTGAATGAGGTTGGCACGGCTGCCATCACTGACTCTTGTGCCAGCAACTTATCACTCGTGGGATATGGTGCTCCAAACGAACATACTGTCCCAGAAGGACAGTGGGAAAGAGAATGGGGGGGCGAGGTGTGACAAGTTATGTGATGGTATTAATAACGTGGTGAAGGGCAGAGGGGAAACTCCTCCAGGAGTAGGGTAGGTCATCATGCTGGGTTACTGGTAAATGATCACAGCAAAGGTAAAGTACTGCACACTGTTCAAGAGTCTCTACCAAAACAAAGAAGTCAATTTACAGGAGGGGGCATAGCGGAGATCAGTCAGGATGAAGATCGGAATAGATGTCAAACAGTACAATGATGGACTGAGGGAGCACAGTATGTACTCCAGGGTGAGGGTGGATGCAGCAGAGTTGTGGGCAGATAACTGGAAACTGGAGCATGCTTGGTACATGTAAAAGAAACTATGGAACAACAGTGTCCGTGTGTGAAAGAGAAGGCATAACATCATGTGAGTCTGTTTACCAGGACGTCAGCAGGGGCCATTGTCCATGTAATGCTGCCATGTCATAATGCATGTTATACAGCCAGGGTGGGGGTTGTGGTTTGGCAGCACAGTTCGTAATATGCACATATGCCACCGTGGTGAGGTCCGATGTTACATGCAGGCCATGTGTGACCAGGGTGGCCCATGCTTCCTGTGTACTGACAATAATATATGTCAACTCGCACACAGTTGTTTGTCATGTAATCATGATGAAAAACACAAGAAGGTGGTTTACTATACCTCATTCCACTCCCCCACACCTGACTCCTCCCCCACCCCCACACATATGGGCCATACGCAAGCAGATTCATAATAAATGAATCACAAGTTCAGGAAATGTATGCATGTACCTTCGTCAATCCGTTCACACTCTTCAAGAACTCCATGTTCACAGCATTGAAACAGGTCGCCGTGTCCTTCATGGACATTAGAGATGTGGTTCACAACACTGAGCCATTTCTGCACCTCCATTGCTCCATTACCAGAATTAGATGCAGCACACCAGTAGAGGTGATTGCTAATCTCATGGATCCATGAAATGAGCTCTGCACAGGTGCGTAACTTGGCCTTTGCCTCTAACTTCTTAACAATACCTGTTAATGCATAGAAAAGATTTGGCATCATTGCTAACAGAGACACAAGCTATTCACAGATTATTAAAACTCACAATTGTACATAGCACTTTCTATGTACGCAATCATCTATGACCAATGGCGTATCTTTCCTGAATGGTCCAACCACCGCCCGAATGGAGGCATATAAAAACTGAACATTACTTTAGCGGACTTGCTAATACTTGCGTAAAGTAGTTGCATAGCCCATGCAGTACATTGATTGACATCACTGTAAATACAAGCCCCATTGTTCAGTCACTATGTCATGTGCTGACATTCACAACAGTGCTGTTGACCTACCCCCATGTGAGCATCAAATTAGATACCAAACCAGTACGTAGCCATAAACAGGTTTATGGCCTGCAATCATGTTGATTCAAGCGTCTAGTGACATGGTACACAGCACATTTCCAGGACAGCTATTTTAACAAAACACGACAGGGGCAATGCCATAAGAACAAATTGGCCTTGTCACGAGCATGATGAATCATAACATATGTACACAGTATATAATCATTGATGCAATCTGCATAAATGATCATTGTTGTACCCCCCCAGAGGAAAAGCATATTCAGTGATGATAATGACCGCTGTCAACACATTACCTTTGGCAACATGCCAAACATCAAATAGGTGTTTGTACTGCAGATGCTGCTTTTTCCTAATGTACTTCTTTACAGAGGAGTGACGGTCCATGATCAAAGTTGCAATGTTCACAGAATTTTCTTCAAGGAAAGTGAGGCAGTGCTTCAGTCCCTCTAGTTCCATTGCATTAGAGTTGCGGACTTCATTCCTGTAATGGACAACACGTAAAAAGTTGAAATGAGCAACACGAGAACCTTAGCGTGCAGTATGCAAGTAAATGTCAAGCACTGCGTATCTGCACCAGCTCAACATGTAAGACCTTGTTGTTGGATAGGTCCATAAGACTGTACTGTAGTTGCCGTACTCAGCACGATGGCCAGGGCTGCACCACCGTACAAAACCACCCAGGTTACTGCTTCAGTCGAGCTTAAAAGGGTTGCATTTTGCCTTTGTTGCCACACACGGCGCACTGCTGTTATCAAATATGACCTTTGTATGTTTATAAATGTATGCCAACAAATCATTGGCATATTTGTGGCTCTGAACAGAGATAGCACCTGTTGTGGTAGCAAACCACAGAAACTGATTCCTGCCGCTACCTCTAAATTTCCCAATGGCAGCATTCCTTGTTTGGGCTGGATTTCCCAACTACTTTTGTGACTCAGGCTGCGGTCATGCTATATGGCAATGAATGAACTTACGGATTTCTTAATTTTGACAGTGCACTGTGAGAGGCAGAGAACAAATTGCTAGCAATGTTGTCAAACAAGATTAAAAAACGATGAACTTTCTGTGCGGGCGAGCTGACCGATTACTTTTCAGCGTGTCGAAGCTGTGAATACAAACCAATAAAGAGTAATAAGAAACTGCTTTTGTTTTATTCACACATGTTACAGGTAAGAGCGGTGGGAGTGAAATTACCTGTCTGACTGATCATGAGGATCCGCCTCTGAGTTATCTTCAAAATTAGAATCTGACAATCTCCAATCCGGATCATCATCATAGTTTAAATCATCATCATTGCTGGGCTGCACATTAAACATGTTGTCATCAGCTGGCAGAGACGATACTGGAGGCAGTGGGTCTTCATACTGTGTGGCTGCATCGATCAAGACCACTGGAAGACACTGCACACTGATAGAGCACATCTTAGTTTTAACTCGGGTTCTTTTGGACAATTTTCATGCTGGTCTGTGTTGATATAGCATGCACCTATGTTAGAGGAATATGCGTTAGTGATTCAGTCAGAGAGGAATACAATATGTTACATAAACTGAAAAGAAACAGAAAACACAAAGTAGGTCACAGCTAAAAATAAAACCCACATTTTAAGTACACAGACCCATTTTATAAGTAAGCAGTAACCCACGACAGGGGTTGAGGTTATTGTGCAGTAAATCACACCACTGGTGCGTTGTGAGTCACAAGGCTATAGGCAGAGTGCCCTCATAGCACCAGTGTTGTCGATCACTCCACAATGACCACACACGTCCTGGAGTGAGTTATCACATGGGGTCTGCTAAAAACAAAGATAAAATGACAAGAATTAATTTTCTTCCTATTTTAATAAAAAAAAGTGACTGTACCCGGCAACCTTGAAGAGTAGTTCATGACACAGTTCATGTACTTGCCTCCCGAAAGGCGACCCGCTGTCAGTATGTACTGACATGGCAGTAGGTGTGGGGCTTGGGGCAAGCACAACATTGTCAGCAGGACAAGCAGAGAAACAGTAAGTGACCCCAGTGGATTGCTGGCGAAGTGTGGCATAACGGGACAGGAATGGAGTGCAGGGCATGGCAGATAGACATGCAGCAGAATGGGACAATACAGAAATGACAATGGTGTGGGATGGGAGCAATAGAAATGCCTGTGACAAATTTGTGCTCCACATGACTGCTTGGCTATCGAAGATAGTAATGCGACTCAGTTGGCAGCACACGGGAACTAACTGATCAGGCGGCAGAATGCACTGTAAAAGAAATAATTTCAATCCGGACAAAAAATGATTTCTCTGCATTACTCACCTCACAGGGAAACCCCATAGAGCAGTAATTATTAAGGTCACTTGGGTCACCTGATTTAAATAAGGGGATAATGTGTGCGATTTTCCAGTTGGAGGGTAGGGCACCTTATGAGAGAGACAGATTGAACAGATGGGTGATAGGCGGGGACAAGAAATAGTAGCATAATTTTAAGAAACAAGGTTCCAGCTTATCTGCTTCTGCTATCCAGGGTGATTAGAAGGTCTTCAACCTGTTTAAGGGAGACCGGACTGAAACTGAATTTGATGTGATGCAGATAGGCCTTTGTTGGAAGGCATGGACAGGCATCAGCGGTGGGCTGGGGGAAATAGCTTACTTGCAGGCGAGGAGTCAAAGGCCAGATCGGTGGTAGCAAATGGATTATTTAACTGGTCTAGTATGTCGTCGCTATTTGTAAAAGTACTCCCACCTGATACTATCTTGGCAGGAAGGCACGAGGGTGCTCTGTGTCCCTTAATTTCCCTTAGAGCATGCCAAAATTTGGCTGCATTGTTTCTGGATGATTCCAGTACTGTCTGGTAGTGTTTGGCCTGTTTGACCCTAATAAGTCTTATGCAGTGGTTCCTCGTGGATCTAAAAGCAGACCAGTCAAGGTCAGGTTTTGTTTTCTGGTTTTTTTTCTAAAGCTGGTTCCTGTGATGCAGGGCAGATTTTAATTACTGGTGAACCAAGGAACATTCTTTTCCCGGTCTCAGTTTTTATCATAGGAGCATGCTTAGTAATTACTTCCAAAACAAGGTTCTGCATCTGGGTACAGGTCTCAGAGATAGTGGTGGCAAGATAAAAGTCTTGCCATCTGACTGTGCTTAAGTCAGGCAAGAAATTGGAGGCTTTGAATTTACAGATGTTCCTTTTAAAAGTGAAATTGGGTATGTGCAAGACTATGGGGAGGAACCTCACACAAGCTATGGCACTGTGGTCACTTATGTCATTATGAAAGACACCAGTGGAAGCTGTTTTCTCTGGCTTATTTGTAAGGATCAGATCAAGGAGAGTGCTATGCTCTGTGATTTTATTGTTATGACAAGTGACTTCGCAAATTAGTTGGGTGAGCCAGTATGCACCACAAAGGTATTTTAGGGACTCAGAACAGTGTGTATTCCAATCTAGGTTGAAGTCTCCCAGGATAATACATTCTGAGTCGGTAGCTCCTACAGTATGATTCGGTGGAGATGTAGGAGTATCCCGAGACCTCCTGAAGGGGGGGGTCTGTAACAACCAGAAATAAAAATGGACTCATTTGGTGGTAAGAAAATTTTCAAGGTGAGGATTTCAAATTCCTTAGCAGAGGAAGTAGAATCAACAACAGAGACTGTGTATTTGTCCAGGACATAGGTGGCAACCCCCACCCCTTGAGGGCCTGTCAGTGCTAAATAAATTGTAGGAAGGGATGTTGATGGCCTGATTAGGGGTAGAAGCTTTTAGCCATGATTCCAAGACCACTATCACATCATATGCAGTGTGAAGAACCCATGCCTGTATTAAGACCATTTTTTTAAGTAGGCTACAGGCGTTAATGTGGAGAAAGCTAATGCCTTTTAAAGGGGCCAGAATAGACAAAGTTGGACCAGGGTTGAGTTCAGTGTTGCTTGAGCATAATCATAGTAGCAAATCGAGTTTCTTAAGCCCATTGATTAAGAATTTGAAGAGCAATAGGTGACCTCATTTAGGAGAACAAATTCTAGAGGGAAGAGGGTGGGGGGGCTGCATAGTGACGAAATAGTGAAAGTGCATGGAGTGACCCACAGACAGGGATACTTAGCGACACACAGGTCCATGTAAACGTCAAGTGAGCATAAAGTGACTCGGTATATCCCAGGGAGTTTGTGCCATGTGAGTGGAGTGGGTATGATAGCATAATGATATTCAGCAGAGGAGGAGTGCAGCATAGCTGTAGCGATAAAGAACTACAAGGGTAGTCATCCAGCGGCACCCTCAACACTACACGTTCTTTAATAGTGCCTATAGAATGTAGTATAATAAATGAGGTGAAAAGGAAATGGAATGGAAGAGATAAGTACATAATTTGTTGCGGTGTAGTGATCACAAAAGCAGTAGTCCACTGATGGCCAAGGGGTATACAAGTATAAGACAAGATCACATTTGTTACAACTGCTTGGTGAGAAATGCAGAACAAATAAAAGAGCCAATGGGTGTACTCAGAGAGTGGTCACTGTATTGAATTCTCTGCCAGAAGAGGTAGTAGGAGGTACATCAATGACATCAAATTGACACTGGTCCCCGAGTAGACTCGATAGACCATAGGGCCTACTCTGCTGGCTTCTTAGTATGTTAGTATCATTCATGCTGAACTTTGATAAATTTTTCTTCTAGGGACATGGATATGTTGTTCATCCACACTGTCTGGCAGGTTCCTTGCCGCTTTAAATCTTGCCGGAAGGTCTTCAAGCTGGCTCCTCCCTCCCACCTGGGTGGTAAAACTCTCGGCTCCGCCCCATGACGCCAGATCTTCCTTACCACTTGGAAGCTCAGGTTCCCTCCTTAGCGCTCTGTGTGATAGACTGGATCCTAACTCTTCGGTTCGTCTGAAACTCGTTTTAAAATTTTCAAGACTTGGTCTTCCTTTTCCCTCGCAGCTGCGATGGACAAATCAACTCCTGGTTTCGGCTGGTGCCTTGTGGGCAGAAGATGTCAGAGACGGATCCACACTCACGTGTGTCTACTGCCTCGGCCTAGAACATGACCCGCGGGCCTGCGAGTCATGCTGTTCATTCTCGCTAACGTCTTGGAGGACCGTGCTGCCCAGTTGAGCTTCAGGCGCCCCAAGCGCTATCCGCCGGTAAAGTCGAGAAAAGAGGCCCGTTGGGCGGTTACCGCTGACTGGCTCGGCTGAGCAGCTCGAACAGATGATGCGCTTTTCGAGGAGGCTGGCCCAGGCGCATCTTCTCCTCACCGATCCGGCATTGATCCCGCTCTCTCTGGGTACCTCGTATTCTGCCTCATTCAAGGGCTTGCCATTGCCTTTCCACCACGAGGAGAGGGCCATCGGGACATTCTCTCGATCCAAAAAGAAGGATTCAAAAAGTGTGTCCCACGTCGGCGTTCCATTGGGAGCGGGAAGGTCCCCTTTCCCGACAACCGACCGTCGACCGGTCGAGGTTGCAGATTAAGGCCGCTGGCTTCATGCGTCCCGTCAGGTCAGCGGCTGAGACACCGATCGGCCGGTCGAGATTGTTTGACCGTCGGACGGATGTCGACTAATTGAAGCCGACAACCCTTCTTCGCTGGTTCCCCTGGTGGAAGCCGAGGAGTTGCCTGTGCCCTCGGAGCAGCAGTCCCCGGTTAAGGTGTCCGAGCTGAGGGAAGAGCGGGTGCTCCCTCCCAGGCCTGTCCTCGGACACACCAAGGATCTCGGTCTCGGACCTCTTCTTGGTCAAGCCGATCCTGCCGACATGGGCGGTCTCGGCACCAAGGTAAGCGGCGACACCGTTCGTCCTCGTCTTCCTCCTCGGATGAGGAGAGGCTTCGGCCCAAATTGCGTCGACGTTATGAGGAGCTGATGTGGCAGCAGTTACTTTTGTCCGGGAGCAAGTCGACACCGACGCCTCCCCCGGCCATTAAGTGGCTGTCACCCGAATGGCCGAAACAGCCTCTCGCTGCAGTTGAGATGCCCAAGCCTGGGCCGGCTGTTCGGCTGAAACCTGCTGCCCCACAGATTGTGGTGGAACCTCCGCCTCCACAACCGAAATCGGGGGCGCCGACCAAGGACTCTCGGTCAGGTCAAGGCCTGCCCCACAGGTTGTCGGTCACCCTCACTCCCAACCGTCCTCGGCAGAAGGAGGGTCGCTCAGGCCCTAGGTAGCTCTTTGTGGACTCCTCAGAGTCCGACGATGACTCCTTCCTGCTCTCCAGGCCGGTAGACCTGGAGTCCTCCGGGGGCCAGTCACTGGACAAAAGCCCATCGTCCTTCATGGGTCTGCTTCGGCTCATCTCGGAGTCCACTGGGATGCAGCTCGAGCCCGTATCCAAATGGGCCAAGTATCCCCTAACGGAGATACTGGACCGAGGGGATTCACCTACAGAGGCCTTTCTGGTGGCTGAGGCCATTGTCGGCCCAGCCTTGTAGCTTTGGCAGCTGCCTGCTTCCTGTCCTGCGCCCTCGGCCAGGATGGCCAGGAAGTATGCGGTCCCCGGCTCTTTGCCGGGTTTGAGACACCTCTCTGCCGAGGGTTGGTCACCGACAGAGTTTTCAGCGTTCCAGAAGCGTTTGGGGCGTGGACAAGCCCCCGACAAGAGTCCAAAAAGCTGAACTTCGCGCGGGCGCAGGTGTGCGCTCGTCCTCCCTTGGCCTCCGCCAGGCCAGCTCGGTCGTGCTGATGGTACACTCCTCCCACGCCCTCATGGGCTGCCTGGATGAGGTGATCCCTCATCTCCCAGCCGACCTGCAGACCACGGTCTGGCAGGTTCGGGACCAGGGTAGGGCGGTGGCGAAGCAGTAGCTCCAAACAGCTCTGGACATAGGGGACTCCTGTGCCAGATCAGTTGTGGCCGCGGTGGCCATGTGCCGCAGAGCATGGCTGAGGATAACCACCTTCACGGCGGATACCCAGCACAAGTTGGCGGATGTCCCCTTCTTGGGGACTGACCTCTTCGGCCCTGGAGTGGAAGACCACTTCCAGCGGATCGAAAAGTCCAATGCCACTCTGGACTTGGTCACCTCTGCCCAGAAGGAGAAAGGCCACCGACAGCAGCAGCACAAGCTCTTTCGTCCTTCTGCGCCTGCGGCACGGCCGGCCCAACAGCACCAGGGCCAGCAGGCTCGCACTTGGCATCCCAAACCCAAGTCCACGGCTTCCTCCAACAGGAAGCAGGGAGGTAAGGCCCAGGAGGTCCCTCGGCCAGTCCCTCCTCCAAGCCTACCCAGTGGCGGGTTGAGGGGTGTCGCCCCCAGCCTCGTCACTCCCCTGGGTTCCCATTGAGGGCGGCTCTGCCACTTCCTTTCGCCTGGTCCGCTATCACCATGGACTGCTGGGCGTTGGAGGTGGCAGGAAAGGGCCTGCCTCTGGACTTCGAGCAGACCCCACCCTTTCGAGCCATCACCCCTCGGGGGGGCCACGGGGTCCGCAGCCTTGCTGTCGGCCCGCCGAGCTGATATTGCCCTGCTCCTCGAAAAAGAGGTGATCAGGAAGGTGGCGGATCCTCCTCCAGACCCGGGGTTTGTGTCCAGGTATTTCCTGGTCCCAAAATGGATGGGGGGCTGGCGCCCCATTCTCGACCTGCACAACCTGAACAGGTTCCTAAGGTCTCGGACCTTCAGGATGATCACTCTGGCTCAGATAATCCCATCCTTGGAACGAGGCGTGTGGTTCTGTTCCCTGGATCTCCAGGACCCATTCTTTCACGTCCCAATCCATCCGTCTCATTAGAGATTCCTCCACTTCAGAGCAGAGGGATCCCTTTACGAGTTCCGGGCCATGCCCTTCGGCCTCTCCCTAGCTCCCAGGGTCTTCACCAAATGCATGGCAGTGGTGATAGCATTCCTGTGGCGCTGAAGGGTCCGGGTGTACCCCTACCTGGATGACTGGCTGATTGCTGCCCCCTCCAGAGTGGAGGTGGAGCGGTCCAGAGATCTGGCCCTCCAGGTTTGCTCTCAGGTTGGCCTCCTCATCAACGAGGTCAAGTCGGAACTCGTGCCAAAGCAGGTTATCCAATTCATGGGGGCAGAGCTCTACTCTCTACGAGCCAGAGCATGGCTCCCGGCGGACAGGGCCGAGGTTCTTTCCTCCTTTGCCCAGTCATTTCAGGTTGGGAAATCGTGCCCTGCCTGCGCCTCCTGGGCCTCATGGCGGCCTGCACCAGCGTGGTCCATTGGGCCCGCTGGTACATGCATCCCCTTCAATTGGGATTGCCCAGCCAGTGGTCACAGCAGTTCGATCCTCTGGATCAGCTAGTGACAGTGACCCAGGGGATGTGGAACGCTCTCCAGTGGTGGACCTATTCCAGCACATCTGCAGGACGGCATCCCATTTGTCTGCCCCGAACTGACGGTCTCTCTTTCGACCGATGCCTCTCTGATGGGTTGGGGTGCCCATCTGGGGGAGCACAGAGCGCACGGCCTCTGGTCCCCTTGGGAGTCCCGATGCCACATCAACCTGCTGGAGCTTCGAGCGGTTCGTCTAGCCCTCACCACCTTTGCTCCGTTTCTACGGGGTCAAGTGGTTCAGGTCCAGATGGACAATACCACGACCATGTACTACCTAAACCGCCCGGGCGGGACGTGCTCCATGCCTCTGTGCAGGGAAGCTCTCCGCATTTGGTCTCTCGTGCGCAGCCTAGAAGTGGATCTCCTTGCCATTCACGTGGCAGGAGCCTCCAACATCCTGGCCAATGTCCTAAGCTGGATAGGGGCTGCGTCTCATGAGTGGTCTCTCCTGCCGGAGGTAGTACAAGATCTCTTCTCCCACTGGGGCACGCTTCAGGCGGACCTGTTTGCCTCCAGGGAGAATGCGATGCTGAGGCTGTTTCATGCCCGCCGCCCTCAGCAGGGCTCGCTGCCGGGGGATGCCTTCTCGAGGCCGTGGACCCTGGGCCTCTTCTATGCCTTTCCCCCATTTCCCTTGATCCACAAGGTGCTTCTCAAGGCGAGGAGGGACAAGGCGCAGGTGATTCTGGTAGCCCCAGACTGGTCCCATCAGTTCTGGTATCCAGATCTCCTCAGTCTCAGCTCCAGGCTCCCAAGGCGGCTTCCAGCCCACCTTGACCTGATCTCAGTCAGTCATGGGAAGGTATTCCATCCGGACCTTCAACCCCTGCACCTGACGGCCTGGTTCCTGAGCGGCTAGAGTTCCAGGCCTTGGGTCTTTCCGACGAGGTCCTCAACGTTGTTGAGGCGTCCCGTAAGGAGTCGACCAGGAAATGCTATGCCTTCAAATGGAAGAGATTCTCCATTTGGTGTCAGGGCAAGGGCCTGGACCCTTCCTCCTGTTCCTTGGCAAGCATTCTGGACTACCTGTGGTCCCTTTCTCAGCTAGGGCTTCGGTCGACGACCCTTAAAGTGCAGCTGGCAGCCATCTCTGTTTACCGGGCGCGGAGCGGGAAGCACTCGGTGGCACAGGAGAAGGTGGTTGGGTGCTTTTTCAAAGGCCTTGATCACATATCCCCTCCGGTGTGAGAACCTCCACCTCCGTGGGATCTACTGCTGGTATTGGCTAAGCTCATGGGCAGGCCATTTGAACCGATGCACAGGTGTGACATCTCTCACCTGTCATGGAAGACCGCCTTCTTGGTGGCTATCACATCAGCCAGAAGAATGGGAGAGCTCCAGGCGCTTTCCATCGAGTATCCTTATCTGGTCTTCCACAGGGACAAGGTTGTCCTGCGCCTCCACCCGAAATTCCTTCCGAAGGTGGTGTCGGAGTTTCACCTTAAACAGTGTTGACTCTGCCGGTGTTCTACCCCAGTCACACCTCGGAGGCTGAATATAGGCTCCATACTTTGGATCCTAGAAGAGTGCTCGCTTATTACAAAGGGTGGATGGCTGAGTTCGGGAGCGTTCGCTAGCTGTTTGTCACCCACGCTGAAGCCGCACCTGGCAGACCTGCAGCCAAGCTGGACGATAGGCAGGTGGGTCACCTCCTGCATAGATCTCTATAGGTTGGCGGGCATGGAACCTCCCAGAGGGATAAGAGCTCATTCTACCCGCCATACCGCTGCATCAGTGGCTGCTTCCAGGGATGTCCCTATCTAGGAAATCTGCAGGGCTGCTACCTGGAAGTCAGCACACACCTTCATCACCCACTACCACATCGACCTTGAGTCACGCCAGGATGCTGGTTTTGGGGCCTCGATTCTCCAGTCTTCATTCCCTAAGTAGGGGGTGCGCACCTTGCCTCGCTCCTCCCAGAGAACTGCTAGGAGTCTTCCAGACAGTGTGGATGAACAACATATCCATGTCCCTAGAAATGCAGGTTACTCACCTGTAACAGGCATTCTAGGAAAGGTATATGTTGTTCATCCACACGACCCACCCGACCTCCCCGGCTTCGACGCACAACCTGGCTTCCAGTGGGCTAGATCTGGCGTCATGGGACAGAGCCGAGAGTTTTACCACCCGGGTGGGTGGGAGGAGCCAGCTTGAAGACCTTCCGGCAAGATTTAAAGCGGCAAGGATCCTGCCAGACAGTGTGGATGAACAACATATACCATTCCTAGAACTCCTGTTACAGGTGAGTAACCTGTATTTTCACAATAATATAACGTGCTACAGTTAGTGAGCACCATGGACTCACGTCTATACTAGCTCTGAAACAACCTATGAAACCTTGAATTCATGTGCCCTGCTGATCATGCTGTACATGACACTGTAACAGGGATTAATGTAAGGCTGTTGGAATCCTAACAGCCAATCAGACTGCAGCATTTAAGGGGCCAATTTTAAAATAGGCCTTGGTCTTCATACAGGACATCTTCCAATGTTTTCTTTTGCCCTTCTACCTCCCATGTGTTTCTTCCTCCATATCCTAGAACACTACCTGTCATTGTGAGAATTGTTTTGCAGCGTATCTCAATTGCACTGTCATAGTAATTGTCTTCACTTTCATCCCTATGCATGCAGCTATCGCCAGTAAATGCCTTCATCAGGTTTTGTCACAAGGTTGTAGCCTCAGGCTTCAAACCTCTAACTTTATTTTGTATGACCATCTCAGTACAATCACACCATTTTTAAACATTACATCACACATAATAAGACCCAACATATCCTGCAGTCTCAGCTGTCACTTGTTTTAATAGACAGAGGTCGCAAAGTAAATATGCAAGTGGGATTTTAGCAAATGGCCTCTGCCTGGCCCTACAGATACTTGGGGTAACAATAATAATTTGGGGCAAGGATGATATCACCTTTATAGTGGAAATGAAGACTCTTCTCCATTTTCACCTTCTGTCTTACATCATGGTTAGAGTGATATTGACAAAAACATAATGGCTCTGCAGCGCACTTTCAGTCCTGATCAAGGTGGCTTCCCCATTTATCCCTACTTATGTAGTGGCTTTGGTGGGTGTAGCAAAGGAGTAGACATGAAGGACAAAAACAAGAGGAGAGAAACGATGTGGTAGTTCATTCGAGTACTACAGCATTCACTGCTCCACCGCTGTGCAGGTCCCCATTCTTCCCAGTCTAGTGTCTTTATAACAAGCCAGTTTTGTGGTTATCTGGAAACCAAATCCAAAAAAAAGGTCTGCAAATCATCTTGTCAATGCTAATCCGTAGCATCAGTTTGTGACTAGAACATTTCCTTCCTCCTGCCTTCATGTGTTTCAGGTCAACAATACAAGAGAAAAACCAAAAATGATCAATTATTGCAATTTTGGTTTCATAAACAAAAGGAATTTTTAGAGCATATAGAACATCAAAGGAAGAGACAGCAGCAATGGGAGGAGAGAATGCTGACTTCATTCAGAGAGGAGTCAGCTAAGACTTAGTGGTCGTGAGGGCCATCGGCATCCTGTCTTCCCCCAAGATGGACCCCTGCCGAATTTTCCCCGGTAAAATCAGACTCTAACATAGAAACAGAATTTGACGGCAGATAAGGACCACTTGGCCGACCCAGTCTGCCCATTTCCCTACCTACTGGATAAGCTGCAGATCCTAGTTAACCAGCAGCCTACTTCTTCCTACCCCCACCCCCTAGAATTGCCTTATGACTGTCCCATGCATGCTTGAATTCCACCACTGATTTTGACTCCACAACTACCTCCGGAAGGCCGTTCCATGCATCCACAACCCTCTCTGTGAAAAAATACTTCTTTAAATTACCTCTGAGCGCCCCCCTCTATCTTCAAATTGTGCCCTCTTGTTCTTGCACACCTCTTTTTTTGAAAGATGCTACCCTCTTGGACTTTGTTGATTCCCTTGAGGTACTTGAACGTTTCTATCATATCCCCCCTCTCCCTCCTTTCCTCGAGGCTATACATATTAAGCTCCTTTCGTCTCTCTTCATATGTCTTCCGGTGCAGACCCTGCACCATTTTAGTTGCCCTCCTCTGGACAGCTTCCATCCTGTCTATGTCTTTGCGGAGATTGGGTCTCCAGAACTGCACACAGTACTCCAGATGGGGTCTCACCAGCTGTCTGTACAGAGGGATAATAACTTCCTGTTTTCTACTGGTGATGCCTCTTCCTATGCATCCCAGGATCCCCCAGCCCTCCATGCTGCCCTCTCACATTGCTTGCCACCTTTAGGTCATCTGATATGACTACCCCAGGTCCCTTTCAATTTTTGTTGTTGTTAGTATCTCACCCTCCATTGTGTACTCTTCCCCTGGGTTTTTGTTTCCCAGCTGCATTACCTTGCACTTCTTAGCATTGAATCTAAGCTGCCATACATTTGACCATTCCTCTAACCTTACCAAGTCCCTTCTCATCTTTTCCACCCCACCCTGTGCATCAACTCTGTTGCAGATCTTTGTGTCATCTGTGGTCATGAGGGCCATCGTGCATCCTGCCCTCTCCCAAGACGGACCCTTGATGAATTTTCCCTGGTGAAATCAGACTCGGTGGTTGTGAGGGTCATCGTGCATTCTGCCATCCCCCAAGATGGACCCCTGCCAAGTTTTCCCCGGTGAAATCAGGCTTGGTGGTTGTGAGGGCCATCGTGCATCCTGCCCTCCCCCAAGATGGACCCCTGCCGAATTTTCCCCGATGAAATCAGACTCGGTGGTCGTGAGGGCCATCGTCCATCCTGCCTTCCCCCAAGACGGACCTGTTCCGAATTTTCCCCGGTGAAATCAGACTCGGTGGTCATAGAGGCCATCATGCATCCTGCCCTCCCCCAGGATGGACCCCTGCCGAATTTTCCCCGGTGAAATCAGACTCGATGGTCGTGAGTGCCATTGTGCATCCTGCCCTCCCCAAGACGGAACGTGTCGAATTTTCCACGGAGAAATCAGGTACGCCACAGAGCCACACAGGGAGCCAGCTTATTTTCCACTGCCAGCCAATTTCAACTGCATGTGTGTATGAGGACAATAGACTGAGTTCTTGGCGCCATTTTAAAGTGTCCTTTAAGAACAGTCTGCAGAACAATGGAGATAGTTTTTGTTCAAGCCTCCTTCTACTATTCTACAGTATTTAACACCATTTATTAGAAGCTTTAATTTGATTTAAATGTTATCTGCCATGTGATCTTTTAGGGAAATCTTGCCTAATTCTGGGATCCTAGTGTGCCCTCATAGTGATTAGTTGCACTAGAGCTCTGTAATGCGCCTAAAGTAGAAACAAAGTTTAAACATTGCTACTGTTGGGCTCGCCTGAACCACGGGCGTTTTGCTATAAGAAACAAAAATAATAATCTCAGCTTCTCACCTATTACCATGCAGAAACTGATTTTAACCATGGGCATTTGCTATAAAAATTAGTCCAGCTAGTCACCAATTACCCTGCAGAAACCGATTCTAAGCAAGACGCTAGGCAACTGGAATAGTCTGTTAAAAAAAAATATAATGAAAGCTTTTGATTCAAATCACTAGTCATTTCGAATTAACTCCTTGCTCCTCCTCCTTCTGCCTACCTGTTATTTAACCTAGCTCCACTTTTCCTTTCTCCGCAGACTCAGTGGTTGTGAGGGCCATCATGCATCCTGCCCTCCCCAAGATGGACTCCTGCCGAATTTTCCTTGGTGAAATCAGGTACGCCGCAGAGCCGCACAGGGAGCCAGCTTATTTTCCACTGCCAGCCAATTTCAACTGCATGTGTGTGTGTGTGTGTGAGGACCCCGCCACCACCATATATGAGTGGAGACTTATATAGGCTGTGTCACGTTCGAAAAAAAGACCAATCAGCCCACTTTCCCATCAGCAGGTTATTAGCTCTCACCACCAGTGGCCACCCTGTCACATCCTCATCTACCAATACCCTACATACAATATGCTGCCTTGGTATCTGTCAATAATCTGCCTGCTAACACCCCTAGCCTCCCTCCCACATTCCACCTACCCTCTTCCACAGTCAAGCCCCACTACAATATACTCTGGAGCAGATCCTCCTCCACATCGTGCCTCCACATCGCGCCTGCAGCGAAGTCTCCTGAACAATTGGTTTTTGGAGCTTCTATCCTACCACTCTCCTTTCATGCTGGACTAACAGCAATAAATATCACCTCAACAAGCACACTTCAGCTAACCTCCCAGCAACCTTCTGCCCGCCATAAGGCCGTATGGGCCATGCTCAAAACTAAACAGCTGCTTATGTTACTGCTCCTGTTGGCCGGGGATATAGAGCTAAATCCTGGTCCAGCCTGCCCCATCCCCTCCCATTCTCTCAAACTACCTAGGGGCCTCACAATAATGCACCTAAACATCTGCAGCATCCTAACAAAATCACAGCTTTACAACCAAGTGTCCTATTGCTGCGTCCTGACATAGAAACATAGAATTTGATGGCAGATAAGGACCGCTTGGCCCACCTAGTCTGCCCATTTCCCTACTTAATGGATAAGCTGCAGATCCTAGTTAACCAACAGCCTACTTCCTCCTACCCCCCCACTAGAATTGCCTTATGTCTGTCCCATGCATTCCTGAATTCCCCACTATTTTTGACTCTCAGAGCCTCCTCAGGAAGGCTGTTCCATGTATCCACAACCTCTCTGTGAAGAAATACTTCCTCACTTTACCTCTGAGCCATCCCCCATCTTCAGATTGTGCCCCTTGTTTTTGCACATCTCTTTTTCTGAAAGATGCTACCCTCTTGGACTTTTTTTTTTCCCTTGAGGTATTTGAAAGTTTCTATCATGTCCCCCTCTCCCTTCTTTCCTCGAGGCTATACATCTTTAGTTCCTTTAGTCTTTCTTCATATGTCTTCTGATGCAGACCCTGCATAATTTTGGTTGCCCTCCTCTGGACAGCCTCCACCCTGTCTATGTCTTTGCGGAGATGGGGTCTCCAGAACTGTACACAGTACTCCAGATGTGTTCTTACCAACTGTCTGTACAGAGGGCCAACAACTTTCTGTTTTCTACTTGTGATGCCTCTCCCTATGCATCCCAGTATCCCACCAGCCCTCCTTACTGCCTTCTCACATTGCTGGCCCACCTTTAGGTCGTCTGAAATGACTACCCCCAGGTCCCTTTCCATTTTTGTTGTCAGTATCTCACCCCTGATTGTGTACTCTTGCCCTGGGTTTTTGTTTCCCAGGTGCATTACCTTGCACTTCTTAGCATTGAATCTAAGCTGCCATACATTTGATTCTATCCGAGACTTGGCTGAAGCCCCAGAACCTGGACTCAGAATTATCTATCCTAGGCTACTCCCTCATCTGCCAAGACTGCCCGGGCAGTAAGAGGGATTGAGGCATCGCCATGTTCATCTCCTCTAAGCTACAGTTCACCCCATCCCACTCTGCACGTAAATGCTGTCCATAGACTCCCTGCTAATGAAACTCTTACTCCCTCGCTCAATCCCACTATATGTTACAGGGTACTACTGCGCCCCTGACACCCCTCTGCCCATTGTGCTGGACCATCTGGGCAACCTAAAGGTGCTCGCAGAGGGGGTGAGCTACATATCCTTGGGGATTTTAATTTTAACTGGCTCTCCAATGCAAGCTCTAAGCTACGTATCCTAGTGAATGCACTAAACCTGGCCCAATAAATATCTGAACCAACATGCCTAAACCACAGATTTCAAAATCACTCCCTACTGGACTGGGCCTTCACTTCACATCCTCATCGGATAGTAGAGGCTGGACATCTTCCGGACTCTCTAAGCGATCACTACATGATCTATGTGGTAAGGAAAATTTTCAGACCCAAAGCACCTTCCCCAGTAACGCTGCTCACCAGGTCATACAGATCCCTCAACCTTGCTGCACTCTTAACAGACCTGTCAGTTGTTGACTGGTCCTTCATCCCATGAGCATCCTCCATCAACTCAGCCCTAGAATTTTTCAAAGTCAGATTCCTCGCCATCTGGGACTACTACGTGCCTCTCAGAAGGACTAGGGTAAGGCGTGCCCACCTGCCCTGGGTCACCGCCAAAATCATAGATCAACTCCACACCAGGAACCAGGCATGGAAATCTTACAAGGCAACCGGCACCCCAGTGGCACTCCAACTCTACTGCACCCTTCGTAATTCCTGCACAAGGCTTCTCCGACAGGCGAAAGCCAACTACTTCAAAGCCTCCTTCCACTCAAATCTAAATCACCCAGCTAAGTTCTGGAAAACAATCAAATCACTCTTCTCTCTGCCCATCCAGCCCCCATCCCAGCCCTCAGTATGACAGGATCCATCGTCACAGAACCTGGCGAAGTGTCCTCAGTTTTTAATACCTTTTTCACTAGCTGTGCATCCTCTCTAATGTCCTCTCTATCTCACCACCCCACTAGTCCACCCCTCCCATCCCTTCCACCTCCCCATCCTCCTGCTTCTCCTTTCGCATGGTTACCCCATCCAAAGTGCTAAAAGCCCTGTGGGCACTCAATCCTTCCAAAGGCAAGTGTCCCTCAGGAATAGACTCCAAAATGCTTCACCTATGTGCCCTGGCCATTTCCGCCCCTCTGGCTGCTCTCTTCAATCTCTCTTTCTCGCTTGCTGAAATCCCATCTGACTGTTAAACATTTTTATTTATTTATTGAATTTTGATGACCAGGTAGGCCCACTGGGCCCTGGAGGTCCCTTTTTCAGGGGTGACCCGGGAGTTCCAGGACAAAAACATGGTAAAACAGTTAGTACAGATAAAGCTTTGGCATGCGACATTCTAACATGTATATATAGCAGTGATATATTACATAGCAGGTTACATTGATTATTGGGGTGTACAATATAGGTGAGCCTGAGATTAAATTGAGTCACAATTACCCTCTTAGAAAAAAAAAATCTCCGGAGGAGAGACAACTGAGAGGGTCAGTACTGCCAGCTCAGGTGGTAGTAATGTAAGTGCTCAGGCCGGCGGGTAGTGTGGAGGTGTCAGGTAACGTAGCATTGGCATTAACTCGTAGCAAGCATATGAGCCTTGAGTCTTGTTCAGAAGCACATCATTGATGTAGCTTCCCGAACCTCCGGAGGAAGGTTGTTCCAGAGGGAAGGGGCAGCGTGGGAAAAGGACATGTCCCCTACCTTGGTCCTTACCCTAGGGACCTCTAGGAGAGTTTGGCCTGAGGTCCATAGGTTGCACAGTTTTCACTTTGCAGTTATGAGGCCTGCGAGGCTTGGGGGAGGTGTGGAGCTAATTAGCTTATGTGCTAGGCAGAGCACTGGGTACCTGAGGTGGGCTTCAAATGATGGCCAGCTGAGTAGTGCCAATGAATCACAATGGTGGCTCCTAGAATAGGACAGAGTGGTGAAATGGACCACCTTATTGTACAAAATCTGTAACTTGCTGAACTCCAGCTTGGCCACTCCCTGCAGTACTGGGACAGCGTAGGTGAGTGTTGTGAGTAAGACACATGAGGCAATGGCAGTCCTGGCTTCAGGGATCAGCTGATCCTTAAGCTGATAGAGTGTACCAAGTTTGCCATGGATAACCTTTGTGACTTGATCAACATGTTGTTTTAAGGTGAAACCTTGGTCCAGGGTAAGGCCAAGGTATTTTGTGGAGGCAACCACTTCAAGTTTGTTACCCGCCCTGGAAGTAAGTTAAAGGAGTTGTGTTCTGTCTAGACCAAGGGATCTGGGTCTGAACAACATAGCCTTAGTTTTGGTAGTATTAAGGACCATTTATTCTCCGTGAGCCAGTCCTCCATAATGAGAATGTCCTCTTGGAGGGATGGACCAAGGTCATCCAGGTTGTCAGAGGCTCTGTAAATCACAGTGTCATCAGCGTACTGGATAACATTATTGCTCCCACAATGGTTGTGCAGCTCTGTTTATAAACAAGAACAGGAGGGGACCGAGTATAGACTCTTGTGGTACCCTCCCTAAGGGGCAGTGGATCAAATTTAGTCCTTCCACTTGACCTCTGTGTGCACCCAGTAAGGTAGCTTTCAAACCATCTGAGGGGCATGGAGTGTCCAGGCCTATGTAGCACAATTTTTGAAGTAAGAGTCGGTGGTCCACCAAGTCGAAGGCCTTGGAAAGGTTGATGAAAACCGCACCTGTACTGGACCCTGAGTCAAGTTCCCTAAGCACATCTGCTGAGAACTTAGTTAGGGCAGTGTCAGTCCCATGTTTGGCTCTGAAACCATGTTGCACTGGGGAAAGACGCAGGTGTGCCTCTAATTACTCACGTAGTTGGGTGTACACCAGTTTCTCCTGAATTTTTGCAAGGATACAAAGCAAGGAGATCGGCCTGTAGTTGCCAATCAGTTCCGCAGGCCCACCGTTGTGAATAGGGAGAACATGAGCCAGCTTGCACTGCTCTGGGACAGACCCTTCTAGTAGGGACCTGTTTATGAGCCAGGTAAGAGGCCTTGTGAGTGCTGGGGCACCATCCTTGAGTAGTCTAGCTTGGATGCCATCAGACCCACCTGAACCTCTTGTTTTCAAGGACTTTAGAATGGAGAAGACTTCATTCACCTTAGCTAACCTCAGGTGAAACGATGGGCGGTCTAGGTTAGGAGGTTCCAGTATGAGGGACTCATTTTTGGTCACTGGGCGCCCAGCCTTGTAATCATCAAGGTTCGTGAAATGGCTATTGAGGACGTCAGCAATGAGTGTCCCATCGTTCAGTAACCGCCTATTAGCCACTATAGGGCCTGGGGCTGTCTTTTTGTTTCCCTTTATCAGCTCATTGATGTGGGACCAGAATAACTTCGGGTTGCCTAGGTTAGTTTTCTGGAGGTGATTGACGTATGCCTTTTTTGCTAGCTTAACAGCATGTTTACTTTGGTTTCTAAGAGCTCTGTAGTTTACAAGGTCAGCTAGGAGCGTAAAGCTCTTGAACTTTTTCCAGGCTTTGTCGCGGCAGATCATCAGGGCCTTTAAGGAGGGAGTCATCCACTTATAACAACTGTGTTTTACACGATGGGTCTTCATCGGGGCAAAGAGATCTGCAGCCCTCGTTAGGGATTTCAGGAAGAAGGTGACTGCCCCTTCCAGGGTAGAGAGGCATCGAGTGGACTCCAGTCAAAGTGACCGAGAAAGTTATTATATTGCTCAGGTGAGAATTTAGAGTAGTCCCTCATAGTGAGTATTCTAGGTTGAATCCTATCCGACCTATTCTTCCAGACACAGAAGATGGGTGAGTGGTCGCTCAGAGCATCGGCCATGGTGCCTGCTAATTGAATATTCTTTGGAATTGACACCAAGGCCCAATCGATGGTTGAGTGTCTTCCCGTTCTGTGATTCATTCTGATGGGTTGAGTGATAGTCTGGGCAAGATTTGCCTCATGCAGCAGGCCATCAATAGAGGACTTAGCCTCTTGGGCCCAGTTAAGGTTAAAATCCCCAGTAGGAGAAGTTTAGATGCAACCTCAGTGGCTAGGTCTTTCGTGAGTGTCTCCAGAGATTGGAGAGCATTAGTAGTGGGGCTATATACACACACCCTATTGTAAGGTGTTTGACACCGCCTAGGGTGAGTTGTATGAAGATTGATTCAATTACAGGTGATGTGCTATGCAGCATGTTGTCATGGGAGGAGATAAGGGTGTCCTTCACATAGATAAGTACCCCACCCCCACCCCTTTTCGGTATTCTGTCTTTCCTGTAGTGGACATATCCTGCGGCAGCTACTTCGTGATCGGGGACATGGGGTTTTAGCCAGGTCTCCGAAACTGCTAGCACATCTGGTTTATATAGGGCAAGCCACGCTTGGACTTCATGTATCTTAGGCCGAAGACTACATATATTCATATGAGCTAGCCGCATCCCCTTTGATGATAGCCAGGTCTGGTCTTGTGAGGAGGAGATTGAGATATTAGCAATTCTGGGGCCCGGGTTCTGTTGGATATCGCCCGCAAGTAGCAGTAGAGCTGTAAGCAGGAGATGGAGGGTAAGGGTAAGAGATGGGAGCCTCATTTTGCTAGGTATTCTCCTGGTATGGAGAAGGGACCTGTAGCAAATCCCATTTCTTCTGAATTCGTAGGCAACTAGCAGGGAGATAGTGCACGCTGGGGATGGAGAGTAGTAGTAGTGACTAGCTGGGTGTGCAGCAGGTCCATGAGGTCCTTGGGTGTTAGGGTCAAGTTGGCAGGTGAGTCAGTCCACCCAGAGTACAGATAGAATATAGGTGGTAGCAAGGAGGAGACCTCTGTTTGGTCTGCAGTATCTCAGCTTGTTAGCCCATGTTGACCGCTGGCTGGGCATCCTTACATCAGGGTGCAGACACTGAGTACTCATGCCTTTGACTGTCAAAATGACAGATTAGGTCTTATGCAACTTAGGACAGACAAAGTGCAGTTGGATAGGACAGAGCGTAATTCAGTACAATATTAGTTCAGCACTCAAGTAATAATAGGATTACACAGAATTAACTTCCTGCCTATTATTTTCCGTACAATATTGTTTCAGCATTCGAGTAATAATAGGATTACACAGGATTAACTTCCAGCCTGTTATTATTCTAACATTAGTAGCCAGCAAAGGCAGACCACACTGTGCCTGTGTTAACACTTGTCGTTAGATCACATTAGGGTTATACTGCTGCATGCATTTAGTTAATCAGGCTAGTATTAGATCAGAGCAACAATAATTGTGAATAGGTCGGATAACTGTCTGATTGTGAGCCTAACAGGCAAGTTCAAAACAAGGGGTAAGAGTTACGCTCTAGCAAGCCAAAATGTACCAGTTTGTGTGGTACTTGATTGGTGGTGAACTAACAGTAGGGAGGAGCAGGCTTAGGCAAACAATTCAGGGGAAAAACTCCTCCTAGAGTAATGGCCCCAGCCCTCTCTATTGGTTATTTAGGAGCAGTGGGCGAGGCAACTGCGTATTTAATGGGAGGAGGAAACTGGGTGGCAGGGCGGGAAATTTCGTAAATTCACAGCCTACTCCCCAGAAATTCAAGTTTGAGAGCCCCAACTGGCACAAAGTCCTTAAATAAAGTCCGGTAGAGCCCCGAGGAGCTCCGGTTTCTAGCAGCTTTGCACTAAAGTAGAAAAACTGCAGCTTTGTGCAGTTTCATCCTCCTCCAGCTCTGATGAGCTGATAGCGCAGCCTGAGTCCCACAGAAATGGCCCTTTTTTTTATAGCCCAGCAGGGCTAACAGCGCAGAGAGGACTTTGGCGCCCTTTTGAGAATTTGAAAATTGAAACTTGCTCTCCAGAGATTCAAGTCGGGAGCCTCGTAAAATTCACAGCCTACTCCCCATAAATTCAAGTCGGGAGCCCCGACTGGCACAAAGTCCTTAAATAAAGTCCGATAGAGCCCTGAGGAGCTCCGGTTTCTAGCAGCTTTGCACAAAAGTAGAAAAACTGCAGCTTTGTGCAGTTTCGTCCTCCTCCAGCTCCGATGAGCTGATAGCACAGCCACGGTCATCCCCCTCTATAAAGGAGGAGACCCCTCCTCCTAGGGCAACTACCATCCTATCATCCTTCTCCTCATATTGGCCAAATTACAGGAGCACCTTGTTCTCTCCCAAATCTCCTCCTGGCTCGACTCCACTTCCTTCTTCTCACCCTACCAGTCTGGCTTTAGGAAATACCATTCCACCATCACCTCACTACTAAGGCTCACCGACACCATCCTCACAGGCATGGATAAGGGGCACACTACCTCAGCGATTTTTGTCGACATAGAAAAGGCCTTCGACACTGTCTCCCACACCCTCCTATCATCCAAACTCTCCCATGCCGGACCCTCTGGAGCTGCCACCAACTGGTTCCACTCTTACCTGGCTGGCAGGTCCCAGTCGGTAAGTATTGACCCTGACACTTCTGTACTTCTCCCTGTCACTGCAGGGGTTCCACAAGACTCGGTCCTCAGCCCGATACTGTTCTCCATTTTCATGAACGACCTGCCATCAGCCTGCCCACATACATCCACTCACATGTATGCTGATGACACTGTACTGCATACATCAGGTCCCTCCCCCGCAGAAGCAGCCTCCAGGTTCGAACAGGATTTCAGTGCTATGCAGTTATGGTTCTATTCAAACCAACTTTTTCTAAATCCTAAGAAAACGGCCACCTAACTTTCAGCACAAGGCAGAGACTCTCCCGACTCCTCCCACCCCCACTTTCCACACCATCGATGGGACTCACTCAGAGGCTTGTACCTCCTTCTGATACCTCAGGATTTGGCTCGATCAGCACCTCGACTTTTCCTTGCATATTGAAGCAATCCATAAGAAACTGCATCCCAAACTGGGTGCCTTATATCGTAACAGGGGCTGCATCCCTCTGTCAACCCACAAGGCAATTGTACAGAAAATGATCCTCCCCATGTTTGACTACAAGGATGTAGTCTACAGTACCACTCCTAAGTCCACCCTAGCTAGACTAGACCCACTCTTTCATTCTTTCTGTCGTTCATCCCTGGACTGCCCTCCCACGACCCACCACTGTACCCTCTATAGGTCCCTAGACCTTCCATCACTCCAGGATCGCAGACAGACCCACTGTGCCAGGACCACAGCAAAATACTCGACACACTCCCTTCCCCACTACCTCGAGTCGGCCCTCTCAGCTCAACCCCAACCCGAGGACTCACTTGGGAATACTGATGCTTGGCTTCTCCATGCCCCACATGTGACCACAACCAAAGGCCAAGCTGCCTTCAATTACCGCTTGCCTAAAATATGGAACACCTTGCCAGCAGCCATTAGGCACGCTAACACCACTCCACAACTCAACTCCCTTCTCAAGTCTCATTTCTCCTCCACATGCACCTCCCTTAATACCTCGGAGGGGCCTGTGTCCCCCTTCCCAAACTTAATTCGTACCTCCTGCTGTGCAGACACCCTGCTCTGCTAGGTGACCGCAGTCCACTCTCAAGCTGGTATTCAAATTGTGATAGCCCTGTAGGCTACCATCAACTCCCTGCACTATGTTGGGCCTGGCAATAGTATTCTCTGTTTTACTTTGTAAATATTCTATGTACAGCAAATTGTTTAATCCCCGTTCATGGGATATGTTGTTTTTCCCATGCTTGTTGCTCATTCTTTTGTAACCACTTTAGTTTTTGTCTTTATTTCAATTGATATTTATTGAATATTCTTCACTTCCCCACCCCCAGGACGCATCTGGAATCGAGCGGTACTCCGCTCAGTATGCTTTCCTGGTGAAACTTTTAAATAAATAAATAAGACAACAAAAGAGTTATGAATTTCTTTACAGGAATGCAGTCCTTACTTCAGCCTTTGATAACACCCATCACTCAGCCAGCTGTGTAACCACAGGAATTCATAAAGTTGAAATAAACCCCATATTTTCTCAAAATTAAATATAGATTAGATTTTTTTTACGTTACATGTATGATATTAATTGCAGTGGAATTATATTGTCCAGTTAATGAAAACTTTCATTTAAGCAATAAACCACGACAGGGCGCGGGATATTCTGGGATTTGCCTATGGCTGTCGTGGTTTGGTGACGAGGCCGCAGACTGAGTGGTCAAACCAGGTAAGTCGTGGGTAAATCCAAGCATACCCATGTCCTGGAGTGGTTTGTTGTGATTATACATTGCCCCCTGACTTTTTTTTTTTTGTTAAAAAAATAAGGGAAAACATGTTTTTAATTTTTTTTTGCAGTTTAAAATATTTTTTTTGTTTACTCTTCTGCCACAAAATATAGTTCCTTGCTGCTAAGGCAGAATATTGAGGATAATCACAAGCTGAGACATATGCTAACAGCTGCCATTTACTACAATTTTCCATCAGGAGATGACTTTTTTTATTTCTTTTGGTTGTGCTTAGAAACATGGAGACTGAGAAGTGTTTTGTTTTAAATACAGAGGGGAGCAACTGAAAGAGGGAAAGGCAGCCTTACGGTTTGATGTGGTATGTGACAGGGAGAAGTAGTGCAGGAGCAACCATGTGTGATGTAGCAGTCGGGGGGGGACGATTCAAGATGATGTGTCTAATGTTTTTATTAACAAGGCATGTTTAATGTTTTTATTCTGGGGGTGCTTTGATTTGGGGCGATGCAGCTAACTGGCACCTTTTGCGTGGGTTATCATAGGATTTACCATGGCAGAAAGGTGCCAGTCAGCCAATCAGAATAGCAGATTCTAGGACCCCATTGTATAATACATCATAATGTCTTATTGCCTCATTATCACCATACTAGAAGTTGCCTAAAATTTTATACATGACCAGAGGTTAGATTAAATGTATGCCAATTAAGCAATGCACCATGATGGGATGTGCTTGATTTACCCACTCCAGGCGGGATTTGATCACAAGGCCACAGAAGTGGATAAATCCCAGCATCACCCTCATACCCTCATGTTAAAGAGCTGCTGAAGCCTTCAGGAGAACTTTAACAAAACATAATATTTAGACACAATTTAGCTTCTATTCACATTTCACTCAGTAAATCTCATCTACATTATTTATTACTGAGGTCATTTGCAGGAAAACAGGGTCTTTGCTCCTGAAGAGTTCATCTGCTTCTATTGCATCCTCCCTACATGACATCATAATACTCTGCTTGTGACATCACAGTTACTCCCATGGCAACAGACTGTGATGTTATAACAAAATTATGACTTCAAGTAGGGAGTAAACTATAGAGGCAGATGGACTCTAAGGGATAATGATCATATATTCATGCAGTAACAAATAATAGGGAGGAAAAGCTGTAGAAAATATATGGAATGCAAGCTAAATTGTACCTAATTATTATGTTTTTCAAAATTTTCTTTGAGGCGTCGGCGGCTCTTTAAAGGGTGTTGTATTTTAAATTATTTTTATAGATTTTATTGCTCTAACAGAAAATGTAGTTGTTTGTTGAAAGGGAAACCTTTTTCAGCATCCTCATTTCTCCATACATGGCTACCACTCCTCCTCCCAAACACCCCTACCCACACAGTGAACCTGAATAGTTTCCTCATTGAGAAGGAGAGTTTAAAT